>CM001190.1:1046568-3446568 GCA_000218505.1 Schrenkiella parvula
ACACCGTGTGGAGCTATGTCGCGGACAGAACCTTTTCGGAAAGCCTCAAGATATCTATTCGGTGTGCCTAGGGTCAGAAGAACATAGGCGCCATTTTCCATCCCCAAATTCTGATGATTAGACGCTTTTCCAGGCACTTTTATGTTTTGGACCCCGGAACAAACTGCGATTTTGGTGTTTTCGGGAATTTTATTGCGTTTTAAATGAATGTACAGTCTCTTTTTACGCCAGACAAACAGTGCCATGTGTCAACTGGGGTCCACACGAAACGATTTTCGAGAGTCCGAAGAAAACGATATATACAATTGCAAGACCTATACTAACGGGTGCGATCATACCAGCACTAATGCACCGGATCCCATCAAAAGTCTGCAGTTAAGCGTGCTTGGGCGAAAGTAGTACTAGGATGGGTGACCTCCCGGGAAGTCCTCATGTTGCACCCCTTTTACTTTTATTTTTGTTTTTCTTTGCGACAAAACGACGTCTTATCTTCCAAACGCCATAACTTCTACACGGTGTGGAGCTACGTCGCGGACAGAACCTTTTCGGAAAGCCCCATCAGATCTATTCAGCGTGCCTAGGGTCAGAAGACCATAGGCACCATTTTCCGTCCCTTTGACGTTAAGACACTTTTCCGGATACTTTTATGTTACAGACCATGGAACGAGCTGCGATTTTGGTGTTTTCGGAGATTTTATCGCGTTTTAAATGAACATACAATCCCTTTTTACGCCATACGAACAGTGCCATGTGTCAAGTGGGGTCCACGCGAAACGATTTCAAGAGTCCGAAGAAAACGATATATACAATTGCAAGACATGTACTAACGGGTGCGATCATACCAACACTAATGCACCGGATCCCAACAGAACTCCGCAATTAAGCGTGATTGGGCCAGAGTAGTACTAGGATGGGTGACTTCCCTGGAAGTCCTCGTGTTGCACCCCTTTTATTTTTATTTTTCGTTTTTCTTTGCGACAAAACGACGTCTTATCTTCCCATGGCCATAACTTCTACACTGTTTGGAGCAACGTCGCCCACAAGATATATATTCGGCGTGCCTCGGGTCAGAAGACCATAGGCGCCATTTTCCATCCCCAAATTCTGACGATTTGACGCTTTTCCAGGCACTTTTATGTTACGGACCTCGGAACGAGCTGCGATTTTGGTGTTTTCGGGGATTTTATCGCGTTTTATATGAACGTACAGTCCCTTTTTCTTCCAAAGGCCATAACTTCTACACCGTGTGGAGCTATGTCGCGGACAGAACCTTTTCGGAAAGCCTCAAGATATCTATTCGGTGTGCCTAGGGTCAGAAGAACATAGGCGCCATTTTCCATCCCCAAATTCTGATGATTAGACGCTTTTCCAGGCACTTTTATGTTTTGGACCCCGGAACAAACTGCGATTTTGGTGTTTTCGGGAATTTTATTGCGTTTTAAATGAATGTACAGTCTCTTTTTACGCCAGACAAACAGTGCCATGTGTCAACTGGGGTCCACACGAAACGATTTTCGAGAGTCCGAAGAAAACGATATATACAATTGCAAGACCTATACTAACGGGTGCGATCATACCAGCACTAATGCACCGGATCCCATCAAAAGTCTGCAGTTAAGCGTGCTTGGGCGAAAGTAGTACTAGGATGGGTGACCTCCCGGGAAGTCCTCATGTTGCACCCCTTTTACTTTTATTTTTGTTTTTCTTTGCGACAAAACGACGTCTTATCTTCCAAACGCCATAACTTCTACACGGTGTGGAGCTACGTCGCGGACAGAACCTTTTCGGAAAGCCCCATCAGATCTATTCAGCGTGCCTAGGGTCAGAAGACCATAGGCACCATTTTCCGTCCCTTTGACGTTAAGACACTTTTCCGGATACTTTTATGTTACAGACCCTGGAACGAGCTGCGATTTTGGTGTTTTCGGGGATTTTATCGCGTTTTAAATGAACATACAATCCCTTTTTACGCCATACGAACAGTGCCATGTGTCAAGTGGGGTCCACGCGAAACGATTTCAAGAGTCCGAAGAAAACGATATATACAATTGCAAGACATGTACTAACGGGTGCGATCATACCAACACTAATGCACCGTGGGCCAGAGTAGTACTAGGATGGGTGACCTCCCGGGAAGTTCTCATGTTGCACCATAACTTCTACACGGTGTGGAGCTACGTCGCGGACAGAACCTTTTCGGAAAGCCCCATGAGATCTATTCGGCGTGCCTAGGGTCAGAAGACCATAGGCGCCATTTTCCATCCCCAAATTTTGACGTTAAGACGCTTTTCCGGGTACTTTTATGTTACGGACCCCGGAACGAGCTGCGATTTTGGTGTTTTCGGGGATTTTATCGCGTTTTAAATGAACATACACTCCCTTTTTACGCCATACGAACAGTGCCATGTGTCAAGTGGGGTCCACACGAAACGATTTCGAGAGTCCGAAGAAAACGATATATACAATTGCAAGACATGTACTAACGGATGCGATCATACCAGCACTAATGCACCGGATCCCATCAGAACCCCGCAGTTAAGCGTGCTTGGGCGAGAGTAGTACTAGGATGGGGGACCTCCCGGGAAGACCTCGTGTTGCACCCCTTTTATTTTTATTTTTTGTTTTTTTTTGCGACAAAACGACATCTTATTTTCCAAAGGCCATAACTTTTACACCGTGTGGAGCTACATCGCCGACAGAACCTTTTCGGAAAGCCCCAAGAGATCAGTCCGAAGAAAACGATATGTACAATTGCAAGACATGTACTAACGGGTGCGATCATACCAGCACTAATGCACAGGATCCCATCAGAACTTCGCAGTTAAGCGTGCTTGGGCGAGAGTAGTACTAGGATTGGTGACCTCCTGGGATGTCCTCGTGTTGCACCCCTTTTGTTTTTATTTTTTGTTTTTCTTTTAGTACTTGGATTGGGTTGGACAGCGAGGTGTAGCAACTCGTGGAGGCTGCCGTACTGTTCTCTCTCGACCTTCCGAGCAATCCTCTCCTGTAGGTCGTCTATGAACTGAGCCATGAGGGCTTCCTCCGATTCCTCTAACTCGAGCGAGTTTATGAGTTTCTCAAACTCCTCGAAGTACTCGTCTACGCTTCTGGTTCCCTGTGTCAACTTACGAAAACGCTTCTGTAAGTCTTTATGGTAATGTTCAGGGATGTACCTTAGCCGTAGGAGAATCTTCATGTCCCCCCAAGTGATGACTGGTCCGAAGCGCTATCTCCTTCGCTCGGCCACATTTCGATCCCACCATGCGAGGGCGTTGTCGGTGAGCTGGGCTGCTGCCACGGCCACCTTTTTGCGCTCGCTGTACCCGTAGAATTCGAAGATATGCTCCAGGCGTCTCTTCCAATCCATGTAGACTTCCGGATTGGACCGTCCTGCAAAAGTAGGAGGGGTTAGCTTGATCTCGTGATTCTGTTCACAAGTACCTACCCTTCGGTCAAGGGCTCTCCCGAGCGGGTCGCGTCTCCAGGGGTGCTGGCGGTGCAAAGGGTCGTCCCGAGGTTCTGCTTCCGGGTCGGACATCTCATCGTCCTCGGATATGGCTCCGTTTGGTCGGCGGTCCCTACGTCGTTCGGCCAACCAGGGTTGGACCTCCACGCGGGCGATCCGGTCGCCAAACTCCTGGCGCATAGTAGCCAGTTGTTGGCTCATGCTGCGCATCTCCTCTCGGAGCGCGGTCATCATCTGAAGCATGGCGTCTTGGGGAACGGCTGCTTCGTCTACCATGTCGTACCTAAAGCAAGAACAAACCGTTAAAATACCACAGTAAAAAAGTTAAAACGAAGTTTTCCCCTTTTTTTTTTAAAACACAGAAATGGAAAATTGACAAATCGGTCGACAAGCAAAATAAGGAAACTAAGATTTTTTCGACGAAAATAGCTAGTGCTAGGTTTCTAGCCGCCTAGGTCAAGCAGAAAACAATTACGCACAATCCTAATTGGTTTTGTTTTGTTTTTTTTTTTGAAATGACAAATAACGTGACTAAACAAGGAAGAAATCAAGTTGATAGATTTTTTTTTTTTTTTTGAAATACGAAAATCGAATGCAATACAAAGCAAGAACATAAAGATATAGGGGATGGAAACCAAAGGAGAATCCTTTGGCCCTGATACCAGATGATGTAAAACGTGGGCGGGGGTAGAGGTTGGGACGCTGGCTTTATCGCTCTCTCGTCCAACCTCCTTGCTTCCGAAGTGACGATCTTGACGAAGGATCATATCAAGTGGTATCACAGCCACTTAGGAAGCTAAGTTTTCTTACTCTTTTGGTTTATATTTATTTGAATCTCTTCAAAAGTTTTAAAACCATCAGATTTAAGTTTTTATCGTAAGTTTTTATCGGTTTGTCATTAGATCTTGAAGTATTTTTAGAATCGGATTTACTAGCTAAAATAATTTGAAAATAATTCTGGTCATTTATTTTGCTTAAATCTTTTTGTCGAACCAAATGTTTTTGGAATATTTCAGTTTTGGAGAAAATCGAATTTCTTGCAAATTTCATCTTTGTAGTGTGTGCTAACTGCAGATAATCAACCAAGTAGATCTGAAGAAGAGACTTTAGAAGAGGCACCAGCGTCAAGTGTAGACAAGAATCAGGCCTTGATCAACGCATTCACGGAACAAATGGGCAAGATGATGGAGATATTTGACGCGGTACAAACGCAGGTCCAAGAAGTTCAACAACGTCAAGAAGTAGTGCGTAATGTTCCGGTTTGATCCAACCCCCAATTACCACCACTCTTCGACCAGCATCCGGAACAACAGCTACCCCGACCCGAGGAAGGACAGAATAGCGAGCGGTCAGTACACGGAGACACCGACATCTACTACCGACGGCCAAGGAGTGGGTCGTCACTGAACGGGTCTATACGACCGTATAGACGAGAATAAGAGGGACAAGAATGGGTCATTGATCCGTTACAAGGGTACAAGGCCAAAATACCACCCTTCCACGGTAATAGCGACCCGGAAGCATATTTGGATTGGGAGTAGAAGGTCGAACTCATTTTCGACGGACAAGACTATACCACGGTCAACCGAGTTCGTGTTGCGGCCATGGAGTTTCAGGACTACGCCCTAAATTGGTGGGACCAGCTCGTCACCACTAGGAAAAGAAATCAGGAGTACCCGGTGGAATCATGGAACGAAATGAAAGCCTTGTTGAGAAAGAGATTTCTCCAAGGCAACCAATCAGTTGATGAGTATTACAAGGAGATGGAAACACTAATGTTACGAGCCGGCATTGACGAGGATCGAGAGGCGACTATGGCGCGGTTCTTAGGAGGCTTGAACCGGGACATACAAGACCGCTTGGAGACTCAACATTACGTCGAACTTGAAGATATGCTCTACAAGGCCAAAATGTTTGAGCAACAATTAAAGCGGAAGGGATCAACTAAGCCTTATCAGCCGTCAAATCCGCCGTACCAAAGATCAACCTATCCGCGTGTAGACAAAATAATACCGACCAAGGAGAGCAAGCCGATCGTCCCAGTCCAAGCTGATACTACCCCCGCGATCGATAAAGGAAAGGGAAAGGAAGCAATTGTCCGATCTAGAGACATCCTGATATAAGAAGTGGGCCGGGGGTAGAGGTTGGGACGCTGGCTTTATGGCTCTCTCGTCCGAACGCTGGGCGGTTGGGGTGGGAGCAGCAAGTTGGCGGCGGCGGCTCTTTCTTGCGAACTCGGTGAAAGGGCGAAGGTGGATCGAAGTGCACCACAGAGAATGCGGGAGTTCTCTGATACTGCTACACATCCGGCCGAAGGTGCTTCTCACACAAACGGTCGACGCAAAATCAAACAAGGTGGTGGCTGCGTTGTTTGAAAGAAATGCTCGTTTTCTTAATATAAAAAAAAGGTTGGGGCCGGATGATGTGGTTGGCTGTCCGTGGTATGGGTCGCTCGGGTGTCTGTCTCTTCGTTCTGAGTTCTCTTGACTTTAGAGCGGGTTGAGGGTCCTTTAGTAACCTCCCTTGGAAGCTCAGTACTGTCCGTGAGGTGTCCTGAGTCGTGTCTGGCATTGCCATCCTGGTCTCGGCTTACCTGGTTGTCGGTTGAAATCAGGGGCCGACCGTCAGGTCGGAGGTTTGTATTATTCCCTCCCTCTTCAGAAGGTTTTGCCCTCAAAACTGATTCGCCTGCATCAAATGGAGATAGATCAGTGATGTTGAGAGTATGTGAAAAGTTAGACTCACCCGGAAGCTCCAATCGGTAGGCGTTATCATTGATCTTCTCAAGGACTCTGAATGATCCGTCTCCTCTTGGTGCGAGCTTAGAGCTCCTCTGCTGTGGGAACCTTTCGGGCCGCATGTGCAATCAGACCCATTCTCCTGGCTTGAAGATGAGTTGCTTGCGTCCTTTATCAGCCCTTTGCCACGGGTCTCTTCCTTTAGTGTAGGATGGCTCCAATGCCTATTCCCGACGCATCGCATTCTACCTCGAACATTTCTTCGAAATCAGGCAGGGCTAGGACCGGCGCTTGTGTGAGCCGTGCCTTGAGCTGGTCAAATGCGGCTTCCTGAGCTTTTCCCCAAGAGAATGGGACGTTCTTCTTCATCACGGCAGTGAGTGGGGCCACGACCGTACTAAAATCTCTAACGAACCTCCAGTAGAAGCTCGCTAGGCCATGAAAACTCTTGACATGTCCGATTGTGGTTGGGGTCGGCCATTCGCGTAAGGCTTTGACTTTCTCCTCATCCACTTGTAGACCCTGTTCACTTACTACAAAGCCTAAGAAAATAAGCTTGTTAGTACAAAAGGTGCACTTCTTTAGGTTGGCGTATAAACCTTCCTTCCGAAGTGATTTGAGCACTAGTTCGAGATGGTTTAGATGTTCAGGTAGGCTTTTGCTATAAATGAGTATATCGTCAAAATAGACTACCACAAATTTGCTAATATAGGCACGAAGAACCTGGTTCATGAGGCGCATGAATGTACTGGGCAGGACTTTGTCTGCTTTACTTAGGACAATAGTTCTCCAAAATTTGAGAACTTGGGAAGAATGCTTGCCACATGTTGAATTTGCTTATAATCATGCAATGCATTCAGCTACTAAATTTTCACCTTTTGAGATCGTCTACGGCTTTAACCCGTTGTCTCCCATGGATTTAATTTCTTTAACTTTGAGTGAAAGGGCTAGTCTAGAAGGTGAACGAAAGGCAGAACAGGTCAGGAAGATCCATGAAAAGGCCAGGCAGAACATCATCGAACGGACCAAACGGTATGCTGAACAAGCCAACCGACGTCGACGTGAACAAACCTTCGAAGAAGGAGACCTAGTGTGGATCTATCTAAGAAAAGACAATTTTCCAGCTGAAAGGAGGTCCAAACTCATGCCCCGGGTAGATGGTCCTTTCCCCATCACCAAAAAGATCAACGACAACGCCTACCAAGTTGATCTCCAAGGTAAGTATCAAGTAAGTTCTAGTTTTAATGTAACTGACATGATTCCTTTTCTTGTAGATGAAACGGATTTGAGGGCAAATCCTTTTCAACGGGGAGGGGATGATACAATCATGGACCATGGTACCAGACCGCCCGACCCACGGATGGACCGCGAGTCTATGGAAGACGACCCATTCGATCAATCGGAGGTTGCCCTCCAGATTCCTCAACCAGATGGACGTGATAAGCTAGACGGTCGAACCAGAGTTGGCTTGGAACAAGAGGAACCCGAAGATATTCGTGCTGCCCCAACTCCGACTGACCCGGTACGACCAAATCAAGGTGGGACTCGAAAGCCCCGACCCAACGATCACTCCAACGACCGGAACCGAGCTATCTATCGACCAAGTGGAGCTGCTAAGTCGAGTGATCGAGACGGTTTACCCATGCATCATGCTGGACGTGAAGATCCCGAGATATGCTACCCAAGGACCAAACCGGCGACCGAGATTTGGCCAATGACGACCCGATGTCATTTTCACCCGGTCCAATGACACGGTCCCGTGGCAAAAGCCTTCAAGAGGCGGTTACACTTGCCTTGGTTCGAAACTTCAATTTCCATCAAGACGAACCGGCCAAATCGACCACATGTACTGTACTGGTCGCCGCACCAGCCGGTTAAGGCGACCGCACGCGCGCTCGACCGTAACGGCCGAGTCAAGGCCGACAGCGGCCAACGGCTAGTGCATTTATGGCCGGCCAGGACCAAGACCAAAGACCAAAGACCATACCACATTTAAGACCAGATCGCAACTTTAATGTTTTTATTTTCTTTTGTTTTCTTTTATTTGTTTATGTTTTTTTTTCAATAAATGAGAGCTTAGGATTTTGGCTATAAAAAGGCAATATTTGTGCCTTTTGTATACACAAAACTTTTCTTCAATATAATTCCAGCGATTTTGCTATTCTTCTAAAGTCTCAAAATCATTCTTTTGTTCTTTAGAGCTTTTGGATGTTTGGTTTGTCTAATCCTTACAACCGGCCTAGTCCAGCGTCTTGGTGCGTCATATCCAAGGTTGGAACAGGTTTTCATCGATATACCATTGGGCTTTCACACCCTTTGACGTTCCGAATCATTCCATCATCGAACCGTGAGTGTTAGTAACCTCGCGAAGTTCTTATCCAACGCATCAACCATCAATTCAAGTGCAATTTCCTTGGGAAGATTGTGTCAGGTACCATGGTCCATGATCGTATCAGGACGCTTTTCAAATGCTCAAGGATCGGTTGACGAACGCACCTGTCCTCGTTTTACAGGACTTCACCAAAAGGTTCGAAATCGAGTGCGACACCTCAGGCATAGGAATCAGAGCTGTCTTTATGCAAGATAAGCAGCCGATCGCTTATTTCAGCGAGAAGCTCGGCGGAGCCACACTTAACTACCCAACGTATGATAAGGAAATCTACGCCTTGATCCGAGCACTACAAACGTGGTAACATTATCTCTGGCCCAAAGAGTTTGTTGTATATACCGATCATGAGTCGCTGAAACACCTCAAGGGTCAGCAAAAGCTCAACAAATAGCACGCCCGTTGGATCGAGTTTCTTGAGACGTTCCCGTACATCAACAAATACAAGCAAGGAAAGGACAATGTGGTCGACGATGCATTGCCCCGAAGGTACATACTTCTTTCAACCCTTGAAGTTAAAATGCTCGGTTTTGAACAAATTAAAATCCTTTATGAAACTGATCCGGATTTCCAAGTTGTTTTCAAAGAATGTGAAAAACATGCATCGGGACATTATTATCGTCAAGCGGGTTTCTCTTTTATGAGAACCGTCTTTGTATTCCAAACTGTTCGTTGCAAGCTCTGTTTGTAAAGGAGGCTCATGGAGGCGGCCTTATTGGGCGTTTTGGCGTTGCCAAAACCTTGGAAGTCATGCGTACGCACTTCCATTGGACATATATGAAAAGGGACGTGGAACAGATTTGCAGTCGGTGTATGACTTGTAAGCAAGCCAAATCCCATGTCCAACCCCACGGTTTGTATACCCCTTTACCCATACCTACGCATGCATGGAATGACATATCAATAGACTTTGTTATGGGATTGCCTAGGACTAGATCGGGTAAGGATTCGATCTTTGTGGTTGTAGATAGATTTACTAAGTTGGCGCATTTCATAGCTTGCATGTAGCTAACCTTTTCTTTAGGGAGATTGTTCGCATACACGGCATGCCTAAAACGATAGTGTCGGATAGAGATGCTAAGTTTTTGAGTTTCTTTTGGAAGACCCTATGGTCTAAGCTAGGAACGAAACTAGTTTTCTGGACTACTTGTCACCCACAAACTGACGCGCAAACAGAAGTAGTGAACCGGACCTTAGGAACTCTATTACAGTCATTCGTGAAGAAAAACCTTAAGTCTTGGGAGGATTGTCTACCGCATATTGAGTTTGCATATAATCATGCTGTATATTCCGCGACCAAGTTTTCTCCTTTTCAAATTGTTTATGGGTTCAATCCCACATCTCCTTTGGATTTAAAGCAAAAAGCTGAACTAGTGCAACGAATTCACAAGGACACAAAGAAAAACTTGGAGGCGAAGACGAAGCTGTATGTCAAGCAAGCAAATAAAGGACGACGCCCCATGGTGTTTGAAGTTGGCGACCAAGTGTTAGTACACTTGCGTAAGGAGCATTTCCCGGCCGCCCGAAAATCCAAACTGATGCCAAGGATCGACGGCCCTTTTGAGATCACGAAGAAGATCAATGATAACGCCTATTAACTCGATCTTCGAGGTAAGTACGATGTGAATCAAAGCTTTAATGTTTCTGACCTTATCCCTTTTGTTGCAGATGAAACAGATTTGAGGAAAAATCTTTTTGAAGACAGAGGGGATGATATGAACACGGATGACGTACTACACCCAAAGGTTGACCAGGAGGTTGTTAAGGTTGACCATGAAGACAAGGACGACCACACGGCCGAGGAGACATTGATCGGGCCGATGACAAGGTCAAAGACTAAGTCACTCAACGCGGCCATGGGAGGAATTCTCGACCGCTTGTGGACTGGCCGAGCAAAGGAGGACGCATGACGAACACCAAACATCCGTGTCTCGATCCAAGCCCGAGACCGTCATTGAATGGGCCAAGTGGTTCGTTTTGCACTCTTTTTCCCTTACTTCGTTTTGTCCCAATGGGTTCTCCAAGTAAGGTTTTTAATGAGGTCAATGGATCACTTTCCTTATTACCCATTCGATGACCCATAAGGTCCAAGCGCAATATTATCCAAGGCGCGGAAGTTCTTACATTTCCAATATTATCAATTGATCACTTTCCTTAAATTTAAGGACCTTCAACAACATTTCCTGCCAAATCATTAGTATTACCTGGTGTGACTTGCGGTTGAACCTCTCTGATGCTTAGCCGCGCAAAATCCTCTAGAATGTCGAGGTCGGGGCCGTTGTAGCGTCCATGGGTGTTTTGGTCGGACGGTGTGCACCATGTGGAGTCTTCCAACTCCATTGAGCATAGGAGGGCTTCTATGGCTGTATTAAATCCTTCTCTCAGCCTCCTGGGTTTAGAACGGGTCATGGAGCCTCCTACCACCTCCAGGATGTGTGCGCGATGATGGCCTGGTCGGACGCCCGCGCTAGGGCTTGGTCGGGCGTTTGTGAAACACCCTAACCTGGTTTTCACGACCGTGGCCGCACGGCTTAGGTCACTTTTAAAATTTGCTAGACAAGTCATATAGCAATAACACGAAATCAGATAGATTCAACAAGGTTCAAGTACAATGACAAGTCCGCTAATAAGCTATTACATCATACTTAACCTAGATCTACCCGAACCCACCATCCTCCCGACCACATTGCCTTAGTCTCGCGATCCAACATGCTCGGTTTCCTTACCTGTATCCACAAAGGAGGCATAAGCAACAGAATTGCTTAGTGAGAGCGGTCATCCCGTCCCACTTAGCCACATAATCAATCGCATCAACAGAATCCAGACAGTACATACACGCAAATCCAACAGACGCTTGGTCGACCCGACCACCCCACATCACTGGTCGATCGCCCGCGATCCAGTCATGCCTTAGCAGCCATCACGCCCTAAGCGCACTGTCTGATCCGAACGCCCCGTGATTGGAATCAATCGTTTGACCCAAGCCAAGCAGAAACAGAACACAGATAAACAACACATAACACACATATCCAACTGGCGCTTGATCGACCTGTCCACCCCAAGTCACTGGTCGATCGTCCGCGATCCATACATGCCTTCTCTGCCATCACGCCCTAAGCGCATTGTCTGATCCGAACGCCCTGTGATTGGGATCGACCGTCCGATCCAAGCCAACAGAATACAGAACACTAGACAACAGACTCGACCCCTATGTAGCCCACGGTTACGCACTCACCTTGGTCTATCGAACGCTGGCTGATACCTCATGCGAAACCGTTACCCAGAACAGAACCGTCCGATCCGCACGATCCTCACGGCCCGAGTCTCTCGGCCACCACAAGCGACTCTCGACCACAACACGCACTCTCGACCCACTCTCGATCTTTCACTCAGATTTCTCTCTCAAATTCTCTAAGTCTTTCCTACAATTTCTCTCTCCGAAAACTACCTACAGAATCGTCTATAAATAGACTAAGGGTAGAAAACCGTCCCATGTAACCGTTCCCACGGCTAGATTTCATTACCCTTGATGTAACCGCTTTTACCCCGCGCCCAAACAACTATTCTGCGCGACTTTTACCCCAATAACCGTTCCCGCCCAAAAGCGGTTACGGAACTTACCCGCGGATCGATCTAGTAACTGTTCCCGTCAAAATCAATTAGCGCGGATCATACCTGGGTCGACCAGCTGCCGAACCGGTCTGACCGACCCCGACCACGGTCGACCGAGCTCCGACCAGATTGTCCGAAAATCACGCTGACCCCGACCCGAAAATCACGGCCTAGCTCCCATTCAGCTCAATTTCCTCTTTTTCATCTTAAAAGACGTTTCCTCTTCCGACCCAGCCCGATCATCCAAGGAAAACGGGTGTTACAGTTTGCCTCTTCTTCCTGTGTCTTCTTAGCCTTCGAACGGGTTGTTGCCCCTTCTACAACCTCCACTGGGTGCTTGATGCTGTCTGGTAGGAGCCCGGGGTCGTGATTGGGTCGGTCGTCCGCGTCGTTGCTTGCATGGGCGTTGGTCGGGTGAATTGGTCGATCGACTATGATGCGGTCTGGTCGGAGGTCTGTATCTCCCACTCTCCTGGTTTGACATTCTGTTCCTTGCGTCCCTTGTTGGTGTGTTTGACATACTGTTCGGTTCGTTTCTCCAAGTTCTCTCGGGCCTTTTGATGAATCTTTTTGATGTAGTCGGCCTTTTCTCCTCCATTTAGGCTCACTACTTCGGCTGGTGGTAGGGGTGTCAGGTCCAGTGGTGTGGTGGGGGTGAACCCATAGACAACCTCAAAGGGCGACATCTTGGTGGCCGAATGGACGGCTCGAATGTATGCAAACTCTATAAAGGGCAAGCTTTCTACCCAATTCTTCAAGTTCTTTCCTATAGTGAGACGGAGTAGGGTGGATAAGGTGCGGTTCACTACTTCGGTCTGGCCGTCGGTTTGGGAATGACAAGTGGTGGAGAATAGAAGCTTTGTGCCGAGCTTCTTCCAAAGCGTCCTCCAAAAATGGCTGAGGAACTTTCTGTCTCTGTGTGACACGATGGTCCGTGGTATCCCATGAAGTCTCACAAGAAGAGGTCGGCGGTCAGTGACGCATCGTGACGTTGGCACATGGTATGAAGTGAGCCATCTTGGAGAATCGGTCAACCACGACAAATATGGAGTCCCTGTGCTGGAGCTTGGGAAGGCCTAGGACGAAGTCCATAGAAATGTCTACCCAAGGTGTGGTCGGTATCGGTAGGGGCAGGTATAATCCGTGGGGTGTACCCTTGACTTGGCTTTCTTGCAAACCACGCATCTAGCACAATGTGATTCCACGGTTCTCTTGAGATGGGGCCAGTAAAAGTGCTCCTTAACCACAACAAGGGTCTTGTCTACTCCGAAATGCCCCATAAGTCCCCCTCCGTGCGCATCCCGGACTATCAAATCTCTTAGCGAACATTGAGGAATGCAAAGTCTGTTTTCTCAGAACAGGAATCCCTCGTGTAGATAGACTTGTCCATGGGATTCTTTTTGGCAGAGGGTGGCATACTCCTTTAGGTAGGGGTCTTCCTTGTTAGCCAACTATTTCAGTGTTCATATTTCTGCCCATCCAACTGCCTTGGCATGGGCTCCCTTTTAAGTATCTAAGGATCCTCTCCACCATACTCCAATGATATACCGTAGGAGTTTGCATGTGTTGACTGACCTGATTCACAGCAAAACAAATGTCAGTTCTAGTATAAGTTAAGTAGATTAGCTTACCTACTAGTCGACGGTATTGTGCAACATCTTCAAAAGGTCTATCTTGTTTCTCCCCCTTTCAATTGACCTTGTAGCCGTCTTCAAGAGGAGTCTTGGCTGCATTGGCTCCAAGTTTTCCTGTCTCTTTCAACAAATCTAAGGTGTACTTCCTTTGGGAAATAAAGAGGCCGTCCTTAGACCAGCAAACTTCAATCCCAAGGAAGTACTTTAGTTCTCCAAGGTCTTTAATATCAAAGACAGATTTAAGAAAGGACTTAGTGTCTTGAATACCTTCCTTGTTTTTCCCGGAGATGATGAGATCATCTACATAGACAAGAACAACAACTATATCTTTGGAGTTTTGAAGAGTTAACAGGGTATGATCAGCCTGTGATTTCTTGAAGCCATGATCTTTGAGTGTAGAGCTCAATTTGTGATACCAAGCTCTTGGAGACTGTTTCAAGCCTCAGATTGCCTTTCTAAGCCTTAGAACTTTGGCCGGAGCGATCGTTTCTTCAAGGCCAGGGGGTGGTGTCATGTATACTTCATTCATGAGTTCTCCTTGGAGGAATGCGTTCTTCACATCCATCTGCCATAGCTCCCAAGAGAGATTAGTAGCTAAAGAGAGAACCACTTTTACCGTGTGTTGTTTAGCCACCGGTGCAAATGTGTCTGTGTAGTCATCTCCATAGATTTGAGTGAACCCCCGTGCTACCAAACGAGCCTTGTATCTTTCTATATCTCCATTACTCTTGTATTTGATGGTGAACACCCATTTGGAGGTGACCGGCCGCTTGCCGGGAGGGAGGTCCGTTTCATCCCATCTTGAACCTCATCCCCAACCGCGTTAGTCCACTCTTTCTTTGTCTTGGCTGCCTCATAACTCCACTTGGCCCATGAATGCTTGATGATCAGCCGACAAAAGGTCAAGAGAACAAACCACTTGAATGGGATGAGCCACAGCTTGATTGTTGTAGTAGACCCTTGAATTGATCCAGTTTGATGGATCTCTCCTTACTCTTGTGCTGCATCTGAGTTGTGGAGGAGAATCTGGTCGTGCTTCCTCACTAGGTAAGACCGTTTCTTCTGCCATGACTGACCCTTATATGCCTTGTGCTTGATCTAGATAGTGTTTGACTTAGGAAAAACAGTTTTGCAATGTTTACCAAGGATACAAGCCTCATAACTAAGATTATTGAACGAGATATTAGGTATCATCAATTCTAGTGCACGAGAATGAGGATGACCTAATCTAGCATGCCACACAGCATTAAAGGAAACAGAAACAGCAACCCTAGATCTAAATGATTCCGAAAGACTTGGAGAGGTGTTCTCAAGAATATAGAGTTCATCCTTGGTTCCTCCTTTGCCAAGTAATTTCCCAGTCTTAATATCCTGAAAATGAACATCATTAGGACCAAATATAGCATAGCAATCAAGATCTTTAGTGGTTTTCTTAACCAATAAAAGATTAGATGTGAATTTAGGCATAAAAAATGCTTTGGAGTTCTTATCAAATAGATTCAGATTTCCAATTCCTTATATAGGTACTCTATCACCATTATCTATAACTACATTACCTAATGCCGGTTCTATGTTGTGGAGAAGCTTAGGATTACTAATCATATGATGAGAAGCTCCTGAATATACAACTAAAGAACTACTAGGTTTATGAGTATAGAAAGCTGTACCAGAGTCCTTTAAGGAGGCAATGAATTGTATGAGAGCCTCCAAGTCAGATTTTCTCATCACAATCTCACCATGAGATGGAGTGGCTGTCATGGCCACCTGCGGCTTTGATGTACCGGTCTCTCCTTGGACTTGTTCTCCCCCAGCAGCCACGGTGAGACTAGCCCGTCAGTTGTTGAACTCCCTTGAGTTGTTGAACTTGTTTGGCTTGAGGTGAGGATGAAGGACCCATCATTTGTCTTTGGTGTGGCCCCTCCATAGGTAAGTACCTTCCTTTACCTATTCCTACTCATGTTTGGACGGACATCTCGATAGATTTTGTTTTAGGTCTGCCTATAACTAAAACCGGAAAGGATTCCATTTTTGTTGTTGTAGATAGGTTTGTGAAAATGTCACATTTCATACCATGCCATACCACTGATGATGCTGTGCATATTGCTGAGTTGTTCTTTAAAGAAATTGTTTGTTTGCATGGCATGCCTAAATCGATCGTTTCTGATAGGGACACTAAGTTTTTAAGCCATTTTTGGAAAACCTTGTGGGAAAATCCTTAACAAAGCGGTGGTAGAACCCGGCCAGCCCATGAAAGCTCCGGACTTCTCCAAAGGTCATAGGACTCGGCCAATCCCGGATTGCCTTTACTTTCTCCTCATCGACCCGCACGCCGTCAGCACCTACAACAAATCCAAGAAACACAAGATTATCTGTCCCAAAAGTGCATTTTTCATAGTTAGCATAAAGTTGCTCTTTCCAAAGCACTTCTAAAACCGATTTCAAGTGAAACAAGTGTTCGTGATAGTTTTTCCTGTAAATCAAAATGTCATCGAAGTAAACAACTACAAAGACACCTATAAATGATCTAAGCACATGATTCATCAACCTCATGAACGTACTAGGTGCATTTGTTAGCCCAAATGGCATTAATAACCATTCACACAATCCTAGTTTGGTTTTAAAGGCTGTTTTCCATTCATCGCCCTCCTTCATCCTAATTTGATGGTAGCCGCTTTTTAAATCAATTTTTGAGAAATAACATGAACCATGCAACTCATCAAGCATATCATCTAATCTAGGAATGGGTTCTCGATACTTAACCGTGATATTGTTGATGGCTCGGCAACCACTGCACATTCGCCATCTTCCATCCTTCTTTGGGACCAAGAGGACCGGTACAGCACAAGGACTCATACTCTCACGAATATAGCCTTTCTCCATGAGCTCTCCAACCGGCTTTTGAAGCTGCTTGGTTTCCATGGGGTTTGTCCTATAAGCCGGTCGGTTTGGCAATGAAGCTCCTGGGACAAAGTCAATTTGGTGCACTATCCCACGGATGGGAGGCAAACCACTTGGGTCCTCTTCTGGAAACACGTCACCAAACTCTACCAAAAGTTGCTTAAGTTCACTCAGAAGCTCCGGTGTAGGGTCAGTTTTGACCATTAGTGATGGAGCACGGGTAACCGAACCACGCCTGGATAACAACCAGGTCGAGGAACGGGACGGAAACCGGGACGAGAGCTGGTACGAGGACCGACCCGAATCAGTACGCGGGACACAACAAGCTGCTCAAGTACCCCAGATCGTCCCAATAGCTACTACAAGGAGCAAGAGCGCTGTCCGCAACCTCAGAACCAAATGCAACCTATTCGCGACCCACTTCATCCGGACGTACGACCTACGGTCACACGACCAATCCGGACATGACCCACCCAACGGACCCGAGGTTGTCCGGACCGTCTTCACCATCTCCCAAGGGTGAAGACTCTAAGTCATTAGCGAGACTTGGTACTCTTTTTCCTTGTTTGGGTTTCTCCCAATGGGTTTACCAAAAGAGGTTTTAATGAGGCCAAGGCCTTCTAATGCATCTCCCATTTCCTTGTGAAAGGGTGATCCTATCCGTTTTAATTATAGCCGTTGTTTTCCTTTTTTTGCTTTTTAGTCAAGGACGCGTGTCCTTTGACCGCCTCGTTGTTTGCTTTTGGGACACGTGTTAGGGCTGTGGGTTTCACCTTGTAAGTGCGCCTATATAAAGGCACTTACCCCTTTGTAAAACGCAGCTTTGAATAATCAATAAAGTTCGTTCTTTTCCTTTCTCTCTTTCGTTTTCAAGTTCTTGCAAACGAAAATCTCTTAGGGTATTTGAACCGGGTTCAAATCCCCTAAGTTGGCCGTATCACGAGTTCCTCATCTCTCGTGTGTCGCCACCTCGTTCCCCATCACGCCATTCCTCCGAGCCACCACCGGGTCGAGTTACTCACCGGTGGTCACTCCTCGCCGCCACTATCTTACACCGGAGTCTTGACGAGTCGAGTTACTCATCGTTAACCTCCACCCTTCGTTCCCAACCTGACTCGGTGCCGTCGGGGTTACCACCGCTCCGACCAGTACTCGGGGTACTCGGGGTTACCACCGCCGGAATCGGCGACCCGCCACCTCCGGAAAATACTTTTCCGGTGACCACCATCCGTACCCCGTCGATCGTACAATGGCCGAGCAAGGCCCCCACGGCGACCCATTACCACCGCCCGAGATCGGCGACATTCTCGTCGAACTCTGAACCCAAATGACCCAGATAGGCGAGCGTCTTCAACGATAGGAGCTTGAGAGGCAACCACCGGCACCACCCTTTCCGCCGGTTCGAAACCACCGGCTCGATCAGAGACTCGACCACGACGACTCGTCAGGAGATGAGGTTGGCTACCCAGGACCAAGGAGAGACCGCGAACGACCACAAGACCGTCGACCAGCCAACAACCTGTACGAGCCTATACACAAGCTGACCGTACCCACGTTTGCCGGGAAGGTCGACATGGAAGCTTAGCTCGAATGGGAAGGTCGAATGGACCATGTGTTCTCTTGCTATCAGTATCCGGACCAACGACAAGTAACCTACGCTGCTGCTCAACTCACGGATCACGCCCTTACTTGGTGGGACCGCGACCTCGCCGACCGAAGGAGAAACCACGAGCGGCCCATACCCAGCTGGACCGCCATGGAGGCCATCATGAGACGCCGGTACATTCCACCCTACTTCAGCCGGGAGTTGCAAAGACGATTTAGGAGGTTAAGCCAAGGTTCCAAGAGCGTAGAAGAATACTATGAGGAATTTGAACACATTGTGGCCTTACTAATCAATACACCTTTAATCATGGCCATAAACGCATTTTTCTTAAACCGTTGTCACCCACCCAAGTTACTGAGATGCAATCGAAAATGAATAAGGATTCGGACTCTAAAACGAACTTCCTCATTAATGCTAGTGATGTTAGGAGATGAATGACTCCACTTGTCATGTGTTACTGATGATCTTTAAAGATGTGTTGTTCATTAATAGCGAAGAGACCCCAATCCCGGAGGCCATCAAGAAACTCATTACCCGGTACCAAGACGTTTTTCCAGAGGAGTTACCCCATGGCCTACCACCGATCCGTGGCATCGAACACCAAATTGACCTCATCCCCGGCGCCCTGTTACCCAATCGGCCAGCCTACCGAGTCAACCCCACGGAGGCCAAAGAGCTTGAACGGCAAGTTGGTGACTTGATGAAGCAAGGCTATGTTCGGGAAAGCTTAAGTCCTTGCGCGGTGCCGGTTCTCCTAGTTCCCAAAAAGGAGGGGTCATAGCGAATGTGCGTAGATTGCCGGGCAGTGAATAACATCACGGTCAAGTACCGTCACCCAATCCCACGACTTGATGACATGCTCGACGAGTTGAGCGGGACCAGCATCTTCTCCAAGATAGACCTAAAGAGTGGCTACCATCAAGTAAGGATGAAGGAAGGAGATGAATGGAAGACTGCCTTCAAGACCAAGCAAGGCCTTTACGAATGGCTAGTCATGCCCTTCGGCCTCTCCAACGCCCCATCCACCTTCATGCGGCTCATGAACCACGTACTTCGTACCTTTATCAATAAATTCGTAGTTGTTTATTTTGATGATATTCTCATGTATAGCCGAAGCATGGAGGATCATTTGGCCCACCTTGAATTGGTTATGACGACACTTCGGGAAGAAAAGCTTTATGCTACCTTCAAGAAGTGTGTGTTTGGCGCTTATGAACTTGTCTTCCTAGGTTTTGTTGTTAGTGCGCCGGGACTCAAGGTGGATAATGAAAAGATCCGGGCCATAGAAGAATGGCCGACCCGCACCAATGTGAGCCAAGTCCGAAACTTCCACGGGTTAGCGAGCTTCTACCGGCGGTTCATGAGAGACTTTAGCTCGATCGCGGCACCGCTTACGGCCATGACCAAGAAGAACGAAGAATTCAAGTGGGGACCGACCCAAGAGGCGTCCTTCCAAGAGCTTAAGAAACACCTCACCCAAGCCCCCCTTCTTGTGCTGCCGGACTTCAACAAAACTTTTGAAGTCGAATGTGACGCCTCCAGCATAGGCATTGGAGCGGTCCTAACCCAAGGCAGCAAACCGGTTGCCTATTTCAGCGAAAAGCTCCACGGCCCAACGCTCAACTACCCCTCATACGATAAGGAGCTTTACTCATTGGTCCGGGCCATGGAGACTTGGCAACATTATTTGTTGGCCTGGGAGTTTGTAATCCACACGGATCATGAAACTTTAAAGCACCTCCGGGGCCAAACCAATCTTAAAAACCTCGTTGTTTGCTTTTGGGACACGTGTTAGGGTTGTGGGTTTCTCCTTGTAAGCGCGCCTATATAAAGGCACTTACCTCTTTGTAAAACGCAGCCTTGAATAATCAATAAAGTTCGTTCTTTTCCTTTCTCTCCTTCGTTTTCAAGTTCTTGCAAACAAAAATCTCTTAGGGCATTTGAACCGGGTTCAAATCCCCTAAGTTGGCCGTATCACGAGTTCCTCATCTCTCGTGTGTCGCCACCTCGTTCCCCATCACGCCATTGCTCCGAGCCACCACCGGGTCGAGTTACTCACCGGTGGTCACTCCTCGCCGCCACTATCTTACCCCGGAGTCTTGACGAGTTGAGTTACTCATCGTCAACCTCCACCCTTCGTTCCCAACCTGACTCGGTGCCGTCGGCCCAGTTTCCGTACCCCCCGGTTGGACGACCTGTTGCCCAAGTCGCCCTTTCCGGGACTTCGGGTCATATCAATTAGTGTTTCTTTAATCATAAGCAAAATCATAGGTTCATGAGAACAGAGATTCTTTCTTACTTGCTTGCTTTGGCAAAGAAGTTAGACTTCTTAGGT
Organism: Schrenkiella parvula; assembly: GCA_000218505.1. Lineage (NCBI taxonomy): Eukaryota > Viridiplantae > Streptophyta > Magnoliopsida > Brassicales > Brassicaceae > Schrenkiella > Schrenkiella parvula. Next base: position 1,067,244 of record CM001190.1, read on the forward strand.
TTAGACTTGGTGTCAACCTTGTCTTGTTACGGACCCCGAAACGAGCTGCGATTTTGGTGTTTTCGGATATTTTATCACGTTTTAAATGAACGTACAGTCCCTTTTTACGACATATGAACAGTCCCATGTGTCAAGTGGGGTCCACGCGAAACAATTTCGAGAGTCCGAAGAAAACGATATATACAATTGCAAGACATGTACTAACGGGTGCGATCATACCAGCACTAATGCACCGGATCCCATCAGAACTCCGCAGTGATGCGTGCTTGGGCGAGAGTAGTATTAGGATGGGTGACATCCCGGGAAGTCCTCGTGTTGCATACCTTTTATTTTTATTTTTTGTTGTTCTTTGCGACAAAACGACGTGTTATCTTCCAAAGGCCATAACTTCTACACCGTGTGGAGCTATGTCGCCGACAGCACCTTTTCGGAAAGCCCTAAGAGATCTATTCGGCGTGCGCCATTTTCAATCCCCAAATTCAGACGTTTAGACGCTTTTCCGGGCACTTTTATGTTACGGACCCCGAAACGAGGTGCGATTTTGGTGTTTTGTTTTGATCGCGTTTTAAATGAACATACAGTCCCTTTTTACGCCATACAAACAGTCCCATTTGTCAAGTGCGGTCCATGAGAAACGATTTCGAGAGTCCGAATAAAACGAAATATACAATTGCAAGACATGTACTAACGGGTGCGATCATACCAGCACTGATCATACCAGCACTAATGCACCGGATCCCATCAAAAGTCCGCAGTTAAGCGTGCTTGGGCGAGAGTAGTAGTAGGATGGGTGACCTCCCAGGAAGTCCTAGTGTTGCATCCCTTTTATTTTATTTTTGTTTTTCTTTGCGACAAAACGACGTCTTATCTTCCAAAGGCCATAACTTCTACACCATGTGGAGCTACGTTGCTGACAGCACCTTGATAAGGATAGATAAAGGCCATGAGGATGTAACCTGGATTTTGCCTTCTGGCATGTAACACATCTTGCGCAATGTCTCTCTACATCCTTCTGAGGCGCGGCCAATAGAAGTGTTCGGACACTACAGCTAGCGTCTTCTCCACTCCGAAATGGCCCATGAGACCTCCTCCATGTGTTTCCTTCAGCACCAACTCTCGCATGGAGCATTGTGGAATGCACAAGCGTTTGTCTTGGAATAAGAACCCGTCTTGAAGGTAGAACGAACCAAAAGCTCCTTTCCCGCACTCCTTATAAGCCTCTTTAAGTTCTAGGTCGTTCGATACAGCTCCTTGATGTGTTCCAACCCTAGAACCTTAGCTTCCATGGTAGCTATCAGCGCATGTCTCCTTGACAAGGCATTGACCACCACATTCTCCTTTCCCTTCTTTTACTTTATTACGTATGGGAAAGTCTCGATGAACTCCAATCATTTAGCGTGTCTCCTCTTGAGTGAAGTCTGCCCTCTCAAATGATTAAGGGTCTCGTGGTCGGTATGGATGATGAACTCCTAGGACAGCAAGTAATGCTGCCATGTTTCTAAGGCCCGGACCAACGCGTAAAGCTCCTTATCGTAGGTCGGGTAGTTCAGCGTAGGCCTGCTGAGTTTCTCACTAAAGAATGCCAATGTTCTCTTCCTTTGGTGTAGGACAGCTCCAATGCCTATTCCTGATGCGTCACACTCTACTCCAACATTTCTTCGAAGTCGGATAATGCTAGAACCGGCGCTTTGGTGAGCCATTCTTTGAGCTGGTCGAACGCGCACTCCTGAGCGTTTCCCCATGAAAAGGGTACGTTCTTCTTGATCACGGCTGTGAGAGGGGCAGCCACCGTGCTGAAGTCCTTGACGAACTCCGGTACAAACTTGCTAGCCCATGAAAGCTCCTCACGTGTCCGATGGTGGTTGGGATTGGCCCCTCGTGTATCGCCTTGACCTTTTCCTCGCTTAATATCAGCTTATAATCTCGCTGACAAGTTTGAACAAAGAATGACCAACTGTTAGAAATATTCGAAGACTTACCTTTCTTACCTTTGGACGCGGTCGGTGGTCCTAGAAAAGGAAGGTTGGTCCGTGTCCTAGTCGATCCCTTCTCCTAAGTCTGCTGATTTTCTTTGGTGATCATCAAGACTTGAAAATGGGCTGGCGCGGGTAACAGGGGCCAGCCCTCATGGTCGGGCGCGGTTAGGCCGGGTATGGATGGGCTTCAACCAACTTCTAAGTCTGCTCGGTCCAGCGTGCAATTGCCTTGGCCCCAAGTGATTTATTGGGTCACTTGGTCGATGGAAAGCGGTTTCTGGTCTGGGTGTTGTCCGGGTGGTCCGGGTGTTGTGCCGGTGGTCCGATGTTCTTGGGCTGGGTTGAGTTGGGCAGTGATATGAACATGGACGACGTACTACACCCAACGGTCGACCACGAGGTTGTTACGGTCGACGATGAAGACAAGGACGACCACACGGCCAAGGAGACATTGATCGGGCCGATGACAAGGTCAAAGACTAAGTCACTCAACGCGGCCATGGGAGGAATTCTCGACCGCTTGTGGACCGTCTGTCCAAAGGAGGACGCAGGATGAACGCCAAACATCCTTGTCTCGATCCAAGCCTGAGACGGTCATTGAATGGGCCAAATGGTTCGTTGTGCACTCTTTTTCCCTTACTTGGTTTTGTCCCAATGGGTTTTCCAAGTAAGGTTTTTAATGAGACCAATGGATCACTTTCCTTATTACCCATTCGATGACCAACAAGACCCAAGCCCAATATTATCCAAGGCGCGGAAGAAGAAGGGTCTAAATTCAAGTTCTTACATTTCTAAGAAGTCAAAACCCTTAGTTATTTCTTTCTAAGTTTCGAGACAGTCTTGGAGCTTGTTCCAAGACTGCCTCTTCATGTACTTTTTCCTCTATTTAAACTCGATTATATTCACTTGTTTAATCATCTAATCTTTTGAATAAAATCTCTCTTTCTCAAAATTAGATCACGGTAAATCAAAGGCCCTTTCATAACCTTTGTGCGACCATTCATTCCCTCGGTAAATCAAAAGTCTTTCCTCAACTTCTGTGTGACCCATCGATTCATCCCTTGGTTACTCGAATCCTTGGTTTCCCTCGGCTTCGACCAACCTCCTTGCTTCCGAAGTGACGATCTTGACGAAGGATCATATCAAGTGGTATCAGAGCCACTTTGGAAGCTAAGTTTTCTTACTCTTTTGGTTTACATTTATTTGAAACTCTTCAAAAGTTTTAAAACCATCAGATTTAAGTTTTTATCGTAAGTTTTTATCGGTTTGTCATTAGATCTTGAAGTATTTTTAGAATCGGATTTACTTGCTAAAATAATTTGAAAATAATTCTGGTCATTTATTTTGCTTAGATCTTTTGTCGAACCAAAGGAAAAAGATTTTAAAATTGTTCAGGTATTTATTTTTGGATTATTTCGGTTTTGGAGAAAATCGAATTTCTTGCAAATTTCATCTTTGTAGTGTGTGTCTAACAGCAGATAATCAACCAAGTAGATCTGAAGAAGAGACTTCAGAAGAGGCACCAGCGTCAAGTGTAGACAAGAATCAGGCCTTGATCAACGCATTCACGGAAGAAATGGGCAAGATGATGGAGATATTTGACGCGGTACAAACGCAGTTCCTAGAAGTTCAACAACGTCAAGAAGTAGTGCGTAATGTTCCGGTCCGATCAAACCCCCAATTACCACCAGTCTTCGACCAGCAAACGGAACAACAGCTACCCCGACCCGAGGAAGGACAGAATAGCGAGCGGTCAGTACACGGAGTATTACAAGGAGATGGAAACACTAATGTTGCGAGCCGGCATTGACGAGGATCGAGAGGCGACTATGGCGCGGTTCTTAGGAGGATTGAACCAGGATATACAAGACCGCTTGGAGACTCAACATTACGTCGAACTTGAAGATATGCTGCACAAGGCCGAAATGTTTGAGCAACAATTAAAGCGGAAGGAATCAACTAAGCCTTATCAGCCGTCAAATCCGCCGTACCAAAGATCATCCTATCCGCGTGTAGAAAAAATAATACCGACCAAGGAGAGCAAGCCGATCGTCCGATTCCGAGCTGATACTACCCCCACGATCGATAAAGGAAAGGGAAAGGAAGCAATTGTCCGATCTAGAGACGTCCGGTGCTTCAAGTGTCACAGACGGGGTCATTACGTGAACGAGTGTTCGAACCAACGGGTAATGGTCATTCGACCTAATGGAGAGCTGGAGTCGGAGGACGAATTAGGAGATGATTCGGAGGAGGAACAAGAGCTGCTGCCGGTTAAGGGAGATCTACTCGTGACCCGACGAGTATTGAGACTTAACACAAAGGCGCAAGAAGAGGAAAAAGGGAGAACTTGTTCAACACTCGGTGCAATGTCCACGGCAAAGTTTGTAGCCTGATCATTGATGGAGGAAGCTGCATCAACGCCGCCAGCGTCACGATGGTTCAGAAGCTCGGCCTGAAAACCAGCAAACACCTGACGCCCTATAAACTTCAGTGGTTGAGTAATACAGGCGAAATTGCGGTCAAATAGCAGGTCGTGGTACCGATCTCTAGAGGCAAATACGAGGAAGAAATCGTATGTGATGTTGTGCCTATGGAAGCGGGTCATATTCTGTTAGGCCGGCTTTGGCAGTCCGACCGCCGAGTGATCCATGACGGTTTCACCAATCGTCATACCTTTGAATTAAAGGGAGAAAAACGACTCTTGTGCCGATAACTCCACAAGAGATCTTTGACGAACAGAAACGGTCCAATCCCGTGCCTAAACAACATACTCTCTTAGCCAAAAATCGAGAGGTAAAACACGCTATCTCATCTAAGCAATCGGTAATACTTTTGATGTTTAAAGAATTTTTTCTAACGGAAACTTACCCCGCACCGGTAATACCAAGTGTGTTGACCCAATTGCTAAGCACCAAATGGACTTCCACCCATTCGGGGTACCGAACATCAAGTGGTTACCATCAGATTAGGATGAAGGAGGGTGACGAGTGGAAAACCGCGTTTAAAACTAAACATGGTTTATACGAATGGCTTGTGATGCCATTTGGCTTGTGAACGCGCCTAGCATTTCATGCACTTAATGAATCATGTCCTTAGGTCTTACATTTGCATATTCGTTGTGGTTTACTTTGATGACATACTTATCTATAGCAAAACCTTAAACGAGCATATTGAACATATCGGTTTAGTCTTGAATTACTTAGGAAGGAGAAATTATACGCTAATCTAAAGAAATCTACATTTTGCACGGATAGTTTGGTTTTTCTTGGTTTCATTGTTAGCGCAGATGGAATCAAAGTCGACGAGGAGAAAGTGAAGGCCATCCGAGATTGGCCGAGACCAAAGAACGTGGGAGAAATTCGTAGTTTTCACGGACTTGCGGTTTTTTACCGTCGGTTCGTAAAGGACTTTAGTACCATTGTTGCACCATTGACGGAGGTACTTAAAAAGGAAGGCAGATTTAAGTGGGAAAAGCTGCAAGAGGACGTGACATAATCTTCCCGAGGAAATTGCACTTGAAGAATGGTTGATGTGTTGGGTAAGGAACTTGCGAGGTTACTACCACTCACAGTTCGGTGGTGGATCGATTCGGACCGTCAAAAGGTGTGAAAGCCCAATGGTATACCGATGTAAACCCGTCCAAAAGCCGCCGCCCTTGTCTTCTTGGTGAGAAGCCTTGAAGCTTGTGTGAGCTAGACTTATCAGAGAATTTTCCATCCTCTCTGTGGCGTCTATCCTCTCCTCTCCCCTAGTTCGTGAGTTCGTGAGCCTTTACCCTTGACTGATTCTCTAAAGAGAGCCATACGGCCAGTTAGAGATTCAAAATGACCGGCCGAGTTCAACCAGGTCACCCTTGGCCTTACTGCTCAACCAAGTCACCCGTGATCCTACATCAGCATGCAAAACCATACAAGCTTGAATGGTTAAACGACGAAGGAGAGATGCAAGTGCGAGAGCAGGTTGAGGTGTCACTTGCTATTGGGCGGTACAAGGACAACATCCTGTGTGATGTCCTTCCCATGGACGCTAGCCATATCGTTTTAGGGCGTCCTTGGCAATTTGACAAGAAGGCCATACATGACGGCTACACCAACCGCCACACCTTCGAACACAACGGTAAGAAGATCACCTTTGCGCCTTTGTCACCGCGAGAGGTTCACCAAGATCAAGTCCAGATCAAGAAGAGCCGCGGGCATGACAAGGTTGACACCGAACCTAAACGCAAGAAGTCCTACTTCTTTGCCAAAGCAAGTCAAGTAAGAAAGAACCTTTCTTCTCATCAATCTATGATTTTGCTTATGTTTAAAGAAACACTTATGGCCAAAACTGACCCAACACCAGAGCTTCCAAGTGAACTTACGCAACTTTTGGTAGATTTTGGTGACGTGTTTCCAGAAGAGAACCCAAGCGGTTTGGCTCCCATCCGTGGGATTGAGCACCAAATCGACTTTGTCTCAGGAGCTTCCTTTCCAAACCGACCGGGTTATAGGACAAACCTCGTGGAGACCAAAGAGCTTCAAAAGCAGATTGGAGAGCTCATGGAGAACGGCTATATTCGTGAGAGTATGAGCCCTTGTGCCATACCGGTCCTCTTGGTCCTAAAGAAGGACGGAAGCTGGCAAATGTACGTTGATTGCCGAGCCAACTACAATATCACGGTTAAGTATCGACACCTCATTCCTAGATTAGATGATATGCTTGATGAATTGCATGGTTCATGTTATTTCTCAAAAATTTATTTAAAAAGCGGATATCATCAAATTAGGATGAAGGAGGGCCATGAATGGAAAACAGCCTTTAAAACCAAACTAGAATTCTATGAATGGTTACTTTAACTTTGAGTGAAAGGGCTAGTCTAGAAGGTGAACGAAAGGCAGAACAGGTCAGGAAGATCAATGAAAAGGCCAGGCAGAACATCATCGAACAGACCAAACGGTATGCTGAACAAGTCAACCGACATCGACGTGAACAAACCTTCAAAGAAAGAGACCTAGTGTGGATCTATCTAAGGAAAGACCGTTTTCCAGCTGAAAGGAGATCCAAACTCATGCCCCGGGTAGACCGAGAGAGCCTTGCTCCCTTTGAACTTGAGAGCATACTTCTTCAAGGCTTGGCAGCTTGTCTGCTCTTAGGAGGTGTTTGATGAGGTCATTGAACGCCAGATTCAAGGTGAGGAGAAGTCCAAACATCTTGTCTTGTTCACACCTTTCATTAAGCACCCCCGGATCTACCGTGCTTGGCCTTAGCATTTCAAGTTCGACCCACAAGGACCTAAACTTTCCAAAAATCTTAGTAAACTCCATATCTTCTTGACTTAGGTTGTTGATGGCTTTCTTGACCTCAAAGACTCGGGTCAAGTTGGATATGTTTCCATAGACGTTCTTGAGAGTCTCCCATAGCTCCTTGGCATTCTCACAGTAGGAGTAGGCTTCAAGGATGGGCGGTTCGAGAGAGTTTTGAATGATGGCAAGGATGGTCTGGTATTCTTGGAACCACTTGTCTTCTTCAGCAAGGGTTTCCTCCTTGTCCTCCTTCTTGGTGACAACTTTGGCCGTCACCACATGGTTCCATAAGCCGGGGCCGCAAAGCACAGTCTTGGTGGTTCTTAACCATAGCAAATAGTTTTCTCCTTTGAGAATCACTGGAATCACCACTGGATTCGAGTTTTCCATGGAGAAATGGGTTGTGACCGTTAGACAGAGTGTTTACCCAACGGTTAAAGATAGATTAAGAGAAACGGTTTTGAGAGAATGAGAGAATCGTGAAGAAATGTGAAGAATTAAAGGATGAATGGGAGAATAGTGAGATATAATAAGAGTATAGATGATCTAATGCTCTGATACCATGTTGGTTTGTGCGGAAATATCAAGAGAGAATCATAAAGTGAGGTGGAGAGAGCAAGAGACTTAAGAGAAGAATGACTTGAATTAGATATTCAACAAGCTTGCGTTACATCCTCTTTATTGAGAGGCAAAGTGAACAAAACCCTAGCACAATTACAAATGTGAAAGTGACAAGAGAAGAGAGAAAGAAGGTCGCGGCCATAGGAGTGATAGTGACACTTCTTGGTTTGTGTTAAGACCACACGTGATCCTCTCCAACGGTTACAAGCTTGAATGCGCGCCTTCTTCCTTCTAGAACACTCATGATCATTTGATTAGCTAGGTTAATATTCCCCTTCAAGAGCCAACTATTTCAGTGTTCATATTTCTGCCCATCCAACTGCCTTGGCCCGGGCTCCCTTTTAAGTATCTAAGGATCCTCTCCACCATACTCCAATGATATACCGTAGGAGTTTGCATGTGTTGACTGACCTGATTCACAACAAAACAAATGTCAGTTCTAGTATAAGTAAGTAGATTAGCTTACCTACTAGTCGACGGTATTGTGCAACATCTTCAAAAGGTCTATTTTCTTTCTCCCCCTTTCAAATGACCTTGTAACCATTTTCAAGAGGAGTATTGGCTGCTTTGGCTCCAATTTTTCCTGTCTCTTTCAACAAATATAAGGTGTACTTCCTTTGGGAAATAAAGAGGCCGTCCTTAGACCAGCAAACTTCAATCCCAAGGAAGTACTTTAGTTCTCCAAGGTCGTTAATATCAAAGACGGATTTAAGAAAGGACTTAGTGTCTTGAATACCTTTCTTGTTGTTCCCGGAGATGATGAGATCATCTACATAGACAAGAACAACAACTATACCTTTAGAGTTTTGAAGAGTGAACAGGGTATGATCAGCCTCTGGTTTCTTGAAGCCATGATCTTTGAGTGTAGAGGTCAATTTGTGATACCAAGCTCTTGGTGACTGTTTCAAGCCATAGATTGCCTTTCTAAGCCTTAGAACTTTGGCCGGAGTGATCGTTTCTTCAAGGCCGGGGGGTGGTGTCATGTATACTTCATCCATGAGTTCTCCTTGGAGGGATGCGTTCTTCACATCCATCTGCCATAGCTCCCAAGAGAGATTAGTAGCTAAAGAGAGAACCACTTTTACCGTGTGTTGTTTAGCCACCGGTGCAAATGTGTCTGTGTAGTCATCTCCATAGGTTTGAGTGAACCCCCGTGCTACCAAACGAGCCTTGTATCTTTCTATATATCCATTACTCTTGTATTTGATGGTGAACACCCATTTGGAAGTGAGTGGCCGCTTGCCGGGAGGGAGGTCCGTTTCATCCCATGTATGATTGCGTTCCATGGCTTGAACCTCATCCCCAACCGCGTTAGTCCACTCTTTCTTTGTCTTGGCTTCCTCATAACTCTTAGGGATCTCATGCAACTCCACTTGGCCCATGAATGCTTGATGATCAGCCGACAAAAGGTCAAGAGAACAAACCGCTTGAATGGGATGAGCCACAGCTTGATTGTTGTAGTAGACCCTTGTATTGATCCAGTTTGATGGATCTCTCCTTACTCTTGTGCTGCATCTGAGTTGTTGAGGAGAATCTGTTCGTGCTTCCTCACTAGGTAAGACCGTTTCTTCTGCCATGACTGACCCTTCTATGCCTTGTGCTTGATCTTGATAGTGTTTGACTTAGGAAAAACAGTTTTGCAATGTTTCCCAAGGATACAAGCCTCACAACTAAGATTATTGAACGATATATTAGGTATCATCAATTCTAGTGCACGAGAATGAGCATGACCTAATCTAGCATGCCACACAGCATTAAAGGAAACAGAAACAGCAACGTTAGATCTAAATGATTCCGAAAGACTTGGAGAGGTGTTCTCAAGAATATAGAGTTCATCATTGGATCCTCCTTTGCCAAGTAATTTCCTGGTCTTAATATCCTGAAAATGAACATCATTAGGACCAAATATAGCATAGCAATCAAGATCTTTAGTGGTTTTCTTAACCGATAAAAGATTAGATGTGAATTTAGGCATAAAAAATGCCTTGGAGTTCTTATCAAATAGATTCAGATTTCCAATTCCTTCTATAGGCACTCTATCACCATTAGCTATAACTACATTACCTAATGCCGGTTCTATGTTGTGGAGAAGCTTAGGATTACTAATCATATGATGAGAAGCTCTTGAATCTACAACTAAAGAACTACTAGGTTTATGAGTATAGAAAGCGGTACCGGAGTCCTTTAAGGAGGCAATGGATTGTATGAGAGCCTCCAAGTCAGATTTTCTCATCACAATCTCACCATGAGACGGGGTGGCTGTCATGGCCACCTGCGGCTTTGATGAACCGGTCTCTCCTTGGACTTGTTCTCCCCCAGCAGCCACGGTGAGACTAGCCCGTGAGTTGTTGAACTCCGTTGAGTTGTTGAACTTGTTTGGCTTGAGGTGAGGATGAAGGACCCATCATTTGTCTTTGGTGTGGCCCCTCCTTTTGCAGTGGTCACATATCCATATCTTCTTGTCCTCATGCTTGTACACTCCCTTGTTAGCTGTGGGGAGTTCTCCTCTTCCACTAAAGAGACCGAGAGAGCCTTGCTCCCTTTGAACTTGAAAGCATACTTCTTCAAGGCTTGGCAGCTTGTCTGCTCTTAGGAGGTGTTTGATGAGGTCTTTGAACGCCAGATTCAAGGTGAGGAGAAGTCCAAATATCTTGTCTTGTTCACGCCTTTCATTAAGCACCCCCCGATCTACCGTGCTTGGCCTTAGCATTTCAAGTTCAGCCCACAAGGACCACGTCGGTGAGTGGCGCGGCTATGCTACTGAAGTCTTTGACGAACCGGTGGTAGAAGCTGGCCAGCCCGTGAAAGCTCCTGATTTGGCTGATGTTGGTCGGTGTAGGCCATTTCTTGATGGCTTTGATCTTTTCCTCATCAACCTGTAGGCACTGCGAGCTAACAACAAAGCCTAGCAAAACCAACTGATCAGTGCAAAATGTGCACTTCTTGAGGTTAGCAAAGAGGCCTTCTTCTCGAAGGGTCCTTAATACTTGCTCAAGATGTGTCACATGGTCAGATAAACAGTTGCTATAAACCTGTATATCGTCGAAATAAACCATAACAAACTTACTGATGTATGTCCTAAGAACGTGGTTCATTAGACGCATGAATGTACTTGGGGCGTTGGTAAGGCCGAAGGGCATTACCATCTATCCGTAAAGGCCTTGCTTGGTTTTGAAGGCCATTTTCCACTCATCTCCTGCCTTCATTCTGTCTTGATGGTAACCGCTCTTGAGGTCTACTTTGGAGAAGATGGTAGCCCCGCTTAGTTCATCCTACATGTCCTCTAACTTTGGTATGGGGTGCCGGTACTTGATGGTGTTGTTGCTTATGGCCCGGCAGTCCACACACATTCTCCATGTCCCATCTTTCTTGGGCACAAGCAGGACGGGTACAGCGCATGGACTAAGGCTTTCTCTTACATAACCCATATCAAGTAGCTCTTGTACTTGCCTTTCCAGCTCTTTGGTCTCCTCGTTGTTGACTCGGTACGCCAGCTTGTTTGGAAGGACCGCTCCAGGTATGAAGTCAATCTGATGTTCTATGCCCCTTATTGGAGGCAATCCAGCTGGAATCTCCTCAGGGAAGACGTCCTTGAACCTTTCAAGAAGGTGAGTGATCTCCTTGGGGAGGGCTTGGTCGCTAAAACCTGCGCTCAACACTTCTTTAAAGACCATTAGTAGCATTGAATATCTAGAGGCGACAGCCTTTCTAACATGGCTAGGTTGGATCAAGAAATTGGCATTAACGCTAGTTTCCTTTTCCTTAACTATTTGTTTTTGCAATTCTAGGACTTGGACATGCGTGAGTGGTGCTACGCTAACCTTACGCTTATTATGCATAAATGTGAACATGTTAGACCGTCCATCATGCTTTGTGTCCCTATCCCATTGCCAAGGTCGACCCAAAAGTAGGTCACCGGCTTACATGGGCACTACATCACAAACAACCTCGTCTTGATACTTGCCGATGCTAAATGGTATGGTTATTTGCTCATTAATCTTAAGCTCTACCTTATTATCTAACCACCTTAACCGATATGGATGCGGATGTTTACTCTTAAGCAGACCTAGTGATACAAACCTCCGACCTGACAGTCGGCCCCTGATTTCAACCAACGACCGGGTAAGCCGAGACCAGGACAGCAATGCCAGCCATGACTCAGGACACCTCAAAGGAGGTTACTAAAGGACCCTCAACCCGCTCTAAAGTCAAGAGAACTCAGAACGAAGAGACGGACACCCGAGCGACCCATACCACGGATAGCCGACCACATCATCCGGCCGAGCACGTACCTGAGGTCATAGGAGGTTCCATGACTCGCTCTAAAGCTAGGAGGCTGAGGGAAGGGTTCAACACGGCTGTAGAAACCCTTCTAAACTCCATAAAACCAGAAAACCCAACTTGGGACGCACCGGCAGAACCAAGCGCCCGAGGACGCCTCAACGCCCCGACCTAGGCATCTTAAAAGATTTCGCGCATCTCAGCATTGCAGAAACCCAACCACAGCCAAAACCAGGTAAGAATATTGATTTGGCAGGTTATGGAGCTCATGGCCGCAAGAAACCAACGTTGGCCGACCAAGGACTCAATGACGAGATCACCATAAATCAGTCGGCCAACAGACCACCAACCAGACAAGGAGAAGAACTCGACGACATCAGGCCAACACTTGCCAACGACAGTACAAGCCAAGAAGCCAAAGATGAAGCAGAAGCAACCAAGACACCCACGCAAGCCGGCCGAGTCCCAGCACCATGGACGTCAACCTACAACCCACCTCAACCGGCGCACCCACAAGTATTTTCATTTTGTACTTTTCATGCAGGTACAAGCGCCAACCTCAACGGTCCATGAGATCATCAGTTCGAGTCCTAGTAGAGTCTTAGGTTTATTTTTATTTTATTTGTAAACTTTCCTTTTTTGGGCGTCTGTAAACTCACCCGTGTAGAGGTCCGACCCCGAATGACCGGTCGACGTGGAGACCTCCCACCAAACCTAGACATGTTTGAAGACGAGGAGATGTCAGACCCTTAGGCCGACCGACGGGGCGAACCAATGCACCGCCAGCACCCACGGAGGCACGACCCGCTTGGAAGGGAACCTGACCGAAGGGTAGGTACGCGTGAACAGAACCACGATATTAAATTTACCCCCCCTGACCTTTGCAGGAAAATCCAACCCGGAGGTCTACATGGATTGGGAAAGATGCCTGGAGCACATTTTTTAGTACTACGGGTACAGCGAGCGTAAGAGGGTGGCCGTCGCGGCAGCCCAACTCACGGACAATGCACTCGCATGGTGGGACAGGAATGTGGCCGAGCGAAGGAGGCAGCATTTTGGGCCAGTAACCACTTGGGGAGACATGAAAATCCTCGTACGGCTAAGGTATGTCCCTGAACACTATCACCGTGACTTACAAAAACGATTTCGTAAGTTGGCACAGGGAGCCAGAAGCGTAGACGAGTACTTCGAGGAATTTGAGATGCTCATGAACTCGCTGGAGTTATAAGAATCGGAGGAAGCGCTCATGGCCCAGTTCATAGATGGGCTACAAGAGAGGATCGCCCGGAAGGTAGAAAGGGCGCAGTACGGCAGCCTCCACGCTGCATCTTGCTGTCCAAATAGAGCAGCAGATAAAGCATAAGAACGCGGCAACAACTCGTAACCGGATCAACCAGCCTTGGGTAGCAAGCGGCTCTAAGCCCCAAGACAAGGGGAAGGCTGTCAAAATAGACAACCGGTTCAAGAGCAGGAGTGTCGAGCTTCCTAAACCCAACCGGCCCGAGCAAGGTAAGTCCCCGACCAACCCACCTAAAACACGCGATATTACATGTTTTAAGTGTCAAGGTAGGGGACATATGGCTCGAGAGTGTCCGAACCAAAGGGTGATGATCATCACCAACGATGGAGACTACGAGTCCCAGGACGAACTAGGCGACGAACAAAGCGAGCAAGGAGACGACCTTGAGTACCCGGACACCGGAGAGCTGCTCGTGACTAGGAGAGTCTTGAGTGTGATGGTTAACCCAGAGGAGAAAATCCAACGGGAGAACATCTTCAACACTCGCTGCACAGTCAAGAACAAGGTATGTAACCTAATTATAGACAAAGGTTCTTGCACTAACGTGGCTAGTAAGTTGCTTGTAGATAAATTGGGTCTTACCAAGACCAAACACTCGAACCCTACAAATTAAGGTGGCTTAACGATGACACGAAGCTAAGGATTTCGGAACAAGTAACCGTCCCGTTTAGTGTCGGGAAGTACCAAGACCAAGTCGTTTGCGACGTGGTCCCGATGCAAGCCGGCCATCTCCTATTGGGAAGGCCATGGCAGTTCGACCGGGCCACGAGCCATGATGGTCGAAGTAACCAGTATTCGTTCATGCACAAGGACCGTAAGTTCACTTTAGTACCTTTAAGTCCTTCAGAAGTACACGATTTAGAGGTACACATGAACAAAGAAATAGGATATAAAAAGACGAGTCTTTACTTATCCGCCAATGACGTGTGTGGAACGGTGCGTGCCAAGGGCACCGTGCTACTGATGATTTTCAAAGATTGTCTAAGTGCAGGAATAGGTGAGATGGAACTCCCGACCGACGTCCGTAAGGTGATCGAAAGGTTTAAGGACGTGTTTCCGGACGAGATGCCCCCGGGACTACCCCCGATCTATGGCATAGAGCACCAGATTGACCTCGTTCCCGGTTCAGCCCTGCATAATAAGCCGGCTTACCGCATGAACCCGGAAGAGTCAAAGGAGCTTGAGAAGCAAGTCCGTGACCTAATGGACAAAGGGTACATCCGAGAGAGTTTGAGCCTGTGTGCTGTACCTAAAGAAGTGCACCTTCTGTACTAACAAGCTTATTTTCTTAGGCTTTGTAGTAAGTGAACAGGGTCTACAAGTGGCTGAGGAGAAGGTCAAAGCAATACGCGAGTGGCCAACCCCAACCACAATCGGACACGTGCGGAGCTTCCATGGGTTGGCGAGTTTCTACCGGAGGTTCGTCAGGGATTTTAGCACGGTAGCAGCCCCACTCACGGCCGTGATCAACAAGAACGTCCCATTTTCTCGGGGTAAAGCTCAGGAAGCCGCGTTCGACCAGCTCAAGGCGCTCACACAAGCGCCAGTCCTAGCCCTACCTGACTTCGAAGAGATGTTCGAAGTGGAATGCGACACGTCGGGAATAGGCATTGGAGCTGTCCTACACCAAAGGAAAAGACCTATGGCGTTCTTTAGTGAGAAACTCAGCGGACCTACACTAAACTATCCCTCCTACGAAAAGGAGCTCTATGCGTTGGTCCGAGCATTAGAGACGTGGAACCACAACTTGCTATCCAAGGAGTTCATCATCCATACCGACCACGAGACTCTTAAGCACTTAAGAGGACAGACCTCGCTAAAAAGGAGGCACGCGAAATGGTTGGAGTTCATTGAGACTTTCCCATACGTGATCAAGTATAAGAAGGGGAAAGAGAATGTAGTGGCCGACGCCTTGTCAAGGAGGCACGCATTGATAGCTACAATGGAAGCCAAAGTTTTAGGATTCGAGCACATCAAGGAATTGTACCGAGACGATCCCG
The DNA here is from genome assembly GCA_000218505.1 of Schrenkiella parvula. Lineage (NCBI taxonomy): Eukaryota > Viridiplantae > Streptophyta > Magnoliopsida > Brassicales > Brassicaceae > Schrenkiella > Schrenkiella parvula. Next base: position 1,082,704 of record CM001190.1, read on the forward strand.
AGTTAGGAGAAGCCTACAAGGAGTGTGGAAGAGGAGTTTTTGGAGCGTTCTACCTCTAGGATGGGTTTCTATTGCGATATAAGCGACTGTGTATCCAACAATGCTCCATGCGAGAGTTAGTGCTGATGGGCCATTTCGGAGTGGACAAAACGCTGGCCGTCGTGACCGACCACTTCTACTGGCCGCACCTCAAGAAAGACGTAGAGAAGCACTGTGCACGGTGCATCACGTGCCACAAAGGAAAATCCAGGTTACATCCCCATGGTCTTTACCTACCTTTACCTATTCATAAGGCCCCATGGGTGGACATTTCGATGGATTTTGTGCTAGGTTTGCCCAAGACCCACCACAAGGATTCCATTTTTGTTGTGGTCAACCGATTCTCGAAGATGGCTCACTTTATTCCATGTGATAAGGCCAACGACACGTCACACATTGCCGACCTGTTCTTCAAAGAAGTCGTACGTTTACATGGAGTGCCTCGGACGATCGTATCTGATAGAGACCCCAAGTTCTTAGGCCAATTTTGGTGAACATTATGGAGAAAGCTTAGGACAAACCGATGGATAGACCGAAGTGGTAAATCGTACCTTATCTACATTGCTTCGAGTTACACTTGGCAGGAATCTGAAAATATGGGTAGAATGTATACCATTTATCGAGTTCACTTATAACCATGCCACTCACTCGGCGACAAAAACATCACCTTTTGAAGTTGTGTATGGGTTTAACCCACTAACCCCTCTTGATCTCTCACCAATTCAACAAGTTGAGCAAGTTAATACAGATGGCCTTAGCAAAGCGGAGTTCGTGAAGAAACTCCACCAAATGGTCCGAGACAATATCCTCAAGAAGACCGAAGACTACAAGAGGGGAGCTGACAAGGCACGCGAGCAGCTCTTATTCGAACCAGAGGAATGGGTTTGATTACACATGCGACCCAAAACGTTCCCTTAACAGAGGAGTTCGAAGCTAGCACCAAGAGGAGACGGCCCGTTCAAAGTCCTTGAGAAGATCAACGACAATGCCTACCGATTGGAGCTACCAGGTGAATTTAACTTCTCACATACTTTCAACGTCACTGATTTATCTCCGTTTGATGCAGCGGATCCAGTTTTGAGGACAAAACCTTAAGAAGAGGGAGGGAATGATACAGACCTCCGACCAGATCACATCATAGTCGATCGACCAATTCACCCGACCAACGCCCATGCAAGCAACGACACGGATGACCGACCCAATCACGACCCCAGACTCCTACCAGACAGCACCAAGCATCCAGTGGACGTTGTAGCAGGGGCAACAACCTGTTCGAAGGCTAAGAAGACACACGAAGAAGAGGCAAGCGTCCGACCAAGCCATAGCGCGTGCTTCCGACCAGGCCATTATCACGCACACATCCCGGAGGTGGTAGGAGGCTCCATGACCCGTTCCAAAGCCAGGAGGCTGAGAGAAGTATTTAATACAGCCATAGAAGCCCTCCTATGCTCAATGGAGTTGGAAGACTCCACATGGTGCACACCGTCCGACCAAAACACCCATGGACGCTACAACGGCCCCGACCTTGACATTTTAAAGTTTCGCGCGTCTAAGCATCAGAGAGGCTAAACCGCGAGCCACACCAGGTAATACTAATGATTTGGCAGGAAATGGAGTCGAAGGCCGCAAGAATCCAGCCACGGCCAACCAAGGATCCAACGATACCATCGACATAAGCAGGACGGCCGATAACTCACCAACTGACCAGGAAACCGACGACGCCCGGCCAACACCCGCCCCTGATAGCACAAGCCAAGGCAACAATGGTAGAAGAGTTGAGGAAGCCGCGAAGACACCCACACGAGACAACCTAGCTTCGATCACATGGTCGACGATAATCAACCCGCCCCGACCAACTCACCCTCAGGTATTTTCATTTTATACAACTGATGCAGGTACAAGCGCCAGCCTCAGTGGTTCGTGAGATCATCAGTTCGAGTCGTAATAGAGTCTTAAGTTTATTTTATTTATTTATTTGTGAACTTTCTTTTTTTGAGTTTGTCGCATGCCTTGTTGTTTTCTTTTACAAGTCCTGTTGTTTGGAGTCCTTTTTACTATTTTTGTGTCGACCTACTTAGGTCAAGCTGTCGAACCCTTATATAAGGTTTCCCTGCAGCGTTGTAATCTTTTAACCTTTCTTTGATTAATAAAAAATGGAATTTCTTCAATTCAAAGCCGCCGCCGTGTCTTGAATCTGTGTCGACCGTGCGTGTGTGAAACACCATCGGCCGGATGTGTTGCTGTATCCGGGAACCCTCCCATTCTCTATGGTGCACTTCGATCGACCCTCGACCCATTCACCGAGCCAGCAAGAGAGAGCTTTACAGCCAGCTTGTTGCTCCCACCACCGCCTACCACTCGGACGAGAGAGCGTGAAAGCCAGCGTCCTAACCTGTACCCCATCCGCATCTTACATCAGGAATGCTATGGCTTGGAACCCACGGTACTGGCGCCTTGCCTCAGGTGTTGGTAGCCTTGCGCTTGATCTGTTGCTCGGCTTGTTTCGACAAGTGGAATAGGTCCTTGAAATCTTGGTACGTCTACCATTCTACCTTGCGGCTGATCCGTTCTTGCAGTCCGTCTATGAACTGCGCCATGAGGGCTTCCTCGTCGTTGTTCAACTCCAACTGGTTCCTAAGACGTTCGAACTCCTGGTAATACTCCTCGACCATACTGCTGCCTTGCCTAAGGCTGTGAAAACACGTTCAGAGTTCTCGATGAAAATTGGGAGGAACATAGCGTTGCCTCATCAAGTCCTTCATGTCGACCCACGAGTCTATGGGTTGGAGCCGGATTCTTCTTCGGTCGGATGTCACGCTGTCCCACCAGATGAGGGTATTGTCGGTGAGTTGGGTGACTGCCAGAGATACTCTTTTGGGTCCGGGGTGGTTGAAGTAGTCGAAGATGTGGTCCATCCTGATAGGAATCTGGGAAGCAGCTCCGGCAACACCGATGCGGATAGCTCGGATAATAGAACGCAGCACGAACCGGTGGAGCTAGGCCGGGACACTTCACGGACTGCCCAAGCTAAAACACCAGAGAAGAGTCGTGGTCGAGACAGAATCGAGCTTGCCCTAGCTGATCAGCCCATGCATCGAGAAACAATGCCATCTGGACGAACCGACCGCACAGCCGTGTACCGGCTGGACCCGACACGAGACAAAGATGAGCTTTGCATGGTTCCCCGACCAGATGACCATTTCTCTCGGGCCAAACATGACATTCACCGTCCTGATTATCGAGAGGAGTCCAGCGACACAAGCATAACCGGTTTATTCCGAGCCAAACATGCTGAACATCGAGACACTTGGAGTTCAGGCCGGGAAGACTATCGCCCCATTGGACCAAACGTGGAAGAGGTAGAATTTCATTGACCATTTGATTTTTTTCCGAGCCAAACTCTAAGACAGGGGCCAAAATGCTTAATAGATGGATCGAACGTGAGACATTTCATTTGGCCCGAGCTGATGACATATGGGCCGAGCAAGGATGGAAAAACATCATGTGGAACCTTGGCGGTCCAAGCTAAACTTGGTGTAATGCACTCTGGACATAAAGACTGAAGAGTTCTCCATCCCAGCTCATCTGTAACGGAAGAATCTTTGACTCTTCCTCTTTATTTCTTTGATTTTATTTCATTTCAGTTTTCTTTGCAAAACATTAATGTCTAGTCTTCTTTTCCTTAATCTTGTAAACGATACTCATTTCCAGAAACACAGAATTTTCTAAGTTTTTACTCCTGAGAGCATTTTCTCTTTTGTTCATTTGTGAACACCTTATGATTGCTTGGTGGTTTTAGCCAAACACTCAACCTTCAATCTCTGTCTTGGTGCGTCATATCCAGGGGAGTTTGAATCAGGAATATCTGAGGCAAATCCGCAACCTCAGTGCGACCCATCGATCCACAATCATCTATCCTTTCGCCAAGCAAAAGCATCAATCCTAGGCAACCTCTCATCACGTGGTATCAGAGCCACATTTTCTTGGTATTTCTTTTTCTTTTTCTTCATTTTCTTTCTATTTTTCTTCTTTTGATCCGTGCCAAATTCTTACTCCACCAGTTTTATTGTTTTGTTCATTTACAAAAAAAACAAAATTATAAATCAAAAAAAAAAGAAAGAGACGAAAAAAAAAAAAAGAGTGATTTAATTGTTGTTGTTATCGTTGGTGGAGTGGTGGAAGAGAAATCTTGCTGGCTGAAGAGAAACCCAGTCTTGCGTGGAAATTCTCTGAGCTTGATTGGATAGGTTTCTTTTGAACATTGGGGAAACACTTGAGAGTGATTACAAAAATAAAAATATATACACCTTGTGAGTTGAGTGGGTGAGGAACTAAACACCAAGAAAGTGAGAGTTATTTTTCTTTTAATTTGTTTGTTTAAGTGATTTTCAGGAAGCATGGAACCTAAAGATGATGATAGGCCAGAAAACTCCAATGCCGGTTTATCTAATTTACAAATGAGAGCTTTGAACGACACTATGACCCGTTTGATGAATGCAAGTCTAGGACAGATTCATGCCAGGCTGGACGAGATTCAAGCTTCTTCTCAGACCCAACCAACTCAGCAGTACCAACCTAACACACACATTGCAAGGACCCAACCTAGAAGAGCCACCCGCTCTGAGGACGGAGAGATCGAGGATGAATTCTCTGATGAAATCCGATCCATGGCCAGAGCTAGAAGAGGTCGTAGAAACCAAGGTAATATCAATCCTTTTGCTAGGAGAGCTGAGCGCGCTGAACGTACTGATGATGGTTTAGGTAGTCTCAAACTTAAAATTTCCACGTTCCATGGTAAAAATGATCCTGATGCTTATCTTGAATGGGAAAGAAACGCTGAGCTGATTTATGATTGTCAAAAAAATTTTGAGATAAAAAAGGTTAGGCTAGCTGCCGCAGAATTTTGTGGCTATGCTATTAACTGGTATGATCAAGTTTTGACACTCAGGAAGAGAACATGTGGAGGACCAATTGAGACTTGGGAAGAGCTCATAGGACTGATGAGAAAACGGTTCATTCCAACCCACTATGGCCGTGATCTGCATCAAAAACTCAGGCGTCTCAACCAAGGCACCAGGAGTGTGGAGGAGTATTTTCAAGAGATGGAGATACTTATGATCAAGGCTGACATAGATGAAACCTTGGAAGCAACCATGGCACGGTTCATTGGCGGCCTCAACCGAGACATCCAAGATAGGATAGAACTCCAGGAATATGAAAGCATAGAAGAGATGCTGCACAAAGCCATCTTGATTGAGCAACAATCCAAAAGGAGTAGATTCTCCAGGGCAACTTACAACCCTCTTGCCAAGCCACCAGTCCACAACAAAGGTAAGTCTACTGTCCGAGCTACTTCTAATTTTAAGTCTAACACTTTACCTTCTCGTTTTGACAAAGGCAAAGCCGTGGACACCACAAGCAGAACCAGAGATATTAGGTGCTTTAAATGTCAAGGGATGGGACACTTCGCCAGCAATTGCCCAAACCAAAGAGTTATGATCATTCGTGAGAATGGAGAAGTGGAGTCCAAGGATGAAGAAGACTCTGGTCCAATCTGTGATGAGGATCCGAATGAGGAGACAATTGAGTTCTCAACTCAAGGAAATCTTTTGGTCACCAGGCGTGCTCTAAGCGTACAAGCCAAACCGGCTGAGAGAGAGCAAAGAGAAAACTTGTTCCACACCAGATGCCTCATCAAAATCAAGGTATGCAGTCTTATAATAGATGGAGGTAGTTGCACTAATGTTGCTAGTAAAGAACTTGTCAGGAAACTAGCACTGGAAGTGAAGCCACATCCACGGCCATTTAAGCTGGAATGGTTGAATGAGGATGGAGAACTGGAGGTCAAAGAACAGGTCCTTGTTCCATTGACCATTGGCCGGTATGAAGATGAGGTGCTATGTGACATATTGCCTATGGATGCTAGCCACTCTTTTGAGAATGGTTTCACAAACCGGCACTCTTTTGAGAATCAAGGTAAAAAGATTACTTTGGCTCCCTTATCACCTTTGGAAGTGCATCAAGATCATGTTCAGCTCAAGAAGAACCGAGCACAAGAGAGTCAGAAAGAAGCGGCCAAGCCAAAGAAGTCCAACTTCTACATCAAGCCACCTTGGTCGGCCAAAGCTGGTTTCTTGTGGCCTTCAGCTCCATTTCCTGCCAAATCAAGGGTCTTACCTGGTTTTGGTCGTGGTTGAGTTTCTGTGATGCTTAGGCGCGCGAAGTTTTCTAGGATGTCTAGGTCGGGGGTGTTGTGGCGTCCTCGGACGTTTCGGTCGGCCGGTGCGTCCCAAGTTGGGTCTTCTGGTTTCATAGCGTTTAGAAGAGTCTCTACGGCCGTGTTCAATCCTTCCCTCAGTCTCCTAGCTTTAGAACGAGTCATGGAACCTCCAATTACCTCTGGAATGTGCTCGGCCGGTTGACTTGATCAGCCGTCCGTGATATGGTTCGAGCGGTCTCTTCATTCTGAATTCTCTTGGTCTTAGAGCTGGTTGAGGGTCCTTGAGTAACCTCCCTTGGATGCTCAGTACTGTCCGGTGGGGGTCCGGAGTCGTGGCTGGTACTGTCGTCCTTGTCTCGGCTTGCCCAGCCGTTGGTTGGGTTCACGGGTCGGTCGTCAGGTCAAAGATCTGTATCATTCCCCCCTTTTCAGAATGTTTTGCCCTCAAAACTGATCCGTCTGCATCAAATGGAGATAACTCAGTAATGTTGAAGGTGTGTGAAAAGTTGAACTCACCTGGAAGCTCCAATCCGTAAGCATTTTTTTTATCTTCTCGAGGACTTTAAATGGTCTGTCTCCTCTTGGCGCGAGCTTAGAGCTCCTCTGTTGTGGGAATCTTTCGGGCCGCATGTGCAACCAAACCCATTCTCCTGGCTTGAAGACGAGTTGTTTGCGTCCTTTATCAGCCCTCTTATTGTAGTCTTCGGTCTTCTTGATGATGTTATCTCGGACTTTTTGGTGGAGTTTCTTCACGAACTCCCCTCTGCTAAGGCCGTCCTGATTAACTTGCTCAACTTGGGGAGTTGGCGATAAATCAAGAGGTGTTAGTGGATTAAAACCATACACAACTTGAAAGGGTGACATTTTCGTCGCCGAATGAGTGGCATGGTTATAGGTAAACTCAATATATGGTATACACTCAACCCAAGTCTTTAAATTCCTATCAAGCGGAACTCGAAGTAAAGTAGATAAAATACGGTTTACCACTTCGGTTTGGCCGTCGGTTTGGGGGTGACAGGTCGTGGAGAACAACACTTTCGTCCCAAGCTTTCTCCATAGTGTTCGTCAAAAATGGCCTAAGAACTTGGGATCTCGATCGGACACGATTGTCCTCGGGACTTCATGCAAGCGCACGACCTCTTTGAAGAATAGGCCGGCGATGTGTGTCGCGTCGTTGGCCTTTTCACAGGGAATGAAATGGGCCATCTTGGAGAACCGGTCGACCACGACAAAAATGGCGTCCTTATGTTGGATCTTGGGAAACCCTAGCACAAAATCCATCGATATATCCACCCATGGGGCGTTAGGAATTGGTAAGGGTAGATAAAGACCATGAGGATGCAACCTGGATTTGGCTTTGTGGCATGGTACGCATCGCGCGCAATGCCTTTCTACGCCCTTCTTGATGTGTGGCCAGTAGAAATGGTCGGTCACAATAGCTAGTGTCTTATCCACACCAAAGTTGCCCATAAGACCTCCTCCATGTGCTTCCTTTAGCACTAGCTCTCGCAAGGAACACTGTGGTATGCATAACTGGTTGTCTCGAAATAGGAACCCATCTTGGAGGTAGAACGATCCAAAGGTGCCTCTACCACATGCCTTGTAAGGCTCTCCTAGGTCAGGGTCGCCTTGGTACAGTTCCTTGATGTGCTCGAATTCTAGAACCTTGGCTTCCATGCATGCCTCCTGGACAAGGCATCAGCCACCACATTGAACTCCAACCATTTAGCGTGCCTTCTTTTGAGCGAAGTCTGCCCCCTTAAGTGTTTAAGGGTCTCGTGGTCGGTATGGATGATGAACTCCTTGGGCAGCAAGTAGTGCTGCCCAGTCTCTAAGGCGCTGACTAACGCAAACAGCTCCTTGTCGTAAGTAGGGTAGTTTAGTGTAGGTCCGCTGAGCGTTTCACTAAAGAACGCTACTGGTCGCTTCCTCTGGTGGAGGACAGCTCTAATGCCTATGCCCGACGCGTCGCATTCTATCTCAAACATTTCATCGAAATCAGGCAGGGCTAGGACCGGCGCTTGTGTGAGCCGTGCCTTGAGCTGGTCGAACGCGGCTTCCTGAGCTTTTCCCCAAGAAAATGGGACGTTCTTCTTGATCATGGCTGTGAGTGGCGCTGCTACCGTGCTAAAGTCCCTGACGAACCTCCAATAGAAACTCGCCATTCTCGAATCGCCTTGACCTTCTCCTCGTCCACTTGTAGGCCATGTTCACTTACTACAAAGCCTAAGAAAATGAGCTTGTTAGTACTGAAGGTGCACTTCTTTAGGTTGGCATATAAACCTTCCTTCCGAAGCGATTTAAGCACTAGTTCGAGATGGGTGAGGTGTTCTGACATGCTTTTACTGTAAATAAGTATGTCATGAAAGTAGACTACCACAAATTTACTAATATAAGCACGAAGAACCTGGTTCATAAGGCGCATGAATGTGCTGGGCGCATTGGTAAGACCGCAAGGCATGACCAACCATTCGTACAACCCTTGCTTGGTCTTGAACGCTGTCTTCCATTCGTCCCCTTCTCGCATTCGGACCTGATGATAGTCCATAAATCGTGAACTAGAACTACATGAGATACTATCCTTGTCGGCTCAAACCCAACACTTTCTACGAAACTCATTCCAAAAAAAGGCCTTCCACACACTAAATAATCAAGGCTTGAAAGAAAGGCAGGCTAAAGGCATGGGAACTGTTCCAATGAGGAGGATCAGCTACTTGGATTAGCAAGAATGGTAAAAGAGGAAAGAAAATCCAAGTATGTATATAGGTATCCATGAATTCAGATGCAATGCATAGACATGATAATTGCAAGTCAAGTTCAGGTTCAAATAGACAGGAAAAGGTGTCAAATCACAGCATGCTTCAATCAAGACCAGAATGTCAAATTATGCATTCAAATCATGGTGCTATCTTACTTCAAACTCACTTGATTATGCATCAGACAACTAAAAACGTGGGCATTGAGGCTATGAGGCTATGAGGCTATCAAGTCTATCAGCATAGTTGCAAGGTTATGATCATCCTAGTCCCCTATGCAAATGCATCAATCCTAAATGAAATGCAACTAGACTCAATCCTAAAATGGAAATGCAACTACATGAATACTCTGTTTTTTTTAGGATAATTTTCGAAATTTTTAAATTGTTTTTGGTTTTTCTATGCCTTAGATGCTATGTAGACTCAAATATGCAAAGAAAAAAATAAGACTCACAGAAAACTTGATTAGACACATCTTAAAACCTCCCCCAAACTTAAACGACATGGTCCCTTGTGTCTAAAAATTTGAAAGAAGATTCAAGAAACAACAGAAATAGATAACAAATATGCAATGTTATATACAATGAAAGGTTGGAGATGTTACCTCAGAATTGGGAGAAGGAGGCAGTTTATGTGGCGACGGGCTCTGGCTAGAGGTGTTGGTCGAGTTGACTCGTCCCGTCAAGAAGTTGCCCATTTGCTGATTCTGGCTCGGCCAGCATGTCGAGCTTGGAAGTCGAGCCAGGGTTTTTTGCGGTTTCAGTCCCTTGTGTCTTGATTACCCTGGGCTCGAACTCCTTTCTTGCGACCTGATAAACACAAACACTAGGGAAAAGATCAAAAACACTAAGAAAACTAAAAGTTTTATGTACAAGGATAGGCATGGGATTTCCTCCCAAGTGAGCTTGTTTTAAGTCTCTGAGCTTGATTTCTCACTCTTTTTAAGCTTGGGAGGGTTCATAGAGAGGAACTAAGGTCCCGTCTGGTATGATTTGATCGACCAAGTAGCCCTTTAGCCTCTGTCCGTTCACCATGAACTCAGTTCCTTCCTTGCTAACCAGAGTGATGGCACCACTAGCTTTTCCTTGGAGCTCTCTTATTTGACGTTTCATCTCCTTGACCATGTCCTTCAGCGATCTCATAGCCTTGTCTTTCCATTTGCACCACCGTTTGTGCAGACTGATGTGCTTATGAGCTCTCCTAACAGTAGGGAGTGCGAGTTTGGCTTCTCTAACCTCTGGGTGTGAAAGCTTGTAGGGATGTAATTCAGGCGCCTTGAGTTCTGTCCATTTATCTGCTGTGGCATTCGAGCTTAGACGTCAAGCTTGTGCATTCCTTGGGAGCTGAGGCTTGACTCGAGGTAGTCATCGAGTCTGCCTGTCGAGTCTGTTCTGATCTTGTCCTATTTGCTACCAAAACTTCTGCCCTTGACCCGATCAGATCCTCAAAGTATTCTGGACCCTCTAATGCCTCGTGTGAATCCAGCTTCTCATATCCCAAGGTTTCACCGTGGAGATACCCAGCTTCCCCACTCTTGGCTAAAGTAGTTTGAAGGTGGTCTCCCACAGCAAACTCTTCCTGCAACTCATCAGCCAACTAATCCATTTCCTTAATCCCAAAGATCTGTCCCCCTATAGTTGGCTTCTTCATAGCGTATGTGATGTCAAACTTCATCTTGAGACTCTTTCCCATGTTAAGACTAATCTTTCCATTCCTGACATCTATTACTGCTCCAGCTGTAGCTAAGAAATGTCTTCCTAGAATCAAGGGGTCTCTTGGCTCTTCATCCATTTCCAGCACCACAAAATCTGTAAGTACTTTGATATGCCCAATCTTGAGAGGTAAGTTTTCCAATAGACCATGAGGAAGTCTAATGGACCTGTCAGCCAAGACCAACGAGATCTTGCTAGGCTTGTATTTCTTGAATCCCAGCCTCTTAGCTACAAAGAGCGGCATGAGGCTTACAGCTGTTCCAAGGTCGCATAGGTAGTTGTTTAAGGCTAATGGACCAATAGAGCATGGTAGAGTGAAAGAACCGGGATCTGGTAGCTTTTTTTGGCGCGGTCTTTTGCTGAATGATAGCATTGCACTCGTGGCTCAAAACTTCCATCCCTTCAACTTCTCTAATTCTTTCCAGCACTGCAGCCTTCAAGAATTTTTGATGCAGAGATATCAGCATGAAAGCATCTATTAGAGGCATCATGACCTCAATTACCTTCATCTGCTTGTCATACATGGCTTGACATTTCTCCACTAGCTCCTTCTTGAATCTTCCTGAGAATGGGAGTGGTGGTTTGTATGGTGGGGGAACAAAGGGTGTTGGCTCTTTCTTGGAAGCAAATGGTTTTTTAGCAGTGGTAGGTTTGACTCTATCAGTACCTTGAGCAAGCTGGTCAAGCTTGTTTCCCTGTGTGGGGCTTGCAGTCTGGACTTCATCTGGAGTCAAGTCCTCCTCATCTTGAGTTTCACTGTCCTCAATGACTATAGGGCTGCCATCTTTGTTAGGAAGTTCTCTGCAGCTCCTTAATGTGATAGCATGGACATGGGCATACTCCTTTGGATTTTGAATAGCTTTCCCTGGGAGTTGTCCTGTAGGCTTTGCAGATGATGTAGAAGCTCTCTGGTTCTCAATGAATTGCACCTTTGAGTTTAATGCCTCTAGTCTGGCTAGAAGTGGTGATCGAGCTGGATGGTCAAGCTGGTGCAAAAGTGGTTCTTTTAGCTCCAGCTCGAGGTGAAGGTCGAGCTACTTGGTCGAGCTGGGTTCAAGACTGCTCCTTTGACTCCAGCTCTAGGTGATGGTCGAGCCAAGTGGTCTCGTCAGGTATAACGTCCTCTCCTTCTTCTCTTCTTGACTCCCCTTTTCGTCTGGTTCTAGCAATTGAGTCCTTCTCCAGTATAGTAACCAAAATGTCCAAGAAACACCTAATAACATCTCCAAATGCAAGTATGTATGCAATGCTAAAGCAAATAATACTAAGTATGCAAAATGGATGAAAAGAACTAAAAATGGTATGAACAAGGGTTGAAACAATGTTGACATGGTAACAAATCGTCCAGCATTACCCATACCCGTAAACACCCTCACTAATTTTGCAACCTGTGTGGTACACCTCACCCCGCCCGACAACACACTCACTGCATCGTACCGTCAATCGACCAGCATTACCCATACCCGTATCGCCGATCGACAAATCGGCTTTTACATCGTCCGGGAATCTTTGGTTAGAGCAACTCAACCTTTGATTCCAATGTGTGCACCCGGACCGCCGAACTGCACTCAAGCCGTGACGACCACGGCTGACACAATCTTTCCAAGGAAATTGCACTTGAAGAATGGTTGATGCGTTGGGTAAGGAACTTGCGAGGTTACTAACACTCACAGTTCGGTGGTGGATCGATTCGGACCGTCAAAGGGTGTGAAAGCCCAATGGTATACCGATGAAATTCTGTTCCATCCTTGGATATGACGCACCAAGACGCTGGACTAGGCCGGTTGTAAGGATCTGACAAACCAAACAACCAAAAGCTCTAAAGAACAAAAGAAAGACTTTTTGAGACTTTAGAAAGAAAAGCAAAAATCGCTTGATTATATTAAAAATGAGTAGTGTCTACAAAAGGCACAAAGATTGCCAATTTATAACAAAATTCCTAAATAAAGAAACAAAGAAAATAAATTGACTTTAAGGCTGAGATCTAAACTTTAATGTGGTCTTGGTCTTGGACTTGGTCATGGTCTTGGCCGGCCATAAATGTGCTAGTCGTTGGTCGCTGTCGGCCTTGACACGGCCGTTATGGTCGACCGTGCGTGGTCGCCTTAATCGGCTGGTGCGGCGACCAATACGGTACATGCGGTCGGTTTGGTCGGTTCGCCTTGTTGGAAATTGAATTCTCGAGCCAATGAAAGTGTGACCTCCTCTTGAAGGGTTTTGCCGCAGGACCGCGTCATTGGACCGGGTGAAAATGAATAGGGTCGTTATTGGCCAAACCTTGGTCACCGGTTTGGTCATTGGGTAGCGTTTCTCGGTCATCTTCACATCCATCTGGTCGAGGAATCTGTAGGCCAACCTCCAATTGGTCGAATGGGTCGTTCTCCCTGGACTCGCGGTCCAACCGTGGGTCAGGCGGTCCGGTACCATGGTCCATGATTGTATCACCGGCCCTTGTGGCCACCCCCGTGACAACCACCATCGACCGACCCGCCGAGGATTATGGAGCTGAAGATCTTACCCTATCACCCCGACCCTACCAGGACATCAAGCTCTCAGCCCCAAGCTATGCCGGAAAATAGACCCAGAGGCTTACCTAGTTTGGGAGAAAAGGATGGACGACATCTTCGACTACCACAACCACTCCGGACCAAAGTGAGTGTCTTTGGCCATCGCCGAACTCACCGACAATGCCCTCGTTTGGTGGGACAGGGTGACCTCCGACCGAAGTAGAACCCGCCTCCGACCCATAGATTCTTGGGTCGACATGAAGGATTTGATGAGGCCCTCCTCACTTTCACCGAGAACTCCAAAGGCGGTTTCAAAGCCTTAGACAAGGCAGCAATACGGTCGAAGAGTACTATGAGGAGTTCGAACGCCTTAGGAATCGGTTGGAGCCGAACGATGATAAGGAAGCGCTCATGGCTCAATTCATCGACAGATTGCAAGAGCGGATCAGCCGCAAGGTAGAACGGCAGACGTACCAAGACATTAACGACCTTTTCCACTTGTCCATACAAGCTGAGCAACACATCAGACGCAAAGCTACCAACACCCAGGGCAAGGCACCGGTACCTTGGGTTCCAAGCAATAGCAAGCCGGTAGATAAGGGCAAGAGTATTGAGATTAACTTGCGGTTCAAGAGCAAGACAACCGAGCCAAACCGGGAGACGCGACCAGACCCAGCAAAGGCCAGCAACCCCCAACGCTCTAGAGACATCACTTGCTTCAAGTGTAGAAGCCACGGCCATATGGCTCGAGAATGCCAAAATCAGAGAGTCATGCTCCTGACCGAGGCTGGTGACTATGAGTCACAAGATGAGGAGGACACCGACATTCAAGACGAGTACGGAGATATTGAGTACCCCAACGTTGGAGAGGCTCTAATCACCCGCAGAGCACTCAGCATGATGGTCGGACCAATTAAGACCACCCAACGAGAACACATCTTCCACAGCCGATGCACCGTCCAAGGGAAGGTATGTAACCTCATCATAGACGGTGGGTCATGTACTAATGTCACTAGTGCTCACACGGTTGATAAACTAGGTCTATCTAAAACTAAACATCCGCATCCATATCGGTTAAGGTGGTTAGATGATAAGGTAGAACTTAAAATCAATAAACAAGTGACCATACCCTTTAGCATTGGCAAGTATCAGGATGAGGTTATCTGTGATGTAGTACCCATGCAAGCCGGTCACCTACTGTTAGGACGACCCTGGCAATGGGATAGGGACACTAAGCATGATGGTCAGTCTAACATGTACACATTCATGCATAAAAAACGTAAGGTTAGTCTAGCACCACTCACGCCTGTCCAAGTTCTTGAATTGCAAAAGCAAATGGTAAAGGAAAAAGAAACTAGCGTTAAGGCTAATTTCTTGATCCAACCTAGTCATGTTAGAAAGGCTGCCGCCTCTAAACACAAAATGCTACTAATGGTCTTTAAAGAAGTGTTGAGCGCATCAAGCACTCCCCGAGGAGATCACTCACCTTCTTGACAGGCTCAAGGACGTCTGATACTAGGTTTCTGTCGTGGTTAATGATCAATTATCCTATGCACTATCATGGTCAATGTAGTACAATAGGTTATCAATCCAAATGGGTGCTTTGCTAGCAATCAAGATATGATCAAATAAGAAAACGTATGAAACAAGTAATAAGAGAGAAGGCTCCTAAGGATGGCGTAATCGAGCGTTTTCTTGTGGGATGGTCGCTGACTCGACATCTTGGTCGAGTTGTGAGGTCGAACCAGAAGCGTCAAATTTGCACGGCCTCATAGCTCTTCTCTTTCTGTCCCTTGTATTGTACGACGAAGCTCTAGCCGGTTCAGGGGTGATGTTTCGCCTTGGCTCCATGACAACAGATCGGCTCTTCTTTAAAATTGCAGCGGGCTACACCATGTGAGCTAGAGCTACCGACTTTTCCTTGTAGCTCCTTTATATGCCCTCTCATCTTCTGAACTGTATCTTTCAACGACTTCATGGCTTTGTCCTGCCATTTGCACCACTTTTGGAGCAATCCAATGTGCTTGTGAGCTGTTTTGAGAGCTGGACTCTGGCTTTGATTCTGAATCTCTACGAAGTTGTCAAAGTGATATTGTTCTGGACCAAGTGCTGCGTGATCCTAGGTCTCTTCCTGAACTTCTGGTGTTGGCAATGGTGCTCGGTGTGTTGTGTTGAAAAGGAGATGGAGTGGTGAATACATGAAATCGTTTGTTTAATGAGGATTTAAGATGGGCAAAATTATTTGGCACTCAAGAACAAAGTTCTAAACCCAGAAATCCTTATAAACGTTTGTACTGAAGCATGTATCAACTTTATCAAGCTGGATTAAATCATATCTAGACAACCTTACAATTCAGCACCTACAAACGTTTCCATGAAGTTCAAAAATTTCTGGAAAACGTTTTTAGAGAGAGTAGGGAGAGAAGAGGGTCTAGCTCGTCGGCGTAGAGTATTTGGGGGAGTTGAGTGAAGCTTCCCCTATTAATAACCTAATTTCTTAGGTTTTTAATGAAACTCAGCGTTTTGGGGCTTACCTTGTTGACTTGAGGATATGCTCGAGTTGACTCGGTCATGTCTAGCGCTTTTCTTCTCCTCCTTTCTTTTTGAGCGGGTCGACCAATCTCTTCGAACCTGAATACCGAGCCAGGGCTTTCTGGTCAAGATTTCTCTTTTTCAGATTCCCTTGGTTTCAAACTCTTCCTTATTCTGACCTTTATTAAAACCAAAAACACCAAAAACATCAAAGAAAACAAAAATCCATTATTTACAAGGATAGACATGGAACTTCCTCCCAAGTGAGCTTGTTTTAAATCTCTAAGCTTGACTTCTCTCTTGGTTTAGGCTTGGGTGGGTTCAGAGAGATGAACCAAGGTCCGCTCTGGTGTGGTTTGATCGGCTAGGTAGTGTTTCAGGCGCTGACCGTTTGTAGTGAACTCGTTTCCTGATTTGCCCACCAGAGTGATGGCTCCATACGGTAGGACTTCCTTGACACTGAACGGTCCTGACCATATAGACTTTAGCTTACCTGGAAATAGCTTGATCTCCTGCCTTAAACTCCTCGAGTTGAAAAGAAGGACTTGATCTCCTGCCTTAAACTCCTTGGGGAGGATCTTCTTGTCATGGAATGCTTTGGTCCTCTCCTTGTAGATCCTTGAGCTTTCATAAGCTTCTAAATGGATCTCCTCTAGCTCGTGCAGGTCCAAGGTTCTCTTTTCTTGAGCCGTCTTGATGTCTAAGTTCAGGAGCTTGGTTGCCCACAGAGCCTTGTACTCAATTTCCACAGGCAGATGACATGACTTCCCATAGAGTAGCTGAAAAGGAGTCCATCCTATGGGGGTTTTGAACGCTGTCCTATAAGCCCAAAGGGTGTCGTCCAGCTTGACCGACCAATCCCTTCTTGAAAACCCTACTACTCGTGCTAGAATGGCCTTGATTTGCCTATTTGAAACCTCTACTTGGCCACTGGTTTGAGGGTGATATGGTGTTGCCACCTTGTGCTTAACTCCATGTTTCTTCAGAAGGTTTTGAAATACCTTGTTAATGAAGTGAGTACCTCCATCACTTATCACGACTCTAGGCACGCCATATCTAGGAAATATAATGCTCTTGAACATCTTCAGGACAACTCGTGCATCATTGGTAGGACTAGGGATTGCTTCAACCCATTTTGAGACATAATCAACAGGAACTAGAATGTAGCTGTTTCCATAAGATGGTGGGTTGAAAGGTCCCATGAAATCTATACCCCACACGTCAAAGACTTCTACCTCTAGGATAGGGTTTTGCGGCATCTCGTTTCTCCTTCCTATGTTTCCTGCTCTTTGACAAGAGTTACATCTTGAAATGAAGGCTTGTGCATCCTTGAACATGTTCGGCCACCACAATCCAGCTTGAAGTACCTTCTGGACCGTTTTGAACGTGGCAAAGTGTCCTCCATAGGCAGATCCGTGACAATGCTCAAGCACTCCTCTCACCTCTTCTTCAGCTATGCATCTCCTAAAAAGTCCATCTGAACCCTTTTTGTACAAGTATGGCTCATCTCAATAGTAATGATTTAAGTCCCTAAAGAACTTCTTCCTTTGGTAAGCATCAAGGCTTTTGGGAAACTCTCCACACACTTGGTAATTCACCAAATCGGCATACCAAGGCAGCTTGTCTCCTTGGGTCTGAACCATCATGAGTTGTTCCTCAGGCATAGAGTCATCTATTGGAACCGCCTCTTCAATCCTCATCCTAGACAAATGATCAGCTGCTCCATTCTCCACCCCTTTCCTGTCCACAATCTCCATGTCAAACTCTTGGAGTAGTAGTATCCATCTTAAAAGCAAAAGGCATCCTCTTGTATGCAAACGTCCCATAAGGACATGTGAATGTGGTCTTTTCCTGGTTATTTGGGTGTATTGGGATCTGAAAGAACCCACTATACCCATCAAGGGAGCAGTAGTAAGGATGATTTGCTAGCCTTTCTAGCATTTAATCAATGAATGGCAAAAGAAAATGATCCTTTCTAGATGCGGCATTTAACTTCCTATAGTCTATGCACATTCTATGACCAGTAATAGTTCTTGTTGGGATCAATTCATTCTTATCATTTTTAAATACTGTTATACCACCCTTTTTAGGAACACAATGCACATGAGACACCCAAGTACTATCAGAAATATGATAAATCACACCAGCGTCTAACAACTTAAACACTTCCTTCTTCACTAC
Source organism: Schrenkiella parvula (assembly GCA_000218505.1). NCBI lineage: Eukaryota > Viridiplantae > Streptophyta > Magnoliopsida > Brassicales > Brassicaceae > Schrenkiella > Schrenkiella parvula. Next base: position 1,100,651 of record CM001190.1, read on the forward strand.
TTCTTTTAGATTAGGATTTAATCTCCTATGAGGTTCAATGCTAGAGTATGATTCGTTCTCTAAATGAATTCTATGAGTGCACAAGCTGGGTGAAATCCCCTTAATGTCGTCTAACGAATACCCTACGGCTCTCCTATACTTTTTTAGCTCGGCCAACAACATGCTCAATTCATCAGAACTAAGTCCTTCATTTACTATGACTGGGTAAGTAGACTTGGGTCCAAGAAAAGTGTACCTTAGCCCTGCTGGCAATGGCTTAAGATCTACCTTGGGCGCTTTGAGTTCTAACCAGTCGTCAGATGCGCTCGAGCTTGGCTTGGTGAGCTCCTCTTGTTTTGGGATTGAAGTAACATGGGAGAAGTCCTGACTCGACTGGGTGGTCGAGTCAGGAGGTCGAGCTTGATCGACAGCTAAAATCTCCTTGGATCTGATCAGCTTCTCTACTTGTATAGGACCTTCTACTCCTTTGAACGAATCTAACAGCTTTTCGTACTCCAGGGTCTCGTCGTGGAGATATCCAGCTTCTCCACTCTTTGTCCGAGCGGTTTTGAGGTGATCCTCCTCAGCTAACTCCTCTAATAACTCATCAGCAAGGCGGTCCATCTCCTCGATCCAGAAAATCTGTCCTCCAATGGTAGGTTTCTTCATGGGATCCTTGATGTCGAATTCTATCTTCAAGCTCTTCCCCATGTTGAGGTCAATCTTACCATTCCTCACATCAATCACTGCTCCAGCCGTGGCTAGGAAAGGTCTTCCTAGGATCAAAGGGTCTCTAGGCTCTTCGTCCATCTCAAGTACCACAAAGTCTGTAGGCACCTCCACATGACCAATCCGAAGAGGTAAGTCTTCCAACAGACCATGAGGGAGTCTGATTGATCTGTCAGCTAAAACCAATGAGATTTTGGTGGGCTTGTACTTGTTGAAACCAAGTCTCTTAGCTACAGAAAGCGGCATAAGGCTCACTGATGCTCCAAGGTCACAAAGGCAGTTGCTGAAAGATAGAGTACCAAGGGAACACGGTAGAGTGAAAGAGTCTGGATCGCCTAACTTCTGAGGCATAGTCTTCTGCTGGATGATGGCGCTGCATTCATGGCTTAGGATGACCATTCCATCTGATACTGGGGTATCAGCAGGAAAGCATCTATCAATGGCATCTTGACTTCGATCTCCTTCATCTGCTTGTCAAATAATGTCTGATATTTCTTCACTAAGTCCTTTTTAAACCTTCCTAGAAACGGAAGTGGTGGTTTGTACGCTGGAGGAACAAAGGTTTTTGGTTCTGTCTTCCTAGGGATTGCCTTGTCACCTGCTCGTTCCTTAACTCGATTAGGTCCTCGAGTCTATTGGTCGCGCTCACCTTCTGGTGCTTGTCTTCCTGTATGGACTCCATCCGAAATCACGTCCTCCTCCTCCTGAGCTTCACTGTCCTCAGTGACTATACGGGGACTAGAACCATGTGGTAGTTCTCGTCCACTCCTTACTGTGATCGCGTGTGCATACTCTCTTGGATTCTGGACAGCCTGTCCTGGTAGTGGTCCTGTTGGCTTTGAACTCGATGATGATGCTCCCTGGTTTTCAATGAATTGAAGTCGCGAATTCAAACCCTCGATTTTGGAAGATAGATCATTGTAAGTTGTGTCTATCTTGTTGTTCATTTCGGCCAGTTTCTTTGATAACTCCATAGCTCCTGATGCTTGACCTTTCATCAGCTATTGCAGCATGTTCTTCACGTCTGGCTCGGTGGAGTTAGTGACTGGCTGTTTCTGCAGTTGAAAACCTGGCGGTCCTCCGATTCCTTGTTGAAAATTTCCTTGGAACTGTGGTCTTGGTGCATATCCTCTAGGTTGGTTGTATGGAATGAATGGCTTGGGCTGTACATGTTGTTGCTGTAGTGGGTAGATTTGATCTTGGGGATTAGCCACGTTGTTGCTCTTGTAGGACAGGTTGGGGTTGTTCTTATAGTTGAAAAACCCGTTGTTGTATCCTCCTTGGTTTTGAACGTAGTTCATCTCCTCCATCTGATCGGTCTCCCCCTCCTAGATGTTGTAGTGCTTCTCCTCCTCTGCAAAAGGGACATGCTTATGTTGTGCCTGAAGAAGCTTGTCTAGCTTGTCATTAAGGGCTTTGAGCTCCCTTTTATGACGTTCCTCACCATCTGCATTGCTCCTGACATGCCTATCATAGTCCTCATTGTAATTCCCATCTGATTGGGCAAGATTCTCCACTAACTCCCATCCTTCATCAACATCCTTGTTGAGGAAATTTCCATTGATAGCTGTGTCTAGCAACATTCGGATCCTGGGTAATACTCCTCGGTATAGTGTGCTTAGGAGGGATTCATTGCTGAATCCATGATGGGGGCATTGAGAAATATAGCTCTTGAATTGTTCCCACGCTTCACAGAAGCTTTCTCCATTCTTCTGTGAAAATCCGGATATCTCATTCCGGAGTCTGGCAGTGCGTGAGTTCGAGAAGAACTTGGCAAGGAATGCATCTTGCAATCGTCCCAATGAAGTGATTGTGCCATGAGGAAGGTTTTTCTCCCATTGATGGGCTCGGTCGCCTAGAGAGAATGGGAATAACCTTAGCTTCAATCCATCTTCACTGACTCCATTGATCTTAGTTAGGCTACAGAGTCTATCAAACTCGTCCAGGTGGTCGAATGGGTCTTCCATAGGTAGGCCATGGAATTTGTTGCTTTGTACCATAGAGATCATCCCACTCTTGATCTCAAAGTTGTTGTTCTGGATTGGGGGTGGTATAATCCCCTGCCTCTGCGTGTGAGTACTTGGAGCATCGCCGGCTCCAATGTTTCTTTAAACTCTTTGCTGTGGTGCTGGTGCAGCGTTTTCATGTCCGTTCTGTGGGTTCTCCATTCCCACCTCCTCTTGTGTGTCTTGGTTGACACTTGTACTCTCCTTATCACGGTGTAGACGGTTGATGTTGTCTTTGTACCGAATGAGATTTTGATTTCCTTTAACCTTAAATCAGGTTTCAATTGATCAGAAAGAAACAGGCATTAAAAACACTTAATCAAGAAGGAACTAGTAAAGATCTATACTTCAACGCTCAAGGTGATTTAGTTTCCTCACTAATCTATCTCATCCTCAAGAACACAAGTGATTACTCACTCTCCATCATAATAAATAAACAAATAAAAAGCAAAAGCAAGAAAACAAACTAGAAATTGATAGAACTCGAAAATAATCACAAAGGTTTGTAACTACGAATTTTCTCAAGCTAAAAGTCGGCCCCTAGCATGATGCCTCAGGGGGATTTTTTGAAAACAAAGAGATAAAGCGAAAATATAGGAAGAGATAATGTGGAAACAAAGAATAAGGTCGAAAAGAAAGAGATAAGCCCATTGGGCTCGGGCTCTTGACTCGATCTGATATAGTCGAGTTGGGCTTGGGCTTCAACTTCGGGATAATGATCGAACCACGCGGTCGAGCTAACTTAACGGCGTCTTCTCCGGTTCCAGCCCGAGGTGGTGGTCGAGTCAGATGATCGCGCCAACGAAATCTCCTCTTTTCTCTTTTCTTCCTGACTCGCCCTTCCGTCTAGCTTCAGCGTTGAGTCCCTTGTACCGAATAGCTTCCAAATGATCCGAGTAACACCTAAAAACATCTCCAAATGCAAGAATGTATGCAAGGCATGATGCAATCTATACTAAGTATACAAATGGATGAAAATGTCTAAAATTGGTATGAACAATGGACGAAACAATGCTAAAGTCGTGGAAAATCATTACTCAAATCATGCAAAATGTAGACAGATCAACGTCTTTCCTGAAGAGATTCGAGCTGGATTACCTCCAATAAGGGGCATAGAACATCAGATCCACTTTATACCCGAAGCGGCCCTTCCAAACAAGCCGGCCAACCGAGTCAACCCCGAGGAGACCAAGGAGTTGGAAAGACAAGTACAAGAGCTCCTTGATATGGGTTATGTAAGAGAAAGCCTTAGTCCATGCGTCGTACCCGTCTTGCTCTTGCCCAAGAAAGATGGGACATGGAGAATGTGTGTGGACTCTGGGGCCATATACAACATTACCATCAAGTACCGGCACCCAATACAGAGGCTAGATGACATGTTGGATCAACTAAGCGGGTCTACCATCTTCTCCAAAGTAGACCTCAAAAGCGGTTACCACCAAGTAAGGATGAAGGAAGGAGATGAGTTGAAGACGGCCTTTAAAACCAAGCAAGGCCTTTACGAATGGATGGTAATGCCATTCGGCCTTACTAACGCCCCAAGTACCTTAATGCGTCTAATGAACCACGTTCTTAAGGCATACATCAGTAAGTTCGTTGTGGTTTATTTCGATGATATATTGATATATAGCAAGTGTTTGTCTGACCATGTGACACATCTTTAGCGAGTATTAAGGACCCTTCGACAAGAAGGCCTCTTTGCTAACCTCAAGAAGTGCACATTTTGCACTGATCAGTTGGTTTTCCTAGGTTTTGTTGTTAGCTCGCAGGGCCTACAGGTTGATGAGGAAAAGATCAAAGCCATCAAAAAATGGCCTACAGCGACCAACATCAGCCAAATCAGGAGCTTTCACGGACTGGCCAGTTTCTACTGCCGGTTCATCAAAGATTTCAGTAGCATAGCCGCGCCACTCATGGCCGTGGTCAAGAAGAGCGTGAGATTCAAATGGGAAAAGGCACAAGACGATGCTTTCAACCAGCTCAAGGAAAGACTTACGCAAGCACCCGTTCTAGTCCTCCCGGACTTCAACAAGACCTTTGAGGTCGAGTGTGATGCATCCAGAATTGGGATTGGAGCTGTGTTAGTACAAGGAGGGAAACCAGTAGCCTATTTCAGTGAGAAACTAAGAGGACCTGCCCTCAATTACCCCACTTACGACAAGGAGCTCTACGCCTTAGTAAGAGCATTGGAGACTTGGTAGCACTACCTAATCTCCAAGGAGTTTGTGGTCCACACCGACCATGAAACATTGTAGCATCTACGTGGGCAGACCAATCTCAAGAGAAGGCATGCTCGTTGGATGGAATTCAGTGAGACCTTCCCCTAGATCATCAAGTATAAGAAAGGCAAGGAGAATGTAGTGGCCGACGCACTTTCAAGAAGGCACGTCCTAATCGCCACTATGGAAGCCAAGTACAAGGATGACCCCTACCTAAAGGAGTATGCAACCCTCTGCCAAAAAGGAGCCCATGGACAGTTCTATCTACACGAGTGGTTCTTGTTCCGAGAGAAGAGGCTGTGCATTCCTCAATGTTTGCTAAGAGACTTAATAGTCCGGGAAGCACACGGCGGAGGACTCATGGGGCATTTCGGAGTAGACAAGACCTTGGCTGTGGTTAAGGAACACTTCTACTGGCCTCATCTTAAGAGAACATTGGAGGCACACTGTGCTAGATGCGTGGTTTACAAGAAAGCCAAGTTAAGAGTACACCCCCACGGGTTGTACCTACCCCTACCGATTCCGACCACACCTTGGAAAGACATCTCAATGGACTTCGTCCTAGGCATTCCCAAGCTTTAGCACAAGGACTCCATATTAGTAGTGGTTGACCGATTCTCCAAGATGGCCCACTTCATACCATGTGCTAACATTAACGATGCGTCCTTGACCGCCGACCTTTTTTTCAAGGAAGTTGTGAGAATTCATGGCATACCACGAACCATTGTGTCTGATAGATACAGAAATATCCTTAGCCACTTTTGGAGGGACGCTCTGGAAGAAGCTCGGCACAAAGCTTCTATTCTCCACCACTTGCCATCCCCAAACCGACGGTCAGACCGAAGTGGAAAACCGCAGCTTATCCACCCTACTGCACCTCACCATAGGAAAGAACTTGAAGAATTGGGTAGAAAGATTGCCATTCATAGAATTTGCATACAACCGGGCAGTACACTCGGCCACCAAGATGTCACCCTTTGAGGTTGTCTATGGGTTCAACCCTATCACACCACTGGACCTAACACCTCTGGCGCCAGCTGAAGTTGTCAGCCTGAATAGAGATCAAAAAGGCCGATTTCATCAAAATGATTCATCAAAAGGGCAACGAGAACCTGGAGAAGCAAACTGAGCAGTATGTCAAAACGCTAACAAGGGACGCAAGGAAGTTGTATTCGAACCAGGAGAGTGGGTATGGCTCCACATGAGGCAAGAGAGGTTCTGAAACCAGAGAAGTTCGAAGCTAGCACCAAGAGGCGACGGACCTTTCAGAGTCGAGGAAAAGATCAACAACAACGCCTACCGACTAGACCTCCCAAGTGAGTCAAATATTACACCAACTTTCAATATTTCTGATCTTTCTCCCTACCATGCAGATGATCCAGTTTTGAAGTCAAAACCTCTCGAAGAGGGAGCGAATTATGAGGACATCCAAAACACATCTGACCAAGCCACCAACGACCCCGACCAACTAGGCGAGCCAGAGGTTCCCGAGACCCGCCAAAGACCCACCAATGACCCGCCAAAGAGCCAGGGTCTTACCCGAACAAGTACAACCTGAGCATCAAGAGCATTCTGGAACAGCTCTTCCCGGCCGTACCACCCAACTCGGCCCATCCCAAGTCGGACCTCCCATCACAACACCTGAACCAGGAGCTGTTTTCCATCGACCAAGTGACCCAATAAATCACTTTGGTCGAGACACTTCCACTCAGGATAGGCGCAATTGGGAAGATGGTCGAGAAGACAAGCCGGCCGACCCGGTTTCCGAACCCACGACAGCCCACAACACGTCCGATACAATTCATGAACCGGCATCCAATTTCTCTCGACCAAGTCAACATCCAAACCATTCGGGTCGAGCCCAATTGACCACGGATCGGACTGGATCAGGAGATGGTCGAAGCCCGTCCAGGCCCGACCCAGCCGCGCGACCACGATGACTGGCGCTTCATACCCATGCAAGCCCAACTCCAAGTCCTGGTGATCGCCGAGGAAACCCAGCAGACTTCTTGAATTTTAAGAACGGTAAGAAAGGTATGAAAGGTAAGTATTTGAATTTTAAACCGTTGGTCTTCTTGTTTGAACAATCGACAAGATTATAAGCTGACAATTTTTGGTTACTTTTTATCTTTCTTTTAATTTGTGATTTTGTGTAATCTCCATTAAATTCGCGTAGACCCTAGAAGGTCATAGCTGTTAGGACCGCTATATAAGGTCCCATTACAGCTTTGTAATTCTTTAGAATTTTCCATTCCGACTGCCGAACTGCACTCAAGCCGTGTGACAGCTGCGAGCTTGTATCAGTATGGAAAAATTTTAAAAGTGACCTCAGCCATGCGGCCGCAGTTGTAAAAACTGGGTTAGGGCGTTTCACCTTTACCCATACCCGAATGCCCATGGGACTCCGTCTCGCTTAACTTCATCAGTGCATCACCCAAGTCCGAAGGGTTCGGGTTAATACTGGTAGTCGTCGACCGATTCTCCTAGCACGAGACGTTTGTGGCATGCCCAAGGGATTCCACGGCAGAAGAAGCTGCGAGAGCGTTCTTCAAGAACGTGGTCAAATTTGGCGTGGAATATCGTGAGCGATAGAGATCCTCGGTTTACTTGGAAACTTTGGTCGGAGCTGTTCAGGAATCTAGGGACGCGACTAAGCTTCTCGACGAGTTTCCACCCACAGACCAACGGCCAGACGGAACGGGTGAACTCGCTGTTGGAGTGTTATCTTCGACACTTTGTGTGTGCTAACCAGCGAGATTGGGCAAAGTTGCTGGACATTGCCCAGTTTTCTTACAACTTGCAGCGAAGTGAGGCAATAGGTAAGAGTACCTTTGAGCTTGATATAAGATGCGGATAGGGTGGAAGAGGTTGGGACGCTGGCTTTCACGCTCTCTCATCCGAACAGTAGGCGGCAGTGGGAGCAACAAGCTGGCTTTGTCGCTCTCTCTTGCTGGCTATGTAAGTGGTTCGGGGGTGGATCGAAGTGCACCACAGAGACGGCGGGAAGTTCTCTGATACAGCAATACGCTCGGCCGATAGTGTATCACACACGCACGGTCGAAGCAATTCCAAGACAAGACGGCGGCTTGTTTGAAAGAAAGTTCAGTTTTATTGAATAAGCAAAAAGGTGAGGTTTACAATGCTGCAAAGGAACAGATATGAACATAGACGACGTGCTAGACCCGACGGTCTACCAGGAGGTTGATGCGGTCGACCAAAAGAATGATACGGTCAACGTGCTAGACCCGACGGTCGACCAGGAGGGTGATGCGGTCGACCAAGAGGTTGATACGGCTGACCACGAAGACAAGGACGCACACGAAGCTGAGGAAGCTTTGGTCAGACCAATGACACGTTCGAAGGCCAAGGCACTCAACCAAACCATCAGCGGACTACTTAGCCGTATTTGGGTCGACAGACCAAGTGACGATGCAGGTTGACCACATTACATCATGGTCTCGATCCAAGCTCGAGACGATCGTTGAATGGCTAAGTGATTCGTTGTGCACTCTTTTTCCCTTACATGGTTTTGTCCCAATGGGTTTTCCAACTAAGGTTTTCAACGAGGCCGACGGATCACTTCTACATCTACCATTTGACGATCAACCGACCCAAGGCCGACCAAACATTACCCCAAGGCACGGCCAAGAAGACGAAGGGTCTAAATTTGAATTTTCTTAGATTTCCAAGAAGTCAAAGCCTTAGTTATTTCCTTTTTCATTTTCATCTACTTCTTTCTCTATTTAAACTCGATTGTATTCACTTGTTTAAGCATCTAATCTTTTGAATAAAATCTATCTTTTCTCTAAATTAGATCACGGTAAATCAAAGGCCCTTTCATAACCTTTGTGCGACCACTCAATCCCTCGGTAAATCAGAAGTCATTCCGCAACTTCTATGTGACCTTTCGATCCATTACTTGTTTCGTCGAGTCCTTGGTTTTCCCTCGGCTTCGACCAACCTCCTTGTTTCCGAAGTGATGATCTTGACGAAGGATTATATCAAGTGGTATCAGAGCCACTTTGGAAGCTAAGTATCCTTTTCTTTTGGTTTTTCATTTAGTTACAAAGTTTTAAAACCATCAGATTTAAGTTTTATCGTAAGTTTTTATCGGTTTATCATTAGATCTTGAAGTGTTTATAGAATCGGATTTACTTGCTGAAATAATTTGAAAACAATTCTGGTAAATTATTCTGTTTAGATCTATTGTCGAACCAAAGGAAAAAGTTTTTAAAATTGTGCAAGTATTTGTTCTTGGAATATTTCGATTTTGGAGACAATCGATTTTCTTGCAAATTTCATATTTCTGATGTGTGTCTAGTGGAAAAATTTAACTACGAGTTGTTGTGTTGTTTCCTTTTCAGGTACAATGGCCAGGACAGCAGAAAATCAACCTAGAAGATCTGAAGAAGAAAGTTCAGAAGAGGCCTCTGCGTAAAGCGTAGACAAGAATCAGGCCTTGATCAACGCATTCACGGAACAAATGGGCAAGATGATGGAGAAATTTGACGCGTTGAAAACACAGTTCCAAGAAGTTCAACAACGTCAAGAAGTAGGACGTAATGCTCCTGTCCGAACCAACCCCCAATTACCACCAGCCTTCGACCAGCAGCAAGAACGACCATTACCCCGATCCGAGGAAGGACGGAATAGCGAGCGATCGGTTCACGGAGACACCGACCACTACGCCAAGGAGTGGGTCGTCACTAAACGGGTCTATACGACCGTATAGATGAGAACGAGAGGGACGAGAACGGGTCATTGATCCGTTACAAGGGTACAAGGCCAAAATACCACCCTTCCACGGTAATAGCAACCCGGAAGCATATTTGGATTGGGAGAAGAAGGTCGAACTCATCTTCAACGCACAAGACTATACCTCAGTCATCCGAGTTCGCGTTGTGGCATTAACGAAGATCGAGAGGGGACCTTGGCGCGGTTCTTAGGGGGCTTGAACCGGGACATACAAGACCGCTTGGAGACTCAACATTACGTCGAGCTTGAAGATATGCTGCACAAGGCCGAGATGTTTGAGCAAGGGGTCAGATAAATCTTATCAGCCGTCAACCCGCCGTACCAAAGATCGACCTACCCACGTGTAGACAAACCCACACCAGCCAATGAGAGCCTGCCATTCGTCCCAGCTTGAACGAATGCTACACCCACGGTCGATAACAAAGGAAAAAAGAAGGATACAATCGTCCGATCTAGAGAGGTCCGGTGCTTCAAGTGCCACGGACGGGGTCATTACGCGAACGAGTGCTCGAATCAACGGATAATGGTCATACAACCCAATGGAGAGTTGGAATCAGAAGACGAATAAGAAGATGAATCGGAGGGAGAACAAGAGTTGCTACCGGTTAAGGGAGATCTTCTTGTGGCCCGGCATGTGTTGAGACTTAACACAAAAGCGCAAGAAGAGGAGCAAAGGGAGAACTTGTTCCACACTCGGTGTAATGTCCACGGCAAAGTCTGTAGTTTGATCATCGACGGAGGAAGCTGCACTAACGCCGCCACCGTCATAATGGTTCAGAAGCTTGGTCTAAAAACAAACAAACACCCGGCGTCCTATAAGCTTCAATGGTTGAGTAATACAGGCGAGATCGCGGTCAAGGAGCAGGTCGTGGTGCCGATTTCTATAGGCAAATACGAAGACAAGATCGTATGTGATGTTGTGCCTATGGAAGCGGGGCCTATTCTTTTGGGCCGGCCATGGCAGTCCGACCGCCGAGTGATCCATGACGGTTTCACTAATCGTCATACTTTTGAATTCAAGGGTAGAAAAACGACTCTTGTGCCATTAACTCCACAAGAGATCTTCTACGATCAAAGACGGTCCAACCCCATACCTAAACAACGAACTCTCCTTGCCAATAATCGTGAGGTAAAACATGCTATCTCATCTAAACAATCGGTGATACTTCTGATGTTTAAGGATTGTTTGCTAACGGAAACTAACCCCGCACCGGTAATACCGAGTGAGATGACCTGATTGTTAAGTGATTTTAGTGATGTTTTTCCCGAGGAAGCACCCGTAGGTTTACCACCAATCCGGGGTATCAAACATCAAATTGATTTCGTACCCGGTGCGATATTACCGAACCGGCCGGCGTACCGTACAAATCCTATGGAGACTAAGGTATTACAGCGCCAAGTTGGGGAACTAATGGAGAAAGGACACATAAGAGAAAGTATGACCCCATGTTCGGTTCCAGTCTTGCTCGTCCCAAAGAAAGACAGGACATGGCGCATGTGTGTTGACTGCCGCTCAATAAACAATATAACGCTAAAATATCGTCATCCTATACCTAGGTTAGACGATATGTTAGATGAGCTGCATGGGTCAAGTGTCTTTTCAAAAATTGACTTAAGGAGTGGATATCAGCAAATTAGAATGAAAGAAGGTGATGAGTGGAAGACCGCGTTTAAAACTAAGCATGGTCTATATGAGTGGCTTGTAATGCCGTTCGGTTTAACAAACGCACCTAGCACCTTTATGCGATTGATGAATCACGTCCTTAGGTCGTACATAGGCTTGCTTGTTGTCATGTACTTTGATGATATTCTAATCTACAGCAAAACAATGGAAGAACATCTTAAGCATATAGGATTAATCTTAGAAGTGCTTAGGAAAGAAAAACTATTTGCTAATCTTAAAAAGTGTACTTTTTGCACGGATAGTCTGGTTTTTCTTGGATTTATTGTTAGTGCAGATGGCATTAAAGTCGACGAGGAGAAAGTGAAGGCCATCCAAGATTGGCCAAGTCCCAAGAACGTGGGAGAAGTTCGTAGTTTCAACGGGCTTGCGGGATTTTACCGTCGGTTCGTAAGAGACATTAGTACCATTGCCGCACCATTGACGGAGGTACTTAAAAAGAAAGGCGGATTTAAGTGGGAAAAGGCGCAAGAGGACGCGTTTCAACTGCTCAAGGACCGGCTGACGAACGCACCCGTTCTCATCCTACCGAACTTCGCCAAAACATTCGAAATCGAGTGCGACGCCTCAGGCATAGGAATTGGAGCTGTCCTTATGCAAAACAAGCAGCCGATCGCTTATTTCAGCGAGAAGCTCGGCGGGGCCACACTCAACTACCCGACGTATGATAAAGAACTCTACGCCTTGATCCGAGCGCTACAAACATGGCAACATTATCTCTGGCCCAAGGAGTTCGTTATACATACCGATCATGAGTCGCTGAAACACGTCAAGGGTCAGCAAAAACTCAACAAACGGCACGCCCGTTGGATCGTGTTTCTTGAGACGTTTCCTTATGTCATCAAATACAAACAAGGAAAGGACCATTTGGTCGCCGATGCATTGTCTCGAAGGTACGTCCTTCTTTCAACCCTTGAAGTTAAAATGCTCGGTTTTGAACAAATTAAAAACCTTTATGAAACTGATTCGGATTTCCAAGTCTCTTTTAAAGAATGCTGATGGGGCATTTTGGCGTGGCCAAAACATTGGAAGTCATGCGGACGCATTTCCATTGGCCGCACATGAAAAGGGACGTGGAACGAATTTGCGGCCGATGCATGACTTGTAAACAAGCCAAATCCCATGTCCAACCCCACGGTTTGTATACTCCTTTACCCATACCTATGCATCCTTGGAATGATATATCGATGGATTTTGTTATGGGATTGCTTAGGACCAGATTGGGTTAAGATTCAATTTTTGTGGTAGTAGATAGATTTTCTATGATGGCGCATTTCATAGCTTGTAATAAGACGGACGATGCATTGCATGTAGCTAATCTTTTCTTTAGGGAGATCGTTCGCATACACGGCATGCCTAAAACAATAGTGTTGGATAGAGATGCTAAGTTTTTCAGTTTCTTTTGGAAGACTTTATTGTCTAAACTAGGAACGAAATTACTTTTCTCGACTACTTGTCACCCGCAAACTCGGGCAAACGGAAGTAGTAAACCGGACTTTCGGTACCTTATTGCGTTCATTAATTAAGTCTTGGGAAGAATGTCTACCGCATGTTGAGTTTGCATATAATCATGCTGTAATTCTGCATCCAAATTCTCTCCTTTTCAAATTGTTTATAGGTTCAACCCCACATCCCCTTTGGATTTGATGTCGTTTCCTTTGAGTGAGAGATCTAGTATTGACGGAAAGCAAAAGGCCGAACTGGTGCAAAGAAATCACAAGGACGCAAAGGAGAATTTGGAGGCAAAGACTAAGCTGTACGTCAAACAAACAAACAAAGGATGACGTGCAATGATGTTTGAGGTTGGCGACCAAGTGTGAGTACACTTACGCAAGGAGCGTTACCCGGCCGCCCGAAAATCTAAACTGAGGCCAAGGATCGACGGCCCATTCGAGATCACGAAGAAAATCAATGACAATGCCTATCAACTCGACCTTCGAGGTAAGTACGACGTCAATCAAAGCTTTAATGTTTCTGACCTTGTCCCTTTTATTGCAGATGAAACAGATTTGAGGACAAATCTTATCGAAGATGGAGGGGATGATATGAACACGGACGACTTGCTAAGCCCAACGGTCGACCATGAGGTTGATACGGTCGACCGTGAAGACCACGCGGCCGAGGAAACGTTGATTGGACCGATGACACGGTCGAAGACTAAGGCACTCAACTCAGCCATGGGAGGAATACTTGACCGTTTGTGGGACGGCCGACCAAAGGAAGACGCAGGCCGAACGCTTAACATCCTTGTCTTGATCCAAGTCTGAGACGGTCATTGATTGGGCAAGTGGTTCATTGTGTACTCTTTTGATATGATCATTCGTCAAGATCATCACTTCGGAAGCAAGGAGGTTGGTCGAACCTGAGGGCAACCAAGGATTGGAGTAACCAAGGGGTGAATCGATGGGTCACACAGAAGTTGCGGAAAGACTTCTGATTTACCGGGGTTTGAGTGGTCGCACAAAGGATTTGAAAAGGCCTTTGATTTACCGTGATCTAACTTTAAAGAGAAAGGTTTTTATTTCAAAGATTAGATGCTTAAACAAGTGATTACAATCGAGTTTAAATAGAGGAAGAAGTAGATGAAGAGGCAGTCTTGGAAATGAAAAATTAGACCCTTCATCTTCTTGGAAATCTAAGGTTTTGACTTCTCGAAAATGAAAAAGAAATAATTAAGGTTTTGACTTCTTGGAAATCTAAGAAAATTCAAAAATTAGACCCTTCATCTTCTTGGTCGCGCCTTGGGCGATGTTTGTTCGGGCTTGGGTCGGTTGATCGTCGAATGGGTAGATGTAAAAGTGATCCGTTGGCCTCGTTAAAAATCTTACTTGGAAAACCCATTGGGAAAAAACCAAGTAAGGGAAAAAGAGTGCACAACGAATCACTTAGCCATTCAACGATCGTCTCGAGCTCTGATTGATACCATGATGTAATGTGGTCGGCCAGCATCGTCACTTGGTCGGTCGACCCAAATGCGGCAAAGTAACCCGCCGATGGTTTGTTTGAGTGCCTTGACCTTCGAACATGTCATTGGTCCGACCAAAGCTTCCTCAGCTTCATGCACGTCCTTGTCGTTACGGTCGACCGTATCAACCTCTTAGTCGACCGTATCAACCTCTGGGTCGACCTTTGGGTCTAGCACGTTGTCCGTGTTCATATCATCCCCTCCGTCTTCAAAAAGACTTGTCCTCAAATCTGTTTCATCTGCAATAAAGGGACCAAGTCAGAAACATTTAAGCTTTGATTGACATCGTACGTACCTCGAAGGTCGAGTTGATAGGCGTTATCATTGATCTTCTTCGTGATCTCAAAAGGGCCATCGATCCTTGGCATCAGTTTGGATTTTCGGGCGGTCGGGAAACACGCCTTACACAAGTGTACTAACACTTGGTCGCCAACTTCAAACACCATGGGACGTTGTCCTTTTTTCGCCTGCTTGGCAAACAGCTTCGTCTTCGCCTCCAAGTTCTCCTCTGCGTCCTTGTGAATTCGTTGCACTAGTTCGGCCTTTTGCTTTCCATCAATGCTAGATCTCTCACTCAAAGGCAATGGCATTAAATCCAAAGGAGATGTGGGATTGAACCCATAAACAATTTGAAAAGAAGAAAACTTGGTCGCGGAATGTACAGCATGATTATATGCGGTAGACAATCCTCCGAAGACTTAAGGTTTTTCTTAACTAATGACCGCAATAAGGTACCGAAATTCCGGTTTACTACTTCTGTTTGCCCGAGTTTGCGGGTGACAAGTAGTCGAGAAAAGTAATTTCGTTCCTAGTTTAGACCATAAAGTCTTCCAAAAGAAACTCAAAAACTTAGCATCTCTATCCAACACTATTGTTTTAGGCATGCCGTGTATGCGAACGAACTCCCTAAAGAAAAGATTAGCTACATGCAATGCATCGTCCGTCTTATTACAAGCTATGAAATGCGCCATCGTAGAAAATCTATCTACAACCACGAAAATCGAATCCTTACCCGATCTAGTCCTAGGCAATCCCATAACAAAAGTCCATTGATATGTCATTCCATGGATGCATAGGTATGGGTAAAGGAGTATACAAACCATGGGGTTGGACATGGGATTTGGCTTGCTTCCAAGTCATACACCGACTGCAAATCCGTTCCACGTCCCTTTTCATGTGCGGCCAATGGAAGTGCGTCCGCATGACTCCCAAAGTTTTAGCGATGCCAAAATGCCCCGTCAGGCCGCCTCCATGAGCCTCCCATACAAACAAGTCTCGCAACAAACAGTTAGGAATACAAAGACGGTTCTCATAAAAGAGAAACCCGTCTTGACGATAATAATGTCCCGATGAATATTTTCCACATTCTTTAAAAACAACTTGGAAATCCGGATCAGTTTCGTAAAGGCTTTTAATATGTTCAAAACCAAGCATTTTTACTTCAAGAGTTGAAAGAAGTACGTACCTTCGGGACAATTCATCGGCGACCAAATTATCTTTTCCTTGCTTGTATTTGATGATATACGGAAACGTCTCAAGAAACTCGATCCATCGTGCGTGACACACCAAGTCAGAGAAAGAATGTTGAAAGTTTGGCTAAAACCACCAAGCAATCAAAGGGTTTCAAAAGAACAAAAGGAAAGGTCTATTTGCTCTCAAGAGTAAAGATTAAAGCTTAAAAAATTCTGTCTATTCCAAATGAGAATTCGACAACAATATAAAGGGAAATAAACTGGACTTAATTGTCTTCAAAAGAAATAGTCAAGTAATTAAAACGAAAATTAAAGAGAGAATAAAAGAGATTCGGCCGTTACAACGGCTAGAAGGGCCAACCATTGGACTCCTCTCTATAGTTAGGACGGTGAATGTCTCGTTTGGTCTGAGAGAATGGGTCATCTGGTCGTGGTACCATGCGAAGCTCGTCTTGGTTCCGAGTCAGGTCCAGCGGTACACGGCCGTGCGGTCAGTGCTTCGACGCATGCGTTGATTGGTCGGGGCAACCTAAATGCTGTCTCGACTAAGTCTTTCCCGAATCTGCCCCACCGGTTCAAGCTGCGTTCTAACATCCAAGTTATCAGCCTCGATGTCGCCGGGGTTGCTTCCTAGATTCCTATCATTCCCCCTTCTTCAAAAGGATTCGACCACGCTGTTCTCAAACTCTTTTGGTAAGGCTCTTTAAAATCGGGATCAGTTGCATATATCTCTTTCATGAACTCAAATCCTAGCAACTTAACTTCAAGAGTAGAGAGAAGAGTGTACCTTCTTGACAAGGCATCAGCAACGACATTCTCCTTACCTTTCTTAAACTTAATGACATCAGGGAATGTCTCAATAAACTCAACCCATCGGGCGTGTCTTCTATTCAGCTTCTGCTGTCCTTTGAGGTGTTTTAAGGACTCATGGTCAGTGTGGACCACAAATTCTTTAGGCCAGAGATAGTGCTGCCACGTTTGGAGAGCTCTCACCAAGGAGTATAACTCCTTGTCATAGGTTGGGTAATTGAGCGTGGCTCCCCTAAGTTTTTCACTGAAGTAGGCTACCGGCTTTCCTTCCTGCATTAACACAGCACCAATACCAATACCTGAGGCATCACATTCTATTTCAAATGTTTTTAAAAAGTCGGGGAGCATAAGTAAAGGAGCATGAGTTAACTTCCCCTTAAGCGTCTGAAAGCCGCTTCTTGTTCCTTCTCCCATTTGAATCCTACATTCTTTTTAATCACCTCGGTCAAAGGGGCAGCAATGGTACTAAAGTCTCGGACAAACCTCCATGGAAACTTCTCACTTCTCCCACGGTTTTCGGGCTAGGCCAGTCTTTGATTGCCTTGACTTTATTTTCGTCCACACGCAAACCATCTGCACTCACAACAAAGCCTAAAAAGACAAGGTGATCTGTTCCAAATGAGCATTTCTGAAGCTTACCATAAAGCTTTTACTTCCTAAGTACTTCTAGCACCATTGTCAAATGTAATTTAGGGTTGGTGCGGTATGCTGGACGGTTAGGAAGAGTGGCTCCCGGGACCAGGTGGATCTGGTGTTCAATGCCTCGGATTGGTGGTAAACCCTTGGGATTCTCTTCAGGGAAAACGTCAGCAAACTCCTGCATCATAACTCTTAGTTCACTCGGAATCTCCGGTGCTAGGTCAGATGATACCATCAGTGTTTCTTTGTAAACAAGCAAAATAAAAGACTGATGAGTAAACAAAGATTTCCTGACCTGGCTTGGCTTGATATAGAAGTTGGACTTCTTGGGCTTAGCCGTTTCTTTCTGACTCCCTTGAGTTCGGCTCTTCTTAAGCTGAACTTGATCTTGATGCACTTCCAAGGGTGACAACGGGGCCAAAGTGAACTTTCTACCTTGATGATAAAAGGAGTGCCGGTTGGTGAAGCCGTCGTGAATGGCACGCTTGTGAAAACGGCCACGGTCTCCCAAGCAGAATGTGGCTGGCATCCATAGGTAGTACGTCACATAGTATCTCATCTTCATACCGGACAATGGTTAGTGGAACAAGGACCTGTTCTTTGACCTCCAATTATCCATCCTCATTCAACCATTCCCGCTTAAATGGCCGCGGGTGTGGCTTGACTTCTAATGCTAGTTTCCTAACAAGTTCTTCACTAGCAACATTAGTGCAACTACCTCCATCTATTATAAGACTACATACCTTGCTTTTGATGAGGCATCTGGTGTGGAACAAGTTTTCTCGTTTCTCTCTCTCAGCTGGTTTGGCTTGTACGCTTAGAGCTCGCCGGGTGACCAAGAGATTTCCTTGGGTTGGAAACTCCACTGCCTCCTCATTCGGGTCCTCATCATAGATTGGACCAGAGTCTTCTTCATCCTCGGACTCTACTTCTCCATTCTCGCGGATGATCATAACTCTCTGATTTGGGCACTTGTTGGCATAGTGTCCCATTCCTTGGCATTTAAAACACCTCATGTCTCGGGTTCTGCTCGTGGTATCCACGACTTTGCCTTTGTCAAAACGAGACGATGTGGGGTTAGTACTACATTCAAAGGTTGGCGGCTTGGCAGGAGGGTTGTAGGTTCCCCTGGAGAATCTACTCCTTTTGGTTTGTTGCTCGATCAAAATGGCTTTGTGCAACATATCTTCTATGCTCTCATATTCTGGAGCTCTATCCGGTCTTGGATATCTCGGTTGAGGCCGCCAAGGAACCGTGCCATGGTTGCTTCCAAAGTCTCATCTATTTCGGCCTTGATCATGAGTATCTCAATTTCTTGAAAATATTCCTCCACATTCTTGGTGCCTTGGTTTAGACGCCTGAGTTTTTGATGTAGATCTCGGCAATAGTGGATTGGAATGAACCGTTTTCTCATCAGTCCCGTGAGTTCTTCCCAAGACTCGATTGGTCCTCCACCTGTTCTCCTCCGGAGGGTCAAAACTTGATCGTACCAGTTAATAGCATAGCCACAAAATTCTGCGGCCGCTAGCCTGACCTTTTTCATTTCCGAGAAATTCTGACAATAATAAATATGTTCAACTTTTCTTTCCCATTCAAGATAAGCATCAGGATCATTTTTACCATGGAAAGTGGGAATTTTAAGTTTGAGACCTCCTAACCCATCATCAGTACGATCAGTACGCTCAGCTCTCCTAGCAAAATGATTAGTATTACCTCGGTTTCTTCTGGCTCTATTTAGGGATCGGATTTCATCAGAGAATTCATCCTCAATCTCTTCGTCTTCAGAACGGGTGGCTCGCCTGGGGTGCATTCTTTTGGCACGGGTGTTTGGTTGGTTCTGCTGGGTTGGTTGGGTCTGAGACCCGAAGCTTGGATCTCGTCCAGCCTAGCATGAATCTGTGCTAGACCTGCATTCATCAAACGAGTCATAGTGTCGTTAAAAGCTCTCATTTGTAGGTTAGATAACCCGGTGCTAGAGTGTTCTGGTATCTCATTCTCTTGTTGTTTAGTTTCTCTCCCAACTCTCACTCTCTTGGTGTTTAGTTTCTCTCCCAACTCTCACTCTCTTGGTGTTTAGTTTCTCTCCTATCTTGGATATCTTGGCCAGCACTAGTGCACTGTATCCCATCAGAATTCTGCATTTAAGCGTGCTTGTCGAGAGTAGTACTAGGATGGATGACATCCCAGGAAGACATTTTTCTGCACCCCTTTTGTTTTTTTTGTTTTTTCTTGGCGACAAAACGACGTCTTATCTTCCAAAAGCCATAAGTTCTACAGCGTGAGGACCTACGCCGCTGACATAACCTTTTCGGAAAGCCCCAAGCGATCTATTCGAGGTGCCTAAGTGCCTAAAGACCATATTCTAACGTTTTCCAGCCCCAAATTACAAGGTCTATACGCTATTCCAGGCAGTTTAATGTTATGGACCACGAAACGAGCTGCGATTTTTGTCTTTTCGGGGATGTTGATCGCGTTTGAAATGAATGTACAATCCCGTTTTACGCCATACAAACAGTCCCATATGTCAGGTGGGGTCCACGTGAAACGATTTCGATAGACAAAGAAAACGATACTAGCACAAATGCACTGGATCCCATCAGAACTCTGCTGTTAAGCGTGCTTGGGCGAGAGTAGTACTAGGATGGATGACAGCCCGGGAAGGCCTTTTGTTGCAACCCTTTCGTCTTTTCCGAGCACGTTTATGTTACGGACCACGAAACGAGCTGCAATTTTAGTCTTTTCGGGGATGTTTCTCGTGTTCTAAATGAATGTACAATCCCGTTTTACGCCATACGAACAGTCCCATGTGTCAAGTGGGATCCACGCGAAACGATTTCGATAGTCCGAAGAAAACGATATATACAATTGCAAGACATGTTCTAACGGATGCGATCATACCAGCACTAATGCACCGGATCCCATCAGAATTCTGCAGTAAAAGGTGTTTGGGCGAGAGTAGTACTCGGATGGGTGACCTCCCGGGAAGTCCTCGTGTTGCCCCCCCTTTTGTTTTTTTTGTTTTTTTTTGGCGACAAAACAACGTCTTATCTTCCAAAGGTCATAACTTCTACACCGTGTGGAGCTACGCCGCCGCCATAACCTTTTCGGAAAGCCCCAAGATATCTATTCGGCATGCCTAAGGGGTCTAAAGACCATAGGTGCGATGTTCCAGTCCCAAATTTAGATGTTTGTTGATTTGGATCTTTAGCAATCTCAGTAAGATAGATATCAGTTTCTTCACCATTAGCTTTGAGGCCTTGGATAAAATTCCAGAAAATTAAACAAAGATTCCTACTCAATTAATGTCAATACATCATGTACATAGGTAAGTAAAATTTTACAATAATCCAATCTTTAGATTTACCACTCAAACACATCTCTACGATTACAAAATGGAATGTACGCATTTAGAGTTCAATAAAACATCGGTTTGGCATCTGCTGCAGGACTTGGAATGGTAGGAACATCAGTTGTTATTGCTAGTTGTGTTGTTGAGCTTGAAACTGAAGTCGGTGGCATATGTTGAACCAGATCTTTCTCTTCTTCTGAAAAGAGATAGAAATATTTTATTAAATAACGAAGCCTAGTTGCAGAAAATATTTATAATCGTCTCGTACTTTATTTCTTAAACTATGGAGTTCATGTAATACATGCAATGCAAAGATGACATTAATATATCATCTTCTTAAACTTTGATTCATTTGATTCATCTTCTTAAACTTTGATTCATTTGGAGTTAAGCACCCTTTTCTAAGGCTGCATCAGCGGTACTATTCTTCTAGCTTCATACACACAGTGCTGCAAATACAGTATATTATCAGAAGATAACATTAAGATTCCAATCAAAGTATCATTAAATTTAATACAGAGGAGAGATATCCAGAATCAAATCGACAAATCTCAACCATCGGATATTATATCAAAACACATCAAATCAAAACATGGATCTGAAACTCTAGTGGAAACGCTCAAGATAACACCAAAACGTCGCAATGAACCCTAAAATTAAACTAAAATCAATAACAAAATCGAAAATAGTTCCGCTATGAACATATCAAATTACGTGAGATTGTTTCCATGTGGGAGACAATTGGTTTAATATTTACACTTATAATGTTGTGTGGAGATAAAAGAGGTTTCTCAGGCTTTTCTTCAAACTGTTGGGTTGGTAAGTGTCGAGATTTTAGAATAAGAGCTGGGTATCTTTTTTGCAGTGCCACGTGTCATTTTTTTAGAGAGGGTTGTTTTGCCTATGTGGCTAGCCTCTAGAGCCCCAAATAGCTCCTATTAAAAATGGATCTGAAATTCAACATCAATCGTGGAAAAAAATGAAAAAACACCTTAGTGGAAACGCTCAAGATAACACCAAAACGTCGCAAAGAACCCTAAAATTAAACTAAAATCAATAACAACATAAAAATTACTGTCTTATGAACAGATCAAGTAACAAATGGTCGAGGCCAAGTGGGAGACAATTGGTTTAGTATTTACACTTATAATTTTGTGTGGAGATGAAAGAGGTTTCTCAAGTTTTTCTTCAAACTGTTGGGTTGATAAGTGTTGAGATTTTAGAATAAGAGCTGGGTATCTTTTTTTCAGTGCCACGTGTCATTAATTTAGAAAGGGTTTTTTGTCTATGTGGCTAGCTTCTAGAGCCCCAAATGGCTCCTATTAAACATGGATCTGAATTTCAATATCAATCGAGGAAAATAATGAAAAAAACTTAGTGGAAACGCTTAAGATAACACCAAAACATCGCAAAGAACCTTAAAATTAAACTAAAATCAATAACAAAATCAAAATTAGTCTGTTATAAACAGATCAAGTAACGAAAGGTCGAGGCCAAGTGGGAGAGAATTGGTTTAGTATTTACACTTGCAGCGTTTTGTAGAGAAGAGAGGTTTCTCATTTTGTTCTGCAAATTGTTGGGTTGATAAGCATCGCGATTTTAGAATGAAATTTGGGTATCTTTTATGCAGTGCCACATATCATTTTTTTAGAGAGTTTTTTGCCTACGTGACTGGCCTCTAGAGCCCAAATAGCTCTTATTATTTAGTATAATTCATTTATCCAGATATCCATTTTTTCGGATCAAAGACAAGTACTACAAATCTAATATTTGTAACACTTAGATAATGAGTATCCCAAAATTCAAATGTACTTGATTTGTGTGACATCCGTGTGGTTATACACCAAATTAACCTTATCATCGACGTCGAGTTACTATGTGATATATGTTTAAACTTAAAACATAACGAATTTGTTATATAGTAATTGATTATGTTGACAACATACACAACTAGACATGCAAATATAAACCGAACTGAATTCTTTGGATAGAACCAAATTTTTTGGTTTTTAGTTCAAATTCGGTTATGTATCGTGAATCGATTGGGAAGCTAATAAGATCAACTCATGCTTTTCAAGAACTTTTAGTAGTTGTAAACAGTATTCTAATCAATTCAATAACAAGGCAACGCCTTATATATAAGATTTTTGTTTGACCTACTCTCAGTATTGACATACAACGCTTAGGCCCAATACCCACCCTCTCTCCTTCGAGGTGAAGTGTGTAGGTTACAAACATCCAACTTGGCCAAACAAGCTTTAAATTCCTTATGGCCTAATGCTTTGGTCATGATGTCAGCCAATTGCGATTTTGTAGAAACATGTTATGTGGCGATTGTACCTCGAATGATCTCGTCGCGGATGAAATGGCATTTGAGTCTGACCTTCTTTGATCGTGCATGATAAACGGGATTGGCAGCTAGATTGATTGCGGAGAGATTATTGGAGTAGAGGATGATGGCGTCGTTGCAAGTGATACCCATACTTGGAAGAAGCTCACATAGCCATAGTAGTTCACTAACCGTATCAGCCAAATCCCGATACTCAGCTTCAGCAGAAGAGCGAGAGACAACATCATGTTTTTGCGATTTCCAAGAAACAAGGGATCCGCCCAGTTGGATAAACCAGCATGTCAAGAATCATCGCGTTTTCTAACAACCTTCCCAATCTGCATCACACCATCCAGTAAGAGTAAGGGTAATGTTAGCTTGAAGAAGAATACCCTGTCGCGGGGCTATTCTTTAGCTACCGAACAGCTCGAAGAGCAGCATCCCAGTGTTTTGTTCTCGGTGCATGCATAAACTGGGAAAGGACATGAATGACATATCTTAGTTCAGGTCAGGTTGTGCCCAGATAGATAAGCTGGCCTATCAGATGGTGGTAGCGAGAGGGTTCAGACATTAGTTCACCGTCATCAACGAGAAGTTTTTGATTCTG
This sequence comes from Schrenkiella parvula, assembly GCA_000218505.1. Taxonomy (NCBI): domain Eukaryota; kingdom Viridiplantae; phylum Streptophyta; class Magnoliopsida; order Brassicales; family Brassicaceae; genus Schrenkiella; species Schrenkiella parvula. Next base: position 1,124,191 of record CM001190.1, read on the forward strand.
CTCCAGAGGAGAGGTAACAGGCTTGACGCCAAGGTTGCCCGTTTCCGAGATGATATCTAATGCATATTTGCGTTGACATAAGTACATTCCAGCAGGGCTTAGAGGGACTTCGATTCCAAGGAAGTATTGTATGATTCCCAGGTATGTCATACAAAAAGAGAACCTCAAGTAGGACTTGAAGGCAGCAATGGCGTTAGGACAGCTTCCCATGACTATGAGATCATCGATGTACACTAGGACATGTATGCACGTACCATATTTGTCATAAGTAAACATAGAGTGATCCATCCATTTTTTGGTGAAACCATACTTGAGCAGGGAGGCGGCGGGTTTAGCAAACCAACAACGGGATCTTATTTTAAATCATACAATGATTTGTGAAGACGACAAACCTTCGTTTTATCGTTTGTTTTGAACCCCGGAGGAAACTGCATGTATACTTCTTCATCTAAATCTCCATGGAGAAATGCATTGTGAAAGTTCATTTGATAAACCTCCTAATCTAAGGAAACAGCCTGTTGGAGAAAGGTCCGAACATTGACCATTTTAGCAACGGGGGCGGATGTTTCTGTGTAGTCAACGCCCTATTTTAGATTGTTTCCGAGCACCACAAGTCGAGCTTTGTCTCTCAAGTGTGCCATCGTCATCAAATTTCAATCGAAATACCCATTTACATCCCAAGGCTTTCTTACTGTCCACGTTACACGATCCTCAAGGGCAACGATTATGTCTTCGACAGCAAATCTCCACATCTCATCTTCAATTGCATCTTTGTAGTGATTGGGTTCAAGACCATCGGTAAAGGCCAATTGATACGCCTGATAGCCAACGAAAAATTAAGAGCCTGAAATATAATTTTCTATCAGGTATGATGTTGCCGAAAGATAAGGTTCGTGAAGAAGAGTATTGACGTAGTCGGCCAATTTTGTGGGTGGCTTACGTTGCCTCTTAACTCGACCCAAAACTGCAGGTTAAGATAATGGGTAAAGGTCTAGTCGTCTCCGGTGAGGAAGCTAAGTGCGGATAAACAGAGAGCATGTATGCATCTTCTACACTTTCAAACAATTGCATCTGGGAGATCATCGTCAGGAATGATCACCTCGACAGGGGTGGTGACTGCAGAAATATCTTCATCGAAAAACAGAGGAGAGTCGGGTTGCAGGCTAAATGCTGGAGGAGAAACTTAAATCCGATATAGAACCGGCAAAATGAAATTCCATTTCACAGAAAATCACATCTCGTGACATTGATATGGAACCCGTTTAAAGATTATAAACACGCCAATCCTTCTTTCCGAAAGGGTAACCCAGAAAAACTGATTGGTTTGTGTGGCTTGCGAATTTATCACCATGATGTTTTTGATTATGCACATAACAGAGACAACCGGAAAATTTGAGGTGAGTCATCAGAGGTGGCTCGTTGTAGAGGATTTTGTAAGGTATTTTACCGTGAAGAAGAGCGAGAGAAGAGCGAGAGACATGCTGCTAAGGTATTTTACCGTGAAGAAGAGCGAGAGACATAAAGTATTTTGTAAGGTATTTTGTAAGGCAGTGGGTGTGCGGTTAATAAGGTAACATGCTGCTAAGACACAATAGCTCCAAAGTTCGGTAGGTAATGAAGCTTGAAATCTGAGAGCACGAGCAACGTTTAGCAGATGACGATGCTTACGTTCCACTATTCCATTCTGTTGGGAAGTGCCAACACATGATGTCTCATGAAGAATACCCTTTTCATAGAAGAAATCAGAGAGTGCAAGAAACTCGGAGCCATTGTCGCTACGCATCTTTTTGACTGGAGTTGAAAATTGTCGCTCAACAAGAGCAACAAAATTCCGTAAATGAGTTGGTGCAGCTCGTTTATCAGGAAGAAGATAGATGCAAACTGTGGGAGAGAAATCGTCAAGGATGGTGAGGAAGTATTTAGAGCCGCAAATAGACGTACTACGATACGGACCCCATAAGTCGCAATGAATCAACTCAAAAGCCATATTAGTTTTATTATTGCTCAACGGAAACGAATCACGAGTTTGTTTGAACTTAGTACAAACTTCACAACTCTTAAAATCAAAAACACCAGGATGTAAATCCGAAAAATGCAGCTGCTCTAAAAACCTTGGAAGGAAGATGTCCCATTCGATTGTGCTAAAGCTCCATGGACAAAGAATCTGCACACTGAATCGTCGACGAAACCTCCATTCCGCGAAAAAAATATAATCCATTCAATTGTTCACCCGCACCAATTAGCATTCGTGTGATGCGATCCTGAACAACGCAAAGTCTGTCAGATATCTGAAATATGCACCTCTTATCTCTAGTCAAATGTGAACCCAAATAAGATGACAATGCAGGCCATCGACGAAGAAAACATTGTTGAGAGTAAGAGCTGATCTCATGTAAACTGACCCATGTTTATTCGACGTGGTATATCTACCATCCGAGAGTTTGATCAACATAGGGGGCATATCACGGATATCAGTCAAGTAGTCAAAACTACCTGTCATATGGTTCAAAGCTCCTGTGTCGATTATCCAAGATTCAAGGAAATACTTACCGGATTTTTGTCCAGGAGGTGGCGCAGGACATTCGTTGAGAAGAAGAACCATAGTCTGCCATTGTTGGTCACTCAAACCACTAAACCCGACACGGTATACAGAAGTGATCATATGGATCCAATGTGGAGACAGAGCCATTATTGATGGATGAAAAATTTTTGACCCAAGGCACATCCATATTCTTTCCTTGTTCTTTCTCCCCACCACGGTGGATATCCAATTTTCTTGAAGCAATTTTCTGTGAGATGATCGGTTCGACACATAATGTACACTTCAGAGATGCCTTATCTTGAATATCACGGGAGTGACCCTGAGTTTGAACAGCGAAGCTAATGCCGCTGGTTCTCTCTTCATGATAACGTGAAGCTAATGCCGCTGGTTCTCTCTTCATGCTTCATCTAAGGAAGGTAGTGGTGTCCGAGATAAGAGTGACGGCTTCACATCTCTATAGATCGATTAATGGAGACCCATGAGAAACTGATGAAGTTTGTCTTCTTCTTTTTCTTTTGCAATCTCCTCCATGGTTTTAGCCTGTTCATAATCCGATAAATTGGTCCAAAGTTTTGTAAGTTTTCCATAATATGCTTTCGATGGGAGTTCCGTGTTGACGGCAAGTGGCAAACTTTGTTTTTAGTCTCTGCACTTTTTGGCAGTTTTTCATTGCGAGTTATTTCTGGATTTGAGTTCCTAGGTGAGAGGCGTTATCGCTATGAGGTAGAGTATAGCATAGCAATTCATCAGTGGTGAGTTTTATCCAAGATACCACCAATGTGTTGTTGACGCACCAATCTTCATAATCATCAAAATCTTCCTCCGGTTGTGGAATAGATCCATCGGCAAAACCGATTTTCTTACGTGCTCTCAACGCCAATCAGATGTTAGCGGACCATTCATTATAATTGGAACCGCATAAAGAGGGACGAGAAATCAACGTTCTGGGATTATCGCCTTAGGTGATATCATAGGGAGAGATTCTTCTACTTGTCAGCTCGGTTCGGGATTTTGATTGAGTCACAGAAGAAGCTTCATCATGAGAATCATAGAATAAGGAAAAATCTCAGTAGATCAAGGAAAATAAAAAGAAAGATCAGAGTAGGTAGCTGGCAGAAGCTAAAAGATCGAAAAGAAAAAAAAAACCAAAATTATATATTATTTTTTGATACCATGTCAAGAATCTTTACTAGTTGTAAAGAGAATTCTAAATTGATTTGTTGGCTTATAAGATTTCAGTTTGACTTACTGTCAGTATTGACATACAAGGTTTACGTCCAATAAGGTTCAGTTCAATTCAACATGATTATTCGATTTGACCAAATCAGACCGAGTTATAACAAAGTTTACAAAATATGTATAAAATCCAAACTAGAAAACCGGACTAACCATACTCTCCCATGTTTAACCGGTCTTATTCATTTTAAACCATATTTAATCAATTTAAACCAAATTTCATCCAAAATACTAAAAATTATGGTTGTTTTTGGTAGTTTTAAAAACCAAAATTAACTGATAACCGCACCATATTTTCCTTCGGTTAAGTTCGGTATATTTTTGAAAACCTGAACTACCCGAAAAGCTGAACCAAATCCAACCCAAAGCTCCAAGATCACAGGCCTTCAGTTTTCGTCCTCATACACATTTCTTTCATTTATATAGAAGTATGAGCACATAACGAAAGGGTAAGTTGCTGATAAGGACATGCAGAGTAATCCGGGTAACACAAGTGATAATTTGCAAAGAAGTTTTCTCCATCAAAGTCTTATGTTCATTTTGGTCCCTTAAATCAGCTTTTCCCCCAATAGAAGCTACACGAACTGCACAAATCGTACATTTCCACATATGAAGAAACCTTTAGGGGGGCAGTCTTTAAAGAAACCGTGTCGGCATGTACTCTCCAACTCTAAGGGGAAAACTGTAGAACTCTTTGTTCCTGTCGTCTCCGTCCCTGTGCTGGAACGGCTTCCACCACAGGATTCCTCTTTCATTAATAGCAAGCCGCGCGTCCAACGTATTATCTAGTATTGTCGCCAGAATGATCGCCACCAATGGAGCCGAAGCAAAGATCGTGTTAAGTATATCGTTGAACTGCACCACAAGTCACCACTAGATTGTATTAAGAAACAGAAACACCATATAGTATAAGTACTGTATCACTCTTCCCACTAAACTAAAATCAAACAATTTGATTTTAATTATTTGTTTGTCTATATTTACTTAAGTTCAGTGTGTAGATTTAATTCTTCCAAGCAATATTCTTTTGTTAATTGTAAACGCAAATGGTAGATTTGTGATTGCGTTTACACTAAAACATACTTCATGAAATGGTATTATTTTCTATATTTAAAAAAAAAATATAGATTCCTTTCTTTTTAATAATTCCACACCAATTTACATTGGTGTAGACCATTAGATCTTTGAAAAGCTTACCCATCCACCTGCTGTTCTAACCGGTCCATATCCTCCTCTTGTAGTGTTGGAAAGAAAGTACTGAGCGATGGAAAGACTTAAGAAGAGAGAGACACCAATGACGTACATGTTTCTCATCGAATTTGTGTCGGTAAACTGTATAAACGATATTCCGATAGCGACTGGGCCAACCAATCACATAACAATAATATCAGAAGCAGCCCCAACTTTTGCCAGAAAATCAGTAAGTGTAGATTCATTACACAAAATTATACTCACCAACAATACCAAGTAGTATACAGTATATGCCTGCAAAGATTGGAAGCGGGATAGACGCAAAGAAGGCACCAAATTTTCCTGAAGATCATTGAACAGACACAGATTTAATTGCCATAATGGTTACTTTCGTGAACACTAGTGAAGATGGCTGATTGGGGTTTGAAAAGACAAACCAAATATGGAAAAAAATATCATAAAACCCGTTGAAATCTGCACCACTCTTCTACTCCCTATTCGTGTGAGTCCAAGGAGACCGACATTTTCGCTGTAAATATGATTATATGGCTTTAAATCTCAACATGAATAATACTTCATTAACAGATATACTGAAAAGACGGTAGAAGATAAAAAAAAGGAGAGGTGTTTCGAACTTACACAGAAGCAGTATTGCCACAAATGGAACCAAATATTCCTTCAAGGAGCACACCAATACCCTATATGTAATACATTACAGTTTCAACCACTATTTAAACAATAGAAAATGAAGTGCGTCTGGGAATAAAACCTGCAGCCCGACACTACGAGAGACGACATGTGCTGGAGGTGCTGTTGCTCCTGCTAGTCTAGATGCAGCAAAAAATACTCCAGTAGACTAAAAAATTGGAATGTACATAACATAAGAAAAACTTATGTCCTGTAACATGAAGAATATATAACAGAAAGTTTGATGAATAACAATCTCAGGACATGAATTTGTACCTCCGCAGATGCGACAATAGCAGCACCAAACATTCCAAAGACATGACTCGCTCTGAATATTGGAGTCCCCCACTGGAACGGGTATGGGATTCTAATCCTGTAAAATGAGAATGACCACCAACTCTACTACAGATATCTGACGTCCGAAGGAAAAAAAAGGATCAAGAAACAAAGTAATAAACCTACCAGGGAGCTGAGGACATAAGAAACGCACGATCTGTGCGACAACTTTGTTTTGTCGCAACTGAAACATTGTTATAAGCACCAGAGACAGTAAGAATAGCAGCAAAAGCCCAGATGAGTGCCAGGCAAACAAGTAAAGCATATCTTTCAAGTATGATCTGAATCCTTGGGATGAGATATTTAAGATACTGCAAGATGGACAGCAAAATTCAGAATTGTAGCCCTAAACAATCACCATCATATATAGAGATACATTAAAAAAAAAACGCCCACTTGTTGAGAGACGATCAACAGAATCAGCATAGGTAGACCGATTTCCACACAGTTTGCAAGCTGTATAACCCAAACGATCACACATAATAACTTAGGGAAGCTATTGAAGTTTTTTTAAGCAGATCGAATTTCAGATGAAACTGTTACCAATGGGAAGCCTCTAATGAACAGGCCAAGGCTTGTAACAGTAACCACTGGCACAACAATAATGGGACTAAAGATTCTGCATTGAAGAAACAAGGATCTTTAAATATTAAAACTTTCATCAGCTTCAGAACCAGACATCTCTTTATATTGATTTAACCACCTTATCAAGTTCCCCCACGCCTGACCATATCCAATTATGATGTTGACGAATGATGAAATGATTAAGGATCCTTGTACGGTTCTCATAGTATGCCGGAATCTCTGTAAGAACCGATTTCAAATAATCACAGAGCACCCCGACAAGATAGGCAATGGCATATGTCAAATAAAAAAAACAAGAAATGAAGCAAAAGTAACACCGAGTTTTTACCTGCTTCTCATTGTCGAATTGACCATCATTGTAATCTCTGATGATAGACAATACTGGGAGAACATATGCGAATGAAACTCCCATAACCGTGGGAAGCCTTGTCCCTATAAGCGTTTGTAGCAAAGTGTTGATTCCCGACATAAATAATATTGTCTGGATAACCCGCGCTTTATCACCCTGTTTTTGTTCACAAAACCAAAAAGTTGACTTCAGAACACTAAAATCCTATAAATATTCGAAAGCCTGGATCCAAACACCAAAAATAAAACTTACAGGATCTCCACCCATTTGGGGCACAAGTGTGTTAGCAATCAAAACAGTAGTCCCGAGCATCACGATGTAATGCTGGAAAGCCAGTACAACCGTCTCATCTGTATGTAAAGAAACTCGAATGAATCAAAGATAATGGCACTGAAGCAAATGAGTTCTTGAAGTTCATTCTTATGTTACAATATCCTCTTAAAGGGCATTTCCTGTAATAGCATTTTGGACTCACCAAAATAACTTACCAACAATGAGGTTTACTTAATCATAATATATGATTTCAGTCCAGGTTAAATTATACGAAACCAGAGCTACAACTGAAATGATTTTATGGCTCAAGAACAATTGTAACAGTTTTAACTGGTTTTAAAAGCTACGGACACCCAACACAAGCCTTGTATAATCGAAACAGCGAAAAATAAAGTCTCGAATCTGATTCTGAGATCTAAAATATTCTATTGGAAACGAACAAGAGACAACAGAAAGCAGGAAAGCGAAGATAGAGAAGTGGACTCATGCAACTTTTGACTTTGAAAAGTCATAAAATTTTTTACATCTGAATCGGAATATAGTAATCAAGAAAGTAGAGGGAAAGAGAGAGAAGGAAAGAAAGAGAGAAGGAGAGAGAGAGACTAACGCCATGAAGGATTAGAGTGGATGCAGTACTGAAGATGATGGAGTTGCTCGGCTGGAGGCCAAGTGGTTCCTCTAGAAACTGCCATAGATGAAACCATCGGAGGACCGGCTGCAGCCGGTGGCGGTGGATGTTGATGATGGTGACCCGTTTCCACCATTATTCTTCTTTTTTTGTTGAAAAACTTTAGGAATCTCTCTTTGTAGTTGCAGAAAGTTTTCCAAATCAAACCGACAAAGAGAAGATGATAAAAAGAAGTTCGCAGGATTAAAGCGAATCTCGAGATACAGAATTAATAAGAAACAAATATTAAAAAGTCGCTTGTTTGCTTTGTGGGAGAAGGAACAGAGTAATTTTTTTTCTATATATATCTCTCTCAGAGTAAAGTATATTTCTTTTTAGATTAAAGTATTAACTCTCCGTTAGTTGCCAGTGTTTTTTTTTCTTTTGGTCAAGAAAAAATATCAAGAATTTAGAACTGTACTCGTTATTAAGACAATAATGAAGTTTCTTTTCGTCCTACTCTTGTTGTCTTTTCTACCATAATTATAAGATTATCACAGAATATTCTCTCTACGAAGAAATAACAGCACATGTATAGGACCGCTTTTTCTCTTCTCTCACATATATTTTTAAGTTAATTAGTACATTACTCCAAAATAATCTTTTTATTATTATACCATCAAAATTTTCATAAAATCACTAGAATACTCTTTGTACTTATTATATCTTTATAATTTTTAATAAAAACATATTATAAAAATACTATTATTAATTTAGTCTATCAAAACTTTTTTTGGTAGAATTAAATATATCAAATTGTTAGAATTAAATATTCTTTTTTAGATTATATTTGTTTGATAATATTATAGATTAGTTTTATGACTTTAAGTGTTATATGGTATTATAGATTTATTTTGAAAAAAATTTTTGTTGTAGATTTATTGAATTAGCATGAATTTTATGTAGTAGATTTATAACAAAACTTTTGTTCCGAGAAATCAAGTGATGTTGTAGGTTTTTTTGTTAGATTTATTCGAATATTTCGTAGAATTATTTCTTTTCTGGATTTGGTTATAATAGAATTGCTTACTCAAAATTGGTTTCGTAGCGTTAGAGTTTTGTTGTAGACTTTTATTTTTGGAGTAGATTTGTTTGGTGAAATTGTAGATGTATTCTGGGACTTTAGGTTTTATGCGGTATTGCTGATTTGTAGATTTGTTTTCTTTGTGGTAGATTTATTTAGTTAGCACATATGTTGTGTAGTAGACATACATACTTTACGATTTTCAAAAAAATCCAGCTACGTTTTAGATTTTTCTGGTAGATTTATTCAAAGACTCCGTAGACTTATTTCTTTACAGACTTGGTTACAATAGATTTGTTTACACAAATTTGGTTTCGTAGCGTTAGAGTATTGTTGTAGATTTATTTCTTATGGAGTAGATTTTTTTGATTATATTGTAGATTTGTTATGGGACTTTAGGTTTTATGCGGTATTGTAGATTTATTTTGTAGATTTTGTTTTATAGATTTTTTTTGTTAGCACAGATCTTGTGTAGTAGATTTATAGATCTTTCAATTTTTCTGGTAGATTTATTCGAAGAGTCCTTAGACTTGGTTTATTTCCGGACTTGGTTACGGTAGATTTGTTTATCCAAATTTGGTTTTGTAGTGTTAGAGTATTGTTGTAGATTTATTTATTGTGGAGTAGATTTGCTTAATGATATTGCAAATTTGTTCTCGGACTTTAGGTTTTATGTGGCATTGTAGGTTTATTTTGTAGATGTGTTTTATTTTATGTAGATTTATCTAGTTAGCACAGATCGTGTGTAATAGACTTATAGACCTCTTTCGATTTACCGAGAAATCCAGCTACACTGTAGATTTTTCTAGTAGATTTGTTCGAAGACTCCGTAGACTTATTTCTTTTTCCGACTTGGTTACTGTATGATTTGTGTACCCAAATTTAGTTTCGTGGAATATAGTTGTAGATTTATTTATCTTGAAGTAGATTTGTTTTGATGATATTGTAGATTTATTCTCGATCTTTGGGTTTCAAGTGGTATAGTAGTTTTTGTCATGTTCCTAATTCCTTATGTTTTTAACGCCACCGCTTACATAATCCTCTTCATCGACCATCTTCTGGGAATATCAGCCTCAATTACTTTCTCTTTCTCGATCTCCTTCCCAACATGTTTCAATCTCTCGTCTTCTCTTTAGACACATCAATTTCCTTTCTTCAATGCTTGAAGAAAATAGTTCATGTATGTGAGGATTGAAAATTTGAAAGAAACAAATGGCTATATTTCATCTACAATAGGTAAGGATCTCGAGTTATTGTTGTAGATCATGGAACAACCTTCCGAGAATTCGTTTCTATGGTGGTAGATGATTCTGAATTTCAAAAATTAGGAAAACTCCAGCTGAGTTATATGCTTTCTACGAAGATGTTGATAAACTTACCGTAAGATACTCTGTATGTTATTATTGGGAACGATCGGCAATTTCAAAGTTATTTACATCAGTGTAAGGCATGCTCCATTCTACTATGTGTGACATTGAAAGCAACTGAAAATGTTGAAGAAGACTCACTTAATGGAATTAGAAGAAAAAGAACGGGGTATGAGTAAACATCAAAATCTGAATGACAAGATGAAACGAGCCAAAATGGTTTGAAGAAGATGATGATAATGTTGACGTTGATGATGATGAAGGGAAAAATATTTGATTATTGTGATGATTCTGATGGAGCTTGATCTGGTGATGATGATTATTCTGTGTATGGGAGGTATGGTCTTGAAGAAGAAGAACCAACATTTGAAGGAGAAGAAAATGCAACACAAGTTGAGAAAGATAAAAGATTCATTAGAAGATAAGTTTTAAGAGCTCGAAATGTCGGCTTTAACTTTAGCTATTGGTAAACTATATGAAAGTAAAGATACCCTGGAGACAAGGTTGAAGATACTTTCGATGAAACATCATTTTAATTTTGATGTACAGAAATCATGCCATAGTTTTTATACTGTTAAATATTGGGTGGAACATTGTAGTTAGAGTGCGAGCGTAGCGAATTGGAGATGGTCCTTGTCTTTATGTTCGGATTTATCTTGGAGACCATACATGTTCAGTCATTGAACGATCGGGACGTCATAAACAAACAAGGATTTTGTGGGTGGTGTTGGACCTACAGGGTTGTCCAATCATTAGCCGATGTGCTGTACAAATGATATCAGGTAAAGATACAATATTTTAATAATATGTTTATTTTTAGGTTAGTAGGTTTATTTGTAATGATATAGTAGGTTTATTTTTAGTATATTATTTGTAACGATAATAGGTTTATTTGTAATGATAATAGGTTTATTATAGTACGTTTATTTGTAAGGATAAAGTTTACTTGTAACGATAAAAGTTTATTTGTAGTGATAATAGGTTTATTACAGTAGATTTATTTGTAATGATAATAGGTTGATTTTTAGTTTAGTAGGTTTATTTGTAATGATATAGTATGTTTATTTATAATGATAATAGGTTTATTTTTATTAGATTTATTTGCAACGATAATAAGTTTATTTGTAATGATAATATGTTTATATAGTAGGTTTACTTGTAACGATAATAAGTTTGTTACTAGTTTAGTAGGTTTATTTACACGTATGCTAGATTTATTTATTTATTTTATTTAAATCGATACTTAATGCAGGTTCAATATTGGAAGGCACATTGTGCGCTGTTACATGCATGTAACTTGATAAGGGGATCAGCGGAAGAGGGTACAAAAATTTACTTACATACCTCTACCAAATAAAATGAATCAAATACGCGGATAGAAGTGGACGACAACAATCTATTCAAATACCTGTTCATAACATTTGGTGTTTCAACAAAGATTTTTAAGTTCATGAGGAAAGTTGTGGTTGTTGATGAGACATTTTTACAAGGAAAATATAAGGGAACTATTCTTGTAGCAACTGCGCCGGATGGAAATATTAATATCTTCTCAATTGTTTTTGTTGTCATTGATACTGAAAATAATAAATCATGGGAATGGTTCTTCAAGCAAATGAGCTATTTTATTCCGGATGGGAGATGACTTGCAATCATCTCCGATAGGAACAAATCGATTAGAAACGCAATAGGAAAGGTGTATGCTTTTGCAAATTGAGGAATTTGCACTTATCATTTGTATAAGAATATACTTTAAAGGTTCATAGATGGTGAAGCTTTTCGCCTGGTTAAATAAGCGGCAAATGCGTACATAATTTCAGATTTTAATGCCACTTTTGAAGAGATTCAAAATATCAATCATGTCCTCCACACGTATTAGCAGAAGGCAGATGTACGGTACTGGACGCGTGCTCTTTTCCCGGGAGATGGGTTCAATTCTACGAAAACTAACAGAGGTGAGTTGATAAACAAAGTACTGTCTGGGGCTAAAAGCTTGCCTATTATGTAACTTCTAGAGAAAGTAAGGTAGATGTTGACAAGATGGTTTGCAAGCCTAATGAAGATCGTCCAAACACGTGGAGTGAAAAACATTCTAGCTACAGATGCGTCATGAAGGGACATTGGACACGTACATGTCATATGCCAAAACATTTATCCGATCTGTACTGGGAATCACAGAAGGCAAAAGAGAAAGAAAATGAAATTAACTTCATCTCTAGTGTACCCGGACGTTCATTTCATGGCCTGAATGATGAAACTCATTTCGATGTTTCAGATTTCCTAGTTGATCCCGAGAGTATCAACGAACAATAAGATGCTAAAATCGTTGCGACATGGTATATAGTTGCCTTCCTGAACAACACCAAACCGTCTTTTGATGTAATATGTCTTTTTGTTTTTGTTGTAAACTAGTTTTATTATATAATATAAGTTTTTTTTGTTAAAAGATTATTAATCCATCTTTTATGATTAAGAAGATGTCGCAATTTGAGATTCATGATAGAAATATATGTCTGGTAGACAGTTATAATGCACACGATAATTAACGACAAACGTATTTCTCCACTCTCCAAATAAAAGACTCCGCCGGAATCGTGACAATCAATTCCTGGTAATGCAAAAATTATTATAAACTTCGAAAGAGTTAGTTTTCCAATGTCAAGAGAAACAATGTTTGAAATAAATGATGTGTTATATCCTCCAAAATCGCACAAAAATCTGTTAAATTTTTAGATATTATGCTTAGACTATGAGTGTGTTGAATATATTTGAATTATATCGGAGAGGAAATATATTGGAAGAATTGAAAATGTTATCCTCCAGATTATATTGCACAAAAATAATATAACTGAAAAGTATGTTAATGGTCTTCGATTGAAAAACGAGAAAAATTTATAATCGAGCGATTTTTTATGTAATGCATATTATCAAAGAAAGCTTATAACTCGGCCATCAGCAGCTCAAGTTGTAAATGAATCACCAGCTTTTTTAGAACAGACACATGGTGGTATTTGTTGACCGATCCACCAGCTTGTATGGGATCAATTAACAAATTCTGGTCTGAATAGAAACGAAGCTTGGATACTTCTGGGTGATTTTCATGAACTAATGAGCAACGACGAGAAAAAAGCAGAGCAATCAGAAACTTTCTAGGATTACAGAAATATGACAGAGAACTGCAAACTCAAAGAGATATGCAGCTCTGGGAATCCTCTCTCTTGGGTAGGCTGGCGGAAAAGAGTATGGGTTCAGTGCCGTTTAGACATGATCTTCAGAAATGACGAGTGGTTCCACCTCTTTCCAAGATCCAACATGGAATACATGGATATGTGGGCTTCCGATCGTAAACCGTTACGGATCAGTTTCGCTTTAGAAACAAAGGAGATGGGAAGAGGCATATTCTACTTTGACAAAACAATGATTGGAAAACCAGGGGTGGAGGAAGCCATCCATAAGGGATAGAATAGAGAAGAAGGGGATGAGCAGCTCTTTATCCTTGATCGCATAGTGAGATGCATAAGAGAATTAGCAAAATGGAAGAAATGTTCAAATATCAATTCCTGCAACAGAATTAAGAGGTTTCAACACGAACTCGAAAAAGAGATTGCAAAGTGCTCTCCGAGTTCATACTTGATGCAAAAATGTTAATAACTACGAATGACTAGTGGGTGAGGTGACTGACAACTAAGTTTCATGGAGTCATTTAATATGTTGTATTAAAGCTAATCACACATATATGTTTATAAATAATTTTTTGTGTTTTTTCTTAATATACTTTTCAGATAAAAAAATCTTGAAATTTAAATTTATATTGACTTATAAGTAAATTTATACATTTTTGTTATTGTAAGATTTTCATAAAAAAGTAACGCTTCTCTCTCTCTTGATGGCGAAGAAAACGGTAATCTAAGTTTTGAATCGCGATTTGTCGAGATTGCGGATCTAGATTCGGCTAATGATTTGCGGTTGTTTGATTCGGTATATCTGGCTCTCTCTTCATGTCTGGTTTCTGAGGTTTAATGGTCGATTTGGTTTTAAGCTGAATCTGGTTCGGGAGATCGGCCATGGGTCTAGTCGGAGGATCTCACTAAATCGCAAAGGAGCGATTGCAGGAGACTTTAACGGAGGTGAATTCCGCTTGTCGCAGTATCACAGGAAGATCTCTACAGCCGCTCATCAAGCCGTAACATCTGGGTTATCTGGATTGCTGCAGAACGCGATCTGGGGGAAAAAAGAATATGGGATTCAATAGTTGATATCAAAGATGATTCACGAGGAGTCATTCTCATGGATCGTGTCATAACAACGGATCTTCAGCGATTTATTCCGATTTTGGGCTATCAAACGGAATCTCGGAATAAGGGGGAGGGGACGAGCTATAAATATATGGTCACCTTTCGGTATAAGCATCACTCACACCATCATCAATACCTTAATCTGCTCTCACAGGCCTCTTCAATGTCTCAAGCCAACTTTCTTGCGTCGATGGGAGATAAGGTGCGGGACGGCAGAACAAAGGTGCTCAAAATTACGGTACCGAAATTCGAGAACTCCAGTTTAATTTCAGGATACTCGAAGACACTCATTGGAAGATGTCTGAACCCCCACAAACAAGACATGAAATCCTTGTTATTCATGTTACCAAAGAATTGGAAGTTAGAGGACCGAGTCGCGGGTGCCGACCTTGGGATGGGCAGATACCAATTTGATTTCAATAAAGAAGATGATATCCAGGAGGTGTTAAAGATGGAGACTTTTCACTTCGCTTACTAGATGCTGGCACTGGTGCGATGGGAGCCTGAGTCGAGGCATCCTACCCTTCGAAGTTATGCTTATGGATCAAAGTCTATGGGGTACCTCTTCATTACTGGGCAGAGGTTACATTCCGCTGCATTGGTGATGCGCTAGGAGAGGTAAAGCTGGTGGATCTCGATGAAGGCAGAATACAAGTAACTATTAATGGCCACAAACCGCTTGTTTTCGCGACGGTGGTGAAATTTGGGGGAGGGGAAGAAACGGAAGTGACACTACGGTACGAGAAATTGTTTGGTGATTGTAAGAAATGCTTCAGTCTTTGTCATGACCACACCAGATGTCCTAGCCGAAACAAACAACCGGAAATGAGTCAGGAGGCCACAACACTGGTTTCAGGATAGGAGCTCAAGGCGGTTAGTTACAAGGGCATGGTCATATCTGGGTTAGAAAGGCCATCAGATAGGGACGAGAACTCAAGCAAGGTGTTCTCTAGAGATTCGCATCATGCCGAGAGACAGGAGAGGGATTCAAGAATTCAAAGAGGACGCCACTTCCGGGAACAAGGGGAAGGGTCCTCCAGATACCGACACAACGGGTATGGCTCTCACAAAGACTTCCTGAAACGGTTAGTAGGTCATCATAATGGTAAAAACAAGCTAAACTATGCCTCAGTGGGTTCTCATCTGTCGGATCAGGAGAAGATCATGTTACAAGCTTTTCAAAGTACCTCCAAGTCTCCCTTATCCAATCTGATTCCCAAGGCACGAAAAGAACTTTGGTTCGATCAGGAGGTCTCCCTGATGGAGGCCGGCGAATCTGGAGAATCTTTGGATGCGCCTCCTAAGGCGGACAGCTCCTCGGGCCCTATTCTCACGGAAACTGTTTTATTCGGGAATGCTCAAGAGAGTGAGCAGTTAGCGGATGCGGGTTTGATAGAGCAAGAGGCGCAGGAAAATACGCGGAAAGAGATGAGGGAAGAGAAGGTAACAGGAAAATCATAGAAATGAAGAAAGACCAGAGGGTGGAAGTGACTGCCCAAACGGTTAGAGACAGTAATTCAGTTTCTTTTAATCAGGTTAACGACATCAAGGAGTTGGGGGACAATAGAGAGCCGGAGGAAAGGAAAGGTGATCACAGGATTACAGGGAAAGAGGGAAAGTCGAAGGTGAGCAAAATCATTGCGGAACAAAGGAAAAAACTAGGACGACCTACTCCAAGTTTGCTGGGGGGCACAACAAAGAAAAGACTTGTCCAACATCTTATCTCTCCTCGGAAAAAAACAGGTAACTAAGATACTAGGTAAAGGGGACCCGGCAAAGGAGCCACATGATGACAACGGACTATCCCCATCTGCCAAAGAGACGGCTCCAAAGGTAGGATCAGATGTATGATCATGGCATTATGTATTGGTTCTGGAGGGTTTTGGTTTTGGATGCTTATTGGTTTGTTCGGGTTAAACAATGAAACATCTCCTTATATGCAGGATATGGATGTTTTGCTCTCTTGTTTCTCGCTTTATTTTTTTCTACTTTGCTTTGTACGGTTACCCCCTCCTTTGCTTATTTCATATTTTGACCCTTTGAATAAAACGGATGTCATTACTCGGAAATAGTTATATATTGCAAGCCATTTTATCATGCCTAATTACAAGACAAGTTAAACAAGGGAATCTTGTTACGGCAATTGTGAGGATCCCTCTCCGTACACACAAAGAGAGATCTCTGACTTGGATAGTGATCCCTTGTTGCATGAGGAAGACGGCAAGATACAACATTTTTATAATGAAAGGATCCCAAAAGGATCAGGCTGTAGAGGGGTTACTTCATACCCCAACTACTCAACCTCTTGTTAAAAAATCTGATATTTTATGAGAATCCTCAGCTGGAATTGCCAAGGCTTGGGTAGCCATTAGATAATTAGTTATTTGAGAGAAATTTGGTATAAATATAAGCCGGCCTTTTTGTTTTTATCGGAAACAAAACAGGATTACTCATTTGTTCAGCAATTCCAATTCCACTTTGGTCACGACAGGTTATACACAGTAGAGCCTAATGGGTCAAGTGGGGGATTGGCTCTGTTTTATGATACATCCTATCAGGTCAATATATTATTTGCTAATAATAGAATGATTGACATAGAGGCAGAGTTCCAGGGAACAAAAATCAACATCACATTTGTTTATGGGACCCGGTCCAAAAATTACGTGGCCAGGTTTGGGAGTCTTACTCGTATAGGTACCCATCGATCAGACCCATGGTTTGTCATTGGCGACCTGAATGAAATCACTGGAAACCATGAGAAGGAAGGGGGCCGGATAAGGCATATGTCAACCTTCATACCTTTCAAGAATATGATAAGAAATTGCGGTTTTGTGGAATTTCCAGCCATAGGGAACACGTTATCCTGGAGAGGACGACGCGGCGGCCAAATTGTTAGAGGTCGTTTAGATAGGGGTCTAACGACCGAAGACTGGGATACTCTGTTTCCTTATTCATTTACGGAGTATTTGGGAATGGTGGGCTCTTATCATCGCACAGTGGTAGCAACTTTAGAAGACAAAATCAATAACAAACGAAGTCAGTTTCGGTTTGACAAAAGATGGATTGGCAAAGAGGGATTAATGGACACACTTAAGAAAGGCTGGGAACAGACAGACGGGCTACGACATCCAAATGTGGTCTCCAAAATCCGGAATTGTAGACACAAAATTTCAAAATGGAGAAAACAAAATTTACCATATAAAAAGGAAAAAATAATGGGGCTCCAGCAAGCTCTGGAGGAGGTACAAAATGATGACTCACGGACCAAGGAGGAGCTTCTTGCAATATCTCGGAAACTACAAGAGGCTTACAAAGATGAGGAAATGTTTTGGCAACAAAAGAGTCGGAACTTATGGCATCGGGAGGGAGACCACAATACCAAATTTTTTCAGGTATTAACAAAGTAACAGAGAGCGAGGAACCGTATCGTCGAACTATATAGCACAACAGGAGTTTGGGATACATCGGATATGGGGGTGGAAAAAATCGTGATGGAATATTTTGAGGAACTTTTTTCCTCCTCGAACCCAACAGACTTTGAGGAGTTTCTTAGTGAGATAGGACCATCTATAACGGAGCAAATGAATAGCATGCTAACAGCTATAGCTACGGAAGAGGAGGTGCGGAATGCTTTATTTTTGATGCACCCAGAGAAGGCACAAGGGCCGGATGGGATGACGGCTTTGTTTTTCCAACAAGCGTGGCCCATTGAGGCTGCCGAAATGAGCAACTACCAACCATGTGATGTCGTGCTTTAGGCTGCCGAAACGAGCAACTACCAAACTTACAAGTGTGGAGCACAATTTTGGTGGAGCACAAACGGACTCAATAGAGGCTTGCACTGGAAATCGTGGGACAAGCTTTGCCAACACAAGGAAAATGGGGGCTTAGCTTTTCAGGTTATTGAGGATTTTAATACGGCCCTCCTAGCAATTATGGCGGTTAATAGAACAGCCAAATTGCCTCTTCTCGAAAGTGTTCAAAAGTCGTTATTTCAGAAATACGAACCCTTTCGACCCGATTAGATCATAATCCCCATCTTATGGATTGAGAAGTATAGTTTCTGGTAAACAAATGACTAATCAAAAGGATGGGGACATGTGCATCAATTTCGGTCTGGAACGATCCCTGGCTCCCAACCACCCGCCCGAGACCAGCAACATGTCAAACCTTTAATTACTACCTGTCCCTCATGGTGAATCATCTAATTGATCCAAGGACTCGAAATTGAAATGCGCAATTGGTTAATGCAATCATTGTGCCCGACGATGCGGCAATTATTGTTTCTATGCCTATTAGTCGGCACACAAAAGCAGATACTTGCGGCTGGCATTACAGTAAATCGGAAAAATACTCGGCAAAATCAGGATACCACATAGCGCGGACTCTATTAAGCATGGGATACGACCAATCCTCCATGGGCCTGGATGTTAAAATCCTACAATCATTCTCGTGGAAGTTCAAATGTCCAGCCAAAATTAGACACTTTATCTGGCGCAACAAGGTGCATCTCGGTAGCAAAAAATCTGAGGTCGAGAGGTATACTCTGTGATACACTCTGCAATCGTTGTGGGATTGCAGAAGAGACCATTAATCATGTCCTCTTTGAATGTCCACCAGAACTCCAAACATGGGCTTTGTCTCAAATCCCATCGAATCCATCCATTTTTTCAATGACATCGGTATTCTCAAACATGAACTATCTTTTTGGCGATTACCAAAACCAATAAGCATCCAAAGCCATAAAAAATCATATTACTTAGTGTAGTTAGCTGTTTGATTTTTCTTAGACATAAAAGAAAACCCATAAGAACTGTTTCTGCTTGCTTATTAGTTTGTTATTTGATTTATTTAAAACCAAAAACCCAAAGAAAGAAGTTATTACTTTGCGTCTGTCCCAAATTATTAATATTTGTTTCTGCTCGACTTTTATTCAACAATATGTAAAAGTAAAAACGTCTGCGTTGTTGTTTAACTTTTTGTTAATCTATTTGAGCAACCATAGTTGATTCCTTGATTGCTTTGTCTAGACTAGAACGATCTATTCTGTTCAGATTTGCTACTTTTTCTGTGGTACATTGATTTTTTTTTTTGAGGAATGTTGCTCAGCAAATGGGTACCATGAGTCAAGAGTTTGGAGGCAATATTAGACATACAGAGCACCCACTAAGGCATGCAGCCGTGAGAGCAGCTCCTAGATGATGAGCCACCAGACCCATTATTGCGACAACAACAGAGGATGAGAAATCTTCTAAAGAGAAACAAAGTAAGAGAGACAAAGCCCAGAGATCAAAACAATGACATTAAGTTTTTCCTGCTACTTTTGCAGGGAATTCTAATCCAGAGTTCTATATGGATTGGAAGAGACGTCTTGAGTAAATATTAGAGTGCTATGCCTACGTTGAGAGCAAGAAAGTGGTTGTTGCAGCATGACAACTAACATATAAAGCCCTAGCTTGGTGGGATAAAAACGTGGCTGAGAGAAGGAGGCAACGTTTTGAACCAGTAGCGACTTGGAATGAATTGAAGTGCCGCCTACGATTAAGGTATGTACAAGAACCATAGAGACTTACATAAATTTTTTGCAGGTTATCTTAAGGCAACAGAAGTGTAGGTCAGTACTTTGAGGAGTTTGAGAAGCTAATGAAGTTATTGGAGTTAAAAGGATTCCAATGAAGCTTTGATGGCCCCACTCATAGATGGTTTACAATAGCGCATCGCTAGAAAGGTAGAAAGAGCTCGATATGCTGATTACATGACTTGTTGAATCTAACAGTCTTAGTGGAGCTAAAAATCAAACACATGAATGCTTTGTCAAACCGCACCAGAATACCTCAATCGTGGGCAACAAGGATCGAAAAACCCATAAACAATGGAGAGGCAATGGAGATAGACTCCAGATTCATAAGCAAGGCCACTAAACCGGCCAAATCTTCTCGTCCAAAGGAAGGTAAGTTCACTAACCTGTCAAGAACTCGTGACATAACTTGTTTCAAATGTCAGGAAGGAGGGTATATGTCAAGAGAGTGTCCAAATAAGAGATGGTGATCATCACATCAAATGGGGATTATGAGTCTCAAGATGGGCTAGAAACCAAACCGGCTGAGAAAAAAAGAGGATATTGAGTATCCTGACGTTTGTATTCTGCTAGTAACAAGACGAGAGAACCTTTTCTACAGTCATTGCATCATCAAAGACAAGTTATGTAATCTAGTCAAAGATGGTGTATCTAGTACTAACGAGGCTAGCACGTATATGGTGGACATGTTAGGTCTTTAGAGAACCAAACATCCCATGCCATATAAGTTTCAATGGTTTGACAAAAGGACAAAACTCAAGGCCAAATAACAAGTAGCCATCCATTCGGTGTGGACAAGTACAAAGACCAAATCATTTTTGATGTTGCACCAATGCAAGCATGACATCTATTATTTGGTACGCCTTTGCAGATTGATATAGCCACATGCCCCAATGGACGCACCAACTACTACTCATTCACTTACACTAAGTACATCCTTGCACCCTTATGTCCTACAAAACTACATGAGCTTTAATCCATAATGGAGCAAGAGGCTAAAGTAAGTAAAACTAGCCTCAGTTTAACTTTTGGTTCCATATCTAAAACCATAAGTGAAAAGAGCATTTTGATTATAATGGGTTACAAAGAATGTTTAAGCACATGGAGTAAAGAACAAGAAGTTCCAAGTGAGGTATAAACTGTTTTAGATGGATTCCAAGATGTATTTCTAGATGAGATACCAACTGGACTACGTCCCATCAAAGGCATATAGCACCAAATTGATCTAGTTCCCAGCTTAGCCTTGCCTAATAAGCAAACTTATATGAGGAATCCGGAGGAGAGTAAAAACTAGAAAAGCAAGTGCAAGATCTAATGGCGAAAGGGTACATATGAGAGAGCCTTTAACTCTTGTACCATGCATGTTTTCTTAGTACCAAAGAAATATGGTACATGGAGAATGTGTGTGGACTTCCGCACCATCAACAATATCACCATCAAGTGCCGGCATCCCATCCCATGTCTAGATGACATAATAGATGAGTTAAGTGGAGCAATCATCTTCTTAAAGGTCGATCTAAAGAGTGGCTACCACCAATTCCAAATGCAGGATGAAGATGAGTAGAAATGTAACAACCGTTCCCACCATTTTTGTGTCTTAGGTCTCGCTCCCTAACTTGAGCCAGAAAAAAACACATGCACACACACTATATTGGAGAAAAGGGGGGGGGATGAGTAATTAATTACTCAGTGAGAGAAACCATCTCTACCCACTGAAACATAATTACCATTTCTACGAATACTTAGACACTCATCAAAGCACATAATCCTAGACACTATCAACCATATAGCCATATTATTTTATCAAGCTATAGCACATAACCTTCTTGCCTATAATTCAAGACATCCACATAACTTTAGGTCCATAAGTCTGTAGACAGCACTATCCTTGTGACGGCCCTAGGACCCCATATTGTGGAGGCTGGCCTCGGCTCAGACACTCCCATCCTGTGCTCGTTAGCCAATCATACTCATAATCATAACATATCCTCATGACACATTACTATATCTCATAACATCATAACCAATATCATTTTATCATCATCTCATGCCAATCTCCTAAACTTATCATCACAAAAAACCTATTCAAACAATCAGGTCTAAGCTTATGCAAAATGACTCAAGTAAAATGATGGAAGGAATGTGAACCATGTTTCCACAAATCACAACCCTCACATTAGCCAGTAGACAATAAAGACGGAAAACACTTCTCTTCTCCCTATTTTGGACAAATTCAATGTCACACCTTTACATCATGTTTACTCATCCTCCTGGTTTTTAAAGAGGTTATAGAGAGAGTATCTAAGTATCCATAACACGTCTGTAAATTTTGAGGAGAAGTGGACCATGTTTGCTCAACCAAAAGACAACCCTCATCAGACTGGTTACAGAAACACGCTGCAGAGAAAAATCCTGGTAAATTAGTTATAACTTTCAGACCACAATAGCTAACACCGAGATATTTGACAGACAACTAACTCTATGTGTTATTAATCTTCTCACCAATATTCAGCTCAAAATTATTTATGTATCTCCCAAAAAGCGGTTCAGACCCGCGAGCACCGTCATAACTTTCATATCAAAACCCCAAATGGTAATATTCTTTCGGCTATTGACATATAGTATAATCAGGGATGTGCTTACCAAGTTTCAGATCGATGAGGATAGATTTACTAATTCGTTTTTTCTTCTTCTGCTACAATTGGACAGTTCCACGCTGGTTAAAGATTCGGATAGATTGAGCCAGACGAGAAGAAACAGCGATAACTTTCATCAAATAACTCTGATATAAACTAATTATGTCTTTCTGGAAATCTCAGGTTCGGGGATTTTTATCCATACGCTGATCTTCACGTGGTTCTTAACGGTTTGCCCGGAAATCGTCTCACAAGGTGGCTGCGGCTAGGATTCTCGGATTGAGTTTGCAAAATACAGGGTTTCACCATGCGTGTCAACTTTGCCGCTGAATCTCAACACCTAACTTTCTTATATAGAGTTAGGGGGTCTCGGATAAAGATTAAAAATGGGCTGACGGCTTTCGAGCGTCTTATTCTTTAATCAAAGATTAACTTACCTCATTATCCAATGAAGACGGCCCATTAAACTTTCTTGAAGAGTCTTGCATCAGAGGAAGAGATCAATGGCATTTTTTAGTGACAAGCTAACTCATGGCAGCAGCATTATTTGCTGTCGAAGGAGTTGTATGAAAAGGAGTTGTATGCTTTGGTTCAGGTTCTAAAGACATGGCAGCATTATTTGCTGTCGAAGGAGTTCAACATACACACTGATCATGAGACTTTCAAGCATTTGAGAGGGCAAACGTCACTCAAGAGAAGACATGCTAAGTGGCTGGAGTTGAAACATTCCCTTATGTTATCAAGTACAAGAAAAGGAAGGAGAATGTGGTGGCCGATGCATTATCAAGAAGATATGCATTGATCTCCACTATTGATACAAGCACGAGGCTGTCACACAATTGAAGAATGCTTCAGTAACAATCGGTAGTTGGGGCAGAAGCGATTGGATCAAGGGCTGAGCTACTCCAGCCTATTGACCCGAATGATGTGATGAAGTAACGTGGTGTATGGAATAATGTGTACCACACAAGTTGTGACAGACTTGTGATAAAACACATGAAACTCTAGCAATGGATGTTCGGGTCTCAACACAGCTAAGAGAGAGGTTTACCCGGAACTTAAAGAAGACTTGATATTTTATTAGATGAAAAGTGATGAAAGTACAAGGCTGTAAGGGGATCTGATACAATGGTCCTAGCCGCTATGACCTTCTAGGATCGGTGCAAACAAAGAAAGATTACAAGAATCAAAATTAAATAAGAAATTGCGACAATTAATCCAAAACGATAGCTTATTATCCCGCTGATTGTTACAAGAATAAACCAAACAAGAAGTTAGATAAGAATTTAAAATACTTACCTTGCGTACCTTGTAGACGCGGTCGAATGGTGCTAGGAAAGGAAAGTTTGGTCCGCGTCCTTTGATTCTTACGTACCTTGTAGACGCGGTCGAATGGTACACATCCCCTTCCCTTTTTCGTAAGCCAAATTCAGAAGCCGAAGGGTTGTACGCATGAGACAAAGAAATACTAGAGAAGAGGGCAGATCAATCTTCAAGGTATAGATCAAAGAGTAAAAGAAGAGGAAAGTCAAAGCAGAGATACAAAAAAAAATTCATCTACGGCAAGGAAGGTCACTAAAAAAGAGAATGCCGTGAAAGATTCAAGAATAAGAACTCAAGCTCTGTAAATGTAGCCTCCATTACAGAAGAGCCAATGGTTTCAACAGCAATTGTCCATAATACAACAAATGAATGACTAATGGATTCTAGAAGCAGCTTCCATACTATTCCAAACAAGGAGCTGTTGTTTGATTTCAAGGTATTTTAGGTGAGGGGGGGGGAAAGTGTTAATGGGAAATAACACATATAGTGAAATCAAGGGTATGGGTAAAATCAGGATCAGGAAACCAGACGGGTCAGTGGTTATTCTTTTTTCAGTCAAATAGATGCCAACAATGGGGCGTAATTTGATATCTTTTGGCTGCCTTGAAAAGTTTGGCTGCGGATACGAAGGTGAAGGCTTCAAAATCAAATTCTTCAAAGATGGAAGGGAAGTAATAACTAGAACATAGTGATGGAGTGTATTAGATTGAAGGAACTGTCTCTCAAGGTGAATCCAACATCGCAAGGGAAAATTGCTTCTACTAGCAAGTGGAATTCCAGACTTGCCCACATGAGTCAGAAGAACATGGAAATCTTAGTCAAGGAAGGTTATTTGGCAAAGAAGGATATACAAATTTTAGGGTCACGTGAAAAAGCTATGTTTTGGTTAAGGTCCATAAGCAAAGTTTCTCAAAAGGAAAGCATTCTTCAAAGGAATTTCTTGAATACGTTCATTTTGATAGGTAGAGATCATCTTCTATATTTCCAAGTTTGGTAGGAAATCAAAATTTTGTAACCTTTTAGATATTCAGGGAAAGTTTGGATATTCTTCTCCTTTAAGCTTTTTAAAAGTTTAAGGAATGTGAGCCTCACATAGAAAACCAGACTGAAAAGAAGGTCAAGTATCTGAAAACTGATAATGGGTTAGAATACTGTAATACAAGCTTTGAGGACTTATGTATATACGCTGGGATCAAAAGACACAGCAAGTGCACCTATACACCACATCAAAATGGTGTTTCCGAAAGAATGAACATGACCATCATTGAGAAATTTAGGTGTATGTTGTCTGAAGTGGGATGGAGGAAAGTTTATGGGCAGAAGCAGCGTCAAGAGTAGTTTATCTGATAAATAGATTACCTAGTTCCTCTATTGGTTTTATGGTCCCTAGAGGAGCTATGGTCAGGAACTAAACCAACCTTAAATCACTTAAGAAGGTTTGGTTGTGCTGCTTAAGTATATGTGGTACAAGCAAAGACAAGTCCCAGGGCAATCAAAAGGTATAAGCAAAGATAAGTCCTAGAGCAATCAAAGGGTACTTTGTTGGGTATCTTCAAGGAAAAAAAGGGTTTATAATCTGGTTGCCAGAAGAAGGGAAGTGCACTATCAGCCTGACTATTGTGTTCTGCGAAGAAGAGGTATTTAAATACTTCACCCCATGATCAGAAGAAAGAGGAGTAGATAAAATTACCGCTGAAACATAAAGACCTAACAAGAATATAGTGAAAAGTGTGACTTTCATTCATAATCTGATTCAAGGCTCTGCAAGTACTTTAGGGGAGTGTACATCAGTAACTTTAAATAGAGCAGGGTCTTCAGTTTCAGATGGAGCAATGTTAGAATCAGACTCAGAGACAGAAGAAGTCTCGGATAATGAAGAAACATAAAGTCGTACAAACAGACAGGGACTTATGGATGACTACATATTGGCCAAAGACAGAGGACACAGAGAAACTAAGATGCCATCTAAGTATGATGAGTTATGATGTGGTGGCTTATGTGTTAGCGGCTGCTCAAGGAAAGAGAAGGATGGAAATTAGCTAGTCTTGAAGAAATGGACTCATTACACAAGAGTAAAACATGTAATATAGTCGATAGATGATACTAGGATTTTGTGGTGATTTTAGTGATCAATTACCCTAAGTACTTTCATTGTCATTATAGTAAAATAGGTTATCAATCCAAATGGGTGTGTTGCTAGCAATCGAGATATGATCAAATCAATTTAAGTCAAGCAAGATAGGTAGTTTTAGGTGGGAGAATCTAGGATTCTCGGTGACAAAGATAAAGGCAATATGAATCTAGAAAGAAGGTAAGGCAATGCAAGAGTGAAAGCAATGTAAGAAAACGTGTGAAACAAGCAATTAGAGAGAAGGCTCCTAAGGATGGGGTAATCGACCAGTGATTCTCCTAAATCTACCTTAAATGTTTAACAAAACTCAATCAAGCTAGTTCCTAGACAATAAACTTCTCAACCAGACGAATCCACTCCCGTGACAGACGCCCTCAAGCTTAACTACTTCCTGACCTAATCCCTTAGCGAAACATAGCAAAGCAGGCAATAAGAATCAGTCTATTAAAGTCAATACGCACTATAAACATCTAATTCCTTAGGCTAGAATATGCAAATCTCTTGAATTAATCGGTTCAGATACTTCAACTACACCTCCCGATGGTGAGGTATCTTACATCAGGTTTCAATTGATCAGAAATAAACAAGCATTAAAAACACTTAATCAAGAAGGAACTTTATAAAAATCTATACTTAAACACTCAAGGAGATTTAATCGAAACACTAATCTATCCCATCCTCAAGAACACAAGTGATTACTCACTCTCCATCATAATGAACAAACAAGTAAAAAGCATGAACATAAAAACAAACTCGAAATTGATAGAATCTAAAAGGAATAACAAAAGTTTGTGGAATACAAATTTGCTGAAGCTAGGAGTTGGCCCCTAGCATGATGCCAATACTCAAATCATGCAAAATGTAGACATATCAATAGACCAGAGAATAAAAAATGAATAGGCTGCGTTCAAGATAAAACCATGAGTAAAGAAGCCTATGTTTAAAGCTAGACTTGTTGCAAAGGGATTCTCCCAAGTGGAAGGTACCGACTCTAATGAGGTGCTCATACCAGTGGTGAAGCATGTATCAGTTAGGTTCATGTTATCATTAGTAATCAATCCAGATTTGGATCTTGAACAATTGGATGTTAAAACGGCCTTCTTAAATGTAACCTTGGATAATGAGATAAATATGGAATAGTCAGAGGGCTTTCAAGAAAAGGGGAAGGAGGATTTAGTTTGCCTTTTGAGGAAGTCTTTATACGGTCTTAAACAGTCCCCCAGACAGTGGAACGAGAAATTTGATGGGTCTATAAAAGATCATGAATAATATGAAGCTTCTTACGATCGTCACTTTGGAAGCAGCGGAGGTTCACTTGAAGCCGAGAGTTAACAAGGATTCAAGTACCCAAATGTGAATCGATGGATCGCACAGAAGATGCGGAAGTCATCTGATTTACCGGGGGATCAATTGGTCGCACAAAGGCTGCGGAATGTCACGGAATAGATCTTTGGGATCGAAAACCGTGCGGCCCTAGCCCCTCCTTTGCCCCAGCGAACGGACTAGTCAGTCTAACTCTCAATAAACCCGACCCTTTGTGAGAAAAGAACTCGGAAATAACAAAGAAAACAAGAGTGAATCTGAATTGCTTTGATATTGAGAAAAATATTGGATGATTTACAAATGAAGGATCCCACCCCTATTTATACAAAAACACCTCCAGAAATGGATGGTGAGGATTAATCTAATCCAATGGTCCATATTGAAGATATGGCCTTGATTACATGCTTCTTATAAAAGAGGGGCGGATTTGGTGGGATGCTAGAATGATTGGAGCTGATCTTTAGGGATTGATATTGACCACCATCAATCTTAAATATCCTCCTTTCTTGCATCTTATCCTTCTAGATGTCCCAGCCCAAAGAAAAAAAAGGAAAGGGGTGGTTTGTGGGGTAAGGTGTTGGTCCGGCCCATGATGTACCTGGATGATTGGGCCGTGACATTCTCCCCCACCTATTTTGGCGAGATCCTCGTCGCTGTGAATACCTTGATCTGGTCCGTGAATTGCCAAAATTCCTCTTCCGGCTCCCATGTTGCCTCTGATACTTGGTCAGGACAGGTGGTGCATGAGTTGATAGTTCTCTGCTCTGGTCTTCCTCATCACCATGGTACGGCTTCAGCATGCTGACGTGGAAGACTGGGTGGATCTTCAAGTTCGGATGTAGGTCGAGTCGGTAGGACACTTTGCCAACCTTGGCATAGACCGTGAATGACCCCTCATACTTCCTGATCATACACTTATGTAAACTCCAGAAAACCTTGAATTGTTTGGGAAGGAGTTTCACAAGTACTTGAGCCCCGACCGTGAACTCCAACGACCGTCTTTTCTTGTCCGCCCACTTCTTTATGCGATTGCGGGACTTCTCCAAACATACCCGTGCAAAGTCCGCATGATCGTCCCATGTCTTGGCCATTTTAACTGCGCCTGGACTATGTGTCTCGTGGTCGGGCATGGCCAATTTATGGGGCGTATTTGGCTGTTGACCCATCGCCAGCTCAAAGGCACTCTTACCCGTTGGGTAAGACAAGTACTGGCTCTCGGCAGACCGCGGCCATAAGCCCCTCGAACGCCTCTTTCCAACGATGTAACCAGTCCCACGTTTTCTCCTTCTTGAGAAGGTCGATCAAGGGTGCTGCATTCTTCGAGTATCCCTCGATGAACCGACGGTAATAGTTCACAAGCCCAAGGAACGATCGCAACTCAGTTACCTTGGTTGGAGCTTCCCAATGGGTAATGGCCGTTACTTTGGTATCGTCCATCTTGATCCTTTCATGTCCAATAACGTGTCGCAAGAAGTGCACTTCTTCCATGGCAAACGTGCACTTTTCTTGCAAGACAAATAATTTATTATTGCGAAGGACTTGGAATATGATCCGCAAATGCTCCACGTGTTCCTCAAAGGAGTTGGAGTAAATGACGATGTCGTCCAGGTAGGCGACCACGAACCGATCCAAGTAGGGCTGAAGGATCTCATTCATCAGGGTGCAAAACATCGCTTGGGCGTTGGTGAGTCCAAAGGGCATTACTAGCCACTCGAACGATCCGTACCGAGTGATGCACGTCATCTTAGGTTCTTCTCCTATCCATCTTGGTGTAGACGGTTGCCCCACCCAAACTATCGAACAAATCCGCTATCAACGGGATTGGGTAGCGATTTCTGATTGTTACCTTATTTAATGCCCGATAGTCCACACACATCCGTAAGGAGCCGTCATGCTTCCTTTTGAATAGTACCGGGGCGCCAAAAGGTGCTTTCGACGGCCGGAGCATCCCCGTCGAGAGTAACTCATTGAGTTGTTTCCGAAGCTCGGCAAGCTCGGAAGGAGCCATGCGGTAAGGCGCTATTGCTGGGGGCTTGGCTCCGACTTCTAACTTGATCTGGTGATCCACCTCTCTCCTACGTGGTAACTCGTTAGGTAGCTTGGATGGCATCATGTCCTTGTTCTGCTCAAGGACTTCCTCGATCAATTGTGGAAGGACGTTTCCTTCTCCAAACTCGTCCTCCACTTTCAAAAAAGCAAGAAATGATGCTTCTCCTTTTTTTTTCACGCCTTTGGTGAATTGCATCGCCGAAAAGTGTTTTGCTCCGTCTTGTTCTTGATGAGGGGCTTCCACGGTTGGAATCATACAAGGCGAGCCCTTCTCTAGTATGCAGACTGTGCTATGGGCGGGCATGGGTATGGCTGAGACTTGCCTCTGGAAGTCTAACCCTAACACGGCTTTTAAGTCGTTCATCTGCACCACTGAGAAGTTCACTTGCCCTTTCCACGGTCCTGCGCCAAGTTTCACCACTTTGGCGACTCCAAACATTGGTTGGGATTTGGCATTCACTGACTTGAGCCAACCTTCCCCCTTGGTCCATGTGAGGCCGAGTCTCTTCGCTTCATCATGGGCCATGAAGTTGTGAGTTGCCCCCGTATCCACCATTGCTCGTGTCGACTAGCCGTTGATGAGGACTTCAATGTACATTAGTCCCTTACTTGTAACCTTAGACAATGGACTTCAATGTACATTAGTCCCTTACTTGTAACATGAGACTTAATTTGTTCAAAACCCAATAATTTAACTTCAAGGGTCGAGAGAAGCGTATACCTTTGAGATAATGCATCGGCGATCACATTATCCTTACCTTGTTTGTATTTGATAACGTATGAAACGTCTCAATGAATTCGACCCACCTTGCGTGCCGTTTGTTGAGTTTTTGTTGTCCCTTAAGGTGCTTAAGCGATTTGTGGTCGGTGTGTATAACGAACTTCTTCGGCCAAAGGTAGTGTTGCCACGTTTGTAGCACCCGCACCAACGCGTACAACTCCTTATCGTAGGTTGGATAATTAAGTGTGGCTCCGCCTAGCTTCTCAGTAAAGAATGCGATGGGTTGTTTGTCTTGCATGAGGACGGCTCCAGTACCTATACCTGATGCATCACACTCAATTTCAAAAGTCTTAGATAAGATAGGTTAAGCAAGAACACGGGCGTGAGTAAGCTTCTCTTTTAGGCTTTGGAAAGCCTCTTCTTGCGCCGTCTCCCATTTGAACCCGCATTCCTTTTTAAGGACTTCCGTGAGTGGCGCGGCAATGGTACTGAAGTTTTTGACGAAGCGCAGGTAAAAATCCGCTAAGCCATGAAAACTTCATACTTCTCCTACGTTCTTTGGACTTGGCCAATCCTTGATGGCTTTCACATTTTCCTCGTCCACTTTGATACCATCTGTACTAACAATAAAGCCAACAAACACAAGACTATCCGCGCAAAAGGTACACTTTTTGAGGTTAGCGTACAATTTTTCCTTCCTGAGCAATTCCAAGACTAAACCAATATACTCAATATGCTCGTCTAGGTTTTTTCTATAGATATGTATATCATCAAATTACACTACTACGAATATACCAATGTAAGCCTTATGAACGTGATTCATTAAGCTCATGAAAGTACTAGATGTGTTAGGCAACCCAAATGGCATTACAAGCCTCTCATACAACGCAGCTTTCCATGCGTCCCCTTCTTTCATCCTAATCTGATAATATCCACTCCTTAGGTCTATTTTAGAAAATACACTAGATCCAGGTAATTCGTCTAACATATCGTCTAACATAGGTATGGGATGACGATACTTTATCGTGATGTTATTTATAGATCGATAGTCGACGCACATGCGCCACATCCCATCTTTCTAGGGACGAGAAGAACCGGCACGGTGCATGGGTTCATGCTTTTGCGAATGTGCCATTTTTCCATAAGTTCCCCAACTTGCCGTTGTAATTCTTTGGTTTCCATGGGGTTGGTTCGGTACGCCGGACAATTAGGTAGTGATGCACTATGTACGAAATCAATCTGATGTTCGATACCCCGAATGGGTGGTAGTCCGTTGGGCGCCTCGTCGGGAAAGACATAACTAAAGTCTCGTAAAAGATTAACCATTTTACTCGGTAGCGCCGGTGTGACGTTAGTATCGGTTAGCAAGCATTCTTTAAACATAAGTAAAATGATCGAATGTTTAGAGTAAAGAGCATGCTTAACCTCACGAGACTTGGCAAATAGACTGTGGTGTTTAGGAGTAGAAACTGCCCTCTTCTGATCTTAATAGATCTCTTGCGGTGTTAAAGGACACAAGGTAGTCTTTTTCTGTTAAACTCGAAAGTATGCCGGTTGATGAAACCCGTCATGGATCACCCGTCTATCTGATTGCCAAGGTGGTCCCAACAAAATTTGGCCGGCTTCCATATGCACCACATCACACATGATCTCGTCCTCATACTTGCTTATGGAGATTGTAACCAACACTTGTTCCTTGACCGCGATTTCACCGGTGTCACTCAACCATTGCAACTTTTACGGCGTGGGGTGCTTACTCGTCTTTAAACCGAGCTTCTTGACCATGGTAACGCTCACAGCGTTGGTGCAGCTTCCTCCGTCTATGATAAGACTGCAAACCTTCCTATGTACGTCATCACGTGTGGAACAGATTTTCCCGTTGCTCCTCTTCTTGTGCTTTCGTATTCAACCGCTGCACCCTCCGAGTAACATGTAAGTCTCCTTTGACCGGAAGTATTTCCTGTTCCTCCTGCGTGTCTTCTTGTTTTTCATCTTCCGACTCCCATTCTCCATTGGCCGGAATCACCATGATGTGCTGGTTAGAACATTTGTTGTCATAGTGTCCTCTCTCGTGACACTTGAAACATCGCACGTCCCTTATCCTCGTAGTCGCCTCCTTGGTCTTCCCTTTTGATACAATCATGGACCATGGTACTGGACCGCCCGACCCACGGTTGGACCGCGATTCTAGGGAGGACGACCCACTCGACCAATTGGAGGTTGGTCCACAGATTCCTCGACCAGATGGATGTGACAAGCCGGACGATCGGAAGTTTTTTATCCAGCGCATCAACCATCAATTCAAGTGCAATTTCCTTGGGAAGATTGTGTCACCTTTTTTGTCGACCATGGGTAATGTATCAGTCTTGGTCGGTATGAACGGTTTGATCTCCTTGGTCGGGATGGTTTTGTCTACCCGAGAGAAAGTTGGTTGTTGGTATGATGTACCCGTCAGCTGATAGGTTTTGGTCGAACCTTTCCTCTTCAATTGCTGTTCGAACATCTCGTCCTTGTGCAGCATGTCTTCCAACTCGACATAGTATTGAGTCTCCAAGCGGTCCTGAATATCTTGGTTTAGCCCTCCAAGAAACCGAGACATTGTTGCCTCACAATCTTCATTGATGTTAGCTCGTAACATCAGCGTCTCCATCTCTTTGTAGTACTTGTCGACCAACCAGTTACCTTGGACAAGTCTCCTCAATTGTTGATGCAACTCCTGATGGTAGTGATTCAGTACGAACCGACGTCTCAACAGTGCCTTCATTTGTGCCCATGACTCGACCGAATATTCTTGGTGCCGCTAACTCATGGTGACGAGCTGGTCCCACCAGTTAAGGGCGTAGTCTTGAAACTCCATGGCCGCTACTCTGACCCTATTGACCTCGGTGTAGTCTTGTGCGTCAAAAATTAGTTCCACCTTCTTCTCCCAATAAAGGTAAGCCTCTGGGTCGCTATTGCCATGAAATGGCGGAATTTTGGCTTTGTACCCTTGCAAATGGTCGACGACTCGTTCCCGACCCTCACGTTCTCTTCTATTTGGTCGCGTAGACCCGTTCAGTGACGATCCGCTACGTGGTCGACGGTAATAATTTTCTGTATCTCCTTGTATAGACCGTTCGCTACCCCTACTCTCATCTGGTCGATGTTGCGGCTGCTGATCATGTTCCGGGTAGTTGGCCGCTTGTGGTGGTCGAAGGTCTGGTCCGACCGGAGCATTACCCAAGGCGTCTTGACGTTGCTGGGCAGTTTGAAACTTGGCTTGCAATGAGTCAATCTTTTGCATCATTTTCGCCATTTGTTCCGTGAAGGTATCCATCAAAGCTTGATTTTTGTCTACACTTAACGCTGATTCCTTGTCTGATGATTCTTCTTTGGATCTCCTTCGTTGTTTGTTCCGTGAAGGTATCCATCACCAACGTTTGTAGTTAAACAGCTTACAAAAATTACCCGAGAAATGTATCAAACGGAATGAAATCAATTTTAATCAAAAATCCGGAAAAAAACTCAGATGAATTTTGTGAATTTAAAAAAATCCGAAGGTGATATATTTCAAACAAGTCTCGATCTATCAACCTAGGCGATGATGAGCTTATATCCGTTGATTTCTAAAAACTTCTGAAAAACTTAGGTAGATAAACAGGTACGAACACTTAGTTTCCAAAGTGGCTCTGATACCACTTAATATGAAGCTTCTTACGATCGTCACTTTGGAAGCAGCGGAGGTTCACTTGAAGCTGAGAGTTAACAAGGATTCAAGTACCCAAATGTGAATCGATGGGTCGCACAGAAGATGTGGAAGTCTTCTGATTTACCGGGAGATCGATTGGTCGCACAAAGGCTGCGGAAAGTTCTTTTGATTTACCGTGATCTAATTTAAGAAAAAAGATTATATTCAAAAGATTAGATGATTCTTCAAAGAGGTTACAATCGAGTTTTCAAGAGAAGAAGAAGCAAATGAAGAGGCAGACTTGGAACAAGCTCTAAGACTGACTCGGAAATACAAAGATATTAGCTCAAGTTTGAATTCTTGGAAGTCTAATAATATTCAAATTTAGACCCTTTCATCTTCTTGGCCGCGTTTTGGACTTTTCTTTGACGGGCTTGGGAGTTTGATCATCAAATGGATTATGTGAAAGTGTTCCATTGGCCTCATTAAAAACCTTACTTGGAAAACCTGTTGGTTTGTGTGAAAATATCAAGAGAGACTCATAGAGAGAGGCGGAGAGAACAAGAGACTTAGAGAAGATTTCGCTTAGATTAGAATACCAAATAGGTTTGTGTTACATCCTTTTATAGATAGACAAAATGAATAAAACCCTATCACAGCAACAAATGTGAAAGTGACAAGAGAGAAGAGAGAGAGAAGCTCGTGTCCATAGGAGTGATAGTGACCTTCCCTTGGTCAAGTTCAAACCAAGTCCACACGTGATCCTCTCCAACGGTCACAAGCTTTGATGCGCAGCTCTTCCCTTCTAGAACACTTATGACCATGTGATTAGCTAGGTTAATAAAACCCATTGGGACAAAATCAAGATAAGGGAAAAATCATCAACGAATCACTTGTCCAGTCGATGATCCTCACGGGCTTGGATGAAGACCGTAATGTTCTTTGTTTGGCATGCATCACTGGTCGGACGTCCCAAATGCGACTAAGTAGTCCGCCGATGGTTAGGTTGAGCGCCTTGGCCTTCGAACACGTCATTGGTCCGCATAATGCTTCCTCGTCTACAGCTCGTCCGCGGTCACATGTTCGTCCGTGTCAACCTCCTTCACATCCGTTGGCTCCAATGCATCGTCCATGATTATATCAATAAATTTTGTCAAAGTCATTATGATCCATGTGTTTATATCAATGGTAAACATATTTCAGATTCGGTGTATCTTTTGACATATGTTGATGATATGTTAGTTGCTTCTAAGGACTCAGTAGGAATCAAGAAGCTGAAAGGATGTTTGAACAGAGAGTTTGAAATGAAGGATTTGGAAGCTACAACAAGTTTATTGGGTATGGACATTCCACAGGATAGAGAAAAAGGAATTTTGAAGCTTTCTCAAGTAAAGTACTTAAAACAAGTATTCAAAACATTCAACATGGAAGGAAGCAAACCTGTGTTTACATCAATTAGCTCACATTTTAAACAAAAATGCTTAGATCCTGAGAGAACAAATTTCAAAAGCAAAGTTCATGTCGACTGTCTGCCAGTGCACTGCGAGTCTAATATATGCTATGGTGGGTTTAAGACCAGATATTGCTCATGTGTTAGGAGTAGTAAGCAGATTCATGGGAAACCCAGGCCGTAAGCATTGGGAAATAGTTAAGTGGATAATGAGATATATTCAAGGTACAGTTGATTGTGGGTTAACTTTTAAAAAGAATTCAATTTTTAAAGTTAAAGGTTTCTGTGAGGCTGATTATGCCACTCATTTAGACAGAAAGAGATCTGTTATAGGTTATATTTTTCAAGTGGATGGTAACATAATAACCTGGAGGCTGAGTGGTTGGACTCCAACCAATTGTGGCACTCTCCACAATGGAGGCTGAGTATATGGCGTTGACAAAAGCTACTAACGAAGCTTTGTGGTTACAAGGAATGTGTGAAAATTAAGGTTTTGATCATATCGCTACAATAGTCATTATCCCGGAACATTTGATTTCAAAAGGGAGAAATATAAAGTCAATTTTTGTTAAAAGAACTGACACCAAAATGTTGGTAAAATCATCTATAAGGATTTACAAATATATTTATAATCGTATAAATGGACATTTATAAGGATTTATAAATTATTTATAACTGTATTACACATTACTTAATAACTCTATATTTTCTGTAGAATTTACAAGGGTTTATAAATCATTTATTAGAGTTCATAAAATCGTATTACACATAATTTAATAACTGTATTTTTTATGTGAAATTTAGACACCCTTATAAATCATTTATAAATGGCTATAAATATATTTAAATCGATCTCATATTATCCAAATTAGAAAATTAGAAAATTAGCTCGATTATAAATATTATAAATTTATATAAGGTTATAAGGTTTTA
Organism: Schrenkiella parvula; assembly: GCA_000218505.1. Lineage (NCBI taxonomy): Eukaryota > Viridiplantae > Streptophyta > Magnoliopsida > Brassicales > Brassicaceae > Schrenkiella > Schrenkiella parvula. Next base: position 1,160,551 of record CM001190.1, read on the forward strand.
TAAAATCTTATAAACAACTAGAGAAACTTAATCTGAGATTTCTATTAATATATAGTACTTTATATGGTATTGTAAGATATTTTTAAAATTTTATGAATCAAAAGTGTATTGCAAATAAATAAATATTTTATGTGGACTTTATAAAGATTTATAAATCATATATAATAATTTATAAAACCGTAGGACATATAATTTAATAATTTTATAATTTTTTTGAAACTTATAAAGTTTGTGTAATGGTGAATTTGATTGATGCTAATTATTCATATCTATTCTATTAAAACAGAGGCACATTTTGAAAAAAAACTTTTTCTTCCTTGTTATATTACGAAAAATTTCATTGATTTTTTAACTGATTTTTTTTATTAAGGGTATTTTTTTTAGATGATGTAGCGTTCTATTTGACAGGGGGTAAGGCAAAGAATTGGGCTAATATCTCTGTTCCTAAGTTCACTAAGCAGCTCAATGATGTGTACAGGGTTTGTTGTTTGAACTGGATGCCAACAACCAATTTGTGCACCATTAAGGCAGATCGCGCTAAGCTCATATACAAGATGTGACATTACTTGAAGTTCAATTTTGGAGAGCTTGTGTTTCGTCAGATTCTAACTGTTGGAGCTTCATTGCTTAAGATATCATCAAAAGTCCAAAAATCAACATTTAAATTGAACATTCTCCTAAATTTGCTCAAGATATTATCTAAAGTCTATCTATTAAGCTGTTGTAGCATATTTGTAATTTTATAAATAAAATCTATATATATAAAACTGATGTAGAAAATTCAAAATTTTAAAATATGTAATCTTAGATTCAAACTATAATATATTCCACAGTATATTTTTAAACTATAACCTTTGAATAGATTATTAACTATTTTATAATCAATGAATAGCTTTACTAATATTTGATACATAGATTGTGTGACCAAATTTGTGAGATACCAATAAACTAATAGAAAGACTTTGTGTCAAAAATGATGGCATATTGCAAGTATTAAATCTTGCAAGTATATATTCAGTTATAAAAAACATATTAGCTTCTACTACAAAAAGGCAATTCGATTATATGGTTATACTAGACCCACTATACCAAAAATATTTGTTCTAGATATCATCGAAAATCCTGCTATTAAACTGTTATAGAATATTCGAAATTTAGTAAATATGTAATCAAATATATTATAGATAAAAAAAAGATTTGATTCAACAGATTTCTGTTTCTAAATTTGTGTCAATCTTAGATTCAAAATATACAGAATATCATACCTAGAAACACGACATACCTAATACATCTAATCGAAAACTAAACTATATAAGTTATCGCTATCTTTTTCTTTAAAACACCGAATACACCTACAAAATAATGGCCTCTAATTCTGTGACCTATCTTAAAGATGTTAAGCCATTTAAATCATCATGGCGAGTCAAGTTTAAAGTTCTTCATTCGTGGAAGCAATACATCCCCCAAGCTGGAGAATCGTTGGAGCTGGTTCTAGCACATGAGAGTGTCAGTATTTGATATTTTAAATATTTTTAAACATATTTATGATTTTTGTGTGTTGGTTTTTGTTTTGTTTAGGATTCTAAAATACATGCTACATGTAAACATATTTATGATTTTTGTGTGTTGGTTTTTGTGTTGTTTAGGGTTCTAAAATACATGCTACATGTAAGAAATTCTTTATTAGCAAGTTTGAAAGGCAGCTCCCTGTCGGTTCATGGAAGTTTATTGAGACCTTCTCTTTAGCTCCCACTTCTGGCCAATATAGGACTACTGATCATGTCTATAAAATGAGTTTCACTTCATCCACTACTGTGACACGTTCTGTGAAGAAATCAGAAAATTTGAAATATATATGAAATTAAAATATATGTTTACTAAAGTTATGTAGATCTCTTTCTTACCTTGATTAATTTGTTTCTTTTATTACAGATTGAAGATCCTACTGTTTTGCCCGACCCTATTCTGTGTCTTGTAGGACATACTTTCCATATTGAAGTTTCTATCGAGAAGGAAAACGTTTTCTTTGGAGCTGAAATATACAAGTGTACTAGGGTTAAGGTAAAACAAGATGTTATCAAGATCGAAACTATCCCGGATCCAGGTAGTCAACTGAGCAATATTGGATCTATTGTATCTGGTGATGAGGTAATTGTTATGCTACTTAATCATTTGCCAGTGAAAAAGGCGGATCTAATTATTTGGGATGAAGCGCCTATGATGAGTAGACACTGTTTTGAGTCATTAGATAGAAGCTTAAATGATCTTTTTGGGAATTAATCGAACAAGCTGTTCTCTGGGAAAGTTGTGGTGTTTGGTGGTGATTTCAGACAGGTTCTTCCTATGATTCATGGAGCTGGTAGGGCTGATATTGTTCTTGCTTCGCTAAATTAATCTTATATTTGGGATCATTGCAAAGTGTTGAAGCTCACCAAGAACATGCGGCTGTTGAACAACGATTTGGATCCAGCATAATCAAAGGAGCTCGAAGAGTTCTCTAATTGGATTTTAGATGTTGGTGAAGGCAAACGATGGTGAAGCTTTAATAGATATTCCAGAAGAGTTTCTTATTACTGAGTCGAAATATCCTATTGAAGCAATCAGCACAGAAATATATGGGGATGCTGATTCATTAAAGGAGTATAAAGATCCTAAATTTTTTCAAGAAAGAGCTATTCTATGTCCTACAAACGATGATGTTAACAGAATTAATGATCATATGTTGGATAAATTATCAGGTTCGTTTTCTATTATTATAAATTTCATCGAATAGCAAGTTGTGTTGATATAGATTCATATCATATTCTGATAAGTTTCTTCTTTTCAACAGGTGAAGAACGGATCTACTTAAGTTCTGACTCTATTGATCCATCTGATACAATATCTGTGAATAATGACGCTTTAGGTCCTGAATTTTTGAATCAAATCAAGGCATTTGGATTACCCAATCATAGTTTAAGACTCAAGATTGGTTGTCCGGTGATGCTCTTAAGGAATATTGATCCCGTGGGAGGGTTAATGAATGGTACTCGACTTCTGATTACACAGATGGCAGATTTTATGGTTGAAGCTAGAGTAATTACTGGTGATAAAGTTGGTGTTAAAGTTCTAATTCCGAGATTGTTGATAACACCATCAGATCTAAGACTACCTTTCAAGATGCGTAGAAGACAATTGCCACTTGCTGTTGCATTTGCGATAACAATAAATAAGAGTCAAGGGCAATCACTATCTCAGGTTGGTCTATTTTTACCGAGGCCTGTATTTTCACACGGACAACTCTACGTGGCACTCTGAAGAGTTACTTCTAAGAAAGGTTTGAAAATCTTAATTGTAGACAAAGAAGGTAAGCCACCGAAAAAACAATGAATGTGGTTTTCAAAAAGATTTTCACTAATCTTTCTCCGGAAAAATCTTGAAACTATTTTTTTATGCTTTTACTTTAAAGTCTTGATATTTACTTGATGTTTCTTATATTTGTTCTACAGTTTTATTTTAACGTTGTTATATCATATAAACAAAATTAATATATGTGTTTGGTTTATATACTCATATTTCAAATAATCATATTCGAATCAATAATATACAATCTCTTTATTCTACAACACTACATATATTATTTAATATATTTCCGCATGTATAGAATCATACAATTAATATTTTCATCTTATATGTCATTTTTGTATTTTTCAAAATTTTGCAAATCATTTGTCCGCGCGGGCGTGCGGGTCAGAATCTAGTATATAATGAATAACGAAGGCACGTTAAATGTTTTTGAACCACCAATTCCAATCAAAGCCCATAAATCTTCTGCCCATAAATCTTCTACCCATCAAAATCATCTTTGCTATTAGTCTAATCTTGTCACCCAATCACGGTCACTTCCATAAACAGTCTCATTAATGAAAACAAAATCTCAATTGAATGCAATCTGAATCTCTTCCTCGTAAGTTTACTTCATCAATTTGGTTCTCGAAGATCTTGGACTTCCTTTAACCTCCCATTACTTCTTGATCTGAAGTCTCTTTCCCTCTAGAATTAGGTCATCGCCCATCTCCACATGTGAAAGACCACAAATATGTTTTTCAGTCCGTTTTTCTCCCAAAATTAATTAAAGGTAGAAAACTCATCTCCGTATATTCTAAATAGTTATATTTTTATAAAAGGATACTCCCAAAATTATATTCTTAGCAATTCATCTAATAGATTTCCTTAAAAAAAATTTACCATTAAAAAGATGGTTCATAGGTTTTGGAATTACTTGCAAAATAAAATGCAGATCACTTTGATAATGAAAAACAAGATTATCTTCCATCAATCTACCATTCCTTATGCTATCATCTATATTTATCCCATAACTTTGTATTTTTTAGACGTTTATTAATGAAACTCCCAACCCTCATTTCCTAATTAAATAGGATGGGCCAAATATTGTGCTTGCTACTTAGAAAACTATTTATTTTAAACAAAAATTCTACTCTTTCTTCGTAACACATCATTTTTTTATATTTCTTTTATCCTCTTTTATTTTGATATATTGAGAAAATAAACTACTGATCTTTTCTTCTTATTTTGTTAATTTTGTAGCCACCTTCTAAAACACTGCGATTTGAAAATTTTATAAAATTGTTAAAATTTATAATTAAAACATCAATCCAGATATTTTTTCATCGAGTAAAAATACTGATATTTTTCTAAATAAATTCAAACCAAAATATATTTAACGCTAGAAAGCTACAATACCGTTTTACTGATAATTAACCCGATAAATCTTATAAGTCCGAATACCTTTATTTCATGATGGTCTCTATAGTCTCATTTTTAAGTCGATCAACAAATCTTTACATGGATCACAAAGTAGGCATGCGTAAATATTATCCAGTGAAAACATCTACTTGCAAACACAATATTAATAAAAATTCCTTTTACCTATAAATTCCATTTACTTAGTCATTCTAAAACATATCCAACCAGGAGGCCAGTTATGATCTTGTAATCTCATACGGTCCAAAACCAAACGACTATGCATGTCAAATACCGTGAAACAAATATACGGCCTGAAACTATACGACCCGGAAGATCCCATACAGCTTGCAGTAAAAATGAACCCCAAATGTCTATACAGTAAGAACATCCACATACGGCCAAAAGCTACAGGATCCCAAAGATCCGTACGGCATGAAACTTACACTACCCCAAAGACCCACTGATGTAAACATCAAATCCAAGCCTATTCAAGAGGAAAAACATAACGTGACATGAGCTTCCTAACTACCTGGTCATGGATCACGTCCTCACATATTATTTTGTTTCAACCCATTTTCCTCTTTTTTCCTTTTCTCTTTTTATATCTCAAGAAAAAAAGGTACTAATCTTTTCTTATTATTTTTTTTTAATTTTGTAGCTACCTTCTGTTGCATCATCTTGGTTCAACCCATTTTCTTCTTTCAACTCTACCCAATCTCCACCTTAAACCCAACACAAATTCAATTGGCCCCCAATTCTCTAGACTCTCTAAATAAAAGAATGACATGTCGTTCCTAGAGCTTTTGCGTATGGATGCACAGAGAAAAAAAGTCTCACTCAAGAGTAAAAATGCAGTTTAAGAAAGAACAAAAATTTGGCATTGATATGGTATAAAAAGTGAAAACAGTCAGTTAAAGAAAAAAGGGTTGTGAAATAGGATAATATCATTCGAATGTGACAAAATGTTACGTTCGATGCTACACATCCGCCCATTCTATTTCAATATCGAAGGAGGAACAAGGCTGAAGCCCATACGCAGGCCCAAGATGAGATAGGACCAGGCAACGACGCTATGGTAACAGAGACAAACATCTAGAAGGAGAGTTCTAGAAGAATAAAGCTAGGAAGCTAAGGATCCTTCAACAACCTCCGACAAGGCACGTGGGATGTTGGTGAGGTGGCGTGGCCTTATGCTTTTTCGCTATTTATGATTACGTTGTACGGAGAGAGAAGGGTATCTGATTTGTAATCAGGATCACCATCGGAGAGTTGAGAGAGCTCTCTAGCACTTCTCTCAAAAAAACCTTGTAATCGTTTATTTCTATGATTATCAAGCAATATTCAGCAAAGAACTATCTTTTGATTATTTCTCGTAACAAACTTGGTATCAGAACGAGTCGTGACTGGGATCGCCATGGCTCCGGGAAAAAAATCAGACGTAGAAAAAACGGTGGAAGATATCCAACAGAAGGTAGGAAAGATCGCTACCTTAGAACGATATATGGAGACGATGCAGAAAAGACTGGAGCAGATCACAGAAATGATGATCGCCGAGATGGAAGCCCGAAAACTGCGAGAGGAAGCCCCGATGCCGTCCGATGTGATCTCAAGCCAGCTCGGGGCGTTGAACACTCAGAGGTACCCGGGCGAAGTGATGAAAGGTTGCCTAGGAAAAAGACTTTTGCTCGGCGTGGGATAGTTGGTGATGGATCGATGGGTCGCACTGAGGTTGCGGATGGTCCTCAGATATTCCCAGATTCAATCTCCCTTGGATATGACGCACCAAGGGTTGGTTGGTCGGGGTAGCCTCGACCAAGTCTCGACCAAGTCTTCCCCGAGTCTGTCCCACAGGTTCAAGCTGCGTTCCAACCTCTAAGTTGTCAGCCTCGATGTGGCCGGGGTTGGTTCCGAAATTCTTATCAGGAAGGATCGGGAAAAGGAGTGGCAGGTGATTCCGATCAACCTCCGAGGACGATCTACATCGGGATGACAGGGAACCGGGACAATACTTTCTCGCCCACACAAGGGAACAACCCCACGGAGGAACGCAATGTTTTCTTGATGCGGAGAATGGAGATGCCGCTTTTCGATGGGAGCGAAAGTGACAGCTGGGTTGTCAGGGCCGAATAGTATTTTGAGATGGGAGAGCTGAGCAAAGAGGACAAGCTCCGATCGGTCAGGATGTGTTTCCTTGGGGAAGCTCTAACTTGGTATAGGTGGGAAAGGTATCGAAACCCATTTATCACTTCGGCTCAGATGAAGAATCGGATACTGGGGCAGTTTTCGACAGCCCAAGACACCAGCACCAGCGAGAGGCTGCTGACATTGAAGCAAAGAGAGTCGGTGAAAAGCTTATGCCGTGACTTTATCGCTCTAGCCTCAAACGCACCGGAACTGACGGAAGGGGTTCTGGAACTTGCGTTAATGATCGGACTCAAACCACGGCTCCGGGCAGGTGTGAAAATGCTCGAACCGCGAGGACTAGAGAGAATGATGAACGTAGCTAAGCTGGTAGACGACTGGGGCAGGGCAGACCAACGATTCACTGGAGGAGTATGACGGCGGAGGGTTTAAGGGAAATCGGGCCCAAAATGGAAGGTTTCAGCCAACCTGAGTAAACCCTCGGCGTCAATCGGGCTCAACCCCCAGAGGACAAGGCCCAGCCCAAACATGAGTATAATTGCGGTCAGCCCAAAACAGCCCAATACACAACCGATTGAAACCCCCATTTCATCGGTTGACGGCGGCGGAGATGACAAAATGGAGATCGGAGGGGCTATGCTTCCGTTGTGATGAAAAATTCCATGCGAACCACAGTTGTCCGCACCCATAGGTCACGGTGCTGCTGGTACAGGATGATGGCACCGAGATTAACGTGTCCGACTGTTCGGTTGAGAAAGAAGAAGAACCTGAGAATGAGGAGGTAGAATTGGCTGAGATTTCTGTCAACTCCCTAGTAGGGATTACATCGCCAAGGACACTGAAACTCCAAGGAACGATCAATGGAGTTGGGGTGGTGGTCATGGTCGACAGTGGAGCCACCCACAACTTCATCACCACAAAGGTCGTGGAACGTTTGAGGCTGATTCGCGACTGTACCAAGGAGTATGGTGTATTAGCTGCTGGTGAAATAGTGGTACAAAGGACTGGGGTTTATCGCCAAATAGAGCAGGTGGTCCAAAATTGCAGGATTATCTCTAACTTTCTGCCGTTAGAACTGGGAAGTGCGGACGTCATCCTCGGAATGCTGGCTGGAAACGCTGGGCGAAATGAGAGTCAATTGGAAGTTGCAGAGGATGAGATTTAAGTTGGGAGCTCAGGAGCACCATTTGTAGGGAGATTGGTCGCTGTGCTCGACAGAAACATCACTGAAAACTCTACAGAAGGCTATTTGTCAAGGAGAGGAGGAGGTGTTTGTGGATTACTGTGGGTTGATAGCTATGTGTACAGAGTTGACAGCAGAGGTGCCTTCGTTCTTGACACCGCTACTAGAGGAGTATTCTCGGGTGTTTGAGAAGCTTGTCGGGTTACCACCCGCGAGAGAGAAGGAGCACTCAATCGTACTCATGACACGGGCGAGTCCGGTGAGTGTCCGACCTTTTCGTTACCCGCAGGTGCAGAAGGAAGAGATTGAGAAGCAAGTTGCGGCAATGCTCGCCGCCGGCATCATTAAAGACAGCGGAAGTCCATTTTCTAGTCCCGTGTTGTTGGTAAAGAAGAAAGATGGAAGTTGGAGGTTTTGTGTGGATTACAGGGCCTTGAACAAAGTCACCGTGACTGACAGCTTTCCGATACCCATGATTGATCAATTGCTCGATGAGCTTCAGGGAGCAGAGATCTTTTCCAAAATCGACCTCAAGTCAGGATATCATCACATTCTAGTCAAATCGGAAGACGTGCAGAAGACAGCCTTTCACACCCATGACGGTCATTACGAATTCCTCGTAATGCCATTCGGTCTCTCAAACGCGCCCGCTACCTTCCAGTCGTTGATGAATGAAATCTTCCGGCGATTCCTCCGGAGGTTTGTGTTAGTCTTTTTTGATGATATTTTGGTGTACAGCATAACACAGGAGGAACACACAGAACACCCCCGTAGGGTCCTTTCGGTCCTCGAACAACAGCAGCTGTACACCAACATAAAAAATGCCAGTTTGGTAGCTCGACAGTAGAATACTTGAGGCACATAATATCACGAGAAGGGGTAGCTGCAGACAGGGCTAAGATACAGGTTATGATACAGTGGGAAGAGCCGAGAAATGTAAAGGCACTCCGGGGATTCTTAGGACTCACGGGGTACTACAGGAAATTCGTGCGGTGATATAGCCCGGCCCTTGACTGCGCTTCTGAAGAAGGACCAGTTTCAGTGGATCGAAGAGGCATCAAGGGCGTTTGCGGCATTAAAAACCGTTATGACTACAGTACCAGTATTAGCATTGCCGGATTTCTCAAAGCTCTTTGTGGTAGAATCAGATGCGTCGGGATTGGGGTTGAAAGCAGTCTTGATGCAGGAACAACGTCCGCTCGCCTATTTCAGTCAGGCTCTCACCGAAAGACAACGGATGAAGTCAGTTTACGAGGGAGAGTTGATGGCCATGGTACTCGCGATCCAGAAATGGCGACACTATCTCGTGGGTCGAAAATTCCTGGTTCGAACAGATCAAAAGAGCTTGAAATTTTTGGTCGAGCAGCGAGAGGTGAATATGGAGTATCAGCGATGGTTGACCAAGCTATTGGGGTTTGACTTTGAGATTCAGTACAAACCCGGTCTGGAAATTAAGGCCGCCACCGCCCTATCTCGCCACAGTGGGCAGTGTGAAATTCTCGCGCTATCCGTCCCGCCGCGATTCAACTTGAAGAAGTCTGTGGTGCAGTAGAAAAGGACCCAGACTTACGGGAAATCATCAACGATTTACAACAGGACCCTCAATCACACCCAAGCTTCTTGCTAGTCAACGGTCGGCTGCTGCGACAGGGAAAATTGGTCATTCCACGAAGGTTGACATGGGTGAATCTGATCCTACGAGAGTTTCACGACAGCAAGCAGGGTGGACACGGAGGAGTGCTGAAAACACAGAAACGTATAGCGGATCTCTTTTACTGGCACGGGATGATGACAGAGATACAGAAATACGTCGCCGCCTGTCCCACTTGTCAGCGACATAAATATTCCACCCTCGCCCCCGGCGGTCTCTTGCAACCACTACCTATACCTGCACGATGTCGCTATGGACTTCGTGGAAGGGTTTAACGCGGTCCTCGTTGTCATCGATCGTCTGTCTAAGTATGCTCATTTTGTGGGATTAAAACACCCCTTCACGGCAGTTGAAGTAACAGGTTTGTTCATCCGGGAAGTGGTGAAACTACACTGGTTTCCTCGCACCATCGTTTCCGATAGGGATAAGGTCTTCACGAGCCTGTTCTGGAAAGAATTGTTCAAACAAGCAGGTACCGGGTTATGTTTCAGCACCGCGTACCACCCCCAGTCGGAGGGGCAGACAAAGGTCACAAACAGAAGACTCGAGACTTATCTCCGCTGTTTTGCTAGCGATAAACCAAGGACATGGGCTCAGTATCTTCCGTGGGCAGAATACAGCTACAATTCATCGTATCACTCGGCCATTAAGATAACCCCTTTTAAGGCAGTCTATGGGCGCGAACTACCGAGCTTAGTTCGATACGAGTCGGGATCCACCAGTAACGCAGATCTAGAGCAGCGGTGCTCGAACGCGATGCGATTTTGGATCTGCTTAAGCAACATATTGGTAAAAGTCAACAACTCATGAAACCACAAGCAGATGGTCACTGTCGCGATGTCACGTTTGAGGTCGGGGAACAAGTCTTTCTCAAAATCAGGCCCTATAGACGCCAGTCCTTAGCCCGACGAGTCAACGAGAAACTCGCGGCACGTTTCTATGGCCCCTAAACAATCGCAGAACGTGTGGGTCAGGTGGCGTATCGCCTCACCCTACCACCAGAAGCCCGCATTCATCCCACTTACCACGTTTCACAGCTGAAAAAGGTCGTCGGGGACTCCACACCAACCGCAGAGGTTCCGCCGCAGTTGACAGCTGAGGGGGTACTTGAGGCAGAGCCAGAGGCAATTCTGCGGTCCAGAGTGAATCGCAAAACGGGACAGATGGAAGTGTTGGTCAAATGGAAAGAACTGCCGGATTACGACTGTACCTGGGAATGGAAGGACAGCATGGCAAGACATTTTCCTCAGTTGGACCTTGAGGACAAGGTCAGTTTAAATGGGCCAGGTAATGTTACGTTCGATGCTACACATCCGCCCATTCTATTTCAATATCGAAGGAGGAACAAGGCTGAAGCCCATACGCAGGCCCAAGATGAGATAGGACCAGGCAACGACGCTATGGTAACAGAAACAAACATCTAGAATGAGAGTTCTAGAAGAATAAATAGGAAGCTAAGGATCCTTCAACAACCTTCGACAAGGCACGTGGGATGTTGGTGAGGTGGCATGGCCTTATGCTTTTTCGCTATTTATGATTACGTTGTACGGAGAGAGAAGGGTAACTGATTTGTAATCGGGATCACCATCGGAGAGGTGAGAGAGCTCTCTAGCACTTCTCTCAAGAAAACTTTGTAATCGTTTATTTCTATGATTATCAAGCAATATTCAGCAAAGAACTATCTTTTGACTACTTCTCGTAACACAAAACCATGATCATGCATTGCAAGTTTCAAAGTAGAAAACTTTAAATCCGGTTTCAGGTCGAATATTTAAATCTAAAAAAATATAAAGACAAATATCAACCAAAACAAAAATAACTTTTGAATCCTTAGAGTAAAGTGTGAGGGTTCAAATTTTTTTACTTTTGTTAACCAAGAGAATATAAAATTCACAATGAGTAATGAAATTTTTTACAATTACCTAGATTTTAAAATAAGTACTAAACCTAAGAAATTTTAGGGAATCAAATCATGGTCTTGTACATATGAGTAATTATTCAGGAAATAAGATTCAATACGGGAATTGCTTCGACATTGATACAATCATGGACGATGCATTGGAGCCAACCAAACCATCGGCGAGGAAGCATTAAGCGGACCAATCACGGGTTCAAAGACCAATGCGCTCAACCAAACCATCGGCGGAGTACTTAGTCGCATTTGGGTCCGACCTGATGATGATGCATGCAGAACACGGAACACTACAGTCTTGATCCAAGCCCATGAGGATCTTTGAATGGACAAGTGATTCTTTGTGCACTCTTTTTCCCTTATTTTGGTTTTGTCCCAATGGGTTTTCTAAGTAAGGTTTTTAATGAGCCCAATGGGTCACTTTCACATAATTCATTTGATGATCAAAAGATCCAAGCCCGTCAAAGAGAAGTCCAAAAAACGGCTAAGAAGATGAAAGGGTCTAATTTTGAATTTTATTAGATTTCCAAGAATTCAAACTTGAGTTTAATTGTTGTTGTATTTTCGAGTCAGTCTTGGAGCTTGTTCCAAGACTGCCTCTTCAGTTGCTTCTTCTCTTTAAAACTCGTTGTAACCTCTTTGAAGCAGGCATCTAATCTTTTTTTTAAATAAAAATCACTTTTAAAGTTAGATCACGGTAAATCAAAGTAACCTTCCGCAACTTTTGTGCGATCTATCGATCCCCCGGTAAATCAGAAGACTTCCGCATCTTCTGTGCGACCCCTCGATTCACACCCAGGTTACTTGAATCCTTGACCTTAAAATTGACGATCATAAGGGGGATCATATTAGATATGCTCCAAAAATATGGATATTTTAGGAGCTCGGATCCGATGTGGATCGTAAAATTTTGGAATCCGTCAAAACACGGTCCGGATCCTGATATTATAATCTCAGATCCATAAGAATAGATCCAAATAGTAAATCTCGGATTTTTCAAGACCATATCCGGGATCTAGTAGATTCTTGATCGTCAAGACTGGATCCAAATCAGGATACATTGAAAGGGTTCTTCATATATGGATTTGATTTTTCTAAGTATACTAAACAATAAAGCTTTTGAAAGAATAATTTATATGTACCGAGATGTGTATATATATTAATTAATTAAGTAAATGCTTATAATATCATATTTTGTATTTCTAAAAAATATTTTACAAATTTTAAATTTTATCATTAATTTTTTAATATTACTTTTTATTGATCTGAATCTGGATATATGTGGATACTTTAATGTCCGGAAGCCACATATTCAGATTTGGATGATTAAAATCATGATCCAAATTTGGATACCTTGAAATTCCTGGATATCGGATATATCTCACCCCTATTATCTTTTACGCAAATGCAATGGAAGTTATATGAGACAAACTCTAAAATATGAGAAGTTTGAATTTTAAACATTAAATGAATTTTGTTTCAAAAACGTTTCAATTTTTTTGTTGCTTTTTTAATTACAGAAAATTTGATCAATGAGAATTAGACAATAAAAATAAAATAATGTATCCTAAAAAAGAATTATGCACATTAATGTTTTTATTTTCGTATTGTCTCATAAATTTAGAGAAACGAGAAAACGACTAAAAGTAAAATAGAGATAAAAAAATAAAAAATAAAGGATAACTTCATCAAATCTTCTCAAGTTATGAAATCCATACTATTTCCCCCTCCAAACTATAAAACTCATTAGTAAACTCCCTAAACTGCTTATTTCAAACTAAACTCACATAAGCAATTAAATCTGAGAATTAAGTTCAATTACTGAAATCGTATTCTAAAAACAGCGATATCTAACCAAATTTTATTCCCTATTTAATCCAATCAATCTGATCAGATTTAACTCGACCTTAAAGCAAAAAAAAACTATATGATAGATTTGGTTTAAGAAATGCGGTTATAAAACGCGTTTTCAGTAATTGAACTTGGTTTTCCAGATTTAATTGTAGGTGTAAAATTAGTTTGAAATATATATGTTAGGGAATTTACTGGTGAGCTGACTGGTTTGAAGTGAAATAGTTGGATTACATAACTTGAGGGGATTTAATGAAGTCATCCCTAGGTAATGTATAATGGAAGAGAGTGGTAGTAAGGGAAAAGAGTGGTAGTAAATATCCGAAGTTTGATTTTGCTTTACAAAAGGTTAAAAATCTTATTTCTTTTATTAATAACTAGCAGTTATATCTTGGGATTTGAATCACATCAAAATTGTAACATCATGGACCAAGACCCAAAAGCGCTGCGACAAACCCAATTTCACAAGGCCCCTAAGGTCTCTTTTCTCATTTCTCTATAAAAAGAGGACTCATCCTTTCTTTTAAACTCAAAGAAGAAAAGCAACAAACCCTGAACGAGTCCCGAGCTGTCGTCACCGCACCACCGAGCGCTGTCGTTGACATCCACCGTTGCCGCCACAGTCAAATAGCCGAGGAGCAGCTGCTTACCGAATCGGAGCCATCATTTACTCGAATCGGTTGGCTGCTTCAGGCTTCATCTGTTAGGTAAGTCGCCGACCACCGATCTTATCCTCTCTTCTTCTCTCGTGGCCATGAGTCACCAGGTGTGGAAGATCTGATCCATAATCCCCTTTATCTTCTTCTTATTGGTTATAGAGTCCAAATATGTGGTTGTGTAGTCTTCTTCTTCTTCTTTTTTTCTTGATCATGAATTGTTTCGTCAGGTCAAGAAAATGTGAGGACTGGTTATGGACTCTCTTTTTTACAATTCTTCTGGGCGTTAGTGATTTTTTAATGACAACTTAGACTCTAAGGCTATATATTGTTGATTTGTGTTGATGTGAAAGAGAGCACCTAGAGATTTATGTTTCTTAAACTTAAAGTGGTTGATTGATGCTTGAATGGTGATTGTGGCTATTGGAGTTTTGAATGTGGTTTGACTATGTTTGGAAATCATAGCGAGTATCATAAGGTCCCAAGAGAGGGTATTTGTTTGTTTGGGAATGTGGCGAGCTGTGTGTAAACGGCATGTCCTCGTCGAGGAGGTGTGACAGACCCTAGCGCTGGTATGGCAGCTAGTGCTGGGGCCATTTGAGGTCATTGGGTGTACGACTCGGTTTCTATATGGGCAACGCAAAAACGAGGGAGATAAGGTGATATTAGGGTAGGACTTGTAGTTGCTTGAGAAGTGTTTTCGATCCCTAGGATCTGTTTACACTGGGTAATCCAAATGACTCATCGCACCTTCTTGCAAGTGTATTCCAGAAGTTGCGAGAGTCAAAGTTCTGGTGTGGTACCAATGGTTAGGGAAAATGGGGTGTTTCTTTATACTAATGGTTAAGATGTTTGGTTTTCCTTTTGATATTTAAGAAGTTTATGTTTGGGAGTTTTAAAAAGAAATGAGTCTTTGGACCTTTAAAAAAGCCAAACAACTTTGGCTAAAGAGTAAAAGTTCCACATTGGAAACATAAGACAAAAATTTCTAGTATAACTATGACAACAAGGGTCAAAAGCCTCAGGAACACTATGGCATTTTCTGAAGAATGCCTGGTGTTGACATCTGTAGAAACTCAAAAGAATTCTGAAAGTTTTTAATTTTTGTAAAATGCAGTGTATAGCAACTTTATCTTTTTGATCGCTTATTCGAGATTTTTTCTAAATATTGACTCATTGTCTTTTGTGAACAGATTTAACAATGACTAACAGTGTTGACAACACAAACATCGATGGCGCTAATGGAGGCTCGGCTGATTGAACGAACAAAACCAGTGAGATGAAAACCCTAACAGGGAATTGTCAGCCACATGTATCACTACCATTTGTGCCAATAACTGGATGACTTCAACCTGTAAGTTCGATGGAGCTAAGTTTTAGCAATGGCAGCAAAGGATGCACTTCTTTCTGCATAATCTGGATTTGGCAAAGTATCTAATTGAGGCCAAACCAGTGTCGCATGTGGATAGTACTGATCCATGTGCTCTAGCTAGCATTGATGCATGTAAGATTTGGACTTTCTATGAAAATGTTATATTCAAAACCGCCTAGTGGCCAACTATTCAATGTGTAAAGTGAGGTTGAAACTTCCAAGGATATCAGGGATGCTTTGGAAACAATGTACAAATCTTTCAATGTTGGTTCTGGAAAATTCGTAACAGCGAAAGTTTTTAATTTTGAGATATGGACTCATAGCCCATCATGGAGCAAGTGTATGAGCTTCAACTGATATTTTAGAAAAGCGCGAATGCAGGAATGAATCTCTGTGAAACTTTCATAATGAATTGCTTTATTATGAATCTACCACCAAGTTGGGTAAACTTCAAAATTTATGTTGTGTACCAGCAAAAGGTCTTGACTTTGGCAAATTTGATAACCATGCAGCAGAATGAGTCACTGAAAAGTGACAAAGATGGTCTGGTTCATACTCATGATGCAAATGTGGTTGGGTACATGAAAAAGTGAAAAGGCAAACCAATGAATCACAAGGTCGCGCCAAAAGATATTCCTCCACAAGTAATTACGAGCTTCAAAATACAAGCTCAAAATCCCAGAAATAATAAAATCACTGAGAAGTATAACCACTGTGGAAAGTTTGGACATAAATTTTTGGAATGTCGCAGCAAGGCTAAGGGGAAATATCAAGCAAACTTAACTGAAGCTGGATTGTGTGTGGTGGTCATATAAGCTAACATGGTTGAAGAGAACCCCACAGAGTGGTGGTACGACACATGTGCTACCACACACATCCACATTGACGGATACATCTTTAGTATTTATCAGAGTTGCAAGTCTGATGATCAACTTAAGATGGGAAAGACATATTTGAGACTGGAGGTCACTCTCAATAACGTGAAACATGTTCCGGAGATGAGAAAAATATGATCTTTGGTGTTTTGATGTACAAACACATATTTGCAATTATCTCTTAGGAATAATGGTGTTTTTATTGCAAAAAGATTTGTTACGACATGATCGATCAAAACTGTGGTGTAAGGACATTCCTAAAGAAAAGAAATGTACCTGATTTCACAATTTCAGTGAATAAGAATCTAGTTTCTTATGTCGTTGATTTTTCTAATATTTGGCATGAATGATGAAGGCACGTAAATTATAAGTCTACACAAAATAGAAGAAGGCACGTAAATTATAAGTCTGACAAATAGTTCCAAGTGTGGAGTTGCTTAGAAAAAGCCGCAATGCTACCTCCTTTGATGATCTTAGTTAGACATAAAATGTTGAGTATATCTTTATCTGATATGCAGACGACAGTAGTGCTTATTTGTTTCTGGTACGTAAGTCAGATGTGTGAGACACGTTAATATGATCATAGAATCAAAAAAATTCTTCATTCTTCGAACATATATTTTCATGTAAATATAAGAAATATTCAAAATGCATTTGTGCATAAAGATATGCGAGAACCTTTTTTAATGAGGCAAACACTTTTTGTATTATAGTAACTGAAGCAGAATATGATTAAGATGAACCTAGACGTAGCAAAAGAGCTCGTAAAAAATAAATTTTATGGTGAAGATTTCATGATGATATTTCTCACAGATAATGAGCTGAGAACATTCACTTAAGCCATTTCTACATCATATGCACCTTCTTGGAAAGAAGCAATCAATAGTGAAATGTATTCTATTTTGCAGAATCATACCTATCAAATAACTGACTTACCTCAATCGTTTAAAGCACTACAGTGTAAATGGATCTTTAAAACCAAGTTGAGAGTTGGTGACTCAATTGATAAGTACAAGGCAAGATTTATGGTGCCAGGATTCAGAGGATTCATACTAGGCATGGGACTTCGGTTAATCCGGGTCGGTTCGATTCGGATTTTTAGTTTTTTGGTTAATCCGGTTAAGAGAAAATATGCTGAACGTAACCACATAAAATTTGGTTTGGGTCGGTTCGGATCTGTTCGGTTATTAGTTAGTTCGGTTATTTAATTTTTTTACCAAAATTAACCAAAGTTTTATTTTTTGGTTCAAGTTCTGATAAAATCAGTTAAATTTGGTTAATTCGGTTAGTTTTGTTTAGAAAAAAAAATACAGATAACCCATCTGTTTGGTTGAACCAAACCAAACCCAACCAAATTGATTTTGAAATGTTGCCGATCGGTTCAACCTAAATAACCGAACCAGAAACCAAAACCACAAAGCTCAATTCGGTTTGGTTCAAAAACTTTGGTTCAGTTGTAAGTCCCAGTCCTAATTCTGACATAAAAGAGGTTTAGATTTTTTCAATACCTATTCTCCAATTACGAAAATAAATTCAAACAGAACAATGATAGGAATTGCAGCCTTAAAAGACACGGAAATCTACCAGATTCAGGTTAAGACTACCTTTCTAAACAGTGATTTGGAAGTGGAGATATACATGAAACAACCCAAAGGATTTGTGAAGTCGTTTTATGGGCTTAAATTAGCTCTGAAACAATGGCATGAAAATTTTGACAAAGTTATGATGTCAAATGGTTTCAGCATCAATAAATGTGATAAATGTATTTACTTCAAATGTACTCAGGAATGTTTTGTTATGTCTGTATGTAGATGACATGCTTATCATCGGTAGCAATAAAGATATAGAACATTCTTAGTGGACAGTTTGACATCAAAAACATGGGTCCTGCAAATGTTATTCTTGGCATAAAGATCACACAGACTTATGAGGGAATCATATTTTGTCTCAAGGTCATTATGCTGAAAAGGTTCATGAGAGGTTTAGGAACTACTCAAATAGAACTGCAAAAAGTCTTGTAGATATGCAAGTCCACTTGACCAAAAATATGGTGAAGCAGTATTACAAGTAGAGTATGCACGGATAATTAGAAGTCTAATGTACTAGACCAATTGTACAAGATACGATCTAGCGCATGGGATAAATGTATTAAGTCGCTACACACAATGGAAAACCATAACAAAGGTATTAAATTATTTGTAATACACCAAAAGTTATGGGTTGCACTAAAATAAAGAACCATCAATCTTGGAAAGATACAATGGTACAAACTGGATCTTAGACTCAAAAAAACTCGAAATCCACATGTAAATATATCTTTACTCTTAAAGATGCAACAATATCTTGGAAATATTCAAAACAAAATCTATTGACCTTATCAACAATGGAATCTGAGTTCGTTACTTTAGATAAAGCAGCAGAGGAACCAGAATGACTTCAAATTTCTTGGAAGATATTCCAATGTGGGAGAAACCAGTCCCGATATTACATGTACATTGCGATTGTTAATCAGTTATAGCCCGGACACTGAATAATCTCTATAAAGGAAAATTTTGTCATATCATAAGGTGACATAAAACTAATATATATATATATATATATATTACTTCAACTCAGCTGACAACCTTGTGGATCTCTTTACCAAAGGTTTAATGCAAGATCAAGTTTTGAAATCATCACAGGGAATGTGTTAATTGCTTATGACTAAATCTATGTTTGATGGAAATCCCACCAACATGATTGGAGATCCCAAGAAGTCAGTTGAAAGGGCAAACTAAATCAATGTATGTTATGAATGATGTTTTATTCAGAAAAATCTATGTATATTATGAATGAGTCCAACTATGAACTATAAAAACTGCATCATTCGGTTTTACAATTCAAATTCTGATTTAAACCAATATTTAAAACTCAAACTAATCATATTTAAGATAAAGACAAATAAATAGAATAGCGAGAAAATAAAAGGCATATATAAGTTGTTCAAAATAAAGAAAACAAAAAGACCCGTGTTTTTCATGGAATAATATTTTTGAAAATATTTTAATATATAGGTTTACTTTTTGGAGTATAATTTAGAAGTGTTTTATAAAAATTTGAATTATTAATCGAAACTGGTTTTAAAAGAAAAAAAACAAGCTCTTTCTTGGAAATTTTCCTTTTTGTTGTATTGAAAATATTTTATTATATAAATTTAGTTTTTGGAGTGTAAATTTGAAAGTGTTTTGTAAGAATTTGTATTATTAATTAAAAACTTTATACTACTACACTCTTGTTTGACTCCTTGTAAAACTCTTGTGAGTTACCATAAGTTTGATATTTCGTATTAATTGCTTTTAATTATATTTTTAATATATTTCGACAATCTGATAAAATTAAATCCCAAAAAAGAATGTTTAAACTGATGAATATAAAGAAGATCATAGCCAATACGCATATTAAAACATATGAACAAAAAATAAGTTAAAATCAATATTAAAAAATATGGGTCGACGACCTATTTCCCCCTCGAAACTATCATATAGCACTGTGATTATCCAAAGTTTTGATTCTAATCCAGATCTCATTAGTTTTAAAGTTCGAAACCTATTACCCCACAATTCGAAAGATCGAAACCTAATTCCACACAGATTTGAAAGTTCGAGACTTTAATACACAAAATTGGATTACGAATGGTTTACTGTTTACCAATCACTCCTTAACCATGATTTACTAACCAAAATAAAATTAAACCGTAAAAAAACCCAATTTTAACCCAATTACAACCCGTTTAGATGGGTTAAACCATCAAATTAAACCCTCTTTCAAAATCGAAAAATCCCCCAAAAATCCCCAATTCTGGGTTTGTGCAAAATCGAAGCGACAAACCCTAAATCCTCCTGCCGCCGCAAAATCGAAGCCTCCGGCGACGAATCTTTGTCTACAGCATCCGAAATCGATGGCGCACACGGAGTATCATGATATCCCCTCGTTTCCCCACGGATTGTTTTTGGATTTTGAAATCTTTCCCGAAATTTGACCCCCACACCAACACCTCCTTGGCACACCTGCGACTCTTCCAGCTGGGCGCACACTTGAAGATCCACTCGAATCTCTAGATACATTGCTCATCCTTACTCCTCCTCTTTCAATTTTACCCAGAAATGGATTTCCCCCCATTTTCTCCTCTCTCACTCTCGGGATCCTTCTCTCTCCTTCTCATTTTTTCATCCTCACTCTCTCTCCTCATTCACTCTCCTCTCCTTGTTCACTCTCCTCTCCTCCTTATTCTCCTCTCCTCGTTCACTCTCCTCTCCTCCTTACTCTCCTCTCCTCGTTCACTCTCCTCTCTTCCTCACTCTCCTCTCTTCCTCACTCTCCTCTCTTCCTCACTCTCCTCTCCTCGCCACCTCGAGCGTACACCCATCCTCATCACCCTCACTCTCTTTCTTGTCCTTACTCGGGCAGATTCAATTTTATTTTGGGTTAGTTTACATAACTAGGGTTTGTTCTTGAATTATGGGTTTCTTTAGCTTCAATTTATGGGTTCGCTCATTCAATTTCTGAGTTTACTGATGTTCTTGGTAATACTTAGTAATACTAAGTTATGATTTGTTCTTCGTAATTCTTGGTAATACTAGTTTACGGTTTGTTCTTAGTAATACTTGGTAGTACTTGGTGATACTTAGTTATGGTTTGTTTTTGGTAATACTAGAGCAGAGACAAGATGAGATTTTGGCTTAGTAACAGCTATATATGGTTGCAGATGTTTGGTTAAGATTTGAACCAGATGGTAGGGAGGGAAGACCGGTCTGATGAGATGAAGCTATTTGGAGATAAAGAGATGAAACTAATGATTGGATTTCTTGTTGGCCTCCATTCAATTGTCATCTTTTTCTTGATCTACTTCTTGAAGTAAACATATTCTTGTACTTGTTTATTTCTGCTCTACTTATTTCAATACATTTATACAATGAACTATGTAGTGATCTTTAAATCTAAAATAAGTCTGAAATTCAAAATATAAGTCATGGAATAAAATACTAGTATTACTAGTATCACAAATTCAAAATACCAGTATTAATAGTATCACAAATTCAAAATCACAGTATTACCACTATCACAAATTCAAAATACCAGTTGTACCTAGTAAAACCAGTATTACCAATATCACAAATTCAGAATGCCAGCTGCAGCCTCTCCTGCAGCTTCTCTTGCAGCCTCTCCTTCAACCTCTCCTTCAGCCTCTCCTGCAGCCTCTCCTTCCTCTTTCTCTCCCTCTTCCTCTTCTTCTTTCTCTTCCTCTTTCTCTTCTTCTTCCGCTTCCTCCTTCTCTTCTTCTTCCGCTTCCTCCTTCTCTTCCTCCTTCTCTTCCTCCTTCTCTTCTTCTGTAGCCACAGCTTGTACGGAAGCATCACCTTCCTTCTCTCATGTCTTCTTCCCTTCCCTATCCTGCAATTCATATACCGTGCTACTTAGTATTACCTAGGTGTTCCATTTAAGAATATCAAGTGTTACTAAGTGATACAAAGTATTACCTATCAGAATATCAAGTACTACAAATTCAAAATGTCAAGTGTTACTAAGTTTTACCTTTCCGATACGTTGACATAAGCTTATAATGGTAGAATTCTCCTGTCCAATCCATTTAACTTTTCATCGACTTTCTCGAATCCTTCTTCAATGGCGTTATTCGAACTCTCAACAACCTCTACCAATCCAATCTCTGGAGGGATGGCCGCATTCTCAAGTGGTGTGGCTGTGTTTTCATTCTCGTCCTCAGTTCATCTTCTCCTCAGGCTGCCACTTCTTGGTTGTACAGCTCTTCGAACCATATCGTCTGCGTCCAACCATCGACAACAATATCATCGACATGATTGATTTTGGATGCTCTATATGCTCGGTTTTGGATGCCTTAGTATTTCTTAGTTCTTATGTTCTTCAGCTGTCGGAAATATCAGAAGTCGTGGCGTGGGAGATGATCTTTTTTTTGAAAAAATCGTGGTTTAATCTGTTTTTTATTTAGGTTTTAGATAAAAACCTGTTTTAGCTGGATATATCTAGTTTCATTGGGTGGACATGCAAAAAAAGATGGATAGGGTCTGGCTGGGTCTGAAATAAAATCAAATTTTGAAGGGCAAATTTGTAATTTGACAGATTATTGATTTAATAAAATAAATAAATAATTTAATTTTATGTGTAGGGAATTTGGAAATTGAATTTAAAACAAAGTGGCATAAATCGTAACTAAGAATATTTTTTAAGCATTTTCATAAATGTGTTTCTCAAATAATATAAAGAAGACACCATAGCCTGAGGAGGAGCCACCATTTTCTCGAATCGGCTGTCTGGCACCAGCTTCATTTGTGAGGTAAATTGTCGGCCACCAATATCCTCCTCTCTTCTTCTCTCAAGACTGTGAGCCACTAGGTGTAGAAGATCTTATCCATAACTCCCTTTCTTTCTACTCGTTGGTTCTAAAGTATAGATTTGTGGTTGTGTGGTCTTATTCTCTTTCCTTCTAGATGCTGATCTTTTCGTCAAGTTAAGCAAAGCTGATGACTAGTTGTCGACTTCTTTTCTTTTTTTTCACAATTCTTCTTGACGTTAGTCCTTTGTTAATGTCAGTTTAGATTCTGGAGATAGATCTAGTTGTTGATTTGTGTTGATGTGAAGAATATCACAAAGAGATTTATGTTGTCTAAACTGAAAATAGTTGCTCGATGCATACATAGTGATTGTGAATATTGGTGTTGTGAATCGGGGTTATCCAACTGTAGAACTTATAGCGAGTATGTAAGGGTATAAAAAGGGAATATTTGTTTGTTTAGGCATGTGACGAGATGTCTATAGGCGGTATGTCCTCGTTGTGGGAGTGTCAGAGATCCTATCATTGGTATGACAGACACTGAAGGACCACTTAGGTCATTCAGTGTACGCGTTGTTTTCTTTTTTGACACCAGCGGGAGATTAGATAGTCTAGGGAGTCTTGTTTCATACATTAATACATCTTTTGGGTGATGTTTTGAGAAATATTTGTGGGTCTTTAGGATCTTCTCTCACTTGGTAATCCAACTTTCTCATATTTTTCTCATAAGTACTTTCAAAGAGTTATATGAGTAAAAGTTCTGGTGTGGTGTCAATCTTTTGATATTTTTTTAATAATTTTGTTTAAGACTTGAGTTGACTTCGTATAGTTTTTATTTTGGTTTAAGACCAATTTGTAAGAAGTTTATGTTCGGGAGTTTTAATACTGGACTTAGAAGTGAATGTTGGTAAGATTTGATGATAAGAAACACTAAAAGACTAAGTGTCACAAAACTGTCACATGCTAAATTCAAAATTTAACTCTGCTGTTTCGTTCTCGCCTATCGTCTTGTATTGTTGTGTTTTCTCAACTTTGTTCTATACTATTTTCTAGACGATTACTCAGATTTATTGAGAAATTTACGACGCACACTGAATCTAAGGCATTGTTTCGGGACAAATTGTTTGGAGTTAATCATGGTGCCCCATAATCCCTCAAATCGCTTATCTTTCTTTGCGGAAAAAATAAATCTGACAAGAAATATGAAATGATGGATAGAGCAATGGATGCAGAGTTATTGATCAGAGAGGATTCCAAATATCATCTACGAAGAAAAGAGCTTCATAAACAAACAATATGCATCCAAAGTTCACTGAAGCTTGACAACAACAATAACAAAAAATATATAAATATAAGAAAAAGGATTCCAATCTATTTACTCGGCTTCCTCAACAGAAGCTTCGATTCGAAGGAGAACGAATCCAACGGCAACACCAACAAGAGTTAGAGCATTCATGATTGCTGCAATCTTGAATATCTCTCCGACAGCGTTACAAGTTGAGGTTAAGGCTCCTCCACCGTTTGTTCTTCCCTTGAGAGACATCACAACATTGGCGAAGCACTGTTCTGTGCAGAGTGGTAATCCCATGGAGACAACCTTGTTGTTCTGTGCCTTGAGACCACCATAGGAGTTTAGTCCTCTTATGTAAGAAACTTTCATCTCAGATTTCTTCTGGGTTTGTCCGGATTTGCACACAGTTCCTGTTCTTGTCCATGAAATCACCGCTGGTGCCGCTGCTGTCGCCATTCCTCTAGCTGAAATGTTACAAGAAGAGAAATTGGAAGAGATTGTTTAAAGAGAATCGATAAATAACAGACAAGAAATCAAGAAATGAATCAGGAGAAAATTGGAAGAGAGGAAAGAGAGAGGTTAAGGTTATTGATACCTGTGATTGAGTTTGAAGGATGATGCAACAGAAGTGGAGCGACTCAAGAAAGGAGAAGCAAAAGAGAGAAGCTTTATTTTTAGGGAAAGAGGAGATTGCGGATAAGGTGGGTGTGGCTGCCACAGCCAATAACGACGAGAGATGGATAGTTCTTTTTATCAAATATCTGTGAACACACGTTTCTCATCGCTTCACTCATTTTTGTTTTCTTTACTTATTTTTTCCAATTTCATTTTTAATCCTCTTTCATCTTTAACTTTTCACCGCTCGGTTCCCTTACCATTTAGGCGGTTAATTTTTTATTACTTCTCCTTTTCATTATTATAACGTCTCTTTCATTTTAACATATAACTAGTTGGTTTTCTCCCCTATGTGCAGACATAACAGTTAATAATACTAATTTATTTCAAATATAATTTTTTTTCTAATTTTTAGTTTCACTCAACTTTTCTAAAAACATTAAACCATAAAATTAATTATTTATATTTATAATTTATTTAAATAAATATTCTTATATTAATGCTTCTGTTGTAATTAAATAATAAATATATTTATAATAATTAATATCATCTTAAATCTACTTAATTATAATAAATTATATCAATTACATAATTATTAATTAATATTGTGGATTATTATAAATTTTAACAAATATTAATTATTTCAACATATGACATATGTTATAAATTATGATCATTGTTTCACTTTCACAATTATTTTTATAAAAATAATTATATATGAGATTGATTTTAAAATAGAATATAAATCAAATACATTTGTTACTGATTTGGAACTGAACTATAAGTGAATTCAATAAAAATACAACGCAAAAGAAATTATATAAAAAATAAATCAAAAGCCAATTTTTAAAATTTTTGAACATATCAATATTGTTTCTCTTTCCATGGATAATCCAATTCAACTAAAGTTGGTAACATAAAACTTTGAAACATCTGTCTGGATATTTTACCTTATGAATGTCAAATAAAATCAGATTGACAACCTAAATACTTGAGTTTTTTGTTTCATGACGTATCTTCTTATAGTCCATCAAGACTGTAAACTTGGATTTACCTTGCTTTATCAAAGAGATTGAATGAAAGTTTTTGGTGTTTTGAGATAAATACCCAATATTTTTTAACTAACACTACTCAATCTCTCTCTTTATATATATAAAATAATATTTTTGTTTGTCTTAAGATACATTAAACTAATAAAATATTTGATTTATTTATTAGCCCAATGAAATGATTGTTAATCGCTCAATCAATGTACTTATCGTAAATTTGTAATTAAACGCGAATAAGATCAACAGTTCTGAAATTTGATTAGTTATTTTTACATGGATTTATGGATTTAAGTATAATTCTAAATATTTTAATATCCTTAAACTTTTGATCTTTGATCAATATTGTGTTGGTTTTGTATTTTTGAAACAACTTACAATTAATTCTGACAAAAAATAGAAATATTTATACAAAAAATTGTCATATTTTCTCTTGCAGTTGATACATTTATAATTATATCATCTAAAAATTGTTTTTGTTAATTATAATATATATTAGTAATTACCATATTTTAATTACCATATTTCAAGATCTTGTCAAAAAAAGTAAATCTATATAAATATAATTGTAATTGTTCATGTCATAGTTTTCTTGATGCCATGTCATAATTAGATGGTGATGACACACTAGCAAATCACTTCTCAAATATTGAAGGGATTCGTATATCAAAGTAGCCTTGGGTCTTCGGTACAAACCAAAGTAAACCGAACCGACCAAACCGTGATCCTTGGTTTTCAGTTTTAATTCAAACTGAATAAAAAAACCGACCGGAGAGATTTAAAAGTACAATCGGTTCTCGATTTAATTAGGTTTGGTACACACGAACCGACCGGTTTAACATAAATCGAATATCAACATCACTTTCGTAAACCTTTTATGAATATCAACATCACTTTCGTAAACCTAGTCGTGACCTAATGTATTCTTCATTCTTCAGTCTTCTTCTTTAGCAGAAAATTTTTCTTCTAAAATATCAGTGTCATTCCTATAGTTTTAAATCCATCAAGCTTCAAACATCTCAATTGACCTTACCTTAGGTAATTTTTTAGTCAAACCCATATTTTGTTTTTGTTTCGATGACTTGAAGTTAAATTGTTGTTTATCAAGTTGATTTTGGTGTGTTTGAGTCTAATCGCGTGAAACTTGATTTTGTTTGAGTCTAAAAGAGTCGATTTACGGTCACTTCCCCACCAATTTTGTTTAATTTCATGGTCGATTTTGTTTCTTTGTTTTCTATGTTGTTTTCTTTTGTTTATTTCATGGTCTCTTGTTAATGCGTACTTGTGTTTGTGTAGATGTCTAGTCAGGACAACAACGATACGCCTGAAGGACCAAACATTCCTGAATCCAAACATGTTGCCGCTAGAAACAAAAAGACCAAGACACAAAGGTCATGCGATTCTGGTCTTCTACCAAAGCCAAAGAAACTTTTTCCTAGAAAAGCAGAGGTATGGCAACATTTTATTGAATTGGAAGATATTCAAGGGAAATGTAGTTGTCGTTATTATGGTACTGAGATTAGTTGTTACTCAAAAACTGTAGGAACTAGTCCAATGAGTGGTCACATTTCAAGGTGTAAGCTACTCAATGCTTTCAGCGAAACTGATAGTCAAAAGGTGATGAGTATTGATAGTAATGGTGATAGGAATGCCATTAAGTTTGATGCGCTTGGTATTAGGAGAGCAGTGAATTATAAATAAGTAGCCATTATCGTTTGCTGAATCAGAGGGGTGGAAGCGTTTTTGTTTCAACGTATTACCGATGTACAAAACGTTTTCTGCAATGTTTGTGAAAGAGAAGACTTTTTTGAAATCTTTGCTTAGTGCTGATAAGAAGAGAGTTTCTCTCACTACGGATATATGGGTATCGCCTATTACTTCCTACAATTACATAGTGGTAACAGCTCATTGTATTGATGAAAATTTGCAAATTCAGAAGAGGATCATCAATTTTAAGCCCATCACAGACCATTAAGGAAAGAGGATTGCAGGACAACTTGTTGATTGCGTAGAAGAGTGGGGAATTGTGAATATTTTTACGGTTACAGTTCATAAGACAAAGGTTAATGAAAAGGCTATTAGGTTATTCTCAGAGGCTTTGATGTGAGAGGAGTTGAATTCAAGATGGGGTTTTCATACATTTGCGTTGCTGTGTTCATGTGTTAAAGCTGATTGTGAGGGACAATTTAGCAAAGGTTAAACCTAGTATTGTGGCTATTAAGAATCTTGTAATGTATGTGCTATCATCTTTCACAAGATTAAAGTTACTCAAATTGCTGTGCGAGACAGCAAAGTTCTATAGAGGCAGCTTGGCTTTAGATTGCATGAACCGATGGAAGTTAATGTATCTTATGTTGACTTCTGGTCTGAAGTTACATATGGCTTTTGAGAAGATATTGGGTGAGAAGAAGCTGTATTCTGACTATTTCTTGAAAGAAGACGAGAAGGAAAAGAAAAAAAGAGTTGGACCACCAACTACTTCAGATTGGGATGAAGTGCAAAGGTTAAAAAAGTTTCTAAACATCTTCTTCAACTGTACTTTGGCATTTTCAGCTTCTAAATCAGTAACTTCCAAAGTGTGTTACAATGAGACTGTAACAATAGAAAGAAATCTGATCTCGAAGTGTAACAATAGCGATGTGGAGATCAGAAGCCAAGCACATTAATGGATAAGTTTGAGAAGTGTTGGGAAGAAATGATGAATATGAGTCAACTCGTGATTGTTAGTAGTGTCTTTGATCCTCAAAACAAGATGCAGTTTGGTTCTTTGTGGTTCAAAAATCTATATGGTAAAGATACTATAGAATGTAAAAAGCTCTATTCTTCAGTGTCAACTGTGTTGATGAATTTGTATAGTATCCGACTTGCCAAACCAGAGCAGACTGATGCAGCAGAAACACAATCAATCATGTAGATTCTGAGCGGTCTAGTAATATGTTTGATTTATCAGACCATGAGGATGGTTATGAGAGGATGGATTCTCTTTACAGTCAGATGCGAAAGGAGAAGTGAAGATGCTTGTAGTGAGCTGAACATCTATTTTAAAGAAAAACACGAGCCAAGAGAGGAAAAAAATTTAGGTTTAGCTTATGATGATGCTCTGTCTTGGTGGAAGCGGAATAGTGCAAAATTTCCAATCTTGTCTGAACTTGCCAGAGATGTTCTTGCAATTGAAGTATCTTCAGTTGCTTCCGAGTCCGTGTTTAGCACTAATGAAAGAATATTGGACCCTAATATACACCCAACAATGGATGAGGTATGCAAATCAATCTCAAGCACCGATAGAACACTGGGCTCAAATGTTAGAAAAGTATATTTCTTTGTGTCCCTTGGTAAGTTCTCTAACAAATTATGTTTTCTTGTGTTGAATGGTGAATAAAAGTTTTAATTAATAATTTTTCCTTTTTGTTTTTGTAAATTTCCAAAAATTACAGGTTGGTTCAAGTGAGGTTTAGTCAAATGAGAGGTACTAAAATATGAAATTTTGTGGTGCTCGTTTCTGTTTTTTTGTTAAGTTGTGTGTGCTAAGTATTAACTCCTACTTATCATATCCTTTTTGACTTGATTATGTTTAGTGTTTATTGTGGATCTTAGTCTTTCTAAACTTGTTTCATTCTTTTTTGTTCTTATTGGATAAAATCTTGTGAAGGTGGTGCCAAAAGGAGTGTGAACTGCTTGCTCTTTGGGATTGAGAGAAACATGTCCTTTTTTTAATCTCAGCCTCTTTGTTTCCTGGTTTTTATGTTTTAAGTTTTGAACTTTGTAGTTTGTATCGACAATGTTTGTTTTCCACTTATTTATTATTGACCTATATTTTATTTGGGCCTGTTTTTTATTTAGTTTAGGAACACTTAATTTTTTAAATTATGAATTTGGTCTATCACAATTTGAGAAACCCACGTTTTTTGTTTTTTTTACCAAATTAACCGAATACACCGAAATGTAACATGATATCGGTTTAGTTTGGAACACATTGTGGTAAACAAAAATGAATAGAATAGCCCAACCTCCGAACCGATCTGGTTCAATTCAGTGAGTTTTTCACAACTGAAAAAACAAAAACAAAAACCGAATAATCTGACCCAAAAAACACGAGCGAACCGAATGCTCAGGGCTACCACAAAGTTTTAGGGAGAATGTCTTATTTTTGTCCGAACTCAGAACAACTCAGAAAATAAATGCGTCGACTTAGAAATAGTGCTATTCAATACCCAAATTCGAAATATTTTTGAACCTCATACCTGAAACGTAAAGTCGTTGTCAATCACTACATTGACTTAAACAATGTTATAAAAATAAAGAAGTTCTAGAGATTATACAAATATTAAAAAACCATAAAAGGATGAATAATTATTTTATTTTGGCAACATAAAAATAGAAATATATGGTACACAATATGTTATCACAATTATATGTTTTATCATGCTTAAACTAAACAACATTGAAGGAGAGATATGATCATTGATTTACGTAATACGACAAGAGATTATGTCACAATGGATCCTGAGGTTGAAAAGGTTACAATTGATTATTCTAAGGAATTACTCATCTCAACATGTCCAACAGAATTTGAAGACTTTCTACGAGAATTTCTTGCATCAATCACGAAACAAAACTGTAGGCTTACAGCTATGGCAGCGGAGGAGGAAGTACTGCACACTTTATTCATAAGGCATCCGGAAAAAGCTCATGGGCCAGATGGAATGACAGTTTTGATTTTCCAACAATATTGGTCTGTTAATTAAAGCTGATATACTTCAGCTAATGAATAATATTTTGCAGATATGAAATTTTGACATGAAAATATTTGTTTGATTCCTAAAATGGAACGAAAAAGCCGAGTGACAGAGTTGAGACCAATTAGTTTATCTAAAGTGGGATACAAAAATTATATTTATGGTGTTGTGTGAAAGGCTCTTGTCAAATCTTATTTCGGAAACACAAGCAGCTTTTGTGTCTGGGCGGTTAATTTCAGATAATATATTAATTATCTAGGAGATGTTTCACGGATTAAGAACGAATCCATCTTGTAAAGGTAAATTCATGGAAATAAAACTATATATGAGTAAGACATCTGATCATGCGGAATTGGCATTTATTATTAATCTTCTCAAGAAATGTGTTTTGTACCACAATGGATTACTTGGATGATGAGGTGCATTACCTTTATCTAATATAAAGTTCTTTTAAATGGACAATCCCTTGGTCTTATTTTTCTAAAAAGAGGACTCCGTCAGGGACACATTTTGTGACCTTACCTATTTATTCTTTGTACGTAAACTCTATTATGGAACATAAGAAAAGCAGAACAAACAAAATTGTTAGCAGGTCTAAAGGTTGTAAGAGCAAGCTCTCCAATATCGTATCTTCTATTAGTAGTTGGTAGCCTATTCTTTTTTTGTAAATCTAATAAGGA
This sequence comes from Schrenkiella parvula, assembly GCA_000218505.1. Classification (NCBI taxonomy): domain Eukaryota; kingdom Viridiplantae; phylum Streptophyta; class Magnoliopsida; order Brassicales; family Brassicaceae; genus Schrenkiella; species Schrenkiella parvula. The sequence goes on from CM001190.1 coordinate 1,191,653, forward strand.
AAAATGTTCGGTTATCTTAAACTTCTTAAGAATTATGATTTTGTATATAGATAACATATTAATTTTTTTCAAATCATCTTTACAGTTTGGACAAAATGTTGATGATTCACTATGATTAAAAAATTAAATCGATTTTCGTTATTCTCATTGTAGGTGGTATGACCTTTTATCTGGGAATTCCATAAAGCTTGGAAGGGACAAATACATATATTTTTAGCTTGCTTCAGGAAAGGCTTCATAATCGAATGAATATATATACATCATTTCTATCAAAAGAGGAAATGTGGTTTTAATTGAACCGGTAGCAAGTACGTTGCCCACCGATTTCATTTCATGCTTTAGCTTACCAAAATGAGTGATTATCAAACTCACAACTGTGGTACCTCAGTTTTGGTGGGGCTTTTGTGAAAATTATTAAGGCATTGGATGTCGTGGAAAAAGCTCGGTTGTGATAAAGATAATTTGGACTTGGTTTCCTCGCACTCGATGATTTTACATGATTATATTCGTAAAATAATTATGGCGGTTAATTGATAAATGATACTATCTTTTTTCAAAAGTATTCAAAAGTAGATACTTTTGGAATACATACCATTTGCACCCATTTAGATCTTACTCTCCATCATATGGTTAGCAAAGTATTGTACCGGTTCGATCTCTAGTAAACAAATGATTTATCAAAAATGTGGGAATTTGAGCGTCGATTTCAGTATGGAATGACGTAAGGTTGTCAAGCCCTCGCCCGAAGTCATTAACTTGTAAAACCTGTATATATTATCCTTCTTTTAAGATTAATCATTTGATTAACCCAAAGACAAGGACGTACAATACTCAATTGATTATATGAGACTATTAAGCCTGAATATGCATCATTTATTGTTTATGTGAATTAGTCAGTTTCTAAAATCAGATACATATGGACAAACCTTTATAAAATCAGAGAAATATAAAGTGAAACCATAATTTTTTACATAACATGTATTCCAATAAAGATAGGAGTAGGCTATTCATGGGGCCAGATGTCAAATCATTACATATTTTTTCTTGGAAATTAAAATGCCCTCCAAGTTATATCGGGTTATTTATCTGTCCCAAATAAACACGTTATTTTTGGTAAGTTATATCAGCTTATTTATCTATAACAAAAAAAATTGAAGTCAAGAGGTATTAACTGTAATATGCAATACGTTCACTGTTTGGTAGAAGAAGAAACAATTAGTCATGTATTATTTTAGTTTGGCTATATAAACATGGTTTCTTTCACAAGTTTCATCCAATCCGGAATGTTCTCATATTATCGGTATTCTCAAATATGTATTATTTGAAGGCTTCCTCAAGATTATTTAAATTGACACTACCCATGTATATTATGATATCTCTGAAAGAGTATAAATGATAAATTATATGGTAATTTTTATTGGGATCTCTGATAGATTCTTAAAATTGTGATGACAAAGTCATTACTATAAGAAAATGCTCAATTATCTTGAATTAATAATTTGTCACATATTCAACAATCTATAGATTCTTGAAGAGTACCCAATTAAAATGGACGATGGTATCATATATGTGGCTCTTGGAAAGAAAGCAACCTATTAATCCGTTTTTCGTTCCTTATGTCGTCCTTTTTAATCTACTTAGCCATTTTCGGTTACTTAATAATTTGTACACATTTTCGACCCTGGTGATCCATACGATCTGAAGCCAACATACAGCCCGGAGCCACTCGACCCTGTAGATCAATATGATCTAAAGATCCCAAAACGACTCGAAGCCAACATATGGCCCGAAGTAACACGAACCTAAAGGTCCCTCATGGTCCGCAACATACTCGACCCTGAAGGTCACTCATGGCCCAAATCCATTTGACCCCAAAGGTCCCTCACCATCCGAGGTCACCCGATCCCAAAGGTCTCTCACGGCATGAAGCCAACATACACGTAAATCTTTACTTTCCTTATTTAGTCTCGTTTTTACTTAATTTCCTTAAAAGTTTCTACCTAGTATGCCATTACTACTTCAGATCAATTGCATCATTTTTCACATAAACATCTATGCCTAAACATGCCATCATAAAACTCAATCTAACATGTGAAATCCTAAGAACGTTCTTGAACCCTGAAGAACTAAGAATGACATTTCCATAAAGCATCCTAGCAAGCCATAATAACAAAAATTTTAGATCAAAGTAAGAGATTTGTAACATCACACAGCCACAAATCACGTCCTCACCTTAATTGAATCTAAAAAACTTGCAAACTCTGAACTTGCTGGCGTTTTCCAGCCAAGAACTCATGTGTTCCTCCTCGTTTGATCCTTCTTCTCAAGCTTCTTACCCTCGGAACCTGTTTCGTCTCTGGATTTTCTCTATGACTCGTTTTATGAGTTGTGAGAAAAACAAAAGCTCAAGAAGTCCATATATAGGGTTTTGTGAGCTTATCCACCAAGTCGGGCACTTAATGTCGTTTCCTTATTTTCCATGATCATATCTCACTATGAAATCCTTGACTCATATGTTGCACGATATTTCTTTACTGATTCCCTCAGGGCCGACTTTATTTCTTACGATTCTGCATCAACGGTCAATTGAACTTCCTTACTTGCAACCCGGATTGTGCAATTACAAAATATTTCTTAGATTGCTTCACAGTCCCGTTCTTTCCTTACTTTTACTTATATTTTGACAATTTCTTGATTAGCTTAAGGTCACTCATCCTGGATCAGAATTATTTGAAGTGTTCATGGAAAATAAAACTTCGCTTGTTCATTCTATTTTTAAATGAATACAAGTGTTTCAACACTTAGTTAAGATCCAGCTTCTTCATTCTATGTTTAAATGATTACAAGTTTTTCAACACTTTGAAAAATAAAACTTCGGCTTACCGGAGAACTCCGTTTCTCGATATCAGATAGAACAAATTTATTCCGGGAGTTGATGGTTACAAAATGTTTCTCTTATGTCTGCTGAGAAATCATGACAAGTAAGTATTTTAATGTAGTTTGACGTCCTTGATGTTCTAAGATGGATGAAGGGTCGAGACTAAGTTAAAATGAAGTCCACTGTATAACTTCTCTTGATGGAGAAAAGTAAACTTATCCAAAAATGGGAATTTCCCCAAATATATTTCTCTTGGTTTCTTTCAAGTCCAAATAGAATTTTAAGGTCTCTCATCTCTGACATCCCTAGAGGGTCTCTTAGATGGTGGGAAATCATGGCATAAATGATAGAAGGCACTTGTTTCTTCACCTTTTTTTATACATTCCGTGATGTACTCTTTGATGCACTCGCTGATACACGCTCTGATATACTTTATGTTGTATTCTATGATTCATCATCTTGTTCAGTTAAGATGTGATGTGAATGTTCCAAGGGCTTCTTGTTGATGGGATTGGAATCTAGAGAGAACAAATCAATGAGATTTTTCTCCCCATCGTCATTAACTTTCTCGACAAGGAATGTTATATCTTCCTTGTCTAGACTCTCATTTATGTTGCACCTACCTTCTCCAGTTAAACTGGTAGTGTCATAGAGATGTTATAATGGGTAAATCCACTCCATTTAAACTCAACCCATTTAAACCTATATCCTAATAGACTCTAAACTCATTTTGACCCATTTAATTTTTGGGTCTATTAGGGTTGTTGCTTTTTTAAACCCTATAAAAATACTTTTACCCAATTAAGCTAAGGATTGTGATCCTGTCTTTGTATCTGGACGGTTTAAGGGCATATGTGAGCTTCTTTGGAACATCTTGAATGGCATAATACCTGTTTAAAACGCAGCTGTCTTTGTGGGAAAAGAGCTGTTGGAGTTGAATATTGATTATGTCCGAAAATGGCAAGTATGATATTTGGTTGATCCATGTGATCTGGTGAGGTCTGGTGCAGCTAAGGCCTTGTGGACGCCTTAAGATTGATCCCAAAGTGTTGTATCTTTGGTTTAATGTCTCTCCTAGTCGGCAAAGTCTTGGTTGTAAGTGATTAAACCGGTGAGCTTCCAAGTAAGGCATGCTGGGTATCTCCTGGTTTAGAAGTTGAATAACTTTTAAACCATAATGAATTTTGTAGTGAATCCAGTTCTCCGTATGCCTCTGATGGGTGAAGTTTCCACAACAAGTCGGTTTACAACTTGGTTCTTCCTGGTTTGATTGCAATGCTTCAATGACTGGCCGTATGTCTCCATGGGGTTGATTGGTCATTTGCCGGGTTGAATCTTCTATATCTTCTTTGTATGGAATCCTTTGGTGCTGATTCTTCTTCGTGGTGAACTCTAGATGAGTTAAGTGTGTATCCAAATTGGTCGTCGAGTTGGACTGTTTGGTCTTGGCCTCCATTTCAGCTGAACTCAGCTCACATGGCTCCTTAGCTCTACACAGCTTCATACTTCTTTCTACAAGTCTCATGATTCCTTGCTCTGTAGCTGATGGTGACTTGATGTCCTCATCATGTGATCACCGTGACTCTCATGTTGGAGCAGTCTCAAGCTATATGACCCCCTGCTTTGACACTTATAACAAATCATATCAAATGATTTTTGAGAACCCCTAAACTTACCTTGATCAGCACGGTCGTCATTGAACTTGAACCGTGAGTCCACTACCATAGTGTTTTCTCTCTCAATAGGTGGAGGCTGTGTTTTTTTGTTGTTACTCCAACTGATGCTGCCAGCGTTGTTTCTGGTGGATGTCTTCCTTTTTTTGTTCTTGTTGAAGTGGCAACATGAAGAAGCTCAGACAACAAATGGTACGGTTGCCTTTCTACTTTCCTTTGAATCCAATCGTGTAGCACTTCCACAATTTGGGACATGAGGTATCGTTTTTTTCTTCTAGTTAAAGGCGGCTTCTAAGGAGATCAAACTCCTCGTACTACTCTTCTACACTCCTTGATCCTTCAAACAAAGCACATAATCTTTTTAGTAAATTTTGATGGTAATGTGGAGGTACATACTTTTTGCTAAGTTCAAACGTTATGTATGCCCATCTTGTGATTTGTGGATATCTTAATCTTCTCTTCTCAGCTATTTCACGATCCCACCATGAAAAGGCATGATCCGTGAGGCTTGCGGTGACTAGAGAAATCTTCTTTGCCTTGGTGTACCCATAGTATTCAAAGAGATGATATCCTTCTCTCGAGCTCCAAGTAGGAGGCTGGATCTATCTTCCCTGAAAAAGTAGGAACTGAGAGTTTAACTTCAGCAGGTAAGTTTCCCACATCGTCTCTTGGCCGATTTTGATCAGCTTGGTTTACCAGTTGAGTAGATCTTGAGCCAGTTGCATCGGATGTGGTGCACGAGGTGGTAACTGTTGTTGCTATATGTTAGGTGGCTCCTCATCATGGCTAGGATCATGGTTAGTCGTATGAGCAGCTGGCTCTGTTTTCTCCTCGGACCTGCTTTAGATCATATCATTAGGGTCGCTCCGACTGGTCTAGCCGCGTGGTACACATCCCAATGTTGTCTTTCATTGTGTTGATATCATTATGGATGGTAGCCAACATCGGTATGATTACGCCATAGAATTTGGATTTATCACTAAAAATATAAGTAGATAATTGAGAGCTTGTCGTCTCCCATGTCGTACCTGGCAAAGAAATTAGAGAATAATCAAAATGACTAGATTAAAGAAATTAAAGCAAGAAGTAAGCGACGACTTCTGAGTTCTTAAGAGATAAATCAAATGGAAACAAACAATTTTATGGAATTTAGATTATTATCAAAACAGAAATAAGCCCAAACAAATGAACTATATGATCGAAGGATGAAAAAAAAACATAATAGGAAAAAGAAAATTATTTTTTTTGCCAAAACTACCACTTTCTTCATATCATTTTGCACAAATACCAGTTCAAAACTTGTATGCAAATATACTATTGTTTTTACTAAGTTAATGACATTTTTACTCTTAACAAATCTCTTCACAAATAAGCTCGCAAATTTCTCTGATTTTTCTGGCTTTTCTTCTAACCAGCTAGCTCTATATCTTTTTGTCTCCCCTTCTCAATTAACCCATGCTGCCGTCCGTCATATGGTTGGCCTATCGGTCCTCGCATCAGAGAATGGGCTCCCACTCAATTGCCATCATTTCGAGAAGATGTTGGTTATGAAGACTCTAGGTCGTAACAACTCGAGCCCCTGCTCTTTCTACATCAGTTTCAACATCATATCCGACGAGGTGAAGAGTAAAGTGTTCGACTGGCGCGAGCGCTATTTCTTTGTTAAGAAGGACATGTACTCAATCTCCGACCTGGAGCTCTCCCTTAGCACCAGATGGGCCGGATCTTTCGGTAGCCCAACGGCATCGCTTACGATCCCGTCGTCATCATTCGCCAGCGATCTCACTCTTCTTTTCTTTCTTTGTTTTTTGCAGTCAAGCCGTCGTTTGCTGAGAAGTTCCCGCTTTCGTTCTTCGACGACATCAAGAAGTTTTTATTGATCTGCCATCAGTCTTGGGCCGACGTGACGCAAAAAGGGTTCGCCGAGCAATTGGTAAGTCGGGTCTTCTTCTTTTGATTTTATCCTTCTTTTCATGGCTGACAATCCCGTCTTGATATTGTAGGATTAGTACACAAGTCGTCGGAGCCTGCCTCGGAAATGGGTCTCAAGAAATGAGATTTCCGCAACTATTCTAGCGTTTAAGGAAGCGTCCCAGGTTTATCGAGCCCAGCGGAATCGTCTCGCCGGCCCAACGCTCAAGAGGGAAGCCAGACCGCTCCTCCGGCTGTTGCTCGTTCTGCTGATGTGATCGAGCAGACCAATGTCCCTCCTCCGGCTTCGGTTCCAGAATCCAAGGGTCGGGATGGAGGCGGAGTTCCTGACCCTGCGCCTCTACCCGAACACCCCTCCTCCAACCAGGGCCCTGATCAGACGGCCCCTGGAAGAAAAGAGGGCGACCCTGATCATGGATGATGAGGGCTCTTGTGCGCACCTTTTCTGGCGTTACCGCACTAAACCTTGTGAAGGACCGGAGCCGAACACCCTTTCTCACAAAGACTCCTTCTACAAGTATGTCCAAGCACAAGTTCGGGTAAGTTTCAATTCCTCTCTTTTTTTTTCTTTTACTCTTTCTGCTTCCTTTTTGGCGTTTTCCTAACCTCTTGCCGCATTTTGGTTTTTAGGCTAACAATGCTGCAGCCTATATGACGACTCTCTACGATAAGGCTCTGAAGAGAGGTCGTCAACAAGAGGTGACTTCTTCCGATCAGATCCCTTCCCTCGAGAAGGAGATGTCGGGAGCCACGGCGAAGGCGGTTGAGCTCGTCCAAAAGTCACGAACTGATGTTGAGCGACTCAAGGAGGAGAAGCTGGCCGAGGCTAGCAAGACTACCAGACTTCATGAGAAGTATACGCTAGAAACGTTTGAGGCTTCGTTGCTCCCGCACTGAGTGGGGTAAAAAAGAAGTTGAGCGAGCTCACGATGAAAACGACGCCTAGTTCTCGGGACTCCTTGAAAAAAAATGAAGAAGTACATAGCTCAACGTGGTGAGGTAGAAAACATCGTTTCTACCCAAGCTCAGGTCGAAGGGACCCTTTCCTGCCTAGAAGTTCTAGAAGGGAAAGGTTGGGTTTTCCCCGACGAGCTCCTCAAGACCCTCCGAGACGATCAGTTGAAGTGGTCAAAGGCGGCGGATGAGATCGACGAGATCTCATTTTCTGAAGGCGAACTTGACCATGCATCCTTTTTCCCTCAAACCGATCCTCCCGCCGAAACTGAAAGAGCTGGGCCAGGAGTGCTAGGAATTCCGGAGCAAGGAGCTGATGCCCATGGATCGACGGAGACGGACAATGAGCCCGGCCAAGTCCGGCCATAGTCGTGCCCCCCCTTTTGTTTTTCTTTTCTTTTCCTTTCATAGTAGATCGGCGGGGATGGGTTTGTGTCCTCGCTTCTTCTTTATTAATATAACTATCTTTTTTTTCTGAGCAATCTGCCAGAAAGTGTTAAAACAAGATCTCGAAAAATGATTTCAGTGTTATTGGCTCGTCGCATTAGTTTCATCCTTTAACTCTCTGACCTTATCGTTTGGTCATGGGTTAAAAATTAGATTTACAATAATCGGAATTGTTAGGTCGTCATGCCAGTCTAATCCTTTGACTTTGTGGGCTTAAGTGCGAACCGGAGTTCGGTCATACACTAAAAATTCGACTCATTCTAATCGGAATTATTAGGTTGTCCTACCAGTTTAATCCTCTGACTTTCTAGGCTTTGATTTTTTTAAGTTCGGCTTACCTTGTTCATAGAGCGATCTTCAAGATTGTCATGCCGGCTTCGCTCCTGAAGGTCCCGGGCTTTTAGTTATTCAAGATGCGAGTCGGAACCCGGCTTATCCTGTTTTCCAATCTTGGGTCGAAAACGATTATGCGAGATTGATTCGCCTTATGTTGTCTCGTTTGACCTTCGACTAAATGCGGGACTGATCCCGGCTTTAAGACGTTCGAGCTGTGAGTTATCTCAGAGTGCGTAGTTCGGTCGTTTGGCCAGAATGCCGAGGTCTGATCATTGGACTTAGTCGAAAATAAATTTTTACTAAGTTATAGCTGGACGTTTTAACAAGCCTGCCTACGTACCCAAACACAGGGATCAAGCCATTCGTAGTTCGGTTTACATAGATTGTTCGTAGTGGGAGCTCTATTTTTTTTTGGTGGTCTAATAGTAGTAGCGCTTGAGATTCGCGGAGTACCAATAGCGTGGTACGGGTTCTCCATTCATTGTCATGAGCTCGAACACTCCCGGCTTCACGATATTTGCGACGTCCTTCCCAGCCGGCGCCGAGCTTCCCAGCTCGGTATTCCTTTATATTCTCGAAGAATTTTTGAAGGACGAGGTCTCCTTCGTCAAAATGCCTATTACGTACTTATTTGTTAGTAGCGGGCTGCTTGTTGTTGATAGTTTTGCATTCCTAGTTTCCTCAAGAGAATTTAGTTGGTCAATCAACATCGTGTTGTTGACATCTTCATGTTGAGGTGACTTGAGACGTCGTAAAATAGCCTTATTGACCTCGGCTGGGACCATTGCCTCGCAGTCGTAAGGGAGCGAGAAAGGCATCTTGCCACTTGCGCTTCGAAGTGTGGTCCGGTGCGACCATAATAGTCCATCCAGCTCGTTGACCCATGTTCCCTTCTTTTTCTCTAGCTGCTTCTTGAGTCTGTCGATAATGGTTTTATTTGTCGCTTCAGCCTGTCTGCTGCCTTGGGGGTATCGCGGCTTGGATTTGCTCAGGCGGATTTTCCAGCGTTCGCAGAAGCCTTCGAACAAATGCGAACCGTTGTCAGTGACGATCTCATAGGGAAATCCGTGACAGCAGATGATGTATTTCCAGGCAAAGTTCTGGACCTCTTTATCTTGGATACGGATGAATGCCTTTGCTTCTACCCACTTGGTGAAGTAATCGGTCATGACGAGGAGATACTTGCACTGTTTAGAAGCTAGTAATGGTCTGACGATGTCCACGGTCAATCGCATGAACGGGTATGGCGGTGTCACAGTTTTTAATAGCTCGGTGGGTGCATGGATCATAGGTGCATATCGTTGGCCCTTCTTGCACCGAGTTGCATGCTTTTCGCAGTCCGTGATCATCGTTGGCCAATTAAAACCGTGCTTTTTTATTTTAAGAGCGAGAGCTCGTCCTCCTGAATGATTTCCTCGAGCACCTTCATGAGTTTCTGCCATAACGCGCCGTACCTCATCTCCATGAATTCAAGTGAGAAGGACTCCTGCCGCGTTCCATCGAAAAAGCCCTCCATCGATGAGAGCGTAGTGTGCAGCTCGGACTCTAAGTCGACGAGCTTCCCATTTGTCCTTTGGTGCCTCCTCATCAGCGATGTACACTCTGATTTCTCGTCTCCAATCCTCAAGGGCTTGGTCATCACCGAGCTCCATAGGACCGTCGATCTCATCCTCCTAATAGGTTATCGCACAGACGTGTGGCGGGAGATCGATGCTTGGAACAGCGGTGCTTTTCATTGGAACATGACGTCTTAAGTCGGCATCTTTGGTAAAACCCAGAGCGGCGAGTGTGTCGGCCGCGCTGTTCTCTTCTCTTGGAATCTTTGTCTGGGAGAAGCTTGAGAAACCCTCGGCGAGATGTTTGACGATCTTGAGGTAGTTCTCCATCCATTCATCCTTTGTCGCATATTCGCCACTGAATTGGCTTGCGACGAGCTGGGAATCACAGTATGCTCGCAGATGTTTTGCTCCGATTCCTTTGGCGAAGCGGAGGCCGGCGATTAGGGCTTCGTATTCGGCCTCATTGTTGGACGCTTGAAAGTCGAGATGGAACGACTTCTTGAGTATTTCGACGTGGAGAGTCCATATATCAACTGGCGTTGGATCGTTGCTTACCAGCTCGGGCGGAAGCTCGAAGAGGAAGTCGGACAGGACCTGAGATTTTGCACTTTTCCGATTCTTGTACTCGATGTCATACTCGGAGAGTTCGATTGCCCATTTTGCCATGCGTCCTGATTGACTGGGACTATGGAGGATAGTTTGGAGTGGTTGACTTGTCATCACGGCGATTGAATGCGACTGGAAGTATGGTCGTAGCTTTCGAGAGGCTACAACAACCGAGAGGGCAAGCTTTTTCCAGAACGGGATATCTCACTTCTGCTCCATCTAATGTCTTTCTGGTGTAGAAGACCGGCTTCTGCTCACCTCGATCTTCTCGCACTACGACGCCACTAATAGCAGCGCTTGTCGAAACACTGACGTAGATGCTTGATATGGTCCTTAGCTGGATTAACTAGCATATCGTCGATATAAACCTCCATCGTCGTCTCGAGCTGATTGGCGAACATTTTGTTGACCAATCGCTGATAAGTTGCTCCCTCGTTTTCAGCCCAAACGGCATGACCTTGTAGCAATAAGTACCGCGATCGGTCATGAAGGCTGTCTTCTCTCAATCGTCCGGATGCATGAATATCTGATTGTAGCAGGAGAACGCGTCCATGAAGGAGAGGAGCTCGTTACCCGCTGTGGTCTCAATGAGCTGGTCGATATGAGGGAGTGGGAAACTGTCTTTTGGGCAAGGCTTGTTCAGGTCAGTAAAATCGACGCAAACTCGCCATTTCCCGTTCTTCTTCTTAACAACCACCAAGTTAGCTAACCATTCCAAATATTTTACCTCGGCGATGGATCCCGCCTTGAGTAACTTGTCAACCTTGTCGTTGAGTGCTTGCACTTTCTCTAGGCCAAGTGTAACACCCGTTTCTCTAGGATGACCGGGTTGGGTCGGAAGGGGAGGCGTCGAAATAGAGGACTTTGAGCTGAAATAGGACCAGTCCGTGAATTTCGGGGTGTTGGGCGACGAAATTCCGACCAAGCGGATTTTTCGGGCGACCTTATCGAAATTCGGTCGACCTTGGGTTGGACCGGCAGACTAGGTGATAGCTGGTCGACCCAAAATTGAATTGGGCCGATGATTGCGGCTGAAACGATTATTTGGGCGTCCGTGGGTAACAGCTTCCGAGATATGCGGAAACAGTTGCCTAGATTCGCGGAACGGATAACCTTGGGTAGAGATAAGGGGCGTCGAACGGTCAGCGAGATTTGCGGGGACGGTTACCTGAAATCTCGGGGTCGGGTGCAACAGCGAATTCTCTACCCTGGCCTATATAAAGTGACCTAAGCCGTACGGCCGCGGTCTTAAAAACTGGTATAGGCTGTTTCACCAAGCTTCCGTCGTTTCTGCTTAATGGGTCGGAAGGTTGGATCGATGTTTAATTCATGACTGGTGACACGTGGATCGATTCCCTTCATATCCTTCATTGACCATGCGAAGGTCCTGACGTTCTGTCGTAGAAAAGCGATGAGTTCATCCTTTTGGTTGGGGAGGAGATCGGCGTCAATTCCGACAGTTCGCTCTGGGTGAAGCTCGTCAATTTGGGCCTGCTCGATTAGATCGCACTTTGGTTGCTCCTGGTGAATCGTCATGGGATCGATAGCTTCTTGGTCGTCGATCAAGCAGGTCGATGTTTTGCGGAGCTTCCTCTCGCTGACGAAACATGACCGAGATTATTGCTGGCTCCCCCGGATAGTATAACTTCCGGCTGGGGTCGGGAACTTGACGCACTGGTGGTAAGTCGATGCTACTGCTTTCATTTGATGGATCCAAGGAGTCCCTAAGATCGTATTATAAATTGCGGGCTTATCGATGACGTCAAACTTGACCCATTTAAAAACGCTGCCGGCCTGGATTGGTAGCTTTATTGTTCCCATCTTATTCGACGATTCGCTGGTGAACCCCGTGAGAACTTTCGTCGCTGGTTTGATGAGTTCTTCGTCGATATCCATTTTTCGCAAGATCCCGGAAAATAAGAGCAACTATGCTGCCGGTTTCGACGAGGATTCTGCTGACGTCATTGCTGCCAATCAGTAGCTCGATAACCAGGGGGTTGTTGTGCGGGTGATCCAGACCGACAGCATCCGCGTTGGTGAATACGAGTGACTCCTCCCTTCGAAAGTTTACTTGCCATTTTTGAGTTGTCCTTTGTCGTTTGTACTTGCGTATTAAACGGACCGAATCGTTGCATGACTGGAGGCCTCCCATGATCATATTGATCCTTCGCCTTGGTGGATTCTGAACTTGTTGCTCGACTTCTCTGTCCCGCTTATTGTTATCTTCGATATGGGCTTGTGTGTTGTTTCTCGCCAGATCAGTCTGCTGGTTGCGCCGATCAGCTTGGATAGCAGGTCGTCGATCTATTTGGACGCTTTTCTATCTACTTCGGTCGCTTATTGACACCTTTCCTTTCTTGTACTCCCTCATAAGGATGTCTTGGAGATGCCTGCACTCAGCGGTGCTATGCCCAGATCGTTTGTGGTAATCACAGAATGCTTGAGGGTTAATCTGTTCCGGCTCCCAAACATACTTATTCCAATTCAGGTTGACCTACGTAGTAGTTGGCACCTTTTCTTGCTTTAGCATCTCTGTCGTAATGATAGCGCGGCTCGTAGTATTTTTCTTATGTTTCTCCTTAACAGTTCCCGCTTTTAGTTTTTCGAGCTTCAGATGTAATCGACAGCTCGGTGGAGTGTGTCTTCCAATGTCCTCAGCTTGGAGAGCTTCAGATCGCGCTTGAAATTGCTCTTGTGCAATAGACCAGCTCGTAGGGCTAGAAGCGTTTTGTCGTCGGTTACATCGATGCGGGATACTATCGATCGGAATCAATCAATATAACTCCGAAGAGTTTCCTTCTCATCTTGGACGCAGGACTAGAGGTCCGCGCTTGAAGCTCCTTGAACGATGAACACGGAGTAGAGCTTGAAGAACGCGGTGGACAGGTCCTTAAAGCTTGATATTGAGTTCGGTTTTAACCGAGAAACCCAGTTGAGAGTTTCGACGAAGTACTGGTAGTAGTTTGCATCGTGCTCCTCTTCCGAGAGTCGTGCCCTAGCCATAGAGATACCGAAGGTCATCAAGTGACGCTGTGGATCCGAATTTCTGGAAAAACTTGGCGGAGATCTCATCTTTCCAAGGTCGCGCAATGGGACTGTGGTTATTTTCTTGGAAAACAGGGTTCGTTGAGTTTGCTCGAGAACCCGCTCGATTTCTGGTGCTGAGCTTATTGCTCAGTGGACTCGCGAACCGATATCATCTAATCGGCGACGCATTTTTTCGATCTCTTCATTGTTAGGCGGTGCTGGACCGGTCTCTTCATGTGTTGCCCGAGCTTTAGGCCTCCTCTCGGTTGCTGTTGGGTTTGTGACGGGTGAAGGACCGAACAGGTTGGCCACCACGTTAGCCCGGTTTCGTTGGACTGTCTGGCTTGGCTCTGCTGGGCGAGGAGCTCGGCAAAGACCTGTTGATGGTTCCATCCGATAGCGGATATCGTCCAGTCGATCCTGGTACACTGTCTGCTGCGCCTGGAGGCTATCTAAGCGCTCGAGCATTCCCCTGCTCAGCTGTTCAATCATGTTATACACCAAGTCAGTTTGGTTGAGCGCCGGGGTAGGCGTTTATGGTGCCGCCGCTTCGTTGTTGTTTTTGGACTCTAGATTTTGGCCATCTCCTTGGCTCTGATGGTTGGTTGCAGGCTGTCTCTCCATCTGGTCGGGCTGGTCGTGACTGGAACTTGGTATGGTTGTCATCTGAAACCTTCTCGCGTTGGGAATTCTTCATCCTGTTCCCCACAGACGGCGCTAATTGTTGAAGTGGAACCTAGCAAAATTAACTTGACGGAGGTAAGTTGAAGATTTAGGAAGGAATTCTTTATTAGGTGGTGGTTGTTAGGTGAAGTAATTCTCCGAGTTAGCTGCTCCCTTCATCTTTGTTTTGATGTCGTTTTTGTTTTGAAGGAGTGGTGGTTGTTGCAATGGTGGTTGCGGTGACTTGGAGTGGCAGAAGAACTACTGTCAGTGTTTGTGATTGCTTTGTTTTGTATCTTTCTTCGTGGAGATCATCGTCTTTATAGTACACATGTTTCAATCATCAATTGCAGCAATTGTTCTCAAACAGCCTGCCAAAACAAACACTTGCAGAAAATTAAAAACAAACAATTCACTATTTGACATCTGTCACCACCCATTTCCGAATATTAAAAAAACTGTTCCGCAAGAAAACTTAATGAACCGTCTTTATTGGGTCGTGAGATAAAATAATTATTGATTAAAGAATAAGAAATCCAAAAGCCGTAGGCCCATTTTTTAATTTTTAACCTAGTATCTTTAACTCTATATAAGAGAGTTAGCTTCTAAGAGTCAGCGGCAAAGGTCAGACGCGTGACGAAATCCTGCGTAATTTGCCAGTCAACCGAGAACCCTAGCCGCCGCCACCTTGTGAGACGATTTTTCGGCGAATCGTGAGGAACCACGTAACGATCAAAATCTGGATGGAAAGCCCCGAGTCTCAGCTTTCTAGAAAGACCTAGATCGTTCTGATACGACGTATGTGGTAAACGTTATCACTGTTTCTTCTCGTCTGGCTCAATCTGTCTGAATCTCTAACAAACGAGAATCTGGCCAGTTTTTGTAGATGAAAGAAACGAATGAGCAAATCTATTCTGACTAATATGAAACTTGGTAAGAATCTTTCTGACTCTCGGACTCAGTCATTATCGAAAACGGATTATCATTATGATCTATGGTTGGAACGTTATTGATTTTTTCTTAGGTCTGATTTGTATAGAACGAATACCTAACCAGGAGTAGGAGAAGTCGCCTTTTGGGATGTGCAGTAATCCTTTAGGCCTGATTTTTGGTAAGAAGAATAATAAGCCACATATCTAGTTGTCTTTAAAATATACTACATTACCTTCAGTAGTTTGGGAGTTAAGATATTTTTACCTGGGCTGTTATGCGCAGCAAATATAAGAGAGCAGTCCGTCGGGATGAGGTGTTTACACAGGCAGATCAATCTCAATTGTAGTCAAACTTTGCAGAGACTTTCACGACAGATAAATTTAAGTCTTGGTTGAAGAAGATCATGTTGAAGATCCAATATCTTAAGGAAATATGGCGTTATAGTCGTGACATTGAATCTGTCTACTTGAAGAGAAAAGAAAATAGATTGTTCTTCATCATTAAGTGACTAAGGTGAGGGCCTGTGATATGTGGATTCATGTTATGCAATAGTATAGTTTTGTAAGCTTCTATATTGAGTTTATGAAATAAAGATTGATGTGTTGAGTGCTATGATGAGTCGTGATTAGTAGAATGATAGTATTAGAATGAAAGGTATTATGATATGTTGATATGTGATATTGGTTAATGGTTATGTGTTGTGTGTGATGTCGGACAGAGGGCGAGGACATGGCGATGCCGCTACACCCCAAAAACTGGCTGACGAGCCAAAGATGGCGTACGACCTTTCGAGGTGACGGCCAGTCCTATTTGTCATGTGATAAGTATGTGAAGTTGTGAAAGTGAATGTGATTATGATAAGTGAATTATAGTTATATGTATGAAATAATGTGGTTAATTATATGATTATGTTTTGTTATAAGATCGGTTATGTGATGTATGACTGTTTCTAGGCTTAGTATATTGGTTTGCTAATTTATATTGTTGTATGTGTGAATCATGTGGACAGATATGATCGTCTCACTGAGTAATTCATTACTCACTCCTCTTTTTCCCTCTTTAGTATGTGCAGGTGTGTTTCTTCTAGCGTAAGTTAGGGCGCGAGACCTAGGAAACAAAAGTGACGGGAACGGGTGTTTCAAAATCCATTCAGACAACTAATCACGAATTTACAAAAAAATAAAACAATCCATAAAATTGGAACTAGAGTGTTGACAGAAACCCAGAAAAGAGAGTAAAGAACATAAATCAAATTATCAGCTGCTGAATTTCTGAGGGATTAAATATCTCTGGATCATATCATGCCTAGTTTTATTGTTCCTCGGAGGAGCACGAACACCCCTAAGACCCAATGGCGTGCACATAGTAGAGGCATAAATGATATAACTCATTGGTTGCTTCAATTTATTTGATGCATTCTTTGATGTAATCTCTGAGGCACTTGCTGATACGCTCTTTTATAACTTTTGGATGCAGTCTCTGATTCATCCTCTGGTTCAATTATGATGTAATGTGAATGTTCCAAGGACTTCTTGGTGATGGCGTGAAAAAAAATTAGGTACAGCCGGCTTCCCTTCATCATTAACTTGCTCAAAGAGGGAAATTGTCTCTCATTTACTCTTGTCTAGGCTCTCATGTCCATTACATCTATGTTCTCTAAGATGACTAGTACTGATGAAAGCATCACTGGTGGACTTGGTAGAGTCAGACTGAGTGTACGTCAGCTTATTTTTAATAGAATATTCTCTCTATCTGGGTCGGCCTTGGGATTTTGTTTCACGATCTGGTCAAGTTCTAATGGAGGTGATGCCCACATAGGGTTGGGGTGTCACAAGTGGTATTAAAGTACATGAAAAGCCATTACAATCTTGCCATGGAGCGCGAGTCCCTTATAAAATGGTTTCTAAAAGCCTTTGCAAAAGTTTATGTGCACATCAATACAAAAAAAACTGTTTATAGCTACGATATTAATTGTGGCTATAATTGTAAATATTTTGTGTCTACATTATTGAGGTGTTTACCCATTCTGCTGCAGTATCAGGGCTGCGCATCAGTCTAGAGAAATCGACCCTCTACAGAGATAGTCACTTCGATTCTAAACGATTTCCCCTTTGCTCACGGCTCTCTTCCGGTCCGGTATGTGGGCCTTCCCTGCTCTCCAAACAGATGACTACTTCAGACTATAACCCATTGATTGAGAAAAATAGATAAAAAATCAGCAGTTGGACAATACATTATTTATCCTTTGTGGGTCGGCTACAACTTATAAATTCAGTGATCCACAGTTTAACTAACTTCTGGATGTCCGCGTTCCGGCTACCAAAAGCCTGCATTCGTGAAATTGACAAACTCTGCCCCACTTTCCTCTGGTTGGGTCCGGAGCTGAATACGAAGAAAGCAAAGCTTGCATAGAAGGATGTATGCAAACCTTAGGAAGGAGGTATTGGTATAAGAGATCTATCTTACGTCAACAAGGTTAGCTGCCTCAAACTGATTTGGAGAATTCTTTCTTCACACTCCTCTCTCTGGGTCAAATGGATCCACCGCTACTTAATTCGAAAAGGATCCTTCTGGTCTGTCAATGTGAATTCATCTCTAGGCTCTTGGACATCGAAAAAGTTTCTAAAATACAGAGATCTAGCTTCAAGCCTAACTAAAGTCAAAAACAGAGTGGAGCATTAACTTCTTTCTGACATGATCAGTGGTCGCCCCTAGGGAGGCTGATCGACAAAACTTGACAGCGCACTTGTATAGACTTGGGAATCACGATTAATGCTACTGTGGACCATGTTCTGCAAACATACAAACCCCGACGGCACAAAGTGGCTGTTCTCAATACCATCGAAACAAAAATTTAAACTTTGCAACTGTTGGACCTTAGTCTAGCAGAGGACATTCGTTTATCGAAGAGACCCCTGATGATTTCTCCCCGCACTTCAGTTCAAAGGCAACCTGTAAACTCATTCGCGCTGTTCAGCCTACTGTGGATTGGCACAAAGGCGTATGGTTTTCCTATTCCACTCCAAAACACTCTTTCATGACCTGGCTGGCTATTCATAATCGCCTCTCGACAGGAGATAGAATGATCACTTTGAACACGGAAACACGAGATCACTTATTTTTTGCCTGCAAATACTCTGCATAGGTTTGGAGAACACTCACCTGGAAGCTCCTTCTCTCACAATATACTGTGCGCTGGAACCGAATCTTAGTGCTCCTTTTCAATACTCATATGAACAAGACGCAACTCTTTCTAGTGCGATATGTATTCCAAGTCATGATCTACTCGCTTTGGCAAGAACGAAATAAACGAAGACATGGAAACTCTCCCATCTCGCCCGATCATCTCACCTGCAGCATAGATAAACAAGTACGCAATCGAATCCTCTCTCTCCGGATAATGGGTATAGAGAAGCATCTTGGTACAATGGAACTCTGATTTGAGACAAGATAACAGACTTTGTCTTTTCTTAATACCTCTATTCTTTATACAAAGTCACATCTAATGTAAAACAGTTTTTTTGGTTGAATATAATTTTACATTCTTTCAAAAAAAACATTTTGTGGCTATTTGACGTTTAGTTATGTATAGCCACAAATGTTTTTTTGTAGCTTTGAGCTTGTGGATATCCGTAGTCTTAATATCAACGAAATAGCCACGATGGTTTTTGTTTCTAAACAATTTCTTTCACCTAAACCAATCAACAATGAGAAATTGAGTTCATCTTACCATAAACTCCCGTCGGGCCTTTGTGGATGGGGGTGAGGCATGTTCTGTCTCTCCAGTGCACTCATCACTGCGGCAAGGCTAGGAAGTGGATGCCGGGAAGCGGAAGAAGTAGCTGGCCTCGTTGCTCTTGGAGGAGGAGTAAGATGAGATTGGCGAGTTCAGTTACCACGCCCTGTTGAAGAAGAGAGTCGGACGTTCATCTGCAAAGTGAAAACAACAGAGGTTAGCATATACAGAGGCAACATAAACAAACAAAATAAGAAGAACCGTGGAGAAAATCAAACTCACCGCAACAGAGAAGAGCCTTGAACGACAAGAGAAAATCGACAAAGAAGAAGAAGAAGAAAGGAAAGAGAGGAAGAAGAAGAAGAAGGGAAAGAGAGGAAGAAGAATCGAGGAGCGTGAATCAACGAAGAAGAAGAATCGCGAAAGAGAGGAAGAAAAATCGCATAGAGTTTTCTGTTGGAGGCGGAAAGAGAGGAAGAAGAATCGTGAAATAGATTAGGGTTTTAATTATGAATAGCCACGGATGAGTTTGCGGCTATATTAAAATAATTTTGTGGTTTTGAAATTAAACCGCGAAATAACTTTTGATATAGGAAAAACAAACCGCGAAACTAATTGCCCAATGAAAATTAAGCCGCGAATAAAAATTTTTGGTACGAAATTTTTAATTTTCTATAGCCACAGACACGTTTGTTGACACTTGTGGCTATAATTTTGTGGTTTTGAAATGAAACCGTGAATTAACTTTTGATATTGAAAATACCAAACCACGAAACTAATTGTCCAATGAAAATTAAGCCGCACCGGAAATTTTCTAATTTTCTATAGCCATGATCAAGTTTGTAGACAATTGTGGCTATATTAAAATAACTAAAAGTAACTTAAATGTTCGACAACCATTTTCGTGGTTAATCGTGGATTTTAGAATTTCACAACTTGTTTGTGGCTAATCGTGGATTGATTGCTTCGAATAGTTACAAAAAAACATAAAATAGCCACAAATTGTATGTTTTTTAAGAGTGTGGCTGGTTTGTGGCTAGTTATGGCTTGAAAATATTTTCACGAATGTTGTCGTGGCTAGTTTGTGGCTATAAACAGTTTTTCTTGTAATGCATGAAAGTTTGAAAAGGGTTTTCAAATCACCGACATGATTCAAATCTCATGTCTGATCTTTTGTAACTTATTGCAGCATGGAGCCAGCATGGATAGAAGTTTAGGATACTTGATGGAAGATCAGGTTTGTATGTTTGAAGAGCGTATTATCTACTTCAAGACTAGATGCAGACAAGGTATGAACCGCAAACCTAAGTCGGTTTTGACTCGAGTTGAGGCAAAAGAAGTTGACCTGGCACAATTTCAGCTAGATCACAAGCGTGGAGGCTTGCAAGGAATTCATAAAGCATGAAATTCAGCAAAAAAAAAGGTTGATCGATGTTCCAATACACATCGGATGGGGTCCTGAACGAGTGATACATGGAGCCGAATCGGTTGAGAAATATCACTACGAGTTTGACTCGGCTACTATAATGCTTGGGATGGTAGATACACCGCAAGAGATGATTGACATGTTCATCGGGGGGCTCCAAAAAGAGATCCAAGAGGGGTTTCCGGTTTGTACATCAGGAAGGGCCTTGTATCAGAGCATTGATTGCAGCCTTGCACAAAAAGGTGGTGGAGAAGCAACTCGCTGAGGAGAAATTTGCTGAAAAGAAACTCTCTGAGAAAAAACCCGTTGACTCCAAAAGTGTGATCGAATCCATCCTTTTTGAATGCCTAGAGGATCCCGATGATGACGTGATGTAGGGAGCATACCCGACGATCTCATGGAAATAAAGTTGGATAATTCTGGTAACGATTCCGTCTCCGAACCTTATGACAGTCTCGCGTCAGATTCAGATCCAGAAGGTTCACCATGTGCCCATAAGTGCCTAGAGTCTACCACCATGTTTAGATGAGGAGTAGTACTATTAGAGAACAGATTTGTCATATTATATTGTATATATTTGTTTCCTTATTTGTCGGTAGACATAGGGTTTCTCTGCCTTGTATATATGCTTATGAGACACATCTAATACAATCACGCCGTTCTATTATTGTTTTCTCATGGTATCAGAGCCTAAATAGATCCAGCATACCAGATCGTTCAAGCAGCTACGATGGTGCAAGTTCAAGAAACACAGGCGTCCTCACCATTGTACTTGCATCCATCGGAAGGACCAGGAAACTTGATAACAACGGTGCAATTGAAAGGAGAAAAATATGAAGATTGGGCGAAGCATGTGCGGAATGCCTTGCATACGAAGAGAAAGCTCGGTTTCGTCGAGGGTACGTTGGGGAAACCAACGACGACGGAGGAAGTTGAACAGTATTATGGACGACTTCAGAAGATGTAGGACGAGCTTGCAGTTTACAAACCGCTGCGATCATGTAGCTGTGGAGAACTGGCAGCGCAACTTGAACAAGATCAGGATGAAGAACGATCCCACCAGTTCTTGATGGGATTAGATGATGGGAGGTTTGGAGCAATTTGATCTACTCTCATCAATACAGAGCCACTGCCGAAACTTGCGCAAATATATCAATGTCTCGTATGAGATGAACTTCAACAGGGAATGGCTCGGAACAAAGAAGAAATGTCAGAAGTTGTGGGTTTTTCAGCTCAGACTGGAAACAGAGGAAAAACAGGGAGTTCTCAATTCCGTGAAAAGGACGTGACCTGCTCACACTGTGGAAAATATGGGCACGATATCTCAGATTGCTTTCAGTTGAAAGGATTTCCCGAGTGGTGGGGCGAAAGGGGGAGAAATTTTGATGGAAGAGGAGGTGCGAGAGGTGGTTCCGGCAATGCGGTGGCATTGCAGGAAGCTTTGGCAGAGGTCATGGCTGGACAGGAGCACGAGCCAACATGGCCACTGCGAACGCTGCTCAGTTACAGCCGATGGCAGCAGCGGTCTCTGCGACTAGACGTGAGGGAAATTTTGAACGTGGATCTCTGCCTCATCTGAGCGACAATCAATGGACTGCATTGATTGGTTTCTTGAGCAACCAGAAGAAGGCAGAACCTAATGAAAAACTTTCCGGTAAGACATAATTCATAATTGATTCAGGTGCATCGCACCATATGACTTCGGAACTCACTTTTCTGTGTGATCTTGTGGATATCGTTCCATGCTCTATTCGCTTGCCTGATGGTGATAGAGCTTTGGCTACTAAGCAGAGTCGGATGTGCTTGGGTGGTGACTTGTGGTTATCTGATGTTCTATATTCGCCGGAATTAACATGTTCTCTAATTTTGGTAGCAAAATTACTCAAAGCCACAAAGGGAGTTATGAGTTTTACTGAGGATTTGTGCGTTTTGCAGGACCGTACCTTGAAGATGCTGATTGGTGCAGGTGAAGAGTGCGATGGGGTTTACAAGTTTAAGGGCATTTTTTGTGGACAAGCGAACAAAGTGACAAACAACGGACAACGAGATTTGTGGCATCGTCGTTTAGGCCATCCTTCTGGTCGTGTTTTATCTCTTTTATCTAGCTCTATTGATGATGGTAAACATATCGCAACTGATGAAGGTTGTGATATTTGCTATCGAGCAAAGCAAACACGTGATGTTTTTCCTGAGAGTATTAATAAAGCAGTTGCTGCATTTGATTTAACTTATTGTGATCTTTGGGGAGCTTATAGAACGCCATCTTCTTCAGGGGCTGTCTATTTTCTAACAATTTTTGATGATTATTCTAGAGCGGTTTGGATATATTTGTTACTTGCAAAACGTGAGGTGTCCGAAGTTTTGCAAAAAGTTTGTGCAATGGTAACTCGTCAATTTGACAGAAAAGTACGAGTTGTGCGAAGTGATAATGGAACCAAATTCATGTGTATGAAAAGTTATTTTGAGAAGGAAGGAATCATTCACCACACATCGTGTGTCAACACACCACAGCAAAACGCTCGCGTGGAACACAAACATAGACATATCCTCAATGTGGCTCGTTCTCTGATGTTTTCTGTGACTGGTTTTGTTGTTATGATTGGAGATTCAGCAATTTCTTGGAAGACAAAGAAACAAGATGTGGTGTCTAAATCTTCCGCAGAGGCTGAGTACCGCGCTATGTCGTTTGCGTGCTCGGAGTTGAAATGGATACGCGAGTTGCTCTCTGTTTTTGGTGAACCACCAGATAAGCCTATGAAAATGTTCTGCGACAACCAAGTCGCACTCCACATTGCAGCCAACCCTGTCTTTCACGAAAGAACCAAACACATTGAACAAGATTGTCACTATATACGAGATGAGATTGTGAAAGGCGCATTTGTAACGTTTTACGTCCATACATTGGAACAGAGAGTTGGCATATTCACAAAAGCACTTGGTATACAAGCATTTGAGTATCTTCATAGCAAGTTGGGCATTCGTGATCTCCATGCGCCAACTTGATGGGAATATTAGAGAACATATTTGTCATATTATATCGTATATATTTGTTTTCTTATTTGTCGGTAGATATAGGGTTTCTCTGCCTTGTATATATGCTTATGAGACACATCTAATACAATCACGCCGTTCTATTATTATTTTCTTAAGTACCCGATTTATTTTATTTATTTATTCACTCATTCTTTTCTTTGAGCATCGTTTGTTTTTTTATATATTAGGATTAGTGTTCTTTCTTTTATAATTTGATGGACATTTATGTCCAACTCTACCATTTACTTGTTTTGTTTTTGAGTTCCATTATCTGTGGTCGTCATTCCCAGACTCAGTGTTCTTCTTCCCTTGTGATTGTCACCGTTGTAGTTCTGTCCAGGTTTCCGCTTGGAATTCAGAGACGAATTTCCGTTAAATGAGAGAGAATTGTCATATCTCGATTTATAGAAGTGGTGCATCCTTTTATTAACTTTCTGAACCAGAAAGTCCTAATTCTTCTCCTTTTGGTCAAAACCGTTGCATATATACACAAGAGTATATATATCACCCTCTTCCTCAAGAAATCATAGCTCCCATGGTTCTTAGCCACCGGGAGAGAGTGCCACTTTTTCCTTTCCCCTATAGCATCGACCACCATCTCCATCTTCTTCTCCTTCTCCGTTCCTCTTCTCTTCTTCTTCCTCCATCACGTCTCCTCTCGGGTTTGTGTCCAAGTCGCAGGAGGAGCCGTCACCTTGCGCCGTCCAGCACCATATAACGTCCAGAAGCTTCTGCTCCTCGCCGGAGTGAAAACGTGACAGCAAGGATTACAGCACCATATGCTTGCGAGAAGAGCAATTTTTGAGTAAAATATAGTGTTAAACCGGAGAACTCCAACTTCTAATTGTGAAAATATAGTGTTGGAGTCATAAATTTTCTATGTTGTTGAGAATTCTGTTGATTATAGTCTTGGAGTCGTAAACAGATAGATTATCTCCTTCAAACTCCACGTTCATGTATCCCATTGATCAGCACGCTTGCATGGCCCAAAATAAAACTGAACATTCTGATTCCTTAAGGTTATGTCTACCTTGGAATTTCTCCATGCCACATTCCAATTTCAAGAAAAAACCAGTATCTTTTCCGATGATCCAGCCCAGCCCGGAATAGCTAGTCATTATATTATCTAAAACTAATATAATTGATGAATAAAAATAAATATTTGAATGAATCCTACATAAAAATAAATTCATATTTATGAACTTTAAACTGAAAGCAAAATTTACATAAAAATAATAATTTCTTTAACATATACTGACACATAATAACAAACTATTATTTATTGTATAACTGTTTTGATCTTATAAATATTTATTTACGTGTCAGATTTTTATCAATAAACTTGATACATGTCACGATAATGTTAATTAATAATTTTAAAATATCAATTTTTATATAATAATATAAATTAGCTTTCATGTGATATGTGGATTATAATAAAATGTTTGAAATCTAGAATTAATTACCTGCATAATTATGACTTGTTTATTTAGTCTTTCAATCAAGATTCATATTAAGTTATCCAAAAATATGTTTTGTAACTCGCAATGAGACACTCAAAGAAAAAATTAAGAAAATTTGAAATTAACTTAGATTACCCACAAATTTTGAAAAGTAGCTGCCTAAATGAAAATGATTCTAAAACAGAATTTATTGGTTCTATTATTTAAAAGTAAATATAATGGAATAATATCAAAAATATTAGATGCGTAAACTAATTTTTTTGTTTTACATTATAACATAAATCTAATACATAGTCACTAAAAGTAAACATACAAATATCTTGTTGTTATATAATCACAAAAACCTTAATATTAATATTCTTCTAGATATTTATATAAAGGTGAATTTGGTGGTGCGAATTGAGAGAAAAATAAAATATGTATTTTTTATGAAAGTATATTCTCTAATAAAAGATTATATTAAATTCTGTCATTTTAGAATTAGTAATCTATTGTATTATTTTTTTTTTCTTTTAGTTTTACATGTGTTAGAATTAGAAATATTTGGATATCTTAGGCTTCGTAGCTTTTGTATATTTTTTTTTCTTTGATGATACTTTAAAAAGAAAAAATACTTTGGTGATGAAAAATAGTTATTATAATTTTTTTCTTCCTTAGATTAGTTATTTGCTGTATAATTTTTTTTCTAACAGCTCATATTATTAATCTGCAAATGGGAAATATAAATAGTTAACCAACCAAGGCGGTGGTACATTAAAAGTAGTTGATAAAACAGTAAAATCCCTTGCTTTCTTCGACAGAACATCAGCCGCATGATTCCTTTCTCTGTTTACGAAGTCTAAAGAGCAGTCAGATAACTTGGATATCTAATATCGTATGTCATGAAGAATATTTCCAAGGTCTGTGTTTTTTTCTCTACCGTTAACCACCTTTACTAACTCTCTGTTATCCCCTTAAAACCATACTTTATGCCACCCCTGAATCCATATTAGCTGAACAACATGGAGGAAGCCAATAGCTTATGCTTGGAGAGGTGATGATACATTTTTGAGTTTTGCAAAACCTGACAAGATATGAGTACCATCATGATTACGTACTATCCAGCCCACTGCCGTTGGTTTGATAACTGCTATCAAAGTTACATTTAAGCCACCCCATAGGAAGTGGTTCCCATTGGCTCCTTTTCGGGGTTGGATTATCAAGCAGATTGTCCGACATGATATCCTTATATACGTCGATCCATTCTTGAACAGCTTGTCAACCACGATCAACATCTTCATTCGGGTGCACACTTCTCTTATTAAATAGAAATTCATTCCTCGATTTTCAAATAAGCCAGATAATCCAAAAATATAGTAAGTGCGTATATACCGGGAATGTTTTGGTCTGGTAGATGTGTAACATCGTTCCAATATTTGTCTCCAATTTTGTCGATGGGTTATCAAATTGATAAAAATGAGCATATCTCCATATGGCCTTCACATATTGGCATTCAAAGAGGACATGGTTTATAGTTTCTTCATGTAAACAACACATCTGGCATTGAGAGTTTGCATTAGTACCTATTACCCTCAGCCTTTCTGTCTTTGCTTGTGCTCCTGAAATTGCTCTCCATATGAAATGTTAAATCTTCGGAGCAATCTTTTGCTTCCATATTTCCAGTTTCAAGCAATGGCAAACCGTGAGGAGGTTCAATTTCTTCTTCCTCCATGTGATGAGTAGCAAACCAATAATCCGATTTTACTTAATACGTAGAGTTTCTCGAATATGGCCAAATGTATTTGTCAAATGTTGAAAACCTGGATAGTGGAATGTGTTTAGCTAATGTTGTATCTTCCACATTTAGTGTAGCTAGTAACATTTCCTCATCCCATCCCATCACAAACTTTCATATTGGGATCACCATTGGAGGAGAAGTAGGTAGCCAATTATCCCCCCAAACGTTCGTATCCTGTTCATTCCCAAGTTGTTTTCGTAGTCCCTGTATTAGCAGTGATTTTCCTGCTTGTAGTGATCTCCATCCGTAAGATATGTTAACTTTACATGTGTTGGCGGTGGGCTATGCACCCTCTATTTTAGCTCCAAGTGAACCAATATCGGTCCATTTAGCAAATACAAAAGCCCACTAAAAATCAGCCCAAATTAGTGGAACAATACCATGTTTTTTGTCTATAAATACAAACTTCTCCCATTCCAGAAAGGGGAGTTCTTTTTATAAATTCTGGAGATATCACTCCCGAGAGAGAGCTAAAACGCCTAGCTCGCCAGGTCTAGCTCGTCACGCCTAGCTCGCCAGGTCTAGCTCGTCACGCCTAGCTCGTCAAGCCTAGTTCGCCATGCCTAGCTCGTTAGGCCTAGCTCGTCGATCATAGTTCCCCACGCCTACCTCGCCACACCTAGCTCACTACGCCTAGCTCGTTACGCCTAGCTCGTCACGCCTAGCTCGTCACGCCTAGCTCGTCACGCCTAGCTCATCACGCCTAGCTCATCACGCCTAGCTCATCACGCCTAGCTCTTCAAGCCTATCTCATCACGCCTAGCTCGTCACGCCTAGCTCGTCACGCCTAGCTCGTCACGCTTAGCTCGTCAAGCCTAGTTTGCCATGCCTAGCTCGTCAGGCCTATCTCGTCAATCATAGCTTGTTAGGCCTACCTCGTCAAGCCTAGCTCGCCACGCCTAGCTCACCATGCCTAACTCGTCACACCTAACTCGTCACGCCTAGCTTGTCACACCTAGATTGTCACGCCTAGCTCATCAAGCCTAGTTCGCCATGCGTAGCTCGTCAGGCCTATCTCGTCGATCATAGCTCGTTAGGCCTACCTCGTTAGGCCTAACTCGCCATGCCTAACTCACTAAGCCTAGCTCGTCAAGCCTAGTTCGCCACGCCTAGCTCGTCAGACCTAGCTCGTCGATCATATCTCGTCAGGCCTAGTTCGCCACACCTACCTCGCCACGCCTAACTCGTCAGGCCTAGCTCATCGATCATAGCTCGTCAAGCCTAGTTCGTTTGGCCTTACTCGCCACGCTTAGGTCGCCACGCCTAGCTCGTCAGACCTAGCTCGCCACGCCTAGCTCGTCAGACCTAGCTCGCCACGCCTAGCTCGTCGCTACTAGCCCTGTAAGCCTCTAATTGCTCCTAGTTCATCTTGTTTTCACCTAGCTACGACTTCATTTATAACAAGATTCTTCAAGCTCCACATCTTACATTGACTATAAGTCTCTGTTTGAATACTTTGTTGAAATCCAACATCAACAACATGTCGATTCGAAAAACATCAATGAATTATGGTAACGCCTTTTATAAATCATTGCCAACAGACCGGACGGCTGACTATACACTCTCCAAGCTTGCTTTGCTAAAACGACAATATTGAATTTGTGCAGATCATGAAACCAAACCTCCCTTCTTTCTTAGGTAGAGAAAGTCTCTTCCATCATAATTTTTCTCTTACCATTTTCTTTTCTCCACCAAAATTCAGAAATCAAGCTATTGATCTCATCACATACAGTCTTTGGGATCAGAAAACAACTCATGGCATATATTGGTTTTGCTTGCACCATAGTCTTTATGAGTAGCTCCTTGCCAGCTACCTTTTCCTTTTTTTAAGTTATGTATCTTTTAACATGTTTTTCATTTTTCATAATTATTAATTTTATCATTTTTTTTATTTTACATATATCAAAATCATCATCTTACTTCCAATTGTACCAATACTCAGAATTTGTTGCAGCTCTTGTCGTTTATGGTCTCGTATTCTCATGCCAAAAATCATTGATGACTTGTTATAATTAACTTGTTGACCTGAAATAGCTTCGTAGTTTTTTTTCTATATACTATTATAACATATTTTTTACTTTTTCCTTTTTTGAAGTGATGTATCTTTTTAACATGTTTTCCATTTTTCATAATTATTAATTAAATCATTTTTGTTTATTTTACATATATTAAAATAATCATTTTAATGCAGTGTGTCACGATCATGTTAATTACTAACTTTAAAGAGCCAAAATTTATATAATAAGTATATTGTGAAAATCATACATAATTAGTTTAGTTTAAAATTTTAAAAATATATATACCTGCACGGGTGCGGGTAAGTTATATTTTAATAATATTATTTGAGAAGTCAATTTCATATGTATCGCGCTCACGTTAATCCTCAAAAATGTTAATTACTTTAATTTTAAAATTATTATGACTAAGTACTATTATTATTATTATTCTTTTAATTTTCCTTGTTTATTCAAAAACTTTTATTCCAAATTATCTTTCTAAGATAACAAAATATAAAATATCTCAAAAATTTTGTAATTTTATTCGAAAAGTCTAATATGATAATTATTTCAAAATAAATATTAAAAAATAATTAAAAATATTTTTCTATGAATCAAATTTTTGGCATAAAATGGTTCGCTTATGCAATTCCAAACTAATCCACATTTTTAATTTATTTTTCTTAATTATTTTTCCAAAAAAGCATATATAAAATGATTAAAAAAATTGCAGAAAATATATTTACAAATCTAAGATGATGAATGGAAATGTATGTATTTAAAAAATTTAAACTGAATTTAGCCTAATCCGAATCAAATACAATTTGTGGTTCAGTTCGGAGGTATTGTTGCAACCTAGTTTACCAAAAAATGAATACAATCTGAATTCTTATAATGAAAATCACATATCTAATTAAGATAACAACATAAAAAATTTAAAATAATATTTGATTTAATTTTTTCATACAATTAAATTATAAAATGATTTTAAATGTATGAGCAAGTGAAATAAAAATACTACTCAATTTTTATAACTTAGTTATTTTATAAATATTCATATATGTGCATCAGCTTTCAAAAGATTAGCGGGTTTGTTTATTTATGCAATTTCAAACCAATCAACATTTCAGTTTTTTGTTTTCTAATTTTTTTCTCAAAACAATATATATCAAATTGAAAAAAAGTTATAAAAATATATTTAGAAATCTAAGAATAAAAATCAAACGAAATATAATTTAAAAAAATAATACAATCTTAGTCTAATAGGAAAAACAAAATTATGGTTCATTTCAAAAGAATAGATAAAATCTAGTATACCTAAATAATGAAAAACAGAACTGTTTCTAATTTTATACTTGAAATCACAGGTCTAATTAAAATAATAACATACAATAATTTAAAATAATTTCTTATTTACTTTTCATACATATAAATGACAAAATGACTTAAAACTTATAAATAAATAAAAATGAAATACTAAACAATTTTTATGACTTAATTATTTATAAATATTTATATCCGTACATGAATACGAGAGAATCACCTAGTAGTATATAAAAAATACCACAGCCATGTAACAGTTTTACATACAAAAAATGCTAGAAAACATTTATGAGATGCGTACAACAGTAGTTATTATTATCAAGTTTGAAAAATTACAGGTTTTTATCAAAAATATAGAAAAATTACAACAGACCTTTAAAATAAAATAAAAAATCTCAAACTCAACTCCATATTATACAATACTGCATCATAAGACTAGATTTTTTATTTTATTTTTTGCATTCAAATTTCATTTTAAAATAGATGAGTTGCTTAAAATTCATGCAAACTTGGTATTTTGGTGAGGAAACCACAAACCATGATTAACGTCTCCGATGACTGCTGGCTCCACCAGCTGATGAAGAGAAACTGCCATCAGACATAAAAGGCTCGGAATGTGATATGACATGTTGTTGTTGTTGCTGCTGCATCATACCCATATGGTTCATGTCAATGAAAGATTCCGAAACTCCCCATACTTTTACTGATTTGTCCAGACTTCCACTATATACAATCCATTTTTTGTCTTGACGTTCTGACACTTCACGATCTGCTTCTACCGCCAAACATTTTACAGGACCTGTGTGACCAGTTAGTACAGAGAGACATGTATGGATATTTCCATCTCTCTTCCACACACATATTGTCTTATCAGCAGATCCACTAAAGACAAGACTGCCTGCAACTTCAAGGCAAAGAACAGCAAGTTTGTGTCCTTTCAAAACACCACCGTAGTTCAATTGCTTCTCTCTTTCCCAAAAATTCACCAAACCATCACTCGAACCGAAGTACACAGCTGCACCATTCTTACTTACAGCCAAAGCTGTAACTGCACTTTCTTGCTTTGTTAATGTCTGCATGAGCGTGTGTTTTGTATGTTTTCCTTGTTGCTCACGCTTCCATGCTTTTACTGTTCCATCAGCTGATCCAGAGAAAACAATCGCTTCGGTTGTTGATACCACTGAATTTACTGCATCATCGTGAGCTGGGATTGATTCTAGACATTTTGAATCAGAAATCCTCCACACCTTAATGGTTCGATCCCATGAAGCAGAATACAACAACCCTTGTTCGTCATTTAGGCTCAAACATGAAACAGCATCAGCATGTTTGATCCAAAGCGCGGTACGGTGTTTCTTCACCTCAACATAGTTTCTTGGTTTGAGAGAGGCCTTGAATATATCTTTCAAAGTAGGTAATGTTCCAGAGCGTTTGTGCAAGCTTTGATTCTTAGGAGATACTTTCCAAACACGAATTTTTCCATCCTGGTGACCTGTGAAAATCTTCTCCCCTGAAATCACAATGGCCTTTACCAATCCACTGTTGCATTTAAATGCACTAAACTCCTTTAGATTCTTCCACACACGTATGTTCTTGCTATCAGAACCTGTGTAAAGAAGATCTTTTGTGGCAGCTAAAGAATATATGTGACCTTCTTCCCGGACAAGCGAGCCAATAAGACCATTCTGAGGTAGATTTTCTTCAACATTAGACCATTGCGTTTGAGTAAATGGAGTTGCTTGGTTCCAAGGGGACATCATCATTGGAGAACCTTCACAGCTCATTCTATCATACATGCCAGTTCCAACCGCAGATGCACTGCTATTGCGTACGCCATACTCTTCCTCTGTCTGGTGGGTCATTGTGGAAGAGAGATTTGGATCAGAATGCATCATATTGCCATATTTTGCCCTAGGAATACTATCCGCCTCGGCGAACATTTTGAATATGTTACTAACTTCTGATCCTCAGAAATTAACAACTTCGAATTAATTGATTCGTGCGGAGAGGAGAGAAAAAAGGGAAAGAAAGGAAATTAGATTGAGATTGGAAGGGGTTTGGTTTTTAGCTTAAGAACGATGATGTGATACAAATATAGCTGTGGCAGGAAGCAATGGAAGAATGATTGATTAAATCTTTTTTAATTATTGTTGTTAAAAATTCATTGGTTTAGCATCGTGTTCGTCAACTTAACCTAATTTAGGAAAAGTCTTGTTGCTTCATCTTACATCTTGCACATTGTTCTAACTCCTAGCAATCTTTTTATTTGTTTCCTCCCTTAAAATAGATTTGTAGTTATAAAGGGAGCAGCAGAGATTTCCTGTTAGAATAAGTGCCAACAGAAATAGAACGAAATTAATAGATAGTGGTTATAAGTCTTCTTCCATATCAAACAAGGACTGGTTTGTAAACCATATGTCTAGAATTCAATTAATTATCACCCAAAAATTGGTAAGAAGGACTAGATGTTTGGGTTTAAATTAGAAAAAACTAGGGTTTTGATTTGTGCGATGCGCGGGGTTAAATAAATTTAGAAAGCAAAGATATATTGTTTAGATAATAGAGCAATCAAACATGAAATGTGTATTATGAAATGTCAATTCAGATAAATTTGTTAAGCATTGTTGGGGATAAATATTATCTTTTAGTTTCTATATTTTTTTTAACATCACATATATTTATTTTTAAAAAATATTTTACGATAATTTATTCAATATGGTTCTTTTGACCGACCCTAGATATTTTAGGTATACACTATAATGACTTGAATAAATTGACTGGTAAACCGGTATGATTCTAGACTCTCATTCTATGGTGGTGTGGTGATGAGGTTATTGACTTAGACGAAGCACAAACCGATGTACCCAAGTTATTGGAGGTTCACATGACATGTTCTACGACCAGAAGTCTATATGAGAACTTTAATATAGCAGTGATGATATACCTAAAATTAAAGTATGTCTATTCACTGCCACATATTTTACATTACATTGAGGTTTTAGTAGAAGTGTTTTGGATGTAATATATATTTATATGCAACCCCGAAGATCTTCAAACAACTTAGATAATCACATAATAGATTTATAAGAAGGTTTATAAGAAATACCTGCATTCATTGTCGCAATGAAGACGAGATCTTTCCTGGATGATCTCTTTGTGGAAGAGAAAAGCTTAAGTAGGTGATTAGATTTCTCTCTCCTTGCCTAGAACTTTTAGGTGTTGTTTTTCTTAAGGCTTGCATATATGATGGTCTAATAACAAGTATTTATAGGTGGAGAGAGAACCTAATACCTCATTAGGGTTTACATAGATTTAATTTCAACCATCCATCAAAATAGAGATTATCTAGATATTTACTTCTTTATTTTCAATATATATTGGACACCAATTACATTAAAACATAGCATTAATCAAATAGAAAATTGATTAATATAAAACCATATTATAGAAAAGAATTATTTCTTACATTCGATGCCACTGATGTGGTTCCATTACCTTGAGGTTTTTTCATTACATTAAGGTTTTTCATTATCTTGAGGTGTTCGGTCGAATAGAGATATCGTTTAGTTGAACATCATGTTTGTTAGACCTATTGTTCGACAATACATGTATTAGCTCTAAATTCTACAATTTGCTCTGGTTTGATGCAGATATTTTAGGTATTTCTTAGAGAAAATCAGTTAGGGATGAAAGC
Source organism: Schrenkiella parvula (assembly GCA_000218505.1). NCBI lineage: Eukaryota > Viridiplantae > Streptophyta > Magnoliopsida > Brassicales > Brassicaceae > Schrenkiella > Schrenkiella parvula. Next base: position 1,225,110 of record CM001190.1, read on the forward strand.
TAACTTCCTATCTTATCTGGTGCCCAAAATTCAGCATGATCTAACCATGGGATGACCTACATATGATGCAATATTTCTCTTTATCTAAAAACACTAAATCTGCAAGAGAAAACATACCAATTGATGTCCAAATTTTATAACTACCTTCCTTGTCTCCATTTCCCTGGACTTAGTCTTTTTCTGAAAAATTACATAATGAATCCATAAATCACATATGCCAATCCATTTCCCTGGACTTAGTCTTTGCCATATGATGGTTTCTATAAGAAACCGATTTCTTTCCTTTCGTCATTTCACAGTTTTTAAAGGGAAAACAATTTTGAAGCTTAGAAATATTATTGGCACAATATTATACTTTATTTTGTAAATCAAAAAGAAATGTCGAGCTCTAATTCCAATGATACCTCCGTACCAAGTGTTTCCAAGTCCAGTGGTTTTACTCTCCGACATTTTTTACATAACTACACATAAGAAAGTGAAAAAACGAGAATGTGAGAGGTTTGAAAAGAGGTGAGAAAAATGATAGGTATCAATAAAAAAATGAGCTGGCCATTCATGAGGTAAGAATAATGAATAGTCATGCATGATGGTTCGTTTTCTTGATATAACACCTTAATAAAAAAAAACTCAAGTTTAAGGTCCAGTAAAATAGAATTAGCATATTCTTTCCAAGAAAATATCTGCAAACTAAAATTCTCTTGGGAAAGATAAGTCGCATCTAGAAAATCTTAAAAGCATATATGGTCAAATTTGTCTGCTTCAGATAATACGTCTGCTTCAGATAAATCTTCAAAAAGTTGTCACTATAAAATATTAAAAGTTTATATGGTCAAATTTCATCATTATAAAATATTAAAAGCATATATGGTCAAATTTCATCATAAGATTTCGTCACAATTTATGACTCAAAATTTGACTCAATAAAGCAATTTTAATATTAAATAAATCAAACATTTGACTCAATAAAAACCAGAATAAACAAAACAGAAATAAACATGTCAGATAACAAAGCATGAGTTCAATGTTGTGAATTGGACTCTATCTTTCGATACTCTTCTACAGGAGATGGTTAAAGAATCGGAGCTCGAAGCTGCTTGTCACATATTCCGAAAGTATTGTTATGGTTGGGAGGTGAATTCTCGAATAAGGGCTCTGAATTTGCTTATGGAGGTTCTCTGCCAGGGCAATCACTCTGACTTGGCTTCTCATGTCTTTCAAGAGATGAATTACCAAGGTTGCTAGCCTGACAGAGACAGCTACAAGATTTTGATGAAAGGGTTTTGTCTAGAGGGGAAACTTCATGAAGCCACGCATTTGTTATATTCGATGTTCTGGAGGATCTCGCAGAAAGGTTCAGGTGAGGACATTGTGGTTTATAGAATTTTACTAGATGCGTTATGTGATGCTGGGGAGGTTGATGAAGCTATTGAAATTCTTGGTAAGATCTTGAGAAAAGGATTCAAGGCTCCGAAACGATGTTACCATCGTATTGAAGCTGGCCATTGGGAAGGTACCAGCGAAGGTAGAGAACGGGTGAAACGTTTGTTAACGGAGACTTTGATTCGAGGCGCGATTCCCAGTTTGGATAGCTATAGTGCCATGGCTACTGATCTTGTCGAGGAAGGTAAGCTTGTTGAAGGTGGCGAAGTCCTTCTTGTAATGCGAAGAAAAGGCTTTGAGCCAACACCATTTATTGATGGTGCCAAGGTGAAAGCACTGTGTAGAGCTGGAAGAAGCGGTTTCTGTGCATTTCAGCTCTTTTTTTTTGCGTCTAAAACTCTTTTTCTAACTTGTGCATTTCAGCTCTAGCACTCATAGTTAATTTCTTACAAATAGAAACACCAGCATTTCTAATTCCTAGTAGATGTGCTTTGACTCTAGAATAAGATCCAGTTCGTATTTCCTTATAAATATTGCATTGAAATCTCCAATTTCCTCCATCTGTTCTTATTCTTTCTAGTTTAACAATGTAACTCCGTATTGGAGCTTCTCCACACAGATCAGATCCACCACTAGAACCCGCTTGATTACTATGTTCTTGCGACATCACTATTAAATCAACTAACTACACAAAATCAAAAAAGAAAAAGAAACATAAACGACATCATTATCGCTTTCACAATGCCTTGCTGTAGAATTATCCCATAAAACTATAAAAACATAGATTTTTTTCATAAAAAAATCATAGATACATATCTAGTATAGTGATTAATCACAAGAGGAGAGAAAGATAGGTGAAATATACTCAAAAGAAAAAGAAAAAACGTGAGATAGACTCAAAAGAAAATGAGAGATGTTACTTAATGGGAGAGAAATATTTCTTAAAGAATATACTTAAAAGCAACAGTGATTTAATATTGAATTTAAAACTAAAACCTACGATTCTTATCAATCGAAGTTGTTAAGTATATTCTTTTTTTGAATTATATTCTTTTTTTTAATTATCTCCTCGTTTTTAATTATCTTTATTAAAATTAAACAAATTGATAATAGAAAACCTTACAAATCATGCATACATACGGTGACCATTATTGCTTGTTATCAATAATTGGTACATCTAGCCACCATGGCCAATTAAGTGGATAAGCATAAAATTTGTTTTCAATTATTTTTACCTTGACTAATGTACATTAAATGGATAAACATAAGATAATCACAGTAAAAACAAATCTTAATATTATATATACATATACATATACTTTTAACATTGGTTTAATATTAGAAAACATGACCGAAACATTTATCAATTTTCGAAACGGCACCAAAATGTTTCGAGAGCGTCCCCACGACGTTCCTATCCCCAAAACGTTTCAGAAACGGAAAACGCTGGTGTAGCGGCATCCCCGTGCTTCATAGGATGGAAGGTCATTGCCTTCCAACAGTTGCAGTGTATAACGTTCTTATAAAAGGCCTATGTGACAAAGGAAAATCAATCGAGGCTGTTGGATATCTCAAAAATATGTCTAAGCATGTCTCTTGTGTAGCTAACGAAGAAACATATCAAACTCTAGTAGATGGTTTGTGTTGTGATGGTGAATTTGTGGAAGCGAGTCAAGTCATGGGGGAGATGTTGATATAATCATTTTTTCCTGGTGTCGAAACTTACAGTGTGATGATAAAAGGTCTTTGTGTTATGGACCAGAGATACGAAGCTGTGATGTGGTTGGAAGAAATGGTGAATCAGGATATGGTGCCGGAGTCTTCTGTGTGGCACGCTTTGGCTGAATCTGTCTGCATTGGTGCCGTTGATGTTGCTGAGATACTTGAGCATCTGATTAGTAGCAAATGTTAAATCAAATAACTAACTGCTGCTTGATCTGTGAACTTTAGTAAGTTTGATGATGCAATGTGAGAATCAGCAACATGTTATTGGTACATGAGTGAGCGCAGCGAGCAAGACGATCCACTGGTTTCCAGTATGGTTTATGATTCTGGGGCTATTGGTTCATGTAATGGTGCTCAAGATTGTGTAAAATTCTTCGAGAAACAGAAGTTCATGGAGAATCTATTCGATCGAGGATTCAAAGACGGGTCAAACCGGAAAGTTTTTCTGGTTTTCGGTGGATGATCTGTTGCTTCTGACTTGTGAGATCAATAAGCCCACATGCTGATTTGCTGATGCTATCTCTTTTTTTATCATTCTACTTGAAACGTTTTTTTGAAGGAAAGAAAAAAAATGTAATTGTTGAATTAACAAAGTTCACTGACGTCTTGTAGGTGCAAAATACGTAGTAAAGAATTTATTTTACATTGGCAATGATGAGTTTTGCAAATTAGGAAAAAAAAATTCAGATGATGGAGTCGTTTGGGATCACTGCGTTTTGAAGTATGACAATGATTCCTTCTCTTATAACGTATCGTTCGGCTTCTCTGTTTCCTTCTTCAACATTGTCTCTGTTGATAATCTGTGAATCGTATTTATTTAAAAGAAATTGATTTTTAGTTTTAATTTACCTTTTTTGGTTAACTTAAATATTTATATTAGTGATAGTTACCGTAACGTTTTTACCGATCCTGGCATTTTTATCTATAATCGCCCTTCTTATTTGACTCTTTCACCGATCCCTATTCGAATCTCTGTCTTCTCCTCCCTCCCTTTTCTTCTCTCATCTTCTTCCATCTGTAAACACAACTCGTGACAAAAAATATTATAACATCAATGTAAGTCAGTGAATCAGTCTGATTTTCGACCCAAGAGACCATGTTTACCTCATAGATGTTAGAACCAACGATGATTGAATCTTCTACAATCACTTCATCTGGGATTCTCGTTCTCATTCCCACCACCGATCCTCTGATAACACATCTCTGCTCGATCAACCCATAAATAACATACCAAAAGAAGAGGAAGGTCTTATGTGACCTTTCGATCAACAATGATGTTGATTCTTGATCTGCGTAGTTAACAAATCCAGACTTCGAACATAAAGGAAAAACACACATAATTGTTTACCCAGTTCACGACGGGGAGTCGCTACGTCTAGGGAGAGACGGTGCTCTCAAAGATCCACTAGCCTTGCCGGAAAACACCTCCGGCGTGGTTTACAGACTTGATGATCCTAACCAAGTCTAACCAATTTCTGCTTGTTTTACAAAGATACAAGATTACAAGAAGGCTTAAGGATAACTATGAAGCTAATCCTCTCTCAACATCAACAAGACGTAAGGTCCCTCTGACTCTCTCTCGTTATGCTCTGTTTCTTGCTAACTCTCTCTCGTTCTCTGCAAATCAGCTCGACGAAAAAGACAACCCCTTAACAGACTCAAAACCAGAACCAGATGGGCTTCAACAGATACAGCCCAAATACCAGAAGATGATTGGGCCCAAGATCCCGGCCCAAACGCGATTAAGACACAAAACCCACAATTCTCCACCTTGTCTTTATCGCTTCTTCAACCTTAGCGATTTCAGCTCAACCCTGCCGACAGACTCCGCCTTCCTCGCGATCTGCAATTTCTTCCGCCTTCGAGACGCCGTCATTTCTGACAGTTCTAGACATCGCTGCTTCCGGCGAAAAAGTACTGAAAAACACTCTAAAGTATTTTCCTTGCAGAAGGTAAAACGCCTTATTCTGACAACTGAGACTGACTGATGAACTTCTTCTGATTTCTTGTACAGAGCCTGATGAACGTCTTCTTCCTCCCTCGTTCAGGTAACCCTTCCTCTTTTTGCTTCCTGAAACTTTATGTTGATTTTAATGGTCCAAAGAAATGAAATAAAATCAAAACGCCTCCTGATCTGATTTTTCTTTTTCTTTTCTTCTACTGCGAGATGACAAAAAATCAACCAACCATCATCACGCAGTCAACAAGGATAGCTCAGAAGGTAACCTTTACCGACACCAGAATTTTCTCTAGTGTGTTTCCAGGTACGCTTTTAGTTAACATGTCAGCTAAATTCATAGACGTGTGAACCTTTATCACATTTACATCGCCTTCCGCAATTTCGTCTCTGATGAAATTGAACCTTGTATGTATGTGCTTAGTCCTCTCGTGAAAACCACCGGTTTTTGCTAAACAAATTGCGCTCTGAGAATCACATAAAACTTTAATTGCACATTGATTAAAACCCAAATCTTCACACATACCCTTTAACCATAAAGCTTCTTTAGTAGCTTCTGCTAATGCCATATACTCTGCTTCAGTAGTTGAAAGTGCTACAATTGATTGGAGGCCAGACCTCCAGCTTATTGTATTGCCTGCAACCTGAAAAATATAGTCTGTAACAGACCTTCTTCTATCCAAATCTGTTGCGTAATCAGCATCACAGTAACCTTCAACCTTAAAACTTGAATTTCTGGTGAAAATCAAACCATAATCAACTGTACCCTGAATATATCTCATAATCCACTTTACGGCTTCCCAATGTTCTTGCCCTGGATTTCCCATGAATCTGCTAACAACTCCCACTGCGTGAGCAATATCTGGTCTTGAACCCACCATAGCATACATAAGACTACCGACAGCACTTGCATAAGGAACATTTCTCATAAGAATTTCCTCCGAACTTGCCTTTTCAGGATCTAAACTTTTTAGTTTAAAATGAGATCCAAGTGGAGTAGATACTGGTCTGCTGCCTTCCATGTTAAAAGTTTTTAAAACTTGTCTTAGGTACCCTTCCTGTGATGTTTCAAAACACCTTTTACTCTGTCTCTTGTAATATCCATTCCCAAAATCCTTGTAGCAGCTCCTAGATCCTTCATCTCAAATTCACGGTTTAAGCGTCCTTTCAATCTCCTTATTGCATCAGAATCTTTTGATGCAACTAACATGTCGTCAACATATATCAGAAGGTACATTGAATCTGTGATATGTTTTCTTTTGATGTAAACACATGGATCATAAGGGCTTTGTCTGAACCTTTGCTCCTTCATGAATCCGTCAAATCTTTTATTCCATTGTCGTGGTGACTGTTTCAACCCATACAAAGATTTTCTCAGCAAACATACCATATCCTCCTTTCCTTCTTCTTTGAAACCTTCTGGTTGCTCCATGTAGATTTCTTCTTCTAAGGTTCCATTCAAGAAAGCAGTCTTAACATCTAACTGTTCCAGCTCAAAATCTTCAGTAACAACCAAAGATAACATGAATCTGATTGACACGTGTTTTACCACTGGCGCAAAAACTTCATTGTAATCAATGCCTTCTATCTGAGAAAAACCTTTGGCAACAAGTCTAGCTTTGAATCTAGGCTCCTCAACTCCTGGAATTCTGGGTTTTTTCTTGTATACCCACTTACAACCAATCACCTTCTTCTTTTCTGGCCTTTTGACTATGTCCTATGTTTTTTACTCTTGTGCAAGGAATCCATTTCCTCAACACTTGCAGATGTCCATTCTTTTCTTTCTTTTCCACTCATGGCTTCTGTACAAGTCTTTGGTTCATCTGCATCAATGTCATGTGCGGCTGCCAAAGCATATGCAACCACGTCATAGTCATCAAACTTTGAGGGCATCTTTATTTCTCTGCGTCCCCTGTCTCTGGCTAAGATGTAATCCTGTGATGATCTCTGCTCTTCCATGGGATTTATGGCTTCTTCCCTGTCAGATTCCTCGGATTCAAAATCTGTTTCTGTTGTTTCTCCACCTGAAACCACAGACCCTTCTGCATTTTGACTAGGCGTGCTTGTGGCTCCTTGAATCTGATTCTGACTGAAAGTCACTTTTTTCCTTTGTTTCTTTTTTTCTGTCACAGCAGAACACGCCTTAGTGTCTTCTTTCTCAGATTTATGATTTGTATCCCTGAAAACCTTCTCTTCATGGAATACCACATTTCTGCTGATGGTACACTTTCCTTCAGTTGGCAGCCAGATTCTAAAACCTTTAGTTCCTTGTGGATAACCAACAAAATAGCCCTTGGACTTGTTTTTGCCTGAACCACGTGAACATAAGCTGCACACCCAAATCTCCTTAACTGACTTATTTTTGGTTTTATGCCTGTCCATAATTCTTCAGGAACTTTGAAACTTATAGATGAACTTGGCGATCTGTTTATCAGGTAAACCGGTGTTCAGGCTGCCTCTGCCCAAAAGCTTTCATCCATTCCACTTTCTGATAACATACGTCTGACCTTCTCCATAATAGTCTGATTCATTCTTTCAGAAACTCCATTTTGTTGTGGAGTTTAAGTACAAGTTCTATGCCTCTTGATACCTGCATCCTTACATAATTCCTCAAAGCTTGAATTACAGTACTCCAAACCGTTATCAGTTCTAAGACACTTAACCCTTTTACCAGTCTGGTTCTCGACATGATTCTTCCATTCTTTGAACCTTTGAAATGCTTCATCCTTTTTCTTTTAGAAAAATATCCATACCTTCCTGGAAAAATCGTCAATGAAAGTTATGAAATACTGATTATCTGCCAAACTTGGTATCACTGTTGGTGAACCCCAAAGATCCGAGTGAACATATTCCAGAACTTCCTTTGAAGTATGTTTACCCTTTGGAAATCTCTGCTTGTGAGCTTTTCCCAAAATGCAGCTTTCACAGAACCCTATCTCCTGAATATCTTTCCCCTTTAAGTAGCCATCCTTAACTAGGATTTCAAGGTTCTTCTGACTCATATGCCCGAGTCTTGAGTGCCATTTACTCGTGGCATTCATTTCTTTTGATGCTGCATGTACTTCGCCTTGTGTGACAGTTCCTTCAAGGTAATACAATCCATTTTTGTATTTTACTGTTATTACTTCCTTTTCATCTTTGAAAAATCTGACTTTGAAATCTCCTCCTTCGATATTTGCAGCCAGATTTCTCAAGACAGCCAAAAGATATTAAGTTTCGACCCATGGTAGGCATGTATCTAACCTCTGTAAGAATAACAACTGATCCATCTGGTTTCTCGATTCTGATTTTGCCAATTTTCTTTATCTCACTGTAAGTATTATTGCCCATCATAACTTTTCCTCCTCTTAGTTCTTCAAAATCAAATAGCAGGTCCTTGTTTGGAGTTATGTGAAAACTGCTGCCTGAGTCCATAACCCATTCTTCCTTTGTGTTTTGTATGCTAGCAGTCAAAACCATAGGTTCTTCTGTTATGGAAGCAACATTTACAAAACTTGATCTTCTATTCTTTCCTTTCTCTGGGCAATCCCGTTTCCAGTGACCTTCTTTTCCACAGCTGAAACAGCCTTTACTGTTTTTATTGTATTTCTGTTTAGACTTTCCCCTTCCTTTGCTCTTTGATCTGAAACGAGATGACTGGTCTTCCCTTTTCTCAGGTCTGCCGCGTTCTCCAGCATATAGGCCCTCTGCCTCAGTCTTTGATTTAACCAGGAGACCTTTTTCTCTGAGCTCAGTCTCCTTGGAATATGCTGAGGTCACGACTGCTTGAACGGTTAATGTATCTTTCCCACTTCCATACTTTAAAGTATGTACTAACGGTTCATATTTCTGTGGAAGACCAGTTAGGATCTGTATGGCCTGATCCTCATCTGATATGTTGATGTTCAAACTTTCCAGGTCATTCACGAGCTTGAGAAAAGTATCAAGGTTTTGTTCAATACTCCTATTCTCATCCATCTTGTAGCTGGCAAACCGTTGCTTGAGATAGATCCTATTCGGCAAGGTTTTGGTTTGGTAATCTCTTTCCAGTGCCTTCCATATCCCAATGGATGTTGTTTCCGTCATCATCTTTCTAATGATAGGATCGCTTAAGCTCATCTTTATTAAGCTTCTAACTCTTTTATCCTTTTCTGCTCTTTTGGGATCAATCTTCTTAGTAGTGCCTTCTTCAAGTTTCTCTGATTCACTTGACACGTCTGAATCTTCCTTAAGAACAGAATCCAGTCCTAAAATTTCCAAGGCACAAAGCATTTTGTGCTTCCAAATCCCAAAATCTCCTCTGCCATCAAATTTCTCAACTTCAAAACGACCATGTGTAGGCTTCATTTACTCTGATCTTTAAGCTTGTAGAGACGCACTCTAATAAAGATCTTTCTTGTAGGTGAAGACTTAACACTTCTTGAAAGTCACACCGGATGATCAACAACCCTTTCGGATAGGCAAGAAAAACTTTTACAAGGACACACAGAGAGAATCAGATAAGTTTTGAACCTTGATCTGATTTCTCTTACTTGTAGAATTTCTTGAACAAACCTTCGTTGTTCTTCTGATTATCTTGGACCCTCCTTCGCATGAAGAAATTTGAAAGATTTTTCTTATGGATTTGTTGCGGACAACGCAACAACGCTCTGATACCACTTGTTGATTCTTGATCTGCGTAGTTAACAAATCCAGACTTCGAACATAAAGGAAAAACACACAGAATTGTTTACCCATTTCAAGATGGGGAGTCGCTATGTCTGGGGAGAGACGGTGCTCTCAAAGATCCACTAGCCTTGCCGGAAAACACCTCCGGCGTGGTTTACAGACTTGATGATCCTAACCAAGACTAACCACTTTCTGCTTGTTTTACAGAGATACAAGATTACAAGAAGGCTTAAGGATAACTATGAAGCTAATCCTCTCTCAGCATCAACAAGACGTAAGGTCCCTCTGACTCTCTCTCGTTATGCTCTGTTTCTTGCTAACTCTCTCTCGTTCTCTGCAGATCAGCTCGACGAAGAAGACAACTCCTTAACAGACTCAAAACCAGAACCAGATGGGCTTCAACAGATACAGCCCAAATACCAGAAGATGATTGGGCCCAAGATCCCGGCCTAAACGTGATTAAGACACAAAACCCACAAATGACTGCTAGGGTTTTAAGCAGACTTTTGCAAATTTACATTGAGAATGCAACCGTCTCCGATAATACTGTCGGTTATTACAGCTTCACCCATGGAGCTCGGAGGCAAACATCGAGGCATTGTGTACAGAGGACATTGTCTGTCGTAGAATCTGCAACTATAAAAGAAGAAACGTTGACTTGAGTCACAAGTTCTCACATTTAGAGCCATTAGGTCTCACAAGGCTTTTACATTACTTGAACCCCCCCAATATACACCTCTTAATACTCTCCATGTTAGCTCTATAATAAGCTCCAAGGCTCTTCACATCTTCCCAATATCCATCAAACATATGAGCTTTCACCTGAAAAAACAGAGGTCTAAGACAAATCTAGCCTAAGATTGCTTCTTGTCTCTGTCAGATAACCTTTACCTTCATTCCTTGAGTGATTGCACCGGGAATGATTTCTCTGGCCATGTCTTTCGCTTTTACCAAACCCTCTCAGAAGCTTCACCATCTGTTCTCGACCGATCACGTAAATCCCTGTGCTTGGAACATAAGTATAAGAAGTTCCATCACTTCTTCTTGTTCTGCTCTCAACCTGCATTGTTATATTAATCTTCTAGATATATGAAGAGAAAGCTGAGAGAGAGAGTGACGAGTCGTGAGGTTGAGATTAGAGAGATTGTGAGTGACTAAGATAGAAGTTTGAGCAATTTCTTGTTGATGATCTTGATGTATCTTTCTCGATTCTTCAATTAGTGGATTCTTTTGCTTGTGCCGTCAAGCACCCAAATGTACGGATTCACATCGAATCCGGAACTGGGTTAACAAAGTTCTTGGTGTTATTTGTTTTCTGTTCTTGTGCTGGTTTTTTCTTTTTTCTTGTTCTGTGATTGCAGGTTCTATTAGGTATTCGAAGGTTCAACAAAGTGGTATCAGAGCTCAGGTTCTATGAGCGGATCTATGGCAAAGATTGAGATCGCAAGCTTCGATGGTCAAGGCGACTTCACCATGTGGAAGAAGCGGATGCTTGCACATCTGTCAATTCTGGGTTTAAAAGATGCTTTGGTGGAATCGCCTTCTCAAGAATCTGGGTTAACTATGAAGAAAGGTGAAGATGAAGAGGAGTTCAAAGACAGACTCCAGAAAGCCGAATCTGACCGACAGGAGAGAGCCGAGAAGGCCATGAACATGATCATCCTGAATCTTGGAGATCATGTTCTGAGAAAACTCGAAGATTACAACACAGCAGCTACAATCTGGTCTGCCTTAGAAAGATTGTACAATTCGAAAACCCTACCCAATCGGATTCATATGCAACACAAGTTTTACACCTTCAAGATGCTGGAATCAAAATCTATCGATGAGAACATTGATAATTTCTTGAAGCTGGTGTCAGGACTAAGCAGTGTGAAGGTAACAGTTTCAGAGGAAGTGCAGGCTATTCTTCTTCTGAGTTCATTGCCGCCACAGTACAACCAACTGAAGGAGACTCTGAAGTACGAGAGAGAAACTCTGACTATTGAGGATGTGACCAATGCCGCGAAGTCGAAAGAAGTAGAGCTGAAGGAAGCTAGAGACACGGCTAGCTCACAAAGGAATGGAGAAGCTTATGTTGCGCGGGGTAGACCAGAAAAACGCGATACATTTAAGACCAAGGGTAACCACAAATCTCGATCAAGATCAAGGTCCGATGTCACCTGCTGGTTCTGCAAGAAGGAAGGGCACATGAAAAAGGATTGTTTTGCCCGGAAGAGAAAAATGGAGAATGAAGACCATGGTGAAGCAGTTGTAATGGTAGACAAACTACTGGAAATTGATGCACTGTCTATCGCTGATCAGAACCCAAGAGACAAATGGGTGATTGACTCCGGCTGCTCATATCACATGACGTCTAGGAGAGACTGGTTTCATGAGTTTGCAGAAATCACGGGAGGACAAGTACTGCTTGCAGATGACAGGAGTATCACAGTCCAAGGAATTGGTTCAATCAGAATCAATGCCAAAGGAGGATCAGTCAAACAACTTTCGAATGTCAGGTATGTTCCAAACCTTAAAAGAAACTTGATATCTGTTAGTTCTCTTGATTTGCAGGGATTTAAGCAGGATGGAGGAGATGGGAAAACCAGGTTTTACAAAAACGGAAGATTAGCTCTTCAAGGAACTTTGTGTGGAAGCCTCTATCTGCTTGATGGAGAAACAGTAACTCCAGAGGTGAATGCCGCAATATCTAAAGACGACACAGTCCTATGGCACAGCAGACTTGCACACACAAGTATAAGGAATCTGAGAGTTCTAGCAGAGAAGGGTATATTGAACAAGAAAAAGATCAGTGACCTTGAGTTCTGCGAAAGTTGTATAATGGGAAAGAGCAAAAGGTTGAGTTTCAATGTTGGGAAGCACAATAGTGAAGAGGTTCTTCGGTATGTTCATGCAGACCTTTGGGGGTCACCTAATATGCAGCCATCCTTATCCAAGAAGCACTATTTTCTGTCAATCATAGATGACTACACCAGAAAAGTTTGGGTTCAGTTTCTGTCAAGTAAATATGAAGCTTTCAGCAAATTCAGTGAGTGGAAAAGCTTAGTAGAAAACCAAGTCAGCAAGAAAGTAAAGTGTTTGAGAACCGACAACGGTTTAGAGTTTTGAAAGGCATAGAACTTGTTCTTACACTCCTCAACAAAACGGAGTTGCAGAACGCATGAATAGGACGATTATGGAGAAAGTTAGATGTCTGTTGAACGAATCAGGACTTGAAGAAAAATTCTGGGCAGAAGCAGCAGCTACTTCTGTGTACATCATCAACAGGACACCATCTTCTGCAAACGACTTCAACATTCCTGAAGAACTATGGCTGGGTAAGACTCCTGGTTACTCTCATATCAGATGGTTTGGATCACTGGTCTACATACACGCAGACCAAGGGAAGCTGAAACCAAGGGCTCTCAAAGGTGTATTCATTGGCTATCCTCAAGGTGTAAAAGGGTATAAGGTATGGTTGTTGGAGGAGAAGAAGTGTGTTCTAAGCAGAAATGCAGTCTTCAATGAAGAGAAATTGTACAAAGACTTGCTTCCTGGATCCAAAGCTGAGGAAACTCATCAAGAGAAAGATAAGACAGAGATTAATGAGGTTACTATTAACAGAAATGATGAAGACAACAGCTCAGAGACTGTCATGTCGGAAACTCCAGAAGCTAGAACTGTAGAAACGACTCATGATAGTCCAGAGGAGGAAGAGGAAGATGAAGAACATGAAGATCTTAGAGATTACCAACTCGCTAGAGATAGGACACGCAGAAACATAGTAAAACCAGCAAGATTCACAGATGACTCTACAATTGCATTTGCGTTATCTGTAGCAGAAGATGTAAGCTCAGATGAACCAAGAGACTTCTACGAAGCAATGCGAAGCAAAGACAAAGAGAAGTGGAAAGAAGCGTGTGAAGAAGAAATGTCATCTCAGAAGAAAAACAGAACGTGGGTGATATGTGATCTGCCTGAAGGACATAAAACCATAGGATGCAAATGGATATTCAAGCTGAAACCAGGTATTCCAGGGGTGGAGAAACCGAGATACAAAGCCAGACTCGTTGCCAAGGGTTATGCTCAAAGAGAAGGAATCGACTACCAAGAGATCTTTTCTCCGGTAGTCAAACACATTTTAATCAGACTTCTGCTTTCAGCTGTGGTAAATCAAGACTTAGAACTAGAGCAACTCGACGTAAAAACAGCATTTCTTCATGGTAATATAGAAGAGGACATCTACATGGATCAGCCTGAAGGATATGAAATAAAAGACAGAAGAAACAAGGTATGTCACTTAAAGAAGGCTCTCTACGGTCTAAAACAAGCTCCTAGGCAGTGGAACAAGTGTTTTGACCAGTTTATGGTGAACAATGGGTTTATGAAAAGTGAACTTGACCCGTGTGTATACCTGAAGAAACCAAAAAGTAAGGTACATATCTACTTACTCTTATATGTAGATGATATGCTTGTGGCATCGAAAAGCAAGTCAGAAATAGATGATCTCAAGAAACAGCTGAATAGGGAGTTTGAAATGAAAGATTTAGGACCTGCAAAGAGAATCTTAGGTATGGATATAGAAAGAGATAGAGCAGGAGGAGTTCTAACATTGTCTCAGGCCGCTTACGTTAAGAAAGTGCTTCAAGTGTTCAGAATGGATGAAGCCAAGTCAGTATCAACGCCTATGGGTGCTCACTTCAAGCTGACATCAATTAAAAGTGAAGAAGAGGACGCAGATGGAGACTCGGGAGAGTTTCCCAACTCAAACGCAGTGGGTAGCATAATGTATGCTATGATTGGCTCAAGACCGGATGTAGCTTTTGCAATAGGACTTGTAAGCAGATTCATGAGTAACCCAAGTAGGACTCACTGGACTGCTGTACAATGGATTCTTCGGTATCTAAAAGGAACTGAAGATAGATGCCTCATGTTTAAAAGAAACACAGGAGAGTTCAAGGTTGAAGGCTACTCAGATTCAGATTTTGCAGGAGACATGGACAGAAGAAGATCAACTACTGGTTATATATTTACTGCAGGTGGAAACACAGTAAGCTGGAAATCTGGTCTTCAACCGGTGGTAGCTCTTTCAACAATGGAAGCTGAATACATCGCCTTGGTAGAAGCAATAAAGAAAGGCATATGGCTGAGAGGATTGGCAGAAGATCTGGGTTTCAACCAAGAGTCTGTAAATGTGCATTGTGATTCTCAAAGCGCAATATGCTTAGCAAAGAACAACGTGTTTCATGAAAGGACGAAACATGTAAGTGTATCAAAGCATGTAGCTGTTAAGATGAGCTTTGTTAGAGAAATGATTGAGTCGGAAGAGCTAAGCATTCAGAAGATCCACACCTCAAAGAATCCGGCAGATATCTTCACCAAATGCATTCCTGTACAAAAGTTTGAGCAAGCCTTGGCTCTGCTCAAAGTTGCCAGGTTGTGATCACCAGGCATTGTTTGACGGCACATGGGTTCTTTCTCTCGTTAATGTTGATGTCAAGGAGGAGTTTGTTATGTTTGACAGTCAACATTTAGTGTTCTAAACTGGTTAACCGGGTCGGTTCTAGTTTAGTGGTTCACGAGTCAATTGATTTCAACCGGGTTTTAGCTCCCTGTTTTCTTCTTCATATCCCATCTCCTCAAATTCACATCAAATTCCCTTAGATCAGCACAACTGACGAGTTTCGCATCAACTCCTTTCTTGAGAATCTTTCTGTTATTTTCTTCTACGATCCTTTCTTCCTCGGGGCTCAAAAATTTCAAATCAATGATGTTGCTGAAAGGCATAGAGAGACGGTTGTGACCTATGCTAACATCGGTTGCATTCAATAACTTCTCTATGATCTTCTTCGGTTCGGCTCCGTTCTTGCTTGTCATCAACGTCAACAACCACTCAGGAGTGGGCTCTCTCATCCCTGAAGAGGAGGCTCTCGCTGGTAAACGTTGATCGCTCTTGCGTTTTGCCTTGGTAGGTTGCGTTTCCATGGGAGGAAACAGAGGAGAACGTTTCTTGCCGTTTCTGGCAGGCGTTGTTGGAGATGCCATTAATGGGTCTTCTTTATCCACATACTCCACCATTGCACGAGAAGAAGAAGAAGAAGAAGAATAAACTCTACCCTCCTTCTCTAATGTCTTTACAATACTCTGTTTCATAGGCTGTGATGATCGACTGATCATAATTAGTGTTCGTGCGGCTTCTACATCACTTATTATCATTGTATTATAGTTTTCCATGTTTCTTAATATGCCAAAGTAGCCAACAAGTTTTATATATATAGAGATAAATGGATGTCTATCTAAATCTATTAGGATATCTATAAATCTGTTAGGATTTGCATCAATCTTCAGTCTCCTGATTTTAATTGGACTAGCGTAAAAAAAAATTGCATAATTTCCCTTTTTGTTAAAAGGGTTTTTTTTACATTTTCCTATATGAGATTAAAGAAGCGATTGTGTGAATTATATCCATTTGTTTTATTTTTTTCCTTTTTTTTCTTTCCAAACTGTTTTACCTCGTATAAAAAAATTATGGATAAACAAATTTTAGTGTTAGCAAAACAGAAATAGATTTTTAGGGATTTTCTGATGACCAGAGGATTCTATAATGGTTGATAAGATTTTATCTTCAACAAAGTTAAAAAAAATTAAATATGATGTTTATCAAAAAAGATTTTTTTTCTCGGTTTGGTACTTCTTTCTCTAAACCGAAATGTCAATAAACCTGGGTGGTCAAAATTAGACTAAACCGGTGCCTGGCATCATCCATCATTATCGCCCTTCATTTTTTCTTACTAAGCTGCAAAAAAAAGAGGAAATTAGACTAATCGGTCCCTGACATCATCCATCATCATGGTTTTGATGATGAATCGATTTATGCAAATGTTCAACATTTGTTGAGTTTGGGTTTAAATAAGATCATTCCGGAGAACTTAAGATCTCTTCCCTAGATTGTGTGGAACATTTGAAAAAGCAGGAACAAGTTTTTGTTTGAAAGCACTCCTCTTTCAGCTATGTCCACGTTGGAAAAAGAAGTCAAAGAAAGCTCAGAGTGGTTTGTGGCTCAGATTATCGAAAAGGAAGAAGAAGATTTGGAGCTTAATGAAGGCTGTAAAATCAGGAACCGCTGGTGCTCTCCAACCTCGGGGTCTTTAAAGTGTAATGTTGGAATTTTTTGGTCAAGGAAAAGGAGAATTGTTGGGGCGGCTTGGGTTCTCCGAGATGAGAAAGGTGAAGTGTTGATCCACAGTAGAAGGGCATTCACCAACTCAGGGGTAAAGGAAAATGATTGGGCAAAGGTACTTCTTTGGGCTTTTGACAGCACGTTTTCGCATCGTTTGTCTAAGGTGATCTTTGCTTTTGAATCTAAGGCCTTTGTGGAGGCTATTCTAAGGCCAAAAGCATGGCCAACTTTTAGACATCTAGTAGTAGATTTGAAGTGTAGCCTAGACCGGATACAGGGTTGGAAGCTTTTTATGGAGCAAGGTCTTGCGAATAGAGGTGCTTTCCTCTAGTAGTTTATGATAAATTATATTTATTAGATGAGTTTATTTTTTGGACCACATAAATTGAGATGCATTTAGGATTTACTAAAAGGTCTTGGATGGGAATTGAAGTTGGGTAATGATTTGGTCATTGGATAATGATTTGGACTGCTCAAAAATGAGTAATGAGGTAGCTCAAATTATGGTCCATTTTTTGCAAGTTTGCCACGTGACAGCCATGAAAAACGTTTTTTTTTGCTGATGTGAGGCTATTTGGAACCCCAAATAAGTACTTTTATATAGTTACTAGGTCGGTTCCCGCGCTACGCGCAGGTGGTTTTTTAAAATTAGTTTTATTTAGTTTGAAAATTGTTTTGGATAATAGATTTGTTGTTAATTTTGTTCTTGGTGATGTATTTTTTTTTTGGTGAAATAGCTATGTAGAAAAGTGTGTAGATAAAATTGAAGAAGAGTAATAAAACAAAATTGCAATAATGTCAAATTTTAAAAATCATACAACCTTTAAACGACTAATTGAAATCTGAAATAAAAATTAAAGCCATCATTTTTATCGCTCCTACAGGTCTTTGTAGAGAAGAGTTCTTAATCCCATTTGTGTTCTGAATAGTTTTCTCATTTCTTTTGTGATACTTTCGTATTGCCGGAATGAATTTGTCAAAGAAAAATTTGGTGCCTAGAGTCGATTCAAGTTGGAATTTTCCTGCATAATTCGACAATGTGTGTTAATCAAGTTTATTGCGTTACATAATAAATTAACAAATATTAGATTAATATCTATGTACCTTCTTTATATTTGGGATTCACATTTGTAACCAAAACGGTTAATTACATATGATTCTTGATTGTCCAGTGCTTACGAAAATCTTCTGCTTGTTTATCCCATATAATTAGCTTCACTATTTTGGACCTATAAAATTTGAATATGATGAGTATTTATAGAAATATGAGAATGTGATTTTGAATTGTATCTTAACCTGTTTAGCATCAATCGGATGATAATCTTTGTTTGTCTTTCAGGGTCTGCAAGTTTGCTGCCCTGTATTATCTGTATCCTGCCTACGACATCTTTTTTTACATTGATTAGCGTACATTAATAAACTTTATAAATTTAATATTATAAAGATCTATGAAAAAATAAGAGAAACATTAAAAAAATGATATTTCACTAAAAAAAGAAAACTAACCTGTCTGAGTTGGGAGATTTTTGTTCATAGTTGTATTACTTAAATTTTGACTTCTGTAAAAAAAAGATAAGTTATTAAAAAAAAAGCGATTAATCTTGATGTAGTAAACAGTCATATATTTCTGGGGCAAAAAAATATATCAAAAAAATTAAAGAAGGAGATAAGTTATAAATTATCTAAATATGTATAATCATAAGAAACAGATTTAAGTTTAAAACATAATAACATTATAATCAAATCTAAAATAACTTCAAAAGAGAAAGAAAAAAAACTTACGAAGGTTTTTTTGTGTTTAAAAACCTAATTCCTTTTTTTGGGTGAAGAAAACATTGTAAGAGAGAAGAAAAAAATAGTTTCAGTAAAATAGTACAACCCTAAAAATTCGACATAATGGTATATATATAGAGATTGAAGCTGATGTATTAGAGAACTAAATATTCAAAAAATATATGTATTACATTTATAAAATTAACAAAAAGGAAATTAATTGTTATGTGAATGATGTAAAATTAGTATAATATCTTTTGTAAAGAAGAGAAATCAATAAAAAGTAATTCAATCATTAAAAATCAGGAAAGTTTCTTTATAAATCAAAATATATGTTAATCTAAATATTTTAAAGATTTTGAATAAAAGCTAATAACTTAAAAAATTAATACTGATTAACAACTTGAATGGTAATTCTAAATACATGCATATCTCGAATGCATTAATATCCGTGGACCTCCAATTCATTTTATCATCAGACTCCTAATTTATTTAGATATTTAAATTGTAATTTTAAAATAAAAATTAGTAAAATTATAACTAAAAAAATTCCAAGATAACGAAAGTAGTACGGAGACAACACAATAACAAAATGAAAAAAAATAACAATTGTATTGAAATAAATGTCTTATACAATGTTAAAAAACCAAAGTAAATTTAACAAATTGCATAAGTCATAATCAAAGTACTTGTAAATTTATTAAAAAGGAAACGTAAACAGGAAGAAAAAACATTTTGTTTTATTAACTGTAATGTGGTTGCTTCTCTTTTGATCTCTGATTTTCACCAAGGTCGACTTCTTCAGTTGTGAGCTCCGGGATGACCTCATTACTATCTCCAATATTGTCCTCAAGTATCTGAGAAACTGTGATTGTCTGCCGTGTAGCAGAAAAGTTAAACGATGTTAACTTAACTTGGAATTTACATGTGCGGCCAACTATGTCGAGCATATATGCCGGTGTCACAGCTTTTTGTTCCTGCACGTGCATCAAAACAGAATTGTAAACTCTAAAACAATGAAAAGCCGATGAGAGAATTAGAAAATGAGACAGTAATACACTAACCTCCGCCATTAGGTCAGGTGCTAGTTTCCCAACCAGTTTAGTAGCCTCTTTGTCAAACAGCACAAACGTGGCTACTTCACCCGCAACGTCGGTTACAACTATTTCTATCCGGTACCTAGTTATTTAACAGATAAAATAAATCAATTATGTACAATTCACACTGAACTTATGAAACGTATATATTTAAACCAACAATCTAACCTTATGATTCCCACGTTAGTTGGTCTTTTACACTTGGAATTTTTGCACATCAATTTGGTGTTACACTTCTCCATTTTAGACCGACAGCTAGTGCAGGAAATGAAATACCAACCATATTCCTCTACAACTTCCTTTACGGTAGCAATACATACTAGCCACCTATGCAATTACCATAACGTTACTATAAAGACTAAACTAATTAAGCAATATTAGGAAGGAAACAAATACCTTTGGGGTTTCAGTAGTCAGAAATTTGTGTATTTCATCGAGACTTACAACTTCAGGCTTAGCAACTCCAAAAAAAGAGCTGTTTACATCAGGTGGAGACCCTTTCATTTCCCCAAACCTGTTAAAGAAAACAGAAAGGGCAGAGGTTAAGTGTACAATGTCAACACAAAACAGAAATCTAAAATTAAGGATAAAAAGACGTTTTAACAAATAACAGAATACCTTGTCAAATAGGACTTGGTCTCCGGGATGTCCAGGTCAAAAAAAACCCGAGTCGAAGCAGTTGAACTAAGGGTAACAACACCTGCACATTCATAAACAAATATTGTAACATCCAAATAATAAAAAATGAATAAACATAAGAGATTATATTCACTAACCCCCTAGAGTCTTTGCGTTGAGTGTTGTTAGCAGAACAATAACAGGCTTCTTCACCATCTCATTCCATGTGAGACGGAAAGAAGATGCAATCTCCTCCCACAGATAAATGCGAGCGGTCTCCCCACTATGACAAAATAGAAAAGGCACATAAGTACTGACTAAGCGTTACGTATTTAGATAAATTGAAAATATGCAAATTAACTTATTGTTCAAGTTGCACGTGTAAGAAGATCATTTGCTTCGACCTTCCAGCCCCATTGGTTGGGGCAGTAGCAACATGACTCTCGTTCTGCAGGTTCTCACCATTGATCAGTCTTATATGCCCAATGAGATCTACACTAACAATTATTCAAACATGAAAGCAATAGTTAGTTAATGTGATTCTAAATAAATTATTCACAATTTTAATATAGATATAAAAAACTTACCGAAAAGCTCAGTCTGCGTATCAGCTACATCAGTAAAGGCTTGAAAGTCTCGCAGCCTAAAGTTGTTGAAGTCTATCTGATGGGTACTTTCAAGATACTCCACAAAGAGCGTCTGATCCGTAAAAACGACCATGCTATCATGGGATGTTACCTTATAGTTTTTTTTACACGGCCTTACCATGAATCTGCTTAGACGGTAGATTCTGCCTGACTTCAAATTACCTCTGAAACGGGCTGCACGATGTGCAGACAGAAACCCCTGCATCGTTACACCCTATTGGAACATTAGTGAATGCGATTTTTAAAAAAATAATAAAGAAAACTAACCAGATGTACAACATTTCTTACCTTGGCGTCAATCAAAACGAACTCTACGCCAATCACGGTGTTTCCCTGTTTATAGTTTCGCGCCTCCCAAGAATGTACCAGTCTGACGATAATTTCATGTATGCAGAAATCACCCTGTAATGAATCAAACGTTTTCAGTGAAGACATATTTCGCTATTGCAGCTTTGAATAGTTGTGAGGAAAATAATTATACAAATGCAGAGTATATAAATTACCTGGAGAGGAAGCTTGGGAGTCCACGCAATTAAGAGTGAAGAGTGGAGTGGAGCATTCAATTGTGCTCAAGAAGTGGGGGAGATGAAGGAATAGTAACGGCAGAGAAGAAGAATTCACGTAAGTAATGCGTACACAAAAAAAGAAGGCCCAATATTGAAAAAATAAAACGGAACTTACTTGTTTATTTGGGTTATGATTGAAGTCCAGTACGCGTTTGGACGCTGAATGGTTAGACAGGCCCACTGAGAAGGAATACTCGAGGTCCATATCTGCGAGAAAGAAAAATACGTAATTAATGAATTGTTCAAAGTGGCCCAAAAATTATGAGCCAATAAAAAGTAGACACAATTTCAATAAACCTAAAACGGGAGAAGCGAGGCCCAAATGTATTGGGTAAAACAGAAACGTACCAGAACCGAGGCCCATGAAGCCCACTTTAGCGCAGCACAAGGGTCGCCGACGTAATGTCGGTGATTTCATCGGCAGTCTCGGTAGCGATTAAGGACCCGAGGTTGCCGGGTCGGTCGCCGCGGAATAGTCCATGCATGTGAAAGTAAAAAAACAAATTATATTTTCATAATCGCGAAATCAAAAACTGTAACCCTAGGTTTAATTAGTCTGGGGCTAAATAAAAATAAACAGAACTGAATATATGAATGTTATACATACCTTGACGGATGTCTATGCGGCGGAAAGCGAAGGTATCATGGTGCGTGATTATGTGGGGGACGAATTTAGATCTGGATAACAGGATAAGTTTGAGAAAAAATAGTTAAGAGTAAGATATTAATGACCATTAATTGTAAAAGTAAAAACACATTTCGAAATAAAACAAACCTTTATTGGAGATGGGTCTACACGGAGACCCAAATGACGCGGTCCGATAAGCCACCCCGGTCCATATAAAGACCACAGGCCGCAAACTATAAAATGAAAAGAGACGGCCCAATTAGATAGAATTTTATTTGATAGAATTTGAAAAATAATTAAAAATACCTCAAATTGTTGATGGGTTGCGTATGGGCTAGCAGTCTCCGGCCCGATCCAATTAAAGCCGCCAAATATGCAGGCCCGAATACGTAACTCAGGCGTCCCAATACCAATGAAAGCCCATGAGAATACAATGGCCCATTATAATTGCAAAACCAACGTCGCCCTTTATCGCTAATGGGCATGGTGCGGCAGCAGCGATTAGCCAAACCCACCACCGAGAACACCATTTTGATAACCACCGGGAAGAAGACACCCAAGCGAAAATATTAAGCAAACTCTAATCGGGGTTATAAATCGAACTTTAATTATGAATTGAAAGTATTTTAAAAATTTCAGAATGGGATTGGAAGCCCATTGGAATACGATGGCCCATTCTAATTGCCAGACCCACATGGCCCGTTAATGCTAATTTGCATGGTGCGGTGGCGACGGTTAGCCGGACTGCCACCCGACAACAAATGCGACACCGGTAGGACCCAGATCCGAGCCGAGTACAATGCCAATTTGATAAAACCGGCAAGAATAGCACAAAAACGAAACGATTAGAGAAACCCTAATCGGGGTTATAAATCGAATTTTAAAGAATGAACTCGATGTTTAAAGTAATTTTCATATGAAAACAACGAAGAAGAAGGAATCAGCGTCAACTTTACCTACGTCGGCGGTTGACATGACCCTCCCCGAAAAAACGATTAGCCTCACCGACCGAAAAACGACCTGGGACTTCCTGTTCAACGGCGCGGGGGTCGACGCGGCGGTGTTCGCTTCGTTGTCGTGGTTCCAGTACAGCAAATTAGGACGGCCGAGGAAACCCCGACGACAGAAAAGCCGGCGAGAAGATTAAAAGCACAGATCTAAAAGAAAATTCCTTTCGCTTCCGCCGACCAAAACGCAGACAAAAAAATTAGAAAATGAGACAATTAGGGTTGGAAAGGAAGACTGTGCGAAATTCTGGAATAATGGGCTTCGAGTTGGGCTCGTAAGCGATCGAAAAAAACAGATGAAACCTAGCTTCCACAGGACTGACACGTGGCATCCACGGGATACCTTTCTTTCGCTGACGTGGCAGCGCCAGGAGAAGCAAATAGCTTCTTTTTATATAGTTATAATTATTATTATAATTATAATTCCACTCTCTAATTATATAGATATCAAGAAGCAATCTTTGCAAAATCATTTTTTCTTTTTAATTAATTCAACATTTAATTTTAAAAAATGCGTAAACGAAAACTCGAGGAAAAGCTAACCGAACCCAAACATAACATATGCAAGATACGTTTGTAAATTTTTATAAAATCGCTTAAACCGATAAATAAAAATAGAAATGAAACCAAATGCTAAACCGAAATATCGTTAAAATTATACTCGGTTATGACTTATCTCCCCGCAGCTGAGCCAACAACGTCCTGAAATCGAAGAACACAGGCGTGATCGGAAAATAAGTTCAGCCAAATCGATTTTCTCCGTTTTTCGAACAAGAAGTTGAAATCGACATCGAATCTAATGACTTCCTCCAAATCTCATTACAAGGAGAAGGTCGCTGCTCGTCGGAAGTCAGTAATCTTCGCCTTCCCCGTCCTTTTTCATCAGTCTAGGGTTTTACATCCGTATCATCGGAATATTAACTTACTTCATTAAATTGTTTTCAAAAGGGAGGAGAAATCAGAAGAATCCGATAATCAAAAGTACAGAGACCGTGCAAAAGAACGAAGAGAGAATCAAAATCCTGATTATGATCCGTCGGAGCTTGGTTCTTTCCACGCCGTTGCTCCTCCCGGAGCTGTCGATATCCGGTAAACATTAGTTTTCTTATTGCTCTATTAAACCTATGTTTTTTCACTGTTATTTAACTTTCTTTTCTGTGTTTTGGTAGTGCTGCTGATGCACTTAAGCTCTCTATTGAGAACAGCAAGTATCTTGGAGGTTCGTGTTAGGTTTTGGAATTGTTCAAATCGTTTTGTGATCTATCCTTTTGTTTTTCTCGTGCTTATATTGAGTTTGAAATATTGCTAGGTGATGTTGAACATACCCATTTGGTTAAGGGATTGGATTATGCCCTGCTGAACAAAGTAAGAAGCGAAATTGATAAGAAACCTGATGCTGACGAAGATGGTGGGAAGACTAGGTAGGTTTTTATATATTTGGTTGATTGACTTATCTTGAGGTGTTCGATTTTATTGCAAATTTTACTCGTCATATGACAGTGTGTCTAAGGAAGATCAACGAGTTACTTTCCGTACCACAGCTGCAAAGGTATGTAATCTGTGTGGGAATTCTGGAGATGAGGAAATTTTTGGGATGTAAATAACGCTTGATGTCTCTTCGTTGATCTATTTCAGTCAGTTTACCAGTGGATTGTCAAGCCTCAAACTATCATCAAGTCTAATGAGATGTTCCTTCCTGGTAGAATGACATTTGTCTATGACATGGTAATGCTTTTTACCTCTTTTTGAAGGCAGATTCAAATTCAATTCCTTTACATGTTTTATATCGTTGTTTGTCGTAGAAGTACTCATACATGTGTATACTGCTTGCACAATTCTTCTTTGTGTATTGGTAAGTTAAATTCTCTTTAGTCAATTGATACATGTGTCTCAGAAAAATCTTAAGAAGGTAGCTTGAGCTACTTAGATGGAGTCTGTATTAAGAAATCATATAAGTAGAATTGGTTAAAAAGGTTGTTAGTTTGCCCTTCGTGTCTGCTTTTCTTGAAGAAGATCCTTTGCAGAAGAGGCATCATATCAGAGAAAGGACGGTCAATATGCTATTGATATACGGTAGTGTTATGAATCAAGTTTTCTTTTAGATATTCAGTTGATTCACAAGTGTCCCTAGTCTTAGACTCTTAGTTAATCTAGCTAACCTTACATTATGATTTTAATCCGTCCTTTGAAGGCTTCCCGATGATTCCAAACACCCACTATCTGAGTCTTCTATCATAATATATTAATTTACTCTTTAACTTTGTAATTATATTTGCTGCTTTTAGGAGGGCGGCTATACCCATGACATACCGACCACGTTATATAGGAGTAAAGCTGACTGCCCATTACCTGAGGTATGTATATTTGGAATTCGTTGTTGCAATGATCTTTTTGATCCTGGAGATATCTTAGGACTGTGTACAGTGATTGTTACATATGTGATGATTGTTAAATATGTGATGATTGTTGTGATCCAAATGGCATAAGCCTACTTTGCTGGTCTCTTTGATGTAGCTAATACAGCTAATATTAATTATATATAATGGATTTTGGTAAATCATATATTTTTCTTAACTAACATCTTCTTAAAATATATTCATCTTTCTTTTTGCTAATTTTGAACCAAAATTCTTATTGGTAAAAAAATTGTATTTGAAAACATATTTTAAATTATCAGCGGATTCGCTGCAGCAATTGTTGCAAGAATTGTATCTTTAACAGGCACTAATGTTCTATATTCTCTCTACGACAGGAACTTGTGACAGTCAATGTTGACGGGTCTGTGCTTGATCGAATTGCTAAAATCATGACATACCTTCGCCTTGGATCATCGGGGAAAGTTCTCAAGAAGAAAAAGAAAGAAAAAGATGGTAAAGGTAATCCTCATTTTCAGATCATACTTTCGGTGCATATCCTAGCTGCACTTGCATTGTAACAATGATTTTTTGTATGATGACAAACTGGTTAAATAAGTCCCCTGAAATTGTTTTTGCTTTTCCCCCAAATTCGTTAATTGTCTGGTTTAACAAATGGGAGCCAAGTAAGTAACGATTATCCCTAGTCTTCAACTACATTCTAGTGTTATCTTATGCTGTCTAGTTCTGTTCGCTTAGTGGCTTCTTTGTTATCAATTTTGATGAATGACAGTTTTATTGTAAATACTTTCTGTGGTCACTCGATATATGCAGGCATGATTCTGTGACCTCGTTTTAAAAATCTGTATTATGCTAATGTGGTAAATCTTGTTTCACATAAGTTAAGACATGCTGGTTTCTGAGTTTTAGTAATATCATTTTCTATTTTCTCTTCAATCTTATCGTTCATGCAACTTGTTTTGTTTTTGTCCCCCATCAATCCCATTCACTGCAACTTTTCAAATGCAGGAAAGACGTCAAATTTGGCTCATGGATATGATGAGGACAATAATCAATCTAAGATTGAGAATGGAGCTTCTGAAAAAATTAGTGAAAGGGAAGTTTTGCCTCCTCCTCCGCCATTACCCCCTGGGATCAATCATATGGAATTGAGTAAGAAAGAAGAATTACCCCCTATTGCCAGGACAGACGATGATGACATATTTGTTGGTGATGGTGTCGACTACACTGTTCCTGGTAAAGATGTCACGCTGAGTCCTATTTCTGAGGACATGGAAGAATCTCCCAGGGATAAGGAGAAAGTCCCTTATTTTGCGGAGCCTGCTTATGGTCCAGTGCAGCCTTCTGCTGGCCAAGAATGGCAAGATATAGTCAGTTCGCTCTACCGAATCCTTGGTTGAAATTTCTTCACGATTGTGGATTGTCCAGTGCAAATTTTACGTTTTGGTATGTAGTTATTAGATGTAATTTATTCACATGTTAGATATTTGTTTTTGCTGTGTATTTTTCAGGGTGGATATGCTGAAATGCATACTCAAGGACTGGCTGCTGAGTATCCAGGAGAGTGGCAGGGTTACCAATATGCAGAGCAAACTGGATATCAGGAGCAGTACCTTCAGCCTGGAATGGAGGGTTATGAAGTCCAACCAGAAACGGATATTCTACAAGATCCTCAACTCATGTCTCAGGAAGAGAAAGATAGGGGCTTGGGATCAGTGTTCAAGCGTGATGACCAAAGGCTTCTACAGTTGAGAGAGAGAGACGCACGGGAGAAAGATCCAACTTTTGTATCCGAGAGTTATTCAGAGTGTTACCCCGGTTACCAGGAGTACAACCATGAGATTGTCGGTAGCGATGAAGAAGCTGATTTGTCTAAAATGGACATGGGTGGAAAGGTATGTACGCCTGCCCTGGTGGAGTTACATGTTTTTCTTTATTGTGAAAGAGCAAACACAGTTTCTGAGTGTTGATGAATTATGAAACAGGCAAAGGGGGGTTTACATCGATGGGATTTTGAGACAGAAGAAGAATGGGAAAAATATAATGAGCAGAAGGAAGCTATGCCGAAAGCAGCATTCCAATTCGGTGTAAAGATGCAAGACGGTAGAAAGACAAGGAAGCAGAACCGTGACCAGAAGTTGAACAACGAGCTCCACAAGATTAATAAGATACTAACGAGAAAGAAGATGGAGAAAGAAGGTGGGGATGTTGGTTCTTTGGATGGTGGTGACGCACAGACTCCCAAGAGATCCAAGCACTGATTTTTTCCGCGTTGATCTGTACTCTAATCAGTCTCTCATAATCTCTTTTGTATCTTCAGCTCTGTTTAGTTTTTGTTTGGATGGTTAGTATGTGCTTGACTTGAAACTTTTCGCTGGTATTTATAGAGGCAAATGAGAAAGATCCCAGGTGTGGCACAATGCACATGCCAACAAATTTTCTAGAAAACTAACTTAATGAGTTCGATGATTTTTTTTTTGGTCAAACCATTTAAATTAACAATAAAACTTGAGTGTTACTCATCCGATCTTGGACCGTAACCATACCAGTTTAAACCGTATTCGAACCGTAACTGTATATAACAGTTAAAAATTGTAAAAATTATTAACCATATTTTTAATCAACCGTAACCGTATTAAAACCGTTGGTTAACTATACGGTTAAAACTAGGCATGGGCATTCGGGTACCCGTTCGAGTTTGGTTCGGGTTTTTCTGGTTCCGGGTTTTTCGGGTATAGAGATATAGGAACCGTTCGGGTATTTATAAAATTCGGGTCGGTTCCGATTCGGTTTCTTCAATTTTCGGGTCGGTTCGGGTAATGATTTTAGGAACCGGCTGGTAACCGAAAGAAAATTCGGGTTTCGTTCGGTTACGGTTCGGTTCAGGTTTTTTGGGTTAATTCGGGTAATTTGGATAAAATATCGGATAATTCGGATGATTTAGATAGAAATACCGAATAATTCGGATAATTTTGGTTGATTCGGATCAAAATATTCGGATAAGTCCGGTTATATTCAAGTATTTTAATTTAAACATAATTAAAAAAATTACATTTATAAATATAATTAAGATATTTTGGTTATTTTCACCTAAATATAATTAATGTTTTTAAATATGCATTATGTGTCGGGTACCCAAAGTAACCATTCGGTTCTCGGTTCGGTTCTGGTTCGGTCCGGGTACCAAAATATTTTTAAAAAGGAACCGTTCGGGTATTTATGATTTCTAATTCGGTTCTATACCGGATAATTTTCGGTTCGGCTCGGTTTGATTTTTTGGTTCCGGGTAATTTGCCCAGCCCTAGTTAAAACCTTAACCGTAATCATTTTGAAAATAAAATTAAATATATAATAGTTGTTTATGGATAATTAAAAGGATATAGATAAATTATGTATAATCAATTTACCAAGTTTAAATCTAAACATTTTAGTAAACAAAACAAACATATATTAAAACTAAAACGTGAATGTATGGTGGTATTGATATTCTTTAAGAAAATATAACTAATTATTAAACAAAATAGTTTAACTAAAATAAATAAGTTTTGAAAAAAAGAAATTTTGCCATAACAAAAAGAGGCATGAGGCTACTAAGTCAAACCATCACTTTAAATCTCCAACTAAAATTTATTGAGAATATTTTATATTTCATGCATTTTAGTCAAATTCAAAAATTTTAATTAAATTGAAGATAAAATAATAGTCATTAAGTATATAAATTAAAAAATAAAGATTTTGTTTTAATAATAACAAAATAAAATAAAATAGCAGTTCTCTCCTAAAACAGATTTTGAAGATTTCAAAGAGCTTTAATTTCCACTTTTTTAGTAACCAAGTTTTCTATAAATAGTGTTTTATATATGTATATAATCTTATTTCAGAACAATCATTATCACCATTATCAAATCTTCTTTTTTGTTTTCTTGAAAATATGTCTTCTAGTTCATTTTTATCAAACGTTGGCACGGAAGGGAAGATGCTCATATACCAACCATCAATACTCAAGAAAGTGCAAGTCAATAAGAAGCTAGCAGAAACGTAGAAAAACAACGTTTGAAAGCTTCTAATATATTTAAGGTACACTTTTGAAAAGAAAAAATTACTGGAGAAATGAAAGTATGTTGTAATTATTGTAATAAGAATTTTTCTTGGAAATCAAGTTCAGGATATGGTTCATATAAGTATCATTGGCTCGAGGGGGCCTGTTCAAGCTCGTCTTGGAGAGAGAGAATACGAGTTTTGGTGTCCGTGTTCTGTCTCTTTGACCACTGGAAAATCTTTTCTCTGATTCGAAAAACTTTGGAGATCACTGCCTTAGCAGTAGTATGATTCCAATGTTGATTGACTTGCTCCCTAATTTCAGGAGTGGTACTGAGTCTCCTGTCAAATCTGAAAGTATCCTTTTTCTTGCGAGTTGCTTGATCACACAACGTAAAAGAGTTCGTTGGTCCGAGCCCTCGAATCTTAAATATTCGCTTCAGCCGGCAGGGAACATCTTCGACAATGCACAATTGACCATAGCTCGGTCCAGTCTTGAATGATTCAAGTGATTGTATCTCATTACTCGCCATGACAAAGCATTGCCGGAATGCTGCAGATCCCATAAGCCGTTTTGGGTGAAAAAGCTTCTAAATGCCACAAAAAACCCTCCCATCTCTGAGGGCCTCCCATCTCTGAGGGCCTCCCAGCTTCTCTGAATTGTCAAGCAAGTCACTGGATTCCCCCGTAATGATTTAAGCTTCATCACGGAGAGTTCCTAATTCTGTTATTTTTTCGCAAAACTGAACTCTTCCCTCTCTGTGGGACTCCATAGATAAAGGAGACAAAAGCAATGTGGTTTCGTACTTGGATTTTTGTATCAACAATGTTTGGTGAAGAAAACAACACCTATAACTGAATATCTGCTTTCCAGGATAGTGGGAGTCCACACTCATACCTACAGGAGGAATTGTAAAATGGTTACAGTAATATGTGTTTTGAAAAAGTCTCAAAACAGAGATTTCAGGAGAATATCGAGATCGAAATTCTCTAATACGCTGGACTGTTAGGGTGTTTACAATCCCTTGACAGTTCCAGCTCTTCATTGCTAAGGAAGATTTCTTGTAGGAGCTCGGAAATCTAGCCCCTTTTTGAAACCGACGGGATGATGTTTATCGGTGGTGGTGATATGTCTGGTTCATCCTCTCCCGATCTTGCAATTTGCGATGAGGTGGTATTATCAGAGTTATCAGTCAAAATCCTGCGTCTAGGTGAATTTTGAGTCTTTGAAACTCTTCTTTTTTTAAGACTGATGCCTTGTAAAGGACTGTGGTTGCCCCTCTTTCGAGTTACTGGTGTCGGAGCTTTTCTTTTCCAGTTGGGTCCTTCCCCGACTTCTGTTTTGCTTGCATATTTCTTTTTGGAGAGCTAATGATCAACGGTCCCATTCTTAGGGAAACATGGTGTCTGTCTTCACTTAACGATCGAATTGGTAATCCCTCTTCTTGGTTTTCATCCCTAAGACCAGGAGCTTTAGAACTCGATGGTCGAGTAGTGTTTTCAAAAATCTGGTGTTGAGTGGTATCCTCAAGGTATTGGACTTCCACCTCCTGAAGTCGATCTGACTCAATTGTGATCGTTCTGTTTGTGTTAATTAAATTTACATATGACAAACAAAAAAATTTGACTGTTAATGATATGCGATTAAATTATGTTTGTTTTACAATTGCCAAATATGTAGCAACTATATATATATATATCCAGAGGAGGCTCTAGTTGTTGGGAGATGTACTTTACTAGAGTGGGGGAGGCATATTCTTTCCAAAGCAGGTCTTCTTTCGTTCGAAATAGTGGTTGTACTTCGCATCTGTAAGGGAGATACCATAATTGTCTCGTTGGTTTCGGAGATGGGGTATAAGACACTTGCGATTGCATCGACCTAGAGGTGATTTCAAGATTTCCTCTTCCCGTTGATAGACCTCCAGAGGTTCTTTCATGTGTCTTTCGGATATCTGATTCCATTACCGTTGGATTTGGATTTTCATCTAGGTGTCTCGAAGAAGATGGGGATCTTGATTTGTCCGCTGGATAAGGCATGTCGTTCACAGTCGGCGCTCCTCGCCTGGATTCATCACGACACACAATGTCTCGTGTTCTATTATTTTTAGAGTGACGGCCCCTATGAATCTCCTCTGATCTAGAGTAACCCCAGCTGAGTGAGTTGTGGGATGGGCCATGATAATGTCTGGCTAGCTTTCGGTCTTCATGTCTTTGTTTTTCTGCATCAACCTTGTTCAGAGTATTTGTTTGGCTGATTCCCAGTTGTTTGCTATTTCGATCCCCAAATGCTCTGGTAGTAGGACAATCCTTATCCCCATGCGACAAAGAGAGGCAGGTGAAACAGTGTTTCTCTAGTTTTTTCATACTCGAATTGTACTCGTTTGATTCCTCCCTTTGGGAGATGAATATCCACATGCATCTTCAGAGGTTTTAGACCATTGACAAACACCCTTATTCTTGCTTGTTCAACATCTCTTGCCTCAA
Organism: Schrenkiella parvula; assembly: GCA_000218505.1. Taxonomy (NCBI): domain Eukaryota; kingdom Viridiplantae; phylum Streptophyta; class Magnoliopsida; order Brassicales; family Brassicaceae; genus Schrenkiella; species Schrenkiella parvula. Next base: position 1,257,214 of record CM001190.1, read on the forward strand.
TAGGGGCCAGCTCAAAACCAATTATGCAGATTGTTTTATCTGTCCAGTAGTGGAGAGGAATGCCATGAATTTTCACGCAAAAATGTATCATGGCTGGGAAGTTTTCTGAATCTATCGGTTCCAACCTTTGGAGGATTAGCATCCACTTTTTGAAGTGGAAAGGAGTTTTCATGAGGATTGCTTGAAGGTACTGTTCTGTTTTGAAACAAAATTGGAATAGGTGGGTGACGAGGTCGTGCACTGTGACTTTTCGACAGCATTCCAGTATTGTAGGAAGAACTCCACTAGTGCTCTGGTTTTTTTAACTCTTGGGTTTGTTACTCTGCCTATTAGTGTGAGCTTGTTAGCTTCTATGAGTTCTGAATTGTCCGATTCTGGGATGCGCACTGGGGAGCGACAAAGAGTTCTTGTATTGTCCAACAGCCATGTCTCTTTCTCCGCTCGGGTGTATCTAAGAGACATTGTTGAAGAGAAGGGAAAGAGCAAGCACAGCTTAGGAGAAGTAGGAAAGTACCGTCTGGATCCACCAAAAAAACCTCAGACGGAGAGGTAAGGAGCTGAACAAGAACAGAAAAACCTCAGACGGAGAGGTAAGGAGCAGGAAGCACTACTCTACAGAAAACAGTACTGGTTGTTCTCAGGTAAGGAGAAGCAACAAAACCAAAAAACGTTTTTCTCAACCTCCTTAGCTGCCATAATAAGGATAAGCAGACAATAATCCGATACAGGAGAGAGGAAAGCCGGGTGAGACTAAAGGGGAATGGTGGAGAAGGGGGTCGGGAAGCTCGGAAAAAAATTTCTGGTTACCGGAGAAAGTAGATGCAGTGGAGAAATTCAAAAAGGCGGTGGTTGTCTTGGTAGTTGCGGCTGAACACAGGAAACAAGGCAAAACCTAAATGCGTCTCGAAAATCATGCATGGGAGAACTTACCCAGCGTTGTTTTTGTTCATACATGCATAGTCATAATGAGTTCCATGATTTTGTTTAACTTTTAATGATCTGATTCGTACAGCTTAGGAGTGTCTATTCAGAAAATAACATGCACTGATGGCGACAAAGAAAATGCAAATTTTCTCTCTCTTTCTCTCTCTCTCTCTCTCTCCTTCATGGTTCAGTCTTTTGTCTTAAATCAATTTCTATTTTGATTGATCCAATATGATCCACATGGTGCGTATTAGTTTTTCACACTTGTTGATAATCACATGTGTTGGTTTTCCAACTACTCAAAAAATATGAGGTCTCTACAATATTGAAGACTTCTGTAAGTTTAGATGAGTGATTGTTTGAAACATGGGTAAAAATGGTACGCAGCGATAATGGAATGAAGCTTGTTTGCGATAATGGAACGGAAGTTACTTGTGCGGTCATATTTCAGCAAATTAAATATTTTTTATCAGACATATTGTGTGACTACATTACAAGAAAATGGGAGAGTTGGGTGGAAACATCGACACATTAAAATGTTTCAATTTGATTTTAGGATAAAGAAATCAAACATAAAACCATCAGTTTTTCTTGATGGTAAGACATCGTTCGAGATGTTATATGGGACACTACTAGACTATTCACAAACTCAGGTATTTGGATCGTTGTGTTATGCAAGAATAGTGACTAGTTTCAACGACGAAGTGTGTGTTGCGTGTTTACTAAATATGAATTTGGAAAGAAATGTTGGATTGTGTTCGATCTGAAGAATGAGGTAAAGTTTGTATCTCAAGACGTTTCATTTCAAGAAATCGTCTTTTCTTTTGTGGAAAATGCTTCATGTTGTTAATATCATAGTGGATCAAATCCTCTGGCAACACATCATGCCGTATTTGATATGGAAAATTACACAAATAACTTCATCATCTTTACCAACTCAATATGAAGAGCTTACATTTGATGAAGGTGATGTTACACAAATAGAAGATGGTATCACATAAAATGAAGTATGTGTTACACAAGAAGTGACCAGTGTTACACAAAATGAAGTTGGTGCTACACAAGCGCAAGGCAATGTTATACCAAATGAAGCTATTATTACACAATCTTAAGACAATAACAATGAAAATAGAGTTGTGGAGCTAGATGAGTTGGGTTGCAAGAAAAGAGCATGAACCAAGTGTGTCTTGTTAAAACCTTTTGTTACTTACTCAGCTTGACAACCTCTCGCGTTCCTTGTTTTTCCTCTCAACCATTTTCAACTATGGTTCTTTATCCACTCATAAATTATGTACACTATGAGAACTTTTCTATCTCGCAACATGCTTATTCTTGCTTCAGTCACTCTCTATATGGAGCTAACAATTTATGCTGAAGCGGTTAAACACAAAGTATGGCGTGTTGCAACGGGCAAAAAAGTGGATTCTCTTGAAGTGAGTAGATTTGGGATATCACTGATTGTCTGCCAGGAGCACACGTTACAGACAGGAAATGCGTGTTTAAAATTAAATCTCATTCGAAATGCGTGATTGACAAATGTAAGACGCACTTAGTTTCATTGAAAACAGAAAAAAAGAGGGACTGAATTATAAATAAAATTTTGCATGCGTTGTCAAGCTTACAACCATGGAGATTCTTTTGGAGATAGCTTCAACTAAGAACAGGAAGCTTCACCATATGTATGTACGTAATGGATTCCTTCATGGTGATCTTGATGAGAAATTCTATATGCGTTTTTCATCTTGGTTTAAGTCTTCAGATAAAGAACAAAGTATATAAACTTTTAAAATTAGTATATGGGCTATTTCAAGCACCATGATGTTGGTTCCCAAACTTTCTATAACACTTTTGGAGTTTGGTTTTGTGAAAAATTATGCAGGTTACACTCTATTTACTTACTGCAAAGGAAATTATGTTGTTTACGTCTTGGTATATGTTGATGACTTCATCACTGAATGGAACGACTCAAAGCTCATCGCAAGTTTTAAGGCATATTTGAGTAAGTGCTTTCACATGAAAGATCTCATACGCTCTTCCGCTGAAGAAGAGTATCAAGCTATAGTTGTCACCCTAAGCGAAATCAAATGGATAAAATCATTGTTGGAAACTCCCGGAATTGTGCAGAAGAAACCAATCTCCTTCTATTGTGACTATCAAATAGCCATACATATTGCCAACAATCCGGTTTTTCATGAACGGACCACACACATTGAAGTTGATTGCCATTACGTAAAGATGCAGTTAAGGAAGGTGTCATCACTACCACATACGTTAAGATGACAAAAGAACTTGCTGATACATTAACTAAAGTGTGGGGACGACAACAAATTAGTGACTTACTCGACAAGCTTGGCATTCATAATCTCCATGCTCCAGATTGAGAAGGAGTCTTATGATTGAGTATATATTCTAGATGTACTATGATCAGAGAATTAGATATATCTATGGAATCTCTTCCATTATGGTTGTAATTAGTGTAATCAACTAGCATAATCAGCGAAATTATATTCATCAATTACAGATGTCCTATTGTTGTATATATGTCTTATCTATGAAATTATATTCATCAATTACATATGTCCTATTGTTGTATATATGTTTTATCTATGTTAATAGAAAGACAACACTTTTCCCTCATTTTAACATAGGTATTACACTTTTTTTTTGTTTCTCATATAGATTGCATATTATATCTTTAAACTTTTGTTTTTTTGTTGGTATTTTTGGCTAAGTACGTATGTTGCAACTATTTATATTTAGTTCCAAAATATGCAAATCAAAATGAAACAAGATATTTTCCAGATATAATCTAAGTATACGATGTCATCTTGGACGGACCAGCGCATATGTTCAGGTAAATGAAAAGAATTATATTTTAAAATATTGAAAGTAATTCTCAAAGTTTTATGTTTGTTGAAACTTAGATAATAATTTTTGGATATTTTTTTTTGTTGGCAGACCCGTCATTTCTTAACATAGCTTCTAAAAATTACTCTTGATCTCTTAACGTCTTACTGCTACTCAGCTGAAATTGGTTGCCTTGCAAACGAGTTGTTGTCGTCGCTTTGAGGCCCAATCGATGCTTTCTTTAGCAAATCTTTGAATTTGGGCAAGAGAAATTCGTGGCATCTTCGTTGTTCAAGGCTAAATCAAAACGAAAGTGAGAAAGATAAAAAAAAAGAGACTGCAAAAAGCAAAAACACCAACTACTGATGCATGAAATCCATATTAATAATTAAAAATCTCAATCAACCCCAATCGATGTTTTTTGGCAAATCTACAAATTTGAGAAGAGATATTTGTGGTATCTTCATTGTTCAAATGCTGAAAATCATTGGGTTGAAGATTGATTTATCGACTTGAGATTATTCTTGAATAGGCTTATCATTTTATCCCAACATGCAAAGCTTCTATCCTCAAAACTCATCTCAGTCTCACCATTGTTGCTTTGATTTCTCACATGTTGGTGAACCGAGGGATATGGAGCATGATCAGAGTAATAAACCAGTTCAATGATGGTTATTATCCATCTTGGTCTTTTCCCTTGAGCTGGTTTTCATCCTTGCTAAACAAGTTGGATTTTAGGAGCTTATAAATGCTCTAATGAACCCATTAAACATCTAAATGTCTTTAAGTTACTGCATGTTTCAAAAGAGATAAAGTCCATGGAGAATGTTTTTTTGGAAGTCTAGTCTCTGTTTTCCTTTTTTTGCATCCTCTTTTCGCTACAGACTCCTAAATTTTCTTTATTTAAGGTCTTCATCAGTGACTTATGGCCTCAGTCTCACTTTTATAATAATGCAGCAGTCATGATCATTAAGGTAAAAAAAAATTATTTGTGTCATTCTCTATTTCATATGATTACCTAATTTTTTTTAGATTTTATTACCTAGAGACTGGTCATATAGTTAATATTTAATTTTTGAAAGATAAAAATATAATATGTGGTACGTATTGGTACCTATTGAACATACGAGACGAATTATGCAGTAGTGTATCAAGTTGATTAAGCAGTAATACTACAGATCAAGCAATTAAATATATATGTTGAAGTGGAAAATATAAAGAGCTATCTAAATTGTAAAAAAATATAAAAATAATATATAAGAAAAATTGTAGATAAAATACCATTCAAAATAATATAGAAATAGATTAAATTATGAATTATTTAAAAAATATATTAAATTTAATACCGCTAATTTATTTTAATATTTTCCAAACATACAACTTTGTAATAAAATCTTAAAAATACTTATTTTAATAATGGGAACTGTTGTATTATGCTATGATCATGATGCTCGATTCCAAACATATTTATATCACATATGTTGTCATGATGTTAAAAAAATGTTTTATCTCCAATATATTTCTTGCAATGCAGGTTTCACATAAACACATATATGAACCCCATCCATAACTCTAGCAACTCCACTAAAAGATGGTCAATGTATGTGATCCAATTGCAGTCACTTTCCTGATTCTGATGTAGTTCTTGTCTTGTTTAAGTCGTGATATTATTCAAGCAAGTTATTCAGTAGTTATAAGATTTTAAAAAAAAAAGTTTATTCACTATTTCTTGATTTCGACCAAAACGTAGGAATTTCACCTTTTTTCATACCTCAATAGTACGAACAAGGCTCAATCATACACCAGTTCAAGTGCTATGCTGAATCATCCATCAAAGATGGTTAAATGACTATTTCATACGCCAAATCAATTTATTTTATCATGTCATACATAGCCATAACAATGTTAGTTTTACCTTTCTAATATTGACTACTCGGACACCACATAAAACGACGTCATTTTGAGTGAAAATGTGGGACAAAAAAAAGCTGTGAGAAAAGACGTCATAACGATCAATATTTAAAAATGCAAGAAACGACACCATAACGCTCACTTCTTACACTTCATATTCTCATGTGTCGACCTAAATCAATATGGGGGATTAGATCAGCAATTGACAAGAGAGAGCAAATTTATAAAATTAAGTATAGTATTGATTTTTCATATTTGATTGGGTTTCTAAAAAGCAAATCAGAGGTGAATTTCGACATGGAAAATGAAGTTATTTTTTAAATTTACAGGTTATTTTTGTGTGTTTTTATGAAACACAGCCGTGTGAGTGTAGGAAATATAGCGAATTATATTGACTATAAACTATTGAATATTATGAACACTAAATGATTAATACTATGTCTGAGTGAGTGAAAGTTATTTAATATACTTTTTTCTGTTTCAATTTCGAAGAGGTAACATTTCATTACTACATTAATAGAAAGTTTAAAAGCTTTCCAGATAATATAGTACATATGTTGGAGGCTGATAGTAGGTTTTTTCGGTGTTTTACTACTAAACAATTATCCTATGCACTATCATTGTCATTGTGGTACAATATGTTATCAATCCAAATGGGTGAGATGCTAGCAATAAGGATGTGATCAGAGCTAATTAAGTCAAGCCATGCAGTTGAGTTTTAGAATCTAACAACCTAAGTATATAAATAAAAACCAATATGAAACTAAACACCATGAGCTATCAAATGCATAAGCACCTAATGAAACTACTGGAATGATATTAAACAAGGCTAGAAGCAAAATAACAGAAATTAAACAACCACGCAGAAACAATAAATAAACTCAGAGAATGAAAACTGTAAGGATGGGGTAATCGACCAGTGACTCTTCTTAATCAACCTTAGATGTTTACCTAAACTCAATCAGAGCTAATCCCTATACAATAGACATCAAAACCAGAGAAATCTACTTTCGTGACAGACGCCCTCAAGCCAAGCTATTTCCAGACCTAATCATCATTGAAGAAATATAACAGAAGATGCACTAAGATTCAGTACATTAAAGTCAATAAGCATTCTAGACATCTAATCCCTTAGGCTAGATATGCAAATTTCTTGAATTAGTTGGTTCAGATATTTCATCAAACACCTTATGGGTGTGGAAATGTCTAAGCTCCAGCTTCAATTGATCAGAGAGAAACATGCATTAAAAACACTAATCAAGAATGGATCTACAAGAATCTAAGCTTAAACACCTAAGGAGATTAAGTTTCCTCACTAATCTATCCCATCCTTAAGAATCCTAATGACTACTCACTAATCATCATTATGAACACAAGCCTATAAATCAATCAACACAGCATAATCAGATAGATGAAGATGAGAAGAATAGATAAGATCAAATAACCAAATGCAAAAAACTCAATAGATTAAGAGAAAATTACAAAGTTGTTTTCAGAAGTGTTTGAAACTAGATAAACCCTAAAAAAAATCGACTGACCCTTGGATAATGACCAAGGGTGAGTATTTATAGGATTGGTTTAAAACACTAAAAAGAAAAAAGATCAATATAGCAAAGTGGTATGTGCGGCTCGAGGTGGTGATTGAGCTGGATGGTCGAGCTGGTGCAAAGGTGGCTCCTTTAGCTCCAGCTCGAGCTCGAGGTAAAGGTCGAGCTGCTTGGTCGAGCTGGGTTCAAGGCTATTCCTTTGACTCCAGCTCGAGTTGAAGGTCGAGCTGGGTTCAAGGCTGTGCCTTTGACTCCATCTCTAGATGATGGTCGAGCCAAGTGGTCTAGTCAGCTCTAGGTGATGTTAAGCTTAGATTCTTGTAGATTCTTTCTTGATTAGTGTTTTTAATGCTTGTTTCTCTCTGGTCAATTGAAGCTTGACCTTAGGTAGTTTCACACCCAGAAGATGTTTGATGAAATGTCTGAACCAACTAATTCAAGAAATTTGCATATCTAGCCTAAGGGATTAGATGTCTAGAGTGCTTACTGACTTTAATAGACTGAATCTTAGTGCCTCATCTGTTATATTTCGCTAATGATGATTAGGTCTGGAAATAGCTTGGCTTGAGGGCGTTTGTCACGAAAGTGGATTTGTCTGCTTGTAATGTTTATTTTCTAGGATTAGCTCTGATTGATTTTTGTTCAACATCTAAAGTTGATTAAGAAGAGTCACAGGTCGATTATAACCCCATCATTAGGAGCTTTCATTCTCTAAGTTTACTTATTGCTTCTGCTTGCTTGTTTAATTTCAGCTCTTGGTCTTTAGTTTCATATTTGTTTTTGTTTCTATCACTTATGTTGTTAGATTCTAAAACTGAACTGCCTGGTTTGACTTAATTAGCTCTGATCACATTCTGATTGCTAGCATCTCACCCATTTGGATTGATAACTTATTGTACTGTAATGACAATGATAATGCATAGGGCAATTGTTTGGTAGTAAAACACCAAAAAACCTACTATCAGAGGCGAGGTCCGCACACTTGAGTGCAACCCACAAGCTTTGTTTACAAATTCGGTGGATTCGGTGAACGTCTATGTGTATGGGAAAAAAACATTTGGTATAAGTTACCATTTGATACTAAGTCGGAGTTGAAGCTATTGTGCACTAGTGGGACTGATTTAAATTTCCAGAAAAAAAGTGAAGCGTCTTTGTGGACAAAAGCAGTTGATAACTTCATGGAGAAGGATGATGCTCAGGAGAACGATGTTTTTTGTGATGATGCTACTGGTGTGAAACAAGGTGGAAATGATAATTACATAAATGTTGATGATAATACACATCGTATGATCATTGAGGAAGAAGCTCAAGTTGATACTAACATAGCATGATATTTAATGAATAAGAACATTGCAATTATGAGGTTCATATATTCAATTCCTTCCTTTATGCCGTTGAAAATCGTTTCATATGTGCGTGTCTCACTTCCAAAACTACCAACCTCATATACATAATCTTCTAATGCTTTCTCTAACCTTCCAACGTCTCCTTTAAGCTTCTCGATCATGTCTTCAATCTCTTCAATTTCTTTAACCATTGATTAATCAGTCCAATAAAATCATACTAACACTATCAATTACATGTCATCAGTTACACTAGTACATTAACAAAATTTACATATGGCGCTTTATAAAGACAATAATGGAAAAGGCCACCCTGATTATTTGGGGTCCCAGATGTTTTTATCATAAAATGGATATAAGTAAGGCATATTATCAGGTAGAATGGTCTTTCATTGAGAACCTTCTTAGGAAAATGGGTTTTTCACCAGTGTGGATTACGTGTATTATGCGGTGCATTATATCGGTTCAGTATAAAGTACTCATTAATGATCAACCGCGAGGTCATATTGTTCCAAAGAGAGGTATGCACCAGGGAGATCCCTTATCTCCATACTCTTTTATAAGCTTTAAGAGCAAATATTCGAAAAGCATAATGAAAAAATTATTAACGGGATTGAAGATAGTAGGGACAAGCTTCTCTATTTCACATTGTTCTTTTTGTGGATGATAGTCTTTTTCTGTCTAGCAAATAAAGATGAATATCAAGTTATAGTAGGAATCTTTAACGATTATGAGGTGGTATCTTTACAACAAATTATTGTTTTTCCAATTCCTCACTACATTTCAGAGATAAAGTGGTCACCTATGTTCAAGAAGAATTGAAATAAATTTTGTGTATTTCCAATCTTGGAGGACTGGGTTCTATTTGGGTATCCCACAGAGTTTAGGTGGGATAAAGACTCAAATTTTGAGTTTCTCCATGAAAAGATTCATAGATTAAATGGGTGGACTTCAAAGTTTCTATCAGAAGAGGGGGAAAGAGGTTTTGATTTTGTCAGTAGCAACAACGCTACCAATTCAGTTATGTCGTATTTCCAATTACCTAAGTGAGTAATCTTCACAAGTGCAGTTGCTCGATTTTGGTGGAGTACTAGTGGTAATAATAAGGGAACGCATTGGATATCATGGAAGAAGCTTTGTCAGGATAAAGCTAATGGCAGATTTAGTTTTGTGCAATAGAGAATTTTAATACGACTTTATTTGTGAAACAGTTATGGCGTTTAATCGACACACCATGCTCGTTCTTTACAAAGGTATTTAAAGGTTGATACTTTCGGATTCAGATCAATTAGATCCAACTCGATCATCTTCCCCGTCTTCTGGATGGAAGAGAATTATCTCAACTCAATCTCTGATCGAAAAAAGTTAATCAAAAAGGTTGGATCAGGAATTTCCAGTTCAATATAGAATTTTTCATGGATTCTTGTCTCTCGTCCGAGATCATCAACTTGCATAGGATACAACTATTATCCTTTTTTCAATGCCAAAAGTTTAAATGGTTCATGGAATCGAACGTGGAATATGCAGTTTGCAATTGAAGCAATCTTTATTCATGAGGATGTTGCCAATATTTAGAGTATGCCGGTTAGCCGGTATTTATAGCCCGATATCTATGGATGGTATATCACAAAAGAGAATGGAATATATACTATTAAACACGGGGTACAATATTGAGCTACTATATCATAACTTATCACAATTGATGGTATTTATGGTCTCATTGAAAATAAAATGTTCCTTGAAAATTATACACTTTATTTGGAAAGTTACAGCAATGTTTTATGTTGATTATGCACTGTCGATTTGGCTAATTGAACTGTATCAGGTAGTTTATCTCTATTGACAAAAACCAAATTTGTTTCACCAATGTCAAGCAAAAGAAGAAAAAAGGGAAGAAGAAACAAAATTTCTAGTCACTAGTATAATTTTATCGTATAGCCACAGACAAGACACGGTCAAATCGTGACTATGTTAAAATATTAACACGAAATAATTTTGGTCACGTTCCTATAGACACGACTTTCTTACGTGACAATTCGTGACTATGCCATCATATAGCCACGAAATTTACTCCTCAGACACGGAAATTTTCATGACTATACACCCCTTTTTTACTAGTGAGTGACTTGTATAAGATGTAGCGGCAAAACAAAAAGGCTTTTAAGAATTTGAAAAGGTAAAAGAAAGAGTTTTATCCCCGGTGGGTAATTCGTAGCGATTCTGGGGTGGGAGATAGCACTACACAGTGGTGGCTGAGACATTCCGATCGTTCTCAGATACGACCGATGTATCTCTCATAAGATCACTCTCTGTCAGTAACTCGATCATGGTATTTTTTCTCTCTCTCTCTCTATCTCTTTCTCTCTAGACAAAAAGGTTTAAACTTTTTTTTGGTTTAGTTTTTTTTATAAAAGTGTCATGTTCATTGTTTATTCTAATTGTAGAAGATTAAGAGTAAACTAATTTATTTCAAATACAGAAGCTTAAATTTTATGTAGATGTTTTGACAAAAGTTCATTGAATCACCAAAGTTTATGATTATCAATATGTCACTTTGCATAGTTTATTATAATATTTTTTTTTATTTTATAAAATAATAGCTATCTTTAATATAACTTGGTTACGAAATACTGACATCTTAAAGATTCACCGAATCACACAACCTTACAAGTATTGTTTTGAATTTTTAAAAGAGAGGTTTACAGAGATGAACATATTTTAAGTTATTGTTTACATAATAGACACTTTTTAAGGGTGACACACTTATTTGGTGTGAATTTCCACTTTTACCCTCATTTATTTTACTTTTTTATCTTTTTTCTCAATCGTTGTTTTTTTTCTCAATTTTCTCTTTCTTCTTCACAACCTCATTCTTCTTCTCAACCTCTTTCTTCTTCTTCTTCTTCTTCTTCTTCATGTCATCAATTTTTTTCGTTTCTTCTCATTTACTCTCTGAAATCCATCGTCGATTCTTCCTCTCTCAAATCCACCGTCAATTAATTGTCCACCGTCTCCTCCGATTTCTTCACAAACATCTCAAGATCTTCACCGTCAACAACTTCTTCGGAAAGATTTTGGGCCAAATCTGAGCAGCTCGATCCTTGTAGTTCCTCACAACAAGATGGAAACACGTGTCTCTCTCACGCATTTCGTCGAACACTTTGGATGCGTGTTTTGTTCTTCTACCTTTGTTAAAACAATGGATTACTCCTCGAAAAAAATCAGAATTTCGCTCAAGTCAATCACAAGCTATCAGCTCATCTTCGTAACAACTACATCACAGTCTTCATCATTACTCATTTGGAGATTTACCGACGATTCCAATGGGCGTTTTTCTGTATAGAGAATGTGTGGAACAAAATCAATTATCCTAAGCGTACTTCTCATCAATCAAATCCTCTCCCACTGCAGAATGATCACATCAGCGACTAGGAGAAATTACCATAACATGTTCTTCAACATTGTTTTCTCCTACAAAAACATCCATAGCTTTTTCTTTTGTCTCTCTTCTCACAAACACGAAAAGAAAGATATCATTAATATGCAGAAAATTTACACTAAGCTAAGTAAATCTCAGCCACACATCTTAATGGCTGATATTAAAGAAGAAACACAGTTTATTGTGCCAAAAAAAGAAAAAAAGGAAGCACAAATGAAAGAAGGATAACAAAGGTTTTTCACCTATCACTTTTGAGGAAAAAGTGTATCAAGAGCTAAAAGTGTTCTACAACATAAGACAAACTTATAAAAGTGCTCCTTAGTGTAATATTCTCTTTTCAAAAACATGTAGATACCTTTTTTTTACATGTAATTCAATGGACCAATATTACAAAAGAAAATATGCATCAATACTTGATACCAAACCGATGATAATCCATCTGATTTTGGTGAAAAGAAAGATATAGTGGATTAGCATTCAGATAAAAGAGACAAGGTTTGACATAAGTATCTAACTAAAGGTCCATGTAAATCTTATGGTCATAAATTTAAACAAATATTAATAGAAAATGCAATAAGGCGATAATGATGCTATAAGTAAGGTTAATTTGAATAATGCTCTAATAAATACTCAGATGGTTTCTCCAGTGATTCAAAAAGATATTGTGAATTCCTTTGCATAAAAAGTATGACAATATTTTTAGAAGATATTCATCATGATGTTTTTGGTTTGCTGGTTGCTGAATCTGCTGATGTTTCACATAAAGAGTAGATGAGTCAAAGAAAGATTTAAAGGAGTTATTCATGTAAGAAAAACATCTTCATTAACTTTATAGTATATTATAAATGAATTATTTGCTAGATATGAGACGAGCATTAAAAAATGTGAGAGAACAAGTTTGTGACGGAAATAGTAATATAAAAGGTGGGTTCAATGGGTTGACATCATTGGTTGCTAGAGAAAACAGTTCATCATATTACTTCAATAGTTTTGCTCATCAATTTCAACTAGTTGTGGTGGCAGTTGTAAAAAGGCAAATTGTTATTGCTGATTATTTAATATGGTTTCTATATTTTCAAATGTTATTGGAGCTTCTTGTAAACGATAATATAAGTTTTGAGCAATTAAGTCTGAATATTAAAAAAAAATTAATAATGGTGATGCTAAAAATGGGATATGACAGAGTCAAGAACATTCTTTATCAAGACATTCAAATACACGTTGGGCTTCTCATCATAAAACAATATTGCAGTTGGAATAAATTTTTTCTACTATCATTAAAGTTCTTATATATCCAAGATGAATGCATTGAATATTTGAAAAACTTCAAGCATATTGTCGATATTCTTTTGTAAGAAACATAATGCTGAAATGCTCATCATGGAAGAAGATTTTGTTGATCCAAGGGAGCAAAGAAAGAGAACCAACATAACCAATATGCATCATTATAAGTTCAATTATTTTTTTACAGTTCAGGATTTGCAAATTCAAGAGTTCATTAATCGTTTTACAAAGGTTAACACTGATCTATTTATTTGTATGGCTTCTTTAAGCCGGTTGATTTATTCCATGAGTTTGACGAGGAAAAGTTGGTTATATTAGTCAAGTTATATCCATTTGATTTTAGCTATGGTGAGCTTTTATATCTAAAGCAGCATTTTGAATTCTACATCGACAATATACACATAGATGAATGGTTTAACAGTGTGGAGAATATTGGAGATCTTTCATGTCTGATGTTGAAAGGTTTAGAGGTTTCTATTTTTAGTTTTAACTTTATCGATTGCCATTATAAGTGTTGAAAGGTGTTTTTCAGCAAATGAAATTAGTGAAGACGATTGCATGCAATTGAATTAGAGATCAATTTATAAGTGAATGTGTGGTTTGCTCTATTCAAAAAGAGTTGTTTGAATATGTTACAAATTATAAAGTGATAAAGATATTTCATATGATAAATAAAGGTAAGAAAGTTTTGTAGGAACTTTTTTCATATAGTTTGTTAGATTTTTTTTTTGCAAACTCAATATACTATTAATTTTTAGTTTAACTAATAATATATTATATTTTTCCGCCACTAACTATATTTTCTAGACCCATCACCGATTACATAAGATATTGTGTCTTCATAAGGTCGCCGAATTTGTTTGTTGATCATAAACGTTGGTAAAGGGAGAAATCAAAGTCTCAAAGTATTTTTAGAACCGAACCCAAAAGCAGAATCGAACCGACAATAAAAATCAAAACAACAATTGAAATCAATCTCAAATCGGCAACAATTCCAAAAGCTACGCCGGATGTTCATCAGTTTTTATTGAATTTTGCTGATTTTTTTTATTGTTGCTGGACCTTTTTTGGTTTTCCTTTATTAGTTACCTAATTATACATTCATTCTTTATCTTATAACTAATTGACTCTATTGACAATGCCATTTTTACAAAAGTAGAGTCACAGTTTGTGAACATACATATAATATAAAAGGTTCAAATCATCGTTTGTTATTGGTGGACTTGGTCTCACCGCAGTAGTAACTACATTATAACTTTACTCTTTTTAAAATAAAAAATCCACCCACCTATTAATGACCATTTTTGTTTACAAGATGGTTTGTGACTCATTTCATCACTTCCGCAAGATCATTTAGACTGATAGGAGTTTGTGCTTCCGGGTATATGTCGCTGATCATTTCCGCAAAATTTTCTATATTTTTTAACTTTTTAGCCCATCAGTTTTTATATTATGATAAAACAATGCGGTTATGTTCTAGTTTTCAAGATATCAGACAAGATAGGAAAAATAAAACATATAAAAGCATATACAAAAATTGAGGAAAAAACAGAAATAACAAAAGCAGAACAATGCACCGAAAATAATAAAAATCAAACTATGTAAAAATAAAACGATGATTGACAAAAAGTTGGGTGATAAATACTTATAAGGAATGTGGCGGTTCGTGTTCACATTACGATATCTTATAGCAATTTTCAAGTCAATTAGATTAACATGACAACTGAGACTTATCAATGATATTCTATTTTTAATATTTTAATGGAAAATAGAAACTACATAAATATATGTATCGTTTCTCGACATGGATCCAAGAAAGTTATAGCTATAATAACAGCAGTAAGATGTTTAAGTGAATTCTTTTTCTGGTTTTTAACATTTTTTTATTAATTTTGTATAATTATGTGTTCTTTTGTGTTTTTTTAGGTTGTTGTACTTTCTTTTTATGTTATGGTCCATCTAGTGGGTCAAAATTTGAAAAACCTATTAATAAAATTTTTCTACAGTCGTTTAACACACAACTTTTTTGTCTATTATCAATAAACGTCGAGATTTTTTATTATTGTGTAAAAACCTTTGTGATCTTGTTCATTGTGTTTATATTCTCTGCTTGAGTTGATCGTTCCCTTGCGGTATTAGAGATCCTGTTATCATTTATGTGGTGTCTTCAATCCAACTTTACTTCTACTTAACAGTACAACAAAAAAAAGCGACGGTTAGCTTATTAGGCTCCATCAAACTTTCTAAATCTCAGCTTGTTTGAGTCTTATATCACAAACCATACCCCGTAGCTAAAGAGGAATCCTACTTTTTATTTGAAACGAATATAATTTTTTACTATCACCCTCAACGAAAAACACAATTTCTCTATCATAAAAAAAATAAAAAACCCAGAAAAAAAGAAAATAATTGGATATTACTGTGATATTGAATGAAGGATCTAGAGATCTAACAAACAATTTTAATAGGACTAGCGATTAAGATTGCGAGTAGCCTCATAATTAACAATAGCTTACGGTACAACTCAACATTAAAAGATATACCAGTAGGATTTTTGACCGTTTATAAATAGTTTTATTAACGATGATAACAAATATAAATAAATGACTTCATTAATAATATTTTATATTTTAAAATTTTAAGAGTGAATGACAGGGTTCCATTCCAAAAAAAAGTATTTCTTAAATAATAATATGTATAAATATGGTTTTTCTTTGCCTCTTGGTGTCCTATAGTGATAAATTAACCACTAATCTTTTTAGATCAGTTTAAATGAGAACCACTAGGTTTAGCTGCACCAAAAAACGAGAACGCTTTGGAAACAGAAAAAAGAAAGGTCATAATATAAACCCTAACTTGAGATTCCACTCATCAAGAAATGGCGACACAATCCGTCAAAGCAGCCATCTTTGATCTCAATGATCTTCCCCGAGACGCAGACGAAGAAGACGGCCGCAACTCCGACTGTTACATCTTCTCCATCCCTCTCTCCTCCCGTGGTTCCACCAAACGCGACGCCATCTCCGTCGAGAATTACGACCGCGTTCGTCACCTCAGAATCAAATCCGAATCTCCAATCGTCATAGATCTCGATCAATACAACGACGAAGACGACGATGATCTCAGAATCCTCTGTTTCTCTCCACTTCTAGAAAAGGGTCAGTCCTCAAAGAGCAAGCCACGGCGACCCTTGACCTTCGACTGTGAGATTTGTGTTGAATCAAAACCAACAGTTGAATCGTTTCGAATCAATGGATGTTCTCACTCGTACTGCAACGATTGCGTCTCAAAATACATCGCTGCTAAATTACAAGACAACCTACTTTCCATCGATTGTCCTGTCTCTGGTTGTTCGGGGCGGCTCGAGCCTGATCAGTGTCGTCTGATCCTCCCGCCAGAGGTTTTCGATCGGTGGGGAGACGCTCTTTGCGAGGCGGTGGTAATGCGTTCGAAGAGATTCTACTGTCCGTACAAGGATTGCTCTGCTCTGGTTTACTTGGACGAGAATGAAGATGGTAAGTTGACGAATTCGGAGTGTCCTCATTGCAATAGAATGGTGTGTGTAGCCTGCGAGACGAAGTGGCATCCGGAGATAACCTGCGAGGAGTTTCAGAAGCTAGCTGATAACGAAAGAGAAAGAGATGATATTTTGCTGAAGAAAATGGCAGAGTCTAACAAATGGAGAAGATGTCCTTCTTGCAAGTTCTACATTGAAAAGTCTCAGGGTTGCTTATACATGAAGTGCAGGTAACTTCTTGTTCTTGTCTTTGTAATACAAAATAAAAGAACGTTCTGATCTCTATAACAATTTTTTCAGGTGTGGGTTGGCTTTTTGCTACAATTGTGGAACACCATCTAAGGACCATTCTCATTATTGTTACAGTTGCAAGCGTTGACATATTAGCTTTTTTATTATTTATTATTATATGTGTCTCGGAAGCTGTAGACTTTATGTTCGGATTTCTATTTGGTGCTATTCAGTATTGTGTCTATCTTTGGATCTTTATTTATATGGAGTTATCTTTGGTACCCAATAAGTAAGGGTTCACATGGAGATGAATATATAGGAGGGAAGAATTATATTATTGTCTCTCAAACTCTAGGAGTTTTGTTTACATAACATATATATGAAAAGTAACCTAAAATATACATAATCCTAAAAATAAGAAAAAATATAATTAATCACTAATGTAAGTATATAATAGTATTTCCTAATATCTTCTTTAAGTTGGAGGCTGAAGAATTCGAATGCACAACTTGGACAATAATTCTTGGAAAGGGTATTCACCAAGTGTCTTGGTAAAAATATCTGCTAATTATGTTGAGTCATGTTTTGTTTGAACAATCTTAACTTGTATGCTGTTTTTGATGAAATGGCAATCTAACTCCACTTGTTTTATATGCTTATGAAAAACGGGATTAACTGCGATATGAAGCACATATTGCCTATCGCAATACAAGTCCCTCACACCAGAATATGCAATACCCATCGTAAACAACACACTTTTTATCCAATTCAACTCCTTCAATGCATCAACCATAACTTGATACTCAGCTTCTGCTAAAGAGTATGATACTACATCATCGACTTCCACGATACAAGAAAAATTTGTAACTGTATCAACCATCCATTCAAAGATCTTCTCGTGATTGGACACCCAGCCCAGTCCGAATCGCACTGAGCTGTAAGATGAAAATTGTACTAAAATTTCAAGATAATTCCGATTCTAGGACAATACTTTAAGTATAAAGTGATCAACTCTTAGTCGTCCAATGATCTTCTCTTGTCTTCTGCATAAACTGAGACAAGATATGTATATGTGAGAAAGAACTAGTCTAGTCACAATCAAATAAGTAAATGTCCCAATAAGTCTCAGATACTTCTCTGTATCAGCAATGATATAAGACTCAAACAAGCTGAGACTTATAGGGTTTGATGGAATCTAACAAGCTGGTCGTCGCTCTCTCTTGTTGGATTATTGAATGGGAGTGAAGATGGATCGAAGGCACCACAGAGATGATGAGATATTAAACTTCTCACGTAAGGCCCTGGTCCTAGAACGTGTCATTGGGGCCTCTTGGACCATGGAAATATCGGGTTGGTCTTGTTCTGGATTGATGTCCTCATCAAGCAAGTAATCATATCATCGACCTTCCCAACTTATGCTTCGGCTCCATCGAAAATATACCGGCCTACCACCAAGTAAACCAACATAAGCAATAATATCAAAGGGCATATTTCCTTTGTGATAAGGGAATACCCTCTGCATTTCTTGCAACTTCCAATCCAAAAAAATACTCTAATATTCCAAATATTTCATATGATAGCAATTACCAAAATACGTCTTAAACTTCTGTAAAATCTCTTGTGAGCTCCATGTCACAACAATATAATCAACATACACTAGAACATGCAAGTGAACCTTATTATGAACCAATGGAAAAATGGAGTAATAAGCGTTACTCTGCTTGAATCTATAGCCCAAAAGAGCATGTGTGAGTTTTGCAAACCAACATCTTGGAACTTGATTCAAACCATATAATAACTTTTGCAATCTACACACTATTCATTTTCCAGAAGAACTAAAGCCTTGTGGTAATCTCATAAAGGCTTCTTTCTTCAATTATCCATAAAGAAAGGCATTATGCACATCCATCTGATGCATTTCCCAATTCTACCCAGTTGCGACCTGAAGAACCAAACTAACAATAGTCATTTTTGCGACTGGAGCAAATGTGTAAGAATAATCAAGCCCTTCTTTTTGTCAATTACCACAATACAACTAATCTGATCTTATACCTTTCAATCGTTCCATTTAAATTATATTGATTGTATAAATCTACTTGCATCCAATAAAATGCTTACTCGATGGCAACTCTGGGCTTCTATCTCCAATCGCTTTACTTCCCTCCGTCATGTACATTTCATGTCTTTAACTCGAGGGATATTTCATGTAGTTGTGCTGCCTAGAAACGTTATGTGCGACTCAGAAAACCGGTTACAATTCAAAAAATTATCATTTCCATATTCAAGTCTAGACTCATGGCTTATTACCGATGAGTAATTAAGAAACATTGTGTTATACAAATAAACATGTAACTTAACATATTCTTCTGTCTTTCTCATTTCTTGTCGTAAACTCTTCTCTGTTCATACGTGACCAATCATGGCTTCTGTTACAAAATATAAATCAAGCACAAGCTCATATTAATTTGGTATCCGAGCCAACCGATTCAATGGGAGACAGTACTGTCGTTGCAACGCAACTAGTGAAACTGTTGGAAGCGATCCAAACAATAGATGCAAGGCACGCCCATTTGCAATCATGGGTAGAAGCTATGCAGGAGAAAACAACCGTTAAGTGATGCAATCATGGACCATGGTACCGGACCGGTCGACCCCCGATTGGGCCACGTATTTGAGGAGGACGAACCACTCGACCAATTGGAAGTTGGCCAACGGATTTCTCGACCAAATGGACATAACAAGACGAGGGATCGAGCCAGATTTACCTTGGAACGGGACGAATCCGAAGATACTCGCATTAACCGAATCCCGACCAAAACGGTACGCTCTGACCAAATGTAGATTCAGAAAACACTAGCTACCGACCAAGTGGTAGTTCTAAGACGAATGATTGAGACGGATTACCCATGCATCGGACTAGATTTGAAGTTGACCGAGAAATATTATATATGGACCGAACCGGCGACCATGACTCAACCAACAACGACCCAATGACATTTCCACCTGGCCCAATGACGTTTCCACCTGGCCCAATGACAAGGTCTCGCGGAAAAAGTCTTCAAGAAGTGGTCACACTTGCCTTGGTTCGTGAAATCAACTTCACTCAATTCGAACCGACCAAACAGAATCCGTGTACCGTGTTGGTCGCCGCATAAGCCGGTTAGGACGACCGCGCGTTCCACTGCAGCAGCCGAGTCAAGGTCGACAGCGACCAACAGCTTGGCGCATCAAAGTCCGACTAAGACTAAGACCGCGCATAAAAGACGGACCATGGCTTGACCTAGACTTTAATTGCTTTGATTTTCTTTGATTCTCCTTTATTTTCTTTTATTTTCTATTTAATTTCTTTTACCACAATAATGTTTTCCTTAGGATTTTGGCTATAAATTGGCACGGTATTTGTCATTTGTAGACACAAGAATTTTCATGATATTCTAAGAGTTTTTCTTATTCCTAAAGACTTATATTTTCTTTCTTTTTTCTTTAGAGTTTTTGGTTGTTTGGTGCGTCATATCCTCACAACCGGCCTATACTAACGTCTGGGTGTGTCATATCCAAGGTTGGTAAAGGTTTCATCGGTATACCATTGGGCTTTCACACCCTTTGACGGTCTGACTCATTCCACCACCGAACCGTGAGCGTTAGTAACCTCGCGAAGTTCCTTACCCAAACGCAACAACCATTCTTCAAATGCAATTTCCTTGGGAAGATTGTGTCATTAAGGTTGAAAAAGAGACCCATAGCAAGGCCAGGACGCGATCACACAATTACAGGAAGGACAAGTAGCATTACACAAGGAGCTAGGAGTCGAGCCCCAAACAATTGTTGCAAAATCTGGGATGCTGATCCCTACAAGTGTTCAAGAAATTTGTTTTGATGGTGAACGTTTTGTAGTGTATCTTTCTGAAGAATGTACGCAAACTTCGCATGAGACAAATACTTCAGATCACATTACTTTAAGTTCGTCTTAATAAAACCCCTAAAAGTATAATCATAGTTATGTTTGTTATATTATTTTGACCATCAATTTGAGGATGACAAGAAGTACTAATGAGTAGCTTAGTAAGTAATCTCTACAATAGCTCAGAAACTTTGAATCACAATTTCAAAAGATGGTCTTTGAAACTCCATAAAGATGCACAAACTCTTTAAAGTACAAATCAGTAAGTTGCATTGCATCATCCATCTTTTACAAGGTATAAATACAACATCTTATTGACCCAATCAACCACAACTCTTGGTAATTCCACAATGAAATCAATGTTCACATGATCCCAAGGATATGTAGGATTAACCCTAGGAGTGTAATGTCTAGGTTGGAAAATAATTGTTCATCGTTTGACAAGTTGCACATTTGTCCACAATAGTATGAACTTCTTTCCCATCTTTTACCAAAAGAAATGGTCATGTAGCATGTCTAACGTATTATTGATCCTGAAATGACCAGATAAATATCCACCATGTGCAAGTATTGTTTCCAATGACCAAAAGCTCTAAGATCCTTACCATAAGTTAAGTAGTTCTTACTAACTCCAGTAAGCTTTCCATTGAAGTAAGCAATACGACGTTGTAGCTGGAAAAGAATAACTCATATTTCCATGCCACTAACATCACACTCAACTTCAAAGAATTTATTGAATCTTAGACAATTTCTATTTTATCATTTCAAACGCCTTTTGTGCAGCCATGTTATACTCAAATAAATTTTTTTTTAAGCATTTTGTTATTATAGTCTTAATAATACTGAAATTCTGAACAAAACTCTGGTAGAAAGAACCAAACCCATAAAAGCTTCATACATCATATTGTGTTAGTTGGAACTGGACAACTTTTCATTGCTTCCACTTTGCTTTCATCCACATAAATACCATCTCTAGCATTTAGTTATTATAGCCTTAATATCATTTCTTCAAGCATTTAGTTATTATAGCCTTCGTAGTACTAAAATTCCCATCAAAGCTCTATAAAAATAATTAAGCCCATGAAAGCTTCATACATCAGATTATGTAGATGGAAGTGGCCAACTTTTCATTGCTTCCACTTTGCTTTCATCCACAGAAATACCATCTCTAGAAACGATATATGAAAAAAGCACAACACTATAAATAACGAATGAACATTTCTTTGGTTTAACATATAGTTAGTTTCTGCATGACAGTTCTAAAATATCTCCGAGGTTTTGTGAATGATCTTCTTCATGTACACCAAAATATCAACACGGTAAACTATCACAAATTTTTAATAAAGTTGTTGAAATGAAATTTTTATTATTATATAAAGTAAAGAAAGTAAAATTTCTCGCGAACATACACAACCCCTATACACCTAAGAGCATTCATTCCTGCATATTCATACAAGACCATAGTAGGCGGGGTCTTGATGTTTTGTGGATCATCTAACCGTCGGTTTTTTCATTGGCTTGTTTTTTCGTTGGTTTGATTATTTTAATAATTTATTGATTTTAGTTATAACTTCTGATTATACTTATTGTTTATTGGTTAAAAAAACGTTGATTCAGTTGTCTTATTATAGTTGACTCATGATTGCTTATTGCTCTACTATAACCTGTTCGTGATGTTTAATTTCGTGGAATTGGATTTACAATATATAATTGTAATTTTGAATTAAATATCATATGAGTTTAGAATATTGTTGGTGAATCTCGTTACTAATGTCGTTGGTTTAGTCGGGTAGATTTTTATTTTTCAAAAATGAAAATAATATTCGTTAAAGAAAGAAAAATGAAAATAATATTAGAGGATTTCAGAAGTTGACTCATGTTCTTAATTTTTAATTTGCATGTTAATAAAAGAATTATTTAATGTAATGAAGTGATTATATGATTCTTAGATGATTGATAAAGATTATTGGATACATATCATGAAAAACAGAATTTGCACAAATTATTCTATTATCAGATTTGTAATGGTGTTTGTACTTGAATGAAAACATTTTTACCTGAATCTTGCACTACCCTATATTGTTTTATCTGGATTTTGTACTGAACAGTTTATTCTGAATTCATTTGGATTTCTAAACGACTTTTGCACTAAACTGATTTAATATAGAATTATTTGGCTTTCACACGAGTTTTTACCAACATGACATAAACCCAAATTTTGCACAGAACAGTTATATCAGTTTATCATTTCTTTGTATATTTCTGTGTTGCTTGCTTGTTTTTTTGCATGTAAATACAATTTTTTCATCAGATTCTAGCCAATTGAGAGACGTAGATCATTTTCGATGCGATCTTCAGATTTTTATCTTCACTTTACTTCTTATTTGTCGAGATAAGTACTATTTATATATCATCTTTAATATCATTGTATGGTCGACTAAATTTTGATTGGGTGAATTAATTTGCATGGAATTTTCTCATGTCATCTGATTTTGGTTGGAAAGTTCATTGAAAAACTAGTGGTTGTGAAGATGTTTAATGGCATGAAAATAAGAAGTTAGAGAATATGATAATGTTTATAGGAGTACTATTAGTCTTAAACTAATGAAATGCTCATGATAATATCTTAGTTTCTATAATATATAATTTAATATACTTTCATGATTATATTTCATTACCATCATCTCTATGGGGATTTCAAGTTTAAGTACTTGACCTTAAAAAGATTCACAAGTTTTTTAGAACAATCTAAAAAAAAGTAGTGATTACTAGAATGTGACATTAACTAAAGCGTAATATAATTAGTTATATTTAAGACTACATAACTTGAAGTCTGTAAGTGATTATAACTCAGTTATGTTCATAACTAGTGAGTTAACCAATTAAGGTGATATAGAGATGTTAGAATATACACTATATTTTCCATCAAAATAATGTTATCATGTAGACACATCAACATAAATAGAAATTAGACTCTATTTTTGATATAAGAAGTATTTTAAACTTCTATATTGAGACTGAGAAACATAATAATTTATTGATGAAAAATAAAAAATCATGTCTTGTTGTTTATATTCCATTCCCTAAAGCAAATATGATATCATATTCTAAGAAATAAAAGGACCACACCAATAATATTGTTCAATGAAATTGCTATAGAAGTAGTCACATGCGTGAATGTGGATATGAATATTATCAAAGTCAAGATCGAGACTACGGAGTTTCTTTCAAAGACGATAAAGAAAGAGACATTAAACATGACAAAAAAACAAAGTTTAGGTATCTCAGATAGTGAAGAGATCTCAATATGTTATGTCATGGTGGAATGAAAATGAACCAAAAGCAAATCGACGTCGATGATATTTTTACATGCAATATAGCAATCTGTGTGATGAATGAGAAAGAGAACCATGAAACAAAGTGTACACAGAGAAATGATTGGCCAAACTGAAAATTAAGAAAAAGAATTAAAATCTTTTAGAAAGAGAAAAGTATTTGGAGCAGTAGTCCATACCCCTAAAGGTGTAAAACCAATGGAGATATATGAGCTTTTGTGCTAAACAAAGATGAATATAAATTTGATTATGAAGAGACATAGTCTTCTGTGGTGGATCCAACTACTTTAAAGTTCTTATCAGTCTGGCAATAAAAGAATGATATGACTTATACGATCTACTGGATAATGATACTTATGTGAATATCTCTGAAGGATATAATCCTTGAAGCATACAATCCCAGAAGATCCCAGAAGAATTGATGATATCAAAATTATGTTGCCGGAAACTTAACATATTCGATCGAAGTAAGGAAAATACGTTTCATGGGGTATGATTAAGAGAATAAATATTATAAGGTTATCTAATATATTAATGTGTGTTTATCAAAAAATAATCGATCAACAGAATCTTTGATGTGAATATAACTGAAACTTCGAAAGATATATTGTAAATCAGAATTTGGAAAAAACAAAATTTTAGACAGATAAGATTATCTTTATGTTTTTGAAATTTAAAATCTAGAAAAAGAGATGTTATCTCAAATGATCCTTGCAGATTTTATATTAAAATGCTCAAATATATATGGTCTTAAAGTACCTTACTTAAAATATTATTTGAGCAAGTTACTGATTTATTTCATAATTGAAAGCTGTGATTTTGTATGACAAAAAAGAAATTCATAGTAGTAACTTTTATAATAAAAACATGAGTAACTCGTATGCACAATACAAATGTTAGAAGATTATTTGCAAAGAGATTTGGCATGAATTCCATATAGATCAAGAAATTATCGGCTATGTCAAAAAGATGTTATGGACCATAATTTCAATCAATGGATCAAGCGAGTTCATTAAGTAAAGCTATGCTTAATTCCCTAAAAATGATATATATGATTAGAATGCAAATCTTGAAGTTGTTTTCTTTTAAGTGGAGAAATATGATAATGTGTGTGTTTGTACTTTTTCCATACTTTTATCCCATTAGATTTTTCCGTACTTAGGTTTTAACGAAGCAGAAAAGAACACGCAAATAATAGACACCCGAAGGGAAATGTTATAATTTCAAAAAAGAAAGTCTATCACTCTTCCAAAGTATTTACCATACATTAATGAGATCAAGGAGATCAAAAAGAATGATCAAAACGATTCATTTTCAAGATCCATGAAGGGCAACATATTCATTCAAGTGAAGTTTGGACATAATTATATATCAAGATGCTTTCAACTACTCATGTAAAGAAGTTAATTCATCATATTGGATTATGTCATTTCGAAGATCTCAAGAGATGTATTTTTTTTTCTTAACTATGATTTTTTCCATTGGGTTTTTGCTAGTAAAGTTTTTAACGAGACATCAGCATAAGCTTTTTAGGGATATTTTGTACAATGGACATCTAGGAAGAGTGTTATAAGTAATTAGATATGGATGTCTATTATTAAAGCCCATTTTTATAAGATTTTAGATATGATTGTATCTCAAGCTTTACTTATTTCACTAGTTCTAAAATATATTTAAGCAAACTAAAATATTATGATTTCTAATATTTATTTTTATTTAAAGTCTTTAGTTTTTATTGATGTCCCATAATGTCAGATATATACCTAATGTGAATGTTATATCTTTTGAATGGTATGTTTTACAAAATATTATTCCATCATATTGGAGTAAATTTTTTTGTAGTCATATATTATAAATACTTTCAGCATAATTTTTCTCATTTACACGGTGGGAAGATTTGCTCCACGCCCATGAAAATCTTGCTCCAATTTGATAACTCTGACCTATTCAGATCTCTTTTGTGATTCTAATTGTGTAAAAAATAAATAAAATATTTGTGATATAATTATTAAAAAATTGCTGTGAAAAGTATCTTGAAAAAAACCAAATCATTAAACCAATGCTTATTTAAAGGAAAAATCTTTTAAATCTATTTTTTAATAACAAAAATGCCACTGATATTAAATATAATATAATTATAATATTAATAATAAAGAAATATTTTTTTATAAAAATTACATTTTTTAAAAGCGTTTGTGATTTGTGTTTAAGATTGGCGTTTGCGACTGGTCTTTGCGATTAGCGTTTTTAATGATGATAAATTTATATCGACGTGTTTTTTAAATGATGATAGACTTATATCGATCCGCTTTTGCAACCGGCGTTTGTGTTAGAAACTCGTTGTATGAAATTACAAGTCACACACAATTCTATCATCATTGGATAAAAACTTATAAGTCTACCATCATTAGATATATATATTCAAGTCTACCATTATTGTTGGTAAACATACAAGTCTACCATAATTGTAGGTAAAAATATAAATCTATCATCGCATTGATAAATGATGTAAATATACCATAATAAATCTACCACTATAGTAACCAATAAATCTAACAAATGTAGCTTGTTTTAGTAAACTGTTAAAGATTGAATAAATATACCGCCACAAGTAACAAGTCTACCACTTGATTATAAATCTATCATCACTAAAAACATATCTACCATCATATATTAACCGACAAAAATTTTATCACCAAAGAAAATAAATCTACCACGCAACTTTAATCTACCAGCAATCACAATAAATTGTCCATCATTACATATTCAAACAATATTTATCACGACTAACAATAAATCTATTAAGGCTAAATTAATCTACCGTCACAGAAAAATAAATCTATCAATCTATAGCGATAAGTCTACCACCTGACTAGTAAGTCTATCACCAAAAAACAAATATACCACCATTGACCAATAAGTCTACCACACCAAAATATGTCTACCATAACGAAAAAAATAAGTCTACAAAATAAGTCTATCGTTCCAACAATAAATCTACCGTTTCTCTAACAAATATACCGGCTGAAAAATAAGTCTACCAACTTTAGTAAATTTACCAATCCATTAGTAAGTCTACCGTGACTAGACGGTAGACTTTTTTTATATGCACATTTTTCCTAATTTTTACATACGTGGCAAAAAAAAATAATAGCATTTTCATAAATAAGTTTGTTTGTCAATAAAAAAAAATAATAATAAAATAGATAGTGGAAACTATTTTACTAATTACTAAATATTAGCATTGGTTCAGTCATATATAGACTTTCCAAGGTTGTTTTACCAATTCTCTTTATATATAGACTTTCCAAGGTTGTTTTACCAATTCTCTTTATGTTATTTTCCATTTCTCCTAAATGATTAATTACTGTACCATTCCTTCCAAAAATATTTATAGCACAAAAGGATATAAGTTTGATACAACACAGTCTCTTAGCTCACATGTCCGCGTATCGGATTATCCAAGTAAATATCCGTGTATGGAATTTTTAATTCCTCTCTCGCTTTAAAACAAATCAAGTCACCACATTAGCTTCTCTGCAAGCAAAAAGTTCTCATCAAGCCTCATAAAGACCAAACTTAACGGGAGAACCTATGGCATTGATCCAATCTCCTTGTAAGAAGGGTCCAACAGTATAATTCAAAGCTTCCTCCTTATTTATGACCTTAAATCCAGGCCATTTAACCCTTGAAGTTGTATCTCCACTTGGTCCTTTGTTCTTGTACTCCGCGTAATGCAGTGTATCTATCGCGAAATCTGTCTCTTGCCATCTCAACCATCCAATTGGATCGATCACATCTTCGATTGTAGATTCCATTACGATTGTTCTTGAGTAGTTCTTCCATGGTCTTCCGAGATAACTCTTGTATTCTGACTTAACGGGCTTCAAATCTTCATTTGCAGCGATTTTACAATTATGAATCACAAAACCGGTCGTTTGAAACTTATCGACACGTCCTTGTGCGGACACCGTGTTCTTTTGTCCTACTAAACCCTTTCTAATGAAAATGTTACAGTTCTGAAAAATGGCAGCCGCATCTCCGAATATGAAGTCGATTGTTCCGACTATCACACAACTTCTGTAGTACTGACGATGCGTGTAGGCATACAATGTGTCTTGGTAGCCTTCAAATCGGCAGTTTAGAAAAATTGATCTATCAGATTGCACACGTATTGCGACCGCTTGATGTCCCTCTGGCCCAGCCGTGTTTCTGAATCCCATTGACTGTGCCATGAACCCCTCTCCCTGTGCAACTATAGATTAAGGAAACAAAACATTTAGAAAATAGTTTAGTTTTGTTTCACACTGACACTTCAAAAAAATCAAGTTAAGATTATAATTAGTTTGGTTATATAAACTTTCCAAGATTATAATTAGTTTGGTTATATAAACTTTCCAAGGTTGTTTTGTCCTTCCAAATTAGTTTACAATGAAAGAATTGGTCTAGGTCTCTTCTAATAGTCGACGTGAGCATGCATATTTGGAAACATTCGTAGTGCATATTTGCAAACATTCGTCTATGATCTACTTTTTTAAAAAGAAATAAAAGCAATTTTAAAATTTTTGATTGGCACTCATTTGTACTGTAAAAGCCTATTTAAATATATTATTTCAGTTCCATCAAATATCTCTAAAGTATTTGTTTGGCAAATTTAGAGCATCTTCAATTGGGGTTTCTTAAAAAGTTTCTTATGATTAAAAATGGAAAAAAATGAAAAAAAAGACAAAATCTCTCATTTGAAAAGCTTTAAGAAACCCATTAGAAATCCATACGTCATATGTCCCATATATATTGGTTGAAATTTAAAAAAAAATTAATTGTTTAACTAAATTTTACTAAAATATCAATTTTTATTTTTTTAGAAACATATATGGATTTCTAAATGATGTGGATGCTTTTAGAATCTAATCAATAAGTCAAATGAAAATTCGCAGCAGCAAATGTACAGTAAAATATTCTTTTTTAAATTCTGCCAAACATTGTTTGTCAATTCTTGTAAATCATTATTGTCTTTTAATTTGGTAAGACTTTCTAAATTTGGTCTCAACTTCTTGTCAGTACGAAAGTTCGAAAAAAAGGATTATAGAGGTCGTACCGAATGTAGCTGTGAGGAAAGTGCGGATTTTCTTTGCGTGGCTTTTGTTACCGGTCACAATCGTCTTCTGTGATCCATCTCCGACCATAGTAAGGTTCGCCTTCTTATCCACAGTCACAGATTCGTCATAAACGCCTTGTTTGACGTAGATAACGTACCTAAAGATTTATAATTATAACGAGACCTAAACTTAGTTAACCAAAGACAACAAGACGTAATGAACACGTTATAAAACGATTTGGTATCTGTACCTTCCCTCATATTTATCAGGCATTGCTTTGAGAGCATCATTAATAGTTGTAAAATTTCCACTGCCATCTTTAGCCACAGTGGCGTTAGGCTTCAAAGCCTTCACATCAAGAGCCCTTAACATTCTTCTATCCTCCTTACTTATCCACGAAGGGACTTGGTCAAGTAGATGTCGTGTTGCGACCTCTGTAACGGGAGAGAGATTTGCGTTAAAGGATTTGATCATCGCCAGGGAATTGCTGGTCAGAACCTGAGAAGAGTTTACGCTCTTCTTTACTTCAGATTTTAGGGTTCCTTCCTCAAACCCGTCAACGCATGTCTCCTGATAAGACATGACCGCGCTTAGCCAGTTGTCCAAATCGGGAACAATTTTCGCGAAGTTGTTGACTTCTGTTCCGTTGACCTTGTTCAGCGATGCGACAAGTTCCTCCTTTGCGTCTTCCACAAGCAACTTACATTGCGCAATCGCATCTTTATCATCTTGGTTCTCAGTCTTGAGACTCAATACCTTCTCCAAAACTCGATCGAGATCTTCATTGACAGCTCCAATGGCAGACTTCAAAAGGGTTGTCGGATTTTCCAAAGCAGAACCTTTCTCCGTTGTGTTCTTGAGGGTTTTCTCGCAGCTTACCTTGTAAAGCGTTGAACTGCATAGAGTTTCAATGATTTTATCGGCCTGACCGGGTTTTACTGATTGTGCTGCGGAAACAGGCACTTTAGGGGTTGGACTTGGGGTCTGGCTCAGGCTCTTCTTCTGGCTATCCTTGGCGTTGTTGTCGTCATTTTTGTTATTGCTCTTCGTTTGTGTTTCATTTTTCTTCTCATACGCAACATAAGCAAATGCTCCTCCTATAATGGCAGCAACAACCACAAGCAAAGAGACCGTTCCAACGATGATCCTCTTCCTGAATTTGCGTTTCCTATTGGCGTTTACACGTTCTTGGATCTTGTCGAAATCCTGAAACGCCATTTCAAGTTTTCTTTAATTTTATGAGAATCTTGCTTGGGGAGAGAAAGAAATGAATCTCCTCTGCCTTAGATGGCGGCCAAGGCAGGGAGGTTAAAAGGGAAGATCAATCCTTTTTTAAGTTTTATTTTTGGCTCTTTTTTTGTCTTCTCTTCCCTGTCTTTGATTCTTTGGTTTCAGTTTTATTTGTTACTGTTTTGTTGCAATTTCGACAAATGAACAAATCTGCTCTGGACAGGAGAGTTTTGTGGGATGATACCAATTATTTTTTAATTAAAAATAAAACTTTCACGCCTTCTAAATTTGGTATTCTTTTTTTCTTTTAGCATATATATTGCTAGACTAAAGTTGTTGGTCAAAACTCAATGGGGAGTCAAATGATCATATAGCAGCTAAGTTGGAATGTTTCATAGCTTTTGATCAAAATAATGAAGCCAATATTTCAGTGTGACAAAAATAACAGTGCTTTGAGTTTAATGGTTTTTTTAGTCAAGCCTATTAAGAGGTAACATATACTATATTTGATATATTAGACACTTTATCATAACTGGAATAATCTGAATATTTGATATCCAAGTCAGTGACGACCTCAATTCCATTTACTAAAGGTATCCCACGAGATTGAATTGTAAAACCATCAATAGGAATGTGTAGGCATAAGAATTAAGAGAAGGTTTGATTTAAACTCCACCTAAGTGATTAGAGACCTCATGAAGTAGGTTTAAGACAAAAATTAAGTCAATCTGAATCTGTTCAAAACACTGAGAAGCTATAGTTTCTTCCAAGTTCCTAGAATCATAAGCGCTGCTTGTAATAATTTGAGTCCACAGCTTTGAGATAAAGTTGACTATTACAAGATACTTCTTCAAAATATGAGCGGTAAATCATCTTGTGAGTGTGAAATACGGTATTGATATTCTCCAAGTTAAATAAGTAGTAACCAGACATGTTTAAGGCAAAAATAAACACAATAGAGAGCCTAAACTGAGAAACAGATGTTGTGTATGTTGTGTTTTAGCTGTTATTTCAGTTTTTTCAAGTAAATATGATAGCTATTGGATCTTGAGAGGTTCAAGAGATTGAACATTTATCGGAACTTGAACTATCCACAAAAATAACCTACTCGAAATTAAATGTGATCCAAATTTAGCTAATTATTGTTTTGAAAGACTTCTGAAATCATGTCGAATGTCCACATAGCGAAAAATCAGTAATATATCAGGCGAGATAATGTGACTTGCAACAAAACAAAAACTCATGGATTGAAAAATGTGTGGCACAAATTACCTTCACGAGGCATATTGACGTAAGTTCAAACGAACCAAAAATAGATTGATGTTCTTTCAATGTAGCATCGGCCAGCATGAAACTACTTTGATCACGCCACCTAGACAATAATATTGTATCCGGACAGTGAGATATGAACACTACATCGAATTTATAATTCATTTTGTCCTTCAAAGAGACCAAGATCCTTAAAGCATTAGTTTTTTCGTCGTTTTCATTGATTTCCTCTATGTTTTTTTAATTTGCATTTAAACTTAGTGCAATTTACTTTTCCTTTTGATTTATTTTATGCGCTTTCTTAACTTTTTGTTTTGGTTATATAAGTTTCAGGAACTCTCGAGACAATGGAGTAATCAAGGATCGCCATTTTCATCCCTCCTATCTCTCGACCTCCTTGATATTCATACACATGCGTGAACCGCACTGCTTCCCTTGGAGACCACCTCTGAGCCGGGTACATCAAGGACATTTCATGCATCCTCTTCTTTGAGTTGGATTTGCGCAACTTGAGACTCCATAGGAGCAAAACCTCTCATCCTTAACCGCATCCTCCTCATAGTGACCCATATATCACGCCTCCTCCTTTGCAGAAAAAATGGAGAATCTCACCAAGATGGTGAGCGTTATGATGGACTTTCAAAAAAAGTCTGAGAGATCCTTGCATACTCGCATGGATTCTATTAAATCAGAGCTTTTCAATAAGCTAGAAGACGTCTCAAATCGTGTCAAAGTGCTCGAAAAACACACGTTTGGGAACATAAACAAGCTGTCAAAAATCTCAGAAGAGTTAGCACATCACAAATGCATGCACTCTCAACCAAGACATGTGTGACGTATGCCACTTGAAAGAAAAACTTGAAGAAACCAAAGACTCTGTCGATGTGAATAGGATCGAGTGGAAGCTGACAATCTACATCTGATAGAAGCTCAACGCAAATTCGAATCATAATATGATGATACCGACTCCGCGTTTGAAAATGTTGTCAACACGTTAAGAAAAAACGACATCTTTTGAGGAAGATATCTAAGGATCAAAAACAAAATAACAATCCGTTGTTTGCTCCTAATCTCAACGAAAAAATGAAGCCTATGAATTATTTTGTAAGCAACACTTAAAAGGAATGAAGAAGCTACTGATTTTTTTTTTCAATCTAAAACATGTTCTTAGAACCTGCATAAGTCGCGCCTAATCGCCCTCATCATGGTCGATCTAGACGAGTTCTTTTTTATTCTTGCAACATTATCCGTACTTTGGACATAAAATAGGTTGTTCTACTATCTTTCATGCCAAAGTGATTAGATGATGATATGATGGTTAGATCTCAAGTTACATGAAACACAAAACATCAAAAAGACGGGTTACTCAAACCAAATGTATATGCTCTACGATAGCGTCGATATTGGACAATTCGATGAGGGTCATGATTCTTGTGTGGATAAAAGAGGGATCCAACTGGAATTTAGATATAGTGGCTACGAAACAATGTAGGGAATAACTAGCATATATATTAAATGGTGATGGCGGTTAATAAGAGTAGGAATGAGACGGTCATAAACTTTCCAGTTTTTAACAAAAAATAGAAAAAAACTATTGAAAGATACAATAAACATGTATTAAATATTTTTTTTTTAGTTTTCAAAAATATCAAACTATTTTTCTTCTATTTTGATTTATATACATGTGACATATAGCTCAAGCATATTGAAAAAACATGTTAGTATTTTTGATAAATTAGTTATTAAATTAGAAATAAATCAACAATTGTTTTATTATTGTTTTACGGAAAAACGATATATTTCTCCCCAAAAAATATTGTATAGCACCATTTAGAGCTCAAATTTACACCACATTCTATATTTCCGAAATTAAAAATCTAATTTTTTCCAAATTTAAATTTCGAAACTTATTTCTCCTTTGAATAAATACCAACAGTAAACCGTATATAAACTCAATTAAACTAAAACCAAATCCAATTAAAACTAAAACTTATATTTAAGAATCATTCCAGAACAGGATTTCAGAGTTTCAAACCTTAAGGACATAGCAGAAGAACAAGTCTCCGATCAAATTAGACTAGCAATCGAGTGGAATATCAAGCAATTAACCGCACTGTGAAAGAATCGATAGCTCATCCTTGTGATAGTCAGAAACCTCTTCGTCCGAGAACGTGTATGTGCAAGCGAGATTGGAGACGCATCCGACTGTCTCAAGCTCCGGCTTCAGTTCCTTAGGGGATCCCAGAGAGATATCGGCTTCAACGAATCCACTCGCTTTGCTTCAGCCCGAACAGATACTGGCTGTGTGCTGCGACAGAGAACAGCATTAAGAAAACTTAGCGGTTTTTGTTTTCTAGACTGGATCGTTTTGAAGTTCTCTTATGTATTAGCCCCTCCAAAACCTCTATTTTGGCAATTTTTGTTTAATTCAAGAAAGAAAAAAAACCAAAGTGCAAACGTTTATCCACTCATTAACATGACGACTTTTCCGAGATTAAAGATGAACAAGAGAACAGCGGCAACAGCAGTAGTTCTACCCAGAAATTCACCTACAGTCGAGCCTCTCCCGCCGTCTGATGGCCACATTTGAATCTCCGTGAAACATATGATTCCAGAAGCTCAACACCATCGCAGCCTGTTTCGTCTCCGATTTCGCTGACCGATGTCGCCGATATGCCGGATTCCGGTGAATTCATCAATTTTCTGAAGCGAAATTCAAATTCTGGCTATCGGAGACATGCTCGGCAAAGGTTTGAGCTCTCTTCCGTCGTGAACGCGTCGACCGAAGCTTCTTTCTTGGCGAACGTATTAGCAGCTAAACGAAAACGTATTAGCTGAAATTTGGGTTTAGTTTTAATTGGGTTTGGTTTAATTTAATTAGGTGATAATCAGTTTTGGTTTAGTGTAATCGGATTTATATACGGTTTACTGTTGGTATTACATGGTTAATGGTTTACTGTTAACCAATTAATTAACTTAAACCAAAATTTATGTGTTACTATGTTTCGAACTATTATTCAATGAGAAAATATGTTTCGAATTTTTAATTTAGGGGGAAAATAGAGTGAGTCTAAATTTGAACTCTAAATAATGCTATATAAAGTTTTCGAGGGGAAATATATGTCTTCCCTTGTTTTACTTAAGAAAGTCTACAATGTTATAAACAAACATAAATAAATGAAAATGACAAATTATATTTTAGATATATTTTAGTTCAAAAAAATTCAATAAATATATAATCTTTTTGATAATTTCAAATTATTAAACTAAATATTGATGTAATTCGCACATAGCGCATGGATTTGGATAGGTGTTCATAGGATTTGGATCAGATTTAGATATCTCGAAATGATCGATGTTTACTCACTAGGAACCTCACAATCTTCATAAATGCATGTGACTGACATAACACAACTTGTCAACTTTGTTCTAATTTAAAGTTGGAAGTTTCAATAGACACCCCGCACGGGTATCTCCTTCTTGACAAGTGGAAACTCAGATAAAGCCAAGAAGACGGCTAAAATTGTCAACAAAAAAAGAATATCTTTTTCCACAATACATAATTAATACACCACTTTTAGAAATAACTCAAAACCATAGAATTATTTATATTTTTTTTGTTATATAGTATTTAGAAATTTATATGATGTCTTATCCCTCTATACAGTTGTAGCAACAAGAATGTTAAATTCCATTATCATAAGGGAACGAAGTACTGCCTAACCAACCATCGCCGGTGATAAACTCCGTCGCCGTGAAATTAAACGCATCTTCATAAGCCATAATATGATAACCCGACCAGTTAACCCGGTTACCCGTTTCAGAACCCGGCCCGTTATTATTATACTCGCCATAATAAAGGTTATCGATTTCTTTCCCACCGTTCCATTGAATCCAACCTGAACCATCAATAAACTCATCAATAAAAGATTCCATTAGAACCGTTCTTGAGTGTACTCTCCATGGACGTCCTAAATAGCTTTTCACTCTATTTGAGCTGTTAAATAAATCTTCCGTTGCAAGAATGGAGCAGTTCTGCATCGAGATCCCTGTGTCTTCGTCTAGACTATCACGTGACTGAGCTGTAATTACAGTGAATTGTCCATGCATAGGCAACTTTGAAACAATGTTGCAGCCTTGGAAAATCACAGCTGCATTCCCAAAGATATAATCAACGGTTCCATAAATTTCGCATTCGCGGTAGAATTGTCGAAACGAGTGGGTGTAAAGCGTATCTTGGTAACCATCAAAGACACATCGGTATAAGGCCACAAGGTCCGCGTTCACACGCAATGCAACGGCTTGGTGCTTCTCGGGTCCTGCTGTGTTCATTATCGTTATATCCCTCGCCAAGAATCCTTCCCCTGATACCGCTGTGACCAAGAAAGTTTTAGAACATTTTTTTTTTAACAATTTCAATAATACGCATTGAGTTAGATCCGAATCCAGATGATAATACTCGATAACAAAACTAACATAAATCGGTAAGCTATAAGTCCTGATCAGTTTTAAAACACTTACAGTAGTATTTTTATACCAAAAACTTAAGTTGCCCATATTTTGACAAGCCTTTAAAATTTAATTGCAAGAAATAAGGCTCCAAGAACAATATTTTTTATGTACCATTTTATAAGATATTTTTGATAAAAACGTGAGATTTAAGAAATTATAAATACTTTTACTTTTTACATAAAATTGTCATATATAACATTTAATTAAAACCATTTAAAACAATAGCAAAAAGTACGGAAAACATAAATAGCCACAAAATATCATATAAATATAAATTTGCATGGAAATTTGAAAAAAAACAAATAACCAAATAAAATGAAATAAAAAACAAAATTCTAAAACATCTTACATAATGGAATACAAAATGTCTAGTTTCCTAACTAATCACATCTTTCGCATGATGATTGGAAAAACTAAAGCAAGATTTTAAATGTTACATTTTATTTCTACAGAAAAACTAGATTATTGAAATAAATTAAAATTTAACAGTCTAGTTGACCAAAAAAAATATCCACGGTCCTAAGTCTACACTATGCCCCAATCAATATAGCACTAACGTTTTGTTTAATACAAACAAGATCTTTCCAGAAAAAAAGTCAAAGATGATTATTACCAAGAGTAGCAGATCGGAAAGTGGTCCATCCATCTCCGACGCTTCGGTTACCGGTAATAAACGTAACATCAGACCCATCTCCGAGTAGAACAATATTAGTCTTGTAACTTGGAATCTCAACGTTTTCCTTATACTCGCCTTCTCTTACATATATCAACACCCTAACGTTACTCATATTCGGAGCAAAACTTAT
This sequence comes from Schrenkiella parvula, assembly GCA_000218505.1. Taxonomy (NCBI): domain Eukaryota; kingdom Viridiplantae; phylum Streptophyta; class Magnoliopsida; order Brassicales; family Brassicaceae; genus Schrenkiella; species Schrenkiella parvula. Next base: position 1,294,409 of record CM001190.1, read on the forward strand.
AGCCTCGTTAATGGTTGTAAAGTTCCCTGTTCCATCAGCAGCCACAGTGAGAATCTCACTCGGGTCGTACTCGTCATACCCGTCACTAGAATCTTCTAAAAACCGCCGATCTTTATGAGAGATCCAGTCGGAAAGTAAACCAAGTAACCGGCGGTTCTTAGTCTTCTTGCTACCTTTGGCTTTTCTCTGTTTCGGAAGAGCAGATAGAGAGTTGCTTACGTGTTTGTAAGTGGTCGTGAAGGTGGTCACGAGCTTTGGCTTTAGTGGACCAGAGGCTGATTCCAGACCTTCTAAGCAAGTGTTCTTGTTGGTGAGAGCGGCGCTAAGGTAAGCTCTAGCGTCCGTTAGCATCCGTGAATTGTTAGCACCGTCTTGGATCTTGGAGAGTGATCGTTTCAAGAAGGAAGAAGTGATGTGGTGAAGATCTTTGCAGTCTTGAAGAGAGCCACGTTGGCCCTCGACAAGGTTGTTGGAGATTCCGGCGCCGGAAAGGAGATCGGTGAGTTTTCCGGCTTCGGATAGAGCTGTTTTGAGGGTTTGAAGGATGAAAGAGAGAATGTTGGGGCTTATGTTGATGGAGAGGGAGAGTTTTAAGGAGTGGAAACAAGCGTCTGGATGTGGTGTGTTCTTGCAGAAACTTGTTGAAGAGATCTTCTTAGGATTAAGTGAAGTTAGAGAAGAGTATGAGAAAATGGAAGGAGTGAAGAGGAGGAAGAATAGAAAAGAGAAGTTGAGAGAAGAGAGAGCCATTGGAGATGAACAATGTTGAAGCAAGTGGAGAAGAGAGTGATATGTTTTTAAATGTAGAGAGGAATGGGATTAATTCAAGTCTTCGGAAGGAGACAAATCAAATATCTTTAATTCATTTAGGCATTTTTTTACACAAAGATTCCATCAATTTAGTTTAATCAAATAAAACAATAAGGAGTGTGTTTGATTGCTGTTTAATTTGGGTTAGATTTTGTTAGTTTACTTATCATTTCGCTATATCGGTTACTATTTTAATAACATCTGTAGTCCGTGACAGAAATAATTTATCTCATACGTAAGATAACTACGAAGACCTTCAGCTCAAAATCAATAAGAACTTTAAATAGCATAATGACTTTCCGGTCTAGTTTTAGGCATTTTCGGACTATACATTTTATGTGTTATTTAATTTTAGATAAACATTTGCTTAGAAGGTCTTCTTAATATTGTGTTTAGCACCACTCTCGCCAACAAAAACATTTGCTTAGAAGATCTAGAATTCTAAATTTTCTAAATATGCACCAATCGTAAAGACCTATTGTAAAAACCATTCAGAAACTATGTTAATTCATTTTAGATGAACACTTGCTTAGAAAATATACCATTCTAAATTCAGGAGATTAATCAAAGAAAATATAACATTTTAACATAGTTGTTTTTTACAGAAACGACCCTAGATATACACCCACAATAACGAGTTTATCGGATTCGGTATTGGCTTGATATGGTTTTGGATTCTAACACCTCCAACCGTTTGATTCCTTGTTTTCGCTTGAGCAATGCTCACGATCCAGTCGCACACAAACAATCTTTAATGTTCGTTAGTCGAAATATTTTTTCTTCTGTAAATCCGCTAGAAAGTGAGTCCAAAACTGAATAATGATCGAGTATAAGTGATTCTAGTCTATGTTATTTTTCTATCACAGTCCAAAACTGCCAACGAACCAAGTTACACAAACTAACACATGTTTAACAGTTGTTTTTGAGAGTTTTGACCTCATATAACCATTCATGCAAAATTGAGCATTTAGACCCATTTCTGCAAGCAAAGCGGCTATGAGCACGAACCAAACGTCCAAATTTGAAATAATCGTTTCGTTAGAAAAACTTCAATGATCTAACAATGTCCGGATAACCGTCGCTCTATACTCAGCTTGCTTGATTGAGCAATACATTTTTTTTTACAACAAAAGATTAGTTAGATCGAATCGGATAACTAAATCGGTGGTATATAATCAACGTTTAAATATGGATACTTACTAATCGGTGGTATATAAATATGGATATAAAAGAAAATGCAATATATTTAGCTTAGAAAAACATACATTATTCAGCCAAACAGCTTATTCAACTTGAACACTTAATCATTTAGCTTGATTTTTTCGGTCACCTCTTAGTCACTCGAATATAATTATTAAAATATTTTACAACTGTATAAAAAGAACTTATTAAAAAACTGCTCCACTTGTCTTATTTGGCTGAAACCGTTTTCCCGTGAACTAATATCTGACAAGAGACATAATCGTAACTTGTTGTGTCACCCACTTACCTTTAATAATCTTCGTATAGTTAAATACGCATAAAAAGAATAGTAGTTCCGTGCCACGACATGACACTATTATTCTTCCTCTCTTATTTAATTCCAAATCAGATTCAAACAAACCATATGGCCTCTTCCGACCGTATTCTTCTGCTTCTTAGAATTCATTGAATCTGATTTTTAGGTAATTACACGTTCTAGGTTACGAATTTTATATCTAAAACAAAACAAAATAAAAAATAAAAAATAAAAATAAAGGGTCAATTTGATGTTTATTTGGTATGAATTTAATTTATACGTCATATTAGATTGAAAATGTAAATGTATAATTAATTTTCATCTCGAATGCCATCGTTTATGGCTCTTAAATTCTTTTTTGGTAGATTATGTTTAACATATTTCCAATATAATTTTATTTAGGCTTTGTTAAATTTTTTAGTAAAAGTTAAGTTTTAATTTTCTAAAATAAAATATTTGTTTATCTTATATTTTATTTTGGGAATATATTTATTTTAAATATAAATATATATAATAAATAAATAAAAGAAGGTGTGGATCGAGACTTGTGACAATTTCAAACGCGATTTGAAGAGACAATTCTACATGGAGAACGTCGTATACTAATCGCAGAAGAAGCTAAGGGAGCTTCGACAACGAGGTATGATAAGCGAATATGTTACCGAATTTACTGCACTTTTTCTAAGGATCTGAATCATGACCGAGGACAACTCGGTATTATATTTCATTGACGAGCTACAACCATGAGCAAATAAAGAGTTACAAATGCAGTATGTTGATATGCTCAAAATTATTTCCTAGAGCTACTCTACAAATTCAAAGAATTGCAATCGTAGTATGAAGGGATCGAATCCTCAGAGACTCGAAATCGCACAATAGATTATGATTTTGGATTAAGCTAAACGATATTAAATGTATGAAAATAAACAAAGCAACAGAAGAAGTACTAAATTCAATTTGAAGAGAGAGCTAGGCTTAGGGTGTTTCTCAGGTAAATCAGAATTGTAGAATGAAGAAATTCTCAAGGGTTTTAATGAAGATCCGTTCTTGAAGTCGAAGCACAATTATAAAATCAACCAACTTTTTCGCTGCGAAAATTATCTATGTCTAAAACCTTGAATTCTAAATTCCTTTGCAAATTTATTAGTTCAAACAAGCATTAAAGTTCAGGTTCGATTGTTCACAAAATCTCTAAACCAAATTCCTTTGCAGATATATATTTTGCTCATCTAAGATAGTTCCAGTAATCAATAATACTTTCGTATCTATCAATCCTCCTAAGATCTAGATTCTAGGTGATCAAGCTAGAAGTAGCCTTAAACGAAATCTAGATGAAGAACTCTAATGATAACCCTAACAAATTCAATTCCAATATAACAATTCATCTTCTACCTTTGAAAAACTCTAATCCTAACGAGCAAACTACTCAGACATGGTGATTGGAACAAACATCATGAAATAAGAAGTATGCAATTAAGAAATTGAAACAAAGATACAAAGGGGTTCGAATTCTTCTCTCGGTAAGAACAGGGTTTGAAATTGTCTTCCCAAAAGCTCTCTCGATCTCAATCTCTCTAGAACTTGATAAAAAATAAAAGATGGCTGTAAACAATGACCAAAATAACAAATATATAGGTAAAAAAAGTGGAGGGGCTATTTTGCAAATAGAGGAAATTTTTGGGCCTATTTGTAATTTTTCAGAGATCTTTAAAGAAAGTGTCAGAATCTGTCCACCGGGTTGGTTTTGACCGACACCAGGGTCTGGTGTCGACCTACACCAGGGTGTGGTGTCAACATACACCAAGTCCAGAATTTGCAAAACGACTTGATCTCTTCAGAAACATCTCTTGGTTGTCTCCAATATCTCCAAATAAGCTCAAAACGTCCATAAACCTATAAAGACTCGAAAAGACTCCAAAGATACCAAAAGACTCTATATAAAAGACTTATACCATGGTCAAAAACCTGTAAAAACCATGATATATCAACTTCCCCAAACTTAGCTTTTGCTTGCCCTCAAGCAAAACAGAAAACTAAACATGTGAAAGAAATTTGAAAAACGCAAAAACTCACCTTATCTTTAGGTTATCGCTCTGACCACGTCCACTTCAAATCCACATACTGCAAAATCAATCCAAAATCAAACCACCATGTACTTCTCTGCAGCCTTTCACAGCCTTCCCAATTCAACCCACAATTTAACAACATTGTCCAATAAACCTTTCATTGCCAGACCTAAACGATGATATCAATGCCAAGAACCTTCTAGACTCATTCCCGTACAATACCATGACAAATCAGCACACAACGTTTCAGCTTTTTGGTACCCTTTCTCTCCCCCGGACTTATTCGACCGACACCAAATCCATAATTTGCAAAACGACTTGATCTCTTCAGCAACATCTCTTAGTTGTCTCCAAAACTCTCCAATATCTCCAAATAAGCTCCAAACGTCCATAAACCTGTAAAGATTCAAAAAGACTCCAAATATACCAAAAAGACTTTATATAAAAGACCTATACCATGGTCAAAAACCTGTAAAAACCGTGATATATCATATGTCCATTTGTTGGATGAAACGATTGTGGCAACCGAATCAATACCCAATTTTACTACCTGAGACCAATCCCGATCCTATGAGAGGCAAGACGGATGTGCGGCTAAAAGTGGGGGAGGCGATCCAAATGATCATAGCTCGCGGCCAGTCAGTCCAAGGGGAAATGACCATGGGCCAAGTCATTCGGGAAGATCCAATCAAGATTTGGGAAGGGCTCGAGTTGGAAAGAATACGAAGAGAGGAAGAAGAGTTCATTATGAAATCCGGGTGCTATGTGTGCAAGGAATCACACCCGACGAATGAATGCCCAGATGGGGTCGATTTGTGCAATGATCGAGAGGACAATGGTCGAAGGAAAAGAAAATAAAGAGCCAGCAATGATGGGGTCATTGCAACTGTTGAACACACAACGACCAACCTGAAGCAAAAAAAAAACAAGTAAGAGACTGATGTTCGTGGAGGCTCAAATCAATGGAAAACCGTCCAAGGCTATGGTGGACACCAGAGTGACCCACAACTTCATGGCCGAAGAAGAAGCAAAAGGGTTTGGATTAACTTTGATGGACAAGAAAATCAGATTAAGTCTGTAAAGGCAAAGGCCAAACCACTAATTTGGGTCGCATATAGGCTGGAATTCAAGAAGGAGACATGGAACGGCCGAACTGATTTCTCGATTATTCTAATGGACGATTATGAAGTCATGATCAGACTAGATTTTATGAGAAAGGTGGGGACGATGCCTATCTTGAAACGGTGTTGATCTTTGAGAAATACACCCCATGCATGGTCTAAACTGCGAGCGTCGTGGATGGAAAGCCAAATGAAATACATAAGATATCAGCCATGCGTATCGTGGATCTGAAGATCACCATCAACTGATACTTAGTGAAGAAATGAGGAAGAACACAAACCATAGAAAAGCTGAGAATGAACCAGGAACCGAGAGGGCAAACCTTTCGGAATGGTCCGGGAAGCATCGAGGATCGAAACATTGGAGCAAGATCGTCCTGGACAGTCCAAAATGCGGCAAGATAAGGGTGGGCGAGTCAAAGTCAAGAGCAACTCAAATCGACGAACCAAGATGGGTTGGAAGATGATTTGGGCAATACATGATGCCGTTCGAGTTACCCATGAAGACGAGGGCTCTGTTGAAATGGGTGGGAGAGAAAATCAAGACCCAATTTTTTTATTTGTGAAAAGATTGATGTGTCGGGCATGGATAACATTTTGGCCGAATTTGTGGGCATTTTCTATCTTTTTTTACTTACTCTATTGTTTGAAACTTTATAAAATTATCTACAACCTTGGAAAACGTTTTGGAAGGTGGTACAGAATAGTTGAAAGAATGTAATAAACGTGGAATAATCGAGAGATCAACCACCAGTGCTAGATAGGATTAATCACAACCGTCCATTATGGAGGTGATTTTCTATATGAAAGAATGGAATCCCTTATTTGTAACCATCCAAATAGTTTTTTCACAAGTATAATAAAAATATTTTTCTCTGCTGTCTCTCTCTAAACTATTCATTTCTCCTTTTATAAAAAGGTCAGATGCCCGAGTTTGGATAAGACTATTAATTGTGAAGAGTAAAAAAATGCTAAAACTGCATGGTAAGGTTCAAGGGAAATTGGTACATGACAAGTGACACTATGTTCACGACATAGTTTTGTTTTTAACTTTTTCATCAAAATGTTTAGTTTATTTATTTAAACATTGTAAATATGTTTTATATTAATAAATTTCATATTATAAAATAAAACGAACCAGTTATTTAAGATGTTGCCACCACATCAGTTTTGGAAAAAAAGAAAAAAAAATCTAATAGTAGGCTATCTAAGCAAAAGGTATATAAATTGGTTCAAAATAAACAAAAACATTATTTGAAAGGAAAACAAAAAACCGCAGCTCCCTTAAGTCTTTCCTTCCTTAAGCCTAATTAGGGCCTAGTTAAAGTTGGCCCAATTAATTTCCTTTTTCTTTTTGCCTAAATCTCTATTTTACATATGTTTTCCCAATTTTTCCCTCTTCCAGTTTTCCTGGCTTCTTCGATCTCGATTTCGGATTGCTTCGCCTCACCGTGTTTCTGATTGCTTCGCCTCACCGTGTTTCTGATTCAACGCCGTCTCTTTCAACTTTCCGGTACATTCTAAAGCATCCTCACCGCAGTAAACGTGATTACTTCTATCGCTTGATCTCAGTTCGATTTAATTGCTTGATTTCAGATCGACTTAGATGAAACTAGGTCATAATCTGATTAACAAAATATAGAAAACAGCTACAATCCTAAGCAAACAATCACTGGGCACTTCATATGTGCACTAAGTTTTATGAGGAGTTCAATCTTGAATTTCATTTTATCTGGAAAATAAATATACTACTGCTTTTGCTTATTGCTAGTTAAGTTATGTCGATGTTTTATTGAATTATGGGATGTTTTCATTACGATATCCAGAATTGCTTAAGATAGATATAGCTCTTGGAATCTGGAACTGTTACTGACCTGCTTAGCATCTATGAATGCTTCATTAAGTTTAGTCAGAAGGTGAGAATAGAAAGTAAATTGGTTTCAGGTTATTCAGTGTTTGGACTTCATACTTTCATGGAATATCTGTTTCAGTGTTTTTTTTGTTTGTTTTCATACATGTTTTTCTAAAAAATATATATTTTGTGATTGTCTGCAGAAAAGGTTTTAGTCTGTGTTGTAATCTAAGTGTACTTGTCTTGCTGTGTTTTCTGGATGGTAACAGTGACCCCCGATTAGTGAATCGATGATTTACACTGCAATCGACAATTTCTACTTAACGGACGAGCAGCTGAAGACCTCACCTTCCAGGAAAGATGGGATAGATGAAACAACTGAAATCACACTTAGAATCTATGGATGTGATCTCATCCAGGAGGGTGGAATTTTGCTCAGACTGTATCCTTTCATTGATCTCAATATTTCGTAAAGCTCAAAAGTCACATGGCTGTAATTTTCTTAACCTGCATCGTTATCTTTAGACCACAGGCAGTTATGGCTACTGGGCAGGTTCTTTTTCACCGATTCTATTGCAAGAAGTCTCTTGCCAAATTCGATGTAAAGGTACTTTTGTTGTTTCCTTTCTTCTGTTTCCGTGTCTTGACTCGTGAGGCCTTCAAACTTATGAATGCGGGTGGAGTTTGTTTCATAATGAAAATTCTTTAGTAGTCTACCTTAATGATTTGGAGTTTACCTTTTACAGATAATTGCTGCGAGCTGTGTCTGGCTTGCATCAAAATTAGAAGAAAACCCTAAAAAGGCAAGACAGGTCATCATTGTATTCCACAGGATGGAGTGCCGCAGGGAGAACTTACCAATAGATCATCTGGATTTGTATTCCAAGGTTAGTTTTCCTATTGCACCATTACATATAAGTATGTGACCAACCATATTTGTCAAAGTGATTGTTTCTCATTTCCATCTGTGTCGTGCAGTGAAATATTGATGCAATGCCACCTTTTATATATATATATATTTTCTTATATGATTTTCTTACTAATTTTCACAGCTTTCTTCTGAAGTGCTATTTGTTCATCATCATCCTTTTCCTACTTGTTGACTTTCTGCAGAAGTTCTCTGAGTTGAAAGTTGAATTAAGCAGAACTGAGAGACATATACTGAAAGAGATGGGTTTTGTTTGTCATGTTGAACATCCTCACAAGTTCATATCAAACTACCTTGCCACACTTGAAACACCTCCAGAGTTGAGGCAAGAAGCTTGGAATTTGGCAAATGATAGGTAACTCCTATTTTAGAAATTTATTATATATATTATGACTTGATAGTTAGCTGTACATTTCAGCTTCAGCTCGGCATATCAGCTGTCTCTATGCACTACTATTGTATTTTGTTCTGAGTATGTTTGTCATGATTTCTCACTATTTGATCATTTTTTATATAAATGCAGTCTGCGTACGATGCTTTGTGTAAGGTTCAGAAGTGAGGTTATAGCTTGTGGGGTCGTGTATGCTGCTGCCCGTAGGTTTCAAGTACCTCTCCCAGAGAATCCACCTTGGTGGAAAGCATTTGATGCAGATAAATCTAGTATTGACGAAGTGTGCAGAGTTCTTGCTCATTTATACAGTCTTCCAAAGGCTCAGTATATCTCAGTTTGCAAGGATGGGAAACCATTTACGTTTTCCAGTAGATCCGGGAATTCGCAAGCTCAATCAGCTACAAAGGTGAAGTAGCTATCTATGTTTTGTGGTTTTCGTGATAGCATGAGATTATTGTCCCTATCACTGCAAACAGAACAGCAACTGCACATTTCATTTATGTAGGGTTGAAAGAGGGCTTCCTTTTTTTAAAGTCGGTTCGACAAAATCTGAAATCCGAGTACATTTTCGTTCCTATTACAGAGCTAGGTTTGAAGTACTTTTCCACTGTGTTACAGGACGTGTTGCCAGCAGTCATAGGCGATGCTGCTGATACCAAGTGTACTCTGGGATCAGCTAATAACAACTCTAAGGATGGAATTGTTACTACGCCTCATGAAAAGGCTACAGACTCGAAGAAGAGCGATAGTGAGTCAATCAGTCAGCCAATTGTAGTAGACTCAAGGGAGGAAACAAATAGAGTAGGAGGGAGAGAAAGAGAGAGTGATAGAGAGAAGGAACGAGGTAGAGAGAGGGACAGGGTTAGGTCTCACAGAGACAGAGGCAGAGATTCCGACAAGGAGAGTGATAGGGACAGAGACAAACTCAAAGATCGAAGTCATCATGGATCAAGAGATAGACTGAAGGATTCAGGTAGTGGACAGTCAGATAAATCTAGACATCATTCTTCTCGGGATCGGGATTATCGCGAATCCGCGTACTCATCAAAAGACCGTCGTAGACACCATTAAGCCAATCATCTTGTCACCAAATCTCTCTTTATTCAGGGCGAAACACCTCGTCTCTATATAAGATATTGTATTCTTGTATTAGGGTCGGCACCCATATTTCTCTATTTAAGTGTACTCAATTTTAACATTCTGTGAAGAGTAACATGTTTAAAATAGCGTTGGTTCGACATATAAACACAAAATCATGCGTAGACATAGATGTGAAAATATATTTGCAAAGTACCTGAACCGAACTGCAATTTATCAATCCAAAACCAAATGGAACGTTGAATCAATTTAATTAAAATTCATTAAATATACAGAGTATGTATCTAAATTCTACTAAAAATCCACATTAATTAAAATTAGATATTTATTATAATTGTTATTTAAAACAAAACAGAATTTGAACCAAATCGAAATTTTTTAAACCGAATCGAAATAATGGTTTTGAGGCCTATTTTCAAATCCAGGAAAGACTACAACCAAAACTTAACCGAATGCAACATGAAAGCAGAATTCTAAGGGTATTGTTTCTAATTTGGAATTTGTGAAAAAACTTTTGGTAAACTAATTGTGGTTTTGTGTTTTGACTTGTGACTTGTGAATTTGGAATTTGTGAAATTTTTTGGTAAACTAATTGTGATTTTATGTTTTGACTTATGAATTATGATTTATGACCCATCGGAGAGGAGAGTAGTATCAATTTCTGACTTGTGGCACATGATGTAAGACCAAGATTGTAGGCTTGAAGCACGTTCACAAACATTGTTTATATATCTTTACATTCTTTGTCTATTAACTCTACCTAAAAGCACCGCATATTCTTATATGATATTTCAAACATGTACTAGATCTTCTCGAAGTCTAATAATTCTAAACACAAACAATAATTTTATTTTATGTTTTGTCATCAAACAGAAACATAATCAAATGATTATAAAAAATAGGAAAAAATATTGCAAGATTTTAAAAATATTATATGATAGAGGCCAGCACGTAGTCTTGTTGCCGGCTACATAAATAATCAAACAAATAGGTAGATTAACACATCTAACGGCTACATTTTCATCGTTGAGCTGATGATTTTTCCCTTTGGGAGAGAGAGTTTCACCATTCTTAATTTTTAGTTTTCTCTAATAAATCCTTCATTTGTTCTTCATTCTCTGCTTTCAAGTTCTTGAGTTCGGTTCATCATTTCCATCAAAGCTTGTCTTCTGGACTCCATTTTCATGTGGTTGACCATATATCACTTTCTCTTCTTGTTTACAGGTAAATTTATTGTTTTTTTTTTGTAGATCCTTTGGGTCTAAATTTACGACTTATACTCATACATTGCTTCTTGATTAGTCCATTTGATCTTTCCTTTTTGTCAGTCAAACGATCTATATTTCTTTTCATTTCAAATTACAATGAACATGAATGACTGTTGATTCTCGAGATTGAGATGACATTAAACTCTTTGAGATTTTGCTCATTTTCTTTTTTTTTTGATAATTTTAATGTTTTATCTTTCTTTTGTGAACACAAGATATTTACAATAAATCTATTCAGATATTAGGAACAAAGTAATTTTTACGGTCATTGATCACCTTGTCTTTCTATAATTACAGAACAAAAATGTTTGAACGCTAAATGCTTTATTGGAAGAAAAAACAAGTCGGAAAAAGTCAACGAGTAATGTCGGAGTTGCTAACTTTGGTGCTGAGTCCCCTGTGGGCGTAGAGTAAGAACAGTAACATATATACAGACACAAAAAATGCAAGAGACTGTATTCCTCTTTAGTGAGGAGAATCTAAACAACGGTCAATCCTCAGGGGGACGTAGCGGCGGGGGCACAAAATATAAACAGAGCTCCCGCCGCGTAGTCCCCACGACAAACTGCGAGCTGAGTGATGCGGCAGCGGAGATTAGAATAGTAGAGAAAGTGTTGAAGAACGGTGACCTTTACAACGGAGGCTTATCCGCTGGGGTGCCTCACGGGACAGGGAAGTATTTGTGGTCGGATGGTTGTATGTATGAAGGGGAGTGGAAACGTGGTAAAGCGAGCGGAAAAGGACGTTTCTCATGGCCGTCCGGGGCGACTTACGAGGGTCAGTTCAAGGATGGTCGGATGGACGGCGAAGGAACTTTCATTGGAATCGACGGTGATACTTACAGAGGGCATTGGCTTTGGGGGAGAAAGCATGGCTATGGAGAGAAGAGGTATGCGAACGGTGATGTTTATCAAGGGAACTGGAAGGCTAATCTACAAGACGGTAACGGACGTTATGTATGGAGCGATGGGAATGAGTATGTGGGAGAGTGGAAGAACGGTGTTATCTCTGGGAAAGGGACCATGACGTGGGCTAACGGAAACCGTTACGAAGGGCTATGGGAAAATGGAGCTCCGGTTGGGAAAGGGGTTTTGAGTTGGAGCGAGGAGAAGACAAGTAATAATCAGTTTGGTGGGTGGGGGAGGAAGAACAAGAAGAAAGATAATGAGATTGTGCAGCAAAAGCTCTCTTCGGTAGAAACTTTGTCAAAGAATACGAATTTTCCGCGGATTTGTATATCAGAATTGGAGGATACACACGCGTGTGATAATGTAGAGGCAGGGTCGATGTTGAGTGCATACACGAGTGAGTCGGATACGGGTGATAACGGGAGCGGTTGCGGAGAGTATGAGTGGGGAAGAAGCCCTTTGCTTTTGGAGAGTGGTGGTGCCATGAGTTTGCAGCAAAGTCCCAGATGGTTGGATGAAGGAGATGTTAAGAAACCAGGACATACAGTTACGGCTGGACATAAGAACTACGATTTGATGTTGAATCTACAGCTTGGGATTAGATATTCTGTTGGTAAACATGCTTCGGTTTTGAGGGAACTTAGGCATTGTGATTTTGATCCCAAAGATAAACAATGGACCAGGTTTCCGCCTGAAGGCTCTAAGTGTACACCTCCGCATCTATCCGTCGACTTTAAATGGAAAGACTATTGCCCCATTGTGTTTAGGTAAGTTCAAATATGTTAAGATTCATGAGTTTCCAACTCAAAACCAATTGGTAATGAGTCGATTGGCCCAAGTCATTTATATATTGTTTAAGATCCCTTCCAATTTCCGATGTGGGATATTACTCACACACTCTCTAGAGATTAAGACCCATGACCCATTAATCTCTACCTAGTCCTAGTAAAATATTATAGGAGATGGAAACTCGAGATAAAAATTGGAAAACGATTAAGTTTATCTAATGGTTCGTTTATTGTGGTGAAACAGGCATCTAAGAGAGTTATTTACTATAGATACAGCGGACTACATGCTTGCCATTTGCGGAGACGAATCTCTTCGGGAATTTTCTTCGCCTGGAAAGAGTGGAAGTTCCTTTTATTTGACTCAAGACGAACGCTTCATGATTAAAACTATGAAGAAATCTGAAATAAAGGTAAATAATATCACCTTTTTGCTTTCACAATTGCTTTCAATGTAACACAATATGATATGAACTTTGTAAACCATTTTTAGGTGTTGCTTAAGATGATCCCAAGTTATTATGAGCATGTTTCCAAGTACAAGAACTCATTGGTCACCAAGTTTTTTGGTGTGCATTGTGTCAAACAAGTAGGAGGCCAAAAGGTATACATAAATGTTCTTCTATTACATATTTTTGTTGATGAGATAAAATAAAAACATACCCCTATTGTTTTTTTTGTAACCAAAAAAAACAGACTCGATTCATAGTGATGGGCAATCTATTTTGTTCGGAGTATCGTATACACAAACGGTTTGACTTGAAAGGTTCATCACACGGCCGTACAATCGACAAGGATGAGGGAGAAATCGACGAGACCACAACACTCAAAGACTTGGATCTCAAGTATGTGTTCCGACTCGAGACCTCATGGTTTCATGCCTTTATCAACCAAATCGATATGGACTGTGAGTTTCTTGAAGCTGAGAGGATTATGGACTATAGTCTCTTGATTGGTCTCCATTTTCGAGAATCTTGCTTGCGTGATGACAATTCTTTGGGCATCGGTATCAATCATTCTTACATTTCTTTTGACTATATCTTTTTTTTTCTTGGTATTTTATTTTTATTAACTGATAAATTTGGTACTTGCTTTATTTAGGTCGAAGAGATCAGGAAGACAAACTGATGAGAGGGTATAATTCGCTTCCGAATATGGACTCTGTCACTCAGACTTGGTACCTTCTAACACCATTTCATATTGGATATATAACCATAAAATATAGCCAATAAGAGATGCAAAACTAGGACTTGTAGCTACTAGCTTCTGCAAGTCTCGTTGTGTCTTCGATGTGTCACTATTTGGATTCAAATCTGCATAATTAATGACAATATATTTTCTTGTTTTTGAAAATGTAGTAATGGGCCATTAATAAGACTTGGGGAAAGTACACCGGCAAAAGCAGAGCAGGTGACCAGATTTGAAGAAGAATCGTGGGAAGATGACGACATTAACAACTCGATTTCAAAGAGTACGAGGAAGGAGGTCGTTGACGTGATCCTTTACTTCGGTATAATTGACATTCTTCAAGACTATGATATCACCAAAAAGTTAGAGCACGCCTACAAGTCACTCCATGCAGATCCCACTTCCATATCAGCTGTTGATCCTAAGCTTTATTCCAAAAGGTTTAGAGAGTTTATAAACAAGATATTCATTGAAGACAAATGAGAAAAAAGGTAGCATGCAACACCTACACAAGTTTATAGACCAATAATCTAAAGATACATTGAATCTCAAGACATATGATAGGTATTTAAATTATTGGCTTTTGAATGTCGAACTTTTAAAAGCTGTAGGCCCTCAAACACAATGAAATCGAACTACCCCACAATGTTCCTCGAATTCAGGATGTTGAAGAAGTTACTGCTGGCTGTTTTGAAATGATTTTGTTGGAGGAGTTTTCAAACGGTTTTAATATTACAATGGCTTCTATTTTCCTCATTTATCAAGAGGAAGAGAGTTTGGTGCATTCTCAAAAACTGGTCGAGAGATTAAAACTGCTACTTCAGATTTTTTTTGGTTACATTCAGAGCTGAAAAATGTACATGGACAAGTAAATGATATGCATTTTGTTTTGTCACTTAGTTTTACTACTAATCTAAATCCAATCTTTTTTATGATAATATATTTTTAAGTCGTTATTTATTTATTCTAGATAATATCCCTCTTGTGCGGATAAGTTTAGCCGCATAAGTTTTCATCAATTGCTGAGCATGTATAAGATACTCTTTAATCTGATAAAGCATTCTATCACCATCTTTAAGTAATGACTCCAACTCAAAATTCAGAGTGAATCCTTCTTCAAAATACAGCAATGAAGGACGATCTCTGCCATAAACCGCTTTAATACGAGTTGTCTTCAGAGCTGAATAAAAAATGTATTAAACCAATATCCTGCCCAATGCAGAAAAGACAACCAAGTCTTGGGATGACCTGAGGCAAAGCCGTGTAGATAGGTCTCCAAACATCTATTCGTAACTTTAGTGTGCTCATCCGTTTTAGGATGGATAGTTGAATTGAACTTAAGCTTTGTCCCAGATAGTCTGAAACATTCTTTGCAAAACTTGCTCAAGAATATTCTATCTCGATCAGAAACAATTGATGCTAGAAATTCACGAAGCTTGATATCTCCTTAATGAATTAAAAATCCAAATCTGTAGTAGTAAAGGATGTCTTAGAGCAATAAAGTGACTGTATCTGCTGAGCTAAGTTGGAGGACATTCTGATTTCTAAAGACTGTAAAGAGGATTCAACAGCTATTTCAGTGGTAATATATGCAGAAACAAGTCTAAAGAGTATGTCTCAGCTGGTGATGTATGCCAAACTCATAAATATTGTACATTATCACCAGCTGGACTTCTTCAATCATTGCCTACTTTGTCATCAACTACTGTAAAACCCTTGTTCACCGTCTCACCATTTACAATTCTCTTCTTGACTTTCTAAATGTAATCATCATGTTCAATCTCCTCATATAAATCTTGTAGCTATGTAGTCTGGGGAACAGTGATAGCCATCAACGCAAAAGATTGAGTTTCTACTGATTCATCAGTTTTCCTTGACAGACGATCTTCTGCTTTACTGTCTACAACTGGTTTATAAACTATTTCAAATTGATATCCTAATAACCTTTGCAACTACCTTTGATACTCTATAGACACTTTACGTTGTTCCAAAAAGAACTTCAGGCTTTTCAGATCAGTGTCGACACCAAACTCTTCCAATAAAATAATGTTTCCACTTTTGAACAGGCAAAACGATAGCCATCAACTCCCTCTCATAGATGGGTTCCAGCTGTTCTTTAGTGGCCAGACCATGACTAAAACATGCAATCGACTTTTTATTCTGCATCAGTACAGCTCTCAACCCATAACCTGATGCATCAGTTTGCAAAATGAACACTTCCGCAAAATTTGGTAATGTCAGCACCGGAACCTTTACATAGCTTGCTTGAGCTGATCAATTACCTCTTGTGCTCTTGAAGACTACTGAAAACAATCATTCTTCAGCAAATATGTTACAGATCTTGCAAGACAGCCACACCCTTGCACAAACCTTCGATAATGTAATCTCAAAAATCCAAGCCGTTCCTTCACATTCTTAGGGGTTGGCCATTGTCTCATTACAGCTGGTTTAGCTGGATCAGTTGCCATGCCTTGCACTCAGATTATATGGCCAAGTAATCCACATGAGACTGATTACCAGATAAAACTTGGCCAGCTAACACTTGCAGTATCAATTGGGGATGATCAGCCAGAGATTCTATAAACAAACTGTATGCTAATATATCATTAAAAAAACACGAGCACAAATTTTCTCAAGAATGATTTGAAATTCTGATTCATGAGTGCTTGAAATGTAGATAAGGAAACTAAGTATAAATTTTTATTAACAACAAAGAAAAAAATCAACTAATATTATTAGATTGGAAATTCTTTTCTTTTAATTTAAGGTAATTGTTTCAATTATATAAATAACTATAAAACAAATATAATATAATAATAATAGCAGTTTATGTATAAAAAATTCACAATTTAAAATTATCTTCTCAATTAGATAAATAAATGTCTACAACTTCAAATAAATAGAATAATAATTATTTTATGTATACACACGTTTAGAGACCATGTTATGATGACATAATTTAACAATCATTTTTTTACGACAAGGATTTACTGTCTTTTAAAAAAGAATTTGTATCTAATGGTTATGAAGGTTGAAACAATATATATGTATTTAGAGTTAAAGCCATTTAGAAATAAAGTCGTCCACATATATAATTTTTAATCAAAGGGCATTATTGGTGGAATCTTTCATGGTGTCGAGTCCCAGCTATTATTAAGTAGAGAGGATGCCATTCAACTTCCCTTCACTATTATTAAGCAGAGAAGACGTCTACATGCTCTGGGTTGAACTCATCAACCTCACTAGCCGGAACCAACCCTTGGAAACCCAACTATGTCATGCGTATTCCTCGCCCCATGGGTTGCCAAGCACCAGACCTTTGGAGAGGGGTAGACCCTCAATCATGTTGGGGTATAATTGTCCACTCCATCCGGGGAAGAGAGCAGACCCTCGTTGATCGCCTCTCGATCGCTAGATGAGACCAGGGGTCTAAACAGCAACACAACTACTGAGGCAAACCACTCGACTAACCACAATGCGGTGGAGGTCAAGGCTACACAGGGAAATGGTGTAATCTATCAGTCTCCAAAAGAAACGACTTCGACTTCCTCGTGGCTCAGAAACTGGCAGAGAATATGGCATTGACGTGAAGTTTTCCCTTGTGTCTGGGTTTCGTAACGCATAATCCAGGTGACCTTAGGTTCGTAAAGCGACTCACCAATTCTGAAGATACCTCCAACACCAAAATTCCAAAGAAAGTTGGATATCCAGTGATGAAGAGTTGCAAAGGACTTGAGCACAAGTACAACCATATATTTTCTCCTCATCCCTGCTAGTGTATATTCTGGAGGCCTAGCTTTACAAAGGATTCGAAACAACTCTCTTAAGGCTAACCGTATAATGGTTGATCAGCCTCTCGAATGGTGTGATAAGTTCATTCGCACAGTTATGCATCGCAGTCGTGCAACAATTCACTAGTAGCAGCAAACTCAGCAGAAGCATATGTGACATGTTCGACATCCGCCAAGGAGTTGATGAGCCTCCCAGAGCATTCATGACCCACTTCAATTACCAGACCAGGTGGCCAACAAAAAGATCTGTCATACTGGTCCCATCAAGCGTTCTAATTACCATACAGGGTGGCTAACAAAAAGATCTGTCATAAATCCAGCCATCAAGGCATGGGAGGACGATGGTGATCCTCCAACCCAGCCAGTAGAGAGGTGGCATTCATAAAAATAGGTTTCAACCAGCTTAAGCTCGATGTGGAACCCACCATGATGGCACATGGGCTCCGAACAGTGTGATTATCCATTAAGTGGCTGAAACCATGAAAGAACTTTCTTGGGAAGGACTTTGGGAGTACATTGACTTCTACGATTTCGACAAGGATCTGGGGCATATCGAGGAGGAGTTTTTCGATTTAAAAAAGAAAGTACTCGAAGCTAATTAAAAAAGAGCTACTCATACACCCTCTCGGACATGGCATGGGCAGGCCTTCTCGAGCAGAAAAAGAATGAGAAAACAAAGGCCTTAGAAGTCATGAACGTGGTCTTAACTGTCTTGGACGAGGAAACAAGAGTCTGGTGCAATGCCAAAACCAATGATCATGTGGTGATAATCCAACCAGTACCTAACGCGGCTAGCTACAAGCGGGCGGGACTGATCGACCAAGCCCCAATGCAGGTAGCACAATTAAGAGCCTGCCGGCTACTAATAAAGAAAAACAGTCTTTATCACACCACAAAACACTTACTATTACACAGTGATGCCAATCAGCCTCAAGAACTTGGGGGCAATATAGCAATGGCTAAAGAAAAAAATGTTTGTTGTCCAAATCAGGTGCATGATGAAAGTCTATGTCGACAACAAGATCGTAAAATCCACCAAGGTGGGTCACCATCTCGCACGACATGCTTGTTGTTACGCCATGCTAATGTAATATGACATGAAGCTAAGTCAAATTGCCTAACCCAGTTTTCACGACCATGGCCATTCAGACTTGGGTCACTTTTAAATTTTCTATACTTAGAATTATTTCAGTTGTTTTGAGCATTCTAGACAATCACTTAGCATTAAAACGAATTCAGTCCGCTATAAAAGATTACAGTATAATTAACCAATCTACCCGAATCCACCGTTTTCTTACCTGCGTCCACAAAAAAGGCATAAGAAACATAATTTCTTAGTGAGAGCGATCGTTCCGTTCCACTTAGCCACATAAACAATTACATCATACATTATTCCAATCAATCCAGACATGTATATCCGACATGTGCTTTACCGGCCTGACAATCCCAAGTTATTAGGCCAACATTCCCTATCCGTACATGGCTTAGTGGCCATCACGCCCTAAGCGCACAGTCTGATCTCAACGCCCAAGTGAATTAGACCGATCACGCGATCCAAGCCAAGCAGAACATATAATCAGAATAGGAAAGAAAGTCAATCCCTAGCAAACCTAGACCACGTGAATCACGCAAGACCCGACCCCTATGTAGCCGACATTCATGCAGTCACCTTAGTCTCACAATTCACTTTCTGACACCTCTTGCACGCGTCACCCAGAACAGAACATCCCGATCCTTACGATCCTTGCGATCCTCACTGCCCAAGTCACCCACGGTCTCTGGTAATTGTTCCACTCGGTAATTGTTCCACGGTCTCTCGGTAAGTCTTTTTTTGTCTAAACCTAAGAAATTGCCCACATAAATGTTTTAAAATGGGTCAAAAGGTCGAAAACCATCCCTCAAACCGCTATCGCACAAAAGAAACCGTTCACATGGCCATTTTAATAACACTTGCGGCCATAAATGGTTTCTCCAAACCTCAACCAATGGATTGCACGAC
Source organism: Schrenkiella parvula (assembly GCA_000218505.1). NCBI lineage: Eukaryota > Viridiplantae > Streptophyta > Magnoliopsida > Brassicales > Brassicaceae > Schrenkiella > Schrenkiella parvula. Next base: position 1,314,112 of record CM001190.1, read on the forward strand.
GTTTCTCATAAGGCCCGCAAAACTACCCAATAACCATTCCCGCCCAAGCAGTTAAGAATTTTTACCCATCTTTCAGCCCAATAACCGTTCCCACCAAACACCTAGGTGCATATATCATAAATGCACCGTCCATCTGCCCATCCGGCTTGTCTTATTCCGAACAATATTTACCAAATCAGACCAATATTGTCCAAAAACCTTGTCGGGTCGGAAATAACGGCCCAACTGGTCCGCAAATCATGGTCTGACTCCCATTCAGCTCAGTTTTTCTTATTTTCATCTTAAAAATGATGTTTCTTCTCCAACCCAAACTGTCCATCCCCGACAACGGGTGTTAAAACTCTCTCCCACTTGGCTGAGACTTGTCCTTAAGTCTCCTTTTCCATTGTGGGTTTTCCTTAATTTTCCAAACCATTTAGGTAATTTATTTTTCATCCTTGCTTCTGGTTCCCAAGTTGTTTCTTCTTCACCATCACAATCTCAAACAAATTGGATCATCCTCATTTTCTTCTTGCCATCTGGATTAGTCTTCTTGCCCACAACCTGGACTGGCCGTCCTTCCATGGTCAATTTTTACCTTAAGTGTGGAGGTGAGGCAGAACATGATGTCGGTCATATATGCACTTCCTCAGGTGGGACATATGGAACATGTTATGGAACGCGTCCCTAGACGCAGGCACCAAGCCACCGGTTTGATCATTTCCAAAATCGCATATGGTCCCATGTATCTCGACCGGAGCTTTTCATTCTTTGAAGCCTGTTCTTTACCCTTGTAAGTCACTGTCTTTATTTCCAAAATTCCGAGTTATCCCCCACTGAAAACTCGAGCTATTTTCTACGCTTATCCGCATAACTCTTAAGGACTTTTTTCTGGTAATCCTTTGTTATCTGGAACATACTTCACTACAATTGTCCCATTCTTGGAATTTTTGTACTCCGTCTGTTCATTCTTCGCCATTCTAGGCAAAAACTCATTCCTTGCATGAGGCAACCGTACCCTGCTTAACAAATCCACTTAATCAGCTGCATCAAGACCCAACGGTTCTACCTCTTAGGTCAATGAAGTAATACGCAATGTCCCGATCATATGGACTAGTACTTCCATATACTTCTCCAATTCCACAGCCACTCTCTTACGGCTCAAAGCATCAGCCACTAGGTTTGCTTACCCGGATAGTGAGCAATATCAAGATTGAAATCGGCCTCTGTCTCCATCCATCTCCTTTGCCTCAAATTCAGTTCCGGTTGAGTGAAGATATACTTCAAACTCTTATGATCCATGAAGACTTGGACCTTTGCACCATAGAGATAAGACCACCAGATCTTAATTGTGAACACTACCACATCCATCTGTAAATCATGAGTCGGGTAATTCCCTTCATGCTTTCTTAACTCCCTTGAAGCATAAGCGATCACTTTACCCTGCTGCATCAGAATACACCCAAGCCAACTCTTCAAGCAACAATGTAGACCACAAAAGGCTCGACAGTCATTGGAAAAGCCAACACCGGAATACTTGTGACCATGTCCTTAAGCTTAGAGAAACTCGTCTCCACATTCTGCTGTCCGCATGAACTGAACATCTTTCTCGGTTAACTTTGTCATCGGCTAAGCCCTACTCGCAAAATCCTTAACAAGTCTTCGGTAATACAAAAAGAATCCCGAAAGCACCTTATCTCAGAGGCATCCTTGGGTCGAGGCCAATTCATAATTGCCTTGATATTTTCAGGATCCACATATACTCCCTTGTCCGAGACCACGTGACCCAAGAACCCGATTCCTTTGCTCAAAGATGCACCTACTAAGCTTAGCAAATAACTTATACTCTCGCCGCCTATTCATCACGGTCCGTAAGTGAGCCTTGTGCTATTCTTGGCTCTTTGAATATACTAGGATATCATCTATGAAAGTGACCATAGATTCATCCAGACAGTCCCATAACTCGTTCTTCAATCCAAAAGGCATGACCACAAAATCATAATGCCCGTATCTCATTCTGAACGCAGTCTTTCAGATACCCGACTTAGCTATCGGAATATGGTGATAACCGGAGGCAAGATTAATCTTAGAGAACCACATATCACCTCAGAATTGATCCAAAAACTCATATATCCTCGGAATAGGGTATTGTTATTTAGAGTAACCAGGTTCAACACATGGTAACAATGCAAAGTCTGAAACTCCCATCTTTCTTCTTGACTAACAACACCGCCGCACCCCAAGGCGTACTGCTTGGTCGCATGAACCCGTTGTCCATCAGTTCAGTCAGCTGCTTTTTCAATTCAGCCAGTTCTGCCGGAGCCATTCGATACGGGGCCTTAGAGATTGATGCCGTACGCGGCTCAACTCGATCTCAAATGGATCAGATCAAGTATGTGGTATTCCAGACAATGACTAGAATACATCCTCAAAGTCCCTTGCAATCGGAATCTCACTTAGGTCATCATCCAGCCCTACTTCCACCTGCCAGATATGCTTAACACCCCTTCTACATCATCCACTCTGCTTGAATTGTCGAGACAATCAAGCTCCTCTTTTTCTTTTTAACTCCTTGATACTTTAGCTTCCTACACTCGGTCTCAAACAGCACCCCGAAGCGGTGACAGTCTAGATGCATTCTATATTTCCCAAGCCAATTCATACCAAGGATCACATCATAGGGCTTCACTAGGAAAATTATCAAGTCGTCTGGCATGTTCACATGGCCAATCATCACAGCGAGTTTATGTGTGGTCTGCTATGCGGCCTTCTCCATCAGCTCGACAACAAAGTCATAGTTGCGGATCTTGCATGGAGTGTTAAGTCGACACACATACCACACATAAACTTGTGCAACATGGACTCTTCATCGCCACCCTCACGACCAGCATACTTCTTAAGTCGGTTAAACTCAGCCTCATAATCACACAACCATGTTTTCTTATTCCAGCTTAAGGAACGTAGTTTCCAGCTTATCAAACGCCTCGACAGGAGAGAACGTAGCCCTGAATTTCCCACAGAACGTTATCCAAGTGCAATGTCGTCCACCAATCTGGCTCGCCACATCCTGCCACCAAATGTGCGCATCACCATCAAGATAGTGCACGGCTATTTATTTATTTTAGGCATCATGACAACATATCGATTCAAAGTTCCGTTCCAACCTGGTCAACCACTTATTTGCCTCAATGGGCTTTGATCCACCCGCAAAGAACTTAGTTTTCAAATTCTGCATGTGGTCCATACCCTTGAGTTAAGATGGGCTCCTTATCACGGGTAACATATTTCCTCTTCCACCACATGCTCCACATTGATTGCCGATGGTGGTGCATTGGGCACATGCACAACAATTGTAACCTTTCCAATACTTGCTCCAGTTAGTCCAACACCGGTTCCAAACCAACCGGAGCCCCAACATTCGCATTCATATTCACGGGGTTTCTAGCATTATCCACGTTAATATTCTCAGCTTCCTGATCCACTGACCCATTCTTTGGTGTATTATTCCAGGAAGTTTCAACACTGGTCCTTATCACGTTATAGTTGCTCATAGTCATCTGTAATGGCCACAACAGAGGTAAGTTAGCTCCTACACTAATTTAAACTTTTCAGAACAGGAAATAACTTACTGCGAGCTATCATGCACTTGGAAGGATGGACTTAACCCACAAACCCATTATGCTAAGACTGTCTTAGAACCGAATATGCTATGATATCAAATTGAAACGCCCTAACCCAGTTTTCACGACCGCGGCCGTTCAGACTTGGGCCACTTTTTAAAATTTTCTACATTTAGAATTATTTCAGTGTTTTTGAGCATTCTAGACAATCACTTAGCATTAAAACGAATTCACATATATTAAATGAGGTTTCAAGTACAATGATCAGTTCGTTATATGCTATTACATTATACTTCAACCAATCTACTCGAATCCACAATCCTTCCTATTTCATGTGTCTTAGTCCCGCGGTCCAGCATGCTTTGTTTCCTTATATACGTCAACAAAGGAGGCATCAACAACAAAATTGCTTAGTGAGAGCGGACGTCGCGTCCCACTTAGCCACATAAAATATCGCATCATACAATAATCCAATCAGTCCAAACATACATATCCGACAGGCACTTTATCCGCCTGACCATCCAAGTCACTAGGCCAACAACTGCGATCCAAAGATAGCAGCCATTACACCTTAAGTGCACTGTCTGATCCAAATGCCCAAGTGAATGGGACCGATCATCCGATGTAAGCGAAGCGGAACATAAACTTATGATAAGCAAGCAAGTCAGAAAATCCCTACCAAACCTAGACCAAGTGAATCACGCAGGACTCGACCCCTATGTAGCCCACAATCACACACTCACCTTAGTCTCACGGTTTGATTTCTGACACCTCTTGCATGCCATTCGATCACGACTCTCGGTCAATCTCTCGTTATTTCTTTCTAAAATTTATTCTATCTAAACCCGCAATATTACCAATAGAAGTGTTTTAAAATGGGTCGAATGGTCAAAATCGTCTCTAGAACTGCTCATGTGCCCAAGAAACTCTTCCCGCACCCATTTTACTTACACCTCCGTCCATATCCGCTTTTCCTGCACCCAATCCACATAATTGCATGACTTTTTTTCATAAGGCCTGCACAACTACCCAGTAAACGTTCCTGCCCAAGTAGTTAGACATTTTTACCCATGCTTCAGCCCAATCACCGTTCACACCAAACAATTAGGCGCATTGATTGTCCAACTCCTCAACCATCTTGTCCGAATCCGACCAACACTGTCCAAATTCAGCCAACAGTATCCGAATCTGACTAACACTGTCCAAAAATCTTGCCTAGTCAGAAATAACCGCCCTGCTGGTCCGAAGATCACAGACTGACCCCATTCAGCTCAGTTTTCCTTAATTTCATCTTAAAAGGACGTTTCTTCTCCCAATCCAAACCGTCCATTTCCGACAACGGGTGTTACACTAAGCCCCATCGAGTGCATATTTTGCGTTGAAATTATTCAACTCGACTTCGAGTACGGGGCGTGAATGACAATGAAATCACAAGCACTTGTCAACTTCATCCATGACTTCACAACTGACAAGTTGACCTCTGCCAACATGGATACCATCGTATGACCCGACCATCCGACTAATGAAAGCTGTTCGTCATCACAACGGTAATATGATTGAGGTTATCTCCATACTTCCCAAAACTGTGCAGCAATAACATAAGTATTTATGGCACCGATCCACATAGACCAAGAGAAACACTACAAGTTTATGGGAATCGAGTTAAGCTAACGTGAAACATAATGTTGTTGGTTTGTAGGCTAAGAATAGAAAAAAATAGCAAGTAAATAAACTTAAATAGAGATGTGAAGTCAATTAGCTCGCCATCACGGAAATCACAAGATTCAGGATCAATCAAATAAGATAAGTTAAACAAAAGAAATCACTAATTAATGTTCTAGAACTCAAATCAAATATGGAAAATTGTTCAACTTCCGTAGAACCAACTATATGTTTAAAAGAAAATTCTAAACAAAATGCTGTAGGTAAATAAGAAATTAAACAAGTCCAAGTTTGATTTTTGGTCACAAAGCCGCACAATTATACTTCCGTAGATTATGATGCTTTGCTCACCCGAATTAGGTTAGCTATAAAATAAAACTTCGATAAGTTTATTAATCCAGTGAGCAGAAACTAGATGGTCAATCAAGTAAGAAAGAGTACCACATATTTGGTAGAAGAACTCATACGAAAAACTCAAATTGAGCAACCTAACAATCAATCTATGAATTCCCTTTGAGAACGGATAGCCTAGCAAGTGAACTATTCCAAAATGGACGTGGATTAGAAGAAAATATATGAAAATAAGAAAATTATAATCATAAAACTTCAATGAAAAACAACAAGATTCATAAATCTTTTCTATATGGAGATACAAAGGCAAGATCTTATACTGGGAAGCTCTTGAATTGAAAGCTATAAAGATCTTTTCAAAATAATTGAATATAACGAATCTATGGTTTTTTGATGTGCTTTATGGTGGATGGTTTGTAAGTGGTGAAAACAAGAGGTTAAATATATATAGGTTTTTTTTGGATCAACTAGGTTAAATGAGGGCAGAAAAGAAAGTTCCCCTAAAACTAGTACTTTCCTCACCCAAGGGAGGTCATGGCCAAGGCTTGGCCAAGAGTTTGGATTTCTGGGTTGAAATTGGTGAGTAACTAGATCTGGAGAGGATCGAGGGTGGTTTGATGGTCTAGGTTTGGCTTACTTCTGCACAATCTTCTTTTCCGGGCCAAACAGACATATCTTTGCTAAAGTAAATCTCGATCCATATACTATACTCTTGAAATCACTTGCATATGAAACATAATTCTAAGAGAGTTATCTCCATGAAAAATTAATGGAAGAGGTCCGTATAAGGCCAAAATTCTGGTACATCAGATCTGTCATGTTGCTGAAATTTGCACTTTTTGAAATTTTGAAGTCTTGGTTTATCCTCTTAACTTGAAATCACGTTTGGATCACATTATACTCCTATTTAATTCCCTTTTTCATGCTTTTTGTATTTTTACCTAATTTGACATAAAATACCCAAAATATGAAAAAACTATCTCTCAAAGCATAAAATCACACCACAACGCTTAGATTTTTGTATTGAAAACGATAAAAACATGTAACAATCACTTATATCAACTCCAGCAGACATAAATCTTTATTTGTCGTCAAACAACACAGAAAATTAAGTCTTAAGAAAGAGGTTTGAAAACATAGGAACTCAAAAATCTTCATGCCCGCATTGTAACGCTCCAACCACCCCTAACAGTGGGCACCCAAGTCCTCTCTCGGCTTGTGGACCCCACCCCAGTCCGACGGTCGATGCATTAATTGGAAGGCTCGAAAGAGTTGGTATACTGACCCTGCAATCACCACGTGATCTTTACCCGTGTTTTGTCCTCACTCACATAGTACAAGAAATCACTTCCTGATAAGTCACCCATTCTTAGACTGCTCCAGCTCAAGCACACTTAACACTGAAGTTCTCTCTGGATAAGTAACTGAAAAGATAAGTGCACTTGGTGATGTAGTCAAATCAATTCTCTTAAGCATCTCTACTTACACTACCATATACCATAAACCTGGATGTTACAATCACCTCCACTCACATAGCGCACGTCCCCGTTGTGCACTAGGACCGTCACCCTGATGGTGCGAGCCCTCAAGACTCCACACTCGTCTGGGTTCGGCTCTAATACAAAATGGTAACGCTCCAACCGCCCTTACCAGTGGGCACCGACGTCCGCTCTCGGCCAGTTGGCCCCACCCCTATCCGATGGTCGGTGCGTTAACCGGGAGGTTCGAAAGAGTTGGTATACAGACCCTGCAATCACCACGTGATCTTTTCTCGTGTTTTGACTTCACTCATACAGTACCGGAAATCACTTCCCGATAGGTCACCCATCCTTAGACTGCGCCAGCTCAAGTACACTTAACTCTGGAGTTCTCTCTCGACAAGTGACAGAAAAGATAAGTGAACGTTAGTGACAATGGTGGCCAAATAAATTCTATTAAGCCCCTCCACATACACTACCATATACTAGAAACCGAGATGTTACACGCATACCACATCGAACAAAGATTAACGTTAGAGCGTACTAAATATATAGTTCTACATTCTCTGTTTGTTCCGTCATGTGAACTCTAGACCTATAGAAACCCTGCATTAAATTCAGCCAATTATCTACATCATTTGTAGTTTCAGTGATTTATCATGAAAAGTATCATCTAGGGTAGAAGAGGCTAGGTACTAAAGGGATTATCACTGGTGAGGCTAAAAGGACTATTAGTGGTGAGGCTAAAAGGATTATTAATGGTGAGGGTAAGAGTTTTTAATGGTCACCAAAATGTCAACGAGGTGTAGGATATGATGCAAAACGTAAGAGAGAATGAATGAATTGATATACACAGTTTTCCAGCCATATCTTCTTGTCCCTAACTCCCCCCATACTTGGATTTTTCTCCAGAAGTTTTTCTAGAATACTTCTCGTCGATCAGTTGGACTTCTTGTTTTCACGTTTTTTGGTTTGGAAGGAAATGGTTTCTTTTACTAGATATCTGTTCTAGAGCCACAGAATTTGTACATTCTTAAGTGCAAAACTAAATAGAAATCGCCTCTGATCATCTTAGATATCTTTCTCTTAGTTTTTCCATGTTATGAATCTTTAGTGACTGGAAAACTGTCATTCCTCTCTCTCTCTGACATTTTGTACATATCTGCATAAGAAACATAGAAAAACGAAGTCATGATGTCTGAGAAGAGATATGTCATTCCTCTCTCTCTGAGATTTTGGTATGGATCTTCCTAGACGACATATTTCTTGGAACCTTTTTGTATTACTAATGGGCTGCTCCTCAGCTAACCTATAAAATTGATGTTGTTCCACCAAATCTATAAGTTTTGAGCTTATCTTAAACTCTCCAAGAGGTGGTGAATGGTAGATTGGTTGGCGTTTTGTGAAGGAGACATACAACGAATAGAACTCTCCAATTCTTTGGTTTTGAGGATCCATCAGCATATGGCTCCAATGTTCCTTTTTAAGGACATCTATATCTTATAGAGATAGAGAAAAGTAAAAAAGTAAAAATGAAAAATAAAATACCCTCGATTGAACTCTTGTCTGAGACTCGTTAGCAACTACAATTATCCCCGACAACGGTATCAAGAACTTGATATAAGAGGGTCTGTAAATCATCTCTATATGGAAATATAAAAGCAAGATCTTTTTCCATGAAGCTCTTGAATTGAAAAAAATATAGAAATTTCCAAAATAAACGAATATAACGTCTATTGTTTCTTTGATGTGTTTTTTTTTCTGACGAAAACCATTCACGGAAAAGAGCTGTTGCAACATCCCAAGTATGGCTAGAAACATGACAACCAAATAACATATGGTTAGTAGATTCATCCTCAAGTAGACAACGAGGACAGATGGGACTGATATCTAAGCCTCGAGACCGAATACATGTGGTGGTGGCTAAAGCCTTCGAAACCATACGCCAAAGGAAATTTCTTAGCTTTGGTAGGATAGGAAGTTTCCATATTTTATATACAAGACTTGGATCACCATGAGGGGCTTGTATTAACGCAGTGTCCGGGTCTAGGGATCTTGCCAAAAGATACCTGGAGCGAACAAAGTACTCCCCATAACGAGTCTAAGCCCAAAATAACTTGGTATGTTTCCTTTGATTGTGCCAGAAACACGGATTTTACCAAATCTTGATCAAGAAGTTCTAACTTAATACCCCTGGCAGAAGAGAATTGGGGAGAAACCCATTTAGCAAATATCCAAGAAGGGTTAAAGCTAGGGTCTCCTCCCTCCTCTCCTTATTTAAGGAGCAGCCCCTTTCTTTTAGAGACACAAAACAGAGAAGAAGTGAAGCCCTGCAGAGATTCCGAGCCGTCACCGCCGCTGCCGCCCTGGCGTCCCGCCATCGAACCGCTGCGGAGAAGCCACCAAGCAGTGAACCCAAACCATCGCCTCCTTAATTCTGCCGCGTGTCACCGGCTCCTTTTGTGAGATATGTGGCTGTGAGATCTTCTTCTTATCTTCTCTTCTAGATCTGTCGGATTAAACAAATGTGAGGACTGGCTATGAACTATCTCTCTCTGTCTATCTCTATTGTGATCTTTCTAGCATTAGTCCTTGGTTAATCTCAGCTTAGTTCTAGGATTATATCTAGTTGTGTATTTGTGGTGATGTGAGAAAAATCACTTAGAGACTTAGGTTTTGATTGTTAGATGCTTAAATGGTGACTGTGGATATGTTGTTGTGAATGGGATTTGTCCATGTGTAGTGATCATAGCGAGTACGATAGGGTCCCAAGAAGGGATGTTTTCTTGAGTTGGGGATGTGGCAAGCTGTGTAGAGGCGGCATGTCCTAGTCGTGGGGGTGTGACGGACTCTGGCGCCCGTTTGAGCGGACAGTGGCAAGGTCACTTACGGCCAATGGGTGTATGAGTGGTTTGATCTATGGGCACTAGTGGGGAGAATAGAGAGTCTAAGATGTCTTGTTTGATACATGAGTGCCTCTTGTAGGGTGATATTTGCAAGGTGTTATTAGCGTATGACTCGTGTTTGCTGTGTTATGCTAGTTTGAGAAGTGTTCGTGGGTCCCTAAGACCTGCACTCATTGGTTAATCCAAATTCCTCATCCCTCTTTCTTTCAGGTACGTTCGAGGAGTTGTAGGAGTAGAAGTCTGGCGTGGTGCCAAACCATTTGCGGAGAAAAAGGGTTTTCTTTCTGTTTTTGTTTAGGTCTTAAGTTATTTTGTTCAGGTTTCCTTTTAATGTTTAGGACGGTTTTGGTAAGACATTTGTGTTTTGAGAGTTGAATAAGAGTATTGGACTTGGAAATAGATGTTGATATGATTTGAAAGATAATCTAAAAAAACCGGGTGTTTTGAGTATTTATGGTCATTTCAAAGATGTTTTCAATGTTTTAAGAAATGGCAATTTTATAAAGATTAAAATTAGGGCATCACCAGGACAGAAACTTCTTATGCTCGTCGAGAAAGTGATTGTATGTTCCTTTAGTTAGTAGGTTTTCTTCTAATCATTTCTGTTGTCTATCGTGCCAAAGAAGAGCTCTTGAAGAGGGTGCTTTGAGGATGTGTCAGTGGTGCTAACAGACATGAGTCTACCGAGAAATCTGATGAAGATGGAGTTGAGCCGGTATAAAGTGATATTAGTTATGTATTGGTTAACCTAACACCGGGCAGTAATGGATTGTGCCAAAGCGTGTATCAAAAAGTCCTCAAGTGGAAGGAAAGATAGTCTTCTATGGAATGAGGAGGAGCATGACTTGAACTTGCGTGTTGTGATGAATAAGCTGCGGGTGCATAAGTTGTTTGCTAAGCTGAGTAAGTGCAATTTCTGACAAAGGAAGATTGGATTCTTGGGTCATGTGATATCGGAAACCGAGGTAGCAGTAGATCTGAAAAGATCGTTTCTATCACTAGTTGGCCGACACTACCACTGCCCAGAATACTGTTTGTAGTCTACAAAGATGCTTTGGGAGTGGGTTTGGGATGTGTACTCATGGAGGAAGATAATGTCATTGTCTATGCGTCAAGGCAGCTGCAGAAGCATGATATCAACTACATCACCCACGATCTGGAGTTAGCAGCGGTAGTCTTTGCTCTAAAGATATGGCGTGCTTACCTCTATGGCGAAAGAGTGCAGGTATTCACGGACCATAAGAGCTTGAAGTACATCTTCACCCAAGGGGACCTGAATCTAAAGCAGCGAAAATGGGTAGTGTTGTTAGCAGCTTAAGACCTTAATATCGAGTATCATCCTGGGAAGGAAAATCAGGTGGCTGACGCTCTCAGCAGATGGAGGTCGGATGTTTCCGAGGCAAAAGAGGTGTAGGAGCTTGCAGTTACTCTAGCGGTATGCACTTGTGCGCCACGTTAGTAGAAGAGGATACAAAGAAGACCTATTATGGAAGATCAAGGTAGCCCAACAGAACGATAGTACCTTGCGGGAGTTGGTTACCAAGGAAGTCATTAGGTCCAACACCACAGTTAATGAAACCTACTTGTTTATAATCCAAGTGTTCCACGTAGCAAGGAGCTGAAGGACAAGATTTTGAGGCAAGCTCAGCAATCGCAATTTTCCATACATCTGGGAAGTACAAAGATGTATCGGGATATGAAGAGATAATTCTACTGGGATGGAATGATGAAGAATGTTGCCACTTGGGTTTCTCAGTGCCGGATGTGCCACTTGGGTATCTTAGTGCTAGACGTGCCAGTTGGTAAAAAAAGAGCTGAGTTCCTAGCGGGCAAGTGCATAGGTTGCCATTACTAGAATGGAAAGGGGACATAATAATGATGAATTTTCGTTACTGGGCTACCGAGGACTACCTGGAAGAAAGATGCAATTTGGGTGATTGTGGACCGACTCACTAAATCCGCTCATTTCTAGGCGATGAAGAAGATAGACGGAGATGATCTTCAAGCTCAGAAGTATATATATTCGATTGTAAGGTTGCATGCGGTGCCAGTGAGTATTGTATCAGAAAGAGATCCAAAGTTTACCTCAGCATGCATACCATCCGCAAAGATGGACAGTCGAACAGACGTTTCAGAAATTGGAAGATATGCTGAAAGCATGTGTGCTGGATTGGGAGGGAAAATAGAGAAAATACCTACCATTGGTTGACTTTTCCTATAATAATAGTTCCACTCGAGCATATGAGTGTCACCATACGAGGCTTTGTATGGGAGGCCTTATTGGACCCCTTTGTGTTGGACCGAAGTGGGAGAGAAACATAACCTAGAGCCGGAAGTGATAAAAGAACCGTCGAGCAATTGGATTCACTCAAGGACATATTGAAAGAAGCCCATAACCGCCAAAAGAGTTACGCCGATAAGCGCCGAAAGGATTTGGAGTTTGAAACGAGCGATGGTGTGTATCGGAAAATCAGGACGTTTAAGGGAAGTGATTTAAATCATAAGCTGAAGAAATTAAGGACGAGGTACATGGGAACATTGTGGCATATCGGCTGGAATTGCCGCATGATTTATCAGATTTTAACAATGTGTTTCATGTATTGGTTTTGTGTAAAGTTGTCTGAGAGGCAGAGTTAATTCCACCTAAGCCGCCTGTAGGGATTTTTGACTACCGAGAAGCATAATTTAATCGAAAGAACAAATGATCTTGGTTCGCTGGGAAAGGGATGGGATTGAGGAAGCTAAGTCTATCAAATACAAATTTTTTAAGTAAGCTAGATATATTCAATAACGATTAAATCAAAAACTAAACATTCATCTTTTCTTTTTCATGAATATTAGTGTATGTCAATGATATTTTAAATGTACCAATCACTTATTTCATTTGACTAAAATTTCGTATTACTGTCGATTAATATTTTCTCAAAATGAGAAAGTCAATGAGAAGGTCAAATAAATGATTTATTGACATACTTTGCCAACACGATATAAACTTCACGCAGTAAAAAAGCTATAGAATATGTCTAATTTATAAGTGTCAAGATATATTTAAAAATAAATTTCTACAAATGCCTCGTAAATTTATTTATTTATTTATTTTTTTTGTCGTCAAATGTCACTTTCTACAGTGACTAAGATACCCAATCAGGTACTGTAAAATCTATGTGGTGGACATTGATCGGCTGTTGACGGGCACTCCTTGCTAGCTTGTCCGCGATGCTGTTGTATGACCTTTGGATGTGGACGAGGTTGAAGTCTGTGAAGTACCTCGTAAATTTATGTATTTTTAAGTATTTTGATATTGGCAGCTAGCCTATTAGTTAAACTTAAATTGTTTTTCTTGATTTTCTGCGTAACACTCCAAAATTTAGAATATGGTAGTGCGTGAAAAAAAAATTAAAAGAAATGATTGTGCAACATATATCACCAAAATGCATTTATTTACTCGGTCACTTGTCCACAAAGAACTCCATACCTAGAAGGGCTTGTAATGGAGAAATTTGAGAATAGGTGACCTAGCAGAAACTGATTTTGGGTATCCTATAAGTAAACATTAATACTTCAAATTTTTAAATGTGTTTATACTCTAAACCAAATTATAGCATAATATTGACAGACTGAGCATACGTACAGTTTCAAGAAAGATCAGATATATACAAAAATTTGAAGTAAGCTAGATATATTTAATAATGATTAAATCAAATACTAAACATTCATCTTTTTTTTGAAGAATAGTAAATGTACCAGTAACTTATTTCATATGACCAAAATTTTGTATCAGTGTGGATTAATATTTTCTTAATATGCGAAAGTCAATGAGAATGTCAAATAAATGAGTTATTGACATACTTTGCCAACACAATATTAACTTCACGCAGTAAAGAGCTATAGAATTATCTAATTTCTAAGTGTCAAGATATATTTAAAAACAAATTTCTACAAACGCCTCGTAAATTTATTTATTTTTTAAGTATTTTGATGTTCACAGATAGCCTATTAGTTAAACTTAAATTTTTTTTTTGATATTCTGCGTAACACTCCGAAATTCATAATATGGTAGTGCATGTAAAAAACAATTTAAAGAAATCATTGTGCAACACATATCACCAAAATGCATTTATTTATTCGGTCACTTGTCCATAAAGAACTCCATACCTTGAAGGGCTTGAAATGGAGAAATTTGAGAATAGGTGACCTAGCGGAAACTGATTTCAGGTATCCTAACTGATTTCACGTATCCTATAAGTAAGAAAAAAATAAAAATGTTGACGTTGTGATTGCAGGGTCAATAAACAAGACTTTTATGCCTCCAAAAATTACGACTAACCATTGGACAAGAGTGCACACATGCGCAGAGAGACAACGTGAGGCCATAAACGGTAGTTGTCAGGGTGCTACATGCTATATTTTCCGTAAATACAAAAATATTCCTTCAGTTTCTAAGATGTTTAAGATTGTGAACTCAACTAAGTAAAAATTTAAGAATGTCAAGTATATTTGATCAGTTTAGAATTTTTGTTAAATAAAATAAACTCTTAAAACTACACAATGAATATCATATAGAAATATATGAAAAATTGCATAGAAGTTGGATTTGGGATATAAAAAAACAATTATAATAAAAAAACAATACAAGTGTTAGTTTATTTGTTTTAGCGTTTGATAATAACAGTTCACGTTATTGTTATTGTTATATTAATATACATATATATATATATATATATATTCTATTAAATAAAGATCAAATTAAAAGCATGGAATTTTTATCGTAGTCATTTATTTCAGTAGATTAGTAATTACATCTATAACACCAATCAAAGTATTTATTCATCATTACTCGTAAGATATGGTTCTATTGCTTAAATACATTTTTATTTATTTATCATTTGATAAATGATCTTATCTACAAAAGTCATTTACAGTACGGATGATTCTATACGCACTACATTTAGATTTTTTATACATATTTCCAAGGTTCTTTGTCACTTCAATTTTATTTTGAAAGAATTATATTCTTTGAATGATATTTAACTTTAGGATTTCTCAAAGATAAATATATTATATTTTTTTTTATTTTTTCGAGCTTGAAATTATCAATATAGATGCTTACTTTTGATATGCAAGTAACATATTTACACAAACATTATGAGTACTTAAACTTCAAACATTCAACAATAATACATACATCTCTCAATATCTAATTTTTCGATTACTTTAACAAAACTTAGAGGGTGAATTTTATTTTTTTGACACAAGAAAAACAGTGTAAAACTTATTAATTCATTGTCATTTCCTTCAATAGGTTAATTTTTATGGCGTGAGCCTTGAGATCATGACTTTTGTAGTAGAAGAAAATCAAACAAAAATTAAATATCAATTTATTGCATCAAAACAATATAGCCATGACACAATTTAAGCATTTTTAGAAACTGAAACACAATGGGTCCACAAATCATCTCTCTTCTTCAATACTGCGTATCGTTGGCAATTAGGTGAGGCCTGTCAGTAATATTTTTAATGAGGGTATCGTGACACATTTTTCCTTCTTGGACGAGATCATGGCAACACGCATCAGTGACAGTTCCATTTCCAAAAACAGCACCGACTATATCCAGCGCACACTTAGGAGTGATTTTAAGAAGACATGTGTCCCATAATAATTTTGCTTCAGATTCCTCGACAGAGAAAGCGGGAACAAACGCATAAACCAAAGCGACAATAATGAGTAGGGTAGTCATTTTTTAGGTCATTTTAGCCATATTTACGAAAGCTTTAGAATTTTGAGACTTATTCTAATGGTATGAAAAGAATGTACTCAAATTATTTATATTTGTGATATCAAATATGATGTTTTCAAATATATTTATAAGTGAGTCAAGAACCCATTTTTAAATACATTTTCATTTATTTATTATTTGATAAATGATCTTACTTACAAAAGTCATTTACAGTACGGATTATTCTATAGGCACTACATTTTGATTTTTTTTTACATATTTCCAAGGTTCTTTGTCACTTCAATTTTATTTTAAAAGAATTCTATTCTTTGAATGATGTTTAACTTTAGGATTTCTCAAAGATAAAAATTGTATATATGTTTTATTTGTTCGAGCTTGAAATTATCAATATAGATGTTTACTATTGATATGCAAGTAACAAATTTACACAAAAATTCTGAGTACTTAAAAAGTCAAACATTCAACAATACTACATATATCTCTCAATGTTTAAATTTTCGATTACTTTAACAAAACTTAGAAGGTGAATTTATTTTTTTGACGCAAGAAAAAAAGTGTAAAACTTATTAATTGATTGGCATTTCCTTCGATAGGTTAATTTTTATTGCGTGAGCCTCGAGATCATGACATTTGTAGTGGAAGAAAATCAAACCAAAATTAAATATCAATTTATTGCATCAAAACAATATAGCCATGACACAATTTAAGCATTTTTAGGCACTGAAACACAATGGGTCCACAAATCATCTCCCTTCTTCAAATACTGCGTCTCGTTGACAATTAGGTGAGGCCTGTCAGAAATATATTTGATGATGGTATCCTGAAACATTTTTCCTTCTTGGACGAGATCATGGCAACACGCATCAGTGACAGTTCTATTTCCAAAAACAGCGCCGACTATATCCAGCGCACACTTAGGAGTGATTTTAAGATGACATGACAGAGAAAGCGGGAACAAACGCATAAACCAAAGCGACAATAATAAGTAGGGTAGTCATTTGTGAGGTCATTTTAGCCATATTTTCTAAAGCTTTTGAATTTCGAGACTTATTCTAATGGTATGAAAAGAATGTACTCAAATTATTTATATTTGTGATTTCAAATATGATCTTTTCAAAGATATTTATAAGAGAGTCAAAAACCCAAACATATGTATGAAACCGCATTAAAGAGAAAAACGTAATGTGTTAATGGAATATAACATCAAAATAATAATAAAAACATCTTTTTTTTTTCTGAACCATTTTTAGAAAGTTTAGGAAAACATTAATACCTAAAAATATTAAATGTGTTTATACTCTAAACCAAATTATAGCATAATATTGACAGACTGAGCATACGTACAGTTTCAAGAAAGATCAAATATATACAAAAATTGAAGTAAGCTAGATATATTTAATAATGATTAAATCAAATACTAAACATTCATATTTTTTTTGAAGAATAGTAGTGTATGCCAATGATATTTTAAATGTACCAGTCCCTTATTTCATATGACCAAAATTTTGTATTAGTGTCGATTAATATTTTTTCAATATGCGAAAGTCAATGAGAATGACAAATAAATGAGTTATTGACATATTTTGCCAACACAATATTAACTTCACGCAGTAAAAAAAGCTATCTAATATATCTAATATCTATGTGTCAAGATATATTTAAAAACAAATTTCTACAACAGCCTCGTAAATGTTTTTTTTTAAGTATTTTGATGTTGGCAGATAGCCTATTAGTTAAACTTAAATTTTTTTTCTTGATATTCTGCGTAACACTCCGAAATTTAGAATATGTAGTGCGTGAAAAAAAAATTAATAGAAATGATTTTGCAACATATATCACCAAAATGCATTTATTCATTCAGCACTTGTCCACAATGAACTCCATACCTAGAAGGGCTTGAAATGGAGAAATTTGAGAATAGGTGACCTAGCGGAAACTGATTTCAGGTATCCTATAAGTAAGAAAAAAAAAGAAAAATGTTCACGTTGTGATTGCAGGGTCAATAAAAAAAATATTTCATGCCTCCAAAAATTTTGCACCAATCGTCGGACGAGAGTGCACGCATGCGCAGAGAGACGACGTGAGGCCATAGACAGTAGTTATCAGGGTGTTATATTCTATATTTTCTGTAAATACAAAATAGTCCATCAGTTTAAGATTGTGAACTCAACTAAGTAAAAATTTTAGGATGTCAAGTATATTAGATCAGTTTAGAATTTTTGTTAAATAAAAAAAACTCTAAAAACTACACAATGATTATCATATAGAAATATATGAAAAATTGCATATAAGTTGGATTTGCTATATATAAAAAACATTATATTAACAAAAGAATACAAGTGTTAGTTTATTTTTTTTTAGCGTTTGATAATAACAGTTCACATTATTGTAATATTAATATATATATATTCTATTAAATAAAGATCAAACTAAAAGCATTCAATTTTGATCATAGTCATTTATTTCAGTAGATTAGTACTTACATATATAACACCAATCAAAGTATTTATTTATCATTACTCGTAAGATATGGTTCTATTGCTTAAATACATTTTTATTTATTATCATTTGATAAATGATCTTATTTACAAAAGTCATTTACAGTACGGATTATTCTATACGCACGACATTTTGGATTTCTTTTACATATTTCCAAGGTTCTTTGTCACTTTAATTTTATTTTGAAAGAATTCTATTCTTTGAATGATATTTAACTTTAGGATTTCTCAAAGATAAATATAGTATATTTGTTTTATTTTTTCGAGCTTCAAATTATCAATATAGATGTTTACTATTGATATGCAAGTAACAAATTTACACAAAAATTCTGAGTACTTAAAACTCAAACATTCAACAATAATACATACATCTCTCAATATTTAAAATTTCGATTACTTTAACAAAACATAGAGGGTGAATTTAATTTTTTGGATACAAGAAAAAAAGTGTAAAACTTATTAATTCATTGGCATTTCCTTCGATAGGTTAATTTTTCTGGCGTGAGCCTCGAGATCATGAAATTTTTAGTGGAAGAAAATCAAACAAAAATTAAATATCAATTTATTGCATCAAAACAATATAGCCATGACACAATTTAAGCATTTTTAGGCACTAAAACACAATGGATCCACAAATTATCTCTCTTCTTCAAATACTGCGTCTCGTTGGCAATTAGGTGAGGCCTGTCAGAAATATATTTGATGAGGGTATCGTGACACATTTTTCCTTCTTGGACGAGATCATGGCAACACGCATCAGTGACATTTCCATTTCCAAAAACAGCGCCGACTATATCCAGCGCACACTTAGGAGTGATTTTAAGAAGACATGTGTCCCATAGTAATTTTGCTTCAGATTCCTCGACAGAGAGAGCGGGAACAAACGCATAAACCAAAGCGACAATAATGAGTAGGGTAGTCATTTGTGAGGTCATTTTAGTTATATTTTCTAAAGCTTTAGAATTTCGAGACTTATTCTAATGGTATGAAAAGAAGGTACTCAAATTATTTATATTTGTGATTTCAAATATGATGTTATCAAAGATATTTATAAGGGAGTCAAAAACCCAAGCATACGTAAGAATTCGTATTTAAAGAGAAAATGAAATTTGTTAATGCAATATAACGTAATAATAATAATGAAAACATCTTAGTTGTTTTTTCTGGACCATTTTGAGAAAGTTTAGGAAAACATTAATACTTAAAAATTTGAAATGTGTTTATACTCGAAACCAAATTATAGAATAATATTGACTGACTGAGCATACGTACAGTTTCAAGAAAGATCAGGTATATACAAAAATTTGAAGTAAGCTAGATATATTAAATCAAATACTAAACATTCATCTTTTTTTGAAGAATAATAGTGTATGCCAATGAAATTTTAAATGTACCACTCACTTATTTCAATTTACCAAAATTTTGTATCAGTGTCGATTAATATTTTCTCAATATGCGAAAGTCAATGAGAATTTCAAATAAATGAATTATTGTAGAAACTAAATATCTGAAACATGAAGTAAAATTTAACTAGTAGAAAAAATACTTATCTGTAATTGTATGAATTTATATATTCCATCTTATTTAATTTACTGTTACCGGTGTAGACCTAGGCATTATGGTATTCGTATTGGGTTTGTGTCGGTTCAAATCGGATCCAGGTTTTTCGGGTATAAGAGTTTATACTCATATAGGTATCTATAGAGTTTTGATTCGATTTTTGATTGGTTCTAATCGGGTCGAAATCGGTTTGGTTCATAAAAATTTATACTTGTAAATACCCAAAAACAATTTGAGTATAATTTGGTTAGATTATATTTTGTAATTTTTACTCAAACAGGAAAGGTACCTAAAATTTTTGCAAAGTAAGTGATACCCAAAAATTTTGCTAAATAACTAACTTTAAAAAACACTATCTAGACTCCAGATTTCATTATCTAAGCTCCAAATTTTACATCCAAAGATCCAAACTACTTGAGACTGACTAAAAAAGGATAAACTTGACAAATATAAGTTCATTACAACTAAGTCATACATAGATAAACAAAATTGAAAGTTATTTGTCTTTTGCTTGTTTGAACTTCAAACTTGAAGCTAAAAACTAGATAAAGGTTTGTTTTTTTTCTTGTTGAAACTTGTAAGTTATTTACCTCACCCTCAAGGTCCATGAAAATTGAATTCAGGTTCAAACTCTAAAGACAAATGAAGCAACGTATGGTTAGAAATCAATAGTATAAAGCAGAATTGAATGAGAGTTACAGGGATATACATTACCTCTCATAAGATCATCTTCCAGTCTACCTCCGCCAACAATTGTTCTTTTCTTGCCACTCCTCTTTCATTGACTTTTATTTAACATTTAATCCATCTCTCAGTACACATTAAGACCTCAATCCTGTAGTGCATCAAATCAACTCCTATTTAGGTCTAAAATTTTGCTAAACGAATATACGGATGATACGGAAGACAGTTGCATTGAAAGTATATCTCTAGCTACTAATGATAGAACCGAGAACTTGAAAATGTTTACACTCCACCAAAAAAGAATATCATACTCCATACCATCTGGAAAATTTGGATTATCCACATTCTCTTTTAACTATAGATACGCTCATTAGTTTTCTCTTGAAAACTTGTTTCTTAATCAGTCTCGTTGTAGATGGCATTCATATTTAATATGCGACACCATTACCAAGAATTGTTCTCTGAGAAACTTCATCTCCAAATTATTCTTGGGACTAAGAAGATGTCACAAATCCACCACTACCACTTTTGTTCACTACACTGCTATATTCATCAAACATATGCCTAAAAATATCCATGATTTCATCATAAATATGAGTAGTCTCGATACAATCTTTACCATAAAGTTCCTCAAAACATTTCTCAGCAAACTTTATTTTCTTGCTTGGATCAAAAACGCATGATACTATCACTAGCCTATTTATCTCAAGCTCTTTCCCAAATGGATTGCAATAATTTTCTAATTTTCCTGTCATTGATAAAGCTTTTTTCCATAATGATACATCAAGACTAAGAGTAGAGCAAACAAAAATTGAACTTGAACGAACCAAAATGCCATTGTAAAATATGATAAGGAAGTGGACTAATCTATCAACTACTTCCCAATTACATTATACGGCTTATCTTGTCAAATGCTAATCTGAACTTCAAATCTTGTTATAGCATGAGATAAGTGAAATTCCACTTGGTCTTCACATCTTCAGACAAGCTTCCTCTTTAAATCTTTCCTGATTCCACATGAAGCTCAAATGACTTTAACATGGGTGTTGTAGACGTCACAACGTGAATGCCATTACAAATAGCATTAAAATTGTTGTATATCTTCTTAAAACCTTCTTTAATAAAGTTAAGTATATGCGTCGCACACCTTTAATTCAGAAGCACACCTTAAATTTAGAAACTCACCTTTTAGAACCAATTGGTCATTTCCAAGTTGCTTGAATTCTTCCTTGAATCTATTCATGGCCAAAATGTTAGATATGTCATTGTAAATGGTGATGGAGAATACTCTCGGGATGTACCACTCTGCCAAAGAGTCAACTAAAACCTTACAAATTGTTCGACCTTTATGATTATATATGTTCTTGAATCCTATGAAAAGCTTCCTTAACTTTCACCAAGCATAAACAAGATGAGCTGTTATTGCCATATATTCGTAGTCAATGATAACCTATGTTTGTTTGCCCCAAGAATTTTTCTTATGGCCGTTTTCTTGTTCACATACATTTCTGCAATATTTCTTGTGGCTATTCTCCTAGAACAAGGAATGTACAGTTGAGCTCTAGCGCATAAATGTTTCCACGCTAACCTCTCTAAAAAAGAGCTAAAGGTAATTAACCTAACACCAACATCTCATTAGAAGCTTCCCTAACCACAGCTTCAGAGACCTTACAAAGCCAAGACTACCAGCATCACCATCAGGAGTTAACACATTATAAATATTTTGAGTTTATTAGCATCTTGCTAGACGTTGTAAGCCTTGCAGGAGAGATTCAGACGTTGTAAGCCTTGCAGGAGAGATTCAGATGTTTCTTCAGGTTGGATATGCTAGACTTGGTTGGACAGACCATTTCTTTCCCTTAATAATTACAACCAGCTTTGTCATCGTTGTCTTTCCGTCTGGTGAAGTTTTCCCAAACCTAAGAATTGCCCTCTTTTGTGACTTAGAACCACTACTTCCTTTTGTTTCTTTCTTCTTGCATTTAATTCTCTTAATTTGTGTTTCAACATCATCGTATGTTCCATCAGATCCATCACCACTACCATTCGTTGGGATATCTGTGTTATTTGGATGTTCACAAGACGTCATCTGCATGAAAGAAAAAAACATTCAAAGAGTGAACGAGACAAAGAGATACATAATCACAGACTACAGAGTTTGTAATGATATAAAATAACAAAAAAGAATCAAAAATTGAAACCAAAGAACAAAGATAAATCAAATGCGTACCACTGATCGATTTCAGGATGCCTATGATGAAGGAGACGTTGAATTTCGACCGTTTGGTGTTTCCACTTGGTGAATTTGATTTTTTTATGGTTATTTGGGGAATTGGGGTTTCAAAATCCAGAATTAACTTGAAGAGTAAAAACGATAGGTGACAACATTATGTACAAGCTTTATGGAAAGCTGGTATAAACCGGAACCGAACCTGTATCCGTCGATATGCGACTGGAAAACCCAATTGATTTAAATATGCAGAACTGAACACAATCTAAACCAAGTTTTTTGGGTCGATTTCAGTTCGGGTTCTGGGTCCAGTTAAATTTCCAGGACTATACTGGTAATCCGCTTTTGTTTTTCACTTTTTCTTTTCTGATTCTTTTTATGGTTGTAAAATATTAAATTACAAATGCTGTATATACGCAGAGCGTAATCTAGTTATATTTTAAAATAAGTACAAAAGGCAACATACTAAAATATATAACTGAACTTGTTTATTTCTCTTTCTACCGTATTACCAACGTAAGAAGTTGAATAACCTCCTAATATAAAAATAAATCCATAGTTTTGAGAGATAATTACCAAAATAATTTTAAAAAGTTTATTAATATCTAAAATAATCATTTTTTTTTGTCGACAAGAGCCTTCATAAGACGATTCAGAAGACCATGAAAATACACAAAAACCTATATGACTAATATAAGACGGTTGCCGGTGCGCCATTTATGCAAGTTTGTCTGCCAGCGTGTTGTTTGTCCTTGGTATGAGTGTGATGACGAAAATAGTGAAATACTCCTTACGTCGCTGAAACTCCTCCAGATGAAATGCAAACGCAGGTCATTGCAGTGGATCAGACACCATCTTCACCAATTACGATGTTTGCTGATTTACTCCCTCCAACACATTCGTATTTGCCTCCTCCCATAATAGAGACTTCGTTCTTGCAAGTTTTAATCTTTTCCAGGGGTTCCGCGTGATATTACTGAAGATTACGTCAGTCTGACTTTTCCAAATATGCCATAATATCCATGGAAATTGTTTGTTCTGATTATCATGGGACAGTCTCCAAAATCGGTAGTCCAAGTTGGCGAAGATTGAGTTCGTAGGAAAGCTTCCCGGATATGAGGGGACATTTGATAATTGCCATACTTGTAGCGCTGGTGGGTATTGGAACAAAGCATGATTAATTAATTCCTCCGCCGCTCCGCATCTAACAGACATCCGATCACAATAAATCTCCCTTTCCTTTAAATTATTTGCTACCGATTAATATCCCGAAATTGTTTACCAAATAAAATATCTTATTTTATTCGGACATTTAAGCTTCCATGCAAAGGCCTCCAAAGGTATAACACTTGGCCCATGGTAAAGATTGAAAGTCTCACTTTCACAAGAGCTACGAATAGTCTGATAACCTGATTTCACCGTATAATTTCTTTGTTTTGTGAAATGCAATCCATACTTATTTTCCCTCAAAAATCTGCTAATTGGCATTTTTAAAATCAAAATTGCATCGTTGGGTTCAATAATGGAAAATACTAGATGCTCATTCCATGTCTTTGACCCCTTGTTGATCAATTTGTTGAATGTTAGTAAAGGGTTATAGTTTAAATTTTTGCATATTACTGGCCTCGGGCAAATCGAAGATTCTTTTCCCACCCTTTTGATAAATCATTTTCTAACTAGAAGTGTAGCTGGAATGATACTCCTCCAACCATATGATGGAAAGTACAATTTAATAGGATCTACAGGTCTTGGATTACGATAATATCTACCTTTGAGAACTCTTGCGAGTAACGAATCCGGTTAATCAATTAAACGCCATAGTTGTTTGCTAAAATTTTGGTATTAAAATCCTCCAATGCCTGAGAACCATGGCCCCCTATCGCCTTGTCCCGACAAAATTTGTCCCAAGATTTCCAATGCATGCCTTTCTGAGAGCTACCCGTGCTCCACCAAAAATTTGCCGTCACACTGGTAAGCTTTGAAATGACTCCTTTAGGTAGTCGAAAACAAGACATTATACGGTTTGGCAGTGCGGTTGCAACCAATTTTATTAACACTTCTTTCCTATCCCTAGACAACAAGTTTGAGGTCTTGAAGGAAGCTGAATATTTGTGATTTTGCTCCCCCTAGTGATGCCAGAATGCCCAAATAATTTCCCATACCTCTATAGTTGACCTTATGACCGAATTTAATTGAAGATTTGTCAAAATTTATCTGTTGTCCGGATACTACCTCATATTGCCTTAGGATACGAGAAAAATAACCTGAATTCCTCTTTAGTTGCCCGACAAAAGAACATGTTATCGTCCGCAAACAGGAAATGGGATACCGGAGGACACGTTTTTGCAACTTTTAACCCTGTTAAATTTTTTTCCATTTCACGCCTCTCTGATATTCGAAATTAAAGGCTCCGTACACATAATAAAAATCTAAAAGGACAAAGGGTCCACTTGCCTCAGTCCTCTTTGTGGGAAAATAAGTCCCCGGAGATGACCATTAATCATGTCCCTATACTGAACCGAAGTGATACATTTCATTATCCAATTAACCCACTGTTGTGCAAAGCCCATATTATTTAGAGTTTTCTCTATAAACCTCCACTCAACTCGATCAAATGCTTAACTCATGTCTGTTTTAATGGCCATACATTTATCTTGACAAGAGAAATTCGTGTGAAGACCATGGAACATCTGTTGGGCCACTAGTATATTATCCGTTACAAGATGCTCAGCCACAAAAGCGGATTGTGTTTCTGAGATTAGTTCCGGCAAGGCACTCTGAAACCTTTGACATAGCACCTTTTAAATTATCTTATAGTCGACATTGCATAAGCTTATTGGCCTTAATTTCGTCATGCGACTTGGTCGTTCCATTTTTAGAAGTACGAAAATTGTCATGCGATTTCTGTAACCTCTTCGTGACTATGAAAATCGTCATTTAGAGCCTCATCAAGGTCTTTTTGCAAAACCATTATCATTTCCTTCCCATATTGTTTTATGGTCTTCTGCCACTTGGATATCTCCTGCCTACATGATTTAATACTTGAGACAAATGGAATAGAATTTTCGTCTCGTTCATCCGGCTGTCCCCACCCTCACTCAATTTTTTTGTTTAAACCCTCTTGGCCTATCCACATCTTATCAAAATGAAATTGACCCTGTCTCTTAATAATCTTATCCTCAATTGTTGCAAGTGCAGGCCTGTGATCCGATCCAACTATTTCCAAATATTCGACATATGAAAACGCCAACAAAGTATGCCATTCCTCATTGGCCAATGCTCAGTCTAATCTGCGTATCACGATTTAGCCTCCTCTCCATCCTCTCCAAGAGAAAGTGTTTCCCAGCGATAGAAATTCCAATAAAGCACAGTTCGCAATCAAGTTATCAAAGGGAATAAAAGTAGACGGATGTCTTAATGGACCACCCTGTTTTTCATGATTTCCGGTTATTTCATTAAAATCGCCAATAAGAAACCATGGCTCATTCCTGATAATTCGTGTACGTGTCAGACGCTCCCATACATGTTCCCAAAATTTATGGACCGGATCCCCATACACAAAAAATATAAAAATTGTATGGGTTTCAAATTCCATTTCAATATCAATGATACGATTACTTGCAAACATAAATTATCAGGACAACCTCCTTATATCTTAAAACAATAACCGGAAATCCACCCTAAACAGCATATTACTCCTTAAACCATTATCAGGACATCCGCCTTATATTTGTTGAAATATTATGTGACATAAAATTTTCATAAATTGCCGCCATTCCAACGACACATGATACCCAGGACATGCAACATGACTTGAAAAACCTATCAAGACACAACCAATATTGTCTCTGAATATTTCTACTATCACAAAGAAGACATTTTTACCAATAAACACATTACCGTTTATGGGTAAAACAACCAAGCCAAACACACAACAGAATTGCAACATGAATTCCTCCATTGTAAACCCAACAACAGTATTATAATTGACTTTAGAAATGCATACACCATCCTTGCCACATAACACTGAATAAAAACCAACAGAAAAAAACACAAAACAAAAAATGCTAAGCTTCATAAACCACAACCATATAGCATGTGCCTGCCTTGATCTCTTCTTATTGCTTATAAAGAAAAACCAGAGAAAAACCTGCAAAACCTGTCCTGCTCTAACTCCCAAACTTCCGATACGAATTGTTGTGGTCATTAAGTAATTACCTTCTTAGGTTTAACGCTTTTCGGATTTGGAGGACCTTTCTCTCCTGCCCCATGTGCTATATCCTCGGAATTGTCTTGCTGTTTTGTCATAACTCTGTTCTGGGGTGAGATTAAAGACTGAACCATACACTTTTTTGTACTACCACCAATTAATAGAGGTCTTACCTTACCCTATTTTTTCGCCATCAGTAGCTGTCTCTGTCCCATTTTGCATATCCACATCCTTCCACATCCAGTAATCAAAATGGAATGGTTCCATTTTGAGAACCTCAACAATGTCTTCCTTGGCATCAAAGTCGAATTCGAACCTTCCTACCCAAATTGGCACCAGCCACTCTATCCTCGACCTGCCATATGCAGGGAAGCATATACAAGAGTGTCTTCATGTCTTGCTTTTAAGGATTGAAACATCTGCCAATCAACGTTCTCGAATACTCTTTAGAAGGCTATAGTTATTGAATTTTGGAATCAAAATCTTCAACTCCGTTGCCCCCTTATTTCCGTCTGACTTCTTCACCATATGTGATTGTGCCATTACACTCACTGTAGGATAAGCAATTACTACACCGTTCACAAAAAGAAAACACAAGCAAAGTCTATGATAGCTGTTGGAAAAAAACTTCCCAGTCCCGACTTATAGTTAACTTCCATTCTCGTTTTCTCAAATCTCCGACCTCCAGGTATCCGGGAGATATGATTTCCAAAGGACCTTCCATAACCCGATTTTCAAATCCCGTCGCAGAATCTCAGTTCTTCTGCCTTCCTTATCTCATCTGCTTCTGAATCTCTCTCCATTTAATTCCTAATCCCAGTGAAATCTCAGAGAATCAATTACCAGTATACATAATCCAGACTCAAAGATACAAATCTCAGCACCTTCCTAAACCGAGAAACATTGTCAAAACAGGATTGCAGATCTTTGAACCAAGCATCTGAAAACCCAAACCTTGATGGAGTCAAGCCTACCGTTGCTGAAAGACCAGTTTTTTCCAAGACGGAGCCAAAAGCCTTTGTTCCTCCTCTATACAAAGCACTACTCCCATTCCCATGAAGATTCAAAAAGGAATTAGTGAAGAAGTATCAAGCCATTTTTGACAAGCATATGAAGGAAATTGAAGTCAAGATGTCTCCGATAGACGCTTTCATGCTGATACCCACATATCAAAAATTCCTGAAAGACGCAGTGGTGGAAAGAATTAGAGAAGTTCAAGGAATGGTTGTTCTGAGCCACGAGTGCAGCGCCATCATTCAGCAAAAGACCATGCCTAAGAAGCTAGGAGATCCCGGTTCTTTCACTCTATCGTGCTCCCTTGGTCCATTAGTCTTCGGTAATTGTCTCTGTGACCTTGGAGCATCTGTAAGCCTCATGCCACTTTCTGTAGCCAAGAGGCTGGGATTCAACAAATATAAGCCTAGCAAGATCTCATTGGTCTTAGCTGACAGGTCAATTAGACTTCCTCATGGTCTATTGGAAGACTTACCTCTGAGGATTGGCCATGTAGAAGTACCTACAGACTTTGTGGTACTAGAAATAGACCTTAACATGAGAAAGAGTCTCAAGATGAAATTTGATATCAGGAAATACATGAAAAAGCCAACGATAGGGGGACAAATCTTCTGGATAGAGGAAATGGATCAGCTGGCTGATGAAAAGCTGTTGGATTCATACAACGCAGTAAAGGGCCTATAATACTTTGAGAAGCTAACCAAATCAAAGATGGAGGTTCTGGCGGCAGAACAGACTCGACGTCTAGACTGGACCACCACAAAGAGTCAAGCCTCGCCTCACGCGAGCTCGACGTCTAAGCTAGAGGTGCACATGGAGCCAAACGTCATTGCGTCTGATGGCTGGTCAGAACTTAAAGCGCCCAAAGTAGACCTCAAACCACTGCCAGCAGGACTAAGGTACGTCTTTCTAGGACCCAATTCTTCTTATCCAGTCATAGTGAATGATGAGCTTAGTTTTGATGAATTGCATTTTCTGTTGACTGAGTTAAAAAGGTTTAGGAGAGCTATAGGGTATTCACTAGATGACATTAAGGGAATTTCACCCAGCTTGTGCACTCATAGAATTCATCTAGAAAATGAATCGTACTCTAGCATTGAACCTCAGAGGAGATTGAATCCTAACTTGAAAGGTGCTGGTGTGATTTACCCTATCTCTGATAGTACTTGGATATCTCATGTGCATTGTGTTCCTAAGAAAGATGACATAACAGTTGTGAAAAATGATAAGGATGAGCTAATTCCCACTAGAACGATAACTGGTCATAGGATGTGCATAGATTACAAGAAGCTGAATGCTGCATCTAGGAAAGATCATTTCCCATTGCCATTCATTGACCAAATGTTAGAAAGGCTAGCGAATCATCCATATTACTGTTTTCTTGATGGGTATAGTGGATTCTTTCAGATCCCTATACACCCAAATGATCAAGAAAAAATTACATTCACTTGCCCTATGGAACGTTTGCATATAAGAGGATGCCTTTTCGTCTTTGCAATGCACCTGCTACTTTTCAGAGGATGTCTTTTGGTATTTGCAATGCACCTGCTACTTTTCAGAGGTACATATAGAGGAGATGGTAGAAGTATTCATGGATGACTTTTCTGTGTATGGCTCTTCCTTCTCCTCCTGTTTGTTGAATCTATGCAGGGTACTCACCAGGTGTGAAAAGACTAATCTTGTTCTGAACTGGGAGAAGTGCCACTTCATGGTCAGAGAAGGAATTGTTTTGGGCCATAAGATTTCTGAAAATGGGATAGAGGTTGATAAGGCTAAGGTTGAGGTGATGGTGCAGCTGCAGCCTCCAAGGAACGTCAAGGACATTAGGAGTTTCCTTAGGCATGCTGGTTTTTACAGAAGATTCATTAAGGATTTCTCCAAGATAGCTAGACCACTCACAAGGCTGCTTTGCAAGGAGACAAAATTCGATTTTGACTCTGAATGTCTAGACGCCTTCAAGCTTATCAAGGAGGCTCTGATTTCTGCTCCTATTGTCCAAGCTCCCAACTGGAACTACCCATCCGAGATAATGTACGACGCATCAGATTATGCGATGGGAGCTGTGCTAGGACAGAGGATAGAAAAGAAGCTGCATGTCATCTACTATGCTAGCAGAACGCTAGATGATGCACAAGGGAGATACGCGACCACAGAGAAGGAGCCGTTGGCAGTAGTGTTTGCATTTGAAAAGTTCAAGCGCTACTTAGTCGGTTCTAAGGTCATTGTCTACACTGATCATGCAGCACTAAGGCATATCTACGCCAAGAAGGAGACAAAGCCAAGACTTCTGAGATGGATACTTCTACTTCAGGAGTTTGACATGGAGATAGTGGATAAGAAAGGCATAGAAAATGGAGTGGCTGATCACTTGTCAAGAATGATGATAAAAGATGCAGTTCCAATAGATGATTCAATGCCTGAAGAACAACTCATGATTGCCCAGATGTTTGAGGAGAAGCTGCCCTGGTATGCTGACCTAGTGAACTACCAAGAATGTGAGAAATTCCCAAGAGTCTGGATGCCTGCCAAAGAAAGAAGTTCTTTAGAGATTTGAATCACTATTACTGGGATGAACCGTACCTGTACAAGAAGGGCTCAGATGGTCTTTTTAGAAGATACATAGCTGAGGAGGATGTAAAAGGAGTGCTAGAGCATTGCCATGGTTCTGCCTATGGAGGTCATTTTGCAACATTCAAAATAGTTCAAAAGGTGCTTCAAGCTGGGTTATGGTGGCCAACCATGTTTAAGGATGCACAAGCCTTTATCTCCAGATGTGACTCTTGCCAAAGGAGAGGGAATATAATCAGAAGGAACGAGATGCCTCAGAATCCTATACTAGAAGTGAAAGTGTTTGATGTCTGGGGAGTAGACTTCATGGGACCTTTCAACCCACCATCCTATGGGAACAGGTACATTCTGGTTGCTGTTGATTATGTGTCAAAATGGGTTGAAGCGATTGCCAAACCCACGAATGATGCAGGGGTTGTCTTAAAAATGTTCCAAAAGCATCATATTTCCCCGTATTTGAGAATCTTCTTAAGAAACATGGAGTGAAGCACAATGTGGCAACACCATATCATCCTCAGACCAGTGGCCAAGCATATCAAAGCCATACTTGCTAGAGTAGTAGGGGTTTCTAAGAGGGATTGGTCAGTTAAGCTGGATGATACCCTTTGGGCTTACAGGACAGCGTTCAAAACCCCCATAGGAAGAACACCCTTTCAGCTACTCTATAGGAAATCATGCCATTTGCCAGTAGAGATTGAGTACAAAGTTATCTGGGCTACCAAGCTCTTGAACCTAGACATCAAGACAGCTCAGGAGAAGAGAGCTATGGACCTGCAGGAGCTAGAAGAGATTCGGTTGGAAACTTATGAGAGCTCTAAGATCTACAAAGAGACAACTAAGGCCTTCCATGATAAGAGGATTCTCCCTAAGGAGTTTATGGCTGGAGACCAAGTGCTCCTTTTTAACTCAAGACTCAAGCTGTTCCTAGGCAAGCTGAAGTCAAGAAGGTCAGGACCACTCAGCGTCAAGGAAGTCTTACCTTATGGTGCCATCACTCTGGTTAGCAAGGCAGGAAATGAGTTTAGAGCAAACGGACAAAGGCTAAAGCACTATTTGGTCAATTCATACCAGAGGGGACTTTGATTCATCTCTCTGAACCCTCACAAGCTTAAAGGAGTGAGAAGTCAAGTTCAAAGACATAAAACAAGCTCTTTTGGGAGGAAGTCCCATGTCTATCCTTGTACATAGAACTTTTAGTTTTCTTGGTGTTTTTAATATTTTTTCTAGTGTTGTGTGTTGATCAGGTCGTAATAAAGGAGTTCGAGCCTAGGGGAATCAAGATACTAAGGAGTGGAACCGGAAAAACTCTGGCTCGACGTTCAAGCTCGACACGCTGGTCGAGCTAGAATCAGAAAAAAAAAATTTTTGCTAGACGTGACGAGTCAACTCGACAATTACCTCGAGTCAACCCGCGAAAATGATTAGCAGAATCAAAAACTTGACGAAGCCCAGACTTCCAGAACCACGCACGTCAGCCACGCAAATTGCACGGCAGATCTCCCAAATGAGAAGGTCTGGACCTCAAATCACATCTCTAATGGAATTGGACGAAGAGGAAACCCCTAAGCAGCGTTCCAAGAAAGAAAGTGGGAGATCTACGTGAAAGAAACTTGAGGATGATGGAGACATTACTAGGCAGTTTTCAAAAGATAGAGCTGACATTTCCAGGGGAAAGAAGCCAGTTCCAGAACTTATAGATGAATAGATTAGCAGTGAGGAGGAAGAGGCTGCGACCAAAACTGTGAAGAGGCCCACACAAAAGGTGAAAAACATTCTCTCTGAAGAAGATCTCCTTGCAATCTTCCTCAGCCTTCGCTTCAAGGGAACAAGATAGCCACACCGCGAGACCTTGAAAGTATTTGGAATAGACAGAGATATGGAGTACTTCCTCGAGATGTGCAACCTCATAAGCTTGGTGAACATGTGCACCGAAGCATACAAAGTAGAGACCTGCCAATTTCTAGCATCTCTTCAAGTACACTTTCATGAGGACGAACCACATGCTGGACTAGACAGTGGAATGAGGTACATCACGTTCACAATCAGAGGTGAGAACCATGCACTCTCCTTCCAACAGCTAGATATGCTATTTGGTTTCAAGAGCGGGACAGGAGTGAGGCAAGACTTTGATAAGGCAGAGCTGATAGCAGTGTGGAAAGCGATAGGAAGCAGGGATGGGTACCAATCCTCCAGAGCCAAAGGCGCCCAGATAAGAAGCTCGGTTGTCAGATATGCGCATAAGGCCATCGCGAACACACTATTCGCAAGAACAACCACTGGAAAGGTGAATGAGGGAGAGCTCCAGCTGCTGGATCTGGCGCTTAAGGAAATCATTGAATTCATAAGTGATGGGAGAGCAATAGAAGGTGATAGACCAGATACAGGACTCTTATTTGTCTTGCTAGATCAGTTTCTGTCATACAAAGAGTGGGCAGCCAGGGTACATAAAAAGAAGAATGTAAATGTTGAACTTAGCATCGGTGGGATTGTTATCCCAATTCTGGTGGCTTGTGGAGTAGACTTGGATGCATCACAACCTATTGAGCCTAGATGGATTGACATAGACTATCTTATCAATACTGTATTTCTGGACAAGATAAGAGTGAAAGAGACATACCTCTACAAGTTTACACACTTAGAAATTGGAGAAGCTAAGTTGGCACAAGGGACTATGTCATTTTTATGACACAAGGGACTATGTCATTTAAGTTTGGGGGAGGGTTTAAGATGTGTCTAGTCGACTTTTCTGTGAGTCTTATTTTTATTTTTGCATATTTGAGTCTGCATATCATCTAAGGCACATGAAAACCAAAAAACATTTTGAAAATTTTTGAAAATTATCCTAAAAAAACGAGTGTTCATGTAGTTGCATTTCCATTTTAGGATTGAATCTAGTTGAATTTCATTTAGGACTGGTGCATTTGCATAGGGGACTAGGATGATCATGACCTTGTAAACATGCTGATAGACTTGATAGCCTCAATGCCCACGTTTTTAGTTCTCTGATGCATAACCAAGTGCGTTTGAAGTAAGATAGCACCATGCTTTGAATGCATAATTTGATATTCTGGTCTTGATTGAAGCATGCTGTGATTTGACACCTTTATCTATATATTTGAACCTGAACCTGACTTGTAATTATCATGTCTATGCATTGCATCTGAACTCATGGGTACCGATATACATACTTGGATTTTGTTTCATTCTTTTACGATTCTTGCTAATCCAAGTAGCTGATTTCCCTCATTGGAACAGTTTTACTGCCTTTACCCTGCCTTTCTTTCAAGCCTGTTATTTAGTGTGTGGAAGACCTATTTTTGGAATAAGCTTGGTAGAAAGTGTTGGGTTTGAGCCGACAAGGATAGTATCTCATGTAGTTCTAGTTCACAATTTATGGACTAGATAGGACTAGGTGGGAGCTCGATTCTGGGTATGGGATTAGTTGTGCTGAAAAGAAAAGATTTGGGAAAAGAGTTGAAAGAAAGAAAAGGGTAAGAGTTCTTAGGTGAGGAAAAAGAGAAAAAGGGTACTGATCTAGTAAAAGATTTGGGGGTATTAAAAAGGAGAATGATAGGCTCTATACAAAAGAGTAAAACAAAGGCAAAAAGCCTAGATATGTCTTATGAAGAAGAAGAAAAACCCAGTCCGCTAGATATCATCAAGAATGAAAACGAAAAACAGGGAAAGTTTAAGAAATGATCCATGCAAAAAAATGCCTCAGGAAGAAAATGGTAGAATTAGGATCATCTCTCTGGGTTTAGAAATAGGAAGATGAAGTCACCACTGTTTCTCTAGGTAGATGAGATTTTATCCTTGTATGCATAGGTTGGTTCTTACCCTTTGTATTCTTCTAAAGCTCATTCCTTTCTTGAGAGATCCCTGTTGTGAATTCGATAGGCCAGATGAGAAGAGACCATTTTTGTCTCTTAACTTTAGCCTTAGCCTGGCTAAAGTTTTTAAGTAGAACTCACTCACCTTGCCTTCTAGAACTGTTAACTTGGACATTGATTTTATCTCTTCTACTAGCATGTTTTGGTTCGGAGTCCCCTCCTTCAAACCTCTTCTTCGTTTTGGTTTTGTTTATTTGCTTATAATTTGCATGATTTAAGCATTTGTTTGTCACAATTTTAGCATCGTTTCATCCTTTGTTCATACCATTTTATGTTCTTTTCATCCATTTTGCATACTTAGTAGTGCTTGCATTAGCACTGCATACATTCTTGCATTAGCACTGCATACATTCTTGCATTTGGAGATGTTATTAGGTGTTTCTTGGACGTTTTGGGAACTATTCTGGACAAGGACTCAATCGCTAGAACCAAACGAAGAGGGGAGTCAAGAAGAGAAGAAAGAAGAGGAAGTTATAGCTGACGAGACCTCTTGACTCGACCACTACCCGGAGCTAGAATCAAAGGAGTCGCCTCAAACCCAGCTCGATCAAGCAGCTCGATCACCACCACGAGCCAGACGGACCTGTTTTGCAATTTTATAATTTTCTTTCTAGGGTTGTTATCCAATCCTATAAATACTCGCCCTTCGTCATTATCCAAGGTGTGTCAATTTTATTAGGGTTATTTCTCGTTTCAAACACTTTTTAGCAACTTTGTAATTTTCTTTTGATCTATTGAGTTTTTGGATTTAGGTATTGGATCATATATGTTTTTCTCATCCCTATCTATCTGTTTATGCTATTTTTATTGATTTCTGGATTTATGTGCTTAATAATGATTTGTGAGTAGTCATTAGGGTTCTTGGGGATGAGATAGATCGGTGAGGAAACTTAATCTCCTTAGGTGTTTAAGGTTAGATTCTTATAGATCCATTTTTGATTAAGTGTTTTTAATGACTGTTTCTTTCTGATCAATTGAAACTTGATTTTAGGTATTTCACCACCGGGAGGTGTCGCTGGAGTGTCTGAACCAATTAATTCAAGAGATTTGCACATTCTAGTCTAAGGAATTAGATGTTTAGAGTGTTTAGTGATTTTAATAGACTGAATCTTAGTGCCTGCTCTGTTATGTTTCGCTAAGGGATTAGGTCAGGAAGTAGCTTGGCTTGAGGGCGTCTGCCACGGGAGTGGATTTGTCTTGTTTTGATGTCTATTGTCTAGGGATTAGCTCTGATTAAGTTTTGTTAAATACCTAAGGTTGATTAAGGAGAGTCACTGGTCGATTACCCTATCCTTAGGAGCTTGCTTTCTCTGACTATTATTTAACACGCCTGCTTGCTTGTTTTAATTATGCTATTTTACATTTGATAGCCCCTAGTTTTTAGTTTCATATTGCTTTTTATTTCTATCACTTCGGTTTTTAGATTCTAAAACTAAACTGCTTGGCTTGACTTAATGAGCTCTGATCACATCCTGATTGCTAGCATCTCACCCATTTTGGATTGATAACCTATTGTACTCTAATGACAATGATAGTGCATAGGGTAATTGATTGGTCAACCACGAAAAAACCTAATATCAATAACCTGTAAATCAGAATGTTAGTATAATAATTTTGTAAACTTTATAAAACATTTATAAATTTATAAAGTCTTATAAACTAATTATAAAGCCTTTTAATTTCTGAATATCAAATTTATAACATGAGTAATGTTGTTTAGTTCGACTCAAAGTTATAAAATTATATCCAACAGTTTATAAACCTTGTGTCACTTAATCATAGCTATAGTTATAATCATGGGGCAAACTATTTGATTAAAAATGAACAAATAATATATTAATTTATAAAATCGTACAACCGTATTTAATCTGGTACATGTGTCGTTTGTTTCATCTCATTCTTGTATCTTGCATGTTAACATTAGCGTCACTGGTCTTAAGAACTTCTTCACCCTCATCTTCGCCCATGTCTTGATGTATCTGTATCACCACCTAGTTTTGCTCTATCTTCATCTTCTCCATTTCTCTCGGTCTTATCACTTTCTTTAATGTTATTTGTATTTTCTTCTGATTCGACATGTCCACTTTGTGTGTTTTCATCATCTGCAGCATAACTGTCAACAGATACCCTTTCCCCATCATCATTACTATCATCTGCTTCATCACTATTATCCTCTGTATTTGTAGAATGTTCAGTGTCTTCTGAATTTTCACCCACGCTGGGATCTTGTGCATTTCCACCATCAGCAGAAGTTGTTGTATTTGGAAAATTTTGAGGATTTTCTCCACTTGAGTCATTGTCAGGATCCTGAAAAGAAATAAAAAACTTTCAATAAAAAATATAATTAGTGTACTGAAACAACAAATTTTTAGATAATCTTACCTCTCTTTCTTGGCTATTTCCTCTTTTATCTGAGTGAAGTCCTAAAGCACTCTGGATAATCTCTACTAGTTTATCCGAATTGTCAACTATTTGGAGTAGCTAGTCAAGTTTGTCGCTGTCAGACATAGCAGGTTGTCTCTTTTCTCTCTGTTCATCACCAATGTCTTCTCTTATATGTTCTCCACCCATGTCTTCTGTTGCAATGAATATATCAACGAATCAATTTTCACAGTCACATTTTTTTTAGCATGTATCCCTGTTCTACTAGTTTGTTATTGCTTTCAAAATCTCTGTCACCCAAACTTGCTTGCCTAACCAAATGCTTGTATTCATCAGGATCGCCAAGCACAGTTTTGACAACAACCTGTAATAAGATGATTTGAGAAGTAAAATATTTTATATTTTCATATTTATAAATATTTAAAATAATATATAAAAGTTTTTTAAAACATTATAAAATGACAGATACATTTTTTATCTTCTCAATATCTATAACCTCAGTAATTCTTGAAGCTCTAGTTAAAATCCACTGTAGACACCACAGATCTGTAGACGAGCTTATATTACTCCGGTAACCAAATGCATTACCAAGTTCAGGTACCGATGACAACGCCCACAAAATGATAGCAAGCACAAATCCCCTCACATCATACTGCTATTTTTTCCATGAACATACATTGAGCCTTCTTATAATGTCTGATAGAGTCTTAAAGATAATCTTACTCCATACCATTGCATTACAACTATCGAAGTTCAAATAATTCAGCAACCTGTTTTTTTGGATCTTGGAGCTTGGACGTTTTGCAGTAATCACACCTTCTGTGATTATATCTATTTCTAGATACAACTTTTCTAGCACTAACATCCGTTTTTACTCTCTTGAAAACATATCAAGCAAGCTGCTAACTGTGTATACATCCCCTTTTGTTTGCATCCATCCATATGGTTTTTTTACCTTTATGTACTTCGGCTCTGTCTGTACTTCTTCTTCTTCTTCACATCTTAGACCCGTGGTTAAGAAGTACTCTCGCAACGAAAATTTCATCGGCTGATCTCAAAAGACAAACCAAAAATCTTCTCCTTTCGTCCATACTCTTCTCTGCATAAGGAAATGGAACCATTTTCCAGAGAACTGGATGTCGTTTCTTTTTGCTAACTTTACTATGCTGCCCTGATAAGAGTTTTCTATGACCGAACATTGCTCATCTCCTAAAATCTTTTCAACATTTTGTACGTAATTCAGGTTTGAATGTTGTATGACAACTCTTGGATCGTGTGGTTCTGTTCCAGTCTCATATAACATTGAAGGTAATCTCAAGTCTGTCCAAAAGTCACTGCTATCGTCCTGCAAATACACAAGAATATGATCAAGTGCAATAATTTATATGCGTCATTATAAAAACTTCCTAACTTTTGAAACCTTATAATCATCAATTGTAAACTTGTCGGATTTACATTAAAATCTTCCGCAATCCCAAAACTAGAACTTTCCCAATATGACAACAGTTAACAACTTCAAAACATTAAAATCGTCATTATAAAAACTTTATAACCTTTAAACCTTATAATCATCAATTGTTAACTAGTCGAATTTACATTAAGATCTTCCGCAATCCCTTTTAACTAGAACTTTCCCAAGATGACAACAGTTAACTAAATGACCTTTACAAACAAACGGTCGAAGTTTTTCTATAACAAAACTTGATTTCAATTTCGCACTAATAATATTTCGTACAGACAATGTAATCGGAATCATATTGTGTTTATACAATATATCTGTTAAATAGTTACCTTCCAAGTCAGAATTTTTGCCTAATTTTTCATTTCAGATCCCAAAACCAGAAATCGATTGTTTCGTTTTTTATGGAATCAAGCATTATTTTCGGAGAATCAATATTACTTGCTGCAAATGGTTGAATGGCATCGACATAAATCCGATCTGCTTGTTCACTGCAGAAAACCGATTATGAATTCATGATTGTTCTTGCTGCGAAGAATCAAGAATTCTAGGGTTATTTTTAAATTGTGGTACACAATAAATGGTACTTTTGCAATTGTCCTAATATTTTATAATAAATCATATTTTTTTTTCAAATAAGCGTTTGTGATTTGAGTTTACTATTAGCGTTTTCAATTGATGTTTTTAATGATGGTACACTTATATCGACGTGCTTTTGAAATGATGGTAGACTTATATCATTCGGTGGTTGCAACCGAGGTTTGCATTAAAAATTTGTTGTATGTATATTACAAGTCACACAAAGTCTACCACCGTTGCATATAAATATATAAGTCTACCATCATTGGATGTAAACATACAAGTCTACCATCATTCGATGTAAACATACAAGTCTACCATCACTATTTGAAAACATATAAGTCTACCAACATTGTATGTAGAAATACAATTATACCATCACATTCACCAATGTTATAAATAAATCTACCACCATAATAACCAATAAATCTATCAACTGTAGCTTGTTTTGGTAAACTGATATAGACTGAAAAAATCTACCGCCACAACCAAAAAGTCTACGATTTTATTATAAATATAATATCACTAAAAATATATCTACCATCATATACTACGCAAAACAAAAGTCTATTGTTAAATTAGAAAAATCTACTATCAAATAATATAAACCTATCATCAATACGAATCCAAATAAATCTACCACTAATAATAATAAGTCTACCACATCTACATTAATCTATCGTCATACAAAAATAAATTCTACCACGGATACTGATAAGTCTACCATTATCCCAATAAATCTATCACCATTGACTAGTAAAACTACCATACAAAAAAATGTCTACCACATCGAAAAAATAAGTGTGCAAAATAAGTCTACCCATCTAAAAATAAATTTGTCATTCTTCTAATAAATCTACAGACATAAACATAAGTCTACCAACTTTAAATAAATCTACCAGTCGATAAATAAGTCTACCATAACTAAACGATATACTTACTTATTTTGGCGCATATTTTTCTCTCTATTTTTGCTTACGTGACAAAAAAATAATGGCATTTTCATAATTTTTTTTTGTCAATAAGCAGAAAAAGACTATTATCGGTAATGGATATTGTTTTAGTAATTATCAAATATTGACATTCGTTTAGTCATATATAGACTTTCCAGAAATCCTCCCTATATGCAATTCTTTTTTACTGACATAATTTTATAATTTTATAAACAAAAGTTTGTTAAAAGAGTTTTTGTTTATCGTTATCATGTTAGCGGCCAAATTTAAACCCATATATCAAAGAAGATGAAGTTAGGAACTGAGAAGGATTATGTAACTTTGATTGAATTTCTGACCTAGGGACCGAAACCTAGGAACAGCGAACATTGACCTAGAAATTGATTTATAGCTAAAGAAATCAACTTAAAGGTCCAAGATCCTGATTGTCATGACCCAATCTCCAATTCGTCCTCAAGCCTTAAAAGCCAAAAACGTGTAGCCCATGTTGAAAAACCTTAACCTAAGCACCCTCTCCTCTCTATTTAAAGTTTTCTACAGAAAATGTAGAAGGCAAAAAGAGTTTTTGACAGCGAAGATTTGCCGGTTTAACTTCAGCCATGACTGTCAAAACCAATTACGATCAGTCATCTTATGGGCCAGTTTTTTGTCGCTCTAGAAGGACCAGATGGAGATCTTGATACCAGTAGAAATATCTTTCTCTCATTTTTCCAGAACATCCAATCTTGCTCAATTTTAAATTATATTAGTAGAGTTTTGCATTTTCATTCCATAGAGGCGAATTTGTTCAAAGCTGAATTAGTTTCACGTATGTCCTTCCACTTTCGCTGAAAGAATTTGTGAAGCGATTTACCAAAGAACGTTTAAGGACCACATGACGATCTATATATGGATAGAAATCCCCGAGTATCAGCTTTCCAGAAAGACCTAGTTCGTTCAGATCAGAGGTATCTGATGAGAGTTATCGCTCTTTCTTCTTGTGTGTTTCAATTTGCTCGAATCTCTAACAAGCGATAATCTGGTCAGTTGTTGTAGATGACGGAAACGAATGAGAATATCTACTCTGACTGATAAGAAACTTGGTAAGAACATTTCTGACTCTCAGATTCAGTCACCATCAAAAGCGGATTATCATTCTAACCTATGGTTGGAACGTTAGGGATATTTTCCTAGGTCTGATTTGTGTAGTACGAATACGTGACCAAGAGTAAGAGAAGTCGCGTTTTGGGTTGTACAGTGATCTTTAGAACTAATTATTGGTAAGAAAATTCATTAGCCATAGATCTAGTTCTGTAAAATATAAAATTGAAATCATTAGCCATGATATCTTTACCTGGGCTCTTATGCGCACCAAGCATATGAGAGCAGTCAGTCGGGATGAGGTGTTTGGACAGGCAGATCGATCTCCATTGTAGTCAAAGTTTGCAGAGACTTTCATGACAGATAAACTTAGGTCTTGGTTGGAGGAGATCATGTTTAAGATCCAATAGCATAAGGAAACATGACATTAAAGTTGTGACATTGAATCTGTCCAAGAGAAGAGAAAAGAAAAAGGATTGTTATTCATTGTCAAGTGGCTAGGGTGAGGGTCTGTGATCTGTGGATTCATGTCATGCAATAGTATAGTTTTGTAAGCTTCTATATTGAGTTTATGAAATAGTGATTGATGTGTTGAGTGCTATGATGAGTCGTGATTAGTGGAATAATATTTGTTGAGTGTTATGTTGATATGTGATGTTGGTTAATGGTTATGTGTTGTGTGTGATGTCAGACTTAGGGCAAAGATATCATGATCCCGCTAAAGCCCGTAAACCGGCTGACAAGCCAAAGGTGATGTACAAATTTTCAAGGTGACGGCTTGCCCTAGTGTCATGTGATATGTCAAATTGTTTCTACGCTTAGTTTATGGGTTTGCTGATTTATATTGTTGAATAGTGTGAACCATGCGGACAGATATGATCACCTGACTGAGTAATTCATTACTCACTCCTGTTTTCCCCTTTTAAGTGTGTGCAGATATGTTGTTTGTAGTGCAAGTTAGGGCGAGAGACTTAGCGCACAAAAAAATGACGGAAAGGGTGTTATAATTTGGTATCAGAGCCTAGGTTAACCAAACCGGCTCTGACCCGGAAGGCTGGTCCTAGAGAAACAAAAATGTTTTCAAAACTGTTTTAAAACTAAATGTTTTCGGAAACGTTCAAAAAGATTTGGATAATATTTGAAGGGAAAATGATCTTTAGTTGTCTATAGTCTCCCGCTAGAAGATGGTTCAATACTAAGTATTGATTTGTAGGATTTAAAAGTAAATTAAAGTGTCTAGTTGTTAAGAGACTTGGACGTGATAATTAGTCAAAAGTGTCGGGTCATTAAGACACTCATGTGCACCAGTGAAAGTTAAACGAAGAAATTGGACGCTAAAAATTCTAGGATGGATACCATTAATGAGAGCATAACTTACCATCGAGGAAGACTTTAAGAAATATGTATTGTGCCTCAAATTTTCTGCTACAACCGTTGGTTCATATAAAAGAAGCGA
Source organism: Schrenkiella parvula (assembly GCA_000218505.1). Lineage (NCBI taxonomy): Eukaryota > Viridiplantae > Streptophyta > Magnoliopsida > Brassicales > Brassicaceae > Schrenkiella > Schrenkiella parvula. The sequence goes on from CM001190.1 coordinate 1,356,409, forward strand.
ATAAGAATATGAAGGCATATGTGATTTGGGTTTGGGGCACCTATATGCAAGTAGCGTTATAGCTTGAATTCTTATAGACAGAAAATATATCTGAGAAGTCAAACGAATTGACAATGTATCAATCAGATGAGGTTTGTTGCAGTAAAATAGATAAGGCTGTTGGAGATATATGTAAACTCCGATCTCACTGAATTTGGTGGGGGTCTTCATGGCACTATTATATCAAGATTCGATGGTAGGATGACAATGAATTATGCATTGGAGAGTCCAAGATGTTTGACAGATAAGGAACCTTGAGATAGAAGTAAGACATGTAATCAGAGTGAGCGCAACAGAGGCAAGTCGGATTATAACCCACTTGTTATCAAAAAAAGAAGGTAAAAAGTTAATCCATTTAGGATGAATGATATTTATTCAAGAGTTATGACTACTCGATGGAAAGTCATCAACTATAACACTCGACACCACATCAGTTCATATAGCTGGGTATTGACTTCAACCAGACTCAAGGACATATATGGTATATCGTTCGACATTGATGTGGAAATGGGGTGTGAAGATGAACTATTCTTGAGATATCGGTACTGAATTGCAAAGACAACAAATATGGAGCGGTGGTTTATATATATATTTATATATAAATTCTTTGAAGAAGGATAGGGTAACCGTGTTTGCGTCTAGGCAGTTACGGAAACAAGAGGTTAATTATCCAACCCATGGTCTACAGTTAGCAGCAGTGGTTTTTGCTCTGAAGATATGGTGTGCATATTTGTATAGAGAGAAAGTTCAAGTATTTACAGATTATAAAAGATTGAAGTACTTTTTTACCCATAATGACCTGAACCTAAGGCAAAGATGATGGACGAAGTTGTTGGTCCACTATGACTTGCATATAACCCGAGAAAAGCTAATGTTGTAGCAGATGCCCTACGTAGAAGGAAGGGTGACATATCATGGGTTAAAGAGGTACATTACCTCTTAGCAACCTTAGCTAGCTTAAGCTTGCGTGCTACAATGGTTGAAGATGATAACATTGGATTGGAGGTAGTAGACTAAGCATATATATTATGGAGGATTAGAGAGGTGCAAAATGTTGACGTTGCCTTGATTAAGGCGGTGGAAGCCACTGTGATTGGGTATCGTACCACAGACAATGGGACAATTTTATATAAGAACCGAGTATGCGTGGCAAAAGATAGGTTTACAAAAAAAAAAGTCTTACATCATGCACATCAATCTCGTTTTTCGATATATCAAGGAAATAATAAGATGTACCAGGATTTAAAAAGATATTATCAATGGAGTGGTATGAAGCGTGATGTTGCCAAATATGTAGCTCAATGCACGATTTGTGAAATGGTAAAAGCAAAACGTGGTCTACCAAATGGATTGTTGCATAGGTTACCAATGCCAGAGTGGAAATGGGATATGATTATTATAGATTTCGTAATGGGGTTGCCCACATCAACTGGTGGCAAAGATGTGATATAGGTGATCGTGGACCGACTTACCAAGTCCACTCATTTCATGGCTATTAAGAAGACAGATGGAATTAATGTCTTACCGGAGAAGTATCTTGAGGATAAAGTCAAGTTACATCTTATTTCCACATGACAATCTGTATACGGATAGAAAATCTCGAGTCTCAGATATCCAGAAAGACCTAGGTCATTCAGATCAAAGGTATATGATGAGAGTTATTGGTGTTCTTCTTGTGTGGTTCAATTTGCTCGAATCTCTAACAAGCTAGAATCAGTTGTTGTAGATGAAGGAAACAAATGAGAAAAAGAAAAATAGTGGCTGCCCTTCAGCGAGTCCAACATCAAATGGAGCAGCTGCAGCGACATCCGCCACAACTGCGTGCCACTGGAGACATCAACACTCCACACGCTTTCTACTTGAACCGCTGTGCTACATGCTCACCGGACAGTCAGAGGAAAGATTTTAAGATCAAGCGTCAGATAATCTCGTTGGTTAAGCAGCACATGTTCAATGGACTGCCCCGGAAACCCCAATGGATCACATTGAAACGTTTGAAGAGATGTGCAGTACGACAAAAGCCAATGGAGTACCTTCGGATTACTTCAAATACAAGCTTTTCCATTTAGTTTGGTGGTTAAGGCATTACCTTGTGGGAGACCTTCTTGGATCACTTTTACACTAAATCCAAGACAGCTGCTTTGAGGACCAAAATCACCACGTTTCACCAGTTGCAAGGCGAAGCCTTTTGCGAGGCATGGAAGCGATTTAAGGAGTATAGCAGAGACTGTCCTCACCACGGGTATTCAGATGAGCAGATTTTGGGTATCTTCTACAATGGAGTTGATTGAAATTACAGAAACACTCTCAATGCCGCAAAGCAATGGAGACTTCATGACTAAAACTACGGCAGGGGGCATATGAACTGATCAAAAATTTGGCAGCAAGTTCTAGGAATTGATCTCAGGAATACGACATAACCCGAAAAGTCAGCAGTGTAGAATCGCAAAAAATTGATGAGTTGACCGCTAAGGTGAATTTGTTGCCGAAGGAAAACCAGAAGAGTGTGCAGCTCGTTGAGGATATAAGAGACAAAATATCTCCCCAAAAAAAACCCAAGGAGGAGAATGAGGAGCGGCAAGAGGTAAACTACATGAATGGGCAAGGGTATCAGCAGAATCGTTAGTTCAATCAGAATTACATGAGCCATCCGAATTGGTCCTACAGGAGCACTAATGTCGAAAATTCTCAGGATCAGGTCTACCCACAGCAGGCGGGAGGACAAATCAGCAATCGCAAGGGTTTACAGAAAAGACAGGGACGCAAAACTCGTGATTCCAGGAGAACTACTTGGAGCGTTTTCAACCAACGAAATTTGTACCGAATCAGGGGCAGAACTGGTTCCGAAGAGGTACGCAGCAGAAAACCCAATTCACACAGCAGCAGGTCCCAATCCAAGCTCCAATGGTTGCTGCGAATGACTCCCTAGATGAGCAGAAAAATCATATGCAACAGCTTTTGGCAAATCAACAAAAATCAGCCAATGAGATCAACGTCAAGGTAGACAACATGTACAATGATCATAATGGCAAGTATGAAGCTGTTTGTACCGATGTGAGGAAGCTCGACGCTCAAGTAGCTCAAACTGCTGAAGCAATCAAGAGACAACAAGGAACTCTCCATGGAAAGACAGAAGTGAATCCTAGGACTGAGTATGTCAATGCAGTTGAGCTGAAGAGTGAAAAGACATTGCAGTTTGCAGCAAAAAACGTGGTAAACATGGAAAAATCCAAGGAACAGAGTGAGGAGCAAGCGTTCCAAGCCAAACAGACTGTTATGGGCGGAAAAAACTTGACAGAGCAACCTGGCTATTCTGAAACGACTGCTCCAATCTGTGCTCCAGACGTTCCAGGCGTAACTTTTACGATGGAGCGAACTGATTTTTCTTGAGCGATTGTGCAGAAATTTGTCCAGCTCGATTTTATATTCCTACGATTTCATACGCAGTCCCGCCAAAAAACCTGAGAAAACCCATTAGTGCACAGAAGCTACCTAGATTTACCAAGATGGTGAGAAATATTTCCCATGAAATCTCATTTGAAGAGGCCTTACATAATGACAAAAATTGTATGATTTCTTTGAGAATTTTAGAGAAATTTAAGAAAAGGTTAAGGCTCTCTTTATTGTAGCAAGAGGTAAACAACCACCACTGAAGCTATTGCCTAAGCTTGAAGACCCGAGAAAGTTTGTTGTTTCATGCTCCATTGGAAGAGTTGATTAATAATATCTATGTGATTTCGGGTCTAGTGTGAATCTCATGTCAAAGGTTATTGCAGAGAAGTTGGGAATAACTGATATGAAACACCCTGAGATGACTCTTGCGCTTGTCAATTCTTCCACCACTACTCCATATGGTATGATTCCAGATTTACATGTTAAAGTGGAGAATTGTTTGGATCAAACAGATTTTCAGGTTATGGGGATGACAAACGGATCTGATGTACATTTGCTTCATGGAAGACCATTTATGGCCACAGTGGGTGAAATTATTGATATTCCTAATAAAGGAATCTCATTTTCCAACATCAACAAGAAGGTTTTCTAAAAGCCATCCCCACTAGAGGAACCATCAGTCACGCCTCTTGCATCTCAGTAGTCGAAAGACTGATAGTTGATCATAAGAAAGAGTGAGCTCAAAGAAGTCCTGGATGGAGATCCTCACTTTAGTACCACTAAACTCAGTAAAAATGCAAGGTTGAAAAGAAATGTGAAGAGCAAAAGGATCAAGGCTGGTCCTAAAATAACTTCGATCCCTCAAGGATGTAATGAAGACACAATCGAGCATAATTTGACATGTAAAGGTATCTCTAAGGCTTTCTCTAAAGTTAGATGATGCGATCCAAAGTCTACTAGACTCGAAACTTCCCAAGGATCTTTACTCCAAGGTGGTAATTGGATAACTCTTGACAAAGTTTAAACGTGTAGAGCCAATATTGGATGTATTAAACCAACACTTGGACTATCTTAAGACGACCAAAACGATCCGAGGCTGTGGATCCTTCCAAATGTGACTTGGTGTAGCACCAACAATGGGTATATAAAATCCACCGCCTGAACTATTTTAAGACACAATTGATACTCTTTAGGATGGTAGAATGGCCACACAAGAGAGATGTAATCTCTTGATAAACCGGTTGATCACTAGATATTACACACCATGATCGAAAATGAGAATCACGCTCAAAGGAGTTCCAAAAATATCAAAACTTTCTCTTAATCAATTGTGCTTACATGTGATAAACTAGACAATAAATTGTCAACCTAGAAAATAAATTACCAAGGCCATGACTTAGACTAGAATAAATTAAAGTAGAATAAGTTTTAGCCTCCAGATTACTCTTGAACTCCAAATGACTCTTGAACTCCAAATGACTTTTGATCTTCAATTTTCGTCACTCCTTTTAGGCAGAAAAATAAGTGAATTATTCGGGCTCTTTTTGGACTTTTAACATGCTCAGAATGGGCTGAACTTTATATGTAACATCATGATGGATTTTTGAATGCTCACCATGTCCAAAGCATCATAAATCAGTCTATTATTGTCATCTTTAGATATTAAAGATACGACTTTGCGTTTGATCTATTTGAGTTGAGTCATGCATCTTCTAGTTTATCTTTTCTGTTTGCAATGCTCGTATCAACCCCCTCCTCGTGAAAATCATATGCCCTCAAATCTGCTAAAACAATGAGATAATAAACACAAACAAAATCTATTCTTTTTTTCTTTCTTTTTTTCTCTTTTTTTTCTTTTTTCCTTTTTTTTGCACAATTGATAAAAATGAATAATAAAAACATAAATAGAAGATGAATACATGAGAAGATGAATGAAGGAATGAGAAAAGATAAGAAGATGATAGAATTGATAGAAAGATAAAACCAAGTTTAGAGTGCAGCTCTGATACCACTTAATGTGATCCAAAGTCTACTAGACTCCGATGTTCCCAAAGATCTTCACTCCAAGGTGGTAACTGGATAATTTTTGACAAAGTTTGATTGTGTAAAGCCAATTTTGGGTATATTAAACCCAACAGATGAACTATCTTAAGACGTCCAAACGATCCAAGGCTGTGGATCCTACCAAATGCGACTTGGTGTAACCAACAATGGGTATATAAAACTCACCACATGAACTATCTTAAGACACAAATAACACTCTTTAGGATGGTAGAATGGCCACTCAAGAGGGATGAAATCTCTTGATAAACTGGTTGATCAATGGATATTATACACCCTGATCGAAAAGGTACCTCTAAGCTTTTCTCTAAAGTTAGAGCTATTCTCTCCTTAGAGTTGAAAGAGAAGGGCAAGGATGCTGTGAATGAATGGTATGTTGAGCAAGGTTCTGAATTTGAAAATTTCCAATTGTGGAGCGTGTTTTGGACCAAGTCGTCATGTTCAACCTGATTGATACATGATAAAAAGCCAAGCTAACGACTTTAAGCAAGCGCTTGGTGGGAGGTAACCCACCGGTTCGTGTACATACTTCAAAAAATTTTCCTCTTATTTCAGATTTTTAGTTTTAGTTTCGTTGTTTCAGGTTTACAAAAAAAGAAAAGAAAAAGAAAAAAAAGAATACACCGACTTCTCCTTTTTCTGGAGCAACTGCTCCCAGGACAAGATCGAATGATCCCCTACGATATCGATCGATCCACCAAGACTAAGAATCTCGGGCATTTACAAGATCGACTAGTGCACAACGATCGATCATCGATGTTAAGATGACTCGGCGACCTTTGCGATTGCTTGGTCCCGATAAAAATCGACTGATATGGTTCTTCGACTGATTGGTCTGTTGGAGAAGCAAAATGCCGGACAATTTTACGGTTGACCATGGTAACAAAGACTAGTTTTTGTGAGTACGGTTTCCCTTTTTTCTTCCCTTCAATATAAAAAAAAAGAAATCGGATATAGGTGGTACGAAAGTGAACAGGGAATTTGGCGTAAACTCGTTAGTTCACGCGCCTCATGGAAACCTGTCAATGAAAAGCAGTCGATTGAAAAAAAAATGATACCTTAGAAAAGTAGGAAAAAATCAACAAAGAAAATGAGAAAAGGGAGAGGAAAGGAACCATAAGTAAGATTGTCTGTGTGATCATATACTTGAACGGGTAAGAGTCCACATGTGATTTGACTGATATTCCCTCGATGAGACTGCACACTTTAAACATAAAAGAAGCCAGCAATGGTTATTTTGGATAACACTTATGGATTGTGGGTCGAAATTGGTATGGTTGCTAAGCTTAAGGAATAGTACATGGAAGTACTAGCTAAAGTTGATGTTTTTTGATGTGGCTTATAAAGGTGAAGGAACAGCGGCATTCCATTTGTCATATTTCAAGCCTCTTTCTTGGCTGAGGTTTGTGTTTTGTTCGAGGACAAACAAAAGTCTAAGTCCGGGGGTATTAACAGTTGTTTCCGAGTCTTTATCAAGTTCTTTTAGTTGTTTTTGAGTCTTTACAGGTCGAAATATATCATGGAATGAAGATTGGAGCTTTTAAGGCAAACATGTTCGAATCGTTAAAAAAGGATGCCAAATTGACGTCTGGAGCAATCACTCCGTTCCGGAGCAGTCAGTCCAAGCGAAACAGAGAAATCCCTTGAAGCAAAACAGAGCAGTCGCTCTACTTTGGAGCAGTCACTCTAGAAATGGCGAGATAAAAAAAGAGATTTTCTATTTCACCCAGATTTGATCATATCTTTCGCCTCTAAGCCGCCTCTAGACGTCTATATATAATATTTTAGAGCTTCTTTGAGTAGAGATCCAAATTTTTACTCATGGCTTTATTTTCTATTCATAATTTTAGCTTTGGAAGTTTGCAAACCTTTGGGAGCAGATCTCTAAACTTCGTTCGACAAATTCGTCGGAGATTTCTAAACCATGTCTCTTATCTATTAAATTATATTATTCTTTCTCTCATATTTCATTGCTTGTTCTCTGCAATTATGTGTGAGTAGATTCTTAGTTAGGTTTAAGGTTTCAATGGAATTTTAGATTAGGGATCTATCTTCTAGTTCTTCATTTATTGTTGATCGTAATGCTGAAACTTGATTAGCTACTTAGTTTGTGATATTAGGTAGTTTAACACACCAAAAGTGATTGTTTAAAAGTCTGAAAGAACATACATGAGCAAAACGTCCTTAGCCAACGAAAGCTGATATTAAGGTGTTTTGTGAACATATCAAACTGGAACTTAATGCATGTTTAACTTCTTGAATTCAAACGACAGTTTAGAATCTTAAATTTTTGGACATAGTAATTGATACTACGACAATATATTAATTATAAATTGGAGATTTGAGTTCTAGAACATGCTTAATGATTTCTCCTGTACGATTCTCTAATTTGTGATTCCAAATTCCTGTGAATTATTCTTGACCTAGTGCTTCGTTTATTTGATTTTTACACCAATATTGCTTATTCTCGTTGTTACATTACTCTCATCAAATTTCGTTTTCATCTTAGATTAAATTAAGTCTCACAAAATCATAGGTTGACTCTTGGTCCTTGTAAATTCGAGTCTTGCATTACGACAACACTTTTAAAGCACTTGCAATAGTTATATAGGATTAAAACTTTGTGTATCATATACTCTATAAATAATGTATATATTGTAGCTGCTTTGACAGACATTTGTTGTATAACCTCTAACTTACAGCCTATCCAAGAAGTGGTAAGTACTGCCTGCCTCGACAAGGATATGTAGCTTCTTCTTTTTATATTGACCAACCATTATGATGCAGTTATAAGAGGTGGACTAGCCTTAAAAGATAACACCGGAATCTTGTTTGCAATGGGGACTGCTTCTTCCATCTCACTGGCGGAAACACTATCGTCATCCGTAATATCATGATCCTCACAGTCCATTACGAATATTTGAGATCTCTTATGCATCAACTGATGACCTATAGTGGATGCTTCATCACAAAACATATATAAGCGTTTCGATCTCTTCTCATGCATTTCATGATAGGTGTACTTCCTTGTAGCCTTATCAGAACTACTCCTCGGGATGAAGCTCGGTTTAGGAGTGTGAACTTCAGTAATATCTGGTGCAGGTAGAATGGGTGAGGTTTTGTTACTTCTATATTGAGAAGAGTTGTGAGACCGTTGGATTTGAGTAGAAAACACCGAGTCTCAGCTTTTCATAAAGGCTTTGATCATTCCGATCCGACATATGTGGTAAACGTTATCACTATTTCATCTCGTCTGGCTCAATCTGTCCGTATCTCTAACAAACGAGAATTTGACCAGTTTTTGTAGATGAAAGAAACGAACGAGCAAATCTATTCTGACTGATATGAAATTTGGTAAGAACCTTTCTGACTCTAAGACTCAGTCATAATCAAAAGCGGATTATCATTCTGATCTATGGTTGGAACGTTATAGATATTTTTGTAGCTCTGATTTGTATAGCACGAATACATGACCAGGAGTAGGAGAAGTCGCGTTTTGGGTTTTACAGTGATTATTTAGAGCTGCCTTTTGGTAAGCAGATTAACAAGCCATATATCTAGCTATCTGTAAAATATCTCTGCATTATCTTCTGTAGTTTGGGAGTTATGATATCTTTACCTAGGATGTTCTGCGCAGTAAGCATATGAGAGCAGTCTGTTGGGATGAGGTGTTTGCACAGGCAGAGCAATCTCAATTATAGTCAAACTTTGCAGCTACTTTCCAGACAGAAATTTGGGTTTTGGTTGAAGGAGATCATGTTTAAGATCCAATAGCTTGAAGAAACATGGCGTTATAGCCGTGACATTGAATCTGTCCACTATAAGAGAAAAAAAATGGATTGTTCTTCATCGTCAAGTGGCTAATGTGGGGATCTGTGATCTGTGAATTCATGTTATGCAATAATCCAGTTTTGTAAGCTTCTATATTGAGTTTATGAAATAGTGATTGTTGTGTTAAGGGCTATGATGAGTCTTGATTAGTGAAATAATATTATTATAATGAAAGGTATTATGATATGTTGCTATGTGATGTTGGTTAATGGTTATGTGTTGTGTGTGATGTCGGACTGAGGGCGAAGACATGGCAATCCCGCTAAAGCCCGTAAACTGGCTGATGAGTCAAAGGTGGTGTACGACCTCTCGCGGTGACGGCCAGCCCTAGTGTCATATGATAAGTGTGTAAAGTTGTGAAAGTGAACGTGATTGTGATAAGTGGATTATATTTATATATATGAAGTAATGTGGTTAATTATATGATTATGTTTTGTTAGAAGATAGGTTGGGTGATGTATGACTATTACTAGGCTTAATATATTGGTTTGCTGATTTCTATTGTTGTATATGTGAATCATGTGAACAGATATGATCGCTTCACTGAGTAATTCATTACTCACCCCTCTTCTCCTCTCTCTAGTGTGTGCAGGTGTGTTGATTTTAGTGTAAGTTAGGGCGCGAGACCTAGGGCAAAAAAGTGACGGGAACGGGTGTTTCAATTTGTTATCAGAGCCTAGGTTAGCCAAGCCGGTTCTGACCCGGAAGGCTGGTCATAGAGAAAGAAAAATGTTTTCAAAATTATTTTAAAGCTAAATGTTTACGGAAACGTTCAAAAAGATTTGGAAAATGTTTTAAGGGAAATTGATATTTAGCTGTCTAAGGTTTCGCTCTAGAGGATGGTTCAATATTAAGTATTGATTTCTAGGATTGAAAAGTAAGTTGAAGTTTCTAGTTGTTAAGGCACTTGGGCGTTATGATTAGTAGGGAGTGTTGGGTCATTAAAACACTCATGCGCACAGGTGGAGTTAAGCGAAGAAATTGGATGCTAAAAGTTCTAGGAAGAATACCATTAATGAGCGCATAACTTACCATCTGAAGAAGATTATAAGAATTATTCATTATGCCTTAATAGAGTCATAAACGTTGTTGATCTATGTCAAAAAAAAGTTGGGAAACTAAATCCATTTAGATTGAATGATATTTATTCAAAAGTTATGACTACTCGAAGAATGAGTGTTCTAGTTAAACTATGGAAAGTCATCAACTATGACACTCGGTCTACATGGATTCATATGAAGAACATTGATTTTAACCACATTCACGGATAGAGATGGTATACTGTTCGACACTGACGTGGAAGGCGAATGCAGATATAAACTAGCTTTGAGATATTATTATTGGAATTTCAACAGCAAGTAAATTGCGGAGACAAAAAAGAGGTTGGAACGATGGCTTATATAAATATATACATACAAATGAAAGGTTTCAAGAAGGCCGTTAAAAAAGCATCTGAAGGAAATTAAGTCGAGGTATATGGACCACAAGAGATCATCAAAAGGATCATGGTGTATTTGATAAGCTAGACGTGACCATTGATTATTGGATTTTCACAACGTGTTCCTAATATCAAATTTGCAGAGTAGTCTAGAAAACATATTTGATCTTGCTGGATCCACCATAAGACCTGGACGGAAGTTATCGGTATAAGTTAGACCCGAGGATTCTATATCGACAAGAGACTAAAGTTGGAAAAGAAGAAGACATGCTAAAAGGTACACTAAAAGTAAAATGAGGATGATATATGTGGAGCTATGTAAAGAACAGATCGAAGCATGCTCAATTTATGGATTCAACGACGAATCCCATTAAAGCGGGGGAGTTTGTCACGACCCAATCCCGAATGTTAAAGAAATGATAATCCACCCCCCAAGAAAACTTAATGGACCGTCTTTACTGGGTCATGAGATAAAATAATTATTGATTAAAGAATAAGAGACCCAACACCCGTAAGCCCATTCTTAATTTTTAACCTAGTCTCCCTAACTCTATATAAGAGAGTTAGCTGCTGAGAGCCAACGGCAAAGTTCAGATGCGTGGCAAAGTCCTACAAAATTTGCCACTCAATTCGAGAACCCTAGCCGCCGCCACCTTGTGAGACGATTTCCTAGCGAATCGTTAGAAACCATGTGACAATCAACATATGGATAGAAAATCCTAAGTCTCAGCTTTCCATAAAGACATCGATCGTTCCGATCCAACGTATGTGATAAACTACCGTTTCTTCTCGTCTGGTTCAATCTGTCTGAATCTCTAACAAGCGAGAATTTAACAAGAGACGAACGAGCAAATCTATTCTGACTGATATGAAAGTTGATAAGAACCTTTCTGACTCTCAGTCATCATCGAAGGTGGATTCTCATTCTGATCTATGGTTGGAAGATTATAGATATTTTCGTAGGTCTCAGTTGTATAAGACTTTCAAAGACTTTCATGACAAATAAATTTAGGTCTTGGTTGAAGGAGATCATGTTTAAGATCCAATAGCTTGAGTGATAGGAGCATGGCCGGCCTAGAACCGACCGATCAGGACGAACCAAGTGACCCGGATGTGCCGAACGAGCTCACCATGGAACCTAACTTGAAAGCTGAGGATCCCGATGACCAAATGAGAAAAGAAGACCACTTCTCTCGACCAAAGGGCCATGGAGAAGAATCTGATCGTGCCAAAACATCCTTGGACTGGACCGATTTAGGAGATGGCTCAGAAATCACATGTCTTGACCAAACCGGAACCAATCAGCTGGCCGGGACCTGTCTTGAACCAGTTCAAGATATACAAGACCAAGCCGGCACAATGACACGTTCTAGGACTAAAAGGATCAAGGAAATGGTGGGTTTGACACTTAGACAAATTTGGTCTAAAACCTTACCTTTGGGCCGAGAGGAGCTGGACCGCGAGATCACATAGGTCCTCTTGGAGACATTCGAACCAAACACAATCTAGAAGCTGTCCAAGGCCCAATTTTGCACCAATAAATGAAGAAACGGACGATTGAGGTTGACAGTCCCACGATGGTTGACTTAAAAAACTTATTTTAATTCTTGCTTTTAATTTCATAATGGTAAACTCTTCACTTTCCCTCTTTTAGCTTTGTCTTTATAAAGTCGAGTTTTCCTCTTTGGAAAACACACTTCAATCTTAATAAAATTATCTTTGTTTCTTCTAAACACCCTTTTGTTCCTAGTGAACCGCGGTGTCTAGACAAGGGCAAGGTATGTAGCTAGATTATTGATGAGGGTAGCTGTACTGATGTGGCAAGTGAAACCATGGTGAAGAAGCTTGATTTGGAGACTACCAAACACCCACGACCCTATCAGCTACAATGGCTCAATGACAATGGCGAATTGCAAGTCCAAGGCCAAGTAAAGGTACCATTGCCAATTTGTAAATATCATGATGAGATTCTGTGTGATGTGTTGTATGCGTATGACAGTGAGTTGTATGCGTTGGTGAGGGCCCTTCAAACTTGGCAACATTATTTGTGGCCAAAGGAGTTTGTGATTCACACGGATCATGAATCCTTTAAACACTTGAAAGGCCAACATAAGCTGTTTGAACCGGGCGACCTAGTTTGGATTCACCTAAGGAAGGACCGGTTCCCAAATGAGAGAAAGTCGAAGCTACTGCCTAGAGCTGATGGTCCATTCAGAGTTCTTCAAAGGATCGGCAACAATGCCTACAAAATCGACTTACCAAGTAAGTATAATGTGAGCTCAAGTTTTAATGTTGCTGACTTAATTCCCTATGATGCAGAAGAGCAGGATTTGAGGGCAAATCCTTTTCAAGAAGGGGGGGTTGATAGGAGCATGGCCGGGCTAGAACCGACCTACCAGGATGAACCAAGTGACCCGGACGAGCTCACCATGGAACCTAACCTGGAAGCTGAGGATCCCGACAACCAAATGAGAAAAGAAGACCACTTCTCTCGACCAAAGGGCCATGGAGAAGAATCTGATCGTGCCAAAACACCCTTGGACCGGACCGATTTAGGAGATGGCTCAGAAATCACATGTCTTGACCAAACCAGAACCAATCAGCCGGCCGTGACCTGTCTTGGACCAGTTCAAGATATACAAGACCAAGCCGGCCCAATGACACGTTCTAGGACTAAAAGGATCAAGGAAATGGTCGGTTTGATACTTAGACAAATTTGGTCTAAAACCTTACCTTTGGGCCGAGAGGAGCTGGACCGCGAGACCACTTGGTTCCTCTTGGAGACATTCGAACCAAACACAATATAGAAGCTGTCCAAGTCCCAATTTCGCACCAATGAATGAAGAAACGGACGAAGGAGGTCAACAGTCCCACGATGGTCGACTTAAAAACTTGTTTTAATTCTTGCTTTTAATTTCATAACATTAAACTCTTCACTTTCCCTCTTTTAGCTTTGTCTTTATAAACTCGAGTTTTCCTCTTTGGAAAACACACTTCAATCTTAATAAAATTATCTTTGTTTCTTCGAAACACCCTTTTGTTCCTTGTGAACTTTTAATCTTTGTGTGACTCAAAGATCTAGGTATATCAAGAGATTTTATCCCTCTTGTGCGGCCATTCTACCGACCAAAGGAGGGTTAAGCGGTGTAAGACAGTTACAGGAAATAGGATCAAGCCTATTGTTGGTGCTGCCTGCTTATTCAATCGGAGGTTCCACCGCCCTTCAAGCTTTGGAACGTTTTAGTGAAGATAGAACAGCTATTGGGCCGCTCCCAATATTGGTTCCACACGGTCCAATCCTTGCCAAAGGATTATCCTTACCACCTTGGAGTGAGATTTTGGGGTCAGACCTTGGTCTAGTAGACTGGGGTCGGGTCATTGAGGAAACATGGCGTTATAGCCGTGACATTGAATTTGTCTACTAGAAGAGAAAAGAAAATGGATTGTTCTTCATCGTCAAATGGCTAAGGTGCGGGTCTGTGATCTGTGGATTAATGTTATGCAATAATAAAGTTTTGTAAGCTTCTATACTGAGTTTATGAAATAGTGATTGATGTGTTGAGTGCTATGATGAGTCGTGATTAGTGAAATAATATTATTAGAATGAAAGGTATTATGATATGTTGATATATGATGTTGGTTAATGGTTATGTGTTGTGTGTGATGTCGGACTGAGGCCGAGGACATGGCACTTCCGCTAAAGCCCGTAAACCGGCTGACAAGCCAAAGGTGACGTACGACCTCTCGAGGTGATGGTCAGCCCTAGTGTCATGTGATAAGTGTGTGAAGTTGTGAAAGTGAACGTGATTGTGATAAGTGAATTATATTTATATGTATGAAGTAATGTGGTTAATTCTATGATTATGTTTTGTTAGAAGATAGGTTGTTTGATGTATGGCTATTTCTAGGCTTAATCTATTGGTTTGCTGACTTATATTGTTATAAGTGTGAATCATGTGGACAAATATGATCGCCTTATTGAGTAATTTATTGTTCATCCCTCTTTTTCTCTGTCTAGTATGTGCAGGTGTGTTGTTTTTAGTGCAAGTTAGGGCACGAGACCTAAGACACAAAAGTGATGAGAACGGGTGTTTCATCCAAGGTGCAAGATCTTGATGACTAAGGCTGTATAAGAGAAAATATAAGTTTGTTTTCTTTTTTATTATTCTTTGACAAAAGCTATAAAAAGAATAAGCTCATTAACTCCAGAAAACTGAAAATAACCAAATGGTTTAAATGAAAATTAGAAAACCAGTTCTATATTTTATTTAAAATGAGTGTGAGAGAATCATGTCACAGGAACAGACGTAGAGATATCGTCATTTACGCAGAGGCTTTCACAAAACCCTCGTAAACCAGCTCTTCAATCTCGCGTCAATTACCAATTCCCGGTTTAGATTTCCATGAACCAAAACACTCTAATTAGAATCCGGTAAACTCAAATCAACGTTCAAGAGCAACAACAAGTACAGTATTAAGAGGTTTGCACGTACTCACTCTGCCGGCTTCCATTAAATAATAGAACTAATTGCAGCTACACAAATAAATACATGTTATAACTGTTATAATCTAATGGAACAGAAGAGTTTTTATCATCCCTTATAATTATGTGTGTAGCTTAAAAGTCAATCACTGAAAATAAATTACAATACTATATGATTCACAAATTACTTTAAAAAACAATTTACATAATTTTTTTTGTATAATAATAGTTTAGAATATATCAATGCATATATAATTATAACTAAGTTTTTCTAAAAACCGGGTCCTATAAAATAGGGATCGCATTAAAATGTTTCAAGTATATGTACTTAGGTATGGCTCTGCTCCTCTCGAGATAATTTTATTTTTAAAAGTTTCTATGTGTTTTTGATTTTGGTTTTGGCTTTGTTCTTTTATTCCGATTCCGTTATACGCATTTTCTTGTTGAGGATGGAAACTCTCGACCAAACAAAAGAATGAAGAATTGGATACAGAGTGGAATGGATAAAGAGCACTAGCATCATCGAAACTCGAAACCAATTTTCTAAATTTGTCTAACTGCTTTGAATAAATATCAAACAATAGAAGATGCAGGTAATTCTAAAAACTACAACTCCATAAATAAATACTTGAAAATAATTATAAGTAGATAAAATAAGATAGAAAGAACAACGAAGCACAGATTTTTTTTTTTTTTGGAAAGAGGTTATAACTTATAACGTATCTATCGTTAAATCTGTTGAATAGTTCTTACAAAACACAATCGTTACAAAAGTCAATTGGGTTCCCACGAAACGGTGGGGCCCATCGTGACCAGGTCTTTTCACATAATCTCATCTTCTTCCTTACCCTCTTCTTGATTTCATTTTGTAAGAATGTCTCAATAAAAGATTGTCTGAAATCTCAGGAGAATCAAAGAAAAGATGGGAAAAGGCTGGTTAACATGTGTTTCGGTCTCTTGTTTATCTCCAGGAAAAGACAAAAAACATCAAGTTGGTTTTCAAATTTTATTTTATATCATAAAAATCTAATTCTTGAAAAAAAATGATTAGGAATATGTAATAAAGATTGCTAATTTTTTGATTCTTGTTTTTGATTCTTGAAGAAACCAGAGAAAGAGAAGAAGAAATGGTTTGGTAAACAAAAGAGTAGAGAATCCATTGAATTCTCTGTGGGGGAGACTCCTTCGATTGACCATTCATCTTCCTCTATTACTCGGCCGTCTCCTCCTCCTCCTCCACCGTTGCCGGATTTTGCTCCTCAGCCGTTATTGCCACCACCGTCCCCTCCTCCTCCTCCTCCACCTCCTCTTCCGACATCTGCCAGCAATCAAGGTTATGGTGGTTCCAGAGAGGCAAAGACTAGACAAGCTCTAGCTCTTGCATCGGCTGTTGCAGCCGAAGCTGCTGTGGTGGCTGCTCATGCTGCAGCGGAGGTTGTGCGTCTCACGAAGCCAACCTCTACACATCAAATTCTGGAATCAAAGGAGGAAACCGCCGCAATCAAGATCCAAAATGCGTATAGATGTTATAAGGTATATACATACAAACCACTTTTCCCGTTGATACTTCTCTTATTACAAGAAACGTTCCTTTAGCATGTGCAACTGGGACATTCCGAATAGAGTCCTAGCCATATCTCTGATGAAAACTTAAAATATGGTTTAAAATGAGAAAATTTAACAAATCAAATATACTTTTTAATAGATCTTTTGAGAAGGCCTTCCTTTAGTCTTATTTACTTGGGTTTGACAGGCGAGACACTCTCTACGAATGCTGCGAGGAATGGCTAGACTCAAGACATTACTGCAAGGAAAATACGTCAAAAGACAGATGAAGGCGATGCTTAGCTCAATGCAAACTCTTACACGCTTACAAACACAGATTCAAGAGAGGAGGAGTAGGTTATCTGAAGAGAACAAAGCTCGTCAAAGGTTGATCCAGCAGAAGGGTCACCAGAAAGAATATCACCAAAATCAGAATTTGGTAATTTATCTCCAAGTGATTCTTACGACAATGTATGAACCAAAATACTCAGATTAATCAGTTCTTGTTTTGCAGATTATCGCGGGAGATTTTGACTCCAGCAATAAATCAAAAGAACAGATCGCAGCTAAGTATGTGAATCGAAAAGAAGCTTCTGTTAGACGTGAGAGGGCTTTGGCATATGCTTATAGCCATCAGGTATATATAAAAACTTATACAACTTCGTTATGGAACTATTCGTATTCGTGTACATTTATGTTGGGAAATGAAACAGCAAACGTGGAGAAACTCTTCAAAACTTCCACACCAGACTCTGATGGACTCAAACACTCCTCACTGGGGTTGGAGTTGGCTTGACCGGTGGATGGCTTCTCGTCCGTGGGATCCTCAATCCAATGACGACCAGGCCTCTCTCAAACCAGAAAACTCCATCAAGACTTCTCCTGCCAGGTCTAAAGCACTAAAATCAGCTAGCCAAAAAGCTATCCAATGGCCTACAAACAACGATTCCAAGAGCACGAAGAGCGAGGGGACTAACCGCAGGCACAGCACTGGTGGTGGATCATCTACAAATGTCAAAGATGATGAGAGCGTTGGTAGCTCTTTGTCACGCAGAAGTTCTTTTGGTAATACGGAAGCTGGTAAATCCAAGACTAGTGTCGAAACAACAAGCAACTTGATTAACCCGCAACCCTTGAAGAAATCCAAGGCTAGTGTGGAAACTACCAGCAACTTGAGTAATACACAACCATTGAAGAAATCTAAAGCTAGTGTGGGAACAACAAAAAACGTGGTTAACACAAAACCTATGAAAACAAAAGTTAGTGTGGGAACAACAAGTAACTTGGCTAACACGCAACCTTTAAAATCCAAGGTTAATGTTGGAACAACGACCAACTTGGGGTCGCAAAAGAAGAAGGTTGTGACTGATAAAGAGAAACCTCCGCAAATGGTATTGCCAAAGAAGAGACTTTCATCTTCTACTTCTATTGGGGCAACAAAAAAGGTCTCGGATTCGAGCAAAGCAACAACAGTCGCTGCAAGTGGAGAGAAAAAAAGAAGAAATGGTGGTAGCAGTTAACCTAAATATATAGCCTTTTCTAGTCCAAGAAGTTGCTTTGATGGCGATTTGATAGATTTAGCATCTCAAATCCGAGGATTGTTTTCTATCTAACGCATATACAAAAGAGAGGGAGAAAAATAAAACGTGTGTATTTTTGGTTGTTTTTTTTGAGTGAGTATAAATTACTACTGTTCTCTGTTTCGGTTTGGTTTTCATCTTTTTGATTGTTTTCTTTATTGTTTTAGTTAAAAAATCATCTGTTTCTCATTGATTATGTGTTTAAGTAGCTGTTGAAATTCGTTGAAAATGACAAATGCAATGAATTCATTGACAAGTCTATAAGAGAAAATACGGATTTTTGAGAAGTAGCAAAACAACAATAGAAATTCGATCAAGCTAGGTTTTCTATAGGATACAAATTTCGCGGATTCAATAAAAAAAACTCTTATTTTTGTTGACTAACCCATTTTCAGTCCTAACATTTTTAATTAATATTGAAATTAAAACAGTTTGGTTAACAAAATTTCAGAATTAAAACGGTTTGATCAATAAAATCTATAGAAAAGATAAGGTGATGAAAAAGTATTTTTACAAGTTTAGCCGAAAATGAACAATTAAAGATACTTTACATTTTTCCCTAGCAGTTTGGAAAAGAACATTATTATTGTATTAGAGATAAAACTGACGGATAGATTAAATTTTATAAAATTTAAAAAAAAATTATTTCCTTTTAATTGTCTAAATCAAAAATATAAAATCTATAAAAACATTATTTGAAACTTCGTTAAAGATACATTTATAATTGAATTTGTTAGAATTAATGTGAGTGGCATAGACAACAAAGCTGGTTTATCAAATTATGTCATAATTTTTTTTAATTTTGATGAATAGGTGTATTGTTTTAATTATTATTTCATAATTTATGGGTTGTTAACAAAGTTACCGTGATAATATTTCATAGTTACTTAAAACTAGGTGGTTTGCCACCTTACATGAGCATAAAGATTTTACAAATATCTTCAAATTTTAAACATTAATAATACAATTTGAGTCTCAATTTTATCATTATATATATATGTGTGTTAGAAAACAAAATAATATTTAAAATTATATTGAGTATTGGATTACTAATTATACTATTTACCAAAATATTTATAAATAGTAATAAAAATTGTAAAACCAGAGAAGGCTTATATATTCATATTTTCCAAAAATATATAAAATTGGACAATAATTATTTTCAAAAATTTATATTTAAATTTTTTTAATAAATAGACTAATTTCTTTTATCACAACATAGCACATAATGGTAAAAATCATAAAAGAACATTCCGTAAAGAAGAAAAAAAACTAAACTACCATTAATGAGCTAACACTTTAAATAAAATTAATATTTATTTATACAATTAGTTTTTTTTGTCGATAATCTTGGAAACCTATGATAAAATTAATATTAAATTAATAGAAATAACACAAAATGAAAAAAATGTCAGAAAATTATATTTTCCAAATTATGTTTTTTTCAAACTATTTTTTTTTTAATGATGTAGG
The DNA here is from genome assembly GCA_000218505.1 of Schrenkiella parvula. Taxonomy (NCBI): domain Eukaryota; kingdom Viridiplantae; phylum Streptophyta; class Magnoliopsida; order Brassicales; family Brassicaceae; genus Schrenkiella; species Schrenkiella parvula. The sequence goes on from CM001190.1 coordinate 1,376,252, forward strand.
CTACGATGAAACCTATTCTCCAATTGCAATGCTTAAATCTATTAGTATTCTCCTAGCAATTGTTTATGATTGTGAGATATATCAAACGGATGTGAAAGAAGCATTCTGAGATGCTCAAAATTAAATCTCCAAAGCTTCTCTCCAAATTCAGGGAAATGCAATTGCAGAATAAATGGGCGAATCCTTAGAGACTCAATATCACATCTGAATTAAGCAAAAAACAAATAAATGTAACTAAAGTAAGCAATGCGACAAAATATGTAATAAATTCAATTAGAAGAAAAAGTTAGGCTTATGGAAGTTCTCAGATAAATCTGAATTGTAACACAAAAAGATGTTAGGAAATTATGAAGATCCGTTCTCAAACACGAACACAATTATCAAATCAGCCAACTTTCGCTGCGAAGATTATCTTGAATTTCAAATTTTTTTTTTGCAAATTTAACATTTCAGACAGGCATTAAAGTTCATGTTCGATTGTTCACAAAACTCCTTAACCAAATTTATGTACGATTATATATTTTGCTCATATAGGATAGTTCATGAAATCAATAATTCTTTCACATCTCTTAAATAACCTATGTTTTGAATTCTAGGTGATCAAACTAGAACTAAAATCAAATTCAATACAGTTACAGTTTATGATGTGATGAAAAGGAAATGAGTTACAGTTACAGTTTGATGAGTTCTTCACATGCCTCATGAGTGAAGGGAGGAGATTCTTCACATGCATCATGAGTGAAGTGAGCAAATTGATTAATTTTGTTATGTTTTAGTAGGTATGTTTATGTATTTGGCTTGACATTAAGCTTTATGTATAGGAGGAGGCAATCATATATGGAAATGGTTGGACGAGGCAATGTTGGAGGAATTCACTAAAGTAAGAATGGAAATGCAAGAGCAGACAGGGAAGATTCCTTCTCTTTTTACAATTGGAGTGACTCAGAACCGTGTTAATGATCCTGATGTGGAGCCAATGCGTGTGAAGATGCAGAAGTATTGTGATGAAATGGTGCATATGAAGGAGCTCTTAATGGATAATGAAAGAGAGATTGGCAGGCTTAAGGAGTTGCTAATGAAGAAAGGCTTGGAGGTTAAGTGTCTGGTGTTTGCGGGTCTAGTTGTGTTAGGTGCACTTACCTTCTGGTTTAAATAGGAAGGGTAGCTCTATTTTAAAACTCGGATGAAGATCCTTTAGTTTTCTGTCCTAAAAATGTCTTCTAAGTATGGTGTAATTTTTTTCTTATCATGTAGTACACTACCAAACTGTGTTGTTTGTAGCTTCTTAACTATGCTTGACTATTGGATGTTTTAATGAGTGTTTTTGTGTTATGTTTTTATGTCTTGATAAGTACAAAATCAAAGGAAATCCAAATTGTGTTCTGAATGCAAGAATGTTGTTTTCTTATCATTGTGAAAATATTTACATAAAGAAACAAAATAGAGCGTAGTTATAGACTTAATCTAGAATTCAATACCAAAACATAAACCATCAGAGAAACAGAATGGAGCATATGCATTATGAAGGAGGTCGGCCATGGCCACGACCACGCGAAATCTGCAACTTCTTGCGTTCTCTTGCTCTATACAAGCTGCTTGGCAATATTGTATGATTACGGGTATCAGTGATGGATCTACCAACTTGAATGTAGTTGTCACCAGTTAGAGGGCTTGTGAAAGTACCGTCACCTTCCTGCAAAAGTCACATTCCATATTTGAGCTACACATCATATCTATGTAAATATAAACACTTCTGTCTATGGTAGGTTTGTCGGCCCTGTATCATACATTGGCTCTCCATGAGTAGGAGCTGGCTGGGAGGAAGAAGCACCTTCAAATTGCTTGCGGGGTCTTCCATGTTGCTTTCGTGGGAACGCAGAAGATAGAGTAGGGAGATCTTCAGTTACTTGGCTTTGTGAAACAACTACTTCATTTCTTGGGGCAGTTGCAAGAGGTGCCTTTCGTGGTCTACCAGGTGGGTTTTTTGGCGTTTTAGGTACTGGTGCAGTTTTGCAGTGGACCTTGTTGTGTCTTTCTTGTCCACATGTGCTGCAATGCTGCTCACAAACAGAAAGTATTAGTGTAATATGTATGAACAAAATGAAACCATACTGAAAATGCTTACAATTTTTGTTACTCTTTTTGAAACGTTTCCTGGTCTTGGTTCTCCTATTTCTCTCTTTCTCTTCTTTCCGGGTGGTCGTCGAAGAGGTTTCTTTTATGGAGGAGGGTTAACTCTCACGTCCGTCGTCACTTTCCACATATTCATTCCATTAACAGGTTGCAATCCATTGGCATAACATCTTTTCAAATTCTCTATGCTGAACCACTCAGATATCAACGTATTCGGGTTTTGATTGGCATTTTTTTCTTGCCTCAAAGCTGACAAAATGTGACAACAAGGGATACCACAGCTGATTACACCTCTCATCTTCACGACAAATCTGTCTCTAAAGTAACCAACCTCATAGTTTCCCAATCCACAGCTTAAAGGACTACAGTTTTTTGTTAGTTCAATTTGTTGTTCTAACAAAGCTCTAGCTCTAGGAGTATACTCACCTTTTGCTTTCTCTGCTTCAGCTCGTTTTTTGTCATTACTTACCATAACCCCTCTTCTTATCTCCTCAAGCATCTCCACAACATGTTTGGTTCTTGCAACTCGAATTGCTGCAATGAATGACTCTCTCAAATTGTTTTCAACATCAGCACACTTAGAAAACTCAGAAAAAATACCCTATGAAAATAGCAGCACACTTAGAAAACTCAGAAAAAAAATGCCTTATGAAAATAGCAGCACACTTAGAAATATATATGGGAAATACTGCATACCTTGACAATGGACAAAATATAGAAAGCTGCAAGTCATCATGAGCAGCTGGAGACAGCTTCGTTAACTCCTCAATTTTCCTAAGAAATGCTGTAGGGTAGTACGAGTCTGCTGTTCCCCAAAGCAAGTCCTCAAATTCTGGTCCAGAATGCTTCTTCTTCCAATTTCTTTACACATGCCCAGCACATAATCTATGTTCGGCAAATGGTAGAACCACTTTCTCTGCTGCAATTAATCCTTTTTGCTGGTCACTAGCAATAGTTAACCCATTTCCTGTTTCTAACCCCAAGTCATCAACCAAATGCTCAAAAAACCACAACCAATTATCTTTATTTTCGACATCCAGTATTCCCAAAGCAATAGGGAATGTCTGATCATTCTGATCTCTTACACAAACCACTAACAATTGTCCGGTCATTCGCAATTTCAGAAAGGTTCCATCAGTATGAATTATTTTCCTACACGCTGCCTTCCACCCATCTTTAAGAACATGAAAACAGACGTAAAACCTGTAAAATTTAGTTTGTCTTACCTCACATTCTACTGTCGATCCAGGATTGGTGCTCTTCAACTCACCCACGTAATCAAAAAGCCTTGCAAAGGATTCTGCCTGCTCATCATCAAATGTTTGTAAACACTTAAGGCGTGTCCTCCGACAAATTGTCTCCGAGACATTGATGTTGCGGCTCAGAAGCTTTTTTTGCAGTTGTCTGGCTGAGATATCTGGATTTATTCTGAATTCTTCAATGTAGATCTCAGCAATCCGAGTGTTGGCCAATAGAGATACTCTACCCCGCAGAGTGCAATAATGCTCACCCTTGTAACTTCTTACAACAACCCTACTAGTACTACTATTGATAGATGCCGAAATCTTCGAGGGACACTTCTTAGCAGAAGATATAGCAACTACACGCTTGCTATCTGACTTCTCATACTTAATATCCCTTTTATTCTTCACGGCATACTGTGTAATAGCGGTTTTAAATGGCTGCAATGTCTTGAACTCTTGCCCAACCTAAAATTCTGATCTTTTCTTTCATCTACCTCAGCATGAACACCATCACTTTCACTACTACTGTCGTGTTCACTGTCATTTGCAACATCATCATTAACACAACTATCCTCTGCCTCAAAATTGTTACTACTATTACAAGCCTCTGCCTCATAATTGTTGCTACTACTACCAACATCATCTGTCAAGTTGCCAAGATTCATATCCCTATGTCTACCTATATATGGATCATCTTCCCTAACAATGAGTAATGTTAAAGCCCCTGATCCAACAGCATAATGCACAACTTTCGTTAACATCAAATCATCATCGAGATCTTCTTTCTTGGCGTTTCTGGTGGAAACCAAGAAACTTTCCTCATGTTCTCTTCAAAACCGAGTTGGTCAACAAGTGCAGTAACTGACCTCAAGCTAAATGCTTCACTCGCTATGGAACCCACCTGATTTGTCTCTCCACCATGATATGTATCATCTTTTGACCAGTAACCACCAATGAACATAAAAAGATCGAAACTGAAAATTTGTTGAGAAAGTTTCAGAACACTATCAGAAAACCAAGATAGAAAGTAATATGTTTGAGAAAGATTATAAACGGACACATTTACCTCATTTGTGACAATCAACGCTCCTAACTTCTCCACCAACGATTTAGATTCTTCTCCACCAACCTGCTCCGATGACAAATCCGACAATACTAAGCGACCATCAAATCGAATTCGATTCTCCTCCGATGATAACTGTGTCCGCGAGCCTAGCGACCGTCAATTCTTCTCCGATGATAACTCCGTCCGCGAGCCTAGCGAACCCATTTCTCTCCATTTCGCCAATCAATTTTTCTACTCAAATCTTTCCCAAATCGATTTTGACTTCCCCAAATCGATTTTGACTTCCCCAATATGATTTTGACTAACTTCAAATGTTTGATGAAGGTTTGCCGTTTTACTAACTTCAAAACGGCAGTGCTTCTTACACTGCATGCCGTTTCTAAACCGTGTAAAACGATGCGCTTCATATTCCGTGAGTTTTCACAACGCCGTTGATATTTGCCACGTCATCGATACGTCGAGAGTTATATTGCTGTTTTAATATGGCTTCTTATGGTTGCTTTGCATTTTTGTTAAGTGGAGGGTAAAGTTGCAAAAAATAACTACTTGGAGGGTTTTTATGCAGAAAACCCATAAATAAATTAGTAAAAAACATATAAAGGGAATTCAAATTATTCTCTCGGAATGAAAATTGTTCGAAATTATCTCCAAAAGCTCTGGAACAAATTTATTTCTAAATTCTTGATAAAATAAAGCGTAATCTTAATAGTGAATAAAGAAACTAATTTATAGTCTAAAAACTCGATATGGACTATTTAACAAATAGATGGAACTGCTAGACTAATTTGTAATTCTCCAAAAATCTTTTAAAAACACAAGAAAGGATGTATCTTCGTGCGCGGTTCGATGTAGACCGACACCTTGTCCAAAACTTTGCTTCAGTCTATAAAACCCTGGCTAGAAAGTTATTTCTCAATGAAAAACATAGGCGAACTCGCAGATATACTTTAAATAAGAATCTATACAGATAGATCTAAAAAGCTTATTGGATTATGTCAAGATATTTATATTGAGACTGTCTTGCACATATTTAATATGCATAATTCCAAAAAAGGGTTTCTATCAATATCTAATGGCATACATGGGTGAAGTTGCATATACTCTTTAAATAACCTATAAAGGTAGATCAAAGTAGCTTATTAGATTATGTCAAGATAATTATATTGAGAATGTCTTGCACACGTTTAATATGCATGATTTCAAAAAAGGTTTTCTACAAATGTCTAATAGCATAATTCTCAGCAGGACATAGTGTCCTTTGACATTTTTTGTACACGTCAAGATGTTGCATATGCATTGAGCATGACGAGTGGATACCAAGCTGATCTAGCAATGAGTTTTAGTTTGGCCGCATCTGGTGCTATATGATATTTCTCATTAGAAAATAGATTATTTTTCCTCTTTTTATCCAAATTGTTTGTTCAAAATATTTTTTTTGGATGTAGACTATGATGAAACCTATTTTTCAGTGGCAATGCGTAAATCCGTTAGTATTCTCCTAGCAATTGCTGCTCATTACGATTCTGAGATATAGCAAATGGATGTGAAAGCAGTTTTTCTTAATAGAAATCTCGAAGAAGATATGTACATAAGACAACTTGAAGATTTCACAGTTCCTATAAATGCTAGAAGAGTACGCAAGCTTCAACATTCAATTTATCATTTGAAGCCAGCATTTCGGAGTTGGAATCTTTATTCTAATAAGGCAATCAAAGAGTTTAATTATACTACAAACGAAGAATAACCATGAGTTTAAATAACTTGATCATGAAATGATACAAGTGGTCGATATTTTTATAAAATCTAAGTGTTTAACGTGATTTTATGTTTTTAGAGATAACTTTTCTCGAATTTTAGGTATTTTGAGTCTTAATAAGTAAAACCATAAAACTCTGCAAAAAGGAGCAAAGTTGGAGTAAAACATGACCCATACTTGATTTGAAGACAGAAAAACTAACCACAACTTTAGAATTAAAAAGTGTAAATTTTAGAAATACAAAAAATTTGATGTACCTTAGGTCCAGTCTCGGATAGAGCCTTTCCAGTACCTGCCTTTGTATATTTTTGGTGTTAATGAAGACCTTTGAGTTATATTTCTTATGCATGTAGTTTCAAGTCATCTGAGTTATATTTCTTGTGCTTTCGGTCTTGCCCTTTGAGTCTTGATGATAACTCAAGGCCTTGTTGTCTTCTTTTGGTTTGTGCTCGAACTTAGGTTGATAACCTTGATCTCTTTCTTTGTTGTACGCCGGCTTTGAACTAGATCCGTATGACTGCCTTGGATTACCCTGATTTTTTTTTTGTTGCTCAACTAGAATAGCCTTGTGCAACATATCTTCAATCTTATCATACTCTTGCATTTCTAGCCGATCTTGAATGTCTTGGTTCAACCCACTTAGAAACCTTGCCATCGTAGGTTTCCATTTCTTGATCATCAAGGTCTTCATTTCTTGAAAGTACTCCTCAACACTTCTAGTTCCTTGGAGCAACTGTCTAAGCTTTTGGTGAAGCTCAATGGTAATGACTCGGAACAAAGCATCTCCTCATAAGTTCTTTAATTTCATCACATAAAACAATGGGTCTTTCACCTGTTCTCCTCCTGTTTGTCACCACTTGATTCCACCAATTAATAGCATAACCATAGAATTTGGTGGCAGCAATCCTTACCTTTTTAAGTTCTGAATAGTTTTGGCAATCGAAGACGAGTTCGATCTTTTTCTCCCACTCAAGGTAAGCGTCCGGGTCATTCTTGCCATAGAAGGCAGGTATTTTGAGCTTAAGATCTCCAAGGTTGTCATCGCTCCTTGCCCCATTGTCATGGTTCCTCCTAGGTCTCCTTAGACTCTCACCCGATATAACCTCTTCAAGGCTCTTATTGCTGTCCTCTCTTGTTCTGGTGTGTCTAGAGGTGGTTCATGGTCTTCGGCTAGACCCTCTTTGGCTTAGTCCTTGTTGATATTCTTGGACTCGGTCCAACCGTGTATTGACCTCTTCTAACCCTGCATGGAAAAGGCGAGTCATTTCACCAACCAAAGCTTGCATTTGCAATCTAGTCAAACCGGTGTTACGGGTGGTCTCCTCACTGTTGCTTCTATCTCCATCCGACATGGTTCCTGAAAATACTTGACAAACACGTTATAAAAATCTCCTCACAAGTGTTTCTCTCTTTTTTTTGTTTCACTCACGGCCTGTCCTCATAAGCAAGAAATCCTAAGATGTTCCCACAAAAACTCTTAACCAACGTGAGGTGTAGTCTCCTAGAACCAACAGCCGATCAAGTGCAAAGAAGGAAGATGAAAAGATTGCAAGATTTTCTTTTTGTTGAAGTGGAATTAATCCAAATCCCAAGGATTCGATTTTTCCTAGACCTTTATAAGCTACTAGCTTGAATTTTGTTTTGGAATCTTTTTGGGAGTTAAATCAACGAATCTTTTGAAGTTTGGAAGAAAATAATTTTTTTGTGATTTTTTGTGATTTTTTTGGAAGACAGAAAAATCTTTCAAGGAGCTACTAGCATCCGTGAACCAAAAGTTAAGATTTTGGAAAAATAATTTTAAGGCTACTAGCACTCGAAATTAAAGATAGAGTTAATAGAAATACCGAGTTTGGAATGGTGCTCTGATACCAATTGATGCGATCCTAAGTCTACTTGACTTGGGTCTTCCCAAAGATAGTCACTCCAAGGTGGTAGTTGGATAACCCTTTACAAAGGTCGAACATGTAGAGCCAATATTAGGTATATAAAACTTAACACCTGAACTATCTTAAAATGCCCAAACGATCCAAGGCTGTGGATCCTTCCAAATGTGACTTGGTGTAGCTCCAACAATCGGTTTATTAAATACACCGCATGAACTATCTTAAAACACAAGAATTGCTCTTTAGGATGGTAGAATGGTCACAAAAGTGTTTGCGGAATAACACTTGATTTACCGATTGATCTTTGGATATTACACACCAAACGATCAAAATGTTCCAATGGAAACAAAGGACTTGCTCTCGAAGAAACAAGAAGAAAAGGGTTTAAAATTATGATTGTTTGATTTCCAAAAAGGTAAACTCGAGTTTTTAAAGACAAACAAAAGAAAGGAAAAACAAATTTTTTAACCTTACTAAATTAAAGGCGAAATTAAAAATGAGTCTTTAAGTCGGCCAAATGTGGGACTGTAGACCTCGTTCGTCGGTTTCTTGGTTCTTTGGTGCAAAATGGGCTTTTGAATGCTGCTAGATTGAGTTTGGGTTGAACGCTTCCAAAAGGTTCCATATTTTCCCGGCCCAAAGGTAGGCCTGAGGATAAAAACCGGACCCGAAAACCCGAACCGGAACCGACCCGAAATAACCGGTTCGGGTCGGGTTCGGTATTTTGCTATTTACCCGAAAGTTACTCATGGATCTCGGGTCGGTTCCGGTTATTACCTTAAACCCGATCGGGTACCCTAATTAGATCGTTATGTTATTAGGTTAGTGTCGCTTCAGTTTCCTTTAGTTGTTTACCGTGTTATTATTGAAGATAGCGAAAATCTCCAAACACAAACTGGAATCTATTCATCCCCTTTGCATCGTCGAAACCTGGTCATATCCGCCGGCAGAATCGTCAAGAAATCAATCGGACTCAGAGGTAAGGCTTCGCTTCGCTTTGCTTCTCTTCTGAAATCGCCGATTGTCCTTGATCACTTCTGAACTGGTCGATTGTCCTCGATTCTCTTCTAAAATCTTCTTTTCATTCTGTTGCAGATGGCGTCGTGTGATACTCCTTTACCATTTGATACGGATCCGGCTAATGACACAGACGATGATGTTCATACACGAACTCCTGCAACCAAAAGTAAAGCGAAGAGGAAGGACATGAGGGGAGACAGTGGTTCTGGGTTAGCGTCGTCAATGAAGAAGGTACGATCGTGGGTTTGGAATCACTTCACCAGGGACAACGCCGACTATAAAAAATGCAAGTGTCACTACTGTGGGAAAATGATGTGCTTATTTGTTTTTTAATTTGTAAACTTTGGATGTTTGGATGTTTGCATTGTGTTGTATTGAGATTTGGATGTTTGAAACGTTTATCAAATTTGGATTGCTTTCTGAGTTTTTTTTCAATATTTCGGTTAAGCAGGTATTTTTTGTCAATTTCGGGTAATTTCGGTTAAAATACCCGGAACCGAACCGAAATAAATTTATAACCACATGTTTCGGGTTTTTTTTGGTTCTTAAAATTTGGACCCGAACTGACCCGTAATCGATAGGTACCGAACCGAACCCGAATCGAAATGCTTTTGGTACCTATTTGGGTAAGAAATTCAGCGACTCGAAATACCCAGAACCGATCGGGTAAGACCTGGACCCGAACCGAATACCCGAATGCCCAGGCCTACCCAAATGGTAAGGTTCAGACCAAACTTGTGGAAGTGTTAGGCCGACCATTTCCTTGATCTTCTTGGGCTTTGAATGTGTCATTGGCCCAGCTTGGTCATGTAAAAACTCACTTGGTCAATAGTTGGTCAAGGCCGGTCGTTCGGGTCCGGTTTGGTCGATAAGTTGTTTTTCTCGACCATCTCTCAAATTAGTCCGTCCCAAGGGTCTTTTGGCACGATCAATCTGTTCTCATGGTCACCTAGTCGAGAGAAGTGGTCTCCATTCTTCATTTGGTCGTTGGGATCTTCTTGTTCCGTGCTACGTTCCATGTGAGGCTCGTACGGGTCGCTCGGGTCGATTGGGCCGGTCAATTCTCGGCCGGTCATGCTCATATCATGTATGACATTGAGATTCCATTAACATCTCGGCCACCGAATTCACAAAACCTAGTAAGAAAGTGAATTGATCATCATCAATTTTTTCAGATAAGATCTATATGGTGAGCATATTCTTTTTTATAGTGTGGGTAGTACCATAGAGGAAGTAATAAGTAGAGGATCTGATACTCAGTCTAATTTTTTGTCTTTTGTGACATCCCAAAACCGAGATTAAGACATATTCTTTTCGATCAAAACCTTAACCCTAACTTGCAAGTGAAGCAATGTTCGGACCTCTTATTCTTTGGACCGTGATTAATCCTATTCTATGTTATGCAGGAGAAAGAAACGAGCTATAGAATGAAGATAAGAAAGAGTAGGACCAAATAAACCGGTAGAAGAAGGGTTGTGCTTGTTTTGCTTAAAGAAAGCTCATAAGGTAAAAAGAGTAATGAGATCCAATTAAGAAGATATACTATTGTTTATTAGTCTTAAATTTGGCCTATAGTCATTAAATTGAAACCCAAAGTCTTAAAACCCGTAATGATCATTAAGGGCACCACATACATTTCTCCCAAAAAATCATAAATCTAGAAGCCTCATTCTATTTAAAAGGGGAGTTTGTGGTTGTTAATAGCATAGATTAATCACAACGAAGCCCTGCCAAAACGCCACTGTAACAGCCACTTTGAAACACCATCTTTTAAGAACTCGTTATGTGAGATACGACGGAGAGAAAGTGGAAAGGGATAGAATAAGAGAGAGATCTGTGAGAGTGAGGTTTGTGATATATCCAGGAGAAGAGAGCTGCCACCGAGGAGAAAGGAGAAAGGATAGGCGAGGAGAAAGGACAAAGCATGTCGAACAAGAATGAGATTTACCTGTCGTTGGAAAGCTTTTCTAGCCAAATTTCCAGAATAACCTTTTTAGTCTGAATCCTAGGTAAAATCCAAAAGTTATGGGCTTTGCTTTCTGGCCAAGACACTGTCCTTCCCAGGAATCTGAAAACCCTAAATATGTTTTCCCGCTTCCTATGCAAGTTTCTAAAACCTGAGATCTGATCCCTGTTGTAACATCCTTTTTTGTCACTTTAGTCTCGCGTCCTAACATGCAGTACAAGAAATACACCTGGACAAACTAACTAGGGAAAAAGAGGGGTGAGTTATGAATTACTCAGTGAGGCGATCATATCTATCCACATGTTTCACACCATACAACAATATAAATCAGCAAACCAATATACTAAGCCTAGAAACAGTCAAACATCACACAACTTATCTTCTAACAAAAAATAATCATATAATTAACCACATTACTTCAAACCTATATTTATATATATATTTCAGTTATCACAATCACTTTCACAACTTCACACACTTATCACATGACATTAGGGCTGGCCGTCACCTCGAGAGGTCGTACACCACCTTCGCCTCGTCAGCCGGTTTACGGACTTTAGGGGGATCGCAATGTCGTCGCCCTCAGTTTGACATCACACACAACAGATAGCCATTACCCAACATCACATATCAACATATCAGAATACTTTTCATTCTAATAATATCATTCCACTAATCACGACTCATCAACGCACTCAACACATCAATCATTATTTCATAAACTCAATATATAAGGTTATTATTGCATAACATGAATCCACAGATCACAGACCCTCACCTTTGCGTTCATGTTTCAAACTAAGTTTTGAAAGTCGCGTCTGCGTTCTGGTCGTTTAGCGTTTGGCGTTTCTGATTGCGATTGGAACAACAATTAGGGTTTTTGGGTTTTGACAGAATCTATTTATTCTTGGACAATACGCAAAGCGAAATGTGGTTAGGGTTTACCTTTTCTGATAATAAGGATTATTCCAGAAGCTTCCTTGACACGTCCTTTATCACAATACACCACCGATCTGATCTTACTGTTATTGATCTGCTTGAAAATCACACCCAAAGTCAACATTCCAAAACTGGATCACAGTTTTGCAAAGGTAGGTTTTCTGGAAATCAGAAAACAGTCACTTTTCCGTCAACTTTCAAGATATTTTTCGGGCTGAGATTACCTATGAATTATGAACGGTTTGTTCCTATGGATTCCTTGCAGAAAGGGCTTCCCAGAGTCATCTAACTACCCCTATGTCTCTGGGAAACCGTCTAGCAAAACCCCCCTACGAAACTGGGAACAGATGTGAACCCAAATTTCAGTTTGAACAGATTCATTATCTCATAATTATATAGCGATAACTCTCTGTACATTCCTTCAAATTGAGCAAACTCGGCTGGTCCTTATAGTTTGACGGGAAAACAACTCGCAATATCACTGGTCGGGATTGGTTTTGATGGCGGCGGCTGGAGTAAAACCCTTTACCCTTTGAGTTTTCTGTAGCCATCTTTAAATAGAGAGGATATGGTTCTTAGGTTAGGGGTTTTAAACTTGGGCTACGGGTTGTGGGCTTTCTGCGCTTGCATGTTTGATTGTGATCGGGCCATCACACATGTAATCTTGAAAGTAGAGATATCAAATCAGGCCTAAGTCCATGGGTCGGACCAAATGGGCCCAATGCGGTGCAGGTTTGGACACATATTTTTGTCCAAATAAAAGCGGGATTCGCGGGCTCAGACCGTGCATATATAAGCTAAGATAGGTTAACCCGTGACCAATTTGCGGGAGATGCGGGCAGACCGTGTAAAACAAAAACAAATTGGAACATTTTGTACTAATCAGAGTTATATATGATGAGAAAACCCTAAAGACTATATCCTAAAACACACTAAACATGTCTGGTATAATCGGCTGAGATAGAAAGTATTGGAGATAGAGGTTCATCGTGAGCTAAAGTTCATCCTGCGAAACAGAGGTTGAAGTTCATTTTGCGAAACAAAGGTTCAACGTGGGAGTTTTAAAAACAAAGTACGGTTGTTTGGGATCGTGACTTGTGTATTTGTGATCATCACATCAAAGTTAAGTCACGAGATTTTATTTTTGAAGGTTTAAACCCTTCACTTCACGACTAGGGCACGACTCACTGCCTCACTCGTCGTTGCCGGCACTGTCGTTAGCCACTTACCCATCACCATCACCGTCGATGTCACTATCTCTTATCAAAAGAGGTATGTATTCAGTTAGTCTCTAGTTTTATGGAAGCTTCGTCTGCAATGTTCGTTTGCAATTTTCGTTTGTGCAAGCTCGACTAAAATTGTTTAATGCTGATTCAAGTCAGCGAGATTAGAAGAAGAAGACGTATCATGTTGAGTCAAGTAAACAGAGTAGTAACAAGAAAGAATATGTTTCGCTTGAAGGTGAATCTGATGAAGATAAGAAAGGGAAGTCATCAACTCTAAAACAGAAGAAGGAGAATAGGGAATTGTCGGATGTGTGGAAAGATTTTGAAGTTGTTACAAGGAAATATGGTGAGAAAAAAGCAGTATGCAAGCATTGCAAGGCTGAATATGCGCATGATTCACACACATGGTACAAATGGTTTGAGAGGACATTGTGATAAAGTGCAGTGTTACTCCAAAAAATGGAAGTGCCCCAAACTTGCTGGTCACTGTAAAGGCTAAACTACAAGCACATAAGTAATCATGGTTTTTTCCGTGAGATTAGCTAAGTCTATTATACATAATGATCTTCCATTCGCTTATGTTGAGTAAGAAAGGGTTAGAGCAGTTTGGAAATACTTGATGCTAGGTTCATTAGTCGAAACACAGCTGCAGGAGATGTTTACTGGTTATACGAGAACGAGACAGCCAACTTGAAGAGGGAGTTAAGTAGTCTTCCTGGACGCATTTGCTTTACATCTAATTTGTCGACAGCGATCACACATGAGGGATACATGTGTGTCACGGCTGATTACATTGATCGCACTAGAAGTTGAGCAACAAAATGATACAGTTTTGGAAAATATTTAAGAAAATATTTCATTTAACAGAAGTTTCCATATAAGAAAAATTTATGGAAACCCTAGAACTAAACCGTTAATTCTCTTATCGCAGTTGTCGACTATCCACCTCAGTAACCACAACTTCTTTCAAATCACAACTTCAACTAGAAGGCAAATCTGAGGCAGCACTTGTGGATCTAGAACTTGTATTAGGCTTAGGTGTATATATGTGTGTAGAACATAAAAATTAGAGATTGATTGATAACTAAAACAGACAATGAATGTGGATTGAGAATGGATGCATGTATTGCTGATTGGTGTTAGTCTAGACGTGTTAGAGCGCATGATTGATCACCGGCGCCATGCATATGAGACATGGATCACAGTATTACTTGATGTTCTTCACGAAAGTTGTATTGCGAAGTGAGACCATGGATGAATTGCACACAGAGGGAGTGTAACCAATACAGGGGCTGACATGCATGTGAGATTGTGGCTTACGAGTCAGCTGATTTGTAAGTGTGACGTTCTCGTGAGTGGGAACTTGTTTTCTAGGGTTCTATGAACTTGTGAATATTGATGATTGTTTCATGTCTAATCCCTAGCTTATGTAGCTACTGATATGATTATTTTTAATGTTTTATATAGATCAGTGGACATGTGAGATCGCCTCATTGGATAACTTGTTATTATGGTGTGGAAGTTTCTGCTGCTGTTGCATTAGTTCTATTTCCGGCAACAAAAAATGCACTTTCTTTTTATCCCAAAATTTTAAGAATATTTTTGATTTATATTTCCAAGGTAAATATTGATTTTTATTGTTAACAATTTAAATTTCCGGTTCTGTTTTGAATAAATAATTTTGCAATATAATTGATTACTTAATGAATTGATTAGAATTTGAAAAATTGTTAAATGAGTAGAATTCACCATAAGTTAAGATTTACGAGATAAAGATCCTAGCTTGGATGGTTATAAATCCAAAATTACCTCAAGCAAGGGAGTTAATGTATGCAGATTTTCCTACCAATTGTATGTGGGTTTGAAAGCAAAAGAGTGGAACACCATGTGTTACATCCCAAAACCAGAATTATGGCCTTTCTTTTTGATTAAACCCTAACCCTAACTTGCAAATGAATAAATGTTCCAACCTCTTAACCTTTTGCTTTAAAGTCAAGGGAGCTATGTTATGCTGGAGAAGAAAATGAGCTATGTTGTGCTTATTTCTTGTTAACGAGAGCCCATAGTTGAACTCATTTAGGAAGAGCTCTTAACGTTTATTAGTCCCAATTTTTGTAGCTCATGGTCATTAGAAGAGAAGCCGAAAGGTTAAATACTCAAGTTGATCATTAAGGGTAAAAGAGACCTTTTTAAGGGAACCCTAAACCTATATGAGGAGAAGCCACGAGTTGGAGAAGTGGCAGAGGCTTATGGAATGTCGAAGCCCTTCCAGAACGTCACCGGAGCCGTCACCAATAGCCACCATGAAGCAGGAGCCACCGCAACCATGTAGAAGCAAGAAGAGGGAAATTATGACCCGTTTTGGAGAAGGGAAGAAACGGATAATTAAACCATGTTTTATATCTAAGTGAACGTTTCAGGGTGAGTTCTCAATACCCAGACCTAGTCATATCCAAAAGAGGATCTCCATTTAGAGTTTTGGTTTAAAAATTATGGTCATTTTCCTAAGACAGATCTGTGCGAATCAAATCTGCCAGCACAAGTTCCGAGTCATATTCCCGTTGATCTAGAAAGATTCACAGATTGATCTAGGTATCACTAGAAATATCTTTCTGTTTGCTTTCCATAACATCTTTAGAATCTTTTAGTTGAGTTTGATTACCAACAGCTTTGGATGCTTCTTTTGAATCACATCTTTAATCAAGGCAAAGGTGAGGCAGGACTTGTGGATCTATAAGTTGTATTTGTCTTAGTTGTATATGTGTGTGCAGAACCTAGAAGTTACAACATCTGAATCTCGTGAGATACTGCTTGGAAATTGTGTGGATTCCGCGGGTTTAAAGTTGAAGGCTGGTTTGATAATAGACGTGCAAACAAGCTGGAATTCAACCTACAAAATGCTTGATAGGGCTATATAGTATCGTGCTACTTTTGCTAACTTTAAAAAGTTTGAGGGAATAAACTATAAGTTCTTTCTTACAGATGAAAAATGGAACAGAGCAAAGGAGATTTGTGATTGTTTGGAGCCATTTGATGAGATCACTCGGCATATGTCATGGTCAATATATCTGACTTCTAAGTTGTACTTCATGTAGGTTTGGAAGATCCAGAATTGGCTGCAAGTAAATGAGACAAATACAGATGAAATTGTCAGAAATATGGTCATACCGGTGAAGGAGAAGTTTGATCAGTATTGGGAAGAAGTTAGCAAAATTTTCGCAATTGCAACTATCTTTGATCCATGGTTGAAGCTTACACTTGTGGAGTTTTTTTTTGGGAAGCTAAAATGACTTCTTTTGAAGAAAAGATGGAACATTGGCATTGAAAACTTCGTATTCTGTTTGATTAGTATGACAAAAACTCAAAATCCACATCACAATCAAGTTGAAACCTAAAACCTTAAACTCTAAATCCACATTTACAAAGTTTCCATTTTGGAAAAGCTCAAATTTTGAAAATTTCCATTTTTGGAAATTTCTTGTTTACGAAGTTTTTATTTAAGAAAAGTTTTCATTTAACAAAAGTTTCCATAGAACTAAACCGTTAATTCTTTTATCGCAGTTATGGACCATCAACCTCACTAACCACCGCTTCTTTCAAATCACAACTTCAACTAGAAGGCAAAGCTGAGGCATGACTTGTGGATCGATAAGTTGTATTAGGTTTAGTTGTATATATGTGTGTAGATCCTAGAAATTAGAGATTCATTGAACATTAAAATGGACAATGCCTGTTGATTGAGAAAGGATGCATGTATTATTGATTGGTCTTACTCTAGGCGTGTTAGAGCGCATGATTGATCACCGGCGCCATGCGTATGAGATATGGAGCACGGTATTACTTGCTGGTCTTTACGAAAGACGTTTTGCAAAGTGAGACCATGGTTGAACTGCAGACAGAGGGAGTGTTACGAATACAAGGGCTGACATGCATGTAAGATTATGGCGGAGGAGTCAGCAGATTTGTAAATGTGACGTTCTCGTGAGTATGAACTTGTTTTCTAGGGTTCTATAAACTTGTGCATACTGATGATTGTTTCCTGTCTAATCCCTAGCTTATGTAGATACTTATGTGGTTCTTTTTAATATTTCGTATAGCACTGTGGACATGTGAGATCGCCTCATTGGATAACTTGTTTCTTCTTGCAGGTGTGTAGATTTGTGCTGCTGTTGCATTAGTTCTATTTCCGGGAACAAAAAATGCATTTTTCTTTTTATTTCCAAGATTCTGGTTTGGTTTTCAATAAATAATTTTACAATATAATTAATATCTTAATAAATTGATTATGATTTGAAAAAAACTGTTAAATGAGTAGAATTCACCATATATTAAGATTTACAAGATTAGGATCTCCCAGCTTGAATGGTTATAAATCCAAAATTACCTCAAGAAAGGGAGTTCACACATGCAGATTTTCCTACCAATTTTATCTCAATCTAAGTTATGCTGGAGAAGAAAATGAGCTATGTTGTGCTTGCTTCTTGTTAACGAGAGCCCATAAGGTAAACTCATTTAGGAAGAGATCTTAACGTTTATTAGTCCCAATGTTTTTGGCTCATAGTCATTAGAAGAGAAGCCGAAAGGTTAAATACTCAAGTTAATCATTAAGGGTAAAATAGACATTTCCAAGAGAACCCTAAACCTCGAAACCTCTCTTGCCATCCTATCTGAGGAGGAGCCACGAGTTGGAGAAATGGAAGAGACTTATGGAATGTCAAAGACCTTCCGGAATATCACCAAAGCCGTCACCAATAGCCACCATGAAGGAGGAGCCACCGCAACAATGTAGAAGCAAGAAGAAGGCTGTTATGACCTGTTTTGGAGAAGGGAATAAACAGATAATTGAAACATGTTTTATATCTAAGTGAACGTTTCAGGGTGAGTTCTCAATACCCAGACCTAGTCATATCCAAAAGAGGTTCTCCATTTAGTGTTTTGGTTTTAAACTTATGGTCATTTGCCTAAGACAGATCTGTGGGAATCGAATTTCCCAACACAAGTTCGGAGTCGTATTCCCGTTGATTTAGAAAGATTCACAGATTGATCTAGGTATCACTAGAAATATCTTTCTGTTTGCTTTCCAAAACATCTTTAGAATCTTTTAATTGAGTTTGGTTACCAACAGCTTCGGATGCTTCTTTTGAATCACATCTTTAATCAAAAGGCAAAGGTGAGGCAGGACTTGTGGATCTATAAGTTGTATTAGTGTTAGTTGTATATGTATGTGCAGAACCTAGAAGTTACAACATCTGAATCTCGTGAGATACTGCTTGGAAATTGTGTGGATTCCACGGGTTTAGGGTTGATAGGGCTATATAGTATCGTGCGACTTTTGCTAATTTTAAAAATTTTGATGGCATAAACTACAAGTTCTTTCTTACAGATGAGAAATGGAACAGAGCAAAGGAGATTTGTGATTTTTTGGAGCCATTTGATGAGATCACTCGGCATATGTCATGGTCAATATATCCAACTTCTAACTTGTACTTCATGTAGGTTTGGAAGGTCCAGAATTGGCTGCAAGTAAATGAGACAAATACAAATGAAATTGTCAGAAATATGGTCATATTTATGAAGGAGAAGTTTGATCAGTATTGGGAAGAAGTTAGCGAAATTTTCGCAATTGCACTATTTGTGATCCATAGTTGAAGCTTACACTTGTGGAGTTTTATTTTGGGAAGCTAAAATGACTTCTTTTGAAGAATAGATGGAACCTTTGCATTGAAAACTTTGTATTCTGTTTGATTAATATGACAAAAACTCGAAATCCACATCACGATCAAGTTGAAACCTAAAACCTCAAACCCTAAATCCACATTTAGAAAGTTTTCATTTTGGAAAAGCTCAAATTTTGAAAATTTCAATTTTGGAAACTTCCTTTTATAGAAAGTTTTTATTTAAGAAAAGTTTTCATTTAACAGAAGTTTCCATATAAGGAAGGTTTCGAACCCTAGAACTAAACCGTTAATTCTTTTATCGCAGTTATGAACCATCAACCTCACTATCCACCGCTTCTTTCGAATCACAACTTCAACTAGAAGGCAAAGCTGAGGCATGACTTGTGGATCGATAAGTTGTATTAGGCTTAGTTGTATATATGTGTGTACAACCTAGAAATTAGAGATTCATTGATCATTAAAACGGACAATGCATGTTGATTGACAAAGGATGCATGTATTATTGATTGGTGTTAGTCTAGGCGTGTTAGAGCGCATGATTGATCACCGGCGCCATGCGTATGAGATATGGAGCACGGTATTACTTGCTGGTCTTCACGAAAGATGTTTTGCAAAGTGGGACCATGGTTGAACTGCAGAAAGAGGGAGTGTAACGAATAAGGGCTGACATGCATGTAAGATTATGGCGGACGAGTCAGCAGATTTGTAAATGTGACGTTCTCGTGAGTCTAAACTTGTTTTCTAGGGTTCTATAAACTTGTGCATACTGATGATTGTTTCCTGCCTAATCCTTTGCTTATGTAGATACTTATGTGGTTCTTTTTAATGTTTCGTATAGCACTGTGGACATGTGAGATCGCCTCATTGGATAACTTGTTTCTCTTTGCAGGTGTGTAGATTTGTGCTGGTGTTGCATTAGTTCTATTTCCGGGAAAAAAATGCATTTTCTTTTTATTTCCAAGATTCTGGTTCGGTTTTCAATAAATAATTTTACAATATAATTAATATCTTAATAAATTGATTATGATTTGAAAAAAACTTTTAAATGAGTAGAATTCACCATATATTAAGATTTACAAGATTAGGGTGTCCTAGCTTGAATGGTTATAAATCCAAAATTACCTCAAGCAAGGGAGGTAACACTTGCAGATTTTCCTACCAATTTTATGTGGGTTTGAAAACAAAGGAGTGGAACACCATGTGTTACATCCCAAAACCAGAATTATGGCCTTTCTTTTTGATTAAAACGCTAACCCTAACTTGCGAAGGAAAAAATGTTCCAACCTCTTAATCTTTTGCTTTAAAGTCATTTGGACCGTAGTTTACCTCAATCTAAGTTATGCTGGAGAAGAAAATTAGTTATGTTGTGCTTGCTTCTTGTTAACGAGGGCCCATAAGGTAAACTCATTTAGGAAGAGATCTTAACATTTATGAGTCCCAATTTTTTTCGCTCATAGTCATTAGAAGAGAAGCCGAAAGGTAAAATACTCAAGTTGATCATTAAGGGTAAAAGAGACATTTCCAAGGGAACCCTAAACCTGGAAGCCTCTCTTGGCATCCTATATGAGGAGGAGCGACGAGTTGGAGAAACGGAAGAGACTTATGGAATGTCGAAGCCCTTCTGGAATGTCACCGGAGCTGTTACCAATAGCCACCATGAAGGAGGAGCCACCGCAACCATGTAGAAGCAAGAAGAAGGCAGTTATGACCCGTTTTGGAGAAGGGAAGTAACGGATAATTAAAACATGTTTTATATCGAAGTGAACGTTTCAGGGTGAGTTCTCAATACCCAGACCTAGTCATATCCAAAAGAGGATCTCCATTTAGATTTTTGGTTTAAAAATTATGGTCATTTGCCTAAGACTGATCTGTGGAAATCGAATCTGCCAGCACAAGTTCGGAGTCGTATTCCCGTTGATCTAGAAAGATTCACAGATTGATCTAGGTATCACTAGAAATATCTTTCGGTTTTTTTTCCAGCACGTCTTTAGAATCTTTTAATTGAGTTTGATTACCAACAGCTTTGGATGCTTCTTTTGAATCGCATATTTAATCAAAAGGCAAAGGTGAGGCAGGACTTGTGGATTTATAAGATGTATTAGTCTTAGTTGTATATGTGTGTGCAGAACCTAGAAGTTACAACATTTGAATCTCGTGACCTACTGCTTGGAAATTGTGTGGATTCCCTGGAAATTGTGAGAACAGACGTGCAAACAAGATGGAATTGGATGCCAGCGGTCCTGTCTACTCCAGCTCATGGTCCTGGAGAATACCAACATCCTCAGTTAAAAGTTGCAGAGCTCATGAATGCCCAAGTAGGGGAATGAAATCAGCAACAGCTAGAATTATATATCAGCTAAGAGGATATTAACAAGATACAGGAAATCCGGCCAGCCAATACATATGTGCAAGATCATCTTTCTTGGATATGTACAAAAAATGGTAAGTATAGTGTAAAGTCTGGATATCATATTCAACATACTATGGGGAATGCAGAAGAAAATTCTGGCCAAATTCAAGATCAAGAGGTTTATAAACGGATTTGGAGACTTAAGATTTGTCCCAAATTGAAAATACATTTGTCCCAAGTTGAAAATGTTTTGGTGGAGAGTTGCTCAGAATAGTCTGCCGGTAGCTGAGAATTTACATAAGAGGAAATGCGCATTAGAGCCACTTTGTCAATTATATGGAGAAGAAATTGAATATGTTAACCATCTCCCTTTTTAATGTAGAGTTTCAGCTGAAGCTTGAGAAATAGCTCCGGCACATTTGGAAAATGAGGAACAGTCTAATCTTTAATAACAAAAGATACTTCATTCCTCAAATCATTCATAAGGCATTAATAGATCAGAAGCTTTGGAAGGATGCTCAAGGAAGGGCAGATCATCGCAATCAGCGGGATGCATTGGAAATCAGAGATTCTTTTAATACTCTCACTGATTTATCACGAGGAACCAATGCAAGCTGCTGTTTGGTTGATGCTTCATGGATTTCTAGCAGCAGTAACATTGGTATTGGGAGGAGCTTATTCACGAATGCAGAGAACCAGATCATCAAGACAAGAGCTTCTTTGTCACCAACAACAACACCTATTCAAGTAGAAGCTATTGCTTTTGTTACAGCACTGAAAGAGGTTCGGAAAATAGCACCAAAGGAAGTCATCTTTGCAGGGGATAATGTCAGTCTGTTTAATGAGTTAAATGCTAACAAAATATGCAATCGTTGTAGTCATTCTGATATAGCCACCACCATTCAGGATATCAAGAACCTTTCCACACATCCTTTTACATATTCATATCGAAAGGTTCCGAGACATCTTGTAATGGAAGTAGATATCCTTTCTAAAAAAATGCAACGGAACGTAGATCACCTTGCACCATGGATATTGTAATCGTTTCTGGCCGTTTAATATATCTTACTGTTGACAAAAAGAAAAAAAACGCCATCATTTCGTCGAACACTTAATAGGCGATATTATATAATATCTTAAAGAAACACCTGCAGAGAGACAAACAAAAATGTCTTAAATCGAGAACCAAACCACAAGTTGGATCTGTCTTCAACCTACGATCTGTCTCACTAACACAAACGTTGACTAATCTTACAATCAACCAAATGACGAAAGGAGTTGAAGAACAGATTAGTTTTCAACTTATATCCGTAGCTCCGCTGAAATCAAGAATGGCGGATAAATCTCCGAAAAGAAAACAAGTATCACCTGAATCTCTATTTCTCTCTATTCTCGATAATCTTTTTGTGAATTCTAAAAAATTCGACCAATGTTTGCGCAAAAGTGTCTATGCTAGTCGAGAGTATTCGATCAATCATCCGAAGAACAAAAGTTGTCAAACGGAATCTACGAATTCAGATGTGTGTAGCTTAAATTTTGCAAAAGTTGGTAACTTTACTTCAAGAGCCAATGATACAGCTCCTTTGATCAAATCTGTAACACTTGGTCCAAGAGTTGGATTAGATGTGAGTCATCTTCTCAAATCTGCATTAGCAGGAGGAATCTCTTGTGCTTTCTCTGCTTTTCTAATGCATCCAGTGGACACTGTGAAGGTATAAATAATAATCTCTGACTTACTTCTTGTTTAGTACTTGTGAGATTGCTCTCGTTAACCATATTGGTGTTCAATAATTAGACACAAGTTCAAGCATCAACAACGTTGTCGTTTTTGGAAATATTGTCAAAGATTCCAGAGATTGGTGCTCGTGGTTTATACAAGGGATCTATTCCCGCAGTTGTTGGTCAATTTGCAAGGTTTATGAATTATCATCATCTCCTTATGCTCTGCCTCGTACTTTCGCTTTTGCTTATAAGCATCATCGTGATTTGGTCTCTTGTTTTCGATATTTCAGCCATGGTTTACGAACAAGTATATATGAAGCAAGTAGACTGGCGTTGCCGCTCGTTGCTCCTGGTCTCCTCGACATCCAAGTTATTAAAATCTCATTTTTCAACTTCATGCTACATAGCGTTTCGTCATTTGATTTGTTTCCTTTGGTGGAATCTTGATTGTTTAGGTTCAACCACTCGCGTCTTTTCTTGGCACGGTTTTGGGGACAACACTGCGAATACCATGTGAGGTGTTGAAACAACGGTTACAAGCCAATCAGTTTGATAACATTGTGGAAGCTACGGTTTCGACTTGGTATCAAGATGGGCTCAAAGGACTCTTTCGTGGGACTGGCGTAACTCTTCTACGCGAGGTTCCGTTTTACGTTGCAGGTATGGGACTTTACAACGAATCAAAGAAGGTAATCTTTTCTCTTTGTTAACCAAGAAGTTTCGGAACTAGGCCGATAATCTCCTCGGCCTAGGGACCAGAGCAAGTTAATAGAGAACTAAAACATTTGACATCGTTGGATTTGAGTTGCAAAGCTGGTGGAGAGACGATTAGGGAGAGTGCTTGAGCCGTGGGAGGCTATCGCGGTTGGAGCCTTGTCTGGTGGTTTCACGGCTGTTTTAACGACGCCATTTGATGTGATTAAAACTAGAATGATGACGGCTCCACAAGGCGTGGATTTATCTATGTGGATGGCTGCGTATTCCATTCTCACACATGAGGGCCCTCTTGCTTTCTACAAAGGAGCTGTTCCAAGGTTCTTCTGGACTGCTCCTCTTGGAGCCTTGAACTTAGCAGGTTATGAACTTCTTCAAAGGGCTTTGATCACACCTCTTGGTCAATCAGTGCACAGCGATTAACATTCGTCTTACTAAAGAAAGCACTACACACATAGTTATGAGTCGACTAGTCATTTGTTCACATGTATTCATTGTTGATATTGGGCCCTGTCTGTCTTTCTTTTCTTATTAACTAAGTTTTTTTTTTTTGGTCATCTGGAGAATTAAATTAACATCAAAAGTAACTTTACAAAGGAACAACCCGATAGTCAGCAACAAAGAGAACGACCCTTTCCTAATAACCATCGGATCCAAAAACCACATATCAAAAACATAATGACAATCTTGATTCCTCTAGCAATGATGTTGTTGACCACCGGAAGAGATCCATTTAGAGCTTTCCAGAGAAACATTTTGATCTTTGGTGCTGTTTTCAAACTCCAAACTTGGTCCTTCAGAGGATTTATTGATGGTAAACATGATGATTCACGGATCAGGAACTCATTTTGTTTTTTATTAGATAACCAAAAGCCTGATTTAATCGAGTAGATGCCGCTTTTATTGAACTCCCAAATCCAGAAGTCGTCTCTTCTTACCACTGGTCTGATCGCCAAAATTATATCCTGTTGGAAGAACAATTCCTTCAACTTATGTCTAATCCAACACTTTCTCTCCACATCAATTAACTGGCTAACAAACATATCAATGTCAATGAGGGAGTTTATGATCAAGGGTCTTCGCAGGCTTTCATCTCTGATCCACTTATCAGTCCACACTCTTATGGTCTTGCCATTCCCTACTTTCTTAGAAATCCCTTGAACTAAAAGGTCTCTCCCATGAAGGATGCTTCTCCAAGCAAAATAAGGTTTAGAGTTTAAATCTGCTTCCAAAAAGGATTCATTCTCAAAATATCTGCTCTTTAGGATTTTAGCAAATAAGGAATCAGGTTCTTGACAGATCCTCCACGCCTGCTTAGCCAATAATGCTTGATTAAAACACTCTATGTCTCTAAAACCCAGACCACCATCCTGTTTAGAAATGCACATTTTTTTCCAACCAACCCAATGAACTTTTCTTTGCTCTTCTTTCGAATTCCACCAAAAATCTGACATTGCACTAGTGAGAGAGTCACAAGTTGTTTTGGGGAGTCTAAAACACTGCATAGCATACACCGGCATCGATAATGCTAGTGCTTTCAATAAAAGTTCTTTTCCCCCTTGCGATAATGATCTAGCAAACCAACCGGACAACCTATTTTTCAACGCTTTGTGAATGTAAGCCAACATTTCTACTTTTGAACTCGAGAAACATTCTGGTAATCCTAGATATGCACCCGTTCCTCCTTCATTTTCAATCCCTAAGCTTTTTTTCACCATATCTTTCACACTAGCGTTCACTTTGGATCCAAAGGTTATAGCAGATTTACCTCGATTCACAGTTTGTCCAGTTACTACCTCATAAACCTTTAGAATTCTTTTGAGCTCGATGCATTGTTCTTCATTTGCTTTACAAATAAACAAGCTGTCGTCCGCAAAAAGTAAGTGATGAATGGATGGACCCTCTTCTGAGAACTTAATGCCAGTTAAAACTCCTTCTTTTTCAGCTTGATTTAGCAGATGAATCAGGCCTTCCGTACACAGCACAAACAAGAAAGGGGACAACGGGTCTCCTTGTCTTAAACCCCTTTGCGGAACCACTAAACCATGAGCTTTATCATTTATAAGGACAGAATAAGTCACTGAAATAACGCAGAACATGATCCAGTTTATCCAAACACCATGAAATCCTATAGCCACTAGAAGAGCTCTTCGAAAATTCCATTCAACCCTATCGTAAGCCTTTGACATATCAGATTTTATAGCCATAAACTCTTTAGCAACTTGGGAATGACTCTGCAAACTATGAATCAGCTCATGCGACACTATGATATTATCAGAAATCAACCTCTTTTCTACAAAGGGAGACTGTGTCGGGAAACAATACTAGCCATGAAAGGTTGGATTCTTTTAACCATAATCTTTGAGATTATCTTATATAACACAGAACAAAGGCTAACAGGACGCAAATCAGCCATTAGGTTTGAGTTTACCTTTTTTGGGAGAAGACAAAGATGGGTATAGTTCCATTCAGCCGAGAAACTGCCTTTTGAGAAGAACTATTTGATTTCTTTTGTCACTTGATTCCCTACGATCCCCCAAAACTGTTGAAAGAACAGACCATTCATTCCATCTGCTTCTGGAGCACTTGATGCTTTAATTGAGAAACCCGCCTCTTTAACTTCTTCATCAGAAACTTCTTTGATCAAATTCTTATTCATTTCTTGAGAAACCTTTGGTGTAAAATTATGAAACAGCTCTTGGAAACTTGAAGGATTGGAAGATTTAAATAACTTGGCAAAATACTCTGCTGCCACATTCCCTTTTGATGCTTCTGCCCTTTGTTCAATTCCATTTTCATCCATGAGTTTTTCAATGGATTTCCTTGCCCTGTTCTCCTTCACCCAAGCATGGTAGTATTTGGTGTTTCTATCTCCCACTTTCAGCCATCTTTCTCTGCTTTTTTGACTCCAATACTCCTCCTCTGCTTTGTAAGCCGCCATCAAATCCTTTTTGAGTAGATTGACCTTCTGCGTATTTGGCTTACTTGAAGAGTGTTCTTTCTCAAGCTCAATTTGACAATGATGAATTTTATCCTTTGCGTTACTGTTTGACTTTCTCTTTAGTTTACTTAGCTCCTTCCTACACAATCTGATTTTATCAGAAACCGAAGCTGCCTTCGCTGAGTGCGCAAAATTCCAAGTATGAGTAATGGCCTGATTTACCCTTGGTTCTCTAAGAAGGCATTTATCGAATCTGAATTTTCCCCTATAAACTTCCTGAGAGTTGATCAGACTAACCAACACCGGTCTGTGATCAGAACCTTGCTTTTCTAAAAAAACTTGGTTTGAGGCTGGAAAAACGCGATTCCATTCTTTATTCCCGAAACTCCTATCTAGTTTGCATTGAATCCAAGACGTTCCTCTCATACCTCCCCAAGAAAAAGCATTACCCGAGCTGGCTAATTCAATCATTTCACAAGCCTGAATCATATTGCCAAAAGGTAAGAAAGAAGACTCAGTTCTGATTCTGCCTCCAACCTTTTCTGCATTATGTAGGAGATCATTGAAATCTCCAAGCATACACCAGCTTTCTTTTCTAAGGATTCCAATCCTTGACAACCTTTCCCAAATTCTCGGTCTATTCCTTTCAACCGGAGCTCCATATATACAGGATACAAAAAAGGAATAATCTTCAAACTGAACATGGTAATCAATGAGATTTTTATCAGAAAACTTCACATCGACTACCACACTATTCTTCCAAAAAAGCGCTAACCCGCCACTTTTACCAACAGGATTCACCGTATGTACATGATCATAGCCTAACCAAACCTGAAGATCCACTAAAACATTTCTACGATGCATGGTTTCCATTACGAACATCATCTCAGGAAAATACTTGCCACGTATTTCCTTGAGACGTGGAATTACCAAGTTTTGAGACCGTCCCAATCCTTGGCAATTCCAGCTAAGAATGCTCATAAGGACTTGGGCAGTCCCTCCTTTGGGACCACCTTAAGAAGCTTTCGATTTTGATAAGTGCTGAAATATTTTCCTTCTGCCTCTGCTTTCCTCTTGCTTAAAAGCCCTTTATTTACTCCTTTCTTAAATTCAACCTCCTTCTTTAAACCCATGGGATCGCGAGCTTTAAAAGATCTCATGTTTTTAGGTGGTCTTCTTCTCTGTTTAATCGCTTTAGGAGTAGTCCCGGAATAGTCAGCAACATCTGCATTAGCTCTGTAAACTGTTGGACTATCCAGCGATCTGAAGGAGCCTTCCATTGATTCAGATGGCGAGTCCATAGATCTAGCATACTTTGAGGAATACTGAATCGGGCAAACACTACTATCTTTGAAGGCAGAAGCCATTAACTTTTCTTTTTGGTCACTAGTTCTGTTCACCACCCTACTCATATCTTTTCCTTCAAACTCAAAAACCAGACCCTTTCCTTTATCAACTTCGTTTGTAACAATAGGTAGATGTTCCAAACTGAGCATAGATTTTTGAGCAATTGGATCATTGGCAATATCCTCCAAGGAAGCTTTTACTCTTTCCTCACGGATCACTCTTTCTGGACCATTAGCAGAAATCAGATACTGTCTCATTCCTTCAAGAACCTCTTTTGCTATTCGAGGTCGTCCTGTCGCTACATTAATCCCAACCTGATCTTCTTTTAGCACTCCAAACAGAGGATCAGATATCTTAAGAAACAGAGTTCTCTTCTCTATCTCAATTAGCAAATTTTGTTTCCTTAAATCAGCTTGAGGCTTTAAACTTTTTTGACGCAATGGGCATTGAGATTGATCATGAGTTAAACATTGACAAGAGAAACAACGTTTATGAATTATTTCATACTCATACCTCACTGTTGTTTGTTCACCATTCGGTAGATTTACTATTTTTGATCTTCTCAAAGGATTGGCAATGTTGAAACGCACCTTCACTCTCACATACTCCTGGTTTTGCGCTTTTGCTGGATCGAAAGCTACTTCCACTACTTGACCCACTAGGTTACCCAATGCCGTGATCGAAGCCGCTGTGTAGTAGTTCACAGGGACATTGTATAACCGAACCCATATTAGCAGATATTTTAAATAGTCTTCAGGAGGCTTTTCGACCCAACGTTCAATCGCCAGAGCCCAATCGTTGAAAGAGTGGACTCCCTTTTCAAGTACTTCGACAAGATCGTGCTCATGCTTGAAAACGAATTGGAATCTCTCTTTAGTAAGCGCAACTCCTCTCACTTTATCATATTTTTGCCACTTCCTTGGCATATCCAAAATCAGACTAGACATTTTTTGACTCTCCGGATTAAGAAGACGACCAATTACGCTGATGGAGTTGTTTTGGCTCGAGCAGAACTCTGATCGATCTAGCAGATTAAAGGGAATATCTTCTTCTTCAGCTATAGACATAGCCAGCAGAGCTTTGTCGATTGAGGAAGACATGATTCCTCACGTCCACAAAAACACTAGAACCTCTCAAGAAGAAACGAAACCAAAAAGAACACTTTTTTTTAACAGTACCCAGATGAATAAACCCTAGAAAGATTGCAGATTCAGCTGAAAAGGGAAAATGTAACAAGTATCTGGAAGAAACGAGAAGAAGGAGAAAAGAGATTCCCAGTCAAAGCTCAAAATCTTTTAAAAGTCAAAGACTCTAAAAGAAACAGAGAGTCTTAAGCTAAAAAAAGAGAGTCCTTTTCGTGTTTTTTTTATTAACTAAGTTTTTAACCCATGCATATTTTTAATACAAATATATCTGATTAATAATATTTATTGAGATATTATTTTCATATCCATGATAATATATTATTACATAATTGCTTTAATCTCCAAAATTTACAAATTATCAAAAGAAATTTGTGATTAACGTTATTACTTTCCACCTATTAATTATGTATTTGTTAAGAAACTATCAAATTCAACTATAGTTTTCCAATTAAAAAAAAATGAAAATTCACATCAAAATCTATATATTTCATCAATATTTAACTAACTTTGTAGTATAAATGTTTTAAAAAATTATTCAGTAAATCGGCTTAAACTTTTAAGAAAGATAGAAGAATCCAATTTTACTAATTTGGATTTGTGGAATGTTTTTACTAAATTAGAGATTGATCACCCCTTGTGATTGACTGATCACTAGCCCAAAAAAATAAAAATAAAATTATTAGATTTCGCCCAATCTTTTTATATTTTCTCTAGCCACCTCATCCATTTACAAATAAGAAGTTAAGCCTCTATACCATTCATACACACAACCTTCACTTGATTTTCTAGTTTTCCATAGATTTCATAGCTTTCATTGCGTGAAAGAAGAACATCATACTTATTGTCTCCACTTGAGAAAAGCTTTTCTGAACCCTCTCATCTATCTATATTGATATTGATTTTGATTCTTATTGTTTTTTTGTATACTTTTAAATCATCATGTTTGAGTAATGAATCGTTGAGTTAATGGTTAATTCGTAGGAGAATTCTTGGCATGATAAATAGGAATGCTAGAATAGAGATACTATTGTATTCTTCATTTAAATTTGTATTTACTGCAAGATCTGGAGTAGCTAACCAGATATTGAAATTGAATTTGATTTTTGTTTGATCATGACTTGATTAATCAAGTGGAACTAATTTAGATGGGCTTGACTCGAAGTGAACATATCAAACCTCATATACCGCATTTTTAATCTATTTGGTTGTCAATAAAAATTAACTTATTGAATGATTAGAGATATATGAGTCCACAGTACTACCGTAGGTTGATTGCACCTTAGTGATTTGAATTCGGAAATAAAATTGAGTTAATCTTACTATTCTAGAACCTAAATAAATTAATTCTCGAATCCCTGGATAGTTTTTCTTAAACCCATCTCTTAGTTATTCGAATTTTACTGCAACTTAAACCCTGCTTCATCTTAGCTTAGCCATTAATCTGAAAAAAATTGAAGTGTACAATAGTTTTTCGTGGATTCAATCCTAAAATACTATAATTATCTACTATATTCTTGCAGTCTGATCATTGAAATTATTTTAGATAAAGAGAAAACCAGAAGTGGAACATCTCACTCATCAAGAAATTAGCATTGTTGCGGGAGACCGATATTGATACCTTTATAGTCTAAGGTTTTTTATTATTTTAATTTTTCTTCTTTATTTCAGTAAAACATGGAAGATCGACACAAAGATGAAGATCCTCCACAGTAATACAAAAATTTTTCTATGGTTCCATAAAACACACCTTACGAACATTATGAGATCTATTTGCGATCCTCTTTAAAGAGGCACATCATGAGTATATGTCCCCATGTCCTTCATCCTCAGAAGAATAACACATGCATGTTGTAATTCTCAGAAATGGCAAAGATAATTTGCCCCAAAAGTACCCAACCGAAAGTGGAGAAGAAAAAAAGAAATGGAGAAAGAACAAGTAAATGATTCCGACGAGGCCAAAGAGGAAACATAAGACCCATCTGAGAAGCCGAAACTACTGACGAAGCTTTCAATCAACTGATTCTCCAAGATCCACTAGAGATAGCACTAATAAAAGATCAAGCATAATGTTGCAATGAAGAAGTCATGGGGGAAAGCGACGAGAGTACAGAGGAATCATTGGAGGTTTACGAAAAGCTGCTAGCCAATATCCAGATAAAAGATAAAGGAGGTAAATCTCCACCATGCCTAACGTGCTAGCTGGCCCATGAAAACATAGGAACTGTAAAACCTTCAAAGATTATATATATTGAATCATAACCTGCAGACCACATTAAACAAAACTCACATTATCGCATTATTACTATAGTCTCGAGTCTCCAATCACGGTTCCATCATGCAAACTTCAGTTCTGCATAAACTCTACATTCAAGGTTTTTGTGAGCTTTCTCATTGAATTACCATTAAAGGTAGAAGATGTTGGGTTCTAAAAAGCTATTTGGTGGTGAGGTTAAGATCGCTTAGTGTTACCAGAGTCTCCTTGGGGGTGCAGTATATTATGCAAAACCGCAAGAGAGAATTGAACTATTGATGTCAGCAGTTTCTCTGAGGGCTTCTCAGAATGCAAATCATCGATCCTTTGCAATGTGAACAAATGGGACAACCTTTTTTTGTTCCATTTTGAACATAACAAGTAGTAGTTATAACGATTTATGAAGTATTCTGGACAGCAACTTGAAATGCAGCAGGAGTGACCACAATAAAGAACCCTTTTTGACTATAATCTTGATCCAACAAGTTGTATACTTTAGCAAGAATTGGAAGAGCCTTCATTGCAATAACCTGTCTACGAGTAATTTCATTTGACTCCTTCAAACCAGCAAAGAACTTAACCATAAATGCAAGGATCATTAGATTCATTTGTATTCTCTAACTCATCCCATAGAGTCTTCAAATGTGTGTAGTAATTAGATAGTCATAGAACCTTGATGGAGATTTTAAATTTCTTGAGTCATATTGAATGTCCTTTGAAAACTATTTAAGTGAAATCGACTATGTGCATCAAGCCATAGATCAGTAGCATCAGTCATATGTAAGACACTACAATAGAAGGAGAAACCAAGTGTAATAGCCATGACTTAACCATCCTATTACATCTAGACGAAAATTGAAATCTGATTCAAGAGGACGAGGCAATGATGCGTCTATAAATCCAGTCTTATTCTTAGCATGTAATGTGATTCCCATCGCAAAATTTCAGTCAACATAATTCGTTCCATCTAAATGAAGAGAGATGTTGATAAAACTTGGATGATCCTTACTATGAATAAAGAAAGGAGACTGACTTGGATCAAAAGTTTCCAGAGGATGATTCAGAGGTATATTGGTCATGTTATTGGTAGATTGACTCGATTCATGAGGCAAGCTCGTTGAATCTGCAAAAAAAGTAGTTCTCCAAGAATATTTCTTAAGTGAAACCGTCGAAAAAAGGAAATCGATCAATAACGAAGAAAAGCTCAACAATGAGAGAATCAAGCAAAAATCAAAGGCATTGGCTCTGATACATATCACAGTTGAGAGAAAACAAAAGGCGAAATGAAGATATTTATAAATTTATGTATATCGATCTTAAACGCCCCGACCGCCACCACCGTCCATGGGCCCCAAGACCGCTCTCGGCCCATGCGCCCCACCCTCAGTCGACAGCCGGTGCATTATTTTGAGAAGCTTTGAAAGACTTGTTTACTAACCCTGCAATCACCACCTGATCTTTTCCAATGATTTTTCTTCACTCACACGGTACCGGAAATGATTTCTCAATAGTCACCCATATTTGGACTTTTCCAGCTCACGTACGCTTAACTTTGGAGTCTATCTAGACAAGTGACCGAAAAGATAAGTGCACTTTGGTGGCATAGATAGCCAAATTATTTTAAGCCTCTCCAAATGCATCAACACATACCAGAAATTGGAATGTCACAATCACCCCCAATCACAGAGCGAGACATCGTCGCTGCAGTCGTCTAGGTTCAGCTCTGATACCACTTGTAACACCTACACCGCCACCGTCTATGGGTCCCATGACCGCTCTCGGCCCATGAGCCCCACCCTTGTCCGATAGATGGTGGGTTATTTTAAGTGGCTCAAAAAACTTGTTTACTGACCTTGCAATCACCACATTATCTTTTCTCATGGTTTGTCTTCACTCACACGGTATCAGAATTGACTTCTCGATAGGTCACCTATCCTGGGACTATACCAGCTGAATCGCACTTAACTCTAGAGTTCTCTTTTGACAAGTGACCAAAAAGATAAATGCACTTTGGTGACATAGGTAGTCAAATCAATTGTTTTAAGCATCTCCACATGCACCACCATATACCAGAAATTAGAATGTTACAGATCTGAAAAACATATTACACTATGTACAAGTATTACATAATATCGATATTCAATTGATTAAATTAACTAGCTTCCAAGAAAAAATTAAACTAATATCAACTAAAATATAAACCGGATTGAACATCTGAATAGAGATAATATTCTCTAATATCAATGTAATTTGGTATGAATCTCAATCGATGGATTGATAAATATATTGAGAATCTTATACTAATAAAATTGAACCTAAAGTGTCTACATAAGATTTAAAACCATCAGTTAAATATATCAAATCAGTATATTAATTAAATCTTAAAATTTTGTTACGATTTCCAAAAAATCAATCTTTCAAAACATCAGAAACTGATATCACCAATTAAAATATGACAAATCAACACTTTAGTTAAATCTTAAAAATATTAAAATTTCTACAAAATCATATTAGTTTTAGTTTTTCAAAAATAAAATTTCAGTATCTCAAAAATGAATACATTTTTCAGTTACTAAAAATGTCATATTTTCTTCTTTTTTTTATTCTGATTTCTCCACACATGGTATATAACACAAACATATTAGAAAAACCTGTTAATATTTTTGATAAATTAGTTATTTAACTAAATAAAAATTAATTGTTTTATCATTGATTTACTTAACAAAGTCTAAAATATTATAAAGCCCCAACTCCACCTCTGCTGGTCTACAACGGTTCTAAATGTCGAAAATATGTGAAAAAATGCTATGTTAAAACATGTAAACTACATATTTCTTAGTTAGACTTTAGTTTCAGACTTCTATAAGACACTTCTTGTGTAGACTTCTATACTAGACTTATTGTGTAGACTTCCGTACTATACTTCTTGTCTAAACTTCTTGCGTAGACGTCTCTAATGTTTACAAACTTCCCCTTTCATGTTATTGGGGATACATGTTTACTGTCAAATGTTATTTGAGGTTTTTAGACATGTTTCATTCTACATATTTGTAACTCTGCATGATTTAATTTGTTGCATGCCCATTTCAACAACTGTGTTTTGGAGGAAAGAGAGGGAATGTTCCCAATTTGGGATGATGATGAAGAAGATCAGCAGATTAATAGCTTTGTGAAAGCACTGTTTGGAGATTTTGGTGGTGGTCCCGAGAAGTTGAAGAAAGGTGATTGGATGGTTCATGGTATTAAGGTCTCCAACAATGTGAAGTTGGACAAAAACAAAGTATCGGATGGAGAAAGCCAAAAAGGTCTCGTTTAGGGACTTCTTCTTTTTGGATGATGGTGGCTTGAGTCTTCCCGAGAAAATGAAAAGACACTTCGACCAATGCTGCATTATCCATGGAGATGAAGAAAGGGTTTGGTGGTTGCAATAAGAAGTTCAAACTCTCTAACTGATAAGGTAGAAGCTGTCAAACATAATATATCAAAGATGAAAGATGGAAGAACAGAGCAGCAGGTGAATTCAAAATGATGTCGGTCAGAAAGAGGAACATCATGGTCGGGTAAGTTTCGATCCCTCTAAGAAACCTACTAAAAACAACTCATGTGAAAGCAATGCTTGGAGAGTTTGGTGGTGGTCCCTAGAAGTCGAAGAAAAATGATTGGATGGTCCATGGTATTAAAGTCTCCAACAATGTGAGGTTGGACAATACAGTGGACAACAAATGAAGTATTGACTCGGATAAAGAAAGCTGAAAGATGTCTCATTTAGGGACTTCTTTTTTGTGGATGATAGGGGCTTGAGTCTTCTCGAGACAATAAAAAGACACTTCGACCAATGTTGTGCTCTGTTATCCCTGGAGATGATGAAAGGGTTTGATGATTGCAATAAAATATTCAAACTCTTAACTGATAAGGTAGAAGCTGTCGAGCATACCATATCGAAGATGAAAGATGGAGGACAGAGGAGTAGATAACAAATGATGCCGGTCAGAAAGATGAACATTCTGGTCGGGTTAGTTCTGCTCCTTCTAAGAAACTACTAAAACAACTCATGTAAAAAAAATGGTAGAAAACAGAGAAAGAAGTAGGCTGATTATTTGTAGACTTCAATTTATGTTATTGTTGGTTGGTTGTTGCGGATTTGAGTTTGTTTATTTGGGATGAAGTTGTTGATATTCAATAAACTAAATCTATTACGTTTGTTTTTTTTTTCTTTTTTGATGTTTAGTAATGATATGATAAAGTACGAAATTGCAGAAAGAGCCAGCAGCTCCAAATGAGAGTGTAAATGGTGGCAACGATCCGAATGTCATTTATGTTGATAAAGTAAAATCATCAAAAGAGGAGGTCAATGCTTAGTTAGAGAAACAAGACATTAAAAAAGTAGCAATGCTTGTGGCACGCGAAAAGAGTGATAGGATGAGGAGGTTGGCTTCTACATAGGTTTCACATTTTTTAAAAATAAATAGCACCGCAATAATCACTCCAAACTAGGATAAACTAGCCGTTGGATTGGCTGATAAGCAAAAAGTGGAGGTTCTACTTGATTGGCTGAAACTTGATTTGTAAGTCATCACTCTCTAAATGGTTTATTGTGTTCATAATTCTAAGTAGTATGAACTCTTATCAGTCAGTTAATAAACTCTTATTACAAGCAACTATCCGAAAAAGACAAAAGGCTTTGTTCAAGAATAGTGGTGGACAGCGAACGTTAAGGCAATGGCTACATGGCACGGTACAGACTTCTATCTCAGACTTATTTTACAGACTTCTTTATCAGACTTCTATTGTAGACCATATACTGATTTATTTGGTTTGCTTACTCACTGTAGCACATGGATGATGCGATGAATCTACTTAGACTTCATAGCGTCAAGCGCATATAATGGTTTGGGTCGGAGATAATTTGCTTGATTGATAGTTTTTTTTGGATTGACATGGACTATGAATTATAAGGATTTGGTTGCGTCTCCGCCAGATCCGGATGACTCAGGTAAATTTTACATGCTGATGCGTTTGATTATTATACAGGTGAAGAGCCAGCTTACTGCAGAACAAACAAGACATGGAGTCTCGAAATGGCGATATATATGCCCATTGCTCATAACAAAAGATCATTGGATAGCTCTACTAGGTATCACCACTGTTATTGTTATAAATGTTTTTAACATTAACATTAACGATTTAGTACACGGTTAAAACAGTTAACCAATTAGCATTGTCATCTCGATGAATAAGGTGTATCCGACTCTGGAGCTGAAGATGGTGGTTTGGGTGTACATGTCATCGGTGGATTCGAAGACTAATCCTTTTGGGTTGGACGATGAAGATTTCATAGTAGAGGTTGAGATGCAGGAGGAAAAGCTTAGGACTGATTCTTATTTTAGTGAATATAAATGTTCTCAAGAAGGTCCTACTCGAGAAATTAAAGACATTGAGCTTAGGTCACGAGGTTATGATCGAGATTATGTGCACCCTTAGTGGACGATGACGAACCATATTCTTCCGGTTTTGGTTCCAATGTCCATTCTAATCAAATCCTATCTAGTAACAATGACACTTTTTTTGATACATCGTACATGTAGGTGTATCCAATTATGAGTCTTGTCACAAGAGCAAGGAAGAAATTGTTGGTGGAATACCTGGATGTTCACCCCATACACATGTTTTCACGTGGTCACTCCCACTTGGACAGTCTGAAGGTTTATGAAAACATCATTCCATGTGTTCACGTCCCCATGGGAAGTCTCGCCCTCAGCTAGATGGTGATGAACTTGATATCCCTTTGATGTTTGAAGATATCAAATACGACACTGCTGAGAAACCAGATTTTGATATTGATGAGACTGACGATTCTGTTATCATGGGCAAGCCGTATGCTAGCAAAGACGATTGCAAGATTATTTTAGCCATTTAAGCCTCAAGAATAGGGTGCATTTTAAACAAACAAGGACAAAGCGTGACTATTTTGTTCAATAATGCAGAATAAGCGTTGTGATTGGTGGATCATGAGATATGTTATTGTGGATATTATGAAATACACAAAACAAAGCTCGAGCACATATGAAACATTGACACACGGCCCAACTATACAGACACAAGGCTTCTTCGCACGTTATAGCGTCAGTCCACAAGTCAAAATATGGAGACTCAATCACTGAGCCTAAGGCTGCCGAGTTGCATCAACTAGTTTTTGAGGATTTATGTATGTCTGCTTCTTATATGAAGTGTTCCAAGGCTAAGGAGATTCTTGTTACAAGCGTCAAGGGTACTGAAGATGATTCCTACATTAAGTTGCATGAATATCTCCATATCCTCAAGCTTTCCAATCAAGGCACCATGGCGAATTTGAAAACAGAAACTGATGAAAACTGTTTGAAGAGGTTTCTTTGCATGTTCTTAGCATTCAAGTGTTCCCATTAGCCTTCTCTATTGTTGACAGTGAGAACGATGACTCATGGACTTGGTTTCTTTAGATTTCTATCTTGATACCATTAGAAATAGCTTATTCTCAACTTTCCAGAACATCCGACCTTGCTCGATGTAGAGGTATATTATTAAAGTTATTGCAATTTCATTCCATAGATGCGAATATATTCAAAGCTGAATTGGTTTCTGATACACTGGATTTAAACTCTTATTTCCTACTGTAAGTGCACAACATGAAAATTGTAATATAAAAGATTCAGATTCGAGAGGACCAATGTTACACTAAAATTCTATGAGGAAACAATATCAAGCTAAGATAATATGAGATTGGTTTTGGTAACAATTTAAAAGAACAAACGAGGGAAGAAATCAAATGAATAAAGTACTAGACTAGGGAGCTATTCGCGGGAGGAAAAGAGCATGTGATCGAATAACTTTTCAGGGGACACTTAGGTTCAGATCTAGAATTCGAACATAGAGATAGATTGGGCCACTTTCGTGGAACCATCAACTTTGCTTAAACCGCCTAAATTCTTAAACTATCGTTTAGATCTAGGGTTGCAAACAAGCATTTAACAACATGTTCGATTGATTTCACAATTGCTTTGACTTCAACTTTCGTTGGCCAAAGACTAATTGCTTACCATGGTTTCTTCTAGCAACCTATTACACTTTTGATGAATAGGAATACTTAAATTCAGAGAATTAGTGATCAAATAAATCTCAGAAATAAGATCAACAATGATAAAGATAATTTGATTAAGCCCTATTTGTATTCGATTTAGTTACTCAGAATCTCCGTTGAAAAACTCCCAAATCTAGCAAGATAGATTACTCAGACATAGAAAGAGAGATCCTAGCAAGATATGAACAGAAATTTATGAAACTTTATTAGATAGAACTAGGGTTTAGAAATCTTCTCAAGTGTTTGTAAAGATCCGTCTCTCAAGCCTTACAAGCTACACTTTCAACTGAAAAACCCTTCAAGATTCGCCGTCTCTCTCTCTTATTTTTTAGAAGTAGACAGCAAACTAAGAAAAAGCTTGAAAAACTAATTAGGGCTTTGCACCCTTTTATTGAAGGAAATCGGCATCTGTCTCCCTAAGATTCCGGAGCGGGTGCTCCGGTCTGGATCAAGTGCTCCGGTCTGGATCAGGTGCTCCGGTCTGGATCAAGTGCTCCGGTCTGGATCAGGTGCTCCAGAATCATCCTTGAACCAACTTAGCGCTTTTTACTCCTTTTTGTCCGGCTTTTACTCCTTTTGGTTCAAATATCTCCAGCAGCTCCAATCCTTATCTGCTGCTTCTCAACAACCTAAAATGAATCAAAAATAACCACAAAGGACTCGACAACAATTTAAAAACAACTGTTAGTATGCGTATAAAACGCAACACATCAACTCCCCCAGACTTAGACCTTTGTTTGTCCTAAAAAAAAAGAAAGTTTAAACACGCAGAAGTAGTTTTAAAACACAAGGATTCTCAAAATCTCAGGAACCGTGGAACTGGTTGAACCTGCAGACCACACGCTTCAAAATATGACAATACATCCTTTCTTAAAACTCCTCCAACACCTTCGCGAACCCTGTTCCATACTTAAATCAAGAGACACTTACATGGCAGGGGACTTTGAAATGTTTTTAACAAAAAACACACTTGTTGAGGAGTAGACACTTTCTGTCTATGAAAAATCGAAAATGCCCCTGATTTATTTTTTATGCGGTTGAAACTGTTTTACAGTTTTATTTTCTCGTTTTTTTAAATAAGTTACAGTTTTATAGAGAACAATAACTTTTATCTCTCTCTCTCTCCCGTCGTTGTTATTGATAACCCTAATGTCTTCCCGTTGACGAGAAAAATCGGTGCCGGAGAAGAGTCGCGTTGCCTTTGAAGATGGTAAGTTTTTTGGAAATCGCAGATGAGGGTGGCAGTAGTGACGGTGGCGTTGCCTCGAGGTTGAAAACAAATAGAAGGCGACGAACTCATATGACCGAGAGAGAAGTCTTCACTCCTGTCGACGGTAAGGCTGAGATTCGAGTTGGTGTTTGACTTAAAAAGTTTTGAATTTCGAGATTTGGTTTTCTGAAAACGATTCCTTGAAATTTTCAGCCGACGGCGGTCAGGTGAACGAAGGTCTTCCTTTGAGGTTGTATGCAACAGACAGATTTCCCAGCAATCGGTTGAATGTGTATTCAAAAGTGCAGATCTTAACGTTCTTGCGAAGTACCCTTGAAGCGACCCCCGAATTTGAAAAAAAAATCGAAATTCTGTGTTTGAGAGGCTATTTGACATCCCGATTAGTCGGTGTGCAATTTCCTGCAAACTCATCCACGCGTTACTGACCAGGCAACTGGTGACCAAAAATAGGTATGTCTTGTGGACAGTGTTTGGTGGTCAGCCATTTAGGTTCTCTCTTATAGAATTTGGGGAAGTTACTGGACTGGATTGTGGCCAATTTCCGGATGATTATGATCCGGAACCAAATACCAAATGACCGTGTGGACGGGGGTTTGTGGACACGATTGTTTGGGTCGAATAGAAAGATGACCTTAGGTGATGTGGGTGATATGCTAGTTAATGAACCAGGAATGTGTAGCTGGAGGAAACTTCGATTAGCACTTATTTTGTTGGTTGATGGGGTATAATTGCTAGGACTCAAGTTTCATATCCAACCCCCTAATATGTTGTGATGTTAGAAGATTTGGATTTATTTCTACGGTTTCCATGGGGGAGGGAATCGTATCTGCGTACAATTTCGTCTATGATACCGGGTAGGAAAGTGATGGGTAAATGCGATGATCCGGTAGGACAGTACCGCAATTTGCTACAGCAAGTAACATTCAGCCGGAAAGGCTTCCCTCTTGGCCTACAACTTGTGGCGTATCGTGCAATCCCAAGCCTCTTAGAGAAAGTGGTAGGTGGGACTTCTAGCAAAACAATTTTACAACACTGAGTTGTTAAGATCCCTCGACTTTCTGGCATAACCCTAAGCGACATACTTGAAGTAGAAAATGATCCGACGGTATGTTCTTAATTATTTGTATCGTAGCGCTTTTGTTTTCTACTTGTTGATAATAATGATATTCTGTTTTAAAAATGCAGCTTGTGGTTGCTCATCTAATTCACGTTGAGCCTCCTTTGGTTGAAGGGTGGGGGAATGGGATGATGAAATTCGAGATAGGAAGGTGGAGTACCTTGAGAAATTAGTTGTTGAAGGGCATAAGTTTTCGTAAATCAGAATGGCCAGGTGGGGATAGCACATTCCCTAGTGTTGTTGACATAGGTCAGAAGATTAAAGTTGTGACTGGAAAAGTTGCAGGGGAATCAAGTTTCTGTAGACGTATCTCAAAGCATAAGCTAGGAGAAAGAGCAGATTGTGAGATTCAAAGTGATGATGAAGGAGAAAAAAGAAACCTACGTCTTGAGGTTGATAAGTTGAAAGACATTGTGAAGAAGATGGGTGAACGTGTGGAGCTACTTGAGAAGAAATTGAAGATGAAGGCAAGTAGCAGTTTGTCTGTTGGGAGTGGGAGTGGAGTGAGGAGAAGACGCCTGTCAAGAACAAGGAAAGAACGTTTGGCTTCAAAGCCTGGTGAGGATGAGAGTCAAAGAGGAAGGGGAGATGGTCATGATGTGACTGAGGTAAGTTATATAACATATTTGTGAGGTGATTGCTTTTATGTTTTGTTTTGGTGTATTTTCTTTGATCAGATTAGTATCTGATTGTAGGACAATATGATGGACGATGATGTTTGAAGAATGTTTATGGATGTGCGTCCCCCTGTTATTGAAAAAAATGGTTTGATGAAGACGTGAATGTGGTCAGTGAACCCATGGACAGAGGTGTTGGAGAGACCGCTGCTAACACCGCAGACGTTGGAGCTGGGTTCGAAGTGAACATCGACACAATTGTAAGGGATATAGCCGGTGCCTATGCGGCTGATGGTAATGGTGTAGAGATAAAGGAAGGTTTTAGCTGGGATTGTTCTAATCCTGTGATCTCAGCAAAATGTTGGTGCTGACAATGTGGACGATACAACTATAGTCGTTGACCATGATCCTGGAGAGATGCCTAGTGAAGCTAATGTTGGGGACAAGGTTTTAAATTCATATGATTGGAAATTATGTGTTTTTGTTAATTTTGATGCCAAGTTATGTAATAGATGTGTGTTTTTGCAGGGTGTGACGGTTGAGCTTGTTTCTGATGAGAGTGTAAGTGTTGAGGATGAGCTGAATGAGGAGAACGTGGAGTTTGGGGCTCTGCCTAATGAGGCGGTCAGGAAAAACATGCCAGAGGGTCCTCAAGGAGTCGATGATTCTGTGGTCAATGACCAGAATGTAGGTGACCAACAAGGGGATAATGATGCGGTCGATGCGAGTGTGGACACTGACCAGACTGATAGTGACCACATTAGTGTTGGTCCTGTGGTATTCGACGATGATGAGAATGATGGCATTGACTGTGTTTTTCGGCCAACTGGAGAGGCTGAAAGGGTGATCACTGGAGATCGTGTCGGTGCTGAGGTTGATGCCACAATTGGAAAAAAGGATGTCAGCGGTGATGATGGAAAGGAGAGAGTGGACAGCAGTAACATAGGCAGGGAGACCTGGAAAATAAACAGGAACACAGTGATGCGGTGGATGAGTTGGAGAGAAGTGAAGACGCTGAGATGGCATATATTGATAATGACGGGGAGGGAGATGAAGTAATGGTGAAACATTCTGATGCTTGTGGTTGGTGATAGTTAGTTGTGACATATTATTATATTTGAACATGTTTTGTTTGTTGCAAGATGCGAGTGATGAAGAAGTCAGAGAGGAGGTGGATTCAAACCCTTTGGCAATGGTGGTTTATAAGGTGAGATATTTGTTTGTGATGTTGTCGTTTGTTTAACAATATACAGATTGTGGTATGTTGTTATTTCAAACTGCTGAATACATGTCAGGGACCAAGAGATTCATCTGCAGTAGGAAGTGATAGCATAAGTGATGGTTCCCCAATTTGTGTAAGTGACTCATCTCCGGCCACAGCGAGACGCAAACATAAATTGTCAGATGCCGAGGCTTTACTAGGCGAATATCTGAAACGATGGGCTCAGGAGAAACCATATGCCATAGTTCCTACCGTTGCTGATTGTGATTTTGGATTTTTTGAACAGACTCAGTCTGGCCGCCTACGTGTGTAAGTTGATTAATTAAAAGGTTAATTATTTTTAAAATTTTTTGGTATACTTTTGATATTGTTTTCATTGTAATAGGATTCACCTAACTGAGATGGGATATGAATTTGACAACAAATTCCTCCTAGACCTGGCTGAGCCCCAACAATGAGTGTCATCTCTGGTATGTCTTATTTCGTTGTGTTTTTAAAACCAATTATTATTGTTTTCATCTTAAATTTATAATGTTCATGCAGCATATGGAAGTTTTAATGTCTTTCCTTGGTAATCTGCATTGGGGAGTGCTTGCGATGGAACGTGCTATGTTTGCGTCTCCTTGGTTAATCAGTCATCTACAGGGGAAGCACCGCTCTTTCCATGCAGCGAAAAACAAGAAACGGGTAGGGTTTGCTGAGAAGATTAGAGAGTTCGTCCACATACTAGGGAAGACGTGGATGACTGATGTGGACACTGTTTACTGTCCAATGAACTGGGGTGAGAGTCACTGGGTGGGATTGGCAATCAACCTTGAGATGCAGGATGTTGATATACTGGACCCATTGCCTAGGTTGAACCGCCATAATGAAGTGGTGGAGTTTATGAAGCCGGTGGTTGAGATGCTGTCGTACATTGTCCGCAAGTTGTGTCCACAGGTTTACACATCGAATAGTTAATTTAGACCTTTCGCGTGGAGGCGGTCAAATGAGTACTACAAAAACGAGAGGACTGGAGATTGTGGCCCTGTATCGATTAAATTCATGGAGCTGCACGCCAATGGAGATGCATTTCCCGGTATGATTAAAATCACTCCTAAGTGTGCGCTCGATATAATCGGTGCTGTTTTTGGAAATGGAACTTTCACTGATGTGTGTTGTCATGATCTCGTCCAAGAAGGAAAAATGTGTCACGATACACGCATCAAATATATTTCTAACAGGCCTCACCTAATTGCCAACGAGACGCAGTATTTGAAGAAGAGAGATGATTTGTGGACCCATTGTGTCTCACTCCCTCAAAATGCTTAAATGTGTCGTGGTTATATTGTTTTGATGGAATAAATTGATATTTCACTTTCATTTCATTTTATTTTCAACCACAAATGTCATGTTATCGAGGTTCTCGTGATATAAATAAACTATCAAAGCAAATCTCAATGAATAACTAGTTCTTACACTTTTACCAAAAATATTTGTGCCAAAACAACTGATCCTAAGAAGAACAAAAACCTTTGACAATTGATGGATCTTGAAGTACTATTTCCGCATCACCCTCTTGAGTTAAAAATTAATCCATCCACAAAGTTTTGTTAAAGTAATCAAAAATCTAAATATTGAAAATGGCGTGTACTATTGTCGACTGGTTCGATTTTGAAGTATTTATGATGTTGAAGTTCAAGTTTTTATAAATTTGTAATCATTATTTTCTTATAAACATTTATACAATATACTATCTTGATAGTATCAAGTGCTTATAAGAAATAAAAAATATACAATATTTATATTTGAGAAATCCTAAATTTAAATATCATACAAAATTAATTCGCTCAAATTGAAATTTAAGTTGTCAAAA
Organism: Schrenkiella parvula; assembly: GCA_000218505.1. Lineage (NCBI taxonomy): Eukaryota > Viridiplantae > Streptophyta > Magnoliopsida > Brassicales > Brassicaceae > Schrenkiella > Schrenkiella parvula. Next base: position 1,420,789 of record CM001190.1, read on the forward strand.
AACTAGGAACTATGTGGAAAGCTAAATGTATTACAGATATAATCATATGTATTGTATATGACCTTTGTGAATAAAATCATTTATCAAAAGACAAGTAAATTCAATGTATTTAAGCGAAAAAATCATATATTAACATTAATCATAAATTTATATTCTGATTGGTTTTAAAGCTGTGTTTATTAATCTTCTAAGATAAGTCACTACAGTCTAAGTTATGTGCTTTTAATTTGATCGTTATTTAATGATGGGATACATGTCTTCTTAAAATCACTCCTAAGTGTGCGCTCGATATAATCGGTGCTGTTTTTGAAAATGGAACTGTCACTGATGTCTGTTGTCATGATCTCGTCCAAGAAGGAAAAATGTGTCACGATACCCTCATCAAATATATTTCTGACAGGCCTCACCTAATTGCCAACGAGACGCAGTATTTGAAGAAGAGAGATGATTTGTGGACCCATTGTGACTCACTCCCTAAAAAATGCTTAAATGTGTCGTGGTTATATTGTTTTGATGGAATAAATTGATATTTAATTTTCATTTTATTTTCTTTTTAACCACAAATGTCATGTTATCGAGTCTCTCACGATATAAATAAACTATCAAAGCAAATCTCAACGAATAACTAGTTTTTACACTTTTACAAAAAATATTTATGCCAAAACAACCGATCCTAAGAAGAACAAAAGGCCTTGGACACTTAATGGATCTTGAAGTACTATTTCCCCATCACCATGATTGATTTAAAAATTAATCCGTCCACAAAGTTTTGTTAAAGTAATCAAAAATCTAAATATTAAGAATTGCGTGTACTATTGTCGATTAGTTCGTTTTGAAGTATTTATGATGTTGAAGTTAAAATTTGTCAAAATTTGTAATCATTATTTTTGGAAAAAAGTTTTTTTTAAATACTATCTTGATAATATCAAATACTTATAAGAAAAAAAATATACAATATTTATATTTGAGAAACCCTAAATTTAAATATCATACAAAATTAATTCGTTTATATTGACATTAAGTTATTAAAAAACTAGGAAATATGTAAGAAAACTAATGTTTTACAGATAGAATTATACATACTGTATATGACCTTTGTGAATAAAATCATTTATCAAAAGAAAAGTAAATTCAATGTATTTAAACAAAATAATCATATATTACCATGAATTATAAATATATATTTTTATTGGTTTTAAAGGTGTATTTATTAGTCTACTAAGATAAATCACTACGATCTAAGTTGTATGCTTTTAATTTGATCTTTACTTAATACAACATATTTTTTAAAATAATAACTTGAACCGCTATTATCAAAATTGTAGAAAAAAAAACTGTTTTCAATCTAAAACTTTTATTGTTTTGTGAAGAGGAATATTTATTTTCTTTTTCTTTTGTTTTGAATCCAACTTATATGCACTTTTACATATATTTTTATATGATAGTAATTGTGCAGTTATTAGCGTTTATAATTTTTAAAAAAAATATATATATATATATCTTGAGTAAACTTGGCATACTAAATGTTTACTTCGACTTTTAGTATGCCAAGTTTTAGATTGAAAACAGTTTACCCAACTCCAGGAAATTGATGGAAAATTTTAGTATTTAAAAAACCAAATATAGAATGTGACGCCATGATCGCCACCGTTCTTGGCCTCACTTACGTGAGCCCACCCTCGTCCGAAGTCTGGCACGTTGTTTTGGAGGCTTGAAGTACTTATTATATGACCCTTGCAATCCTCACTTGATCTTTTCCGATATTTTGTCCTCAGTTGTATGGTACCGAAAATCACTTCTTTATAGATCACATGTCATCCAATTGCTATAATTCAACGACACTTAATTATGGAGTTCTCTTTAGACAAATGAGCGAATAGATAAATGTACTTAATTTGGTGACATATGTAGCAAAGTAAATTATTTGGTTACGTAGAATATATAGAAAGAAAGTTTAAGTAAGAATATTTGGTTATTTCCAACATCAAAAAACTTAAAACTTAAATTATTAATAATTACAAAGCTTCCGTAGAACTTTTTTTGAAAAATATCTCGAAAATTAGAAATTAGAATTGCTTTATAACTTTTGTTTTTATCGGAGAAGCTTAAAAATCATGTTGGAGTTTAGAAATCTGCTTCATAGACTTGTTGAAGAAGTCTGCCTTGTAACTACATCTTAAATTTAATTTATATAAATTATAAAAATTAGTTTTGCAAAACATTTGTGTATATAAATCAAACATATAAAATTGTCATTTATATAAAATAAAATTCATCCAAATGAGACATTAAACGATCATAATGTTTTATATAATTTTATTTATGTTGTTTTAGCAGACTTCTTTGTAACCCTCACCTATAAATAATTGGTACCATTATTCTAACCCTAAAGCGGCAATCTCCTGTCTCTCTCCATCGTCATCTCTATTTGAGTTTCTCAGCTTGTTTTCTGTTAGTCACAATATCGAAATTTCTATTTCTTTTCTCTTATTATTGCAGATCTAAGTCTCCTCTCTAAAGCAAAGTAAGGGTTATCGTATATTAGTTATGTTTAACTATTATTGTCGCTGTTAGTTATGTTCAATAAGTTTTTGTAATGATGTTTATTTTTAATGGTACACAGAGATGGGTCAATTCAGCTACAGTCGGCCATCAAGTAGTTTGAGGAGCTTGTGGGGCAATGGACTTCCAGAAATGACCTCAAATCCTCTGCGTTGATGTGGTACCTTTGGGATTTCTTACAGTTGTGACTGCGGTTTGGTGACTTTCATCAAATCAAGTCTAACCCTGGAAGGTTATTCATAGGATGCAAGAACTATAAGGTAATGAGACTGTTCGTATACCTGAATTAAATTGTTATTTTTGCGATTGGCGTTTGAGCTACCTGAATTAAATGTAATTGTGTTCGAATAGGATGGTCGCCACCATTGTTCAAGTGGTGGGATGACGCTATGATGGAAGAATTTCAAAAGCTACGATTTCATCTGGAAAACCAGAGATCCTACATAAGTGCCCTCGAAGAAAAGCATGGGGTCGAGGCAGAAATAGCTCAAGTGAATGAGCTAATTTTGCAGAAGCGTTCCAGTGCCGTCGCGTTCAACAATGTGTTGGTGGCCGGTGTAATCATGATATGTCTGATCATCTACCTCTATCGTAGATCTTATGCCCTTAATTTATCATTCTTCTTGCTATGGTTATTAAAGACTTAAAATCGGTAAACCTTTAAAGGGGTATATATATATGTATTAATCGTACTCGAATAATGTAATCGTACTCGAATAATATTTGGGACCAGTATTCCCGATCTAAACTATTTGCTTCAATTTTGGAAATTTTGAATTTGTTTCCAAAATCAGAATGCATTTCTATGGCAGACTTCTATATTGACTCCGTGTGAAGTATGCATGAGTAGTCTTCGCTGACAGACTTCTATCGCAGACTTCGAGAAGAAGTATGACAATCAACTTTATCCTAATTTTGAACGCGGAAACCGGTACTTATTAATCGAATAACAAAATTCAGGTAGACTTCTCCACCAGACCTCTCTGGCAGACTTCATATGAAGTCTGAAATTAAAATTTTAACTATTTGGGAAATGCGGGAATTATAACTAAATGGGCGGGAACCGGTACTTACTAATCGAAGAACAAAGTGGAAGCAAAATCCTCTGATAGACTTCCATCATAACTAAATGGGCGGCGAGTAGTGTCTCTATCTGTCTCTGTCTCTATCTGTCTCTGTCTCTATCTGTCTCAGTCTCTATCTCTCGCTCTCTCTATATTTCTCTGTCTCTCACTGCCTATATCTCTCTTCGTTTCTCTCTGTCTCTATCTAATCTAATATGGTTCTATTTTAATTGATTTATATGCATCTCTCTTCGGCCGTGGTGTTGCTATGCCCCGAAGGTTTATTCTCCAGATATTCACCCAGACACGTCGTTCCAGATCTACACACAGACTTCTCGTTTCAGGTCTCGTCACCGTATTCTCTTAGTCCCTTGTTACATACTTTGTGGTTAAATTTCTGTCTGATATGTTTCCTCTTTGTTTTCAGAATGTTGAAACCAGAATTTCCAAGACGGCTTTATACAAAAGCTGATGAGCCCCTGCAGATGAAAAGTAGTATCAGATATTATAGCAACTATAGAAAATTATTTTATGCATTGTGTGAGGCAAGACGAATGTGAAGAGATTTGTGATTCCAGACTGGGTGTTTTGTTGAAGTTTCACAAATTAGGTTTCGGTTGGGCATCAAGGCTGGTGCATTATATTCTTGGTTTTCAACTCGTCTACAAGAAGAAATACGAGATATGGAGTCTCGTAGGTGTAAACCCAGTTAGGTTTTCATTAAATGAGTTTGAGGATATTACTTGTCTCAATTGCGAGTACGTTGAGAAACTGGGGTTGACAGAGATTGAGGTTACGCCAGAGATGCAGGAATTCTGGGAGAAGATGGAGGTGGGTATTGATATGGGGCCGAGTATTGATGAGCTTAAAAAGGCGTGTAAGTTTGCTGGTTCATGGTCTAGGGAAGACCGGATTCGTTTGAGCTATTTATCATTATTCGTTGGTTTTGTCGAAGCTCGAAAGCCTTCCTCACCTACTCCGGTTAACATAGCTAGGCTAATCATGGATGTAGATGCATTCGAGGTCTTACCATGGGGTAGTGTAGCTTTCAAGAACCTCAGTGAATCTGCGAATTATAAAAACTTAACGAAGACCTATACCATTGAAGACCTATGCCTGATTTCGCCGCGACCTATGGAAGGCCAATTGCCAATGACCCAAGTCCACCTCTCATGGGTTACAACTGGTCTAGGTGCCGTAAATACGTGAAGGAGAGTATGTTGAAATAGGTAAACCACGCAGAATTCTCTAACAGACTTATATGATAGACATAAATAGCAGACTTCTCGCGAAGACTTCTCTGATAGACTTAACTAACAGACTTCTCGTGCAGACTTCTTTAGCGGACTTCTTTAGCAGACTTCTTTAGTAGACTTTTTTAGTATACTTTTTTAATAGACTTCTCTGTTAGACTTATATAGTAGAATTCTCTCGTAGACTTCTTTAGTATACTAATTTAAAGTTATGTCGTGCTCCTTTTTATTAGAAATGTAACTCTGCACGTTTTGATTTGTTGCAGATGCATTTCAACAATTGTGTTTTAAAGGCCAACGCGGAAATGTTCCCGGTATGGGATGATGATGAAGAAGATGAAGAGTTTGGTAACATTGTGAAGGCAATGTTAAGAGAGTTTGGTGCTGGTCTCTGGAAGTAGACAAAAGGTGACTGGAGGGTCGATGGTGTGAGGACCTCCAATAATGTGAAAGTGGAGAGTACAATGAGAACCAAACCAAGTATTTCAGTGAGTGAAGAAAGCAAAAAGAGGTCTTCCACTTTTGTTGATGATGGTGGCTTGAGTCTCTTGGACACCATGAAAAGACACTTCGACCCCTGTTGTGCTCTCCTATCAGTGGAGATGAAGGTTGGATTTGACAATTGCAACAAAAGGTTTAAATTATCTAATGATGCCAACCAGAAAGAGGAGCACCTTGAGAAACATCCTGGTCGGGTTAGTTCCGATCCCCACACGGTAAAACTCTTGTACATCCCATATTACTTCTTGCGCAGACTTCTTTTTCCATTTTTTTTCCATGCAGTACATGGACACAGCCATCAATCTCTTGAGTCTTCGCAACAACAAGCATCCAGAATGGTTTAGGAAAATAATATGCTTGATGGATAGTTTTTTCGGGATAATGTAGATTATGAAGTACCAAGAATTTGTTGCATCCATACCAAACCCAGATGGCTTAGGTAAATTAAGACCTGGTGGTTCATTTAACTACTTCACATGTGAAGAGCCTGTGTATTGCAGAACCAGTTAGCCATGGGGTCTTGATGTGGATATCATATATGCGCATTTGCATGTAACGACGTAACACTGGGTAGATTGTGTATATGAATACCAAAAAGATACATTGACGTTGGGGACAGTATCGTCCATCATGTGAACGATGATAAACTTAAGACCGCTTTGGAGCCCATTGCCGTCATGCTGCCGTATCTGCTCTCCAAGTGACACTACATTCACACCAAGCGATGTGGTGGGTATTTTTGCATATCATCAAGTGACATTCATTCTTTTGTAACTCATGATAAGTTAGACATTTTTTTGTAATCTATCAAGTGTATGTTTCGGTAATATAATGATTTGGTACTATAAATGTCTCTTGTGCAGACTTCTCACTTAGCTAAAATCATCTCAACTAGTTTTGAATCCAATGGCAGAAAGCTGTGACTTAAGTGTTTTTAAAAGCAAAACTTCTTCTGTACGCTTGGTAATTAGACTTCGTCTAGAAGTCTGCACAGTAAAGTCTGCACAGTAAACTTCTTGCGCAGACTTCTCGCTTAGCTAAAATCATCTCAAGTAGTATCAAATTCAATGGCATAAAGCCGTGACTTAAGTGTTTTTTAAAGCAAAACTTCTTATGTACGCTTGGTAAGTAGACTTCGTCTAGAAGTCTACACAATAGACTTCTTACGCAGACTTCTTGCACAGACTTCTCGCTTACCTAAAATCATCTCAAGTAGTATCGCATTCACTAGCATAAAGTCGTGACTTAAGTGTTTTTTAAAGCAAAACTTCTTCTGTACGCCTGGTAAGTAGACTTCGTCTAGAAATCTGCACATACTTCTTTCCAAGATAAAAAGATCTCAAGTAGTGTCGAATCCAATGGCAGAAAGCTGTGACTTAAGTGTTTTTGAAAGCAAAACTGCATAGCGACTACATTTTTACTAAAATAATGCATACACTTGCAGACTTCTTGTACAGACTTCCAGCGCAGACTTCTTGTACAGACTTCTACCGCAGATTTCCCATCATCACATTTACCTAAAGAATCAGACTTCTTTAGCAGACTCTCTCGCAGACTTTATATTTCTAACCTACTAGCAGACGTTTTCATGTGTCTAATCATCACCATCTTTCATCCCCTAGTTTAATTACGGTAAACTAAGCCTACTTGAGAAGATCTAAAGACAATAATAAAAAAAAGATGGGATTAACTTACAGATTGAGGCCTAATATGACCCAGCTGCTTGCATTTTGAGCAATTATATTCCTTGTGCATCTTTCTCGGTTTTGTTCCTTTCTTACTCGACATCTCTAGCCAAGTTTTCCATGTAACACCCCAACCACACTCTCGACTTTTGGCCCCCACACCTGTTTGAACGTTGGTGCGTTAACCGGAAAGGCTTGAAAGAGTTGATATATTGACCCTGCAATCACCACGTGGTCTTTTCCCGTATTTTGTCCTCACTTACACGGTCACTTCTGAGAGGTCACCCATCATTTGATTGCTCCAACTCAGGCACGCTTAACTCTATGGACAAGTGACCGAGAAGATAAGTGCACTTTGGTGACATGGTTAGCTAAATTAATTATCTTAAGCCTCTCCACATACACTACCATATACTAGAAACCAGGATGTTACAATCACCCACACTCACTGAGTGCGACGTCCCTGTTGCGCACCAAGACAGTCACCCCGACGGAGCGAGCCCTCAAGACTCCACATTCGTCTGGGTTCAGCTCTGATACCAACCTGTAAACCCCAATTGCCCCTACCAATGGGCATCCATGTCCTCTCTCGGCTTGTGGGCCCCACCCCTGTCCGACGGTCGGTGCGTTAACCGGGAATTCTCGAATAGTTGCTATACTGACCCAACAATCACAATGTGATCTTTTCCAGTGTTCTCTGGTGTTTTCTCTGGACAAGTGACCGAAAAGATAAGTGCAGTTTGGTGACATAGGTAGCTAAATTAATTCTCTTAAGCCTCTCCATATACACTACCATATACTAGAAACTGGGATGTTACATGCCACCTTGACTTCTTCTGTCTACCATGCGCACGCCTCACACCGGAGGGAGGCATGTTACAAATTCGGATTTGGTTTCATCATGTGATATTGGATAAATACTATGAGCATACGTTGCATAAAAATATTTCTTATGACGGGCAGACCAACGTAGACATATGCACGGTAGCCTCCGATGCAGCTACAATAACGTGCGAGCAAGGTACTTTCTCAACATCGAAGACACCACATTCACACTTTTTTGCTCGAAATCCACAATACAATCTCGCGTTCCTTCCTTAACGAATAAACGCCAACTATCTATTCGTTCAACCATTATCTTATCCGGGTAATGTTCACGGATTGCTAAGATAAATTGAACTCCTCGATTATGGCTTATTGTGAGACGTAAAGCATCTTCCCATCTTTTACAAAACCATCTTCCCAGCTTCTCTCTAATGAACTCCAAAATGAATGATCGATTCTGCAATATTGCTCGGGCTTGTTTAAGCGCCGCATTGATAGATTCTGCAATGTTGCTTGTTTTTATGTTGTACATGTGTCCGGGGAAAGTGAACCCGTGACCATAGCTTCGGATTTGCATTCTCTAAATATGTGGCAAGGGAAGGGTTTACATGATGCAGTGCGTCCATGTATCGATTAAAATCGACGAGCGTGTGAGCATATGCAGCTCTTTCACCAAATATATCCAATGCTTCCCATGAAAATGTGTCACAATGTTTTGTTGTAGATGGTAATATCATATACCTCGTGTCGCCCAAGGGATGACATTGTTACATGTCTTAGCTATGGATGAGTGTATATCTGAAACTATGACCATAGGGTATTTATCAGAAAAACATGTACGCAATTTGGTGACAAACCATTCCCAAGAAGCGTCACACTCAGAGTCTACAATCCCAAATGCCAATGAAAATATTTGGAAGTTACCGTCCTGTCCGGATGTCATTAACAAAACACCTTTGTACTTGCCCGTTCAATGAATCCCATCCACCACGAAACCCGCCTCAAATATTGAAAACCAGCGATCGAAGCTCCAAACGATATGAAAAGGTACTTAAATCGATCTCGCTCATCACGTACAAGATCAGTTACTCTACCAGGATTGGCTCGCTCGATTTGATGCAAATAATTATGAAGCTTCTGATATGCATCTTATGATGTCTCTCTCAGTAATTGTTGGGCATATATCAAAGCTCGATAAGAACTGGTGTAATCCAACTTCAAACCAACATCACATTCATTGAGTCTTTGATATGCTTCGCCATGATTTCATGAATAGCTTTGCTACATATTTTGGAGTACACCATCGACGGTGAGCTGCTCGATCCGCAATAGTCGTCTTATTTTGTACACATTGATACCGAGACACCGGGGTGGATGACGGAATAGTTTTTTTTTTAGCTTAATATTGTTATAAAGAAAAAGAGATACATAAAGTGCCTTTAAATGTTTAAAAATATAACCCTAAATAAGTTCAAATAATATACTAAATATATTTGAAATTTTAGGAAGACTAAAATATGTTTTTAAAAATATTAGTAAACATATACTTATTTAAGGAAGCCATACTAAGTTTTAGGAATGTTTTACATATTTTATAAAAGTGTTCTTCAGACTTTAAAAACATTTTAAAATAGGTTTAACATACATAAAATTGTTTTAAATATTTTAAAAGATGATTCTAAATATGTTAAGATGATATATTAACTATATATGAAATGTTTGAAACACCACATATATATTCTTAAAATTATAGGAAGTGTATACTAGATTTTAGAAATGATTTACATATTTTTAGGAAAAGCTTCCTAAATTTTTTTTGAACAAACAATTTAGAAAAAACAAAATTTTGAAAAGAAAATGTTTTGAAAACAAAATTATTTTGGAAAAAGTAAATTCTGAAAAAATTTTATTTTTATATTAAATTATTTTTATTAGCTTATTATTCATTATATGTAATTTAGTTACTTTCCTCCTTAATGAATGCTATTTTTAGGATTTACACCTTTATATTCTTTTTTATGATAAAAATATCAATTGGTGTAAGAGAATATATACATATTAAATGAACACCGGCATCATAGAGTATAGGTAGGATATTAGAAATAATATAATCACTAATCATTTAGTTAAAACACGATAATTTATAAATTTTAATCATTTCTAAATATGAGCATAAATTGGTATTGTATATATAATTAATTAAATTTAAAATTTATACTCAGATTAGTTTCTAGAATTCAAAAGTTTTAAAATATTTGTAGTTTGTTAATATCCGCACACAGTATATATTCCCACCTAGTTTTACATTCCTTCAAAATAAATAAATTCCTTAAGCCAGCCAACTCAGCAAATCCCTTTCCTAGCGTCCTGCCACGTGGCAGCGCATAATTCAACCGGGCTTCGTTTTATTTATGGGCTTACCATGTGGCCCAACAAATAAACCGTCTGGCCCAATATCTTATTTCTCTTCAGTTTCTCTTTTGCAGCTACTTTTGGTTTTCGCCCTAATTTTCCAACCCTCTACCTTCCTCTCTGCGGCGAACCGCCGTTTCGCCGTCGCCATCTTTTGTCCTTGGTTTTCCACCGCCGATCAGCTTCTTCCTTCGTGACTCTTTCTTCTCCTCAGTCGCGCCCTATTTTCGTTCTGTCTAGGAGGCTTCTCCTTTCAGTTTCCTACGCGGCCTCACCGTCGCCATGTTGTTCGCTTTGGTTACCACCCCAGATCTGCTTCCTCCTTCTTCACTCTCTCTCTTTTCATCTCTCTCGCCCTAATTTCCTACTATGTCGCCTTCTCTCTTCATCAAATCGCCGACTCGCTGTCTCCATGCTTTCGGGCTCGTCGAGCTTTTGTAGATCTTATTTTGTTTTTTCTCTAGATGTTCGGTTTTTTAATTTAACACCCTGTTTTCTGTCCACGCTTACATGCAGGTGAAAGCGGCAGTCATCGGCAGTGGAATTCCGGCGGCAACTTTCCGATCTTCGGGGCGGCCGCTGCCGCTTTCACGGGTAGGTTTTCTTTCTCGGTTTGAATGTGGGCTTCGTATTGGGCCAGGTAATTTAAATATTTAATTTCTTTTCGAAAGCCCATATTTGTTTTCCTAGTCCATTAAATTATTAACACACTTTGGTTTTTTTTTTGTGGGTTTCCGACGAATTCGGGCCTATTTGGGCCAGCAATAGGTGATAGCGTTATGGGCCGTCCTTACAGGCAACCGAGAAAGACCAGCTAAGTCCAATAGTAAATTGTTATATTTCTTGTACGTTTTTTCTTTTGGGCCCTGACGGGGTTTTGGACCTTTGTTGTTACACACATCCCCTCATCATTCACCTAGCAGCGCATCATTCAACCGGCCTTGGTTTTATTTTTGGGCTTACCGGGTGGCCCAAATAATAAACCGTCTGGCCCAATATCTTATTTCTCTTCAGTCTCTCTTTTGCATTGAGTTTTGCCTGTCGCCCTAATTTCGAACTCTATCCCTTCCTCTCTGCGGCGAACCGCCGTTACGCCGTCGCTATCGTTTGTCCTAGGTTCTCCACCGCCGATCGGCTTCTTCCTTGGTGACTCTTTCTTCTCCTAACTCTCTTCATCAAATTGCCGACTCGCCGTCTCCATTTTTTCGGATTCGTCGAGCTTCTATAGGAATTTTTTTGTTTTTACCCTTTCGATTATTGGTTTTTAATTTTAACCCCCCTATTTTCTGTTCCGGCGGCTACTTCCCGATCTCCGTGGCAGCCGTTGCCCCTTTCACGGGCTGGTCTCCTTTCTCGGCTTGAAATTGGGCTTCGTATTGGGCCAGGTAATTTAAATATTTAATTTTCTTACCAGAGCCCATATTTGTTTTAATAGCCCATTATATATTTAGCGCACTTAAGTGTTTTTTTTGTTTTGGGTTTCCGATGAATTCGGCCCTATTTTGGTCAGCAATAGGTGACAGGTTAATGGGCCGTCATTTCAGCCAACCGAAAACATCGACCTCTGGATGGGCTTCAATTTTGGGTCCCCAATTGGTAAGATTTTATTTCTGTTAAATTCTATAAAACCCAAATTATTTTTAATTTTTAACGGACTAATGTTTTGCTCTGTGGTTTTGTTGGGTATCGCCGTCACTGGGCTTCTGAGGGTTGTATACGGAATGGGCCGGTATCTCAGCCCAAATTCAAAGCCCTAGGTATTTAAAAAGTTTTCTTTCATTTTTTTTCTGGGCCAGGTAATTAAAATTAAACCTGCCTTTATTTTTGCACGATACATGATGAAAACGGGCCTAAATGGGCCTCCTAAAGTGAGATCGAAGTGGGCTTTCCTTTTCGTCTACTTTTTCGGCCCATCTTAGCCCAAAACGTTTACTATTGGGTCTATCTGGGCCGGAGGAGGCGACCTCTTTGGTGAATCAAAAACCGGAGTTAATTAATTATGAGGCAAGTAACGTTTATATTTTTCAATTACTATTTACTCTTTACCGATCTCTTCAACTTCAGCTTACTTCTGTTCCATGCGTTTCTATCTCTCTGCTTCCCCACGTCCTCAACTCCCCATCAATGCTACCACGAACTAATGTAATTATGATCCTTCGAGCTCGCCAAGTGGTATCCTATATATGTTTACTTCTTATTTGATATTTTAAAACATTTCCCTTACAATTTCTCTAACAACAACTATGGGGTCACTTAAATGTTTTGACGATTTACAGGGAGAGTTTTGTAAGGCGCCAATATTTGTTAGGCTGCTTCATACCTGGAAAGCCCGGAATTTCAGGCAGGGCAACACTCTGATTGGGCATGAAGTCCTCCTACTGTTTTTGTTTTGGATTAATTTCTAATATCCAAACAAGCTTCCACTATGCAGGGTTTTATCTCTGCAAACCGTGTTTTCCGGTTCAAGGAACGTTTGGAACCAAACAAGGTGTACAAGCTAAGCAATTTCATGTTAAAGCCGTCCAAAGCAAGCTACAAAGTTTCATCCCACCCAGAGATGGTAATGTTCACTGACCAGACGGTGTTTGTTGAGGAAACGGAGATGGCACCACAATTTCAAGCTCAATCGTTTCGTCTAAAGTGTTTCCAGGACTTCAGTGATATTGCAGACAAACACACTGACCTATTCGGTAATTACACTGTAACTTTTTCTTCCTGGTTTCACCGCATCTCTCTTTTGGATTAGGTTAGTAAATAGTGAGTTAAGTTATCTGTTTAGGATAGGGAATAATATCTCTGTTATCCTAAACATATTAGTAATATTCTTTATTGAAGTACTATTTGTATCAATTGTAATGTTTCTTGCCTTTTTTTGTTTTGGTTAAGATTTGGTAGGAGTAATACGCCTACTGAACGGAGTGGACTTGCAGTCTCAAACCCCACTTGGTACTGCGCCAATGTCTGGGGGTTCGCGTTCTAAAGAGATGGTGTTTCTGCACATCCAGCTAGAAGAGTAAGTTTCAGTACGTTTAAATTTGATTATATTAAATTTTAATATATCTCTTCTTTAAGAAATAATGTTTATTTTTGCTTTAGTGGTGAGACTATGCGGGTTTATTTATGGGAACATATTGCTTCAACCTTCCGGACTCGGTGGAATGAGTCCACTGACAAACCTTCTGTTGTTTTGTTAACAACGCTAAATTCGAAAACTTTAGGGGGTAAGTTAACCTAATAACCCATTTTCCTCAGTGTGATTTTCACTATAATCTGTCATAAATATGTTTTTTTTTTATACGCAGGAGTTGTGGCGCTGAGTTCAACAGCTGCAACCCGGGTTTTCTTTGTCAAAGACATCCCTGAAACGCAAGCATATCTAGAACGGTAATAATCTTTTCTGTTTTATTAATGTATTTGTAATTGGATATTTTTCAATAGTTTATTTATGTCTATGCCCTTATTTTCTCACGCTTATGTTGTAGGTTTGGTGGAAATAAAGATGATGCACTCTCTGTAAACACTTCCCAGGTTGGTATAGCGAAACCAGAGATCTTTACTCTGTCTGAGATCCATCATGTCATAGCTAATCAGAACCCCCAGGTTTGTATTCGCTTTGTTTCACGTTATGATATTTGAATGGTCAATAGAATTTAATATGTAATTATATTTCTAGGTTGCAAACTTTGTTAACATGGCAACAATAACTGAAGTTGTGGAAAACTATGGCTGATACTTCATCTCATGTACCAGCTGTAGGTCAAAAATAGTTAGAGGTGATAATAGTTTGGTCTGCTCTAATTCAAAATGCAGGAGGCCCCAAAACGTAGGTATACTGAGGTACGTATTTCTCTTCACTCTTATGTGTACGTATTTAATAATTTATTATTAGGTCTGCCAGATTCATAACTTTTATCAAATGATCTAATTAACTGAAGGTACCGCATAGAAACGACTGTGACGGACGCAAATGGTGCTGTTGCGACGTTTGTCATATTTGACAAAAAAGCTGCGAAACTGGTGGGGAGGCAAGCATCGGACGTCATGGCAGACGTAAGTAAACAATGCGGTACAAGTTTGTGATGTTTTTTGAACTTTTGCTTATAGTTTGTTGTTTATCATTTAGGCTGATGAGACTGTCACAGAGGGATCATTCTCTAAGCCTCATGCAGTCCTTGACATTGTTGGGAGGAAATGTAAGTTCCAAGTAAAAATTACAGCTTTCAACTTCGCAACCTCCCGTCAAACTATCACTGTCTCAAGAATTCTTGAAGATGATGTTAGCAATGACGAGAAGGTTGAGAATAACAATGTGAAGTCCACATCTGATGAAACTAATAATGGAGAGGATAGCAAGAGTGCAGGAAAACGTCCATGTTATGTCTAACGTTTTTCATGAAGGCGTTGGAGTTTTTATGTGTTTTGCATTGTTTTCTTGACTATTTTCTTTGCTGTTTAATAAGCAATTATGTTGTACGTACTTATTTGTTTTTTTTTGGGTTATATCATGCATGGACCTTTTTTACTTTTTCATTGAACGTTTTCTAAATATTATTTGTAAAAGTTCATTCTGTGTATAAACTTTTGTTTTACTTAATTTATACAACTTTCCTTTTTTTAAAACAACTTATATATTGTAGATTCATACTATATTGAAAAGCATGTTAAAAAAATATAACTGTTCTAATTAAATAGTTAGTCGTTTGTTATAATAAAAAATCAATATTATTACAAATCTTGACTACATTAAATTTCTGAGAAATTATTTTAAATGGAGATCCGATATTATTGCACAATTAAATTGTATCCGATTTTATTGCAGAATATTAATTGTGCATTTATGAATTAAATTATTTATTTCCTTTCTGTTATCTATATATTCTACAAGTTTCTCTTTGCTTTACATTCGTGCAAATCATTCTAAAAACCAAAAAAAGTTAGTGCCTATTCTCTTCTCTTTTCCTATGTTTTTAAAATGCTTTTTAATGTCTTCCTTATTTTTTGGGTTTTAATATTTTTTTATGACAAATGTGGATGTTTTCCTTCTCATCTTTTCTCTTCTTTGCTTTTATTTTGTTTCGTAGCCTTATGTAATCCTGACTTTTGCTATTTTATAAACCAAAAGTTCTATTAAGTTTCTTATACATGTATTTCTCAAGCTCACTGCCACCCCATAATCATGATCTTAAAATGACTTTGTTTTGTATTTTTAAATTAGATAATTATGTTACGTTTATTAACATTTTAAAAAAAATCAAACTGTTTTTAATAAATGGAGATAAATAACTTACGTATATTCCTAAGAAACTGTTTTAGAAAAAACCCAACTGTTTTTTATAGATGGAGATAATTATGTTACACATTTGAATATTCCTAAAATATTCCTAAAGACAATATTAGTATTTACTCCAAACCAATTTTTAGAGAATTTACTTTTCTTATATTCTTGATTTTATATTATATTATAATACCTGTTATTTATAAGTCTTTTTATTTTTGGGTTAATTAGTTAAATAATAGGTTTAGATACACTAATTAAGTGGTTAACAAGTGCCAAAACTATTAGACATAGTCAACTATGTTTTCGTGAAATAATTATCTATGTCTGTACATATAGCCATCTATTATGGACTTATTTTGTATGATGTGTGTTGATCTGGTGACCTGCATAAATCAAGAGCAAATAAATGACATTTCTTAATAAGACCAGAAAATAGTTAACTATAGTTCTGGCGGCGGGACGGAAGTTTCAAAACGAAACAGTTTACCGCCAAACAAAATCAAAATCTCGTGTTTCTTTTTGGTTACCACGTGACAGGCTAGAAGGAAATGCAGCAATTGCGCAGACGAAGACACCTTGAGCTCCCTTCTTCAATAATTCTACCAAACTGTAACGAGGTCAGAATTGTTTTTATCTCCGGATTTTTGTCTGGAAACTGCATTATCGCTCTGAAATAGCGAACAAAACAGTAGACATTAACCTTGCTCTTCAGTAGTTCGTGTCCGGCTTGAAAAATCCGAGTTGGTAAGTTTGTAGGAGATGCTCACCTGCATAAAAACAAATGGAATTTTGATGTGATTTCTTAAAAGCGTTTGTAATTATTCATTAAATAGCCAGCTATAAATAAAACTAATTTAGCTGACTATATTTTTAAACATAGATAACTATTTCGCGGAAAACATAGTTAACCATGAAAATAATCTGACTATGTATGAAGACATAGTCGACTATTTCGAGGATACATAGTTAACTATTAAATAAAAATTTACCATCATAATCAATTTCATCTGACACGGGCGGGGAGTCCCTAGGAGTGCCTGCAATGTTGGTCAAGACGGACGCCAATGCTTCACCACCACAATTTTAAAAAGAAAAACAAAAAAAAACATTTATGATATATTATTTTTTTCTCAGCTAATGCAAATTAGTGAATAGAGATTTCTTGACGAAATTTGACATGAAAATATGTTATTAATTATTATTATTATTATGTTATTGATATAAAGACTTTTGTTTTGTATTATTAATAAAATAATCATGTCCCATAGGTTAATTTGGTTTTTTGTTTTCAAAAAAATAATTAATACATTAGTTTAATCATTAATTTAAATAATCATTCATTATTTGAACCTAAAAAAAATTATTAAAGTTTTTTTTGGTTTAGAATAAAGGCATCTTCGTCGGAAAATTATAATTCCAGCCCAAATTTAGGCAAAATCTGGAATGGCATCTTCTGGAAATAGGAAGAGGAAACGTGCTTCAAATGAGATGCTACAAATTACAGGTATAATTCCTCACTATATTTGGTGGTAAACTTTACACATCATACTTATAGACATTTTCGAATAATAGATGAAGGTCCAAAAAACATAGGAAACACCGAACTTCGAACTATTTGAAATTCTCGAGTACTATGTTATCATTGTAAGTATAAATATTGCACGTATTTTTTTCTTTGCGTATAAACAATTTTGGATAAGTAAAATTACATTTTAAAAACAATTTATAGGTGGGTGTGACAACTGTTCAAAATATGGTAAGTTCGCACTATTATTCTTAAACAAACTAGGTGAAACATTTTAAATATGAAGTAATTTTTAAAAATTATATGTACACTATCCAGTATTTCATAAAAAAACACGCTCAATGAGGAAAGCGATCATGCTTTCACAACGGTGGCGACCTGTCCGGCGAAAACAAACTCCTCCTTTACAAGTTCATAAGCCTTTTGATTGTAATTCATATCTTCAATGTATTCCAATAGGTGGAAAAAAAACTACTAATAAGCACTAACTCAATTAATGATTGCTAATTCACGATCATTTTTTAAATTGCTAGGTGGTTGTGAAAGGTGCTCTGGTTACGGTAATATTTATACCATTTGCGAATTAACAATTAATGTCTCATAAGTTTCTCTTCAAATTAACCTTTTTTTTATTTAATATGTTACAGTTAGGGGTAAAAACGCTCGAGCCATGCGACGTGCAATTATATTATCAAAGAGATTTTTTTAAAAACCAGCAAGGTTAGCATCCTTTTCTACAAAATGTTTTTCTATATGGTTTTAAAATTACTTATACATAATTATTCAAATAGGAATAACTAATATTTAACATACTAAAATATACATATATAATAGTACTATCTTCCATAATTAAAATTAAATAGACACAATTATCAAAGTGTAATTTTTTTAAACCTATATATAGGTAGTACCTCTGGTAGCGTTCTCAAATTATCGCGTGAAGAAAAAAGAATGAAAAAAGGTATGTATAGTAGATAAATAAGAGCGAAAAATTTCAACACCCAAATGACTTTCATTACCATCATGTAACAGCATTGATGGCGAAAGATAATCCAATTCTTGAGTGCACATATTGCAAGGCTTTAATATGGTATTCTGAAAAGACTGGAGATGATATCAAAACTGGAGAGCCTTTGTACACTATATGCTGCCAACAAGGGCGTGTCAAACTACCTCCAGTAAAAGAACCGCCACCATATTTGAAACATCTTCTTGCCACTAATATCCCATTCCGTGATAACATTCGTGTTTATAACTCATTGCTAGCCTTCACATCAATTGGAGCGAATATAGATCACAGTGTTACAAGTGGTAATGGCCCGCCAGCTTTTAGAATACACGGACAGCTGTACCATCGTATAGGTTCTCTTCTTCCAATGCCTGGTAAAACACCTAAATTTCTTCAAATGTGGATTGTCGACACCGTCAATGAGGTTTCTAATCGTATGAAGACTATGTCAATAAGAAAGACCGCAAGAGAGCTTGATGAAGGTTTAATTACTGGATTAATTAAAATGCTTGATGAAACCAATTGCTTGGCAAAGTTCTTTCGAAAGGCAAGAGATCGTTTCGAAGCTAATGAATATGAGGACTTAAGCATAAGACTGGTAGGGAATAGAGGAAAAGGAAGGCAGTATGACTTACCTGAAATGAGTGAAGTTGCGGGGTTAATTCTTGGAGATTTTACAGCAACTGTAGATTACAGAGATATTAATCTTGAACTCCAGTCTAACCACCTACAAGATATAAAGGACGACCATCCACTATTTATGAGCTTGCAGTACCCCCTTCTCTTCTCATACGGACAATATGGATATCACACAGAAATTCCTAAAGCTGTGAATGACAATGCTAGCGGGAGTCGGGAGTTTATAAGCATATGAGATTTTACTCTTATCAGATTCATACTAGACTCTCACAAGGAATGACGATTACTAAAGGAGGTCGGTTGCTTCATCAGTACGTAGTGGACGCTTACACAGAAATTGAGCAAGAAAGACTAAGATGGGCTCGAAACAATCAAGATGTGTTACGTGCAGATCTATACAACAATGTTTTCGATGCTGTCGGCCGACGAATGACTGACGCAAACAAACTTGGCAAGAGAGTTATTTTACCGTCAAGTTTTACTGGAGGGCCAAGATACATGATTGAAAAGTACCATGATGCTATGGCAATTTGTCGGACTTATGGAAATCCAAATTTGTTCATCACAATGACAGCTAATCCAAATTGGCCAAAAGTAAGAGAACATTTAGAAACGTGTCGTGGTTTATCTGGAAATGAAAGACCTGACATTGAATGCCGGGTATTCAAAATGAAACTAGACCAGTTAATGAAGGATCTTGAAGACGGCACATTTTTTAGTCCATACATAGCAGGTGCGTTCTAAAAATATAATATTTAATTATTAATTTTGTGTTCGTCTCAATTTAATTCTTACTTCCCCAAATTTATTTCAGTGCTGTACACAATAGAGTTCCAGAAAAGGGGTCTACCATACGCTCATATTCTTCTATGGTTGAAGAATGCACCAAAAGTTCCTACCCCACAAAACATTAATGCGATTATTTCAGCCGAGCTTCCCAACAAAAAAGATGATTCAGTTGGATTTGAGCTTGTGGCGAGACACATGATGCATGGGCCATGTGGACGAGATAGGCCATCATCACCCTGCATGGATAAACAGGTTTGCGTTAAAAATACCTCCGTCCACATAATGATTCAACTTCCATTAATGAATCTGGGTATATTATCTATCGTCGTCGGAAAGCTGAAGACAACGATGTCCTTAAGGGTCGTGTTAAATTGGATAATCGGTTTGTTATACCCCATAACATCAATATCCTTAAGAAATATGAAGCTCATATTAATGTTGAGTGGTGCAATATGACACACGCTGTGAAATACCTTTTCAAGTATATTACTAAAGGCTTAGAGCAATGGATGAAGCAAATTATTGGGCTTCTCCTAATCAACTACGCCATTTATTCGTAATGCTACTTATTTATTGTGAAATAAGTGATCTATTACGTTTATGGGAGCATTGTTGGAAATATTTATCTGAGGACATCCTTAACAAGCAAAGAAGACTGTTTGGGTTTGAAACGCTTAATTTGGAAGATGAGCAATTGCAGCAATACACTCTGATCGAGATAGAGAAGCTTTTACGTCAACATGAAAGGTTTCTCACTGACTTTAAACCACTACCGACGCCTGACTTGAGCATCATTAAAGAATTAGGTAACAGCTTGCTTACTCAAGAATACCAATATAATCTCAAACAGGAGAGCGAGCTACATGACCAACAGTATAAGTGTTTAAACAATGAGCAGAAAGCGATATATGATGCCGTGCTTCAGTTAGTTGACAATAATCTCGGTAAACTTTTCTTCCTCAATGGAGCCGGAGGCACAGGGAAAACATTCGTCTACAAAACTATTATCTCGAGATTAAGGTCAACTAGAAAGATAGTACTACCTGTTGCATCCTCGGGTATTGCAGCCCTGCTTCTACCTGGTGGCCGAACAGCACATTCTAAGTTTAAGATACCTCTCCAAGTACCTGAAGATTTGGTATGCGACATCAAATCTGGTACAATGCTTGGAGAGTTGCTCTTAAAAACTGATTTAATCATATGGGACGAAGCACCAATGGCTCATCGACACACATTTGAGGCTCTAGACCAGACGTTAAGAGATTTACATTCTACCGAAAATCCATCTGCAAATAACAAATCTTTTGGTGGGGTAACTGTTCTTCTATTAGGCGATTTTAGATAAATTCTTCCAGTAATCACTCAAGGTACACAAGCTGACACGGTCCTTGCATCAATTAGTCAATCATATCTTTGGAATGAATGTGAAATATATTCATTACTAAAGAACATGAGACTAAATGCAAAGGAAACAAGATTTGCTGAATGGTTACTCAGTGTTGGAGATGGAACTGCCCCATTGTTACATAACCCCCCTAAAGAACATGAAGATAACGGAGAAATGGTCGCCATAGAAAAAAAGTTCCTTATGACCCCATCTGGAAACGCAATGCAACAACTGAGTGAGGCAATACAGTCATTTGCCAATGTATCTGAAAGTGTTATTGATCGGTTAACGGAAAGTACTATTCTTATACCACGGAACGAAACTGTTGACAAGATCAACGAGTATATGTTATCTCAGGCGCCAGAGGAAGCAAGAGAATACTTAAGCTATGACTGCATAGACAAAGCAGATTCAACTGGTTTAGATTACGACTCCCTATATCCTTCAGAATATTTAAATTCGTAGGAATTTCCAGGTCTGCCAAAACATAAATTGGTGTTAAAAAAAGGTGCCCAATTATGTTGCTTAGAAACCTCAACCAAAAAGAAGGTTTATGCAATAGGACAAGACTAATAGTGACCCAATTGGCAGATCGAGTAATTGAAAGTGAAATAATTACGGGTACACATGTTGGGAAAAAGGTTTTACTCCCAAGAATCATCCTATCTCCACCGCTTTCAGACTACCCATTCATCTTAAAGAGAAGGCAATTCCCAGTGCGAGTATGCTACGCCATGACAATTAACAAAAGCCAAGGACAAAGCTTGAAATCAGTTGTTCTATACTTGCCTAAACCAGTGTTTAGTCATGGACAACTATATGTCGCTCTCTCCAGAGTAACATCACCTGCTGGCTTAACCATTCTACAAAATGAAGATCTAACATGCTATGGGGTAAACAATATTGTCTACAAAGAGATCTTCAATAATATCCCTCATTACCAAGGGGTGCATAACTTTTTATTAAAAAGAAAAATAAACATTTATTATATATAGATATATATTGAAATTAACATGCTAATTATGTTTTCCCCATATTTTCATTATACAGGTGCTAAATTGAGAAGTTACTTAAAGGCAATACGTATTACCATTAAATGGTGGTAAGGAAAAAAAATTACTCCTCATATAGTTAAATAAAACATCTTATATTATTATAATAATATGAAAAATAAAATAATAACAATTTCAAAACATTATATCTTGCAGGATTAACGCAATTTGTTATTCGATATTCGAATACAATTTCAAGCCGGACATCAGGGGCCTTATTTCCTTTTCTTTCGTCATTATTAGCTTCATTTATTTATTAAAACCATATTGTTTTCCCGTTTTTTAAAAACTACAAAATAAACAATTATTAAGTTTTTCTTTCATGTAAGCAAAGATTGTATTACCTAAGATACTATCTCCGAGCCAAATTCCTACAATTAAAGGATTTTCAAATAAATTACAATACCACAATTATCAGCCGCAAAAAAAATGCACCTATAAAAACAGCAAATACGAACAACAAAAACATGTATCATTATCCACTATATTGAATAATATAAGAACAACATAAAATATGTTATTTTTAATCCAAATGCCAAAAAAATATAACAACAACATAATTAAAAAAAATATATATTTCCCGTGCGTAGCACGGATCCAAAAACTACTTAACACTATAAAAACTTAGTATGTGTGTCACCAGAGGCTGACACGTCAACGTTCCTTTGCCTGATATGTGTCTGCCCCACAAATATAAAAAAAAAGTTGCGAAAAAAAAATGAATGAAACAGTGCGTTTCTTCATTTGATATCTTTTAGAAAAAAAAAATTAAAACCCTACATTTTCTCTCTCGCACAAACCGTAAACGAGCTCTTCATCTCCTCTCTATTTTTTCCAATTTTTTTCCGATTCATCAAACCCTTACTCAAAAAATTGTAAAACGAAGAGTTGTGATGGCAAACGTCGTTTCTCTATCAACCCTAAAAATAAAAATCTCTTCCTCTCTGTAGCCGCATAAAAAAACTCCTTCATCTTCTTCCTTTTCCCGATGGCGACTTTCTTCTTCGTCATTTACTTCTTTCTCACCGTGAAGAGGAATCGCCACCATCTCCGACTTTTTTTACGATCGGTGCTCAATTCCGGGTCGGGTTGATAGAATTGGGGCCGGGTGGGTTTTTCGAGGCTCCGAGAAAGGTCGAAATTGGTGAGTGTAACATGTCCCGATTGCTGAATCAGAATGTTCTCTGGTTTCAAGTCTCTGTAAGCGATCCCCATAGAAGTAGATGCTCAAGCGCACAGACAATCTCAGCCACGTAGAATCTAATAACGGAGGAGCTGAAAACGCCGTCGTTTTGGGGGCGAAGGAGAACGTTGAGATCGCCGCCTGGGCAATAAGGGACTGCCCAGACGAAGAATTCTGGTGACTCGAAGGAAGCAAAGAGACGAGGGAGAAAAGGGTTTTGATTCGTATCATCGGAGAGACGACGGAGGACCTCGATTTCCCATCGTGCACCTCGATTTCCTCGAATCTCCGACGTTAATCTCTGGTAACTCTTTTTCCTTTGCTGATTTATTTTCCTTCTGATAAAATTATGAAAATTTGATTCGTTTATAGATTTAACTTCAATGGTTTTTCTCTCTCGCCAACATCTACCGCTTGGTGAAACTCGGGATTTTCCCCGCCGGTAAGGTAACCTCGTCAACTCTTCACAGAAATGGTTTTTAATTCTTTTTCGGTACTCTCCCTCGCCATCCTCTTTTGTTGTGTGTGTTGTGTCTGATTTACAGTTGATACCTTTTGTTCAAGTTGATATGTTTCTCTTTCTCCTTTTGTGGTAGGAACACGATTATTAGTTAGAAAATGCAGTTCTGTCAAGTTGCTGTAAATAATCTTTGCAAGCATTGTCTAAGTTACCATATGTTATTATTCTGTTTAGTTTCTTTAAGGTTTTTCATATTGAGTGCTTTATGCAATATAATAGACGCTTTAGCTTTTTTCATCTGATTTTTGCAGGTATATATCAGGACACCCAGGGAGGAATTCCTGGAGAAAGCGTTCCAAATAAACAATGAGTAGTTAATTTGCTTTATTTCCTTCAGAATATCGTATGTATTGATCAGACCACTATCAAAGGTACAAAAACTTATTGAAATTGTTGAATAGAAGACAAAACTTATGCATAACAGATGGTTAAAACCTCAATTTAATGTAGGTTGCAAGAGTAGATGACAAGGTGAAGATTAAAAAAGAGGGGGAGAGGAAGCCAATTAGTTCAGTTGAAAAAGGACTGAAACCTGTTAAAAAGAAACGAACACTATAATTCCAAACTCATTTTGAAATAGTCCTGCATTAACTTTTTGTTAGAGAAACAATTTCAAATTTGTACTTGCATTTAGTTATAGACATTGTTGTTCAATTTAAAAGAATGTTCTTAAAGCAAAAAACGTAAACATCATAATCTAACTTTCTTCTTTTATAACAAAGTTATTAGTTTCCATTACATACGTTACACTTATTAGAAACTTTTGTTAAAAAAACAAAAACAAACTTCAATAACCAAAAAATTACATTTATTAAAAACTTTTGTTAAAAAACAAAAACAAACTTCGATAACTAAAAAGACACCCGCATGTATATGCGGGTTATCATCTAGTGGTGATAAAAAAGGTTATTTCCGATGATCTCCAATTTTCTCTCACTGAGAGTTTTTTACTGGTCAACAGTCCCCTTTGGAGGGTTTCATGTGCTGGCTTTCTTCTGCATGATTCTATTGCGGTTTTCTAGAAATTATGGCTCTCTCATACAATACATTCCACTACACATTATGTTACCCACTTCAGCAACCACCGCGTTGTGGGTCAATTACGATCTTTGTCAATTTTGCATGAAATGAATCCACTACTTCCGTTCCAAAAAGGCCATGGCCAGATCTCTATTTAAATCAGCCCCAACTCAGAGATCAATTCATCTTGACTCGATTTAATCTCATGGGTGACCACTTGAGAAAACAAATGCAGAATATTAATCTCGGCCTTGGCGATGAACCGGTGGCTCATCTTTACGAAGTTTGTTTCCAGGCGGTTGCCACTAACCGTTTGTCATTGGTGGTTACTCATGTCAATCCCAAAAGAAGAATTTTCACGCGATGATTTCTCAAATACCTTTGGGATCTTGAAAATTCAGTCACCGGTAGGATCATTGGGCAAAACAAAGTCCAGTTCGTTTTATGAAAGAGGAATCCATGAACATGGTCCTTGGCCGTGCCACTTGGTCCATCGCCGAGTGGATGCTCATTGTTGCAAACACATCATCTGTTGCAAATAAACCTTTGAAACGAACTTGCAACTCCAAAAAGCACGTTACTAAAATAAATCGTTGGTAATTCATTGCTATTCTGTAATAGTTTTGCAACGAAATAGTGGCAACAGATTTTTGTAACAAGGGTGTTGTTAATATTTGCAACGGTAAGACTGCAATACATTAGCAATGGTTATTTATTGCAAAATCTGCAACGTTATTGCGTGGAGAATCGTTACAATGTTCTGCAACAGATAGTTGTAATGAGATTGTTATTATATTGCAACGGCGATTTTGCAACATGTATGCGAATAATTAGCCATTGCAACTTTTGCAGCTAGATGTCACATATTTCATTGCAGTATTTGCAACTGAAGTTTGCTCTTGCTAATTCAGTAACACCATGTTTCCAACAGAATTTTGCAAAACTGAAAGCCGTATTTTTAATATATTTGTCGCAAAAATTAGTAAGAAAACTAGTTTGTACATGCAAAACTGAAAGCCGATTAGGAATTAGAACACATAGGTCATGGTTGTCGTTACATAGCATGTCGTCGATCACAAAATATATACAACAAAATCCACAACTTGAAATTCATAAATCTAAACATAAACTAGTTTTTAAAAATTAATCTATATCAATCGATACCTTCTGCACCTCCATCTTCACCTCCTTCATCACCGTTTTTTTCCTCACTATCATTGTCCATTTGGGCTAAGTGGGTCTTCTTCATCATCTCAACAAAAGCTATCAACCTCTTCACACGTTTGTTGTTATTATCTAGCTCCTGTTTTGTGCTTTCCAACTCTGTCTTGGTTTCATGGATGAAAATTCTTCACCTTGAAACGTTGATGGTCCATTGTGCTTCTGCTTCTTGTTTAAAGATGGAGGCCATAGACACGACCTTTGTTGGATGGAGGTAACTCCTACAAAAAAAAATTCACTAGTAGATTCATAACAATGAGAAATAACATATTCAAATCAGGTTCATAGCAAGCATATTAAAAGCAGATTCAAATCAATGGGAAAAACATATTCAAACTAGATTCTTAGCAATGGGAAAAAGACATAAAAAAATAGAAATAGCAGAAACATGAAAGAAAAAACAGAACATATGTGGGAAAAACAGGGTCGTTCAAGTAAATAAGACTAAACCTTAATTAGTTAGTTGCTTTTATAATAACAACACTCGAGATACATAATCAAATTAGTGATAATCTCCAATAATTATTCCAAATCCTGCAACAAAACTTCATATATATATGCATTAGCAAAACATAAAACAAACCAACATCAGTTAGGTCCAGATTGAAAAATTCTACTTCTTTCACACTTTTGGGCAAAGGACAAATAGATGGATCTAAAAGGACCAATCTTGACCAATTGCAAACAATTTTAACTTTGTAATAAAAACAAAAAAAATCCACATAGGTACCATGAGACCGTGTGTGTGTCTTATAAAAAAAACTCAAATATGTATATGCTTATATAACAAAAACTCTGGAATAAACTGTTATTTTTAGTATTGTTTTCCCGTTCTGCTTAGAAGGATATGTGACCGTATTAACACAATCTGACATTTTATACAAGGGCAAAATAATGTACCTGTATTAACACAATCTGGTTTACTCGTAAATTCCATGAACATCGTTAGTCTGTTTCTAAATTCTTCAGAAACTTGATTTCTTCCATCCACCATTTTGTACATTTATTTTCTCTTGTTCACTAACTTTGCGTATGACACTTTTTTTTGTCGTTTTATAATTTTCATATGAATATCTATTTTTTTATAAAACAAATTTCTCTCCTTATGTATAAATAAACTGAGAATTCCATTTATATAGATAAATAAAGCACGGATTTGAACAACGCTCACCTACCTAGCAGCCCACGTTTACATCGTTCCCACCGACTCTAGTTTGCAACGTTGTTACATTGCTAATCCGTTGCTATATTTCGAACCTTTCCCTACTTCGTCGCCCATATTTTTCATATTTCCAACTACTACTTTTTGCAACGGGTTAACGTTTCAAAATCCACTTACTGCTGGCAAAATATAGCAACGCAGTTTCATCACAATCCTTTATAACGTTCTCCACTGCAAATCGTTGCAACAATACGTAGTTGCAATATTTGCAAACGGCTTGCAACAGAATAGGTTTAAAAAACAAAATGTTTCTAAAATATTTCGAAACCGTTGTAATTTTACAACGATCTAGAAACAGATTATTTTTTTACTAATTTTGCAACAAAAATAGCAATGTGGTTTCATTTGCAACCGCTTTGCATCGTATTCCATTGCAACTGTTTGCTACGATTAATTCTGTTGCAGAGTTTCCTTGCAATATACCACTTTTCTTGTAGTGTATGATAATGTAAGATTAATCATTGTTTCAGTGAATATTAATGGAATGGAGTTCTACCTATCCTGTCTTTATGGCCATCCGGTTCATAAATATCGTCATTAGTTATGGAAAAGGATTGGTAGTAAGAGATTGTCTATGGATTCTACTTAACGATTTTAATGAGATTTTGTCAAATGTGGAGAAATAAGGAGGTTATGACCGTGGTGAATGGACTTTTCAAAATCTACGAAACATGAACATCTCATGTGACTTGATTTATTT
The DNA here is from genome assembly GCA_000218505.1 of Schrenkiella parvula. Lineage (NCBI taxonomy): Eukaryota > Viridiplantae > Streptophyta > Magnoliopsida > Brassicales > Brassicaceae > Schrenkiella > Schrenkiella parvula. The sequence continues at coordinate 1,448,636 of CM001190.1, forward strand.
GAGATAGAGGGGTAATCAGTTTTCATTGGTGGTTCAGAGACATACACACAGAGTTGAATAATGTTTGGGTTCTGTTGTTGTAAATTCCGAACGGCTAGCAAGGCTTCTAAGGCAGAGTTTCTTGGGTTATGTGGGTCGGACCATCGTTTGGTTATCACTAATATCTCTGTTGATTGCAATGGTAGACCAGAATAGCTCAGGTATTGTAAGTGTCTTCTACACCAATCGGATTTTAAATAATATGTTGCTCGAGGATGGAGTTGCAGAAACTATATCTGACTGTTTTAGGGGATGCATGTGTGCTATTTCAGAACATTGAAGGAATTTTAACTTGAATTCAAGAAAATGAATTGATGATCTTCAACAGGAATTAAAGACTGCAATTACAGCTCAAGTAGCTAAAAAACGTCATGTCTCTACAATACAAAAAAAAAACAGTTGGAGACGGCCTATCAAGATAAAGAAACACACTGGTTTTTAAAAAGCCGTACCTCCTGGCTTTCGGAGGGAGAACGAAATATATAGCTCTACCATGCCTGCACAAAACAGCGATACTCAAGAAATCTGATTTTGTCTGTTGAGGATGAGAATGGTATTGTGTTTAGAGAAGACAAGGAGATTCATAATCATGTTGCTGCCTTTTTCGAAAAGATCTACTACAATAACAAAAATCCTGTTTAATATGGGATTTTTGATGACTTTAATCTCTCTGTTACTGATGAAATAAATACTATGTTGATGGCTGATTTTACAGATAAGGAAATCTTTGACACAGTATGCTCCATCGGTGCAGATAAAAGTCCAAGGCCATGAGGCTTAACTGCTCGATTTTATCAAGAATATTGGAGTATTGTTGATGCAGATGTAACTAAGGAAGTCAGATGTTTCTTCGCTAGAAAAAATATGAGACAATAACTTAATCATACAAATATTTGTATGATTCCTAAATCGACAAGCCAGCGACCTTATCATATTATCGCCCTACTGAACTGTGTAATCTTTTATACAAAATCATTTCAAGGCTGCTGGACTGAAAGGGTCCCTGAATACAATTTTCTCGGAAGCTCAAGAAGCTTTTATTCCCGGAAGGATGGCTTCTGATAACGTCTTAATAGCGAATGAGCTGATGCACTCTCTTAAATCAAGGAAAAGAGTCTCCAATACATATATGGTTATTAAGACCGACATTAGCAAAGCTTATGACCTGGTTGAATATAATTATTTGGAAGCAACTATGAAGGGTTTATCATAAACTTGAATCTCATGGACTATGGCTACTGTTAATACAGTCATATGCTCAGTATTGGTTAATGGAATGTCTTATGGTCATATTGTGCCTGAAAGAGGACAGCAACAAGGAGATCCGCTTTCTCTGTACTTCTTCATTTGGGTGCTAATGTGATGTACCACCTTCTGAAAGTTAGTACAGGTCATGGTAATATCAGAGGTATAAAGATAGGCAATGGTGTTCCAGCCATAACCCATCTTCTTTTCGCTAATGACACCCTCTTTTCTTTGCCAGTCGGAACTGTAGAACGTTAGGGGATATTTCCGCCTATATGAAGAGTGCTCATGCCAAATAATCAATCAAAAACAAGTCAATTACTTTTGGTTCACAAATACCTGGAGATCTTAAAGTACGGCTAAAAGGGATTCTTGGAAACTCAAATAATGGTGGTGGCGGTAAACACCTTGGTCTACCCGAGCAGTTTGGGCGGAAAAAAAGAAGACGTCTTAATGGAGTACAAGATTCCTTTTCCCTACGGGAAAATAGGTTTTACTTAATTCGGTGGTCATCTCCATGGCGGTATACTCAATGTCATGTTTCAAAATCCTAGCTCAGGTTGTCAGCAACATTACAAGTAATATCTGATGGTTTTGGTGGGAGAAGAATTCAGAAAAGAGAGGAATTACTTGGAAGAAATTGCAGTACCCAAAAAGAAAAGGGGGTCTTGGCTTTAAAGGTTTGGAAAAATTCAATGATGCTCTTCTAGCTAAACAGGCTTGGATGTTAATTACCCACCCAAATACTTTGTTTGCTAAATTATTCAAGGCTAACTAGTTTAAGGATGGCTCGTTGCTGCAAGGTAAATCAAAAACTTCAATTGTATGGTTGGTCCTCTATTCTTATAAGCATCGATCATCTTAAGAAAGGGGTTAGGTTCAATGTTAGGTTTGGTGAAATAATTCGGGTTTTTCAGGATAGTTAGCTTCCATCTAATCCACCTAGACCAGGAATGAAAATAATGGTTCTCTGCAGGTTAGAGACTTTATTTTCCATAGAGGAAATTAATGTGGTTGGAGTGAAGAGTTGATGGATATGTATCTCCAGAATCAGACAAACCTTTGGTGAAATCAATATATTTGGCCCAATCTATCGAAAAAGACAAAGTTTTCTGGGATTACACTAAAAATGGAGAATATACAGTCCGTTCCAGATACAGATTGACAAGAGGAGTTGTTTCGTTTTCAAATGTCGTTCCACAACCCCCATGGTAACTCGATTCTTAACTAAAAAATATGGAAGCTTCTAATTTAACCAAAACTCAAACACTTTATATAGAGAGTTGTTTCCAGAGCTCTTGGAACAACAACTAGATTAAGAAGTCGGGGAATCACTGTTGATCCTACTTGCCAGCCTTGTGGGAAAGTTTCTTTGAACGGGTTCCTACAGTCCCACGACCTTGAAGTAAATATTCATAGGCTGCTTTATTTGCAAGGGGATCCGAGTCTACCTATGGAAAAAGAACTACTGCCATTTTGGTTAATGTGGCGTATTTGAAAGTCGAGAAACAACTTGATTTTTGAAAAAGAAGTTCTAATGCCGATAAATGACGTTAGTATATCTCCGTCAGAAATTAGAATTGAGTTATAGGCTGCTGCTTCTCTTCATTCATCTAACACTCACTTCACTGGGACACCACCAACACATGTTACTGCTTCTGGGATTCGGCCATCTGTGAATTTTCTAAAGAAATTTTGATGCTAATTATAATGACTGCACCCGCAAGACATGTGGTGGTTAGATTATCTGTGATCATTTAAGTTACATAAAATATTGGGGAATAGCAGAGTTTGGATTGGCTTCATGATAAATTTGATGAGAGTAAAAACACAAAAGTGTTTAGGAAGAATTATTATTAGACTTTCATGAAAATAAAGGTAAAAAATACATAGATTTATATAGTGGTTGAATAAACCTAATTTCCTAAACTAATATGGAAATGGTATATTAAATATAAAGATGATTTTCTATTTTTCGGATATTCTTCTAGATCTATTTAGATATTTCTTGATTCTTCGTGTTTCCATAATCTTGATATGTTTGATCTCATGGATCTCCCAATATCCTCCCGCAAATTGGACAAATCTTCAAAATATTAACCTTATACCCAGTTGTTGGGTTATCAACGACGCTTATACCCGGTCGTATAACGGACTCACAAATATGGGTTCATCTGTCATATCGTCTGGAAGAAGTCGGAAAATGAATGCTAAAACGATATACTGTTTAAAAAAATATTATTTACTATTATTATTTAATAAGTTCTTGGGTTTTTTTGTAGGGTGCTGGAGGAGAACTTCCTCCGATGACGGAAGTGAACTTCCTCCGATGACGGAAGTTTTTGCTAGAACTCACAGAAAAGGCAAAGGTACGGGAGCTTTTGTGAGTCCGTTAGCATATCTGATCTACAATGATGCAACGGCTCAGATCACCGAACGAGAGACACAACTATCTCAACAACTTTCTCTCGGTGGATCTCCGATGAACGATGGACGATTGACTACACGGGAAAGAGATGAGATTTTTGAAGAGGTATATTTATATTTATTTTATTTTAAAAATATAATTTTAACACAAATTAACGTTTTTTAATATATTGCTCCAAAGAAAAAAAGAAGGGGCTATCGGGATGGGATCGATACAGGATGCTCCCATCGCCTCAACTACGTTTTGCCGTTCGGGTCTGTACGATAATCCGGTCATACTGCGGACCCAGTTGCATGCTTATGCGGACACGCAACGAGCTCAAGCGGAGGAGCTTCAAGAGGTTAGCAGTTTGCTTGAGATACTTACGATGACAATCCGAACTTAGCAGCTGCCTTAGAGCAGAGAAAACGGCGTAAAAGACATGCGAGCAGACAGACATCCGGAGAGACGACTCAATCCACCAGAGAGCCTTCACCCAATCTAAATGAAGAACCGTTACCATTTTCTGATGTATATTTTTGTAAAAACAATATATTTTGTCTTTTGGATATTATAATTTTATAAAACAAAATTTAAATTTAAAATTTCATTAGCTTTTTAAATTAGAAATTTTTATTTGTATTATTTAAAATTTAAAATTTATTTAATTATTATAAATTTTTTAACATGAGTTACAACGATTTTTCAACTACATATATTACCATCTCTTTAGCAACGAATCAGTTAGCAACGATTTTGCAACCTACTGTTAGCAACGATTTTGTAACCTATTGTTAGCAACGATTTTGCAACTTACAATTTAGCAACTTACAATTTAGCAACGCTTTTGCAACGTACCATTTAGCAACGAATTGTCAACGTATACTTTAGCAACGATTTAATGTTACATCGAATTGGCAACAATTGGCCTTCTATATGTTTGCTTCAATTTAGCGTTTTTTTAATGTCGAAACAAATTTGGTTGCTAATCGGTTGGTAATTAGCGACGATTTCCCCACGAAAAGTTACTATCGTTTTTGCGGTGATTTCACACTCGTCGCATATTACCGACGATTTACCATCGTATATTTATTAACGACGATTAGTTAACGATGATTCGTGTTTCGTCGTTAACTAGTTGGGAAAGCTATTTAGCAACAATTTCGCATCGAATACGCTAAATGTAAATTTATGTTTCCTTGTAGTGAGAGACGAAACTCGTGATTGCGATGCCCATGAGTAAATTCGCAATAGCGGAGTAAATAACAACTCACGAGAATGAGAAGTCAAATAAAAAAAGATGTTAGTCATGAAGGTGAGAATAACATCAAACTTGAACGAATTCATTCATAGATTCATAAAAATATTATTGTAAGACACGATTTTTTTTTAACGAAAAACTTTTATCCACATGTTTTGGATCTTAGCTCTGATACCATGATAAATTTGATGAGAGTAGAAAGAATTATTATTAGACTCTCATGAAAATAAATATACAAAATATGTAGACTTATATAGTAGTTGAATAAACATAATTTTTTTAATTAATATAGAAATAATATATTAAATATTAATGTGATTTTTTATTTCTCGGATATTTTTATAGATCTTTCCAGATTTTTATTTATTTTTTGTGTTTCCATAAACTTAATATGATTAATCTCATGGATCTCCGAATATTTCAACTCTTCTAGAAGCGGAAAAAAAAAGCGCTTCTAATGGGATTTAATAACCTAATTTTCAAAAGGGATTGTGAAGTACTAATTTGGAATTTGATGAGTTCAGCCAAGAATTATAACATTCACAACCTATTTAAAGACATTCGTTATTGGACCAACCCTGGTCGAGAAGAAACTTTCTTTTTCACCAAACGATGTAATAATGAATTGACTCACCTATTGGCTAAATATGGTCCATCTAATAATCTTTTTCAATCTAACTCTATTTACCTGTTTGGGTAACTTCTATTTTGTATAAAGCTTATGTAATGTCTTCCGTTAATGAAAGTGATATACTGATATATAATTGCAAAAAAAATATAATAAAAATAATATATATCAAACCCGAATAAACCGGGTTTTACTAGTTTCCAAAACTCGCTGACATCATCATCATCTCATCGATAAACTCATAAACATAATCGACACTCGATCCACTAAACCACCAACAAAACCGCTGAATGATGATGAGGCCTAGGAGTGATGGCGATTCGGGTCCGGGTCCGGGTCTGGATGAACCCGGTTCGAGTGGGTTTCACGGCGGAATCCGGCAGTTCCCGCTCGCAGCTCAACCGGAGATTATGAGAGCAGCCGAGAAAGACGATCAATACGCTTCTTTCATCCACGAAGCTTGCCGCGATGCCTTCCGACACCTTTTCGGTACCAAATTTCCGAAAAATTGTTTCATCATTTGCGCCGAATTTCATTGATTACAAAAAATTACGTATGACCACTCTAGCTTCTGCTGCTAGGTACCAGAATTGCTCTAGCTTACCAGAAAGAGGTATGAGCGTGTGTGTGTATAGTTTCCATGAGATTTTGCGATTACAGCTTTGTGACGTTTTCGGTTTTTGGGGCAGATGAAGCTTCTTGGGCAAATGCTTTACTTTGTTCTGACGACTGGTTCAGGGCAACAAACTCTAGGAGAGGAATATTGTGACATTATACAGGTTTTACGATTTTAGTTAATGCTCTTACACAAACCCAAATTGCGTTCTGAGACTGTTTTTTTTCCGGGGATTGTGCGTTTTTGGGTGGAAAGATTAATCTTTTTTCTGATGAAGAACGATCTAATTTTAGGTTGCAAGACCTTATGGGCTCTCTCCTACACCAGCTAGACGTGCTTTGTTTATATTGTATCAGACCGCAGTTCCGTATATCGCCGAGAGAATCAGGTTCTTATCGCCTTTCTTTTTGTTGTTTTACAGTGAAAGATTTGAATATTAGGGTGAGGTATCTATAACTGAATGGTGTAATATACTTCGTTGAGCGAAGGGTACGAAATAAATTCAATCAGATTTCTTCGAGAATCAGAAAGAAACTTTTTCAAGTTTGAATTTGTTCATTTGTTTACAGCTCAAGAGCTGCCACACAAGCGGTTACATTTGATGAGTCTCAGCCTGATGAGTTTTTTGGTGATAATCATATCCAGTCAGCAAGAATGATTGAACTTCAGTCTTCATCTCAAATTGAAACTTCAGCTTCTGTATTATCTAGACTAAAAGATAGAGTTAAGGGATTGTGGCACCGAGCTATTAGGAGATGGCCTATGGTAATGTATATCCCCTCAGGTTTAGTTCTCATAGCTCAGTTTTTTTCTGCCTAGCGAGTGTTTTAATCAATGCGGTGCTTTTTATTTAGGTTCTCCCTGTTGCTCGTGAAGTCTTACAACTGGTTCTCCGTGCCAATTTGATGCTTTTCTACTTTGAAGGTGAAACTTTGTTAAAAATATATTAACACATGTACTGCAGACTGTTGCTGTAAATTTTGTACTTGTGATCTTCATTTCTTTCAGGTCTGTATTATCATATATCGAAGCGTGCTTCCGGGGTTCGTTATGTTTTCATAGGAAAGCAACTGAATCATAGACCTAGGTGATGATTTTTTCTGTCTTCTTCGACCTGCAACTGTTGGCTTTTGCTATCACAGAGTCACTGAACTCCCTTAAGTTCTTGCTGAGCAGATACCAAATTCTCGGGGTTTTCCTTCTAATTCAGTTGTGCATCCTTGCCGCTGAGGGCTTACGCCGGAGTAATCTGTCATCTATCACAAGCTCAGTTCAGCAGGCGACAATAGGATCTTATCAAACTTCAGGGGGTGCGGCTTTCATGTCCTCGATTATAAATATTAATGTCAATAAATCATTCTCTAGATAAGAGTGTGAGAGAAGATGGTAACATTGGCTGAATATTTACTTTGTTATGCATCAAACTGTTTAACCTAAGAATAGTATAGCGATGTTATTGTCCTTGCAGGGAGAGGGTTACCTGTTTTAAACGAAGAGGGAAATTTGATTACTACAGAAGCTGAAAAGGGAAACTGGTCTACCTCCGGTTCAGCTTCAACTTTAGAGGTACAATATTTATAAACAACTTAGAAACCTCTCTTGCTTTAAAATGGCTGATATCTTCAACACTGATTATTGTTGGAAAAAAATGTAAATAGTTGGAAGAGAGGCACAGAACTCTTATAAAAATCCATGCCCTTCTGCGAAGGTTATTTTATCGAGAAGTAATTAAGAAAAATGCAAAATAGTGCTTTAGTCTCATGATATGTGATAGAGTAGATGGCCACTTGACTAGTCCCGCATTACATATTGTTTCTACTGAGACGAAGTTATATATTAATACTATTTTGGGACTATTCTGTTGCTTGTCTAAATTTAATCAATTTGTTACCATTTGTTATGTTAGATATTTTACCTTCTTGTGTACTTGTGGTTGCAGGCAGTAGGGAAATGCACTCTGTGCTTGAGCCACCGTCAGCACCCGACAGCCACTCCTTGCGGTCATGTATTTTGTTGGTAATAAACCTTCCTCTTCCATAATTTCTCTCTGTTCTGAGGCTGATCTCAAATGGGTTAACACTGCGTTACCTCCAAAACCTTAACAAATAGTTAAAATCGAACAATTTCAATCTGTCTTGATGTCCATCGTTTCAAACTGTTTGATAAAATGTGAACAGTGTATCGACAACAAACATTTACTCAATCTACAGACAGAACCAAAGATCCAAAATGGACACTGAAAATTGTGCTTATTTTGAAAGACTAAGAGTCATCTGTCATGTGTAGGAACTGCATTATGGAATGGTGCAATGAGAAGCAAGAATGCCCACTTTGTCGAACGCCAAATACCCATTCAAGTTTGGTTTGTTTGTACCATTCTGATTTTTAAGCTCAAATGGATCAACAAGGACACGGACACGAACACTGCAGAAAGGCGAAGCAGCTCAGACGATGAAAAGCAAAGGAAAGAAACAGGCCCAAGGAGGCAACACAAGCTTCTTGTGTGACAACTTCGAAAAGTACATCTTGGACAAGAATGGAATCTGTTTCGACTTCGGACATTTTGAAGTAAGATCATAAAGTGAAGAGAAACAGAATATATGTTATTTCAGACTTCATTCTCGATCCCATGCCTAGCTTTTTTTATTATTCACACAGGGAACTTTACATATTACTAAAAAAAAAGTTGGAGATGTTAGGTGTTTTAGAACATTTCTATATTACCTATGATAATTTGAGATCTATTGCAAGACAAGAAAAATCTCAAATTAGACAAACTACAAATTCAAAACTTGAACATGATACATACTTGATATTGGATTTAAACTTGTCCTTTTGTTTTGAGACATGAAGATATCAAAACTAAGACTACCTCTCGAACAACCAGAGCTAAAGAGTTTCAGCCAGAATATGGTAAGAAGTCTGGGAAATTCTGGTAACACTGTACCGAGAAGAGTTACATTAGCAGAAGCACCCTCTTCGGGTTTTAATATATGCAAATGTTATATATCCTTCACAAATTGAGGTTAACCATACAGGATCATACACAGAATCAAAAGATTTGGATACAATCAAGAATTTCTTTTTGGATAGTAAAAGTCTGTTTCGGGACATCACTCACAATATGGACTGGAGCTGCTGTATCTCAGAGGAGTCTGAAACATCGTCTCCTTCGGATGGTGATCTGTAGACTTCCACCATAGCTTTCCCTTTATCAAGCACTTGAGAAGGAACTGTTTGTAGAAGGCTGCAGCAAGAGCTGTTCGGTTAACCAAAAATTCTCCACTGTGTGTGTGTGCGGTCTTATGTACAGATTACCTGTCTAGTGCTGTTAATGCTGTTCCAAGCTGTGACTTCATCAACTCAACAGTTGCATTTGGATCCTTCCTCGACGCACGTAGAAACAGCGAATCCATTTCTTCCAGTGCTCTTTTTCACCTCAACATAAATACACAAAACAATCATCATTCACTGCTGCGTAAACTTCAACACTCCTGGTAAAATTATCAATACCGTAGACATCGATCAACATCATTAGACGCGGTTTCGGAATAACCAGCATCTGAAGCGTACTGAGCAACCTGAAGTGAGTTAAAACCACACATAATATCTCATCAAACACAAGCAAAACAAAAGATGTTTAAAGTTTTGTGTGAACTTTTTTAACTTACTGCTCGAATGTTTACACGCAAGGAGCTAGCTGGACCAGACCGCAGTACCGATCTACATGCCTCGAATTCAGGTTTCTCCACATTCAAAAAATTCTCTCCAAACATCACAAATTAGATTTAGTTTTAGATAAACAGCAAGAGCTTTAAGTAAAACCAGAGCAGAATTACAGAAAGTTACCAAGATCCTGGATCTGTAGCTGAGCTAGAATCACTGGTGGTACATATGCTTCAAGTGGATCAAGTTTTTTCCTATTCAAAAGCTAGTTTAAGCCATAGATTTCTGACCCAGAATCAACAAGTTTGAGTTCAATTTCAATATACCTCTTGACGTACTTATCAACCAAGCTACTCGCCATGGCATCTAATTCAACATATAAATACCAAATACTTGTGAAATTGAGGCTCGAATTGATGATAGTGAAGACAAGTGTATGTGTTGTTGTACCGTTGGGGAGGAGGAGACGGGAGAGGAGGAAGGAGACGGAGATTACTCGCCGGCTCTGCTTCCAAACCGGAGGTGACGATGATGCGCACGTTAGCTTTAGGCGGTGGTTAGAATAGTGGCGAAGTGGGAGGCTCACAGTAGCGTTAAGTGATGCCATTCGGGATAACAGAGGCATCTTATCGCACCCTCGACAATATTATTATGGTTATGAACAAGAAAAAAAATCATATAGGGAAATGAATTTGGCTTAAGCATAAAGTTGAGATTATTGATGATGGAGGAATTTTTAAAATATATGAAAACTTTCAGGAAACCACTTTTCCAAAAATCTTATTATTTATTAATTATTATTTATTTTAAACAATGTATATTTTGAAAACTTTTTATAAAATTTTAAATTTATAAAGATATATAAACATGTTATAAACTTTAGAAAATCTTACAAAACTTTATAAAACATATATATAAAGATAAATATTTTATAATATACTAAATAATTTTTTTGTCACAAAAATAGAACATAAAGGTAAAATTCACAAAAATAACATTCATAAATTGTAAAAAGACAATTATATCATTTACTATTTCAATTTAAATTAATGATCAAATAAATAAAAATAAATATTTTATATTCTAAAAATTTTAAAAAAACTAACGAATTCTTATTTTCAAGAACTTTTTAAATTTTTTCAAAAACATATGTTTTTAAAAAAAATCAAAAAATTTTTATTCATCATTTTTAGGAAAGATATACTAATTTTTAAGAATAATTTTACATATTTTTATGAAAGAGTTCATAAAACTTTAATAAACATTTAAATATTTTTATTATATATAAATTGATTTTAAACAGCTAACAAAATGATTAAAATTAAAATGATAATATAAAATCTTCTATATCTTCTTTGTATATAATCCTTTTGGTCTGATTCTTCTTCATGGTGAACTCTGGATGAGTTTAGTTTGTATCCCAAGTGGTGGTTAAGTTGGACTGTTTGGTCTTGGCCTCCATTTGAGCTGAACTCAGCTCACATGGCTCTTTAGCTCTCCTCAGCTTCATGTTTCCTTCTCCAAATCTCATGATTCCTTGCTCATTAGCTGATGATGACTTGATGTCCTCATCAGCCTTGGTTCTCTTCGTTGGCTTGGTTTGGTTCATCGTCTTGATTCTGCTCATAGGTTGGGTTTTTGCTTCCTGGGTCATATCGGTTTGTCGCGTCGGATCAAGAGAAGCTTACAAAATTCAGCTAAACCAAATTTTCATACGTAGCCATTTCAACTTTTGTTATTGGAGAGCTGAAATCCAACCTTAACACCAAATTGAAACTATATCTACTATTGTTTTTTTGGATACCATCGATTTTTTTAACGAAAAACCAAAATTATACTTAATTTTTTTAAAAAAAATTTATGAATTTTAACCTAAATAGCCAATTATTGGATTCACTAAAACATAGAAATATTAAAATCATTATTTTGATTTTTAAATAAATAAGATTTTATTAAAAAATCTTATTTTAATTAAAATCTATGAAACCGAAAGAAAAATAAAGTAACTCTTACAAATTTTCAAATATGAAGATTATTTCAATAAAATCGATTACATATATACATTATCATCTATATTATATAGCTCATATATAAATATATTGTATATAATACTATATTTTAATCAATTGTTTTTTGTTTATTCGGTTTAATGGATTTATAATCGAACCATATCTGTATTCTGCAGTTTTTGAAAAATAACGTTCATATAGTTTAAATGGTAACACTAAAACCAAATCACATCTTTTATTTCGGTTAGGTTCAGTTTGAATTGATTCGGTTCGGTTTTAGGGACAGGTTTTAGTGACAAACCGGATCAGACCGGGCCAAATCAAATCCTCCTTTACATCGTAAACAAAAGAAAACTGAAAGTACTAGGAAAAATCCATTGACATATACTCATATATTTTATATTAAGTAACTAACAACAGTTCAGTAAAAGATAGAAAATACTGATATATTAATTTAAGTCTATCAACATCTGTCGATTCAGCTCTCTGTCCCGGTTCCCGATGCAGAACCCCTGGTTCTCTCTTGGTCGTGCTTCTGCCCTGAATCCACCGCCTCTCACCGCTTGTGAAAGCCCCCTCACCCTCTTTTAGTTCCTCTTGACCCTCCAGATCCTTCGCCTTCCCTCACCCTTTCCCAATTTTCTCCTCTTTCCTCACCAACTTCTAAAAATCCTCTTCCCCAACCATGTCTTTCTGTGTTGCCTAAATCGCCTGTGGGTAGATCTTATTCTTCTGTTCTCCCTAGTTCTCAATCTACTGCTGTTAATTCATCTCCGTTGGATACCAGCTGCTTGTTGCTAAAAAGTCTGTCCCCCAGAAATTGCAGATCTGAATCTGAATCTACTGTTGCAGACGGATTTACTGTTCTGCCTCTGAAACAGTCAACCCCGATTAAGACAAACACTGCCTTGAATTCGTCTCGATTGGATCGGATGGCCGTAACTATTGACTCTGGTACTCCTTCAACCCCAACTATTTCTGTGTCTGCTGCCCCGGTTCCTAACCATGCCATGAAATCACCAACTCCTGCAGAAAAAATTAGAGCTTCTGAAGATCGTTCTCTCTGCAGACTTGCCCCTCTCTCATTCTCAGACACAGGTAGGTCTACTATGCTTATCCCTGATGAAGTTTTCCTCCATGGTGCTGTATTGCACAAAGATTTTCTTGTGTGCTACTTCAATGGCCGTTCTCCTCCGTTCAATCAGATACAAAGTGTCCTCAACCATATGTGGGGAAAAGGAAAAAGACTTGAGATTCACAATAACCCTCTGTCGAGGTCTTTGATTGTTCGTATAAAAAGTGAATACTTGAGAACTAAGATCCTGGAGAAAGGGATTTGGTATGTCGGGGACTCCATGTTCCATATTGCTTAGTGGTCAACAGCTCATTCTGCCTCCTCCCCTCCTCTTGACTCAATTCAGATTTGCGCCCATCTAACGGGTATTCCTCTTGATCTCCAACACCAACAAGGTCTCAGCCTAGTGGCAGGTTTGGTTGGTGAACCCAAGGAAACAGATGACTTCACCCAAAATCTCCAAAGTCTAACTGTTGCTCATGTGAAAGTTGAGGTTAATCTTACTAAAGATCTTCCGAGAGTTGTTGAATTCAGCAGACAAAGTGGAGAAGTTGTTGAAGTTCTTGTTCATTACCCATGGCTTCGATCAAAATGCATTCATTGTAAGGAGCTAGGACATGTGGTTCGTAACTGTCTCCAGCTTCCGCTTCCTTCGAAAGTTGCTCCTACTGTTACTAAGGAGACTGCATTTAATGAAAGGAAAAACGTTGAAAGATCACTCTGACATTAATGCGGATTCCTCCTCAAAAAAAAATAAAGGTAATTCTGTCCAACCCAAAATTGGTACTCGGGATTCTACCCCACTTGGTCCCCCTAAGATTGGTCCCTCTTCCGAGTTGGTTCCTATTTCTTCCTACAGAAGGGTTTCGTCCAAAACTCGTACTCCTCACTCTTCCTCTTTGCCACCTCTGGCTCCCGTGCCTTTCATTGTTGCTCCCCCAGCTGATTTTTCCCAGTCTGGTGACCCGTACCCTTATAGCCACCAAAAGAAAAACACTCTAAAAAGATCTCGCTCCAACTCTCATATTAATGACCTCTTACTGTCTGCTCCTGTTTTTACCCCTGTTTCCAATTCTCTTACTATTTCGGCTCCTCCATCTTATTCTACAAATATTCCCATCCCTTGTTCTAAAGTCTTTGCTCCTCAGGATTCTCCCCTTCAAGGGAAATCTTCTCCTTTCTCTTGATGCTTAGTAAGCTATTTTTTTGGAATGTTCGTGGTCTAAATGACCCGGACAAGCATCGGCCTTTTTGTCAATGGCTTAATAGCCATCAGCCTTTTTTTGGTGCTATTCTTGAGACTCATATCAAAAACCAAAATCTTAATCGGGTTATGTCAAATGTTTGTCATGGATGGAAATTCTTCTCGAACCACTTATCTGACGAGGATGGTCGTATAGTTATCATTTGGATGGATCCTGCTACTATCCGTATCCTGAACCAATCGAAACAAACAATTACCTGTGAAGTAAGCTTGTCTCCCTCTTGCCATTTCATGTTCACTTCAGTGTATGCCTCCAACTCCTATGCTGATAGGACTGCGTTTTGGATTGAGCTTATAATTATTCAGCAGTCCCTCTCCCTACAGAATGGCCCGTGGATCTTGGGTGGTGACTTTAATCAAATTTTACATCCTGCGGAGCATTCTAGTCAAGGGGTATGTACTTTCAACTCCAACATGTTAGAATTCAGGAATTGCCTAGCTCAATTGGGCATGTTTGATCTTCGGTTCCAAGGGCCTCTCTACACTTGGGCTAATTGTCAGCCTGTTTCTCCGGTTGCTAAGAAACTTGATCAGCTCCTAGTGAACAGCTACGCGATCAATGCTTTTCCAAACTGTTCCTCCAGATTTTTTGCCCCCCCCCCTTTTCTCAGACCACACCCCCTGCCTCATTGAACTCTCCCTTCAGTTACCAACAGCTGGTACCCGTCCCTTTAAATTCTTCAACTACCTTACAAAACATCCCGACTTTCATAGTGTGTTACTTGAGGCTTGGATTCAGGCCAGAAGCTTTGGTTATAATCTCACTTATCTGTGTTGGAAGCAAAAGACAATTAAGAGGGCCCTAAAAAAGCTAAATAGGGATAATTTTTCACAAATACAAAAGAGAGTAAGTGAGGTTAACTGTTTGTTGCAAGTTGTGCAGGTCCAATCTCTTCAGTGTCCGTCCCCAGCCAATCTTCAACAGGAAAGAGAGCTTCATGATAAATGGAATTTTCTTAGACATATTGAGGAGTGTTACTTCAAACAGAAATCGAGAATCAACTGGCTTAAAGAGGGTGATCTAAATACTTTTTATTTTCATCGGGTCTGCCAAGTCCGTGCAAGCTTCAACTCCATCAGATCCTTCCTCCTGCCTTATGATGTTGTCCTGCAGGATCCTCTTGAAATGAGTTCACATGCCATTAATCATTTCAAGTCTATCTTGGGACCTGATCTCCTTCTTGTCCTTGCCATCTCCTCTCCGGTACATTGGTTTCAATCTCTCTCTTCCTTCAGTTGCTCCTCTTCTCATCAGCATGCAATGACCTCCCTTGCTTTGGAGGAGGAAATCACCAAAGTTTTATTCAAGCTCAATCCAAATAAGGCTCCTGGTCCTGATGGTCTCTCATTTGGATTCTACAAAGCTGGTTGGGCTGTTTTGGGTAAAGAAGTAACAGCCTCAATCTCTCATTTTTTCCAGTCCTCTTTCATGCCAGCTTCTGTTAATGCCATTTTCCTTGCTTTGGTCCCTAAGCGGCCTGGTGCTTCACATATATCAGACTACAGGCATATCTCTTGCCTCAATACTTTTTACAAGGTGGTGTCAAGGTTGTTGGTTTCTCGGCTCAAGCCTATCCTCCCATCGCTCATTGTCCCGAACCAAACAACTTTCGTGAAAGATAGGTTATTGGTTGAAAACACAGTTCTTGCTGGTGAAATAGTGAATGGTTATCACAAAGGAAATGGTCCTGCGCAGATCACTATTAAGGTGGACATAGCTAAGGCTTTTGACAGTGTATTTTGGGAGTTTCTCTTTAACTGCCTAAAAAGTTTGTCGCTGCCCCCTCAATTCATTAGTTGGCTTAGCGCATGCATATGCATGACTAACTTTACTATCGGTTACAATGGTCATGTTCAAGGCTAATTCAAAGGAAAGAGAGGATTAAGACATGGAGACCCTTTGTCTCCTTATCTTTTTGTTATTGTGACGAATAATTTGTCTCTTCTGTTATATAAAGCTGTAAGGGAAGGAAAGATTGGGTACCATCATTATTGTGCTCGCTCCATGCTCACTCATCTCTGCTTTGCTGATGACCTTCTCATCTTTGTCGAGGGCACAATTCATTCTGTCCAAGGAGTGCTTCAGATTCTTCGTGAGTTTGAGTTGCGGTCTGGTCTTGCAGTTAGTGTTCAAAAGTCCTGTTTCTTTGCTTCTAGTTTGCCCAAGACAAAATGCGACCTCATCTCATTCTCGACAGGTATGCCTCAAGGCTCCCTCCCAGTACGTTACCTAGGTGTCCCTCTTTGTACTAAAAAATTGAGCATTGGTAACTGTGAAAGATTGATTCAGCAAGTTAAAGGTCGGGTGTCATGTTGGAGTGCAAAGTCTCTGTCTTTTGTAGGACGACTACTCTTGATAAAAACTATCATTGCTGGTATATCGACTTTTTGGTGTTCTACCTTCATCCTGCCTAAAGGGTGCATCAAAAGAATCAACTCTCTCTGTAGTGTTTTCTTGTGGAAAGGCAATATTGAAGGTCATCATACAGCTAGAGTTTCTTGGGAGATAGTAACAAAAAATAAAAGTGAAGGAGGGTTGAGTATCCATGACCTTTCAACTTGGAATAGAGCTTGTTGTCTGAAACTTATATGGCTTCTTTTCTTCCAATATGAATCTGTGTGGGTTGAATGGTATGTGCAAGAGGTACTAAAAGGATCACTGAACAATTTCTGGACTATGAAACCACGAAGAGATCATTCCTGGCTGGCTGCTAAACTCCTAAAAGTAAGAGACTTTATTTACCCATGGATTAAGCTTCGAGTGGGAAATGGCAAGACTTGTCGGTTCTAGACAGACAACTGGTCTCCTTTTGGTCAATTGGAGAGTTATCTTCAGGGGAATAGGAACTACAGTCTTGGCATTCATAAAAGTTCTCTTCTATGCTCCCTGCATCAACAAGGGAATTGGATATTGCCACCTGCAAGGTCTGAACAACATGTTACTCTTCAATCCTTCATCACTACTATCTTTTTATCCGAAGAGGCAGACTATTATGAATGGGAGATTGATGGGATAGTCATGAAGAGATTTAACACATGTCTTGTGTATATGAAACTGAAAGAAGAGTTGCCACATGTGACTTGGGAAAAAATTGTTTGGACTGTGGGAGGCATTCCAAAACATAATTTTTTGACTTGGATGTTTGTGTTAGATCGTTGTCCAACTAGGGATAGGATGATAAAGTGGGGATTAAATACAGACCCGATATGTTTGCTCTGTAATGTGGCATTGGAAAGCAGAGATCATCTCTTTTTTTAGTGCAGCTACAACTGGTTAATTTGGTAGGTTGTAGCGCATCGTTGTAACCTTCAGCCTTCTTGTCAATGGAGCTCCTCTTTGGTTCAACTACAAAATCTTCCGCCTCGGAACCTGCTTACCAGACTCACTCTTTTGGGTTGGCAGGCAACACTTTATTGGGTTTGGTCAGAAAGGAATGGTCGTATCCATAGATAAAATTATAGAACTCCTTATGTTCTTTGCTCCCTTATTGATAGGCAGATTCGTAACAGGGTGGCAAGTTATAGGGAAAGAAATCCGGCTATTGCTTCTAGCCTGCTTCACATGTGGCTATCCTCCTAATGATTTTAACCTGGTTTTCTCTATTTTGGGATATTTAAGCGACAATTATGCAAATTTATATGTTGGGCATTTGCTCTAAACACTATAACCCAATGGGTTTGTAAACTCTTTTATTTCTCACGCATTTAATACGAAAACCCTTATGATAAAAAAAAGAAAACTAACAATAGTACAAAAAGAAAAGGAAAACATACATCCACTATATAGAAGAACAAAAAATTGAACAAACAGTTTTTGTAATCTTATTTTAGTTTTAGCAATTGAGTTGCAAATTGATTATAATTATAACAGAGAAAGAAAACATTGTAAATGGTGACACTAAATTATAATGCCTTTTACCAAACTACCCATTTATGATTTATTGATATAGGTCATCTTGTGATACGGCCACAGCGAGGGTGTGGCAAAGACCCAAAACGATAGGGTTCGAAAGCGACTTCCTTTATTCACTGCCATGACATGTTTCTTCTCCATTGATGACCGTTTTACCCTTAAAGAAGAGAGAGAAAACTTGAAAGCAAGGACGTCTCTCTCTCTATCTCTCTCTTCTGCAAAGCTTCAGAACTCTGGCAGAAAGAAAAGATGATGGGGTTTTTAACTTTATCCTCCAAATAATTCCTCTTCGTCTCTCCCACACAGTCCCTACAGTTGTACAATTTCTCTCTCTTTAACACACATTTATGTGTGTTTCCTTTCTCTCTCTCCATCTCTATCTCAGTCTGTGTTTCTGTCGTCTGAGCACTCAATGAAACACTGTAAACAGAGCCAGAAGGATGTGATGTAACGATAAAAATGAAGACTTTTTCTCTCGGTGAAAGTAAAAAAAAATGACAAACTTTATTTGTGTAAGAGAAAGAAAAAATAAAAACAACAATTTGCGTCGAGTGTCTTTCTGAATCATAAAAAAACTAATGTCGGTACATACGGTTCTCTTCTCTATCCTCTGTTTCCTCTTCTTCTTCTTCATGGAGAGTTGAAGCTTTTAATTTTATTTTAGTATATTTGGGTTAAGCAAAGACGCAGTCGTTTTTGGCTTGTACGCATGTGGAAATGGCTCTGCTTAGAGAAGTAGTCCTTCTGGGTTTTCTCATCTGTTTGAGTTTTGGGACTACTGTAAATTCAGACAATGGTAAGTGCATGGTTCAAATTCAGAAAAACACCAAAGTTTTGTCTTTTCAAGTGAAAGAAACGAAAAAAATGAGAATTTGGTTTTCATATTGAAATTTCCTAAGGAGTTTTGTGATGAAAAGAGATCTTGGTTCATGCTTCTTCAAGTTCATATTCTGGTACAGCACCAAAATGTCGTATTTCGAAGTGAAAGAAACGAAAAATGAGAAATTTGTTTCATTTTTAAGTTTCCTAAGGAGTTTTGTGATGGATATGAGATCTGGGTACTTGGCATTATCTTGTTTTTTTTTTCCTTTTTGACTTCTTGGGTCGTCTCTGTTATCAAAAGAAGCTGAATAAATTAGGGTTTGAGTTTTTAATCTTCTTGGAAGTTGAATTTTTAAGTACTTTGTTTTTCTCAAGAATTGACAAATGTTTTCTTTTTGGTTTCTGTGCGTGTGTTAATAAAATATCCTAATAAAAAAAAAGGAGCAACGTTGCTGGAGATTAAGAAGTCATTCAAAGATGTGAACAATGTTCTCTATGACTGGACAGGTTCACCTTCTTCGGACTATTGTGTCTGGAGAGGTGTGACTTGTGATAATGTCACCTTCAATGTTGTTGCTCTGTAAGTTTCATCCTTTTTCCCTTTTTTTGGGGGTAGTTTTGATTTTTCTTGTGGAAAAGTTCTAATTTGTTTTGTGTCTCTCTATGTTTTTTTAGTAATTTGTCAGATTTGAATCTTGATGGAGAAATCTCACCTGCTATTGGAGATCTCAAGAGCCTCTTATCCATGTAACTGTTTAAACAATCACTGTAGCTTGAGTTAAAGTTTCTACTTTTTGTTTTGTATTCTTAAGTGCTGATTATTGTTATCTTTTGGTTTTTCTAACGCAGTGATCTCCGAGGTAATCGTTTGTCTGGGCAAATCCCGGATGAGATTGGTGACTGTTCTTCTTTGCAAAAGTTGTAAGAACTCTTAATTGATGAAATCTAAGTGAGAAGTGTTATAGTTTCTAAGAATTTATGTGGTTGAAGTGTGTTCATGTTTGTTTATTCAGGGACTTGTCTTTCAATGAATTAAGTGGCGACATACCCTTTTCGATTTCTAAGTTGAAGCAACTTGAGGAGCTGTAAGTTTCTAATAATCCTGCAGCCACTCTTCATAGGTAAGTTTATGTCCTCACCATATGGAATATAAATTTTACCTTTTTTACCAGGATTCTCAAGAACAATCAGTTGATAGGACCAATTCCTTCAACGCTTTCCCAGATTCCAAACCTGAAAATTCTGTATGTTCCTCTGAAACTTACATTTCTGTTATTTTTAGCTATATAGATTGATCAGAGTATGAATTTTCGGTTGGCTGTGACAAATTCCAGGGACCTGGCACAGAATAAACTCAGTGGTGAGATTCCAAGACTAATTTATTGGAATGAAGTTCTTCAGTATCTGTAAGTGTCCATGCTCTGAGCCCTGCCTGCCCGGCTCTTTCAACGTCTTTTCTTGCCTTGTGATAAATGTTGTTATATATGAGCAGCGGATTGCGGGGAAACAACTTGGTGGGTAACCTTTCTCCAGATCTGTGTCAGCTTACAGGTCTATGGTATTTGTAAGTCAAGGAATCTCCTCTTGCACATCTGAATAGTATGATGAGTTCATTTTTCCAATGTGAAATCTTTAACTTTTTCTTTTTTTTTGGATTCAATCAGTGACGTGAGGAACAACAGCTTGACGGGTAGCATCCCTGAGACGATAGGAAATTGCACTGCCTTCCAGGTTTTGTATGTGCCTCTCTCTGCTTCTATACATCCTTGTTGCAGTTTGGTTACTTGGGAAGATCTCCTAAAATGATTTGGTTATTATGAACTCAGGGACTTGTCCTATAATCAGCTAACTGGCGAGATCCCTTTCGACATAGGTTTCCTGCAAGTAGCCACATTGTTAGTCCTCTCCTTTCTGCTGTGTCCATAGCATCTCATATGCACGAATCCTTTGCTTTTCAATTTTACTAGCTTTTGTTTTCGCTTACAAGAAGATTATTTTATCATCTTAGATCATTGCAAGGCAACCAGCTTTCTGGAAAGATACCATCAGTGATTGGTCTCATGCAAGCTCTTGCAGTGTTGTAAGTACTGATCTTCTAATCAAGAAAACTAACTTCAACAATTCTACAAACTTAAAGGTTCCATTTTTTTCTTGTACAGAGATCTAAGTGGCAACATGTTGAGTGGACCTATCCCTCCGATTCTGGGAAATCTAACTTTTACAGAGAAATTGTAATTCTTTATCTTCATAGTCTCTTCACTATATAACTTGTGGAAATTCAAATGGAAAATTAAGCTTTGGATTCACAATGCATAAGGTTTTCCATTACTAGTGAAAGTCTAATGACTCATTAGTTTGTTTTCAGTTTTAGGTGATAGTGATTATCATTTTGGCTTTATATACAGGTATTTGCACAGTAACAAGCTGACTGGTTCAATTCCACCTGAGCTTGGAAACATGTCAAAACTTCATTACTTGTACGACCAACCGTTTCTTCACCTCTCTTTTGCCATACGGTTGCTATTAACTTCTGGTCTATCATCAACTATTTTTTGCAGGGAGCTCAACGATAATCATCTTACTGGTCATATACCACCAGAGCTTGGGAAGCTTACTGACTTGTTTGATCTGTAAGTAACTACTTCATATGCTTGACATGACATTTGATGTTTTAATATTGATGTGAACTATTTACGTTTAGGAATGTGGCCAACAATTATCTGGAAGGACCCATACCTGATCATCTGAGCTCCTGTACAAACCTCAACAGCTTGTACGTGTCTTTCTCTCAAAACTTCACGCGTTAATGTTCAAAATTGTTGCTTCTGTATAATTTTGTGTCTCATTACTGTAACTGCAGAAATGTTCATGGGAACAAGTTCAATGGAACCATACCCCGAACGTTTCAAAAGCTTGAGAGCATGACTTACCTGTAAGTATTGACGCTTGGAATCTTTAAAGTGGTGCTCCTTATTATATATGCTAAAGCACCAGCTTTTGTTTTTGGGATTAAAGCCATTAACTACCGAGTTTTTGTTGTTTTGATTTATTGGTTCAACCAGTAATCTCTCGACCAACAATATCAGAGGTCCAATCCCAGTTGAGCTGTCTCATATCGGTAACTTAGATACATTGTAAGTGTGCTTTTTTCTCTGTGAAGTATACATCTTCATATGTGCCTTGTCCTATGGCTATTTATTTCTCTGTGACCTTTAAAAGGGATCTTTCCAACAACAAGATAAATGGGATAATTCCTTCCTCCCTCGGTGATTTAGAGCATCTTCTGAAGATGTGAGCATCAATGACTCCCTCACCTTTCTTGTTTTGGTTAAGTCAAAGATGAATGGTTGGTGAAATGTGGCTTTCTTGATATAGGAACTTGAGCAGAAACCATATAACTGGTGTAGTTCCTGCCGACTTTGGAAATTTAAGAAGCATCATGGAGATGTACGAAGTATCTCTGATTTGCTTTTTTAGAGTTCTTCCATATTTTTCCCATTACTGTTCTAAATATATGTTTTTTCTCCTTTTGGTTCCAGAGATCTTTCTAATAATGATATCTCGGGCCCAATTCCGGAAGAGCTTAACCAACTGCAGAATATGTTTTTGCTGTAAGCAATCTGCCTTAAATTACTCGAAATTGTTGAGAGATTGTTTCTTTGTTGGCGAAAAGTTGTGCTGCTTGATGACAGAACAAGTGTCTTTCTCAGTATCCATATCTGGCACGGTTATTGCGTAAATCAGGACAAAACCAATGTGGTCACTATATGTAATTCAGGAACAGATGTTGGGTTCGTGATCTATCTAATGTTATGTTTCTTAAAATCACAGGAGACTGGAAAATAACAACTTAACCGGTAATGTTGGTTCATTAACCAACTGTCTCAGTCTAACTGTATTGTAAGTAGAAGCCATCGGTTCTGAAGAACTTTTTTGTATCTCTGTATGAAACTTATGCTGAGAACTTAACCCTGCACTCTTTACTAACTCGTATAGGAATGTCTCTTACAACAACCTAGTTGGCGATATTCCTAAGAGCAATAACTTCTCAAGATTTTCATCAGACAGGTATGGTAATTCAGTGTGTTGGTATTTTGCATTTTGGTTTGTTTGCTAATCTTCTACCGTAGCTATGCTTATCACTTTTTGGTTTCTTCAAAAGCTTCATTGGCAATCCTGGTCTTTGCGGTAGTTGGCTAAACTCGCCTTGTCATGTTTCTCATCCAACAGTACGAGGTGATTATCTCTCAAAAGCTTCATTGGCAATCCTGGTCTTTGCGGTAGTTGACAAACTTTATGTTTCTCAATCCTTCTTTTGTTTGAACAGTGTCCATCTCCAGAGCTGCTATCCTCGGGATAGCTATTGGGGGACTTGTGATCCTTCTACTGGTCCTAATAGCAGCTTGCCGGCCACATAATCCTCCTCCTTTTCTGGATGGATCACTTGACAAACCAGGTTTACTTGCCAATCCCTTTCTGAAAATGTTCCTCTTCTCCATTGTAATCCTATAGCTGATCTTGAAATTTCTGGGTCATGTCAGTAACCTATTTAACACCAAAGCTCGTCATCCTTCATATGAACATGGCACTCCATGTTTACGAGGATATCATGAGAATGACAGAGAATCTTAGTGAGAAGTACATCATTGGGCACGGAGCCTCGAGCACTGTATACAAATGTGTTTTGAAGAACTGCAAACCGGTTGCAATTAAGCGTCTTTACTCGCACAACCCACAGTCGATGAAACAGTTTGAGACTGAGCTCGAGATGCTTAGTAGCATTAAACATAGAAATCTTGTGAGCCTACAAGCTTATTCCCTTTCTCCTCTGGGAAGTCTCCTGTTCTATGACTACATGGACAATGGCAGCCTCTGGGATCTTCTTCACGGTAGTCTTCATTGTATTCACACCCAAAATAGAAACTCATACGATAGTATGTATTAATATTTTGCTTGTATATGCCGTTTTTACAAAGGCCCTACGAAGAAGAAGACTCTTGATTGGGAAACACGGCTTAAGATAGCATATGGTGCTGCACAAGGACTAGCCTATCTACACCATGACTGTAGTCCAAGGATAATACATAGAGACGTGAAGTCTTCGAATATACTTTTGGACAAAGACTTAGAGGCTCGTTTGACAGATTTCGGAATTGCAAAAAGCCTATGTGTATCAAAGTCACACACTTCAACATACATTATGGGCACAATTGGTTACATAGACCCCGAATATGCACGTACCTCACGTCTCACAGAGAAATCTGATGTCTACAGTTATGGAATAGTGCTGCTCGAGTTGTTAACCAGAAGGAAAGCCGTTGATGATGAGTCCAATCTTCACCATCTGGTTTGCCTTCTTTTCTCTCTTTCAACTGTTTTTTTATTCAGGCAAGCTCAATTCGTTTTTCTGTTCGGTTTTGTTCGAAACTTTTTTCCGGTTTGGTTTGGTTTTGGATAAGGATGTTAGTAAGTTACAAATATCATATATTGTTAATAGGGCAATGCTACTAAATGTCCATGCTTTTTGTTTGCAAAATGGTCGTGATTTTTTCAAAATAGCGTAGAGTTTGTGTCTGAATACATCTGATCACTTACTTACGAGCTATTGTATCTTTTTGCATAATGAGTACTTGATCATCTGTTCTATTATCAATAGAAAAATGTCACTTTTGAGTTCGTTTGCACTGATCTCAGATATGGTTTGGTTGATTTGTTATAAAAGAAAACGTTAAGGTTTATAGTTCTGATCTGAAGAATTTTGATTCGATTTTTATGTTCAGATAATGTCGAAGACAGGGAACAATGCAGTGATGGAAATGGCAGATCCAGATATCACATCGACATGTAAAGATCTCGCGGTGGTGAAGAAGGTTTTCCAGCTCGCGCTCCTCTGCACCAAAAGACAGCCGAGTGATCGGCCCACAATGCACCAGGTGACTCGTGTCCTCGGCAGCTTCATGTTGTCAGAACAACCACCAGCCCCAGCAGCAGCCGCATCAACAACGCTGACTGCTTCGTGCTACGTTGATGAGTATGCAAATCTCAAGACTCCTCACAATGTCAATTGCTCTTCCATGAGTGCTTCAGATGCAGAGCTCTTTCTTCGATTTGGGCAAGTTATTTCTCAGAACAGTGTATGAAAAATGTTGATGTTATGAACCTTACTTAGGAGGACAATCTTGGAAACTTATCGTTTTGTTGCTTAAGGCAGATAGAATATTTAAATGTCTCTTGTAAAAATTGTGGCACTGCCTTATTTATTAGGTAAGTGTGAATATATTTCCCGTCTGAATTTTATCATTTTTCAAAGATAATTGTTAAATGATTTAAGTACTTTACTAGTAATTTATTCGTATTTGCGTGAAGTAAGTTTTTATGCTATTTTTAAAATTTATTCGTAGAATTTTGTGGAAAATTATTTTATGATCATGTTGTGTTTATTTTATACATATTTTTCAAGATAATTTAAAATTTTTTGGAATAATTTTTTAGTTTTTAAAAAAAATTGTTATAATTTAATGTTGAATTATATTTTTAGTTATTGACTTTTAATTAGGTCAATCTTTTATTTTAGTTAGGCTAAAACTTTCTTATGTGTAATTGAAAATTCACGAAATCATACTAAGCGAGTTGACGGTGGTTTACAGAGTATTCTTTTATATGATGGAAAACAATCAAATTAGTGTTCAATTACATATTAGTTAACTATAGTGTCTATGTAGATGGTATATCAGACTATAGTGGATACCTTAGATCCTTTTTTTGGTGTTGGCGGCAGTCCCATCCTCGGGATCAATCCCTTCAGAATGTGTATCCCTGGTCCCATTGCACTGAAGCAAAATGAAAGATTTAGTGTAGTTGGATATGGTTAGAACAGTTTACTATTAGGATATTATAATTGACTATAAGGGTTACCTCAGCCCCTTCCTTGGTGTTGCATGCAATGCCATCTTCGGGTTCGTTATGTCTAGAATGTGTATCTCTAGTCTCATTGCACTTAAACCGAATGATACAGTCAGTGTAGTTGGATATGGTTCGAACAGTTGACTATTTGGATATTATAATTAATTATGATGGTTATCTCAGGTACTTCCTCAGTGTCGCCTAGAGTTCCATCCTCGGGTTTGCTACGTCTCGAATGTGTATCCCTGGGCTCATTGCCATCAAGCAGAAAGATACGTCAGTTTTTTTATACAAAAACAAGATATGTCAATATAGGTGACTATTCTGATATTATAGTGATATCGAGACCCAATATAGTTGACTATAGTGGCTATGTAGATGGTATATCAGACTATAGTGGATACCTTAGATCCTTCCTTGGTGTTGGCGGCAGTCCCATCCTCGGGATCAATCCCTTCAAAATGTGTATCCCTGGTCCCATCGCACTGAAGCAAAACGAAAGATTCATTGTAGTTGGATATGGTTAGAACAGTTTACTATTAGGATATTATAGTTGACTATAAAAGTTACCTCAGCCCCTGTCTTGGTGTTGCCTGTTGTGGTCTAAAATTTTATTTCCAAACCTAACCCGCTAATATTATGCGGTTTGCAGGTCAGCCCGCGGGTCAGTGAAATAAAATCATATTATTTAAACATTTCAGCTTTCTTTTGTATTTATTATCTATCTCATTATTAATAATGACAAACATTGTTATAATCATATAATTATACATTTAAAAAAATATATATTTTACACTTTCAACCAAATAAAAAAACACATACTTGATTATTGCATATAATAACTTCAAAATTTCGAAAAGCAAGAAATGAAAAGAAAAACATAACCAAATAAGATTCAAAGTAACAAAAACAACAAAACGTCATCAAATAAAATTCAAAGTAAAATTCTTAGCTGAATTTTTATTTTTTTTAAAAAGCAACACACCAGTCTTGATTGTTTAACAACCTTCATCTTCATCCTCATCTTTATCATCATCGACAATGGATTGGAAAGATGGAAGTGTCTCATTTTCACTATCAAATTCGTCTTCTGCAAATATGATGAACTAAAGTTAGTTAACCAAAAAAGTAAGTTATGACATTAGAAGTATAAAAATATAATATGTTGACAAAAAAAGGGAAATATGACATTTTAATGCCGAACTTTCAAAATTCAACCATTTTAATCTCGACTTTTAGCTTGGTTTGTTTTAATGTTAAATGAAATTGTTGACCGACATTTAAATCCCCAACTTTTCTTTGACTGAACTAAATTAGGCACGACGTTAAATGACTAAACGGACAGATTAAACACCGTTAAGCCGATATTTAATTAACTGTTAAAACGAAAATGACGCCGTTTCTCTCTTCTCCCTCAACAACTAAGTCGCGAAAATCCCCAAATCAAACCAATTTTTCAATTCTGAAATCCCTAAATCGAGCCCCATTGAATATCCTCTTCTCCTTTCTGCTTTCTCCTCTCTTTCTCAATCCTTGATGGGTTCCTTTTCTGAACAATCTTTCTCAACCGTTGATTTGTTTTACCAATTGCGTTAAAGCCCGCTCGGGTAAAGCCCGCTAGACCCGAATTTATTTGGACATAAATTCTATTGTCCAAGCTCTTTCCGTATTAAATCTATTTGGACCGAACCCGCGGGTCAAAGCCCAACTTGACATCTCTAATCCTCGGGTTCACTATGTCCGAAATGTGTAACCCTGGGCTCATTGCCCTTAAGTAGAAATATTCGTCAGTTTTTTATAGAAAAAGAAGATATGTCAATATATGTGACTATTCTGATATTATAGTGATATCCAGAGATCCGGCGACGGGGTGTGAGTTCCGGCGAGTTCGAATGTGTTGTATCGGTGAGTCTGGGAGATCCGGCGGTTGGTGTGAGTCGCCGGAACGGCGGTTGAAGCGACTCGCCGGAGCGGAAACGATGTCATGGGGAGAGATGGGCGGCTGAAAGAGAAGAGGAGAAAAAAAAATAAGGGTTATGTAAAAAAAGTGTGTAAAAATAGTTTTTAGGGTTGTGTAAGAAAAAAATTACATGATTCAAAAATAAAAACAAGTTTTTTATGGGGGAAATTTCAGGGTTGTGTAAATTTTTTTAGTTTTGTAAAAACTGTTTTTATTTTTTATTTTTGAAACAAGTAATTTTTTTTTAATCTAAATATGTGAAATAAATGGTATAAATTGTAAATTACATAGACAAAATATTAGTTTCCTAAATTTTGTGGTATACATGTCATATAATGGATTTGATGTCATTTTAATATTATAGAGAACAATTTCTCTAAAATTAACATAAAAAAACGTACATATAAATCAGAAGAAAAAATAATAAATATTTTGAATACTGAAAATGACTTGATTTTATTTGTGAAAGAAGTAGTCAAATTAGGATGTTGATAAAAAATATTTTAATTGGTTTTCTGTAGATTTTTTTGAATTAAATAAAATAGATGGTTTAAACCGGATTAGATTTTGGTTTGTTTTAAGTGATTTTTATATCCGTTTTTTAATGAGTATTGGGTTGGATCCAGTTTAATACTTAGTTGACTCAGTTAAATCGGTCAAATCTATCCTGATTTGAATTTGTTTCTAAAAACATTTGTTTTGATTAAATCCATAGCATAATTTGTAATTTTTTAAGAATCTTTTTTCAAACAATTTTTTTAAAATGTGCTTCTCAAAAAGATGTAATGAGCAATCAATACTTGTCTAACGTATGTTTTAACTGAGCTAGAGAAT
This sequence comes from Schrenkiella parvula, assembly GCA_000218505.1. NCBI lineage: Eukaryota > Viridiplantae > Streptophyta > Magnoliopsida > Brassicales > Brassicaceae > Schrenkiella > Schrenkiella parvula. Next base: position 1,477,278 of record CM001190.1, read on the forward strand.
TGAACTTGTCTTGTTTACTATTTAACGCTTAATATTATTTTAATTATCAAGAAATTTTCAATCAACATGTAAGTGTTATAAATTATTTATGTGATGTCTATTATAAGTATGTAAGTGTAATATAATGTCCTATATTTACTTGTTCCTCAAGTTTACTTGTTTTTCAAGTTTTACTTGGTTTCAAAGCTAAATCTTTTGTTTTATTCATAAAATGTTATCAGCACAAAACCCTAGCAGTTGAGCAGTTAAATCTTCACCGTTCTAATTCGTCACAACCTTTGTCATTTCATAGTTCTTTCTGACCAGGTTTCTGATCAAAATCTATTTAGTCATAGATTTTGCATGATTACAATATATGCATGTTTCTACTATATCTGTTTAAGTACAAGTTTTGTAAGAATATTATATCTGCATGTTTCTATTTGAGATCTGTTTTAGATCTATTTGAATATGATTTTTACAATTTTTATATGTTGATGATTCTGCACTGTGTCTATACGATTTCACAAATATTGTCATATGCTTTTCATAGATCCACCTCATTGTGATTTGCACGGAACTACTATATTATGAATGAACTAGGGTTTGGATAGATAATACCATCGATATGCACACATCTGTTACATGAATTTATTAGGGATCTACACAAGATATAGTGGTAACCCGGATTTCACACTGATATAATTAAAATCGTAAATGTGCATTAAAAAGTTTTATTCTCAAATTATTAGGGTTTTCACACAAGTTTTGCACATAGATGATTGTAAACTAGATATTGCACAAAATAGTTATTTATATTTTTATATGCATGTTTGTTTTGGAATATTGATGAATAATAATAGCTTATTGGATTCAATTTAGATTCTAGGCATGTAGAAAAAAAAACTATACTGATAAATCAATCTTTGCATTTTGGATCTTCTATTGAACACATATAAACATAATTATGTGTTAATTATTGCTCAAACAGATTGGTTCATGTTTCTGAGATTTAGATTTGCGTATGTTAATAGAAGTCATTGCGATTTTGTGACTATATGATATATTTCATTATGATTGATTGGATTAAGATCTATATGCTTTATATGATCTATATTGAGTTATGATTTATATTTTTTTTATTGGTTAGATAAATAACTTTTTGCCATTTGTTGATCACTTGATTGTAATTGATATGTTCTAGAATCATGATTAATGAGGATGTGAAACAATACATATTAGATACTTGATAGATATATTTAAATTTTATCATGAAAATCGCTATATCCTGAATTTGCACGAATTTTTCTGTTATCATATATGTACAATATTTTCTGTTATCAAATATAATAATTATCCGAGTTTTGCATATGCTTAATTATAACTCTGTTTTTGCAAATAACAAATTTATCATAAGTTTATTATACGTGTGTGCTACTTGACTATTATTTTCATGTGCATATTGATTTTATACCGAATTCTAGCCAATTGAGTAGCATAAACTATTTCCAATTTCATCTCTGTCTCAGCTGCACTTCTCCTTGTTTGAGATAAGTGTTATTTATCCGTCATTCTTAATATCAATCAGTACATGGACACTTCAGGTTTGATTAGGTGAAATAATCTACATGATAATAAGAAACTAGTGAATGTGATGATGATTATATAAAACTATATATGATTTGATATAATTTCATGATTATATTTTATTACCATGATCTTTATGAGCGTCTCAAGTTTAAATAACTGACCCTAAAAGATCTACAACTTTTTTAGAGCAATCTAACAAAATGTATGATTACCAGAAGAAATTTTTTTTATATTAATACATTAATTTAATTATAAGTGCTCATAACATTACACCAACCATTTTTTTCTTCCATTTTAAATCACCAACTCTTGACCGCTAACACATATTTCGACACGTCGATAACAGACAATAACAGTACTGTAGACGCTGTTTAACATCGTTAATTATTTTGTTAAATTTCAAACCAATGGTTAAAGAACTAACTATATATCAAGGGAGATAAAAATATTCCCAATTTTAACCCCTAAGTTCTTCCATTCAGAAAGTCAACATACAAAAAGAGAAAGGAAGAGGGAGAGAGAAACATGATTAGCGAAGAACTGAGGAGGATGAATCAAACCCATGATTCAAAATTGGGTCAAATGCAAGCAGTGGAGGGATTAGCATTGGGGAATCGATTTATTATTTGAAGTGTCATTGTGGCTTAACGACGATGGTTAGGAAGGCTTGGACCTATGACAATCTAGGGAGGCGGTTTTACAGGTGTGCAGATCCGAGGAGCCGCTGTGATTTTTTTCGTTGTTTTGATGTTAAAAATCTCATGGATGGCAGACAAAAGCGTTATTGGAAGCTCGTGAATTAATAAGTGAGCAAAAAGGTGTAATTGGTGAGCTGGACACTACAAAAAAATTGATATTATGACGAAAAATTGTGACTAAATGTTTTGTTATAATATTGTGACGTTTTACATACAAAATTGTGATAAAAATGTTTAGTTATAAAATTGTCACAATTTCGTTATAATATTGTAACACAATTGAAAGTAACAAACTTTTTGTCACAAATTGTGACGTAAATGTTACCGAATAAATAGTAAAAAATATTGTTACAGATTTATGACCAAATTTAGTAACTAAATTATAAGGTTTTTGTGACAAAACTTAATTCATTCACAATTACTAATATTTGGTAAAAATAATGTCACAATTAGTCATTGTTTAAATGACCCTTGCATTTAGTCATAGATTGTGACATAGTTTTTATAATATTGTAACAAAAATTAAAATTCACACATAATTTAAAAAATACATTAAAAGTAGGTTGAATTTTAAGAAAAAAATCTCAATAAATACTTAATAACTGTGTGTGATAGCATAGAAAACAAAGTTGGTCAATAAGCTGAGCGAAGAAATAGTGGCTAGCAACAAGAAGGAGATGATGCTAAAGCAAGAAACTAAGGCTAGAGATGACAAAGAAAAGAAGTTTAGAGAATTTGTGATCATATTATGGGTTGGTTTTGTTGCTGTTGTTGCCATAATTGTTCATGCCTTAAAATAAGGTGTTGGAGATTGTTTATGGTGTATTTGGTCTCTATTTTGCTTTCTCTTTTGTTGTATAACCATTTCTCTTGTTGTCTACATTGTTCTTGCTTAGTTGTGTAACAGTGATATTGTGTGTTGTTTTTTGTATGTAATTCGGTTAAATAAGTGAAACAAGAGATTCAGTAACCAAACATAATTCAGCATAAAAACCAAATAAAATAGAAACTCACTTTTTAGAAGAGCTTACAATCCATGCTTTACCCCCATAAACATCAAATACCCTATTACTGAATGGGCTTAGGTAGACTCCATAACCCCTTGGAACTACTTCTCTGTGAGCTCCTCCACATCCAGGATGACGACCACGACCACTTTCACGCCCACATCCTGTTGAGGCTTCAGTGGCAGTTGAAGAAGTTGGGCAAGTTGAAGAAATCGGGTAGGTTGAAGCATCAGTTGCAGTAGGTTGTGACTGTGTTTCCACATGTTTTGATTTTGTCTTCTTACTTCTATTTTGGGCCTTCGGGAATGTTTCAACATCAACCTAAAATGTGGAAGCAGAAAATATTAAAACAAAACATATACAAAATCTAATAGGTTTTAATGACATGAGTAATACTCATAGGTGTTTTCCAAGGTCTTCCACGTTTGTGTTTTGGACATTATACCAGAAAAGATGCATTTGGACATGTGAGACGATTATGTCAGACCTGTTTACAATTTCCACAAGTAATTGATGTGCCACCACGAGTCATTCTATTGGGTTTCAAGGGCTATTCATGTGCCGCTTTAATCCTCTTCTTTTTAGGACGGCATGGCAATTTCTTGAAATCCCCGGAACACCAATAGGTTCTTTACCAGTTTTTCGCTAAAACATTTCTCCATTAACTGGCTTTATGTTGTCCTGTAACTCTCCATCAACACTGGGGTCTTGTAGTAGTAATCCACATGATTGCAAACATTTAAACCGAAACAATATCAATACACATTTTAGTATATAAACCTAATAATATATGACTCACTTATCTGCCTTTTAGTGGTTGTTGTTGATAACATAAATTGCATGTGCGCATGGGATGCTTGTTAGGTCCCATTCCCTACAAACAAAATGTTTCTAGCGAAGACTGACTTCGTAGCTACAGCCATACAACTAAACTTCAAACATGTTATCAGAACTTATTATCACTGAACAATCCTTGCTGATTTCTCGGTTTACTTCCATTATGTCTCCTGTCTTCATCAGAAATGGCTGACACTTACTTGCCTTCTTAAACCTCCGATAAATGCGCATTGTTGCTTGCCTCCTAAAAGTTTCCATCATAATCAGAGGTAACTCCCTAGATTTTTTAATAGTTTCGTTGAAGCTCTGTGATAAGTTGTTACACACATCCGCTAATTTTGCAGCCGTGGAGAAGAAATCACGACACAAAGTTTGTGGTTCAGCTTCTACCAAAGACTCATGTGCCTCTCTGTCATAGGCAGACAACTCATCGATATGCAAATCAAACTCTCCATTAGATCGTCTGTAAGCCACATTCCAAAAAAATGGTTTGTAGTCTTCACAACCATATGTCTTTTTCCAGTTAGCATAAACATGCCTCACACAATTTTGATGTTCTGCCTTTGCGAGAGCATTTGCTATTGCGATTTGTGAACCATGAAAAATGAATTTCCAAATGTAGTTAATGCATAGTAATCGCTTAACACTTTCAACTATGTTAATGTGTTGAATAACGGCATACCTTTTGGCTGTCGGAGATACATATATAGCCATCTCTAGAACCCAAATATAAGTCTTTTTGCAATTTTTTTGATGAACCACTCCATCGTATCTTTGTTCTCTCCTCCGACAATAGTCCATGCTATAGGATAGTATCTCTCGTTTCAATTTCCACTTCAAAAACGCACCATCTAGTCTTATCAAGGGAAGACCATATTTTTTCCATGTTGTTCTAAGTGGTTCAAAGCACACATAGAAACCATCAAAAATCTGCCTACCATCCTTCTCAACCGTAACAATTTCAGTGCTACTTTTCTTATTAGACCGCAACAACTCAGCCTCATAAACCCATAACTTTGCAAATTGTTTCTCTTCTTTCATCCATAATTTGCTCTTCATTCTCGGATTGGCGATCATCGGCATTTCCCTTCTCTTGTTCATCTTTGATTTCATTATCATTGTCTTCTTCAGCTTCACTCTCTTCTTCAACTTTTTCACCATCACTCTTCTAATCATCATCACTCTTCTCTTCATCGTCTACACCTTCCTCAACCTCGGTCCTCTCACCAACCTCGGTCCTCTCACCATAATCACTACACAAATCAACCACTCCAACTCAATTAGTTTTCTTCATACAACTTCCCAATCTCAGAATCTTTGTCTTCGTAGATTGATCTTGCGACATATATATCCTCATATACTGCTCATCAAAGACCAAATCTCGACTGAACACCCTCTTCTTAGCCTCATGATCATACAACTTGATGCCTATCACCCCTTTTCCAAAATCTAAAAATATGCACTTCTTAGACTTTGAATCCAGCTTTAACCTTTCATCAAGCATGTAAGTCGGGTATCCCAATATCTTAAGTTTAATAGATATCTACCCTAGTCCACACTTCTTCAACTACGTTTCCCTCCAAAGAACTCCTTGGCGATATATTGATGAGATAGACTGACATGTAAATTGTCTCGGTCCGAAATTGTTTCAAAACACCAGGCTTTCTCAACAATCGTACGATTCATCATTTTACTAACCCCGTTTTTCTGTGGTGTTTCCTCAATGTGAGATGCCTTTGAATACCATGGCTCTCACAGTACTTCTTGAACTCTCCATAAGTACACTCCTTGCCATGATCCGATCTCAGATACTTAATCTTACTCTCCACCTGGTTTTCTAGTTCAGCCTCCCAAATCTTAAAATTCGCAAATACCTTAGAATTCTGCTTTAAAAAGTACACCCAAACCTTCTTATAAACGTCATCAATGAAGATGACAAAGTACCTTGATCCTCCCAATAATTGTTCTTCAGTCGGACCCCACACATTAGAATGAATTAGTCTAAAAACCCCTTTGTCGTGTGCTATCCAGTTTTGAAAGAAACTTTGGACTGCTTTTCCATAACACATAACTTGTAGAAATCCATCTTACATTTCATTTAACCGTCCATAAAACCTCTCTTGTGAAGTATAGTAAGCCCATGTTCTCCTATATGACGCATACACATATGGACATAGCTATACTCTCTCTTTCATATACCACAATTGCAACTCCTCCTACAATCACTCTTCCTTTCAAACGATAAACATTTCCCACTATCATATTTCCCTTCATCACAACCTTAGCTCCTTTACACACCTTTAAACCAACTTCATCTTCATGTGCTCTGAATTTGAATACGTTTTTATGAAGTGTTCCCACCGACATCAGATTTTTCTTCACTCTGGAACATGCCTAACATCCCTAATGATACCATCGTGCATGCAAAATTTGTCCTGCCCAATACGAATGATGTTACACACCATATCATATGCCAACTGGACTGAACCTATTTTTCCAGCCTTATACGTCTCAAACCATTCTTTTTGAGGTGTCATATGGAATTATGCACCTGTATCTAGAATCCAAGAATCTATATGATTTCCAATGTCACATCATGTAAATCGGACTCAGTATCTTCTCATGTTCACAAGAAGTGCCATAGAGATCACTCTTTTCTCATGTTCTTTCTCATCCCCCCTCTCTTCGTTTCTTACATAGAGCACTAGGGAGCCAGACAAAAGGATCTAAGATCTCTCAGGAAAAACAAAGTTAGTCATAGCAATAGAAAGAAGAAAAAGTAAAGAAAGTATCAAATTCTTACTTTCATCATTAAATTCAGGAGTTGTGATGTAACACAACAACCCCTCAGCGGTGGTGGCATGAGGGACCCGTAGGACAAAGTGAAAGGATCTTTCAAAGAATGACCCTTCGTTTTTCCATTTTGGAGAAAGACATTTACACTAGAGACAAATGAGAAAGGTAATTCAGCATGAATAGATAAATTCAAATTAAAGTAATCTTGCAGGGAGCCAGATGGATTTAGATTATCAAAAATTTCCATTAGAAATGAAAACTTTGGAATGAATAGAGATGGCATGTAAAGCCTTATTTAAATGAACTCTGACCTCATTCTGTGGTACAAGAAAGCATAGAAATTCGAAAACTCATCTCATACTACAGTAAAATGAAGAAGAATATATTAATCTTTGTCGGTGAGTATTCACCGATGGCATAAAGGGTTATACTTTTTCAATCCAATATTCTATAAATATTCACCCCTCATACTAAGGGGAAAAAGAGTAAAAATATATTCAAGGACTCTTGCCTGAACATCTCGATAGAAATGAAGAAGAATACATCACGAGAATGGCCAAATCCTTAGTCACTTGGATTGAGCAAAGGAACAACAACTTTTTCTATGTCCGCCTTATACTTATCAAATTCTTCTCCCACTTCAACGTCTTCCCTTTCAAGGTTTGAGATATTTTCCTCACGAATATCAGTCAGCATGTCGATATTCGCTTTGGCCTGACCGTAGAACTGAGTCTCCCCGAACTTGAATTATGCGCCATAGTTTGACTAAGTGCTTCATTAAACATAGAGGAAACCAATTTCCTTTTGGATTGAAAAGCATGGTCCTCAGCAAATTTTGGTTCACCGAGTTTAAAATGACGTAGTTTTTCTGCTTCAAGCGCATGTTCAGCGCCAATTATCTTCACCGAGCAGAAGATAACTCCTCTTTAAGCTTGACTTCAAACTCTGAAATTAGATCCCTCTGTTCATGACTTCTTGCAAAAATCCATCTCTTATCTCCTTGGATTGAGACCGTGGAACGAACGCAGTCTCCTAGTCACCGAAGGTGTAAGATGCGGCATAGCAAAACTGGGTTAACGAAGTCAGGAAAAGCCACATCGAGAATCTAGATAAAAAGAAGAACCTCTTTACCCAATGAAAGGCGTTACCCGTCGCCCAATATTGCTTCAAACCCTCCTCGAAAAAGACGTCAAGATCCATAGGATCACAAGCTTGAGTCTCAAAGAGACTCATGTCCAGGGTCATCATATTTTGATCGTGACTCAAGGTAGAATAAAAGATGTTTTGCTGAAATGCCGTTTATTTGGGGCCACAACCGTTCAAAAGCATTCCATATAACACGAGAGGTTCCGAGTCATGGATCATGATCAGACGGTCCTCTTCCTATAGGTAGCACAAGTACAAGGGAACAAGAAGATCTGTTGATATGAGCATGACCGGCCAAGGACTGACCGGTCCAATGGAACCAAACGACCCGGATGTGCCGGACGAGCCTCACATGGGACCTAACTTGGAACAGGAAGATCCCGACAACCAAATGAAGAATGGAGACCACTTCTCTCGACCAAAGAACCATGGAGAACAGATTGATCATGCCAAATTTCCCTTGGATCGGACTGATTTGGAAGATGGCTCAGAAATCACAAGTCTCGACCAAACTGGACCCCTTCGGCCGGCCGCGACCAATCTTGGACCAGTGCAAGATCTACAAGACCAAGTCGGCCCAATGACGCGTTCTAGAGCTAAAAGGATCAATGAGATTGTGCGCTTGACACTTGGCCAAATTTGGTCCGAACCTTTTCCTTTGGGCCGAGAGGAGTTGGACCGCAAGACCACTTGGGTCCTCTTGGAGGTGATCGACCCAAACTCAACCTAAAAGGTGTCCAAGGCCCATTTCGCACCAAGGAGCCAAGAAACCGACGAAGGTGGCCTAAAGTCCCACGATGGCCGGCTTAAAGACTTGTTTCAATTATTGCTTTTAATTTCATAACGTTAAACTCCTCACTTTTCCTTTCCTTAGCTTTGTCTTTAAAAACTCGAGTTTTCCTCTTTGGAAAAAATACTATCTTTTTAATAAAATTATTCTTCTTGTTTCTTCGAAGTTTGTTCCTTGTGAACTTCTGATCTTTCTGTGACTCAAAGATCCTTGGTATATCAAGAGATTCCATCCCTCTTGTGCGGCCATTCCAACCGACCAAATGAATGGCTAAGTGGTGTAAGACAGTTACAAGCAATAGGATCAAGCCTATTGTTGGTGCTGCCTGCTTAATCAACCGGAGGTTCCACCGTCTTTCAAGCCTTGGAACGTTTTAGTGAAGAAAGAACAGGTGTTGGACCGCTCCCAATATTGGTTCTACACGGTCCAATCCTTGACAAAGGATTATCCTTATGACCTTGGAGTGAAGATTTTGGGTTAGATCTTGGTCTAGTAGACTCGGGTCGCATCAAGTGGTATTAGAGCAATATTCCAAGCTCGGTATTTCTTTCACTTTTTAATTCGAGTGCTAGTAGCCTCAAAATATTTTCCCAAATATTTTCTTTGTTCCTGGATGCTAGTAGCTACTTGAATGAATTTTTACTTCACAAAAAAATCACAAAAACATTCAAATTTTTCTTTTTCTTTCTATCTTGAAGTTACATCATTGATCCAACTCTAGAAAATCAAAACAAAAAGATATATTTTCAAGGTAGTAGCTTGCAAGGGTCTAGGAGAACTCGGATCCTTTGAGTTTGGTTCTTCAAAAAATCTTGCAATCTTTCTATCTTTTATTTCCTTTTCACTTGATCTACCTTTGGTTCTAAGAGAATTAACACCTCTTGGGTTGAGAGTTTTATTAAAACATCTTAAGGAACTTGGCTAGAAGAAACAAGCCGTGAGTGAAACACCTAAAGAAAGAGAGAAACAATTGTGAGGAATTTCTACCTAATTTGTTTGTTAAGTCTATTTCAGGAATCATGTCTGACGGAGATAGGAGTGACAATGAACAGACCACCCGTAACACAGGTTTGAATAGATTACAAATTCAAGCTTTAATGAGTGAAATGTCTCGTCTTCTCAATGCAGGTCTAGAAGCAGTCAATACACGCTTGGACCGAGTCCAAGAAGCTCAACAAAGAGTAACCCAAAGGGAGTCTAGCCAGAGACCACGAACGGCCTCTAGACGCACAAGGACAAGAGATGACGGGCATGAAAGCCAAGAATAGGTCATGTCGGGCGAGAGTGTAAGGAGACCTAGGAGGAACCGAGACTACACCCCTAGAAACAAAGATGACCTTGGAGGCCTTAAGATCAACATTCCTACCTTCTATGGCAAGAATGATCCATACGCCTACCTTGAGTGGGAGAAGAAGATCGAGTTGGTCTTTGATTGCCAAAACTACTCCGACCTCAAAAAGGTTAGAATTGCTGCTACCAAATTCCATGGTTATGCTATTAATTGGTGGGATCAAGTGGTGACAAACAGGAGGAGAACCGGAGAAAGACCCATAGTTCTATGGTATGAGATGAAAGATCTTATATGTAGACGGTTTGTTCCAAACCATTACCACCGCGAGCTACACCAAAGGCTTAGACGTCTACTACAAGGCACCAAGAGTGTTGAGGAGTATTGCCAAGAAAAGGAGACCTTGATGATCAAAGACGACGCTGATGAGGATCCGGAAGCTACAATGGCAAGGTTTCTAAGTGGTATAAACCGAGGTATCCAAGATAGGTTGGAGATGCAAGAGTATGAATGCATTGAAGAGATGTTGCACAAGGCAATCTTGGTGGAACAACAAAACAAGCGGAAAAGTAATCCAAGGCAATCATATGGTTCTAGCTCAAAGCCTATCTACAACAAGGAAATGAGCCAAGGGTTCCAACCCAAGTTCGAGCCTAAGCCGAGAGAGAACAACAAGGTCGAGTGCCAACATCTAGATTCAAAAGGCAAGACCGACACCACTAGATTCAAAAGCCCATCTAGATTCAAAAGGCAAGAACCCATGTTATCACTATGCCAATGAGTGCGTGAACAAGAGAGCCATGTTGTTGCTGGACAACGGCGAGGTTGTCACGGACGATGAGGAAGAGGAGACTAAGTTGGAGTCTTCCGAAGATGAACTAGAAGAGAACTCTGTCCAAGGAGAGTTGTTAGTGGCTAGGAAAGCACTAAGGGTTCAGACTAAGGCCGAGGAGAATGAGCAAAGGGAGAATCTCTTCCATAAGCGGTGTCTAGTCAAGAGCAACGTATGTAGCTTGATTATTGATGGGGGCAGCTGTACTAATGTGGCGAGGCTAACCATGGTGAAGAAGTTTGGTTTGGAGACTACCAAACACCCAAGACCCTATCAGCTACAATGGCTCAATGACAATGGCGAATTGCGAGTTCAAGGCCAGGTAAATGTACCATTGTCAATTGGTAAATTTAAAGATGAGATTCTGTGTGATGTATTGCCTATGGAGGCCGGACACATTCTCTTCGGAAGACCATGGCAATTTGACAGGAACGTGACTCATGATGGCCGGACCAACAAACACTCTTTTGAGTATGAAGGCAAAAAGATCACGCTTGTTCCTTTATCACCCATGGAAGTGTACCAAGATCAGAGAAGCTGAATGAGAAATTAGGCCAAGGCGTGTGAAAACGGTCCCAAGGATGGTGAGAAACCAACCCAAAGCCTCGTCAAAGAAGAGAAAAATGTTAAAGCATCTAATTTCTTTGCTAAATCTAATGACATCAAGAGAGTTTTGCATTCTCAACAACCAATGGTTTTGTTTGTCTATAAGGAGTCTTTGCTAACCTTTTCTGACCTTGAGCCGGTATTGCCAAGCAATGTATCCTTTCTTTTAAAGGATTTTGAGGACGTGTTTCCGGATGAAAACCCAAGTGGTTTACCTTCTTATAAGAGGAATCGAGCATCAAATAGACTTTGTGCCCGGACCTTCACTTCCCAACCGGCCGGCCTATAGAACCAATCCCGTGGAGACTAAGGAACTCCAAAAGCAAGTTGGTGAGCTCATGAGCAAGGGTTACATCAGAGAGAGCATGAGCCCATGTGCCGTACCAGTCCTTTTGGTACCAAAGAAAGACGGTAGCTGGAGGATGTGTGTTGATTGCCGAGCCATCAACAGCATAACAGTTAAGTAACACCATCCCATTCCACGTTTAGATGACATGCTTGATGAATTACATGGTTATAGTATCTTTTCTAAGATAGATCTTAAGAGTGGGTATCATCAAATTCGTATGAAAGAAGGGGATGAATGGAAAACCGCATTTAAAACCAAACATGGGTTATATGAATGACTTGTAATGCCTTTTGGCTTAACTAATGTCCCAAACACTTTTATGAGATTAATGAATCATGTGCTTAGACATTTCATAGGCGTTTTTATTGTGGTTTATTTTGATGACATCTTAGTTTATAGCAAGAACCTAGCTGATCATGTGGGGCATCTAAAATGTGTGTTAGAGGTTTTAAGAAATGAGAAACTCTATGCTAATTTCAAGAAATGCATCTTTTGTACGGATAATCTAGTTTTTCTAGGTTTTTTTGTTGGTGCAGATGGAGTAAAGGTGGACCAAGAGAAGGTCAAGACAGTTCAAGAATGGCCAAGTCCTAAAACCGTTTGAGAAGTAAGAAGCTTTCACTGCCTAGCCGGCTTCTACAGGAGGTTTGTCAAGGAATTTAGCACAACAGCCGCACCACTCACCGAGTTGATTAAGAAGGAAGTTGGCTTCAAATGGGGAGAAGTTCAAGAAACCGCATTCCAAACGTTAATGGGGAAGTTGACCAATGCACCTCTTCTTTCACTTCCTGATCTTAAAACGTTTGAAATAGAATGTGATGCCTCAAGAGTTGGTATTGGTGCTGTTCTAATGCAATATAAAAGGCCTATTGCCTACTTTAGTGAGAAGCTAAGATGAGCCACGCTGAACTATCCCACGTATGACAAGGAGTTGTATGCGTTGGTGAGGGCTCTTCAAACTTGGCAACACTATATGTGGCCCAAGGAATTGTGATTCACACGGATCATGAATCTTTGAAGCATTTGAAAGGCCAACAGAAGCTGAACAAAAGACATGCTAGGTGGATCAAATTCATTAAGATCTTTCCCTATGTCATACGCTACAAGCAAGGTAAGGAGAACATGGCTGATGCCTATCTCGAAGGTACAATCTACTCTCTACCTTAGACACAAAGCTTCTTGGTTTTGACCACATCAAAGGTATGTATGCCAATGATTCTGATTTCAAAGATGTGTTCAAGTCGTGTGACAAGTTTGCATTTGGAAAGTATATTAGACAAGACTGGTTTTTATTCTATGAAAACCGTTTGTGTGTGCCTAATTTCTCTGTACAAGACTTGTTTCTTAGGGAAGCTCATGGAGGTGGCTTGATCAGACACTTTGGTGTCGCCAAAACCTTGAGTATCTTACAAGCACACTTCTTTTGGCCGCATCTAAGGAAAGATGTGGAGAAGCTTTGTAACCGGTGCACAACATGTAAGCAAGCTAAGTCTAAAATGCAAAGCCAAGGTCTGTATACCCCTCTTCCTATTCCCACTGAACCATGGACTCATATATCTATGGATTTTTTTTCTCCGGTTGCCTAGAACTAGGAAAGGAAAGGATTCTATCTTTGTCGTGGTAGATAGGGTCTCTAAAATGGCTCATTTTATACCATGTCATAAGAGTGATGATGCAACCTTGGTAGCCGAATTGTTCTTTAGGGAAGTAGTTCGTTCGCATGGAATCCCTAGGACAATAGTTTCTGACCAAACACAAAGTTCTTAAGTCACATTTGGAAAACGTTGTGGTCTAAGCTAGATACTAAGCTCTTGTTTTCAACAACTTGTCACCCACAAACTGATGGGAACCGAGGTAGTCAATAGGTCCTTGTCAACACTTTTGCGTGTCATAATAAAGAAAAATATTAGGACTTGGGAAGATTGTTTGCCTCATGTTGATTTTTCTTATAATCATGCTAAACACTCGTCTACTAAGTATTCACCTTTTGAATTGGTTTATGGATTTAGCCCTTTAACTCCTTTGGATTTAATGCCTTTATCTTTGAGTGAAAAAGTAAGTCTTGATGGCAGAAAGAAAGTTGAGTTGGTCAAGGAACTACATGAGAAGGCAAGAAAGAACGTGGAGTTAAAGACGCCTCAATACCAAAATCAAGCCAACAAAGGACGAAAGGAGAAGCTCTTCGAACCGAGAAATCTTGTTTGGATTCACCTAAGGAAAGACCGGTTTCCAAATGAGAGAAAGTCAAAAATAATGCCAAGAGCCGATGGGCCATTAAGAGTTCTTCAAAAGATCGGGAACAATGCCTACAAGATCAACTTACCAAGTAAGTACAATGTGAGCTCAAGCTTTAATGTTTCTGACTTAATTCCCTATGATGCAGATGAGCAGGATTTGAGGGCAAATCCTTTTCAAGAAGGGGGGGGGTTGATATGAGCATGACCGGCCAAGGACTGACCGGCCCAATGGAACCAAGCGAGCCGGACGTGCCGGACGAGCCTCACATGGGACCTAACTTGGAACTAGAAGATCCCGACGACCAAATGAAGAATGAAGACCACTTCTCTCGACCAAAGGACCATGGAGAACAGATTGATCGTGCCAAATTTCCCTTGGATCGGACTGATTTGGAAGATAGCTCAGAAATCACAAGTCTCGACCAAATCGGACCCGTTCGGCTGGCCGCGATCAATCTTGGACCAGTGCAAGATCTACAAGACCAAGTCAGCCCAATGATGCGTTCTAGAGCTAAAAGGATCAAGGAGATGGTGGGCTTGACACTTGGCCAAATTTGGTCCGAACCTTTTCCTTTGGACCGAGAGGCAAGACCAATTGGGTCCTCTTGGAGGTGATTGACCCAAACTTAACCTAAAAGCAGTCCAAGGCCCATTTTGCCCCAAGGAACCAAGAAACCGACGAAGGGGGCCTACAGTCCCACGATGGCCGGCTTAAAGAATTGTTTTAATTCTTTAATTTCATAATGTTAAACTCTTCACTTTCCCTTTCCTTAGCTTTATCTTTAAAAATTCGAGTTTTTCCTCTTTGCAAAACATACTATCTTTTTAATAAAATTACTCTTCTTGTTTCTTCGAAACAAACCTTTTGTTCCTTGTGAACTTTTGATATTTGTGTGACTCAAAAATCCTTGGTATATCAAGAGAATCCATCCCTCTTGTGCGGCCATTCTACTGACCAAAGGAGTGGCTAAATTGTGTAAGACAGTTACATGCAATAGGATCAAGCCTATTGTTGGTGCTGCCTGCTTAATCAACCGGAGTCTCTACCGCTTTTCAAATCTTGGAACGTTTTAGTGAAGATAGAGCAGGTGTTGGGCCGCTCCCAATATTGGTTCTACATGGTCCAATCCTTGCCAAAGGATTATCCTTACCACCAAAGTCAAAGGCCGCTATGGGATCTCTGAAGATTTGAAGTCGACACCAACGGAGATAAGCTCGACGAAGAGGAGCCCCCAAACTTCATGGGTCGAGATATCAAGCAAAGTATCATTAGCAGAAAAATCCTTGATTTCGCCAAGTAAGGATGAGGTCAGGCCAGTCTCGCCAAGTGACGTATCAGTTCAGTTCTCATAAGGAGAAGCTCCTACTGAAGCAATCTTGGTAGCAAGTTCATCACTACACATTAAGGCAGGAGCTTCATAAGGAACTTCAAGGAGTTCACAAACTTGAATTGGAGTAAAGGCATCACGAGGAGTTCCAATCACCACACTCCCACGTGAAGAAGGAAAAACCAAATCAAGAAGCCTTCAGTCATAGTCAAAACGTAGGCGATTAGGTTTACCTCAGGGACTGTGAGTGATTCTAACGGACTGGCCAGGAACTTCGTCTTAAGAAGAGTCATTTGA
Organism: Schrenkiella parvula; assembly: GCA_000218505.1. NCBI lineage: Eukaryota > Viridiplantae > Streptophyta > Magnoliopsida > Brassicales > Brassicaceae > Schrenkiella > Schrenkiella parvula. Next base: position 1,493,058 of record CM001190.1, read on the forward strand.
AGAGAAAGAAAAATTAACGATTTCTTAAAAGGAAAAATGACGATTATAAAAAGGGCATCTAAAAAAGGAGGTAAAAGAATCAAGACCATTTAAAAGACCTTGAAGGGTTCTATCATGTTCTTTAATAATCCGATATACCAAGACTCTCGCTGTCAAAATTTCCCTAATTTTGAGATATTGACCTCATATTTGGAGGAAGAGCTTGAAACCAGGGGAATCAAGCGGAGCCCAATTAATCACTAAAAGAAAAAATGGTGCGACAATAAGTTAAAAGGCTCTATTAAATGGGTACAAAGCTGAAAGAAACATATTTTGTTGTTCATTTAGTGAAAAGAAGTTGAGACTCATGCTCGGTGGAGACCTTGTTGACTAAAAAGTAAAAGAATGAAGCCCGCTGTGAGCCACTGTCAGTGGAAAGGCCCTTTTTAATATGCCGATTTTAACGGGCAATAACTGAAAGGGTTGCACATAGAGATTTGTTTTCCTTAATGGAACCATGACGAAGAATATTGAAGCATTACAACCTGGTAATCTTAGTAAAACCATAATAATTTCTAAATAAAATACTAAAACATCTATTTATCAAGTAAACATTAAAAAACCCCCAAGTTCATAACACTCGATCTCCGATGATCTTTATAGTCTCATGCTCCGGTCTAGACAACTAAATCTCACCTGCATCATAAATGAAGGCATGAGTATAAATTTCGTAGTGAGAATGCTCAATACCAACCACATTCAACCAATATAAATCAAACTATGAAATTCATACTAGCAACTAATTCATTCGTTTTCCTTGGGCTGGAGTGAGAGAGATTGGCCAAATGCCTTAAACGTTTTGGAGATGGTTGGCCTAGGCTAAGACTACAATTTTGGCCCAAGACCGCGACAAAGGAAAGAAGAAACCGACCAAGGAGGCCGAGAGTCCCACGTTCGAGCCTTAAAAACTATCTTTAAGTTTAATCTATAATTTCATAACATCAAACTTTTCATTTTCCCTTTCTTTTATTTTTTCTTTAAAAACTCGGATCTTCACTTTGGAAGGACACCCAATAATTTTATCAAACTTCTTTCTTGTTTCCTAAAGAGCAAGTCCTATGTTCCCATTAGAACTTTTTTGATCTTTTGGTGTGTAATATCCAAAGATCGACCGGTAAATCAAGTGTTATTCCGTAAACACTTGTGTGACCATTCTACCATCCTGAAAGAGTGATTCTTGTGTTTTAAGATAGTTCAGGCGGTGAGTTTAATATACTCATTGTTGGTGCTACACCAAGATGTATTTGGAAGGATCCACAGCCTTGGATCGCTTGGGCGTTTTTAGATAGTTCAGGTGTTGGGTTTAATATACCCAATATTGGCTCTACACGTTCAACCTTTGTCCAGGGTTATCCATCTACCACCTTGGAGTGGCAATCTTTTGGGAAGATCTAAGTCTATCAGGCTTAGGATCGCATCAAGTGGTATCAGAGCACCATTTTAAGCTCAGTATTCCTAAAGAACTATATCTTTAATTTCGTATATATATATATATATATATGTCTAGGAGAAATTGGATCTTTGGGGTTAGAATTATTCCACTTCAAAAAATATATATATATCTTTTGATCTTCCTATCTTTTCTTGACACTTGATCGGCTGTTGGATCTAGGAGACTCCACCTCACGTGATATAAGAGTTTTTGTGGGAACATCTTAGGATTTCTTGTTTGAAAAGGAGAAACCGTGGGTGAAAACACAAAAGGAGAGAAACACTTGTGAGGAGATTTTTTTCTAACGTGTTTTTTAAGTAATTTTCAGGAACCAGGTCGGATGGAGATAGGAGTGGCAATGAGGAGACCACCCGCAATACCGGTTTACCTAGATTGCAAATGCAAGCTCTAACTAGTGAGATGACTCGTCTTTTTAATGCAGGATTAGAAGCGGTCAGGACCGAGTCCAAAAAGACCAACAAGCTCTAACCCAAAAAGGGTCTAGCCGGAGACCATGAACCGCTCCTAGACGCACCAGAACGAGAGATGACGGCAATGAGAGCCAAGAGGAGGTTCTATCGGGCAAAGCCAAGAAGACCTAGGTTTCACCAAGAAGACCTAGGTTTCACCAAGAAGACCTAGGTTTCGCCAAGAAGACCTAGGAGAAACCGGGACGACACCACCAGAAATGATGACAACCTAGGAGGTCTTAAGCTCAAGATTCCTGCCTTCTGTGGCAAGAATGACCCGGATCCCTCCCTAGAATGGGAGAAAAAGATCGAACTAGTCTTCGATTGCCAAAACTGTTCTGAAATCAAAATGGTTAGGATTGCTGCCACCGAATTCAATGGTTATACTATTAACTGGTGGGATCAAGTGGTGACAAACAGGAGGAGAACAGGAGAAAGACCCATTGTTATATGGGATGAGATGAAAGATCTTATGCATAGGCGCTTTGTTTCTAGCCATTATCACCGTGAGCTACACCAAAGGCTTAGACGGTTGCTTCAAGGAACCAAGAGCGTTGAAGAATACTACAAAGAGATGGAGACCTTGATGATCAAGGCAGGTGTTGATGAGGATCCGGAAGCTCAACGGCAAGGTTCCTAAGTGGGTTGAATCGAGACATTCAAGATCGGCTAGAAATGCAAGAGTATGAAAGCATTGAAGAAATGTTGCACACAGCTATTTTAGTTGAGCAACAAAACAAACGGAGGGGTAATCCAAGGCAGTCATACAGTTCTAGTTCGAAGCCGGCCTACAACAAAAAAATAGGTCAAGGTTACCAACCTAAGTTCGAGCACAAAATAAAGGAAGATAACAAGGCCGTGAGCTATCTGCAAGACTGAAAGGGCAAGACCGAAAACACCAGGCCAAAGAACCGTGAGGTAACATGCTTTAAATGCTATGGGCAAGGTCACTATGCTAATGAGTGTGTGAACAAGAGGACTATGTTACTTCTTGATAATGGCGAGTTTGTGACGCATGATGAGGAGGAAGCTGACGTTGGTGACCAAGGAACTCCAAAATCGTGTTGGGGAACTCATGAGCAAAGGATACATCACAGAAAGTATGAGCCCTTGTGCTGTACCAGTTCTCTTAGTACCAAAGAAAGACGGTACCTGGAGGATGTGTGTGGACTGTCGTGCTATCAACAACATAACAGTTAAGTACCGCCATCCCATTCCTCGTTTAGATGACATGCTTGATGAGTTACATGGTTCTAGTATCTTTTCTAAGATAGATCTTAAGAGTCGTTACCATCAAATTCGCATGAAAGAAGGAGATGAGTGGAAAACTGCATTTAAAACCAAGTATGGTTTATATCAATGGCTCGTTATGCCTTTTGGATTAACTAACGCACCAAGCACGTTTATGAATCATGTGCTTAGACATTTCATAGGAATCTTTGTTGTGGTTTATTTTGATGACATCCTAGTTTATAGCAAAAACTTAGATGATCATGTGGAGCATTTAAAATGCGTGTTAGAGGTCTTAAGAGAAGAAAAACTCTATGCTAATTTCAAGAAATGCACCCTTTGTACGGATAATCTTGAAACAACCCGTCCCGGCTACTAAGCCGGTGAGGTTGCCTCACATCGACCCGCGGTCGACCCGAGATTAAGCCTCATTTCCTTAGGCGTTTTATACTTAGAGAATTATTCCAAGTTTATTCTGAGATTTATTTCTTAGAGTCAAATGCAGGATAACTTAGAGAATGTAAACTGGATTTCTTATTTAATAACAAAGGATTCGATACAACTTGAGAGTTTGCACATTAGGCTATTACAATTGATCGATCCTATTACATCCAGTCTACCGCCACCATTCATCCTTCCTAACCCAAGTCTCGCGCGTCTAGGCCGTGTCCTCCCCACGACCCACATCCTTTCCTTGGCCGTGCGTGTTTGTGCATCGGTTGTCCCATCCCGTTGCTGGACAGAAGTAAGGGTCTCCATGTTACAATCGTCCACCATGACGAACTACTCTCGCGGTTCGTCCTTCCGGCCAAATCTACCCTTTGGCGCAACTACTCCCACTTTCTTCCTTAACTCTTGCTTTTTATCCTTATTGGGAATTTTCCCGATATTCTGTGTGTCCGGATGGTGCGCCCAAGGCCCCTTTTATAATACTGGGTTATAACAGTTTTTATGGACGAACGGGTGCAATGTCCAACCGTTCGCAACTGCCCTTCAACCGTCCGCAACCGTTCGTGTAACCGTACCACATAACCGTCCTTGCGCACACACTACCCAGCTCCCAGCTTGGGTTAGCTAGTGATGTTAGCTGACAAGCTAACCCGCCCAGCTGACACTCGGTCGAGCTGTGCCGAGCTACCCAATAGTGATCGTCATGACTTACCCGAATGGTCGAGCTCGTTCAATCAACTCATTCCAGCCCGACCCAAACTTCTTAAACTTCTCTCTTTCTTTTTCCGATCTTCTTCCCTTCCTTGGTTAAGCCTTCCTACTTGACTTAACCCTTATTCCGGGCCAAGATACGTTTATATTATTGTTACCTTAGGTAGCAATATTCACCCTTCCTTGAGATCCGAAGGTAACTCGGGTACAATCTCGTCATGCTCCGTCAAACACTTCCGTAGTTGTGAGACGTGGAAGACGTTGTGAAACGCATCCATTTCAGCCGGTAGGTCGAGCTTGTACGCGACTGCCCCAACTCTCTCGATAATCACGAATGGCCCAAGGTATCGCGGGTCCAACTTACCCCTTTTCGATACCCTTGCCTTACCCTTGAACGTGATCATTTTGAGATATACCCATTCTCCCACAGCAAACACAATGTCCTTCCGACGTTTGTTAGCGTAGCTCTTTTGCCTATCCTGTGCCTCCTTCATCTTAATCCTTAGGAACTTAATCCTTTTTGTTGTTTCTTCCACGATTTCTGGTCCGATAATACTTCTCTCGCCTACTTGCGTCCAACACAATGGTGTCCGGCATGGTCGACCATACAATGCTTCATATGGTGACATCCGGATACTCGCTTGATAACTGTTGTTGTACACAAATTCGGCCAAGGGTAAATATTTATCCCACGATCCGCCCCAATCTAGCACACAAGCCCGTAGCATGTCTTGCAGTGTTTGTATGGTGCGTTCAGACTGTCTGTCCGTCTGCGGATGGTACGCAGTACTCATGTTCACCCTGGTTCCCAAGGCTTTTTGGAAAGCCTTCCAGAAGTGAGATGTGAAATGCAAATCCTTATTCGAGACTATACTTGCTGGGACTCCATGTAACCGGACAATCTCCTTTATGTACTTTTCCGCGATTACGTCCACCCCATCTGTCTTCTTGATGGCCACGAAGTGTGCAGACTTGGTCAGTCTATCGACCACGACCCAAATCGCATCCTTCTTGGTCCTTGTCCGGGGTAATCCGGTCACGAAGTCCATTGTTATGTGATCCCATTTCCACTTCGGTATAGGTAGACTTTGCAATAACCCGCTTGGAACTTGGTGCTCTGCCTTGACCAGCTGACATGTCGGACATTTGGATACCCATTTGGCCACATCTCGTTTCATTCCTGGCCCATGGTAGTACCTCTTTAAATCTTGGTACATCTTACTTGCTCCTGGGTGGATGGAGAACTTAGACCGATGGGCGGTCTGTAAGATCTCCACCTTTAACTCCGTTATTGTTAGGCACGCTGACACGTCCGTTCACCACAATGGTTCCATTATTAGACGTTTGGTACTCCGTCCTTCCTTTTTTCACCACCTTAATAAGGTTTTCGTCTTGCTCTTGAGCCATTCGAATCCGGGTAAGTAAGTCGGCTTGGTCGGCCGCCCCTAAACCCAAAGGTTCCACTTCGCTAGACAAATCATTCAAATGCAATGTCCCAACAGTACTTATTAAGGCTTCAGCGTCCTTTTCTGCAGCTACCTCCGCCCGTCTTTGGCTTAATGCGTCTGCGACCAGATTTGCTTTTGGGTAGTTTCCTTCATTTTTCCGTAGCTGTCTAGAGGCATAGGCTATCACCTTTTCCTTTTGCATCAAGACACCGCCGAGCCCAGTTATAGAAGCGTCCGTGTACACCACCAATGGTTCGTCCGCTTCTGGTAGGGCTAAGAATGGTGCGCTGACAAGGACGCTCTTTAGTCCCGTAAAACTTCTTTTACATGCTTCCGTCCATGTAAACTTGGTCTCCTTTCTGGTTAGTCGCGTCATGGCCTGTGCTAAGCTAGCGAACCCGTTTACGAACTTGCGGTAATAACCCGCCAACCCGAGGAAGCTTCTTACTTCGGTGGCGTTTCTCGGCCGTGGCCATTCCTTGATGGACCGAATCTTTTCAGGGTCGACTGAAACGCCTTGATCTGACACAATGTGTCCAAGGAACCCAATACGCCCTGCCAGAAGCTACATTTGCTTAACTTGGCGTAAAGGTTTTGTTCTCTCAACCGCTTTAGGACTGCCCGTAGATGATCTTGATGGGTTTCCCGATCTTTCGAGTAGACGAGTATGTCATCTATAAGGATGATCACGAACTCATCTAAACAATCACGGAAAATACTATTCATCATCTTCATGATGGCTGCCGGTGCGTTTGTTAAGCCGAAAGGCATTACTACGAACTCGTAGTGACCATACCTCATCCGGAAGGCCGTTTTTCGGACATCCGCCGGGTCTATTGGTATATCTGATGGTAACCCGAGGCTAAGTCAACCTTGGAAAACCAAGTCGCCCCTCTGAGTTGGTCCAATAACTCATCTATCCGAGGTAAAGGATATTTGTTCTTGATCGTGACTTGGTTTAATCCTATATAGTCGATGCATAGCCTGAAGCTTCCGTCCTTCTTCTTGACAAACGGGACTAGAGCTCCCCATGGTGAGTTACTTGGAATGATGAAACCCTTCTCCAACAATTCTCCTAATTGCTTTTTAAGCTCGGCCATCTCAGCCGGAGCCATTCGATAGGGCGCCTTAGAGATGGGGTGAGTTCCGGGTTCGAGTTCAATTGTGAACAAATCAGACCTATCCGGGGGTAAACCCTTTAAGTCCAGAAACATGTTCTCAAACTCCCTTACCACTGGAATACCCTTTATGTCTACGCCCTTGCCTACTTTTTCGGTAGTGATGGTCGCCAAATAGGCTTCGCATCCCTTCTCCAGCATTCGACTTGCGTGGATGGCTGGGACCACCAAACTGCTCGGGATGGGTCGTATCCCTTGGAATTCAATCTGTTTCCCTTCCCTTTCGAACCGCACCCGCTCCCGGTGACGGTCGAGACTTGCCTTGTATTTCCCGAGCCAATCCATTCCCAAGATCACTTCATGATTCTTGAGTTGAACTATGACTAGGTCAACCGGCATATCTATGCCCCCAATTTTCACGGGAATGTCATTGACTATTCCCTGTGAATACATGGGCTGGCCGCCGACCGCGTTTACTATGCAAATATCGTTCCTTGGCCCTTTACGGTACATGCCCTTTCCGGTCATGTCCGGGCTAACAAAGCTATGACAAGGTGTGTGTTTTAACACCCCCAATGTTCAGGGTCCCTACACATACGCCTAATTTGCTAAGTCCACCCCTTGTTTAATTCTATCCCCGATGCAATGCAATGCTTGTATATAATTAAACTTTCGGCTTTAGTGACTTACCAATGATCGCGCTGTAACTACCGTCATCCCCGGTTTCTGTTGACAGCTCATACACCCGTGGAGCCATGGCTTGCCTCTTGCCCTTAGCCGATTGGTCATACCCACGATTTCCCTTAGGTTCCGGTTGCTTTTCCGGTTGCAGCTTCGGGCAATCCCTCTTGTAATGCCCTGTCTTTCCGCAATGGTAACAATTTGGTTCATCTCTCGCCCCAGTGACTTGGTTCGAACGTGCGCAATCCTGCGTACTATGTTCCTGGCTGCCGCACCTTTCGCACGCCCCTATGGTTTTCCAGCATTCCCCGCCGTGCCTCTTATTGCATGTTGCGCATTCTCCACGCCTTGCAGTGGACTTAGCGCGTTCGTCCACTTGATCCCACTTCCTTTTCTTGTCTCCGGGCTTAGAAGTCGTACCTGACCGTGCGGCCGTCCTTGCCTTAGTTTCTTCTGTCAAGTTGGACTCGATTAAGGCAGCTCTCTCAACCAACTCCGAAACGGTGCCGAAGGTTCGGACGGAGGAGTGTGTACGCAATTCCACCCTTAGGCCACGGAGGAATCGACGGACTTGCACTGCCTCGTCTTCGAGCTCCCTTCCCACATAGCGTCGGAGGCGGTTAAACTCCTCCTCGTACTCTCGCACCGATTTGCGGTCTTGGACCAGATCCAAGAAATCACTCTCGAGTCTATCCGAAGCCTCGGTCGGGAAGTACTTTCGGTTGAATTCAATCTCGAATTCACCGAACGTCTCAATGCGCCCCCCCGTGCGCTTATCGACTGCCAGCCACCAGTTTTGTGCGTCACCTTCCAGGAAGTTTACAGCGATGTCCTTGTAATCATCCAGGCAGCGAGTGGAATTAAAGTTCCTTACCAGCCGACACCTCCACTGGTCGGCCGCTATTGGGTCGGCGCTTCCCTTAAAGTGTCCTGTCGCAAGCCGCGAGATGTGTTCCAAGAGGCTCAGATAATCGACCTTCTGATGGGTCCACATCGGTGGTGGGTTGATTTCCACCACCTCGGCCTGGATCCCAACGTTCTCATCCACTGGTGCGGTCGCCCGGGCTTTAGCCGATTGCCCAACCGTTGGGTTTTCAACTGACGTGACGGTTTAAGACAGTGTTTCCAACTGTTTCATAACCGTTTGCATCGGCACCCACATTAATGAGAGGTTGCCTAGGAAGGGCTTTTGCTTGGCGTTGGATAGATGGTGATGGACCGTTGGGTCGCAATGAGGTTGCGGATTATCCTCAGATATTCCCTGATTCAATCTCCATTGGATATGACGCATCAAGACAAAGAATGAAGCTTTGATTATTTGGCTAAAACCACCAAGCAATCATAAAGAGTTTCGAAAGAATAAAGAGGAAAAGATCTATTTGCTCTCAAGAGTAAAGATATAACTTGGAAAATTCTGTGTCTTTTACAATGAAATGGTGAACAATATAAAGAGGAAAAGCTAGACGTAAATGTCTGAAAAGAAACGGCAAGAAATAAAAACAAGCAATAATGAGGAAGACTCAAAGATTCTTCCGTTACACAGCTGGGAGGAATTCGACCGTTGGCGTCCAGGTGCGTTGTACCGAGTCTAGTTTGGTCTGCCAAGGTTCCACAAGATGTTCTGCCTTCCTTGCTCGGCCCAAATGTCTTCAGCTCGGGCCACACAAGATGTCTCACGTTCGATCCACTCCATAAGCATTTTTGCCCGTGTCTTAAAATTTGGCTCGCAAGAAAAGTCAAATGGGTCATGAAACTTGTCCTTTCCCAAGTCTGGTCCGACGGTGCGGTGGTTGTCCCGGCCTAAACTCCAAGCGTCTTGATGTTCGGTCTGTTTGGTTCGGACTAAACCGGTTCTGCTTGTGTCACTGGACTCCTCTCTATAATCAGGACGGTGAATGTCGCGTTTGGCCCGAGAGAAATGGTCATCTGGTCGTGGTACCATGCGAAGCTCAGCTTGGTCCCGAGTCGGGTCCAGCCGGTACACGGCCGTGCGGTCAGTGTGTCCGGAGGGCGTTATGGTACTTCGACGCATGGGCTGATTGATTGGATCAACCTCGTTGCTGTCTCAACCAAGACTCTCCTCTGGTCGAGGCTGTCTCGACCAAGACTCGGAAGTGTCCCGGTTCATGCTGCGTTCCATCATCTGGCATATCGGTGTTGTTGGGATTGCTCTCTAGATTCCTATCATTCTCCCCTTCTTCAAAAGGATTCGATCACGAATCCATAACATCTGCCACAAAAGGAGATAAATCAGTAAAATTAAAGCTTGGGGAAATGTCATACTTACATTTCAAGTCAAGTTGGTAGGCGTTTTTGTGCATCCTCTTGACCACTTCAAATGGTCCATCTACGTGTGGCATTAGTTTTGACTTTCTTTCTTCTGGAAACCTTTCCTTCCTGAGATGAACCCAAACTAGATCTCCGGGTTTGAAGATTACATCTCGCCTGCTTTTGTTGGCAAATCTCTCATATTCCTTGGTTCTTTTCTCTATGTTGGCTCGGACTTGCTTATGGAGCTTCTTTACAGTTTCTGCCTTCCTTTTGCCATCTGCGTTAACTCTTTCACTGACAAGCAAAGGCAAAAGATCAAGTGGAGAGAGGGGTCTAAAACCGTAAACAATCTCAAATGGGGAGTACATAGTAGCTGAATGCATAGAATGATTGTAAGCAAATTCCACATGAGGCAAACAATCTTCCCAAGTTCTAAGGTTCTTTTTAACCAACGTCCTAAGCAAAGTTGATAAAGACCGCTTAACTACTTCAGTTTGACCATCAGTCTGTGGGTGACAAGTTGTGGAGAACATAAGCCTAGTACCTAGCTTAGACCACAATGTTTTCCAAAAGAAGCTAAGAAACTTGGCGTCCCTATCAGACACAATTGTTCTAGGCATTCTATGAAGTCTAACTATTTCCCTAAAGAATAATTTAGCTACATGGATGGCATCATCAGATTTGTGACAAGGAACAAAGTGTGCCATTTTAGAAAATCTATCAACAACCACAAAGATTGAATCTTTTCCAGTTCTAGTCCTAGGCAAACCTAACACAAAGTCCATGGATAGATCTGTCCAGGGATGAGAAGGAATGGGTAAAGGAGAGTACTTACCTTGCGGCTGAGAAGTAGATTTGGCTTCCTTGCATGTCACACATCGGCTGCATATCCTCTCAACGTCCTTTGGTAATCCCGGCCAAAAGAAATGGTCTTGCAATACCTTGTAAGTCTTCTTTTCTCCAAAATGTCCCATCAAGCCTCCTCCATGTGCTTCTCTAACAAATTTCTCACGCAAAGAACACTGGGAACACACAAACGGTTATCATAGAACAGGAACCCATTCACCTGATAAAACTTCCCAAATGCCATTCTCGAACTCTTTTGGTAAGGCTCTTTTAAATCGGGATCAGTTGCATATAACTTATAGAAACCTGCTAGTCCATGGAAACTTCTCACTTCTCCAATGGCTTTCGGACTAGGCTAGTCTTGGATTGCCTTGACTTTGTTTTCATCCACACGCAAGCCATCTGCACTCACAACAAAACCTAAAAAGAGAAGGTGATCTGTCCCAAACGAGCATTTTTGAAGGTTAGCATAACGCTTTTCCTTTTCAAGTACTTCTAAGACCATTGTCAAATGAAGCTTGTGGTCGTTTTGGCTTTTGCTATAGACAAGGATGTCGTCAAAATAAACTACTACAAAATGCCCTATGAATGATCTCAAGACATGGTTCATTAAACGCATAAAAGTACTAGGTGCATTGGTCAAACCAAAAGGCATCACCAACCACTCATACAATCCTAGCTTAGTCTTAAAAGCAGTTTTCCATTCATCACCCTCCTTCATCCTAATCTGGTGATAACCACTTTTTAAGTCTATCTTAGAGAATACGGTTGACCCATAAAGTTCATCCAGCATGTCATCTAGCCTAGGAATTGGATGTCGATACTTTACCGTGATGTTGTTTATGGCTCGGCAGTCTACACACATGCGCCAAGTTCCATCCTTTTTGGGCACAAGGAGGACAGACACCACACAAGGGCTGAGACTCTCTCTGATGTACCCTTTCTCCAAGAGTTCATTGATCTGCTTCTGAAGCTCCTTGGTCTCCTCAGGGTTTGTGTGGTAAGCCGGACGGTTAGGAAGAGTGGCTCCCGGGACCAGGTAAATCTGGTGTTCAATGCCTCGGATTGGTTGCAAACCCTTCGGATTCTCTTCAGGGAACACATCAGCATATTCCTGCAACACAACTCTTTGTTCACTCGCAATCTCCGGTGCAAGGTCAGACGATACCATCAGTGTTTCTTTGTAAACAAGTAATATGAGGGATTGTTGAGTAAACAAAGATTTTCTGACCTGGCTTGGCTTGATATAGAAGTTGGACTTCTTTGGCTTTGGTGCTTCTTTCTGACTCTCTTGAATTCGGCTCTTCTTAAGCTGAACCTGATCTTGATGCACTTCCAAGGGTGATAAGGGAGCCAAAGTGATCTTTTTACCTTGATGCTCAAAGGAGTGCCGGTTTGTGAAACCATCATGAATGGCACGCTTGTCAAACTGCCAAAGTCTTCCAAGTAGGATATGGCTCGCATCCATAGGCAATACGTCACATAGCACCTCGACTTCGTACCGGCCGATGGTTAAGGGGACAAGGACCTGTTCTTTGACCTCCAGTTCTCCATCCTCATTCAACCATTCCAGCTTAAATGGCCGCGGGTGTGGCTTTACTTCCAGTGCTAGTTTCCTAACAAGTTCTCCTCTAGCAACATTAGTGCAACTGCCTCCATCTATTATAAGACTACATACCTTGCTTTTGATGAGGCATCTGGTGTGGAACAAGTTTTCTCTTTGTTCTCTCTCAGCTGGTTTGGCTTGTACGCTTAGACCTCGCCGGGTGAGCAAGAGATTCCCTTGAGTTGAGAACGCAACTGTCTCCTCGTTCGGATCCTCATCATAGATTGGGCCAGAGTCTTCTTCATCCTCGGACTCTATTTCTTTTGGATTGTTGCTCGATCAAGATGGCCTTGTGCAGCATCTTTTCTATGCTTTCGTATTCATGAAGTTCTATCCTATCTTGGATGTCTCGGTTGAGGCCACCAATGAACCGTGCCATGGTCGCTTCCAGGGCCTCGTCTATGTCGGCCTTGATCATGAGTATCTCCATCTCCTGAAAATACTCCTCCACGCTCCTGGTGCCTTGGTTGAGGCGCCTGAGTTTTTAATGTAGATCGTGGCAGTAGTGGGTTGGAACAAACCGTTTTCTCATTAGTCCTGTGAGTTCTTCCCAAGACTCGATTGGTCTTCCACCTGTTCTCCTCTTAAGTGTCAAAACTTGGTCGTACCAATTAATAGCATAACCACAAAATTCTGCAGCCGCTAGCCTGACCTTTTTCATCTCAGAAAAATTTTGGCAATCATAGATCAGTTCAGCATTTCTTTCCCATTCAAGATAAGCATCATGGTCATTTTTACCATGGAAGGCGGGAATTTTAAGTTTAAGACTACCTAACCCATCATCCGTACGTTCCGTATGCTCAGCTCTCCTAGCAAAGGGATTGGTATTACCTCGGTTTCTTCTGGCTCTAGACATGGATCGGATTTCATCAGAGAATTCATCCTCAATCTCTTCATCTTCTGAGCGTGGCTCTTCTAGGTTGGGTTCTCGAGGTACGTGTGTTTGGTTGGTTCTGCTGAGTTGGTTGGGTCTGAGACGAAGCTTGAATCTCTTCCAGCCTAGCATGAATTTGTCCTACACCTGCGTCCATCAAACGAGTCATAGTGTCGTTCAAAGCTCTCATTTGTAGGTTAGATAAACCGGCATGAGAATTTTCTGTTGTATCATGTTTAGGCTCCATGCTTCCTGAAAATCACTTAAGCAAACGAATTAAGAAAAACAATTCTTACTCTCTTGGTGTTTAGATCCTCACCCACTCAACTCACAAGATAGATATATTTTTTTTTGAAATTTACTCCCAAGTGTTTCCCAAATGTTCAAAGGAAACCTCTCCAATCAAGCTTAGAGATTTTTCACCAAGTGTCGCTTCTTCTTCTTCTCTGTCATGGTGAGTTTGATTTCCTCCTCTGTTCTTCTTCTTTTATTGCCTCTGTATATGCTAACCTCTCTTGTTTTCATTTTGCAGATGAACCTCATACGCTCTTCTTCAACCGGACGTGGTAACCAAACTCGCCAATCTCAGCTTACTCCTCCTCTTGGAGCAACAAGGCCAGCAACATCCTCTGCTTCCCGGCATCCACTGCCTAGCCTTGCTGCAGTGATGAGTGCACCGGAGAGACAGATCATGCTTAACCTCCATCCTCAAAGGCCCGACGGGAGTTTATGGTAAGATATATCTCATTGTTGATTGGTTTAGGTTGAAGAAATTCTGAATTTAGAAATGAGTTTAGAACTGAGAAGGAGTTTAGAACTGGCCTAGTTGGAGTTTAGAACTGAGTTTCGAACTGAGAAGGAGTTTAGAATGATGGCATAGAAGTATATGGTTTGAATCGTTAGAACTGCTGACTTTTAAATAGGTTTGGTTTATGTGGAATAGGTCTGATTGGTTTTAAATAGGTTTATGTGGAACGGCTGCCGACTTTGAATTTTCGTTTAAATATAGGCTGCTGACTTGTATTTTCGTTTAGATACGGCTCTTAAATTCTAATACTCAGGCTCATACATTTTTTTTTGTGCAAATTCCACGGGAGAGTGATGCACCTGCTGCTCCAAGTCCACATTTTGAGTCTGCAAATTGTCCAACACAAGATCCAAACCAGCCTTAACCAAGAGTAATGTCCTTTTAACTGTTTTTTAAATCTCTTCCCTATGTACTTTGAAGAACATTAGCTATTTTAGTTATTATTCTTTGTATTATATTAGGCTTAAGTAAACTCTTAACATCAATTAGATGTCTTTTGTAATAGAAATTTAGATGTCTTTTTGAACTTATAACTCTTTTGTAATTGTGTAATTGGCTTTTGAAATTCAAGGTTTTCTTTGTTATTGTGTATTGGAAACGGCAAGAAATAAAAACAAGCAATAATGAGGAAGACTCAAAGATTCTTCCGTTACACGGCTGGGAGGAATTTGACCGTTGGCGTCCAGGTGCGTTGTACCGAGTCTAGTTTGGTCCGCCAATGTTCCACAAGATGTTCTGCCTTCCTTGCTCGGCCTAAATGTCTTCAGCTCGGGCCACACAAGATGTCTCACGTTCGATCCACTCAGTAAGCATTTTGGCCCGTGTCTTAAAATTTGGCTCGCAAGAAAAGTCAAATGGGTCATGAAACTTGTCCTTTCCCAAGTCTGGTCCGACGGTGCGGTGGTCGTCCCGGCCTAAACTCCAAGCGTCTTGATGTTCGGTGTGTTTGGTTCGGACTAAACCAGTTATGCTTGTGTCACTGGACTCCTCTCTTTAATCAGGACGGTGAATGACGCGTTTGGCCCGAGAAAAATGGTCATCTGGTCGTGGTACCATGCGAAGCTGAGCTTGGTTCCGAGTCGGGTCTAGCCGGTACACGGCCGTGCGGTCAGTGCGTCCGGAGGGTGTTGTGGTGCTTCGACGCATGGGCTGATTGATTGGAGCAACCACGTTGCTGTCTTGACCAAGACTCTCCTCTAGTCGAGGCTGTCTCGACCAAGACTTGGAAGTGTCCTAGTTCTGCCCCACCGGTTCATGCTGCGTTCCATCATCCGGCATATCAGTGTTGTCGGGATTGCTCTCTAGATTCCTGTCACACATCTCTCCCATCGAAGGAACCACGGTCAGATTTGTTTCCTTAGCCGCGTTTCCCTCCTTATCCATCCCTTGTCCATCCACATGCATCACATGGGATGACTCGCCCATTTCCTCATGGTCCGGTATGGTGCGAGTTGTTGGGTCAAGGGTTCGAGTCGGCACCGGTAGGATTGCATCCTTCGACCGTGGCCCGTACCGCCGATCCTAGCGCGTATCGGGGTTGTTACAAATCTAGTCTTCTTAGGTTTTATTGTCGGTGCAGATTGAGTAAAGGTGGACCAAGAGAAGGTCAAGAAGATCCAAGAATGGCCAAGTCCAAAATCCGTTGGTGAAGTCAGAAGCTTCCACGGTCTAGCCGGCTTCTATAGAAGTTTGTCAAGGACTATAGCACAATAGCTGCACCACTCACTGAGGTCATAAAGAAAGAAGTTGGATTCAAATGGGGAGAAGCTCAAGAAACCACATTCCAAACGTTAAAGGGGAAGTTGACCAATGCACCTCTATTTCAAACCTGGCAGCACTACTTGTGGCCCAAGGAATTTGTGATTCACACGGACCATGAGTCATTAAAACAATTGAAAGGACAACAGAAGCTGAACAAGAGACATGCTAGATGGGTCGAATTCATTGAAAATTCCATATTTCATTTGGTACAAACAAGGTAATGAGAACATAGTGGTCGACGCACTATCCCAAAGGTACACACTACTCTCTACCCTAGGCACAAAACTTCTTGGTTTTGAACACAAAAAGGGTATGTATGGCAATGATCTTGATGTTCAAATCATGTGAAAATTTTTCTTGTGGGAAGTACTTAACACAAGACAGATTTCTATTCTTTCAAAATCGTTTGTGTGTGTCTAACTGCTCTCTACGAGATTAGTTTCTTAAGGAGGCCCATGGAGGTGGTCTAATGGGACACTTCGGTGTTGCCAAAACTTTGAGCATTTTGCAAGAACACATCTACTGACCGCGCCTAAAGAAAGACGTGGAAAAGCTTTGCAACCGTTGCACCACTTGTAAGCAAGCTAAGTTTAAAATACAAGCCCAAGGTATGTATACTCCTCTCCCTATTCCTAGTGAACCACGAACTCACATATCTATGGATTTTGTACTCGGATTTCCTAGAACTATGAAAGGAAAGGATTCAATCTTTGTTGTGGTAGATAGGTTCTCAAAAATGGCTCATTTTATACCATGTCATAATACTGATGATGCAACCTTGTAGCTGAATTGTTCTTTAGGGAAGTTATTCGTTTGCATGGAATCCCTAGGACAATACTTTCTGACCGAGACACTAAATTCTTAAGTCACTTTTGGAAAACCTTGTGGTCTAAGCTAGTGATGAGGACCTAGACCAAGAGGACCCAATCAACATTCCGATCATGAGGCGATCACTAAGGACAAGGTCAGGAACAAAGAGCATACGAGAAGAGTTCAAAAAATTTGTGGAGGCCTTAATCACACTCATAGAGCAGGAAGAACTGAAGAAGAAACTGCTCTTCAAGGAGATCACCCGGGAAACCCCCATCGTCATTTCAGCTGAAGTCTAAGCTACAAGAGGCCGAGAGTCTCTAAAGAGAGCTCCCCATCGTAGACTTATCATAGAGCTCTCCGTCCTCTGTGTGGCTCTATCTTTCCCCTCCTTAGTTTCGTGAGACCGTGAAACCCCCACCCTTGACTGATTCTCTAAAGAGAGCCGTACGGCCAGTTACATTCTCTACCAACCGGCTGGCCGAGTGTGACCAACGAGTTTTTGTCCTACATCATCTGGTATCAGAGCTTCAAAACTCCTATCTCAGGTTGTGTTCATCCAGCCCTCATCCTATTAATCTTGTTTTGCGATCTGTCTTTATTTCATTTCATATTACCTAAAGTCAAAAAAAATTGTAGTTCTTGTTGTTGGCCTCATAAATCAAAAACAAAAAAGGAAGTCTATTGTTTCTTTTCATCTAGGACTTTTTATTGTTTTGCTTGGTAAAAAAAAAGAAGTCTCTTGTTTCTTTTCATCTAGGACTTTTTATTGTTTTGCTTGGTTTGTATCTTCAAATCGAGTGTTGCTTGTCTTGTTTTTAGTTGGACCCTTACAAAAAAAAATTGCTAGGTTTCTTTTAGAATAGGAAAGATCTTTAGGAAAAGCATTCTTTCCATTTTTGTTTCTTTTGTGATTCTTTGAATTCAGCAAATTTCCTTTCCACTTGATTACCTTGACTTGTTGTGCACAGGCCGACATGTACCATGGGAGAGCAAGGCAAGGTGAACATGACTCAGCTGTTGGTGACCATGCAAGCACAACTCCAAGCATTGGGCGGACGCATGGCGAGGATGGAACAACCCCAGCCGGTTCAGCGAGGACCTGGGGGGGCCTTGAATGGGCCGAGGACTCAACAAGAGGAGGACCACGGACTGGACGAATTGGGTGACGAAGGTTAATCCCTATGACCGTGACCTAAACCCTAGGCCGCGAGGTCAGTACCACCAGGACCGAGGCCGGGAGGACGACCATGTGAGCCCGGAGGGAGAGGACGTCAAGCTGAACGCCCCAACCTTTGTGAACAAGGTCAATGCGGACGCCTACCTTGATTGGGAAAGGCGGATGGAGTACATTTTTGGGTATTACAACTACTCAGATCAGAGGAAGGTGTCCCTGGCCGCCGCTCAACTCACGGAGAACGCATTGGCTTGGTGGGACAGGGATGTGTCTGAGCGGCGACGACACCAGCATGGGCAGATCACCACATGGGGAGACATGAGGTTCAGCCTAAGGAAACGGTATGTTCCTGCTTACTACCACAGAGACTTGCAGAAGAAGTTTCGGAAGCTTACCCAAGGGAGCAAGTCAGTTGAGGAGTACTTCGAAGAATTTGAGAACCTTAAGAATAGACTAGAGATGAAGACTCGGAGGAAACCTTGATGGCGCAATTCTTGGACGGGTTACAAGACCGGATCGCAAGGAAGGTCGAGAGACAGACTTACCATGACCTAGAAGAGATGTTGCATTTGGCCGTTCAAGCCGAACACCAAATCAAGAGGAAGACGGTTCCTCCCAACCAGGCAAAGACGCCTTGGACACCACCACCGCCGAGGCCTCTAGACAAGTGGAAGCCTGGTGAGCCGGACCCAAGGTTCAAGAACCCTATACAAGAGGCCTCCATAGGGTCCAAGCCGGAACAAGGTAAGACCTAAAACCCAAGAGCACGAGATATCACTTGTTTTAAATGTCAGGGCAAAGGACACTATGCAAGAGAATGTCCAAACCAAAGAGTCATGAACCTCAAGGCCGATGGTGAGTATGAGTCCCAAGATGAGGCCGAAGGAGAACAAGTAGGATCAGACGAAGAGATCATAGACTACCCCGAGGTGGGCGAGCTGCTGGTGACCTGGAGGGCGTTAAGTACCTACTTCGACCCGGAGATTATCCAAAGAGAGAACATCTTCCACTCCCTGTGCACTATTGAGGCTAAGGTATGTAGCCTGATCATTGATGGCGGTTCTTGCACTAACGTGGCCAGCAAGTATTTGGTTGATAGGTTAGGTCTACCAAAGACCAAGCACCATAGGCCTTAACCGGTTGAAGTGGCTTAATGACGACACCGAGATCAAGATTGCGGAGCAAGTCACCATTCCATTCAGCGTGGGCAATTATAATGATCAAGTGCTGTGTGATGTGGTGCCCATGCAAGCCGGCCATCTCCTCCTTGGAAGGCCGTGGCAGTTTGAGAAGGAGACTCTCCACAACGGCCGCACCAACTTCTACAGTTTTACTCACAACCACCGCAAACACAACTTAGCTCCTCTCACCCAACAAGAGGTAAATGAAATGCAAATGGCCATGTCCAAAGGGGCTAAGGTAAGTAAGACTAATCTCTATGTTACTCCTAGTACTGTCTTGAAATCTCTTGAATCACATGAAACCGTGCTACTAATGATCTTTAAAGAAGGATTGTTTTCAGAATGTGATGACAAGGACCTACCCGTAGAGGTACTTGAGCTCTTGGACAGGTTTAAGGACGTGTTTCCCGAAGATATACCCGCTGGCCTACCTCCCATCCGAGACATTGAGCATCAGATTGACCTCGTACCAGGCGCTCCTTTACCTAATAGGCCAGCCTATAGGGTTAACCCGGAGGAAGCTCGCGAGTTGGAGAGGCAATTCCAAGACCTCATGGCCAAAGGGTACATAAGGGAGAGTCTAAGTCCTTGTGTCGTCCCTGTTTTATTGGTCCCTAAGAAGGACGGATCATGGAGAATGTGCGTGGACTGCCAGGCCGTAAACAACATCACCATCAAGTACATGCACCATATTCCAAGAATGGACGACATGCTAGACGAGCTTAGTGGAGCCACTATTTTCTCCAAGATAGACTTGAAAAGTGGGTACCATCAAGTTCGAATGAAGGAAGGTGACGAGTGGAAAACGGCGTTTAAGACTTAGAGCGGTCTATATGAGTGGCTGGTCATGCCATTTGGAGTTACCAACGCCCCGAGTACCTTCATGAGACTCATGAACCATGTCCTAAGAGCATACATCTGTAAGTTCGTGGTAGTATATTTCGATGATATTTTGATCTATAGTACATATCTTGCGGATCACCTAAGGCACCTTGAGCAAGTTATTGAGACGCTTAGGCTTGAAAACCTATATGCCAACCTCAAGAAATGTACCTTTTGCACTGATCAAGTTGTGTTTTTAAGATTTGTTGTGAGTTCACAGGGCCTTAAGGTAGATGAGGAGAAGATCAAAGCCATACAAGATTGGCTAACCCCATCGACCATTGGGCATGTCAGAAATTTCCACGGACTAGCCAGCTTGTATAGGAGGTTTGTGAGAGGCTTCAGTACCATTGCCGCCCCACTCACCTCAGTCATCAAGAAGAACGTCGTGTTCAAGTGGGAGAAGGAACAAGAAGACGCGTTCCACAAGCTTAAGGACAGCCTTACCAACGCACCTGTCTTGGTACTTCCTAACTTTGCACAAACCTTTGAGGTTGAATGTGATGCCTCAGATACAGGCATAGGGGCAGTTCTAACTCAAGGAGGCCTCCCTTAACTACCCCGTCTATGAGAAGCTTAATGGAGCTTCCCTTAACTACCCTGTCTATGACAAAGAACTATACGCACTGGTACGATTTCTTGAGACTTGGTAACATTATCTTTTGTCAAAGGAGTTTGTTATTCATACAGATCATGAGACACTCAAGCACCTAAGAGACCAAATCACACTTAAGAGGAGACACGCGAAGTGGCTTGAGTTCATAGAGACGTTCCCATACCTGATCAAGTACAAGAGAGGGAAATATAACGTTGTGGCCGAAGCCTTATCAAGGAGGCACGCCCTAATCAGCATTATGGAAGCTAAGGTCATGTGTTTTGAGCACCTCAAGGAGCTATATGAAGATGACCCCGAAGGATTCTATCAACATGAAGGGTTCTTGTTCAAGGACAAGAGGTTGTGTATTCCTCAAGGCTCCATGAGGGAGCTACCGATCAGAGAGGCGCATGGAGGAGGACTTATGGGGCATTTCGGACGATACAAGACCCTAGGTGTACTCATGGACCATTTCTACTGGCCACACCTCAAGAGAGATGTAGAACGGTTCTGTGCCAAATGCATCACCTGTCTACGAGACAAGTCCAGGTCACACCCGTATGGTTTATACATGTCCTTACCGATTCCTAACCTACCATGGGTAGACATCTCTATGGATTTTGTGTTAGGTCTGCCCAAGATCAACCACAAGGATTCCATCTTTGTAGTAGTGGACCGGTACCGGTTCTCCAAGATGGCTCACTTCATCCCATGTAACAAGACCAATGATGCCACACAAACGGCCGACGTATTCTTCAAGGAGGTAGTGCGTCTCCATGGGATTCCAAGGACCATCGTTTCTGACCGAGACACCAAGTTCCTCAGCCACTTTTGGAAGACACTTTGGAGGAAGCTAGGAACCAAGCACCTCTTCTCAACCACTTGCCACCCCCAAACGGATGCCGAGACTGAGGTAGTAAACTGGACCCTCTCCACATTATTGAAGGCCACAGTGGGTAAGAATTTAAAGAATTGGTTACCTTGCTTACCTTACATTGAATTCGCTTATAATCATGCTAAGCACTCAGCTACTAAACAATCCCCATTCAAAGTCGTCTATGGGTACAACCCCACAGCTCCACTTGATCTCTCATCCCTGCCCCCAGCTGTTTACTCTAGTGTAGAAGGAGAAAGCAAAGCCGAAATCATGAAGAAGCTCCACCAAAAGGTTAAGGAGAACCTTGAGAAGAAAACCGATAAGTATGGGGAGCAAGCTAACAAAGGACGCAAGGAGGTTACCTTCCAGCCAGGAGAATGGGTGTGGTTGCACATGAGGCATGAACGGTTCCCAAACCAAAGAAGATCCAAGCTGGTGCCAAGAGGAGACGGGCATCAACAACAATGCCTACAAGCTTGAGCTGCCAGGTGAGTTAACCATATCCTCCACCTTCAATGTGTCTGATTTAGCTCCTTTCCTTGCAGATGAATCAGTTCTGAGGTCAGAACCTCTTCAAGAGGGAGGGAATGATGAGGACCTAGACACGACCCTACCCGAAGACCAAGAGGACCCAATCAACATTCCGATCATGAGGCGATCACCAAGGATAAGATCAGGAACAAAGAGCATACGAGAAGAGTTCAAAAAATTTGTGGAGGGCTTAATCACACTCATAGAGCAGGAAGAACTGAAGAAGAAACTGCTCTTCAAGAAGATCACCCGGGAAACCCCCATTCACTCAATCAAGAAGGAACTTTGTAAAAATCTATACTTAAACAATCAAGGAGATTTGTTCGATACACTAATCTATCCCATCCTCAAGAACACAAGCGATTACTCACTCTTCATCATAAAGAACAAACAAGTAATAAACATGAACATGAAAACAAACTCGAATTTGATAGAGCTAAAAAGGAATAACAAAAGTTTGTGGAATACAAATTTTCTGAAGCTAAAAGTCGGTCCCTAGCATGATGCCTAAAGGGGATTATTTATTCAAAGAAAGAAATCTCAAAACGAAGAGATAAGGCGAGAATATAGGAAGAGATAATATGGAAACAAAGAGATAAGGTCGAAAAGAAAGAGATAAGGTAAGTTTAGAGATAAGCCCAATGGGCTCGGGGTCTTGACTCGATTAGATATAGTCGAGTTGGGCTTGGGCTTCATCTCCGGGATAATGACCGAACTACGCGGTCGAGCTATCTTCACGGCGTCTTCTCCAGTTCTAGCCCGAGGTGGCGGTCGAGTCAGATAGTCGCGCTGACGAAATCTCCTCTTTCTCTTTTCTTCTTGACTCGCCCTTCTGTCTAGCTTTACCGTCGATTCCCTTGTACCGAATAGCTTCCAAATGATCCAAGTAACACCTAAAAATGTCTCCAAATGAAAGAATGTATGGAATGCATGATGCAATCTAAACTAAGTATGCAAATGGATGAAAATGTCTAAAATTGGTATGAAGAATGGTCGAAACTCGTGGTAAATCAATACTCAAATCATGCAAAACGTAGACATATCAGTAGTCCCAGTACAAACTTCATCTCTGTTTGTCTTTGCGGACGTATTTGTTCTACGGTTTCCTTGGCGCTTAATGTTGGTCATGGGCGTGGTAAACCGACTTTCTGGTCTGCTCGTCTCTTTTGTAAATGCGGTCATAGTGTTGACGAGGTTCGCGATACTCGTCCTTTTTCTTTACGAGAGTCGGCCTTGGGACCGCATGACGCTTAGCCATGATTCCCTTTTCTTCCTCCATTTCGATGAATATTGTTGATCGATGAAGCGCGTCTTTCAGGGTAGGCGGGCCGTTTGTCTCGTAACGCGGATTCGTACTAGAGGGCATCCCTTAGAACGGCGAGGGCGATTTTGTTCGTTACTGATACCCACGAGACGATCGCCTTATACCGACCTACGAATGATCGGCGACCTAGAAATGATTGGAGAGATTCTTTTGGCCCCTGAGATAGGGTATACAGGTCCGCCTCCGAGTTTCCTTCTTCGATGGACATTGAGTATTGCTTCAGGAAGGCAGTCGACAAGTCGTGGTAGTTGTTGATTGATTTTTGCTCCGTTTAGGTTTTCGATTAACAGCTGGCAGTATCCTGTGTATCCAAATGGGTGCTCCGGTCGTAGAGTTCGGTGTTGTTGCGCACCTTTTCGCGTTTGGAGCGACGTTTCCGGTCATTTTGTTGAGTTGCTTCGTGTGGATTGAAATCTCAAGTTTCCCACAGACGGCGCCAAATGTTTGAGGAGATACTAACGGGAGGTCGAGATTGTGATTAGTCTAGATCGGAACCATGTATTGGGTCGAGATTCTAGTTTGGGTGAAGCGTCCTTTTATAGGCGGAGAGCAGATCCTATTCACTGCTCTCGGTGAGTGGGAGCAGCTCGAACCACTCATCCAAGTGTTGGCACTTCTCGATTTCGTGTTGATAGGCTTTCTATATGTTCCGGCGCCGAGCTACAGTGATAATACTATTGCCTTAGTCTTGCAGCCATTTCGTTTAACGACCAATCGGAGAGCTGATTGGGCCACTATCTTGGCCGAGATAGGGGCGGTTTTACTTGGGCCTTCCGATGCAGGTTCCGATCTGGGCCAACAGGGGTAGGGAGTTATGGCCCATCCCCAACAGCGCGCTCGACCATGACGGCCGAGTCAAGGTCGACAGTGACCAACATGTTGGCACATTAAAGGCCGACCAAGACCAAGACCAAGACTGTGCATTTCAGGAAATTATATGAATTTCTTTCTTTTCTAAAGACTTAGAATTTTTTTACCTTTTGCTCTTTAGAGCTTTTGGTTGTTTGGTGCGTTATATCCTCACAACCGGTTTATACTTTGGTGTGTCATATCTAAGGTTGGTAAAGTTTATTGGTATACCATTGGGCTTTCACACCCTTTGCAGCCCGACTCATTCCACCATCAAACCGTGAACGTTAATAACCTCGTGAAGTTTCTTATCCAAACGTATCAGCCATTCTTCAAGTGCAATTTTCTCTAGGAAAATTGTGTCATGCTCGGTTCACCACAGAACATTTATGAGTTTTTGAGTATTTTGTCAATTAAAATGTGTTTGCTTCGTTTTTCGCACCCACTAGAAGCATCCATTCACATCCTTTCACAAAGCGTTTCGCCACGAGTCTTCGTTTACTTTAAATACTTTGATCGTAAATTTTAACATCACCACCGTCAATCTGAACTCTGACACAAGCTCATCCTAGCTAGAAAAATTATGTGAGATATAGATATTGTCTGGTCACCATTGTGCTCCTTGACCGCCACAATGCGCTTTAACACCCTCAACATTGAAAGATATATCATATGCACCCTCATCCTCATCTTTCATTTTCATGTACTCACTGTAACTCAAATCCATGTCATCAAGCTCATCTTTGACTTTCACATTTGCATCATCATCTGCATAGTTATTCGCATTTTTATCCGCATCGTCATCCGGATCATCATCCGCATCATCATCCACCTCTTCTTCTACGCCTTAATCCATGTATTCACTAAGATCATTACAACAATCCTCCACATGTCCATCCACATCGTCATTACCAGGATCCATGCTACCACTCGAGAAGCAGAGGCGTACAACATGCAATTTACATAACTTGATCAAGCTCCAAATTTTTCTATCATTTGTGACATATGTAGGAGTATCAGGATGTATTTGTTGAAGAATCAGCTCTGATAATGGATAGGATAACTCCACAACAACGGTTTTCTTGTCCAGCATATTATCATATTTTGCCATTTCAAGAAGCTCACCATGCGTACAACCATATCACAGGAAGAACATTCTGCCTCCTTTGCTATTATTGACCCGAAAATGCAAGGAAAAGTTTTTCATCACCCATTCTCCATAAACAACCGGTAGTTGAACCATTCCTTGTATGAAAAACACATAAAAACCACATTAGAGATCACAGTCAAAAGAGTAGACTTCACCCAGAGTCTGCAAATAATAAGCTAAATGCCTAATC
Organism: Schrenkiella parvula; assembly: GCA_000218505.1. NCBI lineage: Eukaryota > Viridiplantae > Streptophyta > Magnoliopsida > Brassicales > Brassicaceae > Schrenkiella > Schrenkiella parvula. The sequence goes on from CM001190.1 coordinate 1,518,369, forward strand.
AAACAAGAAAATTAATTTCAGCATATTTATAACAAATAAACATGTCAAACTCAAACAAAAGCAACCACATTACCTAAAACAAATGCAAGAATAAAAAAAAACTTAAAAATTAGTTATAAATTTTTCATCAATAAATAAAAACCTGAGTATACAGACTTTACAACGAAGTCTAACAAGTAGACTTCACTACTAAGTTAGACACGTAGACCTCGGGCGAAGTCTGTATCTTATGGTTATTTTTGCATTTACACTTTAACAAATGAAGAAGTCTACATATTTAAGTAGACATCGAGTGAAGTCCTCCTTATGAATTTGTGGGTCATTTTTGCATTTTAAAATATAGTAGACTTCGGTGATGTCTAAAACATAAGTGGGTAAGTTTTTATTTGACCAAACTTTGAATATCTTGGCGCAGACTTCGTACCATCCTTTAGACTTCGGTGTAGTCTACTTTAGGCCGAAGTCTGCGTTTAAAGTAGACTTCACGAAAAGTTACTTTTGCAATTGATCAAGTTTAGCTTATGTCAAGTAGACTTTGGGTCAAGTCTGAGGAGGTGAAGACTTTGCATGAAGTCTATCGTGGGTTAGTTTTGAGGTTTAATTACCGAAAAGTTTAATTAAATAAAAATCACAGACTTTGCACGAAGTGTACTTATTTTTCAATAATTGGTGTCCGAAGTCTGTGATTTAAATATTTTTACATGTCAATGTTTGAAATTTTTTCGTCAAACCAAAAACTAACATCTGGAGATTTCGGGAGAAGTCTACAAAAAAATCAGAAACTGGTCAAATGCAAAGCTGGCCTCTCTTGTTCGCAGACTTCATGCTCAGGATTCTCTTAAAAACCATCGCATTGGTCAAATGCAAAACTAACCTTGTTCTAATAGAGACTTCTCCTTGAAGTCTGCCTCATATTCTTTTTTTTTCAAAGTAAAAATCACAGATTACAGGTGAAGTATCCAATTCGAAATCCAAAAATGGTCAAATGTAAAACTAACCTATGTGTTTACCAATAGACTTCAGGACAAGTCTCTGATTGTTGAAAACTTCGCCTGAAATCTAATTTAGAAGAACAATCTTAAAATTAACGTAAATCAAGTGAGTACTTACCTTTTTGGTTTGTAGCTTCGTCAAATGATCACAACTTCGAATTTAACCATTCCCAAAGAAGCACAGTCGTCAAGCGCCCATGAAATGATAAGATCAAAGAATTTGAAATTTTAGTAAAGTAAATTATTGAATTTTGGGGACGGAAATGGATAGGAAATGTAGAAAATTGTGGTAGGTAATTGGTTGAACCATTTAGAGCTTCATTTTTGTTGTTAATGATTTTTGGGAGAATTGAATAAGATGTCATTTTCGTAAATAAGTGATGAATATGAGGTTTGAATTGTCTTTTGCATTTTTGGAAAAAAAAGAAAAATAAACATAATGGCAATTTTGTGAATATTGAAATTCGACAAGGGTGATATTGAGAGAGAAAAAGCATTTGTAATAGGAGGAGCCAATGTGGGTTACTTTTGTATTTGAATCACAGTTAAAGGTCATTTTCGAAAGTAGACCTTATTAGTTTTGTTTTTGAAAATATCACAGTTTAAAAAAGTTTATGAACCATGTTAATCACAGTTTTGATGTATGTCTAAAAATTTGAGTTTTTGGTGGTGCTTTTAAAAAACTAAATATAAATTTGGATGTTTAGGAACTGTTGGAATAAAAATTTATGTATTAGTTAGAAAAAATATAGCTAAAAGACATAAATAATTTTGTTAACCCATTAAACATGAAAAACATGTTATATGACAAATTGTTTGACAAGCATACCCTATCATACCTCACATTTTGTGAAAACCTAAAATTGGAAAAAATATAATTATAGCTTAATAAAAAAACAAGGAGGAGGAAAAAATAACATAGATCTATTAACACAAATTGAAATCCTAGGATCACGAAATGTTTCTTTTTTTAGACATAAATAAAAGACAAAATATTAAATTAGAGACAACAAAATAGAGAGAAAAGGATGGAGAAATGTGTAAAAATCATGAAAGACACATGACAACATCTCATTTATTGTCTTTAGAGAAACTTACCTTTATTATATAATTCTCTATAGTTTGATTTCTTAGATTTTTCACTCTTTATCAATCATAAATTTTTTTTATTAATCATTGTTGTAACAGTACTTCTAGTTTCCAATTATGCTATTTACACAACTCAATAAATGCTCCAGTCCTTATTACAATTCGGGCATAAGATGGAGGATTCAATAAAAGCGAAGTTGAAATCAATATTAGGGATCCATACTGTAAGGGTATGAGTTCCTACCATGGAATCCCAAAAAGCTTAGGAGGAGCAAAAACACAAGTTTATAGTTTTCTACGGGAGAGCCTACACAAAAGGGTTAACGGACAGACATCGAAGTTTCTATATGGAAGGGGGGAAGTTGTTTTAATTAAGGCAGTTGCAACTGAGTTACTTAATCATGTTAGGTCATTTTTTTCGGTTACCCAAGTTGGTAACAACAAAACTCACAAAGTGGCCAGTTTTGGTGGAGCACTGTGGCCAGTCACAGAGGTATGCATTGGATGCCATGAGAAAAATTATGTCGGGACAAAAAGAATGGTGGACTAGGCTTTCAGGAATTGGATTACCTTAACACCGCCATGCTTGGGAAACAGCTGTGGCGTCTGATAGAGCAACCAGACTCGTTATTTGCTAGAGTTTTCAAAGGTAGATATTTTCGTCATTCGGACCCCTTAACTCTGAAAAGAGTTTATTATTCATCCTATGGCTGGAGTAGCATCTCATCGGCTGGATCTTTGGTGAACAACAACAAAAAATAAATGAAATCATTTTTTATCCCCTTGCCCATAAATAAAACTTATCAAAAGGGTGGGAACATGATCAACCATTTATGTATGGAACGACCCTTGGATCACAGCATCTCGCCCGAGGTCAGACCCTTCTAAAAGTTATAATTACCACCCACTCTTATGGTTAATCATTTGATTGACCAAGAGACAAAGACGTGGAACACCTACCTTGTACATGCAATAATATTTCCTGAGGATGCTGCAATTATTTTAAGTCCTCCAATTAGCCGGCTTTTAAAGCCCGATACATACGAATGACACTTCACAAAATCTGGAAAATATATGGTAAAATCTGGATATCAGACAAAAGTGGGATACCTGCCATATAGTAGTCTCTCACCACTGCATGTAGAGTGAAGCACTGATATGGGCTCGGAATGTATGATTGCTTACCAGCAAATGAATGTAAATTTCGCAACAAAATGCTCAGAACTGGTGAAAATCGTGTTGGCACCACATGAATGGCCAGCTTTTGAAATTCATTTGGAGGAGCTTGAACGATGTAAAGCGTTCTTCACCACCTGGACTATGTATTTGGTCTCAAGAATGTCCAACACGAAGGCATACAAGCTAGCAAGGAGTGCTCGAAAGCAACCAATCTTTGCATTCCATTTGGATACTGTATGTTCTCTTTAGTTATCCAAATTGTTTTAGATTTCACTATATGTTGATAAATAAATACTCCAGTCCTCATATTTAATACTTTTAGAACCACTAAAAATTAATTAAATTTTTAGAATTAATACTTTCCACATAAATTTTTCACGTAAAAATAAATGAACAATTCAATTACATCACTGAGAAATGGACAATTTAGAATGGATGCAAAACCAATATTATTATGTTCGATTAACCTTCTATATATTCATTTTATTTAACTGAAATTATTTTAAATGGTGCTAGAGTAGACTCCACAGAAAAAAAGAAGGAAAAAATAGAAAAAAACAAAGAGAGGGAGAATGGCTCTAGGAAGGATGAAGACTGTTTCTCTGGCCAAGGATGGTACATTCGTTATGCTGAAACTAATCAATTTCTAGGGGTGAGAGATACGAGAAGCAGCTTAACATCGCTACATACAGAAATTGAAGCCCTCATATGGGTAATGGACTGCATGAACGCTTACAATCAAAATGATGCAACAGACTGTACCGAATTGGTGTGAATGGTGTTTGAACCACAGGAGTGGCCGATATTTGCCATCCATCTAGAAGAATTTGAGCAAAGTAAGAAGACTTTCACCCATAAATATTTATTGTTACTTTTACCATCTTTATAGCATTACTTATGAATATATTAAAAAGTTCAAGTTTAGAAAAATCAAAAATGGTGTTGTGGTTGATATATTTATTGCAGGGCATTAAAAATAATAAAATATATAAAAAAAGTGTACTTCATATTTTTCTTTTTCTGAAATTATTGTTCAAACGGCCTACATCTTGGACCAGAAGTTTGATCGCACACACAGTTTCCTAGCCCGTTATGCCTTTCAGATTTTGTTTCACACTATATGGAAGGAACGTGCCAGGAGAAGACGCAAATATCTCGTCATATCCATCGAAAAAAAGTTCAAAATAGGCTCCTCATAGTTAGATGATTGGACGACTACTCATATGAAGATAGCCTCCCAGAATGGTTTGAAGCTCAACAATAGTTTTTTCTAAGCTCATTCAAGAAAATTCATATATGTTTCAAATTATGAAATATAAGCTACATCTGGTGTAAACAGTGTATTATTTCTTGAATTAAATTTAACATATTATTAAAAAACAGAGAAGGAGATAGTTGGGGAGAATATAAACTAGTACTTTGATGATGAGAGAGTTGATCTATAATTTTCTGAACAAACATCTCATTCCCTACCTTAATTATATCTTTTCCATCGACATATTGCTCCACCGAATCTCACAAAGACTTAGTGGAACCATGAAAATCCTCTAGCATCTTACAAGTGTGTTTCCATACCTGAATGTTTCAACTCATTCACGCCTTTGGAGAACACCACAAATCATTTTGGAGTTTCCGAGGAGATACATAACACGAAATTAGTGTTGAACATGATGATCATGGTAAAAGCTATTGTCGGGATAAAGGTAATGGTGGACTTGGGTCTGTGACATAAAAGATTTCAATACGGCTTTATTGGCTAAACAGTTATGACATTTAATTGACACACCATATTTGTTATTTATAAAAGTGTTTAAATGTCGATACTTTCAGAATACATACCTTTTAAATCCAATTCGATCATATTCCCTATTTTATGGCTAGAGGAGTATTACCAAAGCTGTAGCTCTGGTTAAAAAAGGGATAATCAAAAGGCTTGGAAGATGAACATCCATTTTAGAATGGAATGATCGATGGGTTCACCCGAGATCCCTTCCAATATAGGGACCTCTGTCAAAATTGGGCTCTCTCGTAGACCCCTTCCAATATAGGGACCTTTACTATGTCATTGGTTTTTCTAACTTGGATTATATATTTCAGAGAATTCCTAATGTTAATTTAAACATGTATCTCTAGAAAAGTAGGAATGACAAATTTTTCAAATTGTGGATCAGAGTCGTCAGAAGATTCTTATAATTGCGGAAACAGAAGGCATGCTATAGGAAGAGGCTCAACTATCTGAAGAAAAAAAAAGTAAAAGAAGTGGATAATTCACAGTTGAGTATTGTAGTCTACAACGGCTGGTGGTATCATTTAGATGACGCTTGGAAAGACTCATAGAAAGAAACAATGATGGAGCTAGAAATCTACGACGTAGCCTCTCAGAACTAATCCTGATTTGGGCTATGGAATGCATGAATACAATTTAGCAATTAAAAGTGTTTTTTTGCAATATATTGCTCTACTTGGTTAAGATGGTGGCTACACTGACATAGTAGCATATTTTCTCATCACACCTAGAGTAATTTCAAAGATGCAAGGAGTTTTCAACATCTTTGTTATCTCACTTATTCGCGTGCATCGAAAAAGTGGACAAGGTAGCACGCAGTGCTCGGACTCTTCCTTTAGCAATGGTTGATATAAATTGTGTACCACCAATTTGGTTAACTGAACCGTTTTATGTAGTTTTGTCTGCGTTGACAAAAAAATAATTACCAAAAAAAATAATGGTAAAATGATGATCTCATCAACTTTTTTTATGATTGTTAGAGTTAGAATCGAAATAGTAAAAATATAAAAAGTCATGCTTTTTTGCAAAGTATTTCATAAAATCATTAAAAAGGATTATAATTAAAGCAGCATCAACACATTTTCCAAGTTTGTTATTAAAAAGTAAAAAAAAATGCAGAGTTATAGAAGGAACATACAACATTCTGAAAAACATTTTCTAGAAGTTTTGAAAATAATTATACGTAAAAGTATTCAACATAAGGAATTGTTATTAAAACAACGTTAATATAGTGGAAGCTACGATGTAACAAGGATTCGTTAATCCAAAAGGATAATCGAAATACTCATCCTTTTTAAATTGTTGAATTTTCAAAAGAAACCAAAAGCAAGGAATATCTCTCTTTCATTATTTCATCTAAACGGAGATGTTGTGTTGTGTTAGTGGGATGATTGTAATACTCCCAATTATCTAGAATATAATGGTGTATGTGGAGAGACTTAAAATAATTGGTCTGCCTATGCCAATAGATTGCACTTATATTTTCAATTGTGCAGAGAGAATTCCATTATTAAGTGGATTTGGACTGGAGCAACTTAAAGATAGATGAGCGAAAGAAAATTTATTTATGATACCTGTGAGTGAGAACAAATCATGAACAATGATCATGTGATGATTTGTGGGAACAGTATAATCCTATAAAAGTAAATGTCAGACAAACGTGCGGTCCACAGACCGAGAGAGGGCATTAGGGCCCACATATATTGGCGGTCGGAGCGTTACAAGTGGTATTAAACCCAAAGCCAAACAAACGGGTAATGCTGTGAGATGACACCATCAGAGGTGGCGATCTTGGTACAGAACGAGGACATTACGTCACTTGTTCAGAAAGAACTCTAGAGTTAAGTGTGCTTAAGCAGGAGAAATTGAAGAATGAATGACCTATCGTATATGAAAGTGTTTTTCTTCTAATTATGGCCGATAATGAGGTAAATGTTTATGGGACGTGGCTGTGTTATATGTGGCGTACCTCAAAAATTATAAAAACAAGTATATATAGATCTTGGATCTTCAAATTGGGTTAACGCTTTGCCCTTTAGGAAGAGGAAAGCTTTGTGAATCATCTTTGGCCAGAGTGAACTCCCATGGGTATGGGCCAAATTCACAGATGTAATACCTCGACTACGATCATGGTGGGCTCCTAGACCCTCTCTCGGCCCGTCGGCCCTACTTTTGTATGATGGTCGGTGCGCTACCTCGGGGGACTTGAAACACTTTTTTGACCCTACATATCACTGTGCAATCTTTATCCATGATTTACCCTCACTCACATGGTTTTACCAGATATCTTTTCACGGTAGGTCGATCATCCCTAAATTGCTCCTCTCCAAAATTGCTTAACTCTGGATTTTGGTCGGTTGAATTATGGAAAAGATAAGCCCATTTTGGTGATATAGATAGTCAAATAAATTCTTCTAAGCTTTTCCTCATGCACCACTTCCTTTAGGGTATTGCTATTACCTTGATGGGGTTTGGTTTTCACCCAAAAATATAGCTCCAAGAAGTCACCAATCAGTATAGTATTTTAGGATCGAGTCCATGAATGAGTGAACAATAATTTTTGAATTAAAACTGGAGCTAAGTCTAAATGTGGTTTGGTTGTTTTGATGCAGATGACTAAAGCAAATAAATATCGATGTAGGAACTTATATTAAAGCCGTTGGGCTTTCATAGAATCTTTGGTAGTTCATGGTTTAGACTATTCGGATTTCTAGAAGTCCTCCTAGATCTCGAATCCGTCATTGACAAGCATAGGCATCCTAAAGCAGTGTTAGATTCAGATCATGAACAAAAATTTGCTGCCGAACTCCTCCTAGATCTAGCAGCCGTCGACGAGCAGCGTCGAATCAAGATCATGAAAAATGTGAGACCTCCCAAATAATCATGCCACCGCATAATACAAACCTTAGCCAGAGAGAAAAGCATAACAATATCTATATAGGAAAGAGCTCCCTCATGGCTCTGGTGAAGAAGTAGAACAAAAGGCAAACGTAAACTCTTTTATTTGTCGGCTCAAGGGCAATCTCGAGAGAAAGGAGAAACAAAAAGGCAACAAAAACAAATAAAGAAAAAGAAAGAAAGAAAAAAATTGAAAACTTCAATTCCTAACTTTTAATTTTTTATGTGAATTTAATATTTATGAACCGCATGTTTCCATCTTCTTTTGAAACGAATAGATTATTTTTTTGTAATGCATAAAAAACGATTTATAAAAGAGTGCAATAATGATTGATTGAAAATTTTCAAGTTTACGAAAAAACAAAGAGTGTTATGTGTATCATATTTTGTTTTATGTGATCATATGAATTTATATGTTTGTTTTTGTGTGTGCTACACGTAACTAAATTTAGATTACAAATAGAAATGAACAATTAAACAAGATTCTTGTCCACTTGTGTGTCAAACAAAAAAAATACTTTGTTTGTTTATGGGATAAAATCTGTTAACCAAATATATTTATTATAAAATCTGCGAATAACTTTAAATAACAAATTTATTTACTTTAAATTTGTTAAAAGTAAATGGGATAAAATCTGTTAAAAGTATCATAATAATAATAACTTTTAAATAACAAATTTATTTACTGAAGATTTATAATAATCTTTTACATGACCCCAAGATAAACTTCCTTCACACAGTATTTACTAATAGTATAAATATAATGAAATTGTTCCAAAGAAGATGAGGAACAAAGAAAAATGAGGAACAAAAAAATTGAATTGAAGAGAATAGAGTGTTTAAAAGAGACAAATAACAAATACTTCAAACGTAAAAAAGAACTTTTAAAAAAGGCTGAGGAAATGAATGTTTTGTTAGGAGTTGATATTATTCTCTTAGTATTTTCTCCTACCTCAAGGCCTACCCTTTTTCACTCTCATTCTAGGTATTCTTGTTTTTTCTTTCTTTATTGTACTTCATTATTTTATTCTAAATCTATAAAATATTTGAACAGAAGTTTACAGAAAATAATATATATTGAATAGAACATATATGCTAACATGTACCATGTTGGGGACTTCAATCAAGATTTTGGTTCAGCTTCGGTGTGGGGTTTTTCACCTGTTTTAGATTTTCAATTTACAAGTTACAATCCAAAATAAAATTTATTCTATTACTCTTAGTTAGATATGGGTTTGATTAGAATTATGTTTTAAATAAATATATTTTTAATTCTCTATTTAATTGTGGTTTTACACCATTTTTTTTTGTTTTTTTGGTTTTTTGAATCATGATTCAGTTTAGATAACAAATTGAAATCATTGAAATATAGCATAGAGTTTTTGGATGGATGATTTAGTTCAGTTCTAATCAGTCCAATATATATATATTAAATACTCCTAAACATGTAAAAACTAAAAAGAAGTTCATTTAAAGAACTAAAGTAAAAGTTTCATAGTGTTTTTTGAAAACAATAGTCAATCCTGAGTTAATTAATTTACAAAAACACATGAATGCTATTTGTGTACGTACTATGCAATATCATCTCTTTTTCTTGTTTTATTTTTCAAAAAACATTTCTTATATGAATTAAATTTAGGAGTACATAAATGGTCATACTCAATGGTTTACCATTTTTCTTGTCTTTTTTATTCATTTTTATCTCGCTTTGGAACTATTACAATTTGAGAGTGGACATGGTAATTGATTCTAATTTGTACGAAATACAAAAAAAACCTTAATTTTTATTTATTTTACTTAGGTTATTATAGAATCATTCATCAGTTATGGATTGAAATTAACAATAATTTCTGAAAACAAAATGCTTATCAATTTGCAGACCCCTTAGTAAAATTTTGGAAAAAATTTATATGATGTCACAAGAAGAACGGGAAGAGAGGTTTGATCTTTCTGATTTTATCCAGTTATTATATAATTGCATTGGCATGGCTTTTTTAGTTTGATTTAATATATGTGATTTTTGGTGTTATATATACGTATTTAGGAGGACCTACACAATACAGGTATGATTTACTCATCATTTATAAATAAAAGTCTAACTTTTTCACCTCCCAATTTTACGAAATACTAAGTTTAATTTTCCATTTTTTGATAAATATTTCCCTTTTTACTGTATGAACCCCGATTTTCTCTAAATATATAGGCACTGAAGAATTTGTTAAACAAAACAAATACAGAATTTCTCAGTGAAAATGATTATTTTTTACCCAAAAGGTAAATTATACCTCTTTTATTTATATGATTAAAGTAATAATTTTGTATAATCAAATATACCATATTTCATATAATTTTGTTATATTTATTGCAGAACTGAAGCACATCAGGTATAAAAAATAGTAAACTATTTGTTGTGTGTGTATCCAAATATTATGTTTCTTTTATTATTTTTAGAATAATTTGTTGTATGTGTATCCAAACATTATGTTTCAAAATTCAGGAATATAGTAAAGTGATTGAACTGAGAGAAACCAGAGAATCGCTTTATGAAAACATATCAATTTTGAGGTAAAAAAAAAATATATATATATATATAATTTGAAGACATCTTTTAAAACATTTACTTACTTATTATATTTAGTAACTACTTGTTTACTAAAACAAACATTTGCTAATTTATAAGGGATTGGCAGAACCCATATAGAGTCAATGATTTGGAACGACTCAAAATCATGGAAGATCATTTGGTTTCTACCCTTAGCCAAATCAGAAAAGTAATTATACATGAATATCTGAGGAATAAGATTTATAATTCCAAAAGGTAAAATGTGATTAGAATATAACATAATGTTTGTTTTGTTTCAGCTTAAAATCAAAGAAGATTAGCAAACTCTGATATGATTACAACATCAACCTTTATAAATTTTCCATGATTGTTGATCATAAGGATGGATTATATACTATCATGTTAATTATGTTCTATTTTTACTGAATATATAACCATACAAAATCATGTTGTCTTAATTCTTTGCCAACGATGGATATGTGATATGTTAACTCTCTTTTAAAGCATATATGTATATAGTACAATACTATTTGATGATTTCTTTAATTATTTTCTAGACTAAATAGTTGCACAATATGCTTTAATCTATTTTCAACTAGTCGAAAAAAGTGCTTTAATATATATTTTTCCACCCAATTTTGGGATCAAATGGTGATTACCTTGAAAAGAGACAATTAAAGGAATTCTAGCGGATTTAGAATATTATTTTTTATTTGTCTTTTTCAATCAACATTTTTATGTGATACCTTCAGAAAAAAATTGGTTAACATATATATATTAAATATTGGCTAATTTAATTATCAAACACTGGACCATCGCATCGCTTGTCCACCGATATGAGTTTTCTAGGTTGTGTAAATGTTTTTTATAGAAAATGATGTTAGAAGCGATAATAGATAGTCGTGTAGTACTAGATTTTTAAAATACCCGCAATTAATAGTTTTAGGATTCAAACCCTCGTAAAAATGTGACTTATATATTTAATTTTTAGCAAAGAATTACCAAAAAAAGTTTGTCATGTTTCACTCTTAATAAAAAATTCATGACCGAAAAAATCTATTAACCTATTCCAAAACATCTGCTTTACTTATATGCCACAATTGTTGGAGAAACTAAAACCGTCATTCCATCTGGATTTGAAGCATTTTCAGGGTGCATAATAAATAATATATTCCGGACTTCCTCTTCAATAACCATGGAGGTAAGTCAGTCACTTATAGGATCTGTAATTATTATAAACACCTTTCTTAAGAAATCTTAAAATTCTATTGAAAAAGTAGAACTAAAAAACTCTTGAAAATATTTAACCACAACATTTTCAACCTCTATGTCCGTTGTAACCCAATCTTCCACCGCCTTATGTAAGCCAATAATATTCCGTGCTCGTCTTTGTTTAGTTAAGCATAATAAAATTTCGTATTACGATTTCCTAGAATATGCCACATATTTCTACTTTTTTGTTGCCAGAAATGTTCATCTTTGTATGCTTTTTTAATTTTCGTATAATTTCAAGAACCTTTGAATGAGTTTTATTATCATCATTATGGATCTCCTCAAGTGCTTGCTGCAAATCATTGATTATTTATTTCCCAAAGGATAACTTATTCATTATGGATGTCCTGCCTGTTGCAAATCATTGACTTCCAACCTTTCGAAATAGAATATGTTAAGCCATCATTTGCCTTCCACCTCTATCAATAAAATATTGACTCCAGTTTTTAGAAAAATTATTTTCTATTGTGGCAACCAATGGTCTTTGATCCGAGTCTACCATACCTAGGTACTCAACAAAAGATAATGAAAATAGTGTGTCATACGTCACTGGCAAGAGCCCTATCGAGCCCACACCTAACAATCTGACCAATTCTTCTTCACCGCCAAGACAAAGTGTTTCCCATAAAGAAATTCCAAAAGACCATAATTTTATATCCTATTATTGAAAAGAAAAAAGATAGATGCATGTCAAAGAGGTCACCTTGTTTTTCAAAATTTTCAGATATTCTGTTTAAATATCCTATAACAAAGCAAGGTTATGACCGTATCAAACCAATACTTGTCAGTCTTTCCCACATTGTTTTTGGACTGGATCACCAAACACAAAAGACAAAAAGTTTTTTTTCCTTGAAATTCCTGTTCAATATCTATTATTTTAATAAATGATATTAACATTATATGAGCTGTCAAAATCCACATACTTCTTAAATTAACCGAATTCTTTATTACACGTTAGGGTTTAAAGTGACCCTTTAGTTTTTTTGAAACTTTGTCATACACCAGATAATAGAAATCAATAAGTAAATGAAGATTAAAAAAATATCAAATAAAACAACATAGAAAAAACATGCATAATTTTATTCCTTAAAAGAGCGAAAACTTGACATACAACCCATACAACTTAACATACAACCCATACAACAAAACAATCATAACACCAAGACAAAACTACATAAAAAAAATTGATAAAAAACTGAAACCCACATAATTTTTCTGACTTGCTCCTGGCAAGACATTCCAACTTTATTCTGTAAACAATTGAAATCATCACATAGACCACAACTCACTATAGTTCCCGTTATTCCAAAATAACCTATGATTTAGTTGCAATCTTTTGTGAGTTGATTAGACCTTTTTCTGCCATTGGTTGAGACCCTTCCAATATTTTGTGGAAATCTAGACATCAACTTTTTCCTTGACGAGATCATTGCCTGAACCAGTAGTTTTTTGTGATTCCATCAGTAACCGTAAAACAAGATTTGACTGACTTCTTCGTGTGAAAGGAATTGCATCTCCAACCAAGTTTTTCTGTTCTTCTGAATCCATTTATTCACTCACAGTCTTTAACATTTCCAATTCCTCCCTTTTGTATTTGAGACTGCATCCTATAGGACATAGCACATACCACTCTCCAATGTGTCAACCTGCATTTCTGATTCATGGTCACCATCACCACCGAAAGATAGAACATCATCCATCAGACCACCAGTCTCGTCTTACTATCTCAGACTCATCTTTACTGTTCTGAAAAAATATCTTTTCATTCGTCCAGTAGAAAACCGCTTCAAATACTTCTATAATTACTTCTTTTCCATCGCAATATTGCTCCTACATTCTAAAACTCTCTAAAACGTTGATTAGATTCCACCAAACCAGTCGGCTTTTGTTGTAAATCCACAACAACATCCATTTTAGAATTCTGAAAACATAATTATTTTCTAGCTTTAGATTCCAATTTCTTATCTGTTTTCTCAATTCCATACCTGTACCGAATCTCCCAAATACGTAGTGGAACCATGAAAAGTTTCTACCATCTTATGCTCATTTTCAGACAAGTGTGTTCCTGTACCTGAAATTTCAACTCATTTACGCCATTGGAGTAAACCGCAAATCATTTCCAGTATTATATGCCCCCCCTGATATGACCGAAATTGTTGTCTATTATTGGTTCCTAAGAATTACCTCTTGAACCTTCTGATAGATCTTTCCCTTTAGAAAGACACTTGTCCCCCTACAGTGGATTTTGAGATCTATCTCCATCATTAGTTTTTCCATACACTATTGCAGCCTTATAATTTATATTTCATCGTAGCCGTTCCATGAATCTGATGAAGATCCATCATCCTTTTTCTCCTACGAAATATTTCAAGAAGGACAGCAAGACTGTGCATGGCACAAACTTTGACAATTCTGGCATAAATCAAATAGCTTCTCAGATTGTATGGACATCACCATCTCTTCGCCCCCATCGAATTGCATAATTTTTGTGAAGATAAGCAGCATGAAACTATCGAGGATTACTTGGACCCTTCCTTCATTCAAATCCACATATTTGACCTCTCCTAAAATAACCCTAATGCTAGTGTAGTCGTATGACAGAATTACAACAATAAGTCTGTGTAATGTGGGATATAAGATCACTTAGAAGGTACTATGTGAAAGACTCAAATGGTTTCTGCCAAATCTTATTTCGGAGACACAATCACCTTTTGTGTTAGGACGACATATTAATTTCTCAAGAGATCATTTAAATCCCTCTTGTAAGGGCAACTATATGGCTATAAAAACAGATGAGAAACGCATATGATTAGGTGGAATAGTCTTTTATTGAGAACCTCTTTAGGAAAATGGGTTGTTCACAATTGTGAATTACGTGGATGATGTGGTGCACTATATCAGTTTAGTAAAGTATTTATTAATGGTCAACTACGAGGCATATTTTTCCAAAGAAGGCCTTCACTAGCGAGACCTTAAATCGCTTTATCTTTTTCTCCTATGTAAAGAAGTCTTAATAGCAAATATATGGAAAGTGGAACAACGAAAAGTATATATAACAAGTTTGAAGATATAATGATTATCTTGTTTGGCAAAACTGCTTTCCATTTAAGGTTCAATTCAAGTTTTCTATTTTCCATCATTTATTTCTTGGTATTACTTGATGAAAATATAATGATTATTGATGAAATAATTACTAATATAACGGTATTTGTGTAAAAAAAACTCAGATACATGATTATACTACAGGAGCTTATGTACCCAAGTGGTGCTGGTCGATTGTTGATATTGGGAACGAGAAACACTTGGGAAACAACCTTGAAACGGGGTACTACTGAAAGAATATGTCCTATGCGACTCTAGGAGGGAGATGGCGTAGAGATCATTAAGGCGTTGTTGTAAGGAGGGAGATGGCGTAGAGATCTAAGACCCTATATCATAAAGATAACGATCTCAAAAACCAATCATTCTCTTCAGAAAATGTTGACATCACTCATGAGGGATATGTGCATGTTCATAGTTCTTCTTCCGAGTCTAAAGAAGTTGATATCACAGTCATTAGCAGCACTGATGAAGTTTCAGCCTATTGTTATATTTTTTTATTTTTATAGAGTTTGGTAAGAGCTCTTCTGCTAATACCTCTTCCAAAGACAGCTTCTTTGGTGTGCACTTAGCGATGGATGTATCCGATAGAGATGCAGCAACAGTTTTAGAGGCCACATAAGTATCAATAAGTCTTTTGTTAAAGCACCTTAAATACTTAAATTTTCACCATTTTGTGCATCACTGTCTTTCGTCATACCCACACATCTATTAGTATATTCTAAAATACTACATGAAAATATTATTTACAACTCGTCATAATATCAAATAACATAATAAATTTAAATTACTTTATAAAAAATCACCAATAGCTCGTCACAAGACCAAATAACATGATATTTCAATTTGGTACACATGTAACATTTTGTTAATTTGGTTGCTTCGACCATTTGAAAGAATTTTAGTAGCTCACTTTTGGTAAATCTGAATCCTGGAGTATACAGTTGTCTTTCCTCTTTTACATTTTCATCTTCTTTTTAATTGTTCATCTTCCTTTTCAGTAAACTCATTTCGGTTTGATTCTTCAGATGGCGCCATATCAATTTGTTGGAAGATTTTCAAAGTCTCCCTCGACAATCCATCGCTGAACTTTGCGCTTCTTGCAATCTTCAGGAGACGATCAAAATTTTCTCCCTTCACTTGCATAGAATCCTGATATGGTGAGAGACGGGTGTTTCTACGTTTATGAGTATTATGGTGGTTTGAACTTCTCATTCCAAAACTTCTACCAAATTACGTCTTGAGAAATGGTGTTTGTCTGTCCTAACTCTCCCCTCAATGTGTTTGCCGGATTATTGGTCTTATAACGATGGCTAATGATGCATGACTTTTTCTTCATATGAGGGATAGTTGTTACGATTCGCTCCCAGAAGAGTTGTAGATATATGGAAAAAATTGCGATGGGGTTATCTGTAACAGAGTTGTATTTTCTTAAGTGTTGAAACACTTGTAATCATTCTATAATTGAAGTGGTTCCAGCCTGGACTGAGTGACCGTATACCAATCAGGGAACGGTCAGTGTCTAAGAAAGGAAAGAACGGAATCGCAAAGCCAGTTATAAAATGTTTGGCTATCAGGAAATGCGGGTCTAAGTAAGGCAAGCTTGATTAACCACTTGCAGGACCATAAGAAAGGAAACTCGAGTCTGCATAGAATAAGGAATGTCTTTCAGATGAAGAGTCAAGAATAAATGGCGAGATATAATCAAGCTAAATACGGAAACAAAAATTAAGTGCACGGCTTGGTGATAAAGCTCATTTCTCGCACAACTTTAACAAAAACAAAAACTTGTCTTAGTGAGAGAAGTTCAAGAAAGAGGATTGAGCAAGGAGGATCGCAAGAATTCTCGCCAAAACACGCTAGAAAGGTTCAGAGTCTCCAATCATTTCAGATCAATCGAGGTGGGCAAGTGATTCGTGGCCGGTCAGTCCTTCGCTTGTCATGCTCATATCAGTCTTATATTTATTTTGTTTTTTTATTTTGTTTTGTGAAGCTTTCCTTTTTCGCGTATGTCACACGTCTCGTTGGTTTCTTTTACAAGTCATGTTGTTTTGAGTCTATTATGTTGCTTTTGTGTCAACCTAATCTAGGTCTAAGCTGTCGAACCACTTTATCAGGTCCCCCAGCAGGATTGTATATTTTCAACCTTTTTCGTATCAATAAAATAACTTTCTTCAATACAAAGCCGCCGCCTTTGTGTGTGAAGCACTTCGACCGAGTGTTGCTGCAGTATCAGAGATCCTTCCATCATCTCTGCGGTGCTCATAGATCCACCCTTCGACCCCATACAACGAGCAAACAAGGGAGAACATCATAGCCAACTTGTTGCTTCCACCTTAACTTCAACCCCGAGTCGTTCAAAGCTTCTCGTACCACCGCCCACCCAGTGGTTCGAACAAGAGAGTGTGATAGCCAACGTCCTGACCCCATCAACCCCGAGTTTTTATTTCCAATTAGTAGTCATCTCGTTTAAGTTCCAAAAAAAAATCGTTCTTAGTTAGCATCGAACTGTTCTTAGATTATTCTAGTTTGGTTAAAAAAAAGGATATTTTACTTTGTTAAACTCATTTTCTTGAACATTTTGCGTAAATTTTAGTTTTTGCCAAAAATTCAAAAAAAAGAAGGAAATTTTACTTTTTGTCGATTATTTTCCTTTCCTTCAAGCTTGGTACGTTAAATTATTGTTTTTTTTGTTAATGCAAGAGATCCCACAGGAAAACGACATGGGAGAAGCAATCGTTCCACAAGACGCCATGCTTCAAATAATGACCGTGCTTTGATAGGAGATGGGAACATGGGCCAGCTGATGGGTACCATGCGGCAGGAGTTCGGAGAACAGATCGCTCGCATAGAGGTCAGACCACGGATTGCTGCTCGACGAGGAGACCACCGACCGCAAGGAGAACTCTCCGAGGATGAGGAGATGCCGGACCTTGAGGAGGAGCCTCGAGACGCCCATTCCATCGCCAACATCATAGGAGACACGATCGGCTCGGGAGAGACCCCGACCGAAGGGTAGGCACTCGTGAACAGAATCATGAGATTAAACTAACGCCTCTGATATTTGCAGGAAACTCCAACCCGAAAGTCTACATGGACTGGGGGAGACGCCTTGAACACATCTTTGAGTGCTATGGCTATAGCGAGCGCAAGAGAGAGGTCATAGCGACAGCACAGCTCACGGACAATGCACTCGCAAGGTGGGAGAGGAAAATGGCCGAGAGACGGAGGCAGCGTTTCGGACCAGTCACCACGTGGGGAGACATGAAGATCCTCCTTCGACTTAGGTACATCCCTGAACATTATCATAGAGACTTACAAAAACGTTTTCGTATGTTATCTCAGGGAACCAGGAGCGTAGAAGAGTATTTCAGGGAGTTTGAGAAGCTTATGAACTCGCTGGAGTTAAAAGAATCGGAAGAGGCCCTCATGGCACAGTTCATCGACAGGTTACAAGAAAGGATAGCCCGAAAGATAGAGACGGCTCAGTACAGAGACCTACACGATCTACTACATCTTGCTGTCCAAGTGGAACAGCAAATCAAGCGCAAGAACGCAGCAACGAACCGCAACAAGCTCAGCCAACCTTGGGTTGCGAGCAGCTCTAAGTCCCAAGACAAGGGGAGAACCAGAGAAATAGACAGCCGGTTCAAGGGTAAAACGGCCGAGACTCCTAAGCCTAATCGGCCCGATCAAGGTAAGTACCCGAACAATCCACCCAAGACACGTGATATTACATGTTTTAAGTGTCATGGCAGGGGACACATGGCTCGTGAGTGTCCGAACCAAAGGGTGATGATCATCACCATCGACAGGAACTACGAGTCGCAAGACGAACTAGACAATGACCAAAGCGAGCAAGGAGGAGATTTTGAGTATCCGGACACCGGAGAATTGCTTGTGACCAGGAGAGTCTTGAGCGTGCTAGTTAACCCCGAAGAAAAGATCCAACGTGAAAACACCTTCCACACTCGCTGCACCGTCAAGAACAAGGTATGTAATCTGATTATAGACGGAGGTTCTTGTACTAACGTGGCTAGCAAGTTGCCTGTAGACAAATTACGTCTCACCAAGACCAAGCATCCGAGGCCTTATAAATTAAGGTGGCTCAACGATGACACGGAGCTATGGATTTTGGAACCATCCCGTTTAGCGTCGGGAAGTACCAAGACCAGGTTATGTGTGACGTGGTCCCATGCAAGTTGGTCACCTCTTATTGGGCAGACTGTGGCAGTTGGAACGAGCCACAAGCCACAATGATCGGACCAACCAATACACGTTCATGCATAAGGATCGTAAGTTTACCTTTTAGTACTTCAGAAGTACACGACCTACATGTACAGATGAACAAAGAAACTGAATCTAAGAAGGCGAGTCTTTACTTGTCTACCAATGATATTTGTAGAACCGTGAGTGCCTAGGGCACTGTTTCAAAGAGTGTTTAAGTTCAGGTCTCGGCGAGGTGGAGATTCCGGCCAACGTACGTGCCGTTATAGACAAGTTCAAGGACGTGCTTCCTGATAAGATGCCCCCGGGCTTACCCCCGATCCGAGGCATAGAGCAGGAGATCGACCTTGTTCCAAGATCTGCCTTACTCAACAAGCCAGCCTATCGCATGAACCCGGAAGATTCTAAAGAGCTTGAGAAAGAAGTCTGTGATTTAATGGATAAAAGGTACATTCGGGAGAGCCTCAACCCATGTGCTGTACCAGTTCTCCTAGTGCCGAAGAGGGATGGTACATGGACGATGTGTGTGGACTGCCGAGCCATCAACAACATCACCATCAAATACAGACATCCTATACCCCGACTAGACGACATGCTAGACGAGCTAAGTGGTTCTACCATTTTCTCAAAGATTGATTTGAAGAGTGGTTACCACCAAGTCCGAATGCGTGAAGTAGACGAATGGAAAACCGCATTTAAAACCAAGCAAGGGTTGTAAGAGTGGTTGGTTATGCCTTTCGGCTTGACTAACGCGCCATGTACATTCATGCGACTCATGAACCAGGTTCTTCGTGCCTACATAATTAAATTTGTGGTAGTCTATTTAAATGATATACTCATTTATAGCAACATCCTGTAGGAACATCTCACTTATCTCAAACTAGTGCTCAAATCACTTCGAAATGAAGGTTTATATGCCAACCTCAAGTAGTGCAACTTCTACTAACAAGCTCATTGCTTTGTACTGAGTGAACATGGTCTACAAGTAGACGAGGAAAAGGTCAAGGCAATACGGGAGTGGCCGACCCCAACCACCATCAGACATGTAAGGAGTTTCCATGGCTTAGCAAGCTTCTACCAGAGGTTCGTCAAGGACTTCAGCACGGTGGCTGCCCCTCTCACATCGGTGATCAAAAAGAATGTGCCATTTTCATGAGGAAAGGCTCATGAGTTCGCGTTTGACCAGCTCAAAGAACGGCGCACTCGTGATCAAGCACCGGTTGTAGCGCTAGCGCTACCCAACTTCGAAGAGATGGGCAGACTTCACTCAAGAGGAGATAAGCTAAAATGTTGGAGTTCATCGAGATTTTTCCATACCTGATAAAGTACAAGAAGGGAAAGGAGAATGTGGTGGCCGATACCTTGTCAAGGAGGCATGCGTTGATAGCTACGATGGAAGCTAAAGTTCTAGGGTTCGAACACATCAAGGAGTTGTACCGAGACGACCCAGAACTAGGAGAAGCTTGCAAAGAATGTGGGAAAGGAGCTTTTGGATCGTTCTACCTTCAGGACGGGTTCCTATTCCGAGAAAAACGTTTGTGCATTCCACAATGCTCAATGCGAGAGTTGGTGCCGAGGGAGGCACATGGAGGAGGTCTTATTGGCCATTTCGGAGTGGACAAGACGTAGCTGTAGTGTCCGAACACTTCTATTGGCCGTGTCTCAAGAAGGATGTAAAGACACATTGCGCACGATGCGTTACATGCCACAAGGCCAAATCCAGGTTACACCCTCATGGTCTTTATCTACCTTTACCTATTCCTAACGCACCATGGGTGGATATTTTGATTGATTTTGTGCTAGGTTTGCCAAAGACCAATCACAAAGGCTCCATCTTTGTCGTGGTCGACCGATTTTCGAAGATGGCACATTTTATGCCATGCGACAAGGCCAATGACGCTTCGCAAGTTGCTGACCTATTCTTCAAGGAAGTGGTGCGTTTACATGGTGTGCCAAGGACGATTGTATCTGACCGAGACCCCAAGTTCTTGGGAAATTTTTGGCGGACGCTATGGAGGAACTTGTAACAAGGCTCTTGTTCTCCACAACTTGTCACCACCAAACCGATGGTCAAACCGAAGTGATAAACCGTACTCTATCTACTTTGCTTCGGGTTACTCTGGGTAGAGTGTCTACCCTTTATTGAATTTTCTTACAATCATGCCACTCATTCGGCGACAAAAAATGTCACCCTGTGAAGTTGTGTATGGTTTTAATCCGCTAACACCTCTTGATCTTTCGCCAATTCCAAAAGTTGAGAAAGTTAATCTAGATTGTCTTAGTAAAGGGGAGTTCGTGAAGAAGCTTCACCAGAAGGTCCAAAACAACATCATCAAGAAGACCGAAGACTAAAAAAGGCGAGCTGATAAGGGACGCAAGCAGCTCATATTCGAACCGGGAGAGTGGGTTTAGTTGCACATGAGACCCGAAAGATTCCCACAGCAGAGGAGTTCGAAGCTAGCCCCAATAGGAGACGGCACTTTCAAAGTCCTTGAGAAGATCAACGACAATGCCTACCGCTTGGAGCTCTCGAGTGAGTTTAATTCTCACACACTTTTAATGTCACTGATTTATCTCTGTTTGATGCAGATGATCCAGTTTTGAGGACAAAACCTTCTGAAGAAGGACGGAATGATGCGTACATCCGACCAGGCCATGATGCAGACGTCCGACCAAGCCATGATGCAGACGTCCGACCAAGCCGTGATGCGGACGCCCGCCCCAACCACAACCCCGAGCACACACTGGAGGTTGTAGAAGGCTCCATGACCCGTTCGAAAGCCAGAAGACTCAGAGTGTCGACCGACACCAGAGGCTGTAACTCGAAGTCTAACGAAGAGAAATAGATCCAGGTTGACAAGGGGGAAATATGGACACCAAAAACTGATGTCGATCGACACCCATCTCTCGATTCTGCAATTTCGAGAAAAGACAGACAGAAATTGGCAACGGTAGACACCCCTTTGGTCTCGACAAAATACTCAAGGGTCAGTTGAAGAGAGGGTGTACAAGCCTAAGATACCTTACCCCAAAGCTCCTAAGAAGTCTAAACAGGAGCTGGATGATGCTAGATGCAAGGCTATGATGGATAAGCTTGTAGTCGAGATTCCTTTGATTGATGCAATTCCGACTACTCCGGTGATCAGAAGTTACGTGAAGAGATTGGTAACCAAGAATTTGAGTCTTGAGCAAGGAGTGATGATGATCTCTGGACATGTAAGTTTTGTGATTCAGAATCGAATTCCAGAAAAACTCTCGCATTCGGGTAGCTTTATTTTGTACTACACGATTTTCACTAAGACATTCAAGCGTTGTTTGTATGATATGGGTTCGAGTGTTAATTTGATAAAGTATTCAGTTGCTGCAAGCCTTGGGATGACTGATTTCAAGGCAACTAGAATTTCTCTTTTCCTAGCTGATCGATTGGGTAAGAATCCCATAAGGTCTCTTAGAGAATGTTCCAATTAAGATTGGTGATTGTATGATTCCTACAGATTTCGTAGTTCTGAAATACGATGAAGAGCCGAGGGATCCTTTTATCCTAGGACAACCATTCTTAGCTACATCAAGTGCCATAATTAATGTGAAAATGGAAGAATAGATTTGAATGTGAGTGATTTGGTCATGAATTTCGATATGGATAAACTGCTGAAGAGACCCACCATAGATGAACACAAATTCTATGTAGAACTCTCACCGATCTCACAGAAGAAATTTTTCACAAGATGCATTCTGCGGACCCTTTGGATAGGGCGTTGACTACTTCCACAAGAGAAAGAGAACATCTCGATGACATTCTTGCCGGGTATGTCAAGAGGATGGATTGGAGTTGGTTGCCCATGAGGAGTTGGTTGGATCTTCTGAAAAATATGCACAGTCTAGCGATGGAGCGAGGAAAATGCTCACAAAATCGAGCTCAAACAACTTCCTGCGGGTTTAAGATACGTGATTCTTGTGTGGAATTCCACAAACAACGCATAGCTCACGTTACTGCTAAGCAAGCTGCGCACTTTCCGAAAAGCTCTTGGATACTCTCTTGATGAAATTTCAGGTATCTCTTCGGACTTGTACATGCATAGGATTCACCTTGAGAATGAGACCAAGTCGTCGGTAAAGCATCAGAGGAGACAAAACCCGAATCTGTTAGGAGGTTGATATGAAGGAAATCATGAAGTTAGGATCATCTATCTGATTTCAGATAGTGATTGGGTTAGTCCAGTACATGTGATTCCTAAGAAAGGAGGAGTCACTGTGGTGAAAAACGAAAAGAACGAGTTGATTCCACATGGCATATCATACATCTATGAATCATGTCCACATGGTACGTTTTCATATCGTAGAATGCCATTTAGACTTCATAATTCTCTTGCGATGTTTCAGAGATGTATGATGTCTATCTTTGCAGACATGATTGAGGATTACATGGAGGTCATTATGGATGATTTTTCTGTCTACCAGTCCTCTTTTAAGGACTGTTTTTCGAAACGTGTGTAAGGTGCTGGCCAAATGTGTAGAGAAGCATTTAGTTCTAAATTTGGAGAAAGATCTCTTCATGGTGAGAGACGTGATTGTGTTGGGACACAGAGTTTCCGAAGCTGGGATTGAGGTTGATGGTGCTAAGATTGATGTTATGATGAGTTTTCAACAGCCAGATAGTGTGAGACCAATGAGAAGCTTTTTGGGACATGCTGGGTTTTACAGGAGGTTGATCAAGGATTTCAGCAAGATTGCTTGACCACTAACTACTTTGCTATGTAAAGATTTGAGAATTGAGTTTACTAATGATTGTCTCTCAGCGTTTAATCATATTAAGCAGGCTTTAGTGAGTGTTCCAATCGTGCAATCTTTGGACTAGGATTTGCCTTTCGAGGTGATGTGTGATGCCAATGATTTTGCAATTGCGGCTGTTTTGGGGCAAAAGAAGGATAAGAAACTTCATCTATCTACTAGATTAGCAGAAAATTAAATGATGGACATAAGAACTATGCAATTTCTAAAAAGAAGTAGTTGGTCGTAGTGTTCGCTTTTGAGAAGTTTCGTCCTTATTTGGTTGGGTCCAAGATAATTGTGCATACGTATCACTCTGCTCTTAAGTATTTGATGCAGAAAAAAGACGCCAAACCAAGACTTCTGCAATGGATTCTACTTCTTCAGGTATTTGATTTTGAGGTAAGCGATAAGAAGGGAGTCGAAAACGAAGTCGTTGATCATCTCTCACTGATAAGGGTTGAGGACGACGTTCCCATTGATGATTTCTTACCTAAGGAGAATGTCTACATCATTGAAACTGGTTTGCAAACGAATTGGGCAGAAAGTTTGCAAGTTTCTCGGATTTCAGGCACCGTGTCGGTCGACACCTCCCTCAAAGACATATAAGTTTGTCGAGCAGCCAGTGCAATGGTCGACACATGCACAAAAGTCAAGAAGAAAGTGTCAGTCGAAACCGCACTCAAAGAGACAGACGTTTGTCGAGCACAGTGCAAGGGTCGACACATCCTCATGATATGAGTTATTGTTGTCGGTCGACATCATTCCTAGTGTTGGTCGACACTGTGCACAGACAGGCAGAAACACTGATATGGATGAGCACACAGCTGCTGTAACTACCCTTAATTGACCGTGGTATGTTGGTATCACGAATTACCTCGCTGTAGAGTATGAAACCTTAGTATAAAATCAATTCTGCAATAGAATAATTTCACATTAGCCAGATTGCAAACTCTTGTGAATTCTGTCGTAGAACTCCTTATTCAGATTCAGATACTCATTTGTCAAAAAGCCGGAACAATCCAACAAAAGTAGTACGAAACATTCAGTTCCCTTTGTCGCAATTACTTAATTCGAGTATAAACAAAAACTTCCGAACATAAGAACAAAAGGAACAAATTTGTATTAAGAGTAGACCGAGTCTGTTGGTTACTATCCCCACTAAAGTCCACCATGAGTTCCGTCCGTCCCAGCCGCAGTTAGTCAAGGACTCATTTCGGACAAGTTTGACGAGAAAGGTATCAAAAGTTGGCAACAGAAGATGCACTTTTACTTGACAAACATGAAGTTGGACAAGTATTACACAGAGGACAAACCAATTATTCCGGTTGCAAACAATGATATACCCACATTTGCGAGTTTAGAAGCTTGGATCCATAGTGATTTTATGTGCAAATGGTGGATCCCAGGCCGCCTTATTGACCCGTTGTTCCAAGTGTACAATCAGGTCAAATCCGTCAAGTCATTGTGGCTGACTTTGGAGAAGCAGTACAAGACTGAAGATGCCGGATGTAACAAATGTTGGACTTCAAACCAATAATGGAGCAAGTGGATGCTCTTCAGCTGATCTGCCATGAGGTACCAACTGAGGGAATATCGATCTGTGAGATTTCATGGTTAACAACTTCATTAAGAATTTACGTCTGAGCTGGGTGGATTTCAAGAACTACATCAAGCACAAGAGAAAAGAAATGTCTCTTAAAGATATCATTACAAAGCTGGATATTGTTATGTATATTAGTTACATAGCAAAGATGAAACCTTGAATAAGTTGAAAGGAATATAAGATTGAAGTTGAAAACTAACTTAACATAACTTTTAAAATAATTAAAAATGTAGAGGAGGTGATTATGATGGAAAATTTAATACCTTTTATCAAGAACTAGGGATTACCCATCAAACAATTTCTCCCTATTCACCAGAATCTAACAAGTTGCTAAACAAAAAAACAAACGCTGAAAGAGATGATGAATGCAATTTTGCAGGAATCTGGGTTAGCCCAAAACATGTTTGGGGGTGGGGGGGGAAGCTTTGCTTACAACAAACTATATCCTACACAAAGTCACATATAAGAAACTTTATGAACTTTGGAAAGGTATTACACCATCTTATAGTAACTTGAAAGTGTGGGGGTTCTTAGCAAAAGTCGCAGTACCACCTCTGAAAAAGGTCACAATTGGACCAAAATCTTTTCATACGATATGTACACAACAGTAGTGCCTATTGGTTTTTGGTTCATAAACTAGAAGTACTGGATGTCCATGTAAATACAATAATGGAATCAAGAAATGCATCTTTCTTTGAAAATGTGTTTACGTGCAAGCATAAACAACATCTACAGCAGAAACTTGAAAAAAGAGAAGCAAGCTCCTGGACCTTTAGTAAAGACGCAGATGATGCAGAAGTTGAACCTAGGTGTAGCAAAAGAGCTCCCAAGGAAAAATATTTTGAAAATGCTTTCATGATGGTGTTATGCTTACAGAATGAACCAAGAACATTTATAGAAGCTATGTCTACACCATATGCACCTTTCTAGAAGGAAGTCGTCAATAGTGAGATCGGCTCCATTATGGAAAAGCATACATGTATTATAACCAATCTAACTTAAGGGTTTAAATCACTAGGGTGTAGATTGATTTACAAGTCTAGGCTTGTGGTGCAAGGATTCCGACAACAAAAAGGAGTGGATTTCTTTGACATCGATTCTGCAGTAACGAGAATAATCTCAATAAGAACGCTTGTTGGCATAAAAGCTTTAAGAGACCTAGAAATCCATCAAATGGATTTCAAAACTGGTTTTCCAAATGGAGACTTAGAAGAGGAGATTTGTATGAAGCAATCCGAGGGGTTTGTTGCGCTTGGACAAGAACATAAAGTTTTCCGACTTGTAAAATCATTGAACGGACTTAAACAATCTCCAAAATAATGGCACAAAAATTTTGACAACGTAATGTTGTCAAATAGCTTCAGCATCAATGAATTCGATTATGTGCATCTACACCAAAAGAACACCAAAAGAGTATATTTGATATGTCTGTACATATATGACATGCTCATTCTTGGCAGTAATAAATGTATGATCAATCAAACTAAGAACATGCTCAAAAGCAAGTCTGATATGAAAGACATGGGACTAGTGGATGTAATTCTAGGGATTAAAATCTATAGAAATTCTAAGGAGGTCATTCTGTCTCAAGCTCATTATGCTGAGAAGATACTCGAGAGGTTCAGAACCTACACAAATGAGAGAGAAAAAACTCATGTAGCCCCTCAATTCACATGATTAAAAACTCGGGTGAAGCCATATCACAACTAGAGTATATGCCAGACTGATCATAAGTCTAATGTACTTAACGAATTGTACATAAGCATTGGATAGCTATAACTAGAGTATTAAACTACTAACGTCAAACCAAAGATTATGGTATGCACTATGGTAAAGAACCAGCAGCTTTAGAAGGATACACGGATGCAAACTGGATTTTGGATTCTAAGAAAATAAAAATCCACGAGGGGATATGTCTTTTTGCTTGGAAGTGCAGCAGTGTCGTGTAAATCTTCCAAACAAACTCTACTAGCTAGATCGACCATGTAATATGAGTTTATAGCACAAAGCCGCAGAGGAAGCAGAATGGCTTCACAAACTTTTGGAAGACATCCCGATTTGGGAGAAACCAATCCCAGGAATTTGTGTACACTGTGATAGCCAATCGGCTATAGCTCGGGCATTGAGTAATCTCTACAACGGTAAATCTCGTCATATTAGAAGGCGTCATAAAACCATTAGACATTTGATCTCAACTGGTGTACTCACCATAGATTATATCAAATCGAATGACAACCCCGCACATCCATTTACTAAACGTTTGTCTCGAGATTAAGTGGTAGATTCATCAAGATAAATGGGTTTAAAGCCTATAAATTAAGAAGACGTTTGGTGGAAATGCTACATCTGTGGCAGGAGATCCCACGATCAAAGTTGAAAGGGACAACTAAACCAAACTAAATCTGGTAAGACCACTGTGAGACTTGTATCTCTACCCAATTCCTAGGATGATGAACAATGTAACCTATGGGTACTAAGGCTAAGTATTGCGTTTTAATGATTAATTTTTTTTTAATATATAGTGATGTAGAACAAGATACTTCTGGAAATGTTAATGGTGGTTAATGGTGGATCACATAGTGAGTGTGAAATGGGGTCGTTTCTAGAAGAATAAAAGTGCGGTTGTATTCTCCCAGTTCACTCATGACTAACCGTGCATGCTCAAGGCCAAAATGAACAGAATAGAGAACTTAGTTCTACGAGAAATCCAGCTGGGTTATAGTTATTGTCTTAGTTTACATCAAAAATTGGGTGGTACAAGACATGATGTTCACCTCTTGACCGGGTGAACCCAACACATATTAAAAATAAGTGCTTCGAAGCCGAAAAATGTTACCTACTCATACAAAGTGAATTTTTGTTTATACTCTTGAAAAGTCTGTATGTCTAGTCTAATATAGGTCTAGTCAGAATAGTCTATGGAGTCTGCATAATTTTTCGAGTATGCATATGTTTAGAGTCATTTGTATTCATGTACGGGACTGTTGGATCAACTTTTGACAAGACAATTGGGCTTCATAAATTTTTCAAAGATTGATTAGACAAAAAAAAGAAATAGGCTTTGGGCTTATGCAAAAATCCATAAGATCGTTGCCAAATTGTTAATGAGAACTTAGAAATTGTCCCCCAATGGAAGTTTGGGGAAATATTCTCAAGTATATATATGGAGGGAGCGTATGCTTAAGTTTAAATAGAGACACCATGGTGTATGCATGAGAGGAGAGACCAAGCCAGCCACATGCGGGCGCCACCGCAACCACCAAGCCAAGTCGGGCCGGGCCAGGCTCGAGTCATAGGTCATGGTAACTGTGGACCACATACTCAACCTAAAGATGTTCTTTTTGGACCATGTTTTGGTTAATGATTTTTGGCCAATTCCATAAATTTATCCTTATATGTTTTTTGGTTTCAACCTCGAATTAAAATTGGAAATGAGATCTCCATTAATTTAATTTTGGAAACCAGATCCCAATGAAAACGAGTCAATATCTTCTTCGCATTTTGCGCTTCTCATCTGCATGGTCAAGCTAGAGACCTAGTCTCACATAACTGCTTGCACGTGTCTCCTTTTGCGGAATAAAACCGCTCATCCTTGGCTATATAAACAGAGCCATCACTCTGATTATCTACACGCTCTACATGTTCTTCACTTAGTCTTTTCTCTAAAATTCCAACACATTCTTCACTTAGTCTTTTCTCCAAACTTCCAACAATCTCTTTTTGTTAAGGTAAGTCTTGAGAGTCTATAGTAGTGTTATAAGTTTGTAGAATCCATTTTTGGATGTTGCAAAACGATCATAAACGCGTTGTATCCCGAGATTCAAAAATCGTACAGTACCGTCACACACATGGTCGACTTATTGAGTGAAAGAAAGATATCATATCTCGCCTAAAGTATCGTTTTGATCAATTTCTTTTATGTTTTCTTCACTATTGTTTCTTATATAATCGTTTTTTTCTAAAGTATCGTTTATAGTGAAACACAAATATACACCAAAGAAGAAAAAAACTATTGTTTCATTACCTGCTCCTGAAATTGGTTAGTATTTTATATTGCTATATTGTATTTTTTTAAGTTTAAGTTTTTTATCTATTAAACTCTAATTCATATTGTAATAGGTGTTATAAAGAAAATATAGTGAGACGCAAGTATAAACAGAGGAGTTTCGTGATTTAGAATCTCAGCATGATTTCCAAGCGAGAGGGAAAAGTTATGTTAAAAATCCATGGTCGTGCAAATGGATCAAGTTGACCGAAGCTTCTGTTGAGACTACAGAAAAAAACGTTGTTATGAGGAACTTGTTGGACAATAATAATCCTGGGTAACACATACATGAAGTTGTTTCAATTTCAATATATATTTTAAAAAGTATGGGTGGTTATTTCTAATCTATCGGAATATACGAGCCAAGCTTATTTTCTCATTGTCTTGTGGTTGGGGTACAGTTGTGCTTCCATTGCTTAAATCCATGCCTAATTCTTTGTTAGCGCTGTTATACAACACAGATGAAACAAGAGCACAATTTTGAGCATATAACATGATGTTTTCATTTACATTGCTCGGTAGAAACATAAACCATTTTATCAACCATGATAAATTACCCTATTTGTTTTAGTTTTGTGGTGTGAATTTTCACTCTATAGGTGATATTCTACCGAGGGCTGGAGCCGATCCAGCCTTTTTGCAGCTTTACATTCATGACACTGCACATGAAACATCTAACATAATATCTGCGTTCGGTTAATAAACATACATTTTCATTGATTATTTGGTTTCATTTTTGTAAAAGTGATAACATAAAAAAATATTTGTATAGGAAAACAGGAAATGCTGATGGTCTTAGAGAGGATTTGTTCGTAAATTGTAGCAGATGTTAGATAGACATAATTTTCAAGTCAAAGCGTTTTGATATGAAAGGGATAGGTTTTGTTTGATTGATAAAACTAAAAATCAACGGTTAGTCCTATCGTATGATAGACATTCTGATGGAAGGACTAATAATCTTCCAATGGCAAATAAAGTTGCTTCTTTGAAACCTAGAGATTTTTATATGGGGAATGCATGAACGTGATATCGTTCTTGAGAACCAAACGACAAAGCTAAAAAGGATCAGCAAATTACATCCTGTGTATTTGCCTTTATAGTATCCATCGTTGTTTCCATGCGGTAAGGATGAGTTTAGACTTGGAATTGATATTGGGTTTTTTTGATACGGATGGAAGGAATAAGAAGCATGTGACTATGCGAGAGTTCTTTGCTTTTCGTATACAAGAAAATTATGGAGAATCCCCCATCACCGTGAGGTCAGTAAGATTATAGCAGCAGTTTCTGGTGGATTTGTTCACGATGATAGAGACTTATAGGCTTCGTTACATTTGGCTTAATAAAAAAAACCTACGGTCGGAAAATTATGATATATTGCAGAAAGCAGCTGCCAAATGTAACATTGATCTCTCAGACCAAGGAATGAAGATTTTGATACTTTCTTCTCAAGATACATGTTGCAACATTATTTAGGTGTGATGACAACATGTAAGTGTTATGGTTTTCTTTATCCAGTCTTGATATTTACGTGCAACCCCAAATGGCCTGAGACTACTAGACATCTACAAAGACATAATCTAAAGGCAGAGGATAGACCAGACATATGTTGTCGGATGTTCAAAATGAAATTGAATGGTCTTATGTGCCAGTTGACTAAAAAAGACATGTTGGGTGTTGTAAATGCTGGTATGTTAATTGTCACTAAAAACTTCAGTTAATTTATTGTTAGTTTTTTTATGTTAGTTTTTTGGGGATTATGGTGATTAAAAAATGGTTTTTTCAAGTTTTTTTACAGCTATATCTACTATCGCATTCTAGAAAAGAGGCATTCAATATGCTTATATAGTTCTCTTAATGAGAGGAGATCATAAACTACCGACTCGTGACGATATTCATAAAATAATTTGTGCTGAAATCCCTAATCTAGTGCTCGATCCATATTTGTACGAAGTTGTTGGGGACCTGATGATTCACGGGCTGTGTGGTGGTGCTCACAGGGATAATGTATGTATGGCAGATAGAAGATACACAAAATATTTCCCTAAACCGTTCAGCCCAGTCATAAAAATAGATTATTTTGGGTACCCTATATACAAGAGACAAGATAATACGCGAGTGTACATAAAGATAGAAATTAGGAGCAAGTAGATTATTTTTGTTTCCAATAAGGGGATGAAGTGCGACAACGGTTATGTGGTTCAGTATAATAGAAATTTATGAGATGTGATCAGGAGCAAGCAAGAGACCTACTAGAAGAAGAGGAGAACCTCCTTTGGGTGGGACATGAGCAATATGCCGATGAGTTGAGAAGGACGAGTAATATATCTATAAATTGCATGATTTAAGCATTCATTTATCATGATTTATGCATCTTTTCATCCATTTGCATACTTAGTGTAGACTGCATCATGCATTGCATACATCATTGCATTTGGAGCCGGTACTAGGTATTTCTTGGATCATTTGGGAGATAAGGGTTCAATCATTGGACTAGACGAAGAGGAGAGTCAGGAAGAGAAGGAAGAAAGAAGATTTCGACTGGCGCGATCGCCTGACTCGACCGCCACCTCGAGCCGGAACCAAAGAAGTCGCCGATCTGCTAGCTCGACCAAGCCTAACTCGATCATCATCCGGAGTCAAGCCTGAAGCCCAACTCGACCACATTGCTCGAATCAGGACATCGAGCCCAATGGGCCTGTCTTTGATTTCGTCTTATCTCTTTAGTCTCACCTTATCCCTTTGTTTTAACCTTATCTCTTTATTTTCACCTTATCTCTTTATCTTTAGGATTTTATGTTTGGATATAAATACTCTCCTTAGGTTTCATCCTAAGGGGGTCGAATTTTAGTTTTGGAATTCGTGTTTTACAAAAACCTTTGTAATTCTCTTAGAGTTCTATCAATTTCAAGTTTGTTTTCTCGTTTATGCTTATTTATTCTTTCGTTTATGATGATGAAGAGTGAGTAATCACTTGTGTTCTTGAGGATGGGATAGACTAGTGAGGAAACTAAATCTCCTTAAGTGTTTAAGTATAGATTTTTACAAGTTCCTTCTTGATTAAGTGTTTTTTAATGCCTGTTTCTTTCTGATCAATTGAAACCTGATCTAAGGTACCTCACCATCGGAAGGTGTAGTTGAAGTATCTGAACCAATTAATTAAAGAGATCTGCATATTCTAGCCTAAGAAATTAGATGTTTAGAGTGCTTAATGACTTAAATAGACTGAATCTTATTGCATGCTTGGTTATGTTTCCCTAAGGAATTAGGTCAGGAAGTAGCTTTGTTTGAGGGCGTCTGTCACGGAAGTGGATTCACTTGGTTTTGATATCTATTGTCTAGGGACTAGCTCTGATTGAGTTTTGTGAAACACTTAGGGTAGATTTAGGAGAATCACTGGTCGATTACCCCATCCTTAGGAGCCTTCTCTCTAATTGCTTGTTTCACACGTTGCTTGCTTGATTCACTCTTGCGTTTTCTTATCTTTCTGTTTTAGATTCATATTGCCTTCACTCTTATCACTTAGGATCCTAGATTCTACCACTGAAACTATCTTGTTTGACTTAATCTGCTCTGATAATATCTTAGTTGTTAGCACAACACCCATTTGGATTGATAACCTATCGTACTACAATGACTATGATAGTGCATAGGGTAATTGATCACTAAATCACGACAAAATCATAGTACCAATTTGGCGCCGTTGCCAGTTGGGTGATACCTTGCTACAATTAGGGTTTAAGATCTTTTAAGATCAAGTTTCAAATTAAAAATTCGGTAACTAACCTCCCTATTTTTCCTGTTTCTGTTACAGGAACACTTGACTCGATCTGCTAGCTCGATCAGACAAATCGAGTCAAGCTGACAAACGTGTATGCACACCAGATCAAAGGGAAATCAAAACCTCATTCGGTATAAAGACAACATCAACCGTCTACACCGTGACTTGAGAGCAGATCCAACAGGTTTAGGAACCGTTGAACAAGAACAAGTGGGAATGGAGAACCCACAGAACAGCCGAGAGAACGCAGCACCAGCACCACAGCAAAGGGTGCAAAGTAACATTGGAGCTGGAGATGCCCCAAGCACTCACACACAGAGGCAAGGAATCGTGTCTCCTCCCATTCAAAACAACAACTTTGAGATCAAGAGTGGAATGATCTCTATGGTACAAACTAACAAGTTCCATGGACTGCCCATGGAGGACCCACTCGATCACCTAGACGAGTTTGACAGACTCTGTAGTCTCACCAAGATTAATGGAGTCAGCGAGGATGGCTTCAAACTAAGGCTGTTCCCATTCTCACTAGGCGACAGAGCCCATCAATGGGAGAAGAACCTTCCTCACGGCACAATAACTTCATGGGACGATTGCAAGAAGGCTTTCCTTGCCAAGTTCTTCTCAAACTGAAGCACTGCCAGACTCAGGAATGAGATATCCGGTTTTGCACAGAAGAATGGAGAAAGCTTATGTGAAGCATGGGAGAGATTTAAGAGCTATATCTCTCAATGCCCTCATCATGGATTCAGCAATGAATCACTCCTAAGCACAGTATACAGAGGAGTACTACCCATAATCCGAATGTTGCTTGACACAGCAGGCAATGGAAACTTCCTCAACAAGGACGTTGATGATGGATGGGAGTTGGTGGAGAATCTCGCTTAATCCGATAGGAACTACAATGAAGATTATGACAGGCATATCAGAGGCAATGCCGATGGTGAGGAACGTCATAAAAGGGAGCTCCAAGCCTTTAATGACAAGATCGGCAAGCTTCTTCAAGCTCAACAGAGGCACGTCCACTTCGCCGAGGGGGAGAAGCACTATCAGGTAGAGGTGGGGGAGAAGCACTATCAGGAAACTGGCGTAATGGAGTTATCAAAGAAACTTTCTGAGATGAATCATAAGATAGACAACACCTACAATGATCTATCTGCAAAGATTGATGGGTTAAATTCTAGACTCCAATTCATTGAAAACCAAGGAGCCTCAACATCTACAACAAATCCGACGGGACAACTACCAGGAAAGGCGGTCCAAAACCCTCGAGAGTATGCACACGCGATCACACTAAGGAGTGGAAGAGAACTACCAGGTAGTTCTACTAACCGTTTGGTCACTGAGGACAGCGAAGCTCAAGAGGGGGAGGACGTGATTTTAGATGGAGTCCAAGCCGAAAAATGCGCACAGGGAGATGAGCACGACAATCAGACTCGAGGACCTGATCGAGTCAATGAACCAGCGAGCAAAAAATCGGTCCTTAGGAAGACAGAGCCGAAAGCTTTTGTTCCTCTAGCGTACAAACCACCACTTCCATTTCTAGGAAGGTTCAAAAATGACTTAGTGAAGAAGTACCAGGCATTATTCGACAAAAAAATGGGGAAAGTCGAAGTCAAGATGCCTCTAATCGATGCTTTTATGCTGATACCCCCGTATCAGAAGTTCTTGAAAGACGTAGTGGTGGAGAGGCTCAGAGAAGTCCAAGGAATGGTTGTCCTAAGCCATGAGTGTAGCGCCATCATCCAGCAGAAGACCGTGCCTCAGAAGCTAGGTGATCCAGGTTCCTTCACTCTACCGTGTTCCCTTGGTCCACTAGCCTTCAGCAATTGTCTTTGTGATCTTGGAGCATCCGTGAGCCTCATGCCGCTTTCCGTAGCTAAGAGACTCGGTTTCAACAAGTACAAGCCTACCATGATCTCATTGGTTTTAGCTGACAGATCAATCAGGCTTCCTAATGCTCTATTGGAAGACTTACCTCTGAGGATTGGCCATGTGGAAGTGCCTACAGACTTTGTGGTACTAGAGATGGATGAAGAACTTAGAGACCCTTTGATCCTAGGATGACCTTTCTTGGCTACAACTGGAGCAGTGATTGATGTGAGGAATGGCAAGATAGACCTCAACATGGGGAAGAGTCTCAAGATGGAGTTCGACATCAAAGATTCCATGAAGAAGCCAACGATTGGAGGACAGATCTTTTGGATTGAGGAGATGGATCAGCTTGCTGATGAGCTGCTTGAGGAGTTAGCTGAAGAGGACCACCTTAAAACCGCCTTGACCAAGAGTGGCGAAGCTGGGTATCTCCACAAAGAGACCTTAGAGTATGAGAAGCTGCTAGACTCATACACAGCTGTAGAGAGCCAAGGATACGTGGAGAAGCTGAGCAGACCAAAGGAGGAGATCCTATCGGCAGAACTGACTCGACCTCTTGACTCGACTGCCACGTCGAGTCAGACCTTTTCTCGCGATAGCTCGATGTCAAAACCTGAGGAGCACGCCGAGCCAAGCTCGAACGCACCTGATCAGAACTAAAAGCGCCCAAAGTAGACCTCAAGCCACTGCCAGCAGGACTAAGGTACGCTTTTCTTGGACCCATTTCAACCTATCCTGTCATAGTGAATGATGGTCTTAGTTCTGATGAACTGAACATGTTGTTGACTGAGCTTAAGAAGTTTAGGAGAGCCATAGGGTATTCGTTAAATGACATTAAGGGGATTTTATCCAGCTTGTGCACTCATAGAATTCATCTAGAAAATAAATCATACTCTAGAATTGAACCTCAGAGGAGATTGAATCCTAACTTGAAAGAAGTAGTCAAAAAGAAAGTGCTTAAGTTGTTAGATGCTGGTGTGATCTACCCTATCTCTGATAGCACTTGGATATCTCTTGTGCATTGTGTTCCTAAAAAGGGTGGTATAACTGTGGTGAAAAACGATAAGGATGAGCTGATCCCAACTAGAACGATTACTGGTCATAGAATGTGCATAGACTATAGGAAGTTGAATGCTGCATCTAGAAAGGATCATTTTCCATTGCCATTCATTGATCAAATGTTAGAAAAGCAACCACAGAGAAGGAGCTTTTGGCAGTGGTGTTTGCGTTTGAGAAGTTCAGGAGCTATCTAGTCGGTTCCAAGGTTATTGTCTACACTGATCATGCAGCACTAAAGCACATCTATGCCAAGAAGGAGACAAAGCCAAGACTTTTGAGATGGATACTTCTGCTTCCGAAGTTTGACATGGAGATTGTAGACAAGAAAGTCGTGGAGAATGGAGTAGCTGATAACTTGTCAAGGATGAGGATAGAAGAGGCGGTTCCAATAGATGATTCAATGCCTGAAGAACAGCTCATGATGGCTCAAATGCAAGAAGTGAAGATGCCTTGGTATACCGACTTGGTGAATTACCAAGTGTGTAGAGAGTTTCCCAAGAGTCTAGATGCTTACCAAAGGAAGAAGTTCTTTAGGTACTTGAGTCATTATTACTCGGATGAACCTTACCTGTACAAGAAGGTTTCATATGGTCTTTTTAGAAGATGTGTAACTGAGGAAGAAGTGAGAGAAGTGCTTGAGCATTGTCATGGTTCTGCTTATGGAGGTCATTTCGAAACATTTAAAACAGTCCAGAAGGTACTTCAAGCTTGATTGTGGTGGCCGACTATGTTCAAGGATGCACAAGCCTTCATCTCCAGATGCGACTCTTATCAGGGCAGGGAACATAAGTACAAGAAACGAGATGCCTCAGAACCCTATCTTAGATGTAGAAGTGTTTGACGTGTGGGGGATAGATTTCATGGGACCCTTCAATCCACCATCTTATGGAAACAGCTACATTCTGGTTGCTGTAGATTATGTATCAAAATGGGTTGAAGCGATCCCTAGTCCTACCAATGATGCAAGAGTTGTCTTGAAGATGTTCAAGAGCATCATTTTCCCTCGATTTGGTGTGCCAAGGGTTGTGATAAGCGATGGTGGCTCTCATTTCATCAACAAGGTGTTTGAGAACCTTTTGAAGAAGCATGGAGTGAAGCATAAGGTAGCAACACCATACCATCCTCAGACTAGTGGCCAAGTGGAGGTTTCAAACAGGCAGATCAAGGCCATTCTCGCAAGAGTTGTAGGAGTTTCTAAGAGGGATTGGTCAGTCAAGTTCGACGACACCCTTTGGACTTACAGGACCGCATTCAAAACCCCCATTGGAAGGACTCCCTTTCAGCTACTCTATGGGAAATCATGCCACTTACCAGTGGAGATCGAGTACAGGGCTATATGGTCGACCAAGCTCCTAAACTTAGACATCGAGAGAGCTCAAGAAAAGAGAGCTTTGGACCTGTACGAGCTGGAGGAGATCCGATTGTAAGCTTATGAGAGCTCTAATATTTCCAAGGAGAGGACTAAAGCTTTCCATGATAAGAAGATCCTCCCCAAAGAGTTCAAGCCAGGAGATCCAAGTCCTTCTTTTCAACTCGAGGCTTAAGCTTTTTCCAGGCAAGCTGAAGTCAAGATGGTCAGGACAGTTCAGTGTCAAAGAAGTCCTACCTTATGGAGCCATCACTCTGATTAGCAAGGGAGGAAGTGAGTTCACAGCAAACGGACAGAGGCTAAAGCACTATTTAGCTGATCAACTCATACCAGGAGGAACTTTGGTTCATCTCTCCGAACCTGCCCGAGCTTAGGAGAAGAGAGAAGTCAAGCTCAGAGACTTAAAACAAGCTCACTTGGGATGAAGTCCCATGCATATCCTTGTGAATAATGGATTTTTGTTTTCTTGGTATTTTTATTTTCTTTTTGTAGGATCATAATAAAAGGGGTTCAAGACTAGGGGAGCCAAATAAGAGAGGTCTGAACCGGAAAACCTGGCTCGACGCTTAGGCTCGAGGCATTGTTCGAGCACAAAAAGAAAAAAAAAGAGGAAGAGAAGAAAAGGAAAGAGCTTGACGCGACTGAGTCAACTCGAGCACACACTCGAGTCAACCACGTAAGTCCCCCCAAAACGCTGTGTTTGATTTAAAACCTAAGAATTAGGTTATAAATAGGGGTAAGCTGCACCAAACTCCTCACCAAGTCTTCTGCGCCGTCGAGCTAGACCCTCTCTTCTCTCTACTCTCTCTAAAAATCTTTTCCAGAAATCTTGAAGCTTCTAGCTCGATCTCGCCAAGCTTTTTAAGCAAGAATGATTAGTAGAATCAAAAACATGGCGAAGCCCAGGTATGTTCTAAAAACTCACACTTTGATTCTTGACTTCATGCTTTCTGGGATTTAGCTTGAGTATTCTTGAGTATTCATAAGCTGTTCTTAGCTCGATTTTGAGTTTCAGTAGAGATTTTCGAGTTTCAGTGAAAAGATTTGTTGGAGCTAAATGCGAAATTTGTCTAGACATGACTTGATACGGGTGAATGAGTTGATGCATGCATCAGTAAAATTGTTTTTGAGGATTTTCGGGGTTTAAAACTTTGTTCTTGAGTGTCAAATAATTTTGCCCATCTTAATCTTTATTAAAACAAGGAGATTCGTGCATTCCAACTTGTTTTAGTCAAGATCTGCGCTCGATTTTAGGTCATGATAAATCCTAGTCGAGTTCACAAGAGTTTTGATTGATTCGATGACCAGCTCGAGCACGTGGTCGAGTTTGTCCTCTAGCAGAAATTTTGAATAACGCTAGACCACCTCCTCGAGTCAAGCCATCGAGTCAGAGAACAGGACTAACTTGTCAGACATATTTTGGTCTTATTTTGCAGACTTCCAGCACCACCACGCATACCAGCCACAGAGATATCAAGACAAATCTCCAGAATGAGAAGGTCTGGACCCCAAGTCGCATCTCCAATGGAGATAGATCAAGAAGAAACCCCTAGGTAGAGTTCTAAGAAAGAAACACAAAGATCTAAGGGGAAGAAGCCTAAGAACAATGAAGACATGGCTAGGGAATTTTCCAAAGACAGAGCTGACATCTCCAGAGGAAAGGAACCAATTCCCGAACTCATTGATGAGGATTTGAGCGACAAGGACGAAGAAGTTGTGCCAAAAACCGTGAAAAGACAGCCACCAAAAGCGAAAGTCGTGCTCTCTGAGGAAGATCTCCTTGCAATCTTCCTCAACCTTCGTTTCAAGGGAACAAGATACCCACACCGAGAGACTTTGAGAGCTTTTGGATTGGACAAAGACGTGGAGTACTTCTTAGAGATGTGTAATCTCTATAGCTTGGTAAACATGTGCATGGAGTGCCCGAATCAGAGTTGGGTATCAATCCTCAAGATCTAAGAGTGCCCAAATCAGAAGCCCGGTTGTTAGATATGTTCACAAGGCCATTGCAAACACGCTTTTCGCAAGGACAACTACTGGAAACGTGAATGAGGGAGAGCTACAGCAGATGGCTCTAGCACTTAAAGGAATCATGGAATTCACAAGTGATGGGAGAGCAATAGAAGGAGATTGGTCGGACACAGGACTCTTGAAGGTCGTACTGGATCAGTTATTGTCATTGAAAGACTGGGCAAGTAGATTGCACAAAAAGCAGCATGCGAAAGTCGAGCTGTGCGTAGGAGGGATAATCACCCCAATTCTGGTAGCTTGTGGAATCGATTTGGACATGTCTCAGCCTACTGAGCCTAGATGGATCTACATAGAGTATCTCATCAAGACTGGATTTCTGGACAAGAAGAAAGGAGATGAGATGTATCTCTATAAATTCCCACATCCAGAAGCTGGAGAAGCAAGGCTGGCACTGCCTAGCGTGGAGCTCACACAAATTAGACAGGGCGGCAATATTGACTTCCAGCCGCCACTCCATCTCCTTTTCAACGCTACACATCAAGCACCATTTCACAAAACTTGGTCCAGAGCAATACCACTTTGACGACTTCGCAGCGTCTCAGAATCAGAGCCAGAGTCCCGCTCTCAAAACAGCTCACAAGCATATCGGGCTGCTTCAAAAATGATGCAAATGGCAAGATAAAGCCATGAAGTCGTTGAAGGGTACAATTCAGGAGATGAGAGGCCATATAAGGGAGCTGCAAGGGAAGGTAGGCAGTTCCAGCTCCCATGGTGTGGCAGCTGCGATTTTAAAGAAAAGCCGATCTGTTATCATGGAGCCGAGGAGAAATATCACCCCTGAACCGGCTAGAGCATCATCGTACCATCCAAGGGACAGGAAGAGAAGAGCTATGAGGCCTTGCGAATTTGATGCTTCTGGCTCGACCTCTAGACTCGACCACGACGTCGAGTAAGAGACCATCGCACCAGAAGAAGCTCCAAAAATCCGAGCTACACAAGAGAGAGCATGGAAGCCGCCATAAACGCCTCCTTCTTCCAACCCTAAGGTAACATCTCCAATCATTCATTGTAAATATCATTTGCATTTTTTTGTTATTTCTTGAATCTTCTTCCAAATTTTTCTGACACAAGTGACTGTGTCATTTAAGTTTGGGGGAGGGTTTAAGACGTGACTAATCATGTTTTCTGTGAGTCTTATTTTCTTTTGAGTCTGCATATCATCTAAGGCATAGAAAAAACAAAAAAATTTGAAAATTTTTCGAAAATCATCCTAAAAAAAGAAGAGTGTTCATGTAAATGCATTTCCATTTTAAGATTGAGTCTAGTTACATTTCATTTAAGATAGATGCATTTGCATAGGGGACTATGATGATTATAACCTTGTAAACATGCTGATAGACTCGATGTTTCAATGCCCACGTTTTTAGTTCTCTGATGCAAAACCAAGTGAGTTTGAAATAAGATAGCACCATACTTTGAATGCAAAATTTGACATATTGATCTTGATTGAAGCATGCTGTGATTTGACACCTCTCCCTATATATTTGAACCTTAACTTGACTTACAATTATCATGTCTATGCATTGCATCTGAACTCATGGATACCAACATACATACTTGAATTCTCTTTCATCATTTTACCATCCTTGCTAATCCAAGTAGCCGATTCAACATTGGAATGGTTCCCCTGCCTTTAGCCTGTCCTTCTTTCAAGCCTTCAATGTTTAGTGTGTGGAAAGCCTATTTTTGGAATGAGCTTGGTAGAAAGTATTGGGTTTGAGCCGACAAGGATAACATCTCATGTAGTTCAAGTTCACGATTTGTGGACTAG
Source organism: Schrenkiella parvula (assembly GCA_000218505.1). NCBI lineage: Eukaryota > Viridiplantae > Streptophyta > Magnoliopsida > Brassicales > Brassicaceae > Schrenkiella > Schrenkiella parvula. Next base: position 1,559,772 of record CM001190.1, read on the forward strand.
ATAGGACTAGGTGGGAGTTCGAACCAAGGTATGGGATTAGTTGAGCTGAAAAAGAAACAACTTCGGGAGAAAAGATGAAGAAAAGAAACGGGTGAGAGTCCGTAGGAGAGGAGAATAGAAAAAGAATAACGATCTAGCAAAGGATTTGGGGGTATTAAAAAGAAGAATGGTAGGCTCTATGCAAAAGAGTAAAAAAAAGCTAAATGCTAATGTCTTATGAAGAAGAAAAAGAGCCAAAGTCTGTTAAAGAAAAACCCAATCCGCTAGATATCAATCAATTTAGTGAAGACCTCTCCTAGGAATAAAACCGAAAGCAGGAAAGAATGATAGAATTAGAACAATCTCTTGGGGGGTTTAGGAAAGATAAAGCCGCCACAATTTCTTTGGGGTAGATGAGATTTTATTCTTGTATGCACAGGTTGGTTTTTTACCTTAGGCGTTCCTCTAAAGCTCATTCCCTTCTTGAGAGACCCTTGTTCTGAATGCAATAGACCTATGAAGAAGAGACCAATTCTGTCTCTTGACCTGACCCGTAACCAAGTGATTTCATTGAATATGCATAGCTTGATTCATGGTTTTTGCTTAATGAATGTTAAAGGGGTTGGTAGATTTAAACGCATGTATAGGTTGAGATCAAAGTTAAGTTGTGTTGTGAAAAGTATGGCTAAAATCTTTAAGTAGAACTCACTCACCTTGCATCCTAGAACTGTTAATATGAACATTGATTTTATCTTTTCTGCTAGCATGTTTTGGTTCTGAGTCCCCATTTTCAAACCTCTTCTCCATCTCGGTCTTGTTCATTTGCTTGAGGGCAAGCAAAGACTAAGTTTGGGGGAGTTGATATGTCTATAAATTGCATGATTTAAGCATTCATTTATCATGATTTATGCATTTTTTCATCCATTTGCATACTTAGTGTAGACTGCATCATGCATTGCATACATCATTGCATTTGGAGACGTTACTAGGTATTTCTTGGATCATTTGGGAGCTATTCGAAGACAAGGGCTCGATCATTGGACTAGACGAAGAGGAGAGTCAGGAAGAGAAGGAAGAAAGAAGATTTCGCCTGGCGCGATCGCCTGACTCGACCGCCACCTCGAGCCAGAACCGAAGAAGCCGCCGATCTGCTAGCTCGACCAAGCCTAACTCGATCATCATCCGGAGTCAAGCCTGAAGCCCAACTCGACCACATTGCTCGAATCAGGACATCGAGCCCAATGGGCCTGTCTTTGATTTCGTCTTATCTCTTTATTCTCACCTTATCCTTTTGTTGTAACCTTATCTCTTTATTTTCACCTTATCTCTTTATCTTCAGGATATTCTGTTTGGATATAAATACTCTCCATAGGTTTCATCCTAAGGGGGTCGACTTTTAGTTTTAGAATTTGTGTTGTGCAAAAACCTTTGTAATTCTCTTCGACTTCTATCAATTTCAAGTTTGTTTTCTCGTTTATGCTTATTTATTATTTTGTTTATGATGATGAAGAGTGAGTAATCACTTGTGTTCTTGAGGATGGGATAGACTAGTGAGGAAACTAAATCTCCTTAAGTGTTTAAGTATAGATCTTTACAAGTTCCTTCTTGATTTAATGTTTTTTAATGCCTGTTTCTTTAGGGAAAACCTTGTATTTCCCCCTCGGAAGTATCATATAGCAATAGATAAGCATAAACTTAGGGCATCATCCTATATCTCCCCAAATTAGAAGTTAAACTCTTAATTCCACCCAATTTGAAAGATCGAAACGTATTTCCCCATCATTTGAAAGATCGAAACGTAAACCCACTCAAACCAAGATTATACATGGTTTACTGTTGACCGAACAAAGTTTAATTTGCTAAAACCGTAATTAAACCGATTAAAACTCAATTAAACCCCAATTACAACCCGTTTGAACTGGGTAAACCAAAAATTAAACATAACCGATCCATTAATACAAAATCCTTAAATCCTATATCAAAACCCTAAAATCAAAAATCCCCAAATCCTAAATCAAAACCCTAAAATCAAAAATCTCTCTTAGAACCCTAAAAAATCTCAACCCAGAAAATCTCGATTCGACGCGATACAAGCAATGTCGGTTGTTGAGTGGCACGAGGTTCCTGAATTCGACCATTCTTTTCCCGATTCTGTCCTTCCCGACGGCGATTTCGAAGGTGATTACCGACCGGAGGAGCCTCCCGGCGGTGATTTCGAAGGTGATTACCGACGGGAGGAGCCTCCCGACGGCGATTTCGAAGGGTTGCATCCGGTTTTGTATTTGGTTTAAGTGGCTTCGTATTCGGCTAAGGTCGCAAACCGTTCAAACCAATCATCATGGAGAAATACGTTTCGATCTTTCAAATTGGGTGGAATTAAGAGTTTAACTTCTAATTTGAGGAGATACATGATGTGGCCATAAGTTTGTGTTTATCTATTGGTATATGATATTTCTGAGGGGGAAATAGGTCGTTTTCCCGTTTCTTTATGATCAATTGAAATCTGATCTAAGGTACCTCACCATCGGGAGGTGTGGTTGAAGTATCTGAACCAATTAATTCAACAGATCTGCACATTCTAGCCTAAGGAATTAGATGTTTAGAGTGCTTATCGACTTAAATAGACTGAATCTTATTGCCTGCTTGGTTATGTTTCGCTAAGGAATTAGGTCAGGAAGTAGCTTAGTTTGAGGACGTCTGTCACGGAAGTGGATTCACCTGGTTTTGATGTCTATTGTCTAGGGACTAGCTCTGATTGAGTTTTGTTAAACACTTAGGATAGATTTAGGAGAATCACTGGTCGATTATCCCATCCTTAGGAGCCTTCTCTCTAATTGCTTGTTTCACACGTTGGTTGCTTGTTTTACTCTTGCGTTTTCTTATCTTTCTGTTTTAGATTCATATTGCCTTCACTCTTATCACTTAGGATCCTAGATTGTACCACTGAAACTATCTTGCTTGACTTAATCTGCTCTGATAATATCTTAGTTACTAGCACAACACCCATTTGGATTGATAACCTATCAAACTACAATGACTATGATAGTGCATAGGGTAATTGATCACTAAATCACGACAAAATCCTAGTACCAACGAGCCAAGGCTAAAATGGCAAGTAGGAGAGAGCAAGCGGGAAAGATGAATTATATGAACTCAATTTCAGCTTAATCTGAGCCACTCACAAAATGAAAGCTGTGTGATCTCAAGTTCACAAAGCAATCAGCTCGGCGCCGGAAATAGACTGTGTGATGGAAGAGACACAAAAGATCCCGTTCACGACTCAAATTTTTGAAGCGAGAGTTTTCGATCCCATAAAGATCAGATTTCCTTTCTATGAAGGAACATCGATCTAAAACCTCACATAATGGTCTCCAGCATAGCAATGGGATGAACCAAATTGAAAGAAAATATGCGAGATGCTGGTTTATGTCTCTTATTTGTTGAGCACCTCAAGGGAGTAGAGCTCGAATGGTTCTAACGACTGGATGGAAAGTCTATCGACAATTTCGAACAACATTCTACCGCTGTCTTGAAGTAGTAATCGATGTTCATGCGTAGGAAGACCTCAGACGTCAACCTTTGGACCCTATATCAAGGGCGGAATGAATCCCTAAGAAACTTTGTGGGACGCGCGAAAGTTGATGGCCTGATTGACAAGGCTGCTCTCGACGCGCTAAAGAAAATGCTATGGTTCGAGTCGGAATTCAGAAAAGAGATTGCGCTGAAAAAACCTCAGACTATCAAAGACACTTTGCACTCAACTTCAGACTTCGTAATTAAGAGGAAGAGATGAAGATATTGTCTCAAAAATACAGACCACCAAGGCAGACGAGCCGAAACGCCCCTGCAGCACCATATCTGACGAGCAGAAAAAATTCCCAGAACAACCGATTCGTCATGAGGGACCAAATTTCAGTTGTGTACATAACTACCAGATCGGTTTAGGACGCGGAAGACTCCATGAAATACATGGAAGGGAAACTCCAACTAGAACGCATACTGCAAGCACCATCGTGCCTATCGATATTCAACAAAGAGTTGTAGAAGTTTAGGTATAGGACTTGCGGCGAAACTTGTAGATGGGTGATACAATCTTCCGAAGGACGCAACACTCTAAGGTGGTATGGATAATCCTTGAATTCAAAATGGAATGGTGAAACTTCAAAGACACAAGGCGGTGGAATGAATGGTAGCACAAGTGTTGCGGAAGACTCTTGTACTCCGGTTGATCCCTTTGATATGACGCACCAAGACGGATCGGTGGATCGAATGGTGGAGCAAGAATTGCAGAAGACTCTCGATACTCCAGTTTGATTAATGGATATGACGCACCATTAATCGGATCAATGGATATTACACACCATTGACATAAAATGAGAATCACTCTCAAAAGGGTTCTAAAAATAAAATCAATTGTGTTTACATGAATACTTATAAAAAAATATTTGTGATTAAAACTAGACAATAAATTGTCTTTAAACTAGAAAATAAATTACCAAGATTATGACTTAGACTATAATAAATTAGATTTGAATAAGTCTTGCTCTCCCATGACTCTTCAACTCCAAATGACTTTTGATCTTCAATTTTCGTCACTCTTTTGGAACAGAAAAATAAATGATTTATTTGGGCTCTTTTTAGACTTCTAGCATGCTCAAAACGGGCTGAACTTGATACCTAACATAATGAATGGATTTCTGAGTATGCATCATGTCTAGAATTTCATAGATTAAATCAGTTACTCAATCTTGAAGGTGTTGGAGAAGTCACTTTGTTTTTGATCCAGTTAAATCTTGTCATGTTTTTTATTTATTATTTTGCTGCTGTCAGGTCACATCATTCTCTCCCTCTTGAAAACAAATTTGCCCTCAAATCTGGCTAACAAAGGAGATCACAGACACAAACAAAAAAAGGTTTTTTTTATATTTTCTGTTTTTTTCTTGAAAAATGAAAAATAGAGAACAAAAAGTGAAAATAAAATAGAAGATGAAACGTAGAAGATGGATGAAAGAAGATCAAGAGATGAGAAAATGGTAGAAAAAAAATGATAGAAACCATGCTTAGAGTATGATTCTGATATTAAATGATACAATTTTCCAAGGAGTCGGTACTCTAAGGTGGTATGGATAATCTATTGAAGCTCCACAGAAACGGGACGGTGGAACGAATGGTGACACAAGAGTTGCGGAAGACTCTTGATACTCCGGTTGATTCCTTGGATATGACACACTAAGATGAAGCGGGGGACGACAGGATGGAGGCTTATGTAAAAATTGTTTGAGAGTTAACCAAACAGTTTGAGCAATTCAAGCTAACACGGATACCTCAAGGAGAGAATGCTCTCGCAGAGCACTGGCAGCATTGACGTCAAGATCCAACACAGGACTGAAACGCATAATCCCGGAAGAAATTATGGAGCCCCCAAGCATCGCCCCCAAATCGAAAAGAAAATCCTTCAAATGAAAAAATGATTGCGGAAATGGAAGATGACACGCAGCCCGCGGTAGAACAGTGCAGTTGAGTAGTACGCTTGCAATAAGGAATGGATGGGAACAATTCGCCTCTATATCATGTGTGGACAAGTCCCGCCCAGCAAATGGGCTGCTCGAAAACTCAAAGCTCAAGCAGCTTAATGCATCTTGCTGGATGGTTATCCCTAGTAGAGATTATCTGGATCATTGATGAGCTTTGTAGAAGGGGTTGACATCAGAATTTTCTTGGAAGAAGTCCATGGTGGCTCATGCGGAAACCATTCTGGTAGGAGAGCACTCGAAATAAAGATAAAATGTCACAGTTATTATTGGTAGCTCATGATAAAAGATTGCCAGATATGTGTAATTTCATCAGAAGTAGAGTTTCCCAGAGCACGCTGCATGCTCTTCATAGGACAAGAAAGTCAAATAACTTAATGCTTCTCGACGAGTTATATCTTATAAACAGATGACGCAATCAAACATTTTTTGCGGCATTCTCTACTAGTTCGGTGCCAAGTAGCAAACCCACCGAATCCGACGACATTGGAGAGTTGAAAAACTCATGTGCCTCGGCCAACTTACTCGGCTCCGCATATTCATTCAGCTCGGTAAATTTACTTGCGTCGGCGCTTGCGGATATGTTGATGTCTTGACTTAGATGTTTGAAGATGAATCAGAAAACTCAAGGGGGAGGGCGGCAGAAGAACAGAAAATCAAGAACCCTAACCGAAACTTAAAAAACACATTGAGAGGAAGAGAGGAGAAATGAAGATGTGAAGAAGAAACTGAGGAATCTCGATATAGATAGACATCTTTGAGGCTGTGACGGCACGTCACCTCGAAACCGATAAAACCGATAAAACGGCATGGCATAGTGATGACGACCTCAACAATTCCAGATTCCCGAGGTATCCCCTAACCGGAATAAATTCGATGCGACAATTAATTAAACTTATCAATCTCGCCTCGACATCGCTCCTCCTAAAAACAGCTCGTCATTAATTTCAGTTGGGCATCTATTCTTCCAAAATGACTCATCATCAATTTCACTTTCGGCATCTTTTCTTCCAAAACGGCTCATCATCAATTTCAGTTCGGCATCTTTTCTTCCAAACTGGTTCGTCTCAATTTCATTTGAACACATTTTCTTCCAAAATAGGTCACCATCAATTTCACCTAGCATAATATTTAGGCAAAACACTTATCGTCTCTATCGCAAGATCCTTTGTATAAAAGAACTTATCGAAACAGCAATACTAAATACCATCTTTGCATCCTTGTTCTCGTGATTCTTTCATAGAAACTTTGGTTCCCCTAAATTTTGTAATTAAATTTAGTTGTGTAAGTTTTGACTCATAAAGTATATTCTCTTTATTGTTTTAAAAACCCTTGAGTGACCACCACACTAACCAATATAATACTTGTGAAGGATCGTATGAATAAAGGCAGTCCTTCGAAATAACCATGTGTTTCTTGTAATACAATCTACCATTCACTAACTCATACCCTTCATTCAGCAACGACACTTGTTTCCGCTGTGTGAGTAATGCATGAAAACTTGGATACTTGTCAATATCTGAATATAACTCGTAAAGTTGTAACACGTTATAACCAACAATGTATAAGTCATAGAGTCTTGATTTGGTGTAATGATCCGTGGTAAGCAATCTACAGCTTTATTATCAAACCCCAATAATTTGGTTAACCATTTTTGATATTCCATAACTTCTTTCTAGTCTAGGAGGTACTTGAGGCTTTTAATATGTATGTACTATGAATTTATGACTCAACATATAATGCTTCCAGTTCCTTACCGCCATCATAATCGCCATCTACTCTCTTTTAAAAGATGGTTATAACTATTCTTGTGAAGTAAGAGCATGGATACGAAAATGCAATAGGTTGACGATCTTGCATAAGTACCGCTCCTAATCCAAAACCTGAAGCATATATTTCTAGTACAAATGTTCTGTCAAAATCAGGAAGAACCAACACAGGCGCTGAGCTATTTGAGCTTCCGGTGAGCCCTGATATAAGATTGGAGTTCTCCACATCTTATGACACACGATTTCAAACCCTTGGGCTGGAATGGAAGCTAGAGATGAGGGTTAAAGGGCTATTGATTGATTCCACAAACAACAATCAACGAAAACTCTTGATTCCACAACCTTTCTGGACCTACATGGAAAGATTGCACCACAAAGAGTATGAAGGGATCCCTGAAACTGGAATAACACTCAATCTAAGGTGAATCCGCACACAAAAAACAGAGTCAGAGCTTCTAGACAAGCCAACAACTATATTTTGAAGAAAATTCAATATAGTATTGATCTGAAAAAGGTTGAACATTACAAGGCTGCAAGGGGACTTTATATATGGGTCCTATCAGCTAGAGACCTAAATTAGGCCTGATACAAAACAGGAAAAAAAACTCAAAATTGACAAGGCTTTCTTGGTCTCAGTTCCTTGATCATGATTGGTGATTTGTTTGATGGCAGCAACATACTCTCCCTCTTCAAAAAGTTTTATCCTCACAGCTGCTTACCTGTACTAAGGGAAAGAAAATTAGGTTTCATTTGCCTTTGGGAGTCTAGATAATTAGCTCAAGCTTGATGCTTTGGAGATCTTTGGTATGAGTCAGGTGGTCTCTCCTTGATTTGTGTGGAACGTGTGAGTCCCAGTTCTTGACTATGGATCAGTATTGCATCGTTTCTAATGAAATCTCGTAGTTCATTATCTTATTAAAAGCAAGTTCAACTGGTGCAAGCGGGCTCAAGAACCTGCTGTTCATACTCCTTATCTCGACAAGTTAGTGAGATCTTTGGCTTAGACATGGTATGACAAAACCCTTCTTCTGTTTTTGGTTTCCACTTGTTGTTTGGTTCTGGATTGAACTTATGATCTAGCTCATATTTTTTATTTCTCACAACAGGTCGTATAACTTCATTTATGACCTCTCTGTCTTCATGGAGCTTAGCATTTGAGCCTATTCTTCATGCACCTTTAGAAAAATCATGTGAGTTTCAATAAGTACGAAGGGTTTTAAACACTTACCTAGTTCAGGCTGTTTGTGTGCTTCCGGCTTGGTCTCTTTAGACATAACATAATGAGTAGTGTTTTAAGCTGACTTCGGTTTCGAAGCTTGAGCTGGTGAATCCTTTTGTTCCACTTCGTCACTTGTCATACCGAAACCTGTTTCAACATCCTTTGGCAAAGAGAAGTGTATTATACTATAAGTTAGAATGTTATGATCAGATTTAACATGGATATTACACTCCTTAAGACTATTATGTTTCAGTTCTAGAGATGTAGTACATGCTATTTGCTTAGTTGGACATGCTTTAACTTAGTTTCCGTTGCCTTTACACTTATAACAGATTACTTCTACTAACTTCAAATGGTTAAAAGAGTTATCTTGTTGTTGCTTGTCCTGCCGTTAAGGCGTTGGCCGACTTGGCTCTAGTTGAGTCTTCTCTTCCTGCACTGCTTACTTACAGTGTTCTTCCTTAGATTATGCATCTGTCTGAAAGCTGTTGGACAAGGCCAAATGCATCATAACAGTCATGTAGTCCTCACAAAAAGATTGAGACAATTTAGCATGTAATTTTTCATTGTTATAGGCTGTAACAATTTATTGTTTATTGTTTTCTTGCGGCTCATAAGAAGAGTTTATTATGCACGGATCCTGTTTGGTACCTAGACCTTTCTCATGTCTTCTAAACATGATCAAGTGTATTGTCTTTTCAAAAATATTGTCAATATCGCGAAAGCTGTTGACGTACTTACCTTTGAATGAGCTGGTTGAATCTTAGCCATCACATTATTTGGGGTTCTCTTTTGAATTGTGACAAAGGCTGCTTTGTTCACTTGAACTGCTTGTCTTTTGGTCACTATTGAATTTTGTGTCCTTGTGACTTGCGGTTCTAGTGATCTTGTTGGGCTTTGTTTTTTCTTAAGCTCCTTTGATGCTTTTCTCTTGTCGCTCATTTTTGTAACAACTTTTTCACACCTTGAAACTTTGTTAATGTGATTTTTTTTCTCGAGACATCCTTAGAAATGTGTTCCATGTTCTTATACTTATAACTCATCAGTTCTAAGGTATTATTAGGAATATAATACTTATCTTGGTGCTTGACTAATTTGGAGTTTGCGCTTTGCACCATAATAGGGATTGTGTCTTCTCGGTTTTATTCCTTTAGAAGGTAAGTGTATTTGTTCTGTTATGTTAAGCTGTGAGGCGCATATCTCTCTCTCATAATCCACTTTAACTTTCCCCAAGTTCTTATGGTTGGCTCCTTGTAGTACAATCTGTGATCCTCGTCTTGGTACGACCATCTTTAAGCCTCTCCTTTTGATATGATCCTTCCAAGACCGACACTCTTAAGGTGGTGAAATTGATATATCTCCAACCAACAAGCTACTAGCATCAACGGATGAGGTGATGTAGAGTGAGTGGTAATACAGAGGTTGCGGATTTTCCCCTGATATTTTAATGATCCTTAGGATATTACGCACCTAAAAGATAGGTTTGATTATTGGATATTACACACCAACGATCAATTTGTTTAAAATAAACACAAGATAATCAGGTTTCTAAATAAAAAGATTTTGATGAGAAGAAGGTTAAATTCGAAATTTTCTAAGATGCAAACATATAAAGACATAAGATAAATGCAAGCAATTAAATTGCCTTGGGAATAAGCGAAAAGATTTAAACTGAAGCATTCTTGTCTCTCCTCATGCAAGTTGTTGAGTAGTTGGTAGTTGGCTGGTTCATTAAGAACGAAGGGCTTTTATATGGGACTTAAATATCAGATTGATACATTTTGATTTTTTCATAACACCAAAGTTGTCTTTAATACTTCATTTTGCCCCAACTCCTCTTGATTGAGTTTCAATTGTTGGAGACGAAAACTCACGACCTTTTAGAGCTTCTTGGTCTTTTATCTAGTCATTGGCTCATGTAATAGTTGCATCGTGTCTTCTAGAATTTGATCGGCCGGTATGGGTCATCTGGGTGTTGCACCTTACTCGCCATGGTCGAGAATTGGGGTATCTCGACCATCTCTCAATTGAATTCGACCAACCTCCAATCTGACATGACCCGATCTTTCCTTTTCGCCACGTGGTCGAGCAAAATAGTCTCCAATCTTCATCTGGTCCTCTAGATCTTCTTGTATCATTCTTGGCTCCTTATGTGACTTCTCTCGACCATCTCTCAATTGAGTTCGGCCAACCTCCAATCTGACATGACCCGATCCTTCTGTTTGGTGACTTGGTCGAGCAAAATGGTCTCCAATCTTCATATGGTCGTCTAGATATTCATGTCTCATATTTGGCCTCATATGTAATCTGTCCGGGTTAGGTGGGTGTTCGGTCACACATCACCTCTCAGTTGGTCTAGACAGTAGGAAAGCCTTTCTTCTCTTGGGATAGAATAGTACCTAAAGTACACATCCATGTTGTATTTCCATTAGACATAGTCTCTAATTTTTTCCTGAAAACTCATAGACACGAACCTCATCAAATGATTCATAATGAAAATCAAAAGTTACCTCATCTTCAAGTTTGTGATCAAGAAAAGGAAGAAGAGTGGCACATGAAGAAGAACCTCACCAAGTTGTAGAAGGTTCTGAAGTTGTTATCTCAGATACTAACAAAACAACTACTGTAGAATCGAGACTTGTAGAACTCAAATTAAAACACGTGCTGAATGTCCGTTTTTCGATCTCTTAGACATTTAATCCTTTCAGCAGCCACTATGTCCTTTGTGTTACACACTCATGTCCTTGTGTTCCGCAGCCTGATCCAGACATTGATTGTACCCAGAATGAAAATGTGGTGCATCCTCTTCCGGGACAAGTGTCCTTCTTAATAGGCAGATAAGAGTTCGTCGTGAGATCATGATGACCATAGATCTGTTCCTGAGATAACTTGCATGCAAGAGGTTTTTGATGAGTAGTACAATAATGGGTTATTTACACAGTGAACTCTCCCGAGACGAACAAATTTAGAGATCGCTGACACCAAGAGCTTTGCGTAGACACACAAAGCAATTGACATCTAGAGGCTTGATAAAAATATCAGCTAGTTGATTCTCTGATGCAACATGCTCAATGACAACAAGTGTTTCTTCAACCAAACCTCTAACAAAGTGATGTCTAATGTCAACATGTTTCGTACGTGAATCTTGCACACGATTCTTAGTCAGATTGATAGCACTCATATTATCACAGTGTACAAGCATAAGTTCAGAATTGATACCATAGTCTACGAGCATTTGTCTCATCCACAAACGTTATGTGCAGCAACTTCCCCAAACGATGTATTCCGCTTCAGCCGTAGAGAGTGACACACAGTTCTGGAAACTATTTTAAATGTCTATTAAAGTTTTAGGAACTCTTTACTTAAGTTTGATGAACTCTTTCCTAAAACTATGTAAACCATTCTTAAAAATTAGTATATTCTTCCTAAAACTGATGAACAAAAATTTTAAAACAAAAAAAAATTTTGAAAAAAAAAATAATTTGAAAAACAACTAATTTTGAAAAAAAAAATTTTTGAAATTTTTTTTTGAAATATAAAATATTTTTGTTCATTTTTTATTTGATAATTAATTTAAATTAAAAGTATATAAAGTATATAAAGTAAGGGGTATAATACCTTTGTTTTCAATTTTTGTGACAAAAACGTTTTTAGTGTATTGTAGGATATTTCTCAAAATGTTATGGGTATCATGTTTTGTGCTACGTGATCATATAAATTTCCATGTATTTTTGTTTTGCATGTGCTACATGTAATTTAATTTAGATAAAAAGTCAAAATGTACATGATCAAAATTTATGTCCAGTTGTGTGTCAAACAAAGAAAACTACTTTGTTTATTTGTTAAATAGTATGATATTGATTATAAAATCTTTGAGTCGTTAAAAAACCATCTTTTAGGCAAATTTAGATATATCAAAAACAAGAATAATTTCTAAATAATAGATTTATTTAATAAATATTTATAATCATATCTTAAGTCTGATTATCTTAAGTGACCCCAAGATAATGTCTCTCCACATCCTTTTACCAGAATATATAAATATAATGAAATTACTCAAAAAAGAAGAGAAATTGAAAGAAAAAAGAAGAGGCAAATTGATTTTAAGAGAATAAAGTGTCCGAAATAGAGAAATAGTAAATAGAGAAATAGTAAATACCCAAATTGCAAAAATGGACATTTTTATAAGGCTGAGGAAAATATAGTATTGTGCGACGTAGATGTTATTCCCCTTGTCTTTCTTCCCACCTCCAACCTACCATTTTGGAAAATATATACTGAATTGAACATATATACTAAGATGTAATGTGATGGGACATTTAATCAAGACTTGGTTTAGTTCGGAATGGAGCTTTTGCTTCTTTTTTTTATATTCAATCTACAAATAATAGTATCCAAAATAAAACTTATTCTCTTATCCTTTATTTGATATGGGTTCAGTTAAAAATATATGATGTCACAAGATGAACGGAAAAAAAGATTTGATATTTTTGATATTTCTGATTCTATTTAATCCAACTTTGGATATACTCATCACTGGGTCTAATTTTTCTATTTTTCTTATAAGTAGTTTTTTTACATTTTGTTGAATCTTTTTTTTTAGAAAAATATATGGATGTTGAAGAAGAAAAATACAGAAATTTTAATATCTTTTATCTGAAAAGTACAATTATCTATGTTTTATTTATATGAGATATGGACGCTAAATTTAAGATATTATACTTTAGAAAATAAAAAAACATGCTCTGAGAATGAGCATATTCGGGAACTAACTACAAAAAAAAAGAAAAAAATCAAGCCACATGCTCTTGCGCTATGCGCAAGAAAATAGCGCGAACATTATTACAAACATTAAACAAAAGAAATACCAAAGAAAAAAAAATCAAAGAGGAATGAAATCCTCCAACAAAAACAAAAATGATGACCAGTTTTCTTGGTCGTCGTAATAGTTGAGAACAAACCGTCTCAAATATCACAGATGTACAATCCTTTTCAAGCAAACATACTCTAGAACACAATAATGTTTCTAATTCTGAATGTAAGGGGACAAGCTCTTTACTGAAATTTTAAACCCAAGAATAGAGTTCCATCATTATGATATAAAGTCTAGCCAAGCCCACTTACATGCTCATTATCATGCAAGAACCATGAAATTGGCAGACTAAGCCTCCTGCCGGAAAGTTATTGCTTGTACCAGAGACGAGGGTGACCTCTTCTTTTTATATATCTTCCACAATCTGAGCCAAGCGCCACTCTACCATTTATTGGTTAGTTTTTTGGAATGTCTCTAGTAGATCCCTGATTTAAGCATTAAAGACCATGTCATTCCTTTCTTTCCAAATGTACAATAGAATCCATGGAAAGAAAGGATAATGAATTTTTTTTCATCCCTAATTCATTCAAACGCCAAAAATTAATTAAAGTTACAAAAAATTGATAGACTTAGGAAATTTCTCAGAGATGAAAGAATATTTGATAAAACCAAAAAATATAGAGATGGCAGACATTCAAAAAGGAGATGATTGATTCTTTCCTCTGTATTTCTACATCTTAGACATCTACGATTGTTCCCTAAATGCCGATCCCCAAGGCGTTGGCATGTAGCCACACATCTTAAAAGAGCTTGTCAAACAAAAAGCTTAATCTTCGGAGGGGCTTTTATTTTCCGCGCATGATCTTAAAGTGATTTGATACTAGGCTCACAATTATTATTTGATCACATATCCTTCGTAATGGTAAATCTTATCACATAACCCGATTTGACAGTATAAACTCCATTTTCTGTATGGCACTATCAAAACCATCCAATTGAAAAGACGGGCTAGTTCTCATACCCAAAATCATAGTAACATCACCCTGGTCAAAAGAGCATGCAGCATCTCATGCTTTCATTCCACTGTATCAAAATCAATCAGAAGATCACTCCATAGTCTTATATTAAAGTCGGATCCTATTGCCAGTTGAATACCTGCCATGATCAAAGGTTTTGCAGCCATGATAATTCTACGGTCGTAAGACAGACAGTATAAACAATGCTCATTTAATAGGCTTGAATATCGGAAATATCTATCTTTCAAGACTCTGGCTAGGTGGGAGGACGGATTCGTGAGGAGTCTCCATAGTTATTTTTTAAGTAAGGCGATGTTAAAATATTCAAAATTTCTAAATCCAAGATCATCCAAATTATGGGAAACAGATATTTTATCCCAAGCTATCCATTGTTTACCCTTCTTGTTAAACTTGGTACTCCACCAGAAATCTGAGATTGCTCTGGAACTTATTACATATCCTTATTGGAAGAAGGAAGCAAGACATTACATAAGTTGGTAGAACTTGATCAACTGATTTGCTAAGAACATATTTCCCTCTCTTTGAGAAGAATTTAGCCGACCAAGTATTAATGCGGTCCTGGAGCCGGTCCTAACAAAATCAAAGACCTGTTTTTGGAACCACATATCTTTTCCAGCAGCCCGAGATACATACTCATACCACCTTCCCTACTGATACCTATCATTACCAAACGGAATATGAGAAATCCTTGGGCTCGACCTACCGGTAAGCCACAAATTATGATTTCTTGTCCCCCCCCTGTATTTGCGATATTAGAGCTTCTGTGCAGGAAACAAATATGAATGGGGACAGCCTATCCCTTTGCCTGATTTCACAAGAAGATTTTATGGATCATTTGGCTTCACCATTTATATGAATATGAATGGGGACTTGAAACACTTTTAATGACCCTACATATCATCGTGCAATCTTTATCCATGATTTACCCTCATTCACATGGTACCATAAATCTTTTCAAGGTCAGTCGATCATCCTTAACATGCTCCAGCCCAAAAACGTTTAACTCTGGAGTGCATTTTGGTTACATAGATAGTCAAATAAATTGTTTTAATCTTTTTATCATGCACCAGTTCCTTTAGGGTATTGCTATTACCTTGATGGAGTTCAGTTTTCACCCAAAAATATAGCTTCAAGAAGTCGCCAATCAGTATAGTATTTTAGGATCGACAGAACGAATAAGTGAACAATAATTTTTGAATTAAAACTGGAGCTAAGTATAAATGTAGTTTAGTGGTTTTGAAATAGATGGCTAAACCAAATAAAAATTGATGTAAAAACTTGTATTAAAGTCGTTGGGCTTTCATAGAATCTTTGGGAGTTCATGGTTTCGATTATTCGATTTCTAGAAGTTCTCCAAGATCTCGAATCCGCTGTCGACAAGCATAGCCGTCCTAAAGCAGTGTTAGATTAAGATCATGAGACCTCCCAAAAAATTGTCATCGCTATGCTGTGCCTCTGCTATTTCTCTTTAGCTCACTACACCCAATATAGGGGAAAGGCAAACCTTGTCCAGCGATGAAAGTATAACAATATCTATACTAGAAAGAGCTCTCTTGTTGCGCTGGTGTAGATGTCAGACATCGGAAAGCCAAACGTAAACTCTTTTATTTGATGGCGGAAGAGCGATCCCAAGATAAAGGAGAAAAAGGCAAAAAAGAGAGCAAAAAAAGAAGAAAAAAGCAGAACGCCTCAACTCCCAACATGTAACTTTTTATATGAATTTAAAGTTTCTGAACCAAATTTTTCCACCTTCTTTTGAAACGAATATGTTATTATCTTTTTGTAATGCATAAAAATGATTTATAAAAGAGTAAATATATATGTTTTAAGTTAAAATCTATGTTTTCCCAAACTCTAAAAACAGATTTTAGTTTCACAAACTATTTCTTAATCAGGATTATTCTACTAATTCTTCTTAGATTTTATAAGTACTTTTACCATTTTATAGCCACACATTAAAAAAAAATTGCAATCTAATCATTATTTATGAACGGAATGAAAAATTCCAAATTTATGAAAAAAAAGAATAGTGTTATGTGTATCCTATTTTGTGTTAAATGATCTGATAAATTGATCTGTTTTTTTTGCTTATGCTACACATAATTGAATTTAGAGTAAAAGTTAAAATAAATAGTAATCAATATTCTTGTCCACTTGTGTGTCAAAAAAATACTTTGTTTATATGTATGATATTAGTTAATAAATCTGTGAATAAAATCAAGAAGTATCAAAAATAATAATAAAATTTAAATAATAAATTAATTTATTGAAGATTTCTAATCACTCTTTATGACTTTAAGATAGGCTTCCTCCACACATTATTTACTATTAATATAAATATAATGAAATTGCTCCAAAGAAGAAGAAGAGTTGAAGAAAAATGGGAAACAGGAAAACAGAATTGAAGAGAATAGAGTGTCTGAAAGAGAGAAGCAGCAAATACTCAAGACGTAAAAAAGGACTTGTTAAGAAAGCTGAGGAAATGTCAGTTTTGTGCGGAGTTGATGTTGTCCTCTTAGTGTTTTCTCCTACCTCAAAGCCTACCTTTTTCCATTCTCATTCTAGGTATTTTTGTTGTTTCCTTATTATTTTATTTCATTATTTTTTTCTAAAACTAAAAAATATTTGAACAGAATATTTTAGAAATTACTATATATTTAGTAGAACATATATGCTAACATGTGCCATGTTGGAGAGTTTAATCAAGATTTTGGTTCATCTTTGGTGTGGGGTTTTTCAACTTTCTTAGATTTTAAATTTACAAGTTACTATCCAAAATAAAATTTATTATATTATATATTTAATTCTCAATGTAAAAGTTGTTTTACACCAATTTTTTATTGTTCTGGTTTTTCAAATTCTGATTCAGTCTTTAGATATAAAAATTGAAATCATTGAAATATATCACAGAGTTTTTGGATGGATGATTTTGGTTCAGTTCTAATCAGAGTAGTTTATATAGATTAAACACTCCTAAACATGTGCAAACTAAAAAGAAGTACACTTCAAGAATTAAAGTAGAAATTTCATAGTGTTTTTTAAGAGAATAGTCAATCATGATTTGATTAATTTACAAACACACCATAATATTATTCGTGGACGTACTACGCAATATCATCTTTTTCTTGTTTTTAGTTTTCAAAAACTGGTTTTCATATAAATTAAAATTAAGAGTACAATAATGGTTATACTCAATGGTTTAAAAAATTTCTTGTCTTTTTTTATTCCTTTTTTATCTTGCTTTGTAGAAAGTACAATTTGAGAGTGGACATGGTAATTGGTTCTAATTTATAAGAAATACAAACAAATTATGACTAAAATTATTATAGAATCATTTGTAAAATTACCAATATTTTCTGAAAAGATAATGCTTATCAATTTGCAGACATCTTTGTAAAATCTTGGAGAAGCTTTATATCATGTCACAAGAAGAACGGGAAGAGAGGTTTGATCTTTTTGATTCTATCCAGCTATTATATAATTGCATTGGCAAGGTTGTTTTAGTTTAGTTTAATATGTCATTTTTGGTGTTGTATGTACCTATTTAGGAGGGCCTACACAAAACAGGTATGATTTAATAAACATTTATCAACTAAAGTCTAGTTTTTTCATTTCCCAATTTTACTAAACAATGAGTTTAATTTTCCATTTTTGATAAATATTTTTTTTCCCTTTTTATTGTTATATGAAACCCATTCTTTTCTAAATATATAGATATTGAAGAAGTTGTTAAAGAAAAAAAATACAGAAACTCCTAGTGAAAATCATTATCTTTTACCCGCAAGGTAAAATTATACATCTTATATTTATATGATTAAAGTAATAATTGTGTATAATCAAACATATCCATATATATGGACCATATTTATAATTTTGTTATATCTATTGCAGATATGAAACGCCTCAGGTATAAAAATAGTAAACTATTTGAAATAATTGTACTTCATATTCTTCTTTATTTCTTAGAATAATTTTTGTGTGTGTATCCAAACATTATGTTTCAAAATTCAGGAAGATGGTAAAGTGATTGAACTGAGAGAAACCAGGGAATCGCTTTATGAGAACATATCAATTTTGAGGTAAATATATAAACAAAAATTGAAAACATCTTGAAAACATTTAATTAATTATTGTAGTTATCATGTACTTGTTTACTAAAATAAATGTTTATTAATTTTTAAGGGATTGGCAGAATCCAAATAGAATCAATGATTTGGAGCAACTCAAACTCATGGAAGATCATTTGGTTTCTACCCTTAGCCAGATCAGAAAAGTATTTATACATGAATATTCGATAAATAAAATTTATTATTCCATGAAGTAAAATGTGATTAAAATTTAACATAATGTTTTTTTTCAGCTAAAAATTCAAGAAGATTAGCGAACTCTGATATGACTACAAAATCAAAACTTTTTAATTTTACATGATTGATGATCATAAGAATCTATTATATACTATAATGTTAATTAAGTTCTAGTTATACTGTACTTAAAACCTTAAAAAATCATGTTGTATATATTCTTTTTTCAAATGAAAAATGGATATGTGATACCTTAACTCTCTTTTTAGTATATATAGTAAAATAATATTTTTTGATTTCCACTTTAGTAGCCATAGCGGTAAGCCGGTCATTCATATCATCTGTAATTATTAATAAAAATATGTATTAAGAAATCTTCAAATTCTATTGGGAACGTAGATCTAAAAAATATTTTCAAAATAATTAACCACAAAATTCTCCAACTCTATGTCCATTGTAACTCAATCTCCCACCGCATTATGTAAGCTAATAATATTTGCTCGGTCTTTGTTTAGTTAAGCATGATAAAATTTTGTATTACTATATCCTAGAGTATGCTACATATTTCTACTTTTTTATTGCCAAAAATGTTCTTCATTCTTGTATGTTTTTTAATTTCTGTATAACTTCAAGAATCTTTAAACGAGTTTTATTATCATTATTATGGATCTCCACTTGATTCTTAAATCATTGATTCTTTCATTCCTAAAGGGTTAATTGTTCATTTAGGGATCTCCTCAAATTCTTGTTACAAATCATTGACATTCAACCTTTCGAAATATAATCCGTTAAGCCATCATTTCCAATCCACCCTTTATTAGTAAAAAATTAACTCCACATTTAGGAACTTTACCTTGTATCGTTGCAACCAATGGTCTTTGATCAAAGCCTACGATACCTAGGCACTCAACAAAAGAGAAAAAAAACAGTGTATGCCAATCCTCATCGGCAAGCGACCTATCAAGCCAATACCTAATTATTTGATGAATTCTTCTTCCCTGCCAATACAAAGTGTTTCCAATAGAGGAATACTCCAAAAAACCATAATTTTCTATCATATTATTGAAAAGAATAAAAATAGATGCATATCACAGAAGTCACCTTGTTTTTCAGGATTTCCTGTTATTTCGTTTAAATCATCTATAACAAACCAAGATTATGACCGGATCAAACCAATACTTATCAGTCTTTCCCACTTGTTCATGTAATTTTGGGACTAGATCACCAGATGTGATCCACAAAGAGCAAAACAAATTTTTTTCCCCTTGAAATTCCTATTCAATATCTATTATTTGAATAAATAATATTATGATTATATGGGCTGTCATATAATAATGCACAGCAAGGATCCACTGTATGTAGTCTAATATAATCGAAATAGTATTGAAATTTTTGGATAAAAGAAATTTCTTATTTAGTCTCAGAAAGAAACAAAAAAAACTATTTTGTGCTTAAAATATCTCCCAAAGGTAGTTTGTTGTCTATTTACTACCAATTCTTTGACAGTTTCAACTCAAAATCCGTATACTTTGTAAATTAACCAAATTCTTCACTACATATTACAGGTTTAAAGACACCCTTTAGTTTTTTCCAAAATTTGTCATACACCAGATAATGGATACCAACAAGTAAATGAAGGCTAAAAAAAGATCCAATAAAACCACATAAAACAAAAACAAGCATAATTGTTTCTATAGAAGAGCGGAAATGTGCCATACAACATAGCAGCCAATCCATAGAACAATACCAACATAGAACCCAGAAAAAACTACAAAAAAAAATTGGGAATAAACTGAAACCCACATAACTTTTTTGACCTGCTTCGAACTTATTCCGTAAACAATGACACCATTACATAGACCATAACTAACTATAGTTCCTATTATTCCAAAATTACCTATGATTTAGTTGTCATCTTCTGCGTGTTGATCATACCCTTTTCTGCCATTGGGTGAGATCCGTCGCCAGTTTTTGCGGAAGTTTTAGACATCAACTTTTCCATGGGCGAAATCATAGCATGAACCAATAGTTTTTTTGTGCTTCCATAAGTATCCATAAAAGAAGATTCGACTGACTTCTTTCGTACGAGAGGAATTGCATTGCCAATCAAGTTTTGTCTTTTCTTCTAAATCCATTTATTCACTCAGATTCTTTACCATTTCCAGAGCCTCTTTTTTTGTGTTCGAGACTGCATCCTACAAGATATAGTAAATACAACTCTCACATGTGTCAACCTGCATTTCTGATTCATGGTCACCATCACTACTGAGACATAGAACATCATCCATCAGATCACTAGTCTCATCTACTATATGACTCATATTTACTCTTCTTAACAAACATCTTTTCTTTCGTCCAGTATAAAACCACCTCACTCCCTTCTTTAGTTACTTCTTTTCCATCGACATATTGCTCCATGCTCTGAGACTCTCTAAAAAGTTGATCAAGTTCAACTAAACCAGTCGGCTTTTGTAGTTAATCCACAACAACATCCATTTTAGCATTCTCACACAATGATTATTTCCTAACTTTAGGTTCCAATTTCTTATATTTTTTCTCAATTCCATTATCTCCACCGAACTCTCCCAAAGACTAAGTGGAACCACGAAAAGGCTCTAGCATCTTACGCTCATTTTCAGACAAGCATGTTCATGTACCTGAATGTTTCAACTAATTCACACCTTTGGGGGAAACCGCAAATCAGTTTTTGGGTTCCCTAGGAGAAACATACCTCAAAATCAGTGTTGAACGTAATGATCCTTCTCCAAATTTTCTCGTATATCTCCACTGATACGACCGAAAATCTATGTCTGTTCTGGGTTGCTAAGAATTACCTCTTGAACCTTCTGATAGACCTTTTTCCTTTTGAAAAACTCTTGTCCCCTTAATGTGAGTTTTGAAATCTATCTCCATCATTAACATTTCCACAGTCTATGGCAGCCTTGTAACTTATATTGCATCCTAGCCATTGCATGAATCTGATGGAGGTCCATCATATTTTTTTTATCCACTGAAACCTTTTGAAAAGGGCAGCGAGCCTGAGCATGGCACAAACTTTGGTAGTTCCCGCATAAACTGAATAGCTTCTCGTATCGTAAGGAGACCTCTGTCTCTTTGCCCCCGTCAAATTCCATAATTTTGTGAACATAAGCGGCTTGAAATCATCGAGGATTACTTGAATCCTTCCTTTATTCAAATCCACATTTTTATCTCTCCTAAGGCATCCCATATGATTGTGTAGTCATATGATGGAATTGAGACCAAATAGTTTGTGTAATGTGGGATATAAGATCATTTCGAAGGTACTATGTCAAAGAATCAAAAGGGTTCTACCAGATCTTATTTCGGAGAAATAATTATCTTTGTGTTAGGACGACATATTAATTGCCAAGACATGTTTCATGGATTAAGGAGAAACTGGATATGAGTAAGGCATATGATCAGGTGTAATATTTTTTTATTAAGAACCTCCTTAGGAAAATGAGTTTTTGACAATTGTAAATTACGTAAATGATGCGGTGCATTACATTAGATAAGTAAAGTACTTATTAATGGTCAACCACGAGGTCATATTATTCCAAAGAAAGGCTTTCACCAGGGAGATCTTTTATTTTTATGTACTTTTATCCTATGTAAATAAGCCTTAATACCAAATATACAAAATGCAGAACAAGAATATATATATAGATATATATATATATATATAACAGGTTTGAAGATATATTGATTACCTTGTTTCGTGAAACTGCTTTCCATTTAACGCTCGATTTCAGTTTTCTATTTTCCATCATTTATTTCTTTCGTTGATGAAGATAGAATGATTATCTATGAAATAATTAATAATGTTAGGATATTTGTGATAAAAATCAGATACATGGTTATACTAGAGGAGCTTATGTATCCGAGTGGTGTTGGTCGATTGTAGCGTTCAAGGGGGATACTACTGAAAGACAATGTCATATGCCGCTCTAGGAGGGATATTGTGTAGAGATCAATAAGGCTTTACTGTAAAGAGAATACAATATTGTTGAACTCAAATTTCGCCTATCTAAAGACAGTCGAAATAGGTTTGGGTTTAAAAAAATATCATGTTGATGAAGTCGAAACTCGGCGGTTTAGATCGTCGGAAAGATGAGCGGTAGATGAAGAGAGTTTTTATCTAATATAGCTGAACCTTGTGAAAAGTTGCCTACGTACCCTTTGAGAAGGGATCAAGCCGCTCGTAGTTCTTTTACAAAAGAATGAAAGAGTTAGGTTTTCTCCCTACAATCGGGATCTAGCGTAGAAAGTTCTCTACGAGTTTTCTCTATATCTTTACTATATCTATATCCCTATTCTCGATGATCCGGAAATCTTCCTTTTCTCTTCGGTGAATCTGTAAATCTTTCTCTTTTTCTTCTGGTCGATTTGGAAGTCTTCCTTTTTTCCCAGTAGATCCCGAAATCTTCCTTTTCTCTTTGGCAAATCCGGAAATCTTCTTTTTCTCCGTACTTCCTTAACTCGAACTACCTCCGAGATGTCCTTATTTTGGGCTGAAGACTTATCTCAGACGGGCTTACTGAGAGGTGCAAACCCCGTCTCTAACAATAAATCCCCCCCCCAGTCCGTCGAAATTACGACCTGTTAGCTCGGCGGACTTTATGCGTGATAGGCTCGTCTGAGATCGATGTTCGGCCTCCTTTGTGGGGACGGGTTTGTGTCCTTGCCTTTATCGTTTTTCTGGGTTTTTGAATGTATTGACGTGTTCCCCTTCCTTGATCTGCTCTTTATTAATCTGTTCAAAGAAACGAATTCGAGTTATGATAAAACATACAATTTTTTTACCGAATGTTTCTTTACTTTTTATCTTGAATAGATCTTCGAGATTGTTGTGCCGTCATGCCGACTTCACTTTTGAAGTTTCCAGACTTCACTTTCAAAGTCGTTATGCTGGCTTCACTCTTGAAGATCCCGGGCTTTGATTTCTTTAGGTGCGAACCGGAGCTCGGCTTATCCTGTTAAAATGATCTTTCAAGATCGTCGTGCCGGCTTCGCACCTGAAGGTCCCGGGCTTTTAGTGATTTTAGGTGCGAGTCAGAACCCGGCTTATCATGTTGTCCAATCTTGGGTCGAAAACGATTATGCGAGATTTATTCGACTTATGTTGTCTCGTTTGACTTTCTACTAAATGCAGAACTGATCCCGGCTTAAGACGTTCGAGCTGCCAGTTCTCTGAGCTCTGCATTCGTAGGGAGCGCGTATATTTAAAAGAAATTATGAATAAGCGTTAGAAAACTTATCTTGAGAACTTGTGTACGAGCTGAAGAGCATGTTGACGGTGTGTTCGATCTCCATTGTAGACTAAGCCTGAAATAGAGCCTTAGAAGCTCGTCGTTGCAAGCTTGTGATGACCTTGAGTGAAAGAAATAGAGCTCGCATGATGAGCTCGTCTTTGTATATGTGTACATACTCCCCTTTTTTTTTTGGAGCTCGGGAGCTCGTCTTTGGTGTTCGTGAGATCGTTCTTCATGCGATTGCAGCCCGTTTGTAAGGGTTTCAAGCTCTTGCAGTCTCCATGAATTGATGATGTACTTGAACAAAGTATGAGAGTCTCGATATAAAGACTTATTAATTTCTTTCCACTACGCTCTTCGTTGCACTCTCACCTGCATGAGATAATGAACTCGAGTTAGCTTGAAAACTCATCACGTGGGTGAGTTAATGAGCTCGAGCGAGCTTATGAACGCTGTGATTGATGATCATGTGCCTGAGTTGTTATCCTAAAACAAAGTTTGGGAGCTCGTGTATGGTCTTCTGAATTAGTGCTTGAGCTGAGCTCGTGAGCGGCGTCTGAGTCAAAAGGGAGTTGCTGGAGCTTGTTCTTAATGAAGAAGCGAACTCGTTTTCTTCTTCGATCATGGTTCTTGGAGAGCTCGTCTTTAAAGAAAGAATCGTTGCGCTGTTCTGAAAGTCTTTGTAAGGGTTAAGAGTTTGACGACTCATTGAGCTGCCATCCACGGAGAACTCGGCGTGAGGGAGAAGAACATGAGCGATCCCTTTTTTGGCGCTGTGGCAAATCAAAGAGCCGGTGGTGGGTCACATAGAGGACACATGTGACGTCGTCGTAGCCAGCGATCTGGGTGGCTGTGATCTTGTACCCAATGTTGATGTAATCCGGCAACACTGTGGCAGAAATCCGGTGATAATGATGGCATAGCTAGCTGAAAGCTATTGTGAAAGGGGCTGGCTTTTCTTCAATGAAATTTTTGTGTTTCTCTTCTCCTCTTTTCTTTGATCCTCTTGAATCTTTGATGTTGTCGTCGTGAAAGAGCTGAGCATTTTATGACTTCGATCTCGGTCACAAGGTGATAATTATTTGTTCGACTGCAAGCAATAAATCATGTTGCAGCAGCAAACTTGTATTAAAACTTGCGTGTATAACAAGAAAACATAACAATAATCGATAATTAATGCACCAACAGGAATCTAATAAACTCAAACTATGATTGATCAAATTATCAAACAATAAAATAATAATGATTAATGCACGAGTCCACCAAGTCAAAGCGGCAAAATTTTTATGATAATAATAAATATATCACATGTCAATTAAACTTATCTCGATGATTGCAGGGAAAGAAGCGGTGATAGGAGTTACGACGGAAACATCAATAGTGAACTACGAAGGTGTTAATTAGGGTTTTATTTGACCGTCGATCTCATTGTCATGAGATGTTGAAGGCGGTGATTTTGTCATAGCCAAGCTTTGAACTTCTAAATTTTGATAATTTTCTACTCCCGACAGACGGCGTCCATTGTTGAACTCCAATTTCGCCTATCTAAAAATAGTCGAAAGAGGTTTAGATTTAAGAGAATATCATGTTGATGAAGTCGAAATTTGGTGGTTTAGATTGTCGGAAAGATGATCGGTAGATGAAAATAGGTTTTATCTAATATAGCTGAACCTTGTGAAAGGTTGCCTACGCACCCTTTGAGAAGGGATCAAGCCGTTCGTAGTTCTTTTACAAGAGAATAAAAGAGTTAGTTTTTCTATATTTTTTACTATATCTTTCTGCCTTGACATGCCTTCTTATTTATAAATATCTTGGAGCCATCTCTCTTTTCCTTTTCTTCTGTTAAATTTGGAAGTCTTCCTATTCCCGATGATTCGGAAATCTTCCTTTTCTCTTCGGTAAATCTGGAAATTTTTCTTTTTTTCTTCTGGTCAATTTGGAAGTCTTCCTTTTTTTCCAGTATATCCAGAAATCTTCCTTTTCTTTTTGGTAAATCCGAAAATCTTCATTTTCTCTGTATTTCCTTAACTCGAACTACTTCCGAAATATCCTTATTTTGGGTTAAAGACTTATCTCAGACGGGCTTACTGAGAAGTGCGAAACCCGTCTCTAACAAATATCACATATCAGATGATTTGCCTGAAAAAGACGTTTCAGTGACCTTCCTAGATGCTTATTGTTGACAGCAGTACAACGGAACCAGATCCGATAAAAACAACCGAGAGATGAGTGTTTTTGTTTTTTGCTATGAGGGTAGCCATTGATGACCTAAGAACCTATGTCATAAAGATAGCAATTTTAAAAGCCAAACTTTCTGTTCAGAAAATGTTGACATCACTCATGAGGGATTTTTGCATGTTCATAACTCTTCTTTCGAGTCTAAAGAAGTAGATATCACGGTCATTGGCAGCACTGATGAAGTTTTACCCCATTGTTATATTTTAAATTTTAAAATGATGGAGTTTGGCAAGAGCTCTTATGCAAATGACCGTTCCAAAGACAACTTCTTCGGTGTGGGCTCCACTGATATATCTGATAGAGATGCAGTCAGGTTTTAGACGGCCACATTAATGGCAGTAAGTCTTTTGTCATAGCACCTTAAATATTTAAATTTTCACCATTACGTGCATCATCGGTTTTTCTTATGCCCACTCATCTATTAGTTTATTTTAAAATATTACATGAAAACATTATTTACAACTCATCATAATATCAAATAATATGATAAATTTATAAATAGTTTGCAAAAATATTACATATACCTCGTCACAAGAACAAATAACATGATATAAATCTCGCGATCCTTAAGATCAATCTGAAAATGTTTTGTATTGGACATCAAACCCTAGTCGTCATGTCGCTTGTACATAATCGTATGTATTTATATGTATGTAGAAAATTGGACATCAAACCCTTATGTATTAAAATAATTTAAGTAAGCTAAAAAGTTTAAACTATAAAATGTAGAAATCTAAACCTCAAAATCTATACAAAATTCGTAGTGAATGAAGTTAGAAGAATAACTTGGAAGACAAAACATGTTTGTTATTTTGTGTGATTGTGTGTTAAAGAAATTATGTTTTAATGTTACGATTTAGATATAGAGGTTGCACATTTTAATATTTGTGATATTTATACAACAAAAATCAACATATAAAACCACTTTACTTTTTGAAAATAATATATATTTAAAAATAATTGTTATTTATTTATAAATTAGATTTAGTTTTACATTATATTAATGTTAAAATCAATTTTTGGAATTGTCTTGTTAATTTAGAAAGTTTTCTTATTGGTTTTATGGATAATGTGGAACAATTTTGAACTTTCTTACTTACAGTTTATGAAATAATATTGGACAAGTACATTCGTATGTTAATTGAGAATCCAATTATATGGATGGATGATCGCATTCTCTTTAACACTTTCATCTAATTAAAATTATAACTATATAAAAGTTCTTTTTTGGGGCTCCAGAGCGTGCCACCTCATTTTAAAAAAGTTCTCAGTGAGTGTCACGTGGCAAGCTTGCAAAAAATGGAGTCACCACTTGATCCCACCAGTTAATAGCATAGCCATAGAATTCGGTGGCAGCAGTTCTAACCTTTTTGAGTTCGGAACAGTTTTGGCAATCGAAGACTAGCTCAACGTAAAGCCCTGACCGCCACCGTTCGTGTTCGTGGTCTCACTTACTATGTCGGCATGTGGTCCCACACTCGTCTGAAGGCTGGCGCGTGGTTTTCGAGGCTTGAAGTACTTATTAAAGGACCCTTGCAATCTCCATGTGATCTTTTTTGATGTTTCGTCTTAACTTTTATGGTACCGAAAATCACTTTCTTATAGATCACATTTCATCCAATTGCTCCAGTTCAAGCACACTTAATTTGGCGACATATGTAGCAAACTTGATTTCTTATGCTTCTTACATGCACCATCATATTCCAGAAATCATTGTGTTACGTATAGTATCTAGAAAGAAAGTATAATAGGGAATGTTAAGTTTTTTCCAACATCAAAAACTTAAAACTTAAATTTTAAAAAAATTCAAAGCTCCCGTAGAATTTATTTTAAAAACTATTTTAAAAATTTAGAAATTAGAAATGGTTTATAATTTTTTTTCTGGGCGAAGTTTAAATCATGTTGGTAGTTTGCAAATAACACATTTATTTGAGAGTTACATACAATTCGTATATTGACAAAAACATTAAACCGTGATACATAATTTTGAGAAAATAAATGTTATAGATGTCTGATATGTTTAAAGTATCATTGAAAAAAACCAATATTTTCTGAAAAAAAAGATGTGTGTTTAGTTTTTGATTCAATCATTACTAAATATATCTAGCTCACTTAAAATTGTGTATTACATGTTATAAATATTTCTATGTTAAGTTTTCCGATAGTATCTTATAAGTTTGCTTATATTATCGATATTTTTAAAATGTTGAAGCATCCTTGTTTTCTTAAATTTCTAGAGATTTTAGAGAGACAAAAATGAAGACTATTTTTATTATTACTATGACTTTAATTTTCATTAATTAGTTACGTTTGTTTTGAATCGCTTTTTAATAGTTATGTTTGGGTTTTCGAATCTCTTATAAATATCATTCAAAACTTCATTTTTGGAATCACAAATATAAATAATTTCAAAACATTCTTTTCATACCATTAGAAAAAATCTCAAATTTCTAAAGCTCTAGCAGATATGACTAAAATTACCGCACAAATGACTGCCCTATTCGTTATTGTAGCTTTGATTTATTCGTCCGTTCCTGCTTTCTCTGTCGAGGAAGCTGAAGCAAAATTACTATGGGATACATGTCTTCTTAAAATCACTCCTAAGTGTGCGCTGGATATAATCGGTGCTGTATTTGGAAATGGAACCGTCACTGATGTGTGTTATCAAGATCTCGTCCAAGAAGGAAAAATGTGTCATGATACACTCATCAAATATATTTCTGACAGACCTCACCTAATTGCCAACGAGACGCAATATTTGAAGAAGAGCGATGCTTTATGGACCCATTGTGTCTCACTCCCTAAAAATGCTTAAATGTGTCGTGGTTATATTGTTTTGATGGAAGAAATTGATATTTTATTTTTATTTTATTTTATTTTCAACCACAAATGTCATTTTATCGAGGCTTACGCGATATAAATAAACTATCAAAGGAAATCTCAATGTACAACTAAGTTTTATACTTTCACCAAAACTATTTGTGCCAAAACAAATGATTCTAAGAAGAACAAAAGACCTTGGCCACGTAATACATCTTGAAGTACTATTTCCGCATCCCCCTTCTTGAGTTAAAAATTAATCCATCCACAAAGTTTTATTAAATTAATCAAAAATCAAAATATTGAGAATGGCGTATACTATTGTCGATTGGTTCGATTTTAAAGTATTTATGGTGTTGAAGTTAAAGCTTATCTAAATGTAATCATTATTTTTCGTATAAACATTTGAAATAAAAAAACATATCTTGATATTATCAAGTGCTTACAAGAAAACAAATATGTATTTTGATTGGTTTTAAAGCTGTATTTATTAACCTAATAAGATAACTCCCTACGGTCTAAGTTGTATGCTTTTTATTTGATTTTTATTTACTATAATATATTTAATAAAACAATAACTTGAACTGCTGTTCTCAAAATTGAAGAAAAGAAAATATGTTCAAACTAACACTTCTATCGTTTTGTGAAGAAGGATGTGTATTTTCTTTTTCTATTGTTTTGAATCCAACTTCAATGCTTTTTTAAAAATATTTATATATGATAGTTATTGTGTAGTTATTAGAGTTTATAATTAAACAGAAATTGTAAACATCTCTAGTAAACTTGGCATACTAAAAATTTTACTTGATTGAGCTCACAATCTTAAACACCCATCCCTAAGAATTTGATTAAAATTTTTGTTATTTACAATATATTTACAACGTAAAGCCCTTACCGCCACCGTTCATGTCCGTGGTCTCACTTACTATCTCAGCATGTGAGCCCACACTCATCCGAAGGCCGGCGCGTGGTTTTGGAGGCTTAAATTACTTATTTAAGTACCCTTGCAGTCTCCACGTGATCTTTTTCGATATTTTGTCTTAACTTTTATGGTACCGAAAATCACTTTTTTATAAATCACATTTCATCCAATTGCTCCAGTTCAAGCACACTTTATTTGGCGACATATGTAGCGAAATTAATTTTTTATGCTTCTTACATGCACCACCATATTCCAGAAATCATTGTGTTACGTACAGTATCTAGAATGAAAGTATAATGGGGAATTTAAGTTTTTTCCAACATCAAAAACTTAAAACTTAAATTATTAAAAAATTCAAAGCTTCCGTAGAATTTCTTTTAAAAACTATCTTAAAAATTAGAAATTAGAAACGGTTTATAATTTTTTTTTCTGGGTGAAGTTGAAATCATGTTGGTAGTTTGCAAATAACACACTTATTTGAGAGTTACATACAATTCGTATATTGAGAAACCATTAAACTGTGATACATAATTTTGATAAAATAAATGTTATAGATGTCGGATATGTTTAAAGTATCATAGACATAAACCAATATTTTCCGGAAAAAAAAGATGTGTATTTAGTTTTTGATTCAATCATTACTAAATATATCTAGTTCACTTAAAGATTGTGTATTACATGTTATAAAACTTCATATGTTAAGTTTTCTGATATATCTTATAAGTTTGCTTATATCAAGTGATTACAAGAAAACAAATATACAATATTTATATTTGAGGAACCCTAAATTTAAATATCATACAAAAATTTTTGCTCAAATTGAAATTTATGTTATAAAAAAACTAGGAACTATGTGAGAAAGCTAAATATATTACTGATAAAATCATATATATGTACTCTATATGACCTTCGTGAATAAAATCATTTATTTAAAGACAAGTAAATTCAATGTATTTAAGCAATAGAATAATATATTACCATTAATGATAAATATGTATTTTGATTGATTTTAAAGCTGTATTTATTAATCTAATAAGATAAGTCACTACGGTCTAAGTTGTATGCTTTTAATTTAATCTTTATTTAATATAATATATTTGATAAAACAATAACTTGAACTGCTGTTCTCAAAATGGAAGAAAAGAAAATGTGTTCAAACTAGCACTTCCATTGTTTTGTGAAGAAGGATGTTCAAAATAACTTGAACTGCGGTTAAGGTAATGAGCTTTTTTGGTTAAATTTTCTAAAAAGCCCGTTCAAAATAGTTTGTTTTATAAGATCTAATTTTTTTATTAGGCGGAAGTCACATAACCGTGACTGGGCTTGCCTGGCTGTATGCAATTGTCAGATAAATTTGATTGGGCCATCATTCAAGCCTACGTTAAAAGCCCAATTAACCCTAAAACCAAATTTTCATATATGGGCCAATTGGGTTTGGTAACCCAATTTGTAATTTTTGGGTTTTGGGTTTTTTTTGTTTTCTTGGGCCCAATGGGTTTGTAATTTTTAAATCGGTTTTCTAAACTAATATTTTCTGAATTTTTTTAAAAAACCAAAAAAACTCTTCGAAAGGCCCAATTTTTTGTTTTCTGATACCAAGGTTTTTATTTTTTCTTGGTTCACCAAATCGGCTTTCCAAACTGGGCTTCGCAAACAATGGGCCTAACGGGTTTGGAAATTTGAAAATCTGTATTCATTTCGTTTTTTGGTTTTCGCTTTCGGACCCTTTTGTATGTCTTACTTTGTTTTTCTTTTATTAACATAATTTTTTTTACTCTGGGTTTCTTTTCCTGGCGGTCCTATCTGGGCCGGTTAATTGGGTCGGTTAATTGCACCGTTTAACTGGGCCGGTTAACTGGACCAATTAACAAGCCTATCATGTGGGCTTCTCTATTACTCACGGCTCAACCTTCTCTTCAATGTCTGTCTCTTTGCAGCTTCAGATTTTCGTTACGTTCTGTCTCTCTACACACGTTCTCCTGCCGCCTTCAATGCCACTACTAAGGCACTTAATTCTGGAGCCCATCGAGCTCCCACGAAGGTATCATTTATACCCTGCCTTCTTGCTACTTCTCATCTCACTTTTTCAAAGCTTTCAAACAACTGCAATATGGGTTCTCTAAAATGTTTGATGATTTGCAAGGAGATTTTTCCCGTGCAAACAGTCTTTGTACGGCTACTTCATTCGTGGGAGACGCACAATTTCAAACAGGAAAACACACTCATCGGAGTTTAGGTGCTACTCATTGACGTGAAGGTTTGTTTACGCTATTATGAATTCTATTTATGTATTTTATTACTCTGGCCAAGAAGATCTAATATCCCTACAGTCCTCCACTCTGCAGGGTCTCATCTCCGTGAACCGGGCATTCCGGTTCAAGGAGAATCTGAAAGCCAACAAGGTTTATAAGTTAAGCAAATTTATGATCGAGCCGTGCAAAGGAAGTGACAAGGTGTCATCACATCCGAACATGCTTTTGTTCACGGATCAGACTGTTTTTGTGGAGGAGACAGATAGCCCTCCTCCAATTAAAGCACATGCGTTTCGACTGAGGAGCTTCCAGGCATTTAGTGACATCGCAGACAAGCATACAGATCTATTCGGTAAGTAGATTACATCCTAAATTTATTCTGTAATCGTAAACGAATCTGGCAGTCTCTCGAGTGGTTAGATAATTTGGAATAGGTTGGTAAATGGTTAAGAAAATCATCAGTTTATTGAGTTAGATTGTCATACATATTTAATGCTATACTGGTGGCTCTTTAGTATATCTTGGATCATTAATTCACGTGACAATACCATTTCTAACTGTTTGCAAAAAATTTTTAATTTCCTTGGTTAAACAGATTTGATAGGTCATATACGCTTACTAAATGGAGAAGATTTGAAGTCTCAAACCCCACATGGTTATGCTCCAACATTGGAGGTAAGAGGTCAAAGGAAATGGTGTTCCTTCACGTGCAGTTAGAAGAGTAAGCGTGTTCAACCCTTTTATTGTATACCAGTTTATGATATAGTTTATTTCTTAAGAGTTAATATATTTACCGTTGTCTTAGTGGCGAAACTGTTCCTGTTTACTTGTGGAAGCATATTGCATCCACCTTTCGAAGTAGGTGGAATGAGTTTGCAAAGAAACTCAGACTTTGGGAGGTAATTAAATCTATTAAACCCTTTTTATTGTGTACGTGTACTTTAGTGGATTCTGACATAATTATTTGGTATTATGGTTTTCAAGGGTCGTAATGCTAAGTTCAACAGCCGTCACCCGCATGTTTTTTGACAAAGACATCGCTCAAACAGAATCATATCTTGGATGGTAATATGGTTGTTTTCATAATTCCTTTTTTTGAAATGATTATGTCTTACGGTCATTATGTTTCATTCTGATGGTCTAATTGTTTCATAATTGCTTTTTTAAAA
This sequence comes from Schrenkiella parvula, assembly GCA_000218505.1. Lineage (NCBI taxonomy): Eukaryota > Viridiplantae > Streptophyta > Magnoliopsida > Brassicales > Brassicaceae > Schrenkiella > Schrenkiella parvula. The sequence continues at coordinate 1,593,095 of CM001190.1, forward strand.
AATGATTATGTCTTATGGTCAATCTGTTTCATTCTGGTGGTGTTATTGTTAGACTAAACTTTCTTATTACTTTTGTTCTGTATATGCTCTTAAGTCGTATCACTTTAATGAAGGTTTGGTTCAATTTGGGAGGATGCAATAGCTATAAAAAGCTCTCAAGTTGGTGTCACCAAACCAGAGACAGCTACCTTTAATGAGATCCATGCCTTCTTATCAAATGAGTGCCCACAGGTGTGTATACGTTCTCCACCTTTGAATTTGTTTTATAAAAGATTTATAAGTAGTAACATGTAATTATATATTTAGATGGCTAGCTTTGTTTGTGTGGCAACCATAACGGAAGTGGTTGGAGACTATGGCTGGAACTTTATTTCCTGTACCAGCTGTAGGTCAAAAATGAACAGGGCTGAGACATCTCTGGTCTGCTCAAATTCCAAATGTAAGAAGCCCTATAATGTCGGTATAATCACGTCTATTTTTTTTTTAATATCTGCCAGTAAAAACTGTCTCACAAACATTGTTTTTTTTTAACTATTTGGTCAGCCAAATCTATTCTCTCACTGCAATTTTTCCGAAAAACTGAAGATATCACTTGGAGACTACAGTCACTAATTCAAACGGTGTTGTAGCAACATTCGTTATCTTTGACAAAGAAGCTGTCAAGCTGGTCGGGAGACAAGCGCCAGATGTAATGGAAGAGGTATATTAAATCATGGGCATTTACATGTATATAGCCATAATCGTTTTCTTACCATTTTTCCCCCATTATAGATTCATGGGAATGATGCAGACTCTGCCATATCAATTCCACCATGCATCATCGGGATTGTGAGACGAACCTGTAAGTTTCAAGTGAAGGTGACTTCCTTCAATTTTACAGCTTCCCGCCAAACGATCACCGTTTCCCGGATCATTGAGGACCGTGTTAGCAACGGTGCGGTGGACACCAACATCACAAGCACCATATCTGAGGCGGATGAAGTGGGAGATAACAGTAAAGCTACTGGAAAGCGTCCGCTTTACGTTTGACCATTATCAAACATGCTTAAGTTTAGCATGGAAGGGTTTCAGCTCCAACTTTATCGTCACTGCCGATTGACGACAATATCTTTCTTTTCTTTAATTATGATATTTAGTGTTGTGCATGAGACTGCATGCAGCTTTACTATATTCCATTTTTTGTTTAAGTTGATTCAAAATTTTAAAACTAATTAAGCAATCTTTTAATGTTTCCTGTTTTTGATGTTCAACATCGGTTACTCCTTTTTTAAAAAAAATATTTAGCTATTCATGTTAGATTTTGTATGAAGCCAATAATTACATCCATGTCTAAGCAAATGAAAAATCACGCACTCATATAACTACTATTAACTACCATACACAGAGTATTGTTTTAATTCATGTCCATATTGGAAGGTTGGTTAATGTTTATATGTTTTTGTTTTTTTAAAAACAAGTTCCCTATCTTTTAAAAAATATATATTTTTCTTCCATTTAAGAAAAAATAAAAACTTACTACTCTTACTATTTCTCTACTATATATCCAAAACTATATTTGCTGCACCGGAACATTAGGCAATGGCTGATACGGTTACCAAAATTCTTTTGACTATAGATATTTTGGCTGATCTTTGTGTAGATTACATCACTCCTATTCCTCTTCATTATGATAGTTTATCAGTTGTACTCATTGCTAAAAAACTCCACTATTTCACAAAAGGGTAAAACATAATAAATCTGATTTTTACTTCACAAAGACACTTGGACGGAAGGAATTTGCTTTTTTCTTCGCAATTTGGGTGTGCGTAACCTTCACACTACAAGAAGAGAGGATGAGGGGGTATTGCTCCATATTTAGCCCATATATTTCATGTTAGATTGAAGAGAACTAATATATAATTTGTATATAAGGCAATGGCTTTGTAATTTATTCAATAAAAATATTTTTACCTCTGATTCTTGTGCACAAATTCAAACTCAAGGAGGTGGATATAGTTGTTGATTTGGCTTATTTGTGGTTACCACTTAGATGTAACACGTGTGAAAAATGGGGTCACTTTTCGGAGGGATTGTAGTGAGTATGAGAAATTTAATAATATGTTGCATGAATTGAACCATGCGGCCCTAGCCTTATTTTGGATGGACTTGATCTTTGGGTGATCAAACCGTACGGTCCTAGCCTTACTTTGTATCGAGCAAATAGATTAGGCAGCCTAACTCTCCAATAAATCTGACCATTTGTGCTGGAAAAGGTAAAAGAAAAAGGGAAAAGAGTAAGGAATGCTAAATTTCTCTGATATTGAGAAATATTTTGGATGATTACAAATGAGGGATTCTACCCGTATTTATACAAGAAAACCTCCAAGAATATATGGTGACGATTATTCTAGTATATGAGGCAATACCAAAGATATGACTTTGATTATAAGATACTCATTATTGAAAGGCTGATTTATAGGGATTGATTGGATGATTGGACAAATTCTTAGGGATATAAATTTGTTAACCAAGTCTTAATATATATCCCAAAGATCCTGATAAATGCAACAAATCATCTAGAACTCTTACAAAGGTCAACCCAAAATACAAAGCAATAATTAAGGGGAAAGAAAGGATGGGTCATGGGTAATCTTTCTAGTTTGGCCCATATGTGAGATGACATGACTGGACCGTGACATTCTTCACCACCTAATTTGGCAGTGCCCTCGACACCGTAAATACCATGATCTGGTCCGTGAATTTCCAAAGTCCATCCTCCGGTTCCCATGTCACCTCTGACGTGGGTAGTCCCTTCCATTTGATGTGAAACTATGTCTAGCGAGGAACACCATGTTTCCGGACCACCTCGGACCGAGCACCTCTTTGATGTCCTTATCGTAGGACTTGGTCATGATTGGCGCTGCTCAAGCCGACTAACCATGTCCCTAAAATGTGTCGTCTTGGTGATACGGCTTGAGCATGCTCATCTAGAAGATACGATTAATCTTCAAGTTTGGGGCAGATCAAGTCTATATCATACCTTGTCCACTTTGGCATTGACCGCGAATGGAACCTCGTATTTTCCAACCAACCCCTTATGTAGACTCTGGACCACCTTGTATTTTTGGGGAAGGAGTTTCACAAGGAATTTATCCCCAATCATGAACTCCAATGATCGCCTCTTCTCATCAGCCCACTTTTTCATACGTTTATGGGACTTCTCCAAATATACCCGAACAAAATCCGCATGACATTTCCATGTCTTGGCCACTTTAACCCCTCCTAGACTATGTGTCTCGTTGTCGGATGTGGCCCAGGTTTGGGGCGTTTTTAGTTGTTGACCTGTCGCCAGTTTAAAGGCACTCATACATGTTGACTCACTTCGCTGTAGGTTGTAGAAAAACTACAAAATATCAAGCAACTTCGCCTAGTCCCACTGATTGGCACTCACAAAGTGTCGAAGGTAATATTTTAGCAGAGAGTTCCCTTCTTTCGTCTGGCCGTCAATCTGTTGGTGGAAACTTGTTGAGAAACTTAGCCCCATCTCCGACCAAAATCTCCCAGAAATCGAGGATCCCTAACGCTTACTATATTCTTTGGTAGCCCCAACAATTTGACCATTTTCCTGAACAACGCTCTAGCAGCTTCCCTGAATGTGGAGTCTCTTGGGCATGCTACAAAGTCCCATACTTGGAGAATCAGTCAACGACCACCGATTTTTACAGGAACACCTAAGACTTAGGCAACTCACTAATGAAATCCAGTGAGACTGAGTCCCATGGACCTTTTGGTATGGGTAGTGGCTTTAATAATCATGTTGGCTGTTTGGTCTCCGTTTTATCTTGTTAACACACAAGATATGTTTTGACGTAGATTCCACGGTATTTCGTATATGTGTTCAGATGTAGGCTCACTCCACAAGCGTCATTTCTGGCTTCTGACAAGGGTGTCCCGCCGACTGGGTGTCATGGCACTCTTGGATAATGTCTCTTCAAAGGGTCACATACTTTGGGACATATAAACGTCTTCCGTTCGTGTAGAGTAGAACATAATCTAAACATAACTGGGTAGTCTTACCCTTTAAAGGCAGCTTCGCCAACTCTTTGGTAGTGGAGTCATGGACGAGTCCCTCTCGGATTCGAGCCACAATTATACCCTCGGCTTGACTCATTACCGCAAGTACTTCCTTTCGACTCAGTGCATTGGCTACGAAGTTGTCTTCCCGGGTTTAAACTCCAAGGTGTAGTCGAATTCGACCAAGCAGTCTTGCCATTGAGGCTGTTTGGGTGACAACTTCTTCTGACTCCGGAAGTAATTCCTGGGCACATTTTCTTTCTTGAATTTGAATGGAGACATCAAGAGATAATGTCGTCATACTCGCAAAAAATGAATCACCGCCATCATCTCCTTCTCATGGATGGTGTACCTCATTTCTGTATTGTGCTGTTTGCAGCTCTCAAATGCTATGGGACGTCCCTCCTGCATATGGACTCTCCCGAGGCTTGCTTCACACCTAATGAACTAAGGTTGATGTTGTTTGATGTGGCTTACAAGGGTGGTGGTCATGATGACGTTCTAAACAATATGAGAGTTCCCATGTTTTTAAACCTCTTTCTTGTGCAAGGATTTGTGTTTTTTAGGACAAACGAAAGTCTAAGTCCAGGGAGAGTTGATGTGTTGAATTTGTGACGCATACTAACAGTTTTTCCGAGTCTTTATCGAGTCTTTTCAGTTACTTTTGAGTCTTTATAGGTCAAAAGAAGCATAGAATGAAGATGGGAACTTTTGGAACAAACATGGTCGAAATTTTGGAAAAAAAAGAAGACAAATTGATGCCTGGAGCGGTCACTCCATTCTGAAGCAGTCAGTCCAAGCAAAACATAGGAATCTCCTAAGCGCAACAGAGCAGTCGCTCCACTTTGGAGCACTCACTCTGGACATGACGAGATAAAAAATGACATTTTCTATTTTACCTAAATTTGACACAATCTTCCCAAGATCTCATCCAAGCCGGCTTTACACATGTATATATGTTATTCTACAGCTCTTTTGAGCATAACCAATTTTTACTCAGATGTTTTATCAATTTTAGCATTTGTGAGCCGTTTGGATGAAGATCTTTGAATGTCTTTTGAACATTTTAGAAAAGATTTCTAAATCCTATCTTTTATCTTCTGAATTATATTATGTTTTCTCTCATATATCATTGTTTATTCTCTGCAATTATGTGTAAATAGATTCATAGTTAGATTTAGGGTTTCAATAGAATTCATGAATTGCTAACTCAGAATTGTTAGAATAGGGATATATGTTCTGGTCCTTCATCTATTGTTGATCTTAATGCTGAAACTTGATTAGCTACTTAGTTTCTGATACTAGGTTGTTTAACACACCAAGAGTGATTGTTTTAAAACTTTAAAGAACATAGATGAGTAAAAGGTCTTTAGCCAATGAAAGATGAAGTTAAGGCGTTTTTGTGAACATATCAAACTCAATCTTAATGCATGTTTAACTTCTTGAATTCAAACGACATTTTATAATCATAGGCTTTTAGACATAGTAATTGATAAATTGGTAATTTGAGTTGTAGAACGCGCTTAATGATTTTCTTGTTTGATTGTCTTGTTTGTGATTCTAAATTCCTGTGAATTATCTTTGACCTAGCATTTTCGTTTAATTTTTTTAGATCAATATTGTTTATTTTTGTTTGTTACATTACTCTCACAAAATTTCATTCAACTTAGCTTAATTTAAATCTCATAAAATCTAACTTAATTTAAATCTCATAAAATCATAGTGTAACTCATGGTCTTTCTGGATTCGATCCCTGCATGACTACTATATTTGTTGTCCACTTACAGTAGTTATATTAGATTAAAATGCTGCATATCAACATGGCATATAGTGTGACCATATTTGGTGGTGCATATCCGTAATAAATCATAGCAAAATACCACATAAATTTTGTTTATTGATGTTTGGAACTCTTTACAAAAAAAATAAAAAAAATGTATTCACATTATTTGCCAATTGAAACCTATAGTAATTAACATCATAAGTTTCGTGGGATTATCCTATCCTCGTCCTCAGTCCGACATCACACAAAAAAATAACCACTATCAAACATTTCATCTTAATATAATTTAACAACATTTTCTTCTAACATTACTATTTTATTAATTATGACTCATCATTCCACTCAACACTAACTAACTCATCAACTCATCATACATGCTCACAGAATTAAATCATTGCATAATATGAATCCACAGATCAAAAAACTCTCACCTTAGCCACTTGGCGATGAAGAATAACTCAGTTTTTTTTCTGGTAGGTTTCACTTTGACGACTTGAAAGTCATGTTTCCTTATAATCTCGTGTCTTAAATTGACTATTCTTCTAGTAGTTTGTTACATGTGTTATAAGAGTCTTCTACATTTTTTTGGGTGAAACGGACCTCCTTTTCCGAACAAAAAGACACAACTCAATTGGTTGGTTACATATGCATGTTGCGCAGAACAATCCTGTAATATATAGTCATAACTCTCAAACTACAAGAGCAAATGCCGAGGTACCTTACACAAAATTATATCTGTGTTATGAATCTTTTTACCAAAAGTGTTGAAGTGGAACCTAGCGAGATTAACTCAACGAATGTAATTTGTGGATTTAGGAAGGAATTCTTTATTAGGTGGAAGTTAAAAGATGTAATAACAGTTTATTTCCAAATCGTCGATGTGCGCCGATCTGTTCTTATGACAACGAGCTCGGAGTTTAGTACAATTCTCTCTCAGCTCTCTTTGCCAATGATCAATGCCCTACTCCGAAGGACCTTCTCTACTATTTATACTTACTAATCATTCATAATCTTTTCGATATCGTCAGATCTTCTTTTCCTCTTTCTCTCTCAGTGATCCAGAAATCTTCCTCTTTTCTTTTGGCCGATTTGGAAGTCTTCCTTTTTCCCAATGGACTCGGAAATCTTCCTTTTCCCTTCGAAAAATCTAGAAGTCTTCCTTTCTTCCGTATTTCTTTATCTCAAATCTCTTATTCTGGACCGAAGACTTATCTCAGACGGGCGTACTGGAAGGTGCGAAGTGTGTCTCTAACAAAAAGTAGCTTGAACGGATCACTATAAAACCCGCAACCTCTCATCTATCTGGTCATTGATTTGTACTGCACAAATCAGGCCTACGAAAACATCCATATCCCTCCAACCGAAATTCTAAAAAGCAAACTGCCTGTGGCATTAGCTCGATTGGGGAGTCGGGAATTTCCTTACAAATTTTGGTATTATTTGGAATTGATTTTACCGATCGTTTCTCTTTTCGCTGATCGTTTCTCTTTTGTCTCATAACGAATCTTGTCTGCAATGGTTTTGGCAGATTGTAATATATGAGAAGATCCGTTGCCCAGGAATATTAGAGAAAGCTGATGCTAAACCCTATGTATTTGCTTATTGGAGTAGGGATACAAATGCAAGTGGTAATGCACTTAAGCAATTTGAACTTTTCTTATTCTAGATCAATCAATGATTCTTGATATCTTTTTGTTTTGGGGTTTAAATTTGATTCAAAATATATCATACAACGCGGCTGAATGATAAGTTTTCTTGCTAAATGGGTTAGGGTTTTCTTGGATCTCTGGGAAACAATCCTGACAGTTTGGATTGACCAGATAACTCGGTGATCCGAAAGATAATCTGGCTCAGTTTACGGGTCGAATTTAAAATCTTTATTAATAATCATTATTTATTATTACTTGTACATGAATCTTGTGTACAAAGTATTTCTTAATAGTATATAACTAGGATACATAAAATCATCACCTTTCCATACTTAAAATTTATGGAAGAAGGCTCATAGGACTTAAGATACGAAGTGCATAAATAGAGTATCAATGTATTTCAAACATCATTGTTTTGCTTCGCCGTTGATTCCTTATAAAGGAGAGAATCTGAATAAGCGATATTTACTCGTCTTTGGCCTTTACGGTGATGCATACAGTTTTTTCTATCTATAAACTTCTTTGCTTCTTTGTTGTTACTATTACGCTCACTTGACTCAACTTCTTGGATAGACTCCAAGACCTTTACTACGTCAGACATTGTTGGTCTATACTTGGGATTTTGGCTTAGACACTTGAAGGCTAAGGCAGAAGCTGTCTGAGCTGCCTCAGTTTTGTACTGACATTCGAGCCTCGGATCGATTATCCGCTCTAGCTTTCTTTGGTCCTTCAACATGGGACGTGCCCATTCCACAAGGCTTTGTTCCCTTCGTGCCCGAGTATTGTCCATTGATCGTTTCCCTGTTATCAGTTCTAACAAAACGACTCCAAAACTGTAGACATCATTCATTGTCGTCAAGTGACCTAGAACATAAGTAAACGGTAAACCATTAAGACAAAATCTCAAAGCGTATCGGTAATAGGGTAAAAATAAATTCTTAAATCCATACAAAAATGTTACCAGTCATTATATATTCGGGTGCAGCATAACCTTGTGTTCCCATCACTCGAGTTGTTACATGTGTATGTTCTCCTTCAGGTCCATCTTTGGCTAGACCAAAATCTGATAATTTCGCGTTATAGTTCTGCGAAATTCGCAAAATGAATTAAATTAGGAATTTAATTTTTTAGGGTTTACAAGAAATGAGAGTAGAGAATAAAAAAACTCACGGAGTCTAACAATATGTTGGAGGTCTTGAAGTCTCTGTAGATTACAGGTTTCTCTGCTTCATGGAGAAAAGCTAAACCTTTAGCGGCTCCAAGGGCTATCTTCATCCTTATTCCCCATGCCATTGCTACACTATTTCCTGTTACATTTGAAATATTGTCAAAAAATTTTTAAAAAATTAGATATTGTATATAAATTATTAAATTTGTGTAAATGATAAAGTAAATTGAAAGTTGACAAAATTAATGTGAAGCAGGTATAGCTTCTCAATCTCTGTTTTGCCTTGCTTGGTCGATAATAAAATGTAGAGCCAAAATTGGAAAAAGTAAAACGTGATGTGTCTAAATAGTTGTATGTTTAGAAAAATAAAATTTGTTAGAACTAAACTTTTTTCTAAACTTTTATTATTTAAATTAAATAGTAATTAGAGGAATTGAATAGTTAAAAAATTAACTAATTAAGTTGAAAAATGTAATAAATGAATTCAACTAATCCCACTGCAATTATAAACAAAATTTAGAAAAAAATATTACCTCTATTTTTCTTTAGAGGAATAGAAGGGATGAGTGAGTAATTTGTTTTTCTATTCCACTTAATTCTATTTTACTCAATTTTATTTTATTAATTTTATTAATCATAATATGGTTGACTCTTTGTGTTTTATATATTAAGATGATATTTGTTTTTCAAATGCACAAAATCTATATTTTAGAAGAAAAAACGTGTGTTAAATGAGCCAACATATATACTATACCATCAGTTGATGTTGCAAATAAATAACAAAATATATGGTCATCTAGTGGTGTTAATTACTCATTTTTCTGGTTGTCATGAAAGATTTGTTTAAATGTTCCTTAAGGTTTAAACAAAAATTGAAACCCGGATTAACTTTTACCTCATATATATTAACCGAGTTTCAGTTTTTGTTTAAATATCGGTTTAAGAAAATTGAATAACAATTTTACCAAGTTAATATAGATGAGGGACATACTTCTAAAGAGCTGATTCTCCAAGCTACCTCGAGGCATGTACTCATAAACAAGAACTCTTTGCTCTTCTTCACAACAAAATCCTATCAGCTTCACAAGATGTTTGTTACTTAGCTGTCCCAAAAATATTATCTCCGCCTTCAAATTAAACAAAACAATGTACATCAGTTAAACGTTGATTTATATATAAAATAAATAAAATTTTATGAAAGAAAATTTACAAAAATCTATTTACTAAAATACTGTAACACTATTATATGGCCAAAAAGAACCTCTGAGTTGTTTTTTTATATGTATTATTTGTTCCTTACTGAAACAAAAACTAAAGATAATTTTAGAAAAATCTAACTGAAATTAGAATACAAATAAACATTTTCAAAAACGCTGTCCATATATTGCGTATGCTTTAAAGAATAGTTATCGAAAGACTGGTTCTGATGGAGAATACTTAACAAGAAATAATATTAATTTAAAACAAGTATAGATAATCAGCACCATTTTAAAATATTCATGACTTTTCTTGGAAAAGTCATGAATCTAAAAATAAACATATTGAAATAGAGAGATAAAGATATGTTACCAGCCATTCTCTATGGCCTTGATGACCATAAAGATCAAGTGCCTTAACAGCAACCGGTTGGGCTTCTAAACCCGGTTTAACCTTATCGTCAACGAACCCTTTGTAAACCGGCCCAAATCCTCCTTCTCCCAACATGTTACTTCTTGAGAAATTATGCGTAATCACTCTCAGCTCAGACAAGGTGAACGAACGTAGCTTTTGAGATGTGAAAGAGTTTGACAAATCATCCATGACGGACATAGGCGAGCTTGGATCACTTATGTCCGATAAAGACAGCCTCTTGAACGCAGGACACGTTTTTATTTTCATTGCGTGTTCCTTCTCGTCTTCTTCGTATCTACTCGTGTTCTTTGTCCTGTAACATCCTAAAAACAGAGATGTCAATGATGTCTTCTTCTTCTTGGTTACTGCCATGTTCTTCTTTATTTGTCCTTGAAGAAAAAGAGAGATAGGCAAGTCTTTTACTCTTTTTGATGTATCTTTTGTAGAGTGCGTAGGTTTAGAAATTAAGGATGTTTTAGTTAACCTACTTGTCTTCAAAGTCCTGTATTTATAGTGGTTGTTGTGTCTTATTCGTAGTGACCGACCTTGGAACATTCGAGGGACATTATATATAATAGTAATTGCTTTTTATGTTAGCTGTAATGTAAAAAGTATTTAAAAAATTTGGGATATTTAATTTATTTGTTCAAAGTGCTGCGCGGATATAATTTCAGGAGACATACGATTAATTGTTCTCATTATCTCTAACAATAAGATTGAGATATTAAAAGACGGTCAATTCTCTTCAACAAATAGCACTAAAACATGTTTTCGTCATAAAAATAACATATAATAGTAAATTTCATAAAAATAATTAATAAGGAAAAAATAATAATTCAATATAAAACAATAAATTAAAAAACTATGGAGACTTTTTTGTTCAAATTTTGTTCAAATTATTTTTTCGAAATTATTATTTTTGAGAAAAAATTTTTAGAAACTCTTTCTTAAAGATATGTAAATCATTCCTAAAAATTAGTATACTCTTCCTACAATTTTAATAACATCTTTTTAATCTTCTAAATATTTCATATTTATTTTAAATATATCGTTTCAACATATTTATAATAATATTTTAAAACATTTAAAGCCACTTTATAGATTAAACCTATTTTTAACAAAATAAAAATATGTAAATCATTTCTAAAACTTAGTCTACTCTTCCTATAAATAAGTATATATTTTCTAAAATTTTAGAAATATATATTTAGTTTTCCAAATATTTCATATATATTCAATATACCGTTTTCACTTATTTAAAGTCATATTTTTAAAATTTTAAAACCATTTTATGTATGTCAAAACTATTTTTAAATATTTACTTAAGTGAGGAATATTTCCTAACGATATATAATTTATTTCTAAAATTAGTATATCATTCTTGAAATTTTAAAAACATCTTTTTAGTATTTCAAACATTTTATATTATCATTTTAACATATCTATAACCATCTTTCTAGCAATTTAAAATCACTGTATGGTAAAAGCATTTTAAAATATTTACTAAAGTTTTAGAAACTCATTGCTAAAAGTACGTAAATCATTTCTACAAATTAGTATACATTTCATAAAAATGATGAAATCAGTTTTCGAAAAAAAATTAAAACAAAATTATGAAGAAAAAAATGGATTTCTTTCTGAAAAATAAAATATTTTGAAATTATTTTTATTAATATTTTTAATTTTTTATAATTAATTCAAATTAAAATTATAGAAAGTAAATATATAATTGTCTTTTGATTCTCTAATGAAAACTATTTTTTGTGAATTTTATCCTTTTATGTTATTTTTGCTACAAAAACTTTACTTAGTCTATTTTAGAATTTCTCTTTAAAAGAAAGAGAATACAGTTTACATTTTTTTGTCATGTTTCTTTTTAAAATTCTAATTGGAACATGAATAATTGCGTGGATGTATTTTTATAATAATGTTGATTGTAGGTTCTTTGTAATTTACCTAGACTCATCTTACAAAATTTTAGGTACTAAAATTTAATTAGTTATAATTTCAATGAATTATGAAATTATAACTAATTACCTTTTAGTACCTAGAATTTCAATCAAAGAATTTTAAAAATAAAATTCATTGAATTTAAAGGTCCACATTCCACTAATTCAATATATTTTTCAAAAGATTTAATTATTTAAAATAGTTTTTGTTGTTCTAATCATTTATGTAATTTTTAAAGTAATTTGGTACAGATTTCCGGCTGGCTGTTATAGATTACGCACAAGGGAAGATATGATTCGCCTTGTTGCGAGGAGAATGATATGATTAGGACATAATTGGATGTCCGTTGACTTTGTTTCTTCCGTAATAACATTTTAATTAAGAGGTAATGAAGCGAACAACTACGTCCCATATATTTAATTACTCTAACTTAATGATCAATTAATAACTAAGGGTTGGTACTGGTCCTTAGATACATAACATAACTCTCTGGCGCAGGTTTTATATTGCACCGTTGGTTCTTGTCGTTGGAATTAAGTATCAGTTAATCAGTTGTACATATATTATATTATACAATGTATATCATGTGTCTGTGTGATGCAAGCTCGTCTTCTTTACATTAGGTTATATGGACCTTCTACTTAAAATTAATTGATAATGAATAGATTATTCATATACACTTATTTCGTTAAGTCGTGTGTTGTCTTATTTGCTTAACAATTTATTTCAAGCTATTTCGTTCACTTAAGAAAAAATAAAATTTGATAATTCGATTTTATGAAAATCATTAGAAATACGAAAATGTAAATGAGACGACATACAATTTAAATAAATATAAATTGGTTCTTTCAAACCAACCAAGAAACTTCGGCTGGAAAAATTTATTACTAGATATTACCTAAAAGATAAAATATAAAAATAAAACTTCTACACTTTTGATATATATATCTAAAACATGATCCCCTTTAACATCAGTGTTTTCTTCTAGCGGAAGTCTTTACTCCATGCTCTCCACAGCTTTAACAAGCTCATCCCAAAGAGATATGTCTCGAACTTTGTTGTTTCTGGTAACAAAATAACAATTAATGTGATATAGAACCGTACTTAAGCAAAAAGAAAAATGGAAATTACTTAGAATACACCATAATTTTATTTTTATTACTATACTATGTCAACAATTTTGCTACACACAAAAAACATAAGAAAATGACTTAAATCCTATGATTTAATCATCAAATTACAGTATATACCATTTTGATTTTCTAAAACCAGAAAAATGTATTTCTTTTTTTTTTACAAAAAGTTAGTTTTATTTTTATCCTTCACTTTCACTTTTTATCGTTCATAATTTTTCATCTTCTACGATTTTTCCGTCGTTCATCGGTTCGTTGCCGAAAAGGAAAACATAATCTCCACAATAGACTATTCCGATGAGTGTTACTTGTTTAGTTGAATTTCCGTCCATTTTGAAGATAAGCAGGAGTTCTGCTGTTCGTTGAGGTTTTCGTGAACGTTTCATTTGTCGTTGATTCCTGTTCCGGCATCCACATAAGATTTTTTTTGCCGAGGTATGAAAATCGAATTGTATATGGTTGGTGTGTGTCATTTAGTGGACTTGTTTTTAGAAAATGGTAGAGTTTTCATACAAATACAAATTTAAGTCGAAAAGTAACTAACTGATAGATTTATTTTTGATTAAAGTATATTTACTTTGAATTCATTATAGATTTGTTTTGACATGATGATAGAATTTGTTTGACTTAATTATAGATTTGTTGTGCCTTTACTGTCGATTTGTTTTCACATTATGGTTTTTTATTGTGAGATGATGTTTTTAGATGATTGTAGATTTATTTTCACTTGGTTGTAGATTTGTTTTCACTTGATTCTAGATTCTTTTTACTTTGTTGTAAATTTTTTTCACTTTATTGTAGATTTGTTTTCACTTACTACTGTTCATTGAAACAGTCATAAATGGTTCTAACGAAGCAAAAAACAGATGGTGGTGTGCCGATTAAAACTGTTGGGAGATCTTGGAAACTGGAGAAGAAGAATAAGCTGGCCCCTCTTATGGATGAGGATGACTTGGTTGACATCACAGACGAAGTTTCAAAAGCTGATGTAACAATGGTGAAGCCTTATTATGAAATTTCTAACTCAATAGAGCGGGAGAACCACCAAAACGTTGACATGGCGTTAGATGCAATTTTGGGTGCCTTAAATGTGGATGCATTGGTGAAGCGGGACAAAGTTTTGTCGAAGACTCAAAAGTCCTCATTTATTAGAAATTCAACTGTGAAACACATCATGAAAGAAGTTAAACCTTCAACGCATTGTACAATCTGTTTGGTAACATTGATTTGACAAAATTCTTTCAATTGTTGGAGAAGACTGAAGAAGAAGAGTAAGTTTATCTCCATGTATTTGATTGTTAGTTATTGAAAATGGTGTCAATTAAATAATTTCTTTATTTCAGGCGGACATATATTGATCCAGTGAACTAGCATGTAACTTCTACAAAAGACTGATGATTCCAAAGGCGAAATGGCCAAAAAAATGAAAGCGAATATGGATGGTTGGGTGAATATGTAAGTAGACTTTTATGATATATAGTGGTAGACTTATATAATATATAGTGGTAGACTTATTTGATATATATTGGTAGACTTATTTGAAATATAGTGGTAGTAAAAGACTTCTTTTTTTATAGTGGTAAACTTATTTGATAGTGTTGATTTATTTGATATGTGGTGGTAGACTTATGGTAGCCTTATTTATTATATGGTAATAGACTTATTTCATAATTAATTCGTAGACTTATTTGCTGATAATGGTAGGGTTATATATCATATATGGCATACTTAGTTAAATTTCTTTTGCAGCACGTGTCCTTTGTCGCTCATATATTTCGGAAAAGGTCATTGTGAGAACCAACGCCTTTCTGCATTAGAAGCATTTTACCATCAATCTAAAGAGCTTTTTGTTCTGCGAGTCATATATAGACGTTATTAACGGTTATACCCACAGTTCACGATTACAAACAAAAGGTGGTTGGATGATGTTGATCATCTCTACTTTTTGCATTGTATTGCTAATAGAGATTGCATTGCTCTTCATGTTAATTTGGTGAGGCGCCACATAGATGTATATGATTGCATCGTAAGCGCATATGATGATAAGAGAATCATTGAAGAGGTCAAGCCATACGCTAGAATGATTAGATCTGTTGCAAATCCGGGGAGAAAAGACAATATCTCTCTCAAACAGTTCACAATCTACATGAAAAAATATATTCCTCAGTTCAGAGTGGAGACTGTGGTGTTTATATAGTTAAGTTTCTTGAGTGTCTTGCATTAGGCTGTACTTTCAAAGATCTACCCAATAAGACCATGCCGCATATCTGATTGAAG
Organism: Schrenkiella parvula; assembly: GCA_000218505.1. Lineage (NCBI taxonomy): Eukaryota > Viridiplantae > Streptophyta > Magnoliopsida > Brassicales > Brassicaceae > Schrenkiella > Schrenkiella parvula. Next base: position 1,608,719 of record CM001190.1, read on the forward strand.
CTAGCTGTTGAAATATTTGATGAACTCCCTGATAGTTACTACCAAATGTCTAATCCATTGCCTCGAAGTAACCATCCAGACCGTTTGGTACTTTTGACCGATTCACATAAATAAGTATTCGGATTGACAGAGTTTTGACTATGTAGGATATATTTTTGAAGGTGTTTATATACTTGTAACCTATTTTGTAACACCGATTAACATGTAATGCCATACAATAATTGATAAAAATTGTGCATTATTTATGATTTAGGTTTATGTTATTGATATGGTGGTCGATTTATCTATGGTTTTATGTTTAATTATGTATAGACTTATTACGAATATGGTAGTACACTTATTTAGAATATGGCTGTTTAAAGTGGTATAATTGACAGTAGATTTATTTGGAATAAGGTGATAGACACTTTGGAATATAGTGATATATTTATACGAAACATGGCGGTAGACTTATATATGAAAGTGGTTTAATTGACAGTAGATTTATTTGAATTTTGGTGGTAGACTTATATATGGAGGTAAGACTTATTTGAGTTTTTGTGGTAGACTATATGAAAGTGGTTTTATTGTCGGTATAGTTATTACGAATATGGTGGTAGACTTGTATTAAATTAAAATAGACTTATTCTTGACAACTAGTATTTGTTCTGCTAACTAAAACATATTACGTTATAATACTGGTATATACAATCTTTCAATGACCTACAACTGTGACCAAATTCACCATATTTAGAGAACGAGATGGGTTTTTGTGGGTGTTTCTTCATCAATGCCATCTCCATTATGGACTTCTATCTCAATTTTTTTAGTCTACATGGAGGTTGTCGAGTAATTGGAGGTAAGCATATCTACTGGCACATATAATGCTCTATCACTGAGGATTATATATAACCAGTATGCATTACAAAGGTATCTTATGCTGTAGTATAGATGAAATTTTCGTATTCTTGACATATTTCTTGCTTCCATTGCTGCAATAGCGTGGACACACAGTAATTTATCCATCTCGAACATACGACATATACAACTCTTTTCCGTCAAATTAACAACATGAAAAAAAAATTCAATAGTACTTTGAGATTGGTGGGCATCAACATGGCTCTATAGCGACTAAAAAAAATCTACAATCATTAACAATAAATCTACAATTATCAAAAGTTAATATCCGATCATTATATATATATATAATATCCTTCGTAATAAATTTACAATTATTGCAAATAAATCTACCATCTTTAAAAGTAAATATACTATCATTACAACTAAATCTACTATCATTACAAATAAATACTATCCTAGTCTGTTTTAGATCCACAATTTTTCTTTTTCTAAATCCTATAAAAAAAGCCAATGTGAGGTAAATTTGGCTTGAACTGAAGCTTTTAATAACAAATCCATTTGTGAAAACCACTCTGACACAATATGCTTCTGAAAATGGGGGCCTTGAATTTGACATATATTGTAGGGACCTGTGGCAAAAGTCTTTCTCAATGTGCACTAGGCACGGCTCTGCATAAAAGAAGGCCAGAGATTAAACTAAATTGGGAAGGAAATCGAGAAAGAGAAAGAAATTGTGGCTTATATTCCTATAAGATGGTAGGTGAAGAGGATTAGGCAAGCGGCGGCATTAAACACATAAAGGTGTGAGGGACATGACAAACTCTACTATACCACATAAAACCTAAAGAACAATAACAAATTTACAATATCATTAAAACAAATCTACTACAAAATAAATAATATACAACAATACTCTCAGTGAAAATAACACTATGAAACAAAATTTTGAAAGAAAAATATACTGTAACCAAAGTCCAAAAAAAATAAGTCAATAGAGTCTTCGAATAAATCTACCACAAATATACACAGTGTAGCTAGATTTCTCTAAAAATCGAAAGGTCTATAATTCTACTGCATACGATCCGTACTAACTCCTATTTACAACAACAAAAATAAACCTACAAATTGAATATACTATACCACATAAAACCGAAAGTCCGAGAACAAATCTAGAATATCATCAAAACAAATCTACTCAAAAATAAATAAATCTACAACAATACTTTTGGTGAAAAATCTACCGTATACAAAGTCCAGAAAAGTTATAAGTCTCAGAGTCTTTAATAAATATACCAGAAATATCTACTTTGTAGCTGGATTTCTAGGAAAATCGAAAGGCCAATAAGTCCACTACATCCGATCCATTCTAACAGAATAAATCTAGAACAAAGAAAAAAATCAACAAAATAAATTTAAAATACCGCATAGAACCTAAAATCCGAGAACAAATCTACAATATATTTTAAAAAAAATCTATTCCAAAATAAATAAATCTGCAACAATACTCTCGGGAAAAATAACATTATGAAACTAAATTTGAGTAGACAAATCCACCGCTACCAAAGTCCAGAAACTGAATAAGTCTATTGAGTCTTTAAATAAATCTACCAGAATAATCTACAATGTAGCTGAATTTCTCTGAAAATCAAAAAGTCTATAAGTCTACTACATCTGATTCGTGCTAACTCAATATATCTACAACAAAGAAAATAAATCTACAAAATCATCAAAACATATCTACTCCAAAAAAAAATGCACAATAATACTCTCACTGATTTGGGTAGACAAATATACTGTAACCAAAGTCCAGAAAAAAAATAAGTCTATGGACTCTTCGAATAATCTACCAAAAAATCAACAGCGTAGCAGGATTTCTCAGAAAATCAAAAGGTCTGTAAGTCTACTACACCCGATCCATGCTAACTCAAATAAATCTACAACAAAGAGAACAAAAAATACAAAATAATTCTACAATACAACATAAAACCTAAAGTCTGAGAATAAATCTACAATATCATCAAACTAATATTAAAATAAAACAATATTTTAATCTAACAATTTAATAGTGGCAATTATGTAAATAACTCAAAAAATTTTCTCTATAAACTAAATCAGTAATGCTAGATCTGTAATTCAATTTTTTTCTTATGTATAATAGGTATGAAGAGTATTTTAGTAATTTTTAAAAAATATTGATATTATATAATAAGTATGAAGAGTATACTAATAATTTTTTTCTTAACACATAATTCTGTTTTCTGATAAGTGTTAATAGGTACGAAGATTATTTTGGTATAGTTTAGTAATTGACCCCAAAAAAATGGTACAGCTTTTTATTAGGTTTAGGAAAATTTCTTCTTCACCAAATAGGATTAAAAATCTTGAAGGCTTATAATACAAGGTCTTAGAGTTTATATTTAATTAATCACATAATCATAAACGAATATTTCAATTCACTTTGTTTTTTCACTAGCGTTCGACTTTTTTCTAGTTGCAATAGGGCTTAATTCACAACAAACTTGTCATTGTTTAGTCAGTTCTTGTCATAGTTTTCCAGCTTTTTTTTATCAGAACTTTTGGGAAACCTTAATAACACAAGTTGGTTCAACTCTTGTGTCTAATTGTAAACCACGAAAAAGACCTCTATATATAGGTAAATACATCCTTCAGTGAGAGAAATAATCATTAATACCCTATTAATAGAAATCAATATGTGATGTCGATATTCCATAAACACCATTTCTTGAACTCAGAAAGCATGTTTTTCTTTTTCTCCTACACTAAAACAATTATCAAGGTGAATGTGAAATCGTTACAAGTATCTCAGCGATTATATAACTCTCAGAACCAAAAATATTCGTAAGACAATATTTAAAATCATTCTAAATGATGAAACAAATATTATAGAATATAAAATAAACCATGATAAACATAGAATCATGCATCAAAATAAACCATGATAAACACACACATATTTCATAAAGGAAAAAGATTGTGTTCTCATTTATTTAAAAATTTTAAATCAAAATTTCAAAAACTGTTTTCTCAAAGAGTAAAAAAGGTCTTCAACGCTCTTTGACAGGAAAATTTTCAATTTCTTAATCTATAAAATACATAAAAATTAACGAAAAAAGAAATGAACAACGAAAACATTAGTTTTTGTTGGCATTATTTATAAGTAATAGTTTACATATAGCCCCACATAATTCCTCTCCATTTTTTCCTTTAAAGATTTATAAAACATAATATTTCTTATTAAGTTTAAAGAAGAAAGGAACATATATATTTACAAATTCAAACCAAGTTAATCATTATAAATTCAAAAAAATATGGCTGTTTTATTTTAAACTAATATTTATAACTAATTATTTGTTAAAGATATATTTCTACAAGTAATAAAAATTTAAAGTGAACTTGAAATTTAAATTATTATAATCTATTTGATTTTAATGGAATATTAAAATGAACTTGTATGAAGTTATTTAATATGATTTCATTTAAAAAAATCAGTTAAATAATTATTTTTAATATTCAAATTAGTAGGATACATAGTATGATGATATATATTTTCTGTAAATTTTGTGTCTAATTATGTAAAAATCAGTTCTTACGCTATCATTTATTCTTTTTTTTTAGCTGCATTTTATTTCTCTCTATTCTTTAGTTTTGTTTTTTTTATAAATCTAATTTCTTGCATTTCTACTGTTGTTAGTTAGAACCAAATAATACGTAAGAATAGTCTATGATCAAATAAGTCTATTCTCCATGTCATGCCATTTTTTCACGATCAGGAACACAAAAGACGTCATAATCCTTATCTTATTACGCATTTGCTTCGTGTAAATATAATTTACAACTGTCAAAATAATAAACATGAATAACTTAGGGTCGGATTGGTGTAGTCCGAAACAAAAATTGAAAGGCTTCTTTTTTTTTAACGGCTAATTTATTGATTTATATCATCGTATCCATGATTACATTGTTAGTAAGAAAATGAGGACAGAGTTCATATAAATACCAACTGAACGGTAACTCCAAAACCTTCTTGGCTAGTATGTCTGTACATGTATTTCCCTCGCGCCGTTGAAATCGGAAGATAACTGAAGTGAATTGTGATTTCCAAGCTCGTATGGTTTGGACTTATCATTGAGGCAGTTGTTCACTAGGAGATTATCGCCTTCAAAAATAATCCTCCGGTATCCCAGAGACCATGAGGATTGGATTTCCCAGATTATGAGTGCAGAGATTTCTGCTTTTTCTGGGGTGTGTTGTCCTTCAAATTATCCCATTCCGCAGGAGACAAAATCGCCATGTGAGTTGCGTATAATCCAACCCATCTCTGAAGGTTGATCTCCATTATAATGTGAAAAATCATAATTACACTTGACCCAACCAGCCGGAGGCAGTACCCATTTTTTCGAGTGTGATGAAGATAGACGTATTTCATCGGTTTGGGTACAGCGTACCCATTCTTGACAACAATCTGTTTCTTATTGAAAACAAATTCGTTTCGACTTTTCCAAAGCCGCCAGAGGATCGCGAAACCCAGAGCTTTGATTTGCGGTGTCGCAGCATTGTGATAGCCATTCACAATAGTTATCCAAAGATTATCATCCAGAGAACGGTGAGTGTTCATGAGTTTATTAATAGGTGCAGGTGACTTTGCCCAGACATTCCGAGCGTAACAGCACGTAAACAGAGTATGGTTTGTTGTTTCATCCTCGGATATAAATACCATCTTCTTTAACAAATAAACATGAACTTAGTTTTAAAAATAAGACGAGCGAAATGAGTGAAAATTTAGAGTGAAAGTATGGGTAAATAGTTTTTAGTATTTCGAATTCATACTATTTTTACAAGATTAAAAGCAGAGAAAAATAAGTAAAAAAATAGTGTGGTGAGCATCCATTGATTCTAAATCTTAATTCTCCTCTGCTATTACGTTTAAAGTTTCTATTTACTCCGCCTAATTTAGTATTTATATCCATTGTTTATTTTCTTTTCTTCTCATCTAATTTACCTTGAATAAACAATGAGACTGAGCATTTTATGCCCGTCTCTTGTTTTCTTTCAGAGTTTGCAAGGTGGCTTTTATTACTTTTCTTTAAATACGAATTTTTTTTCTGATACAGATTTAGTTATGTTCTCATTTGATGAGGTATAGATTTTACCCAAAATATTCCAATGATCAACTTGTAAGTGTACATGAGACATTTTTAGTATTTAGGGAACAAATCCACATAAATTACAATGTTATATTATATGTCTTGTTAAAAATAATTTAAGTTAGAACAAAATAAAGCTGAAATGAAAGCAATACCAGAGCAATATGATAAAATTCAAACAAATTGTTGGACGTTAGAGAATCTTTGGGAGTTCATGGTTAAGAATATTCAGATGAACTCCTTGTACTTGGGCAACGCACTAATGAAGTCCGATGAGACTAAATTCCATATACGTTTTGGTATGGGTAGCGGCGGGCTGCTTGGTCTCCTTCTTATCTTGTTGGCACACAAGACAAGTTTTAACATAGAGTTCCACGGTATCTCATATCCGTTGCTGAAAATAGGCTGATTTTACAAGCCCCATTGTTCGCTTCTTTCCAGGGTGTCCCACCCACGGGATGTCATGGCACTCTTGGATAATGTCCCGTCGAAGACTTCCATACTTAGAGACATAGATACGTTTTCTGGTTGTGTAAAATATGCCAACTTCTAATCAGAACCATATAGTTTTATCCTCAAGAGTCAGCTTCACCAATCCCTTGGTGGTTGAGTCATGGTCGAGTCCCTCACGGGTTAGCCACAATTGTACCCTCCTTTTGACTCATTACAATAAATTCTACCTTTCAACTCAATGCATCGGCTACGACGTTGCCTTTTGGGGTTTTAACTCCAAAGTATAATCAAATTTGGCCAAGAAGTCTTGTCATCGAGCTTGTTTGAGTGACAACTTCTGAGTCTGAAAGTAACTGGTTGACACGTTGTCCGTCTTGATTTTGAATGGAGACCTCAAGAGGTAATGTCGTCATTAAGATGTTTTCGATGCTTGAAAATTTCGGAAGAAGTCATGCAGTAAGGCACCATTTCGGGGGCTTAGCTCCGATTTATAATTCGATTTGGTTATCCATCTCTCTCATAGGTGGTAACTCGTTTGGTAACTTTGGTGGCATCATGTCCTTGTTCTGCTCAAGGACTTCCTCAATCATCGGTGGAAGGATGCTTCCTTCTCCAAAATCATCTTCCACTTTCAGAAAAGCAAGAAATGATGCTTTTCCTTTCTGTACTCTTTTGATGAATTGCATTGCCAAAAGATGTTTTACCCCTCCTTGTTCCTCATGAAGATATTCCATAGTCGGAATCATGCATGGTAAGTCTTTCTCTATTATGCAGACCGTGCTAAAGGCGTGCATAGGTATGGCCGAGACTTGCTTCTGGAAGTCTAACCCCAACACGACCTTGAAATCATCCATCTGCACTACTGAGAAATTCACTTGTCCTTTCCACGCTCATGCGCTAAGTTCCACACCTTTAGCGACTCCAAACAGTGGTTTGGCTTTGGTATTCACCAACTTGAGCCGATCTTCCCCTTTGGCCTATGTGAGACCAAGTGTCTTAGCTTCATAATGGACTATGAAGTTGTGGGTTATTCCCATATACATCATTGTCCGCATCGACTACTTGTTGATGAAGACTTCAATATACATTAGTATATTCCTTGTGACCTTATAAAATGGGGTAGTCTTAAGGGCGTTCTGCAGCTGAAAGGATCCCATAATACCCGCCTACTCTTCTAGAATCTCTGCCCATTCGCGGTCTAAAAAGGCTGATAAAGACAACAACTTTGAATATTCCATAGCCTGGTGCGGTCCTTTGCACACATAACACTCGCTTCTCGGTACAAAGGACCGCTTTTTTGCCTCATACATGTCTCGGCTAGATAGTTTCTCCTGGTTCCGAGTGCCTGAAGAAGTGGGTTGGTCCCTCCTTTCTCCTCCAGATAACTTCTTTGCCTCATACCTGTCACGGCCGGATAGTTTCTCCTGGTTTTGAGTGCCTGAGAAGTGGGTTGGTCCACACTGCTGCAACTCTTGTTTTGTGCATCCTTGAAGCCCATCGATTAAATGGAATACCAAGTCTTGATCGGCTTGTACCCTTTTGTCGAAATTCTCTTAATTTCCCCCGCGCCTCATAAACTACGTTCTATAAGTAGAATTATCGCCTAAATTCCCTCTTGAATTCTTCACAAGTATCCATCTGACATGTACCTCGCTCAATATATGTATGTCGCCTTCTTCAACAGCATGATCGTATATGTGAGGTAGGATGTTGCTGCTTTGATCTTAGAAAACTCGTTGGTAAGACCAAGATTGTGGCAGTACTAATCCATTTTCCAGAGAAATTTCTCCACTTGCTTGGTATTCACCGTGGAAATCCACATTTCCCAAGTCTGAGTTGTTGGTACCTCTGTTCGCAACCGCCCTTATGCACAACACGAGATATTCTTGCATCACCTTGATGCTTACCTTCAATGTCGGGAACGCTTCCATCACCGACTCCTCTAGCTTGATAAACCCGGACTGATCGTTGGGTGACCAAACTCTACGGCCGTAATTTTACTTTGCCTCAAGCAGATGGACTAGTCATCCTAACTTTTCAACAAATCCGACCCTTTGTGAAAAAAGAACTTGGAAAAGATAAAGGAAAAGAGTAAAGATTGTTGGATTCTCTGATATTAAGAGAAATATTGGATGCAGGGATCCAACCCCTATCTCTACAATAATACCTCCAAGAATGGATGGTGATGATTAATATAATCTAAGGGCCAATATTAAAGATACTGCATTGATTACAACATACTCAGTATTGAAAGGCTGATTTATAGGGATTGGTATACTGATTGGACAGATTCTTAGAGATATAACTTTGTTGACCAAGTCTTAAGATATTTCCCAAAGATCTTTCATAAATGGCACCAACTTTCTAGAAATCTTTACAAAAATCAGCCCAAAAATACCAAGGGAAAATTAAAGGAAAGAGGGGATGAACAATGAGTAACCTCCTTAGTCCGGTCCATATCGGTGATGACGTGATTGGGCCTTGACAACACGCTTGATTGTTTTTTGATGTGGTTTAACTGGCTTAAACCTTCCGGTTAAGCTTTGATTTTTGTCAATTAATTAGTGAAAAGAATGGAAATAATTAATCTAATTGTTTAAATTGCATTTACTTTATTTCTGGATATAATTAAATTGTTAAATTCTGAATTGATTAATCCTAGAAAATTTAATTTAATTATTTATTGAGATGTATTCTTTCTTTGTTTTTTAAAATTACTTAATGTGTTGAATTTCAAAATTTTTATGTTATTGTATTAATTCAATCTTGGTCCTTTTGAACATATTTAATTTTGAATATGACCATCATGGAGTTAGCAGTCTAAATTGGGAAAATATTTATTCATATATTTAAATTTGTATATCTGATTTATTCTCAAAGACTGTTTGACAACGAAAATGTTTAGATAAACGTTCGAGATGACAACATGTTTAGTGAGTCGACATCTTAAACTGGGAATGGTCTATAACCTATAAACCTTGTGTGCTTTACAGATTGGAATTCTGATGTTTATATGAATTTCAAAATTCTATATAAACTGGTTGCGGTGGAAATATTATTGGTTACAAATCTAGTTAGTCGACGCACCAAATGTTCAGTTTGGTAGTGGTCTGCCACATGTATTATGTCAAGTTCAGATATTTATCATATCATCACGTTAGTGCCTAGTGATGTTAACAAGGAACTAATGGTAGACAAGTTCAGCTTTGAGGACTTCATTGTTAGGCTGCAGAGTGAATCTGCAAATCACAAAGCCTTATGAGGTCATGTTTTTTAACAAAATGTGAAGTTGTTGGACACAAGAACAAGGAGAAACCTAAGCCCCCTTTCAAAAACCTCCAGTAGCTTCAAAAAAGTTGAATGCTTCAAAGAAGTTCAATGAAAAATATCATAACTGTGTCATGATGGCTCACTAGGCTGTCGCATGTCATATCATTGCTAATTAATGATGTGGTAAAATTGATAGGTGTAGTCCAGTTTCTAAAGTCAAAATGGTTGGGAATAACCAAAGGAAATGGTGGCATTACTACAACCAATAATATCTATTGTGATAGATAGTATACTTGTTAAGAAGCAAGAAAATGACTTTGAAAAAATTCAAAGCATACAAGATGTAAATTAAAAGCCAACTTTAGAAAGCTATGAAAACAGTTACATGTGATGTGTTTGATGAGAATTAATGTGTTCTTCGGAGAGATGATATTATTCATCATAAAAAGAAAGAAAAAAAGAAATAAATAAAGAAATGCTCTTTATTCACCTGAATCTAATGGGGTTGCTGAAAAAAAAATACTCTTAATGAGATGAATGTAAAGATGCATGATTTTGTGTTATCACGGAAAATATGGGAGGAAGTATTGTTTACCACATAAAGTCATAGGCAAAGCGTCATATGAATTTCAAAGACATAAAGTACATTCGTACAAATATCTGAAAGTGTGGGGGCTTCTGAAAATTATTGCAGTGCTACCTCTGGAAAACACAAAGTGTTGAGACTTGTGAAGTGTCTGTTTAAGCTTATAAAAGCTCTGACAAAATGACATAAAATATTTGACCATGTTATGATTTCAAATAGTTTTCGTGTCAATGAATGTGATAAAGACATATACATATTGCTATGATTGTACTTAAATCTGATTATTGAAAGTAATAAAAACATGACTGAACAAACTAATAATATTCTAGTAGGAAGTATGAAATTTTGACAAGAGACTAAATGATGTAATTCTAAGTGATTAAAGATCATTAGAGATTCGAAAGGAAATTAAAAGGTTCAGAACATGGTGAAAGATATCATGATGTAGCAAAGCTGGTGCTCATGCACTGAGTTTTGAGTATAATGGTTAGTCATATCTTTTAATAAGATGACAAACAAACATTAGACAATTGATTTCAGATGGAGTACCCTTAATAGATTATATCAAATCACAAAACCTAAGATCCAATTATTATAAAAAGTGTGTCATGAGATCTAATTGTAAAAACATCAAGAGAAATGGGTTTAAAGCCTATGACTTAAAAGGATGTTTGGCGGTAACCCTACCTAACTAACTGGAGATTCCAAGAAATAGATTCAAGGGGAAAATTACGTCAAACTGAATCTTCCAAGAGCATCGCGAGACTCTATGTTTCTACCTAGTTCATAGGATGATGAAAAATGCTACATGTATAGTATGAGGATAAAATTTGCTTTCAATGATTTGAGTCCATAGATTTGATATATAGTATATGATACTCCTTCAGAAAAAGCTAATGGCAAATCACCTTATGAACATATTCTCCGAAATCACTCATGATTAGCTAGTCACGTTCACGGCCAAAATGAAAAAAAAAACTAGAGAACTTTGTTATGTAAGAGAATGAAACTTTGTTATGATAAAAACAATAACAATAATATCTTGCTCTTCCTTTGTATCTTCCTCTCTTCATTTTTTTTGTTTTTTTTCTGAGAGTACAATACATAAAAAAGTTAGATATGTTACATTCTTCAATGATAGAAGATAGAAACATCTGTAGTTGTACCCTGAGATTTCGAAATCCTATGCAACCATCACACTACGGAGTATTCACAGAATTAAGGAAATACATGTCTTACTCTGAAAAATCTTTTTTTTCTTTCCAAATTCGTGTATCAGTAGTTTATGTATTTTATGAAAATATTTTACAATTATTCAGTTACCCCACTGTAAAATTTGTGTTCTCACTACAAGAAAAAACTGTTAATAGCCACGATTTAGACACAAGATAATATGTGGCTACGTTTTATAGCCACAAAAAACATCAAACAAGCCATGATTTAAAAAAACTCAAAATCATGGCTATTAGGTAGCTTTCTGTGGCTAAATAACTATGGTATATGGTTTGTGGCTATTTGAAGCAATGTACCCACGTTTTGCAAATAGAAAATTTGTGAAAACTCATATTCATTATTAGTCACGAGTTAAATTGTAGTCACAACTTAGACTGTCACTATTCGAAGAGATTCAAGCCATGACTTGTCGCAACAAAATTGTAGAAATCATTTTCCACCGTTAGCAACACTTATAGTCGCGGAACCAATAGCCACGCTAAATTTCGTAGCTAAGTGTAACAATATCCACGACCATGTTTGTAACTATATGTAGCCAAATTGTATATGTCCTACAGCGACAATTAGATAAAAAAAATTCTGAAAAATAAATTACTACAGACATAACCGTGGCCGTTCGTAGCTATTAAAAGTTGTCACCTGATCAGCCAGTTTTGTGGAGAATATTTTCGCCATTCCACTCCTTGAATCGTGGCTATCCGCACCTATATAAATTTTTGTCACAGCAATCAAATTCTCGCCCAATCACTTAAACCTTGAGAGAAAATATTCCACATAACCACAATTATAATCGTGGCTATCCGCAGATATATAAAATTTTTGTCACACATGTCTTTGTTTCATCCAATCATATGTGTGTTCAGACAATATACGCGACTTAGCCACAATAGGTTTGTGGCTATCCGAAGATGTATATCATATTTCAGAACAAGCAAGCCACGAATCCTGTCTTCTGTTTTTGAAGAATATATTTTTCATAGCTACGAATGTACTCGTGACTATCCGTAGCTATATAAGTTTATAAATTTCAACCGAACTCTTGGAGGAGACAAAGAAATCAAACGAGATAATAGATGTATAAACGTTTGAATTGTTCCCGTCATATTGTGTGTGAGAAATTTATTGACGGATTAAACACTTATATTTATTTTGCTTGTTATCAAGCTTCTTATTTGGAGCTGGGAATTTTTTTATGTCCGTGTAAGAGATGCAAGAATCAAAAGCACCGCAATGTCGATACAGAGACGCACCACGTTATGTTGAAAGGGTTTATGGAAAATTATTATGTGTGGACACGGAGAAAATTATAAATACAACAGCGAAGCATCGACAAGTGTTAACGTAGTGGGGCATGAAGTAAGAAGTGATTATTCTAATATTCAAGTTCAAGACAATTAATCAAATGATCTCATGATACCGTTTTCCAAGCATTAGAAGATGAAACCCAACATCTATACTAAGTATAAGGCCAAGCTTGTAGTGCAAAGTCTCCGGCAAAAGGAAGGATTGAATTTCTTTGTGTCTATATCCACAACCAGACATGACAAAAATTGTGGCTCTTTTCTACGAATAGTTTGAGACGGTTTTGTGGCAATTACATGCACAATTATCCACATCACAAACCGTAGTTTCTTCCATCACTAGTCATAACTGCAGTTGTGGCTTATGTTCCACAAATATTTTAGGACAGATTTGTAGCTTTATAGGTGTATCTTCTTCCCCAAACGACCCACATTTGGTTCATACCGATATTTTCCACAAAATCGACATTGTAACAACTCACTATCTTTTTTCTTCTAAAATAGCATGCAATCCTCCTCGCAAACATCAATCTTATGACATGGCAATCCTAGCGATCGTATCAATTTTTTCGTCTCGTAATACAATTTTTTTAGGTGCTTTATTAGACAACGGAAGCACAACTTTAAAGATTTGAGCAATATCGTCCAGCCATTCTTCCGGACGATTGAAATTGGTCTTCCAATTCATCACCTTTGATGTCAGGTACAGTCCAAACCAGTCATATTGCGGACTATTTTCTCGTCAATTTAGAAGGTGCCATATTGGGATCTTGATACTGTTCGAGTAAGCTTGATCCCTGCTATCCAAAACATTCAGCCCTACTAGATTTAGAGTTATTACTATTTTAATATGAGGCGGCGAATATTTTCAAACTGATTGTGGGTTCATCTGGATTTTTTAGTTTTATCGAAACATGACGAACACGTGAAGATCTACATACTGCTAGAAAGCCCTGAATCTCAGATTTCTAAAAAAAATATGAGTTCTTCCAGATTAGAGTGGTGAATAAAGAGATCTCTCTGTTTCCGTCTCGTATGTTACAAATTACTCGAATCTCTATGATTGATATGACAACGTTTGATCAGTTTCGGTAGGAGAAACAAATGGATGATCATATCTGATGTGATTGATATAAAACTTGGTAATAACGTTCATGACTGACATATATCCACATGCAAAATCGGATTATCATTCTGATTAACAGTATAACTATTTTCGCAAGCCGATTTGTGAAATACGAATATAGGATCAGACAGAAGAGGAGTTGTGTTGTTGGGTCTACAGTTATCCTTTAGAGTTAATATTTGGTAAGGAGAACCATGGGACTTATAGATAGGTCTCTATAAAATATTTCTATGGTACTTTGGGAGTTACGATATCTTTATTGAGATATTTCAGTGCAGCTTAAAAATCAAACCAGTCCAGTGGGAATGAGGTGTTTGGACATGCATATCAATTTGTATCATGTTGAAACTTTGCAGATCCTTCAACACACATAATTATAAGCCTCGGTTGAATTAAGAACAACTTATTTGAGAGTCAGGACACAATTCCAAAAAGATGAGAAAAATAAAATAAAATGTTCTTAATGGTTAAGTTACTGAGGTGAGGGTATGTCATTATGTTGTATAAGATGATAAGTTTTATGATGCATAACTGTTGCTTGGCTTTGTATGTTTGGTTACTGAATTATATTGATGTATAGTGTGAATTGCCCTCACTGAATAATTCAATTTTCATCTCTGTTTTTCCTCTTTTTATTATGTGGAGGTGTATGTTTGTTGTTCAAATTTGGATGTGAGACCTAGAGCTCAAAATGACCGAGAACATGTATTATAGTCAATTATTTTTGTCTAAGTCAAAATGATGTGTTGCTAATCCCTTACCAACCTAGTAACTCTTGTGGTTCTTCAAGATTGTTGATAAAATGGCTTTAGCGTCGGGCCAATCTCAGTATAGGTTGAAAGCATCTCAAACAACTTCTTGGATTTTTCTTTGCCACGTAGCCTATGGTGCATCTACTCATTTATGTGTTGCAAGTAGTGGTTTGTGGCTTACTTACTAAATTTAGGACGGATGGTTATGGTAAAGTGCGGATGCCAATTGTACTCTTTATGCGAGGAGGATTAGCAAAAAGTAAAAAAGATATTAGTGTTAGTTCTTCCAAAAAAGTAAGAAAGATAAACCATAAAATTAGTGTGTACTAGATATTTATCTACGCATGAATTGTTTGTTTAAAAGATTTAATTTATATTTTGGTTGTTTGTTCTCAGTGGAGACCAATAAAAGAAACAATTAATCATGTCATATTTTCATGTCCTCTGGCAATTCAAACATGGGCCTTATCACAAGTATCCTAAAATTTGGATGTTTGTTCTAGGATGGCATTTTAAAATATGGTCCTTATCACAAGTATCCTCAAATCCGGATGTTTACTACATGCAGAATTGGAAGCGTTTATATCACTACAAGAAAACATAAGTTTAACAACCGGCCATTTCGATGCAAAATCGTTGCTATATCGCTCTCCCAACTAGTTAACGATGAAACACAATTTGTCGTTAACTGATCGTCATTAATAATTATTCGACGGTAAATCGTCGCTAATTATCGACGCTTAAAAAATCGTCGCAAAAGAGATGGTAAATATTGTGGGGAATTCGTCGTTAAGTACCAACCGATTAGCGACGATAGTCGATTCAACATTAATAAAACGCTAAATCAAAACAAATGGACAGAAGGTCAATCGTTGCTAAATCGTTGCTAAAGTTCCGGTGCTTATTCGTAGTTAAATTTTCGTTGCTAATTCGTAGCTAAATATTGGTTGCTAATTCGTAGCTAAAGATTCGTTGCGAATACATAGCTAAGGTTTCGTTGCTATTATTCACATACATAAATTAGAGTATTAGAAAATAATATATGTATTTTCATACATAACGCTAAAATTATTAAAAACATATATAATATATTGTAATGATTATGCATCAACACTATAATAACCATATTTTCTTGACCGCGTTTAGCTTTGACCGATTCGTCTTTGTAATATATAATACATTTATGTACTACTATAAGTATGAGTGTTACCCATATAACTATTGTAGCACAAGTGAATGATCATTAAGAAAATTATCTCTCTTCTACCATTTTCTTCCACTCTCTCATATCTCTCGAACATAATAATAATATAATGTTTATAATAAACATATATATACATATATAACATGTTATATGTCTACTCCGTTTATATGTTGTTTCGGAACATTAGGTGTTGCCTTCTCCAAAGAAACTGTTATCGTAGGCTATGCCTTCATGATCATGATCAGATAGAAGACTATGTCTCCTCGGATAATATTTATGGATTGAAAGCTAAAATACCCTTTTTAATCTTATATTAGTGGAGTGGAAGAAAAAACCTCCTCCTTGATTCTCATGAAATGCAATGTGGAAAGTTATGTCTCTTCTTTGAATTTACGGCAGGCTATGCCTCTTCTATCATTTGAAAATGTCTTTAAATTTCTGTCTTAAATTTTTGCCTATAAGCTTCTGCATTTAAATTATGATTTTAAATTATGACTAGTACCATCGATATGTCGAAACCGAGAACATATAAAAAAATGACAAAAGCCATGTAATTACGCTAACAAATCCATGATTGTTCATATGATATATACATATATAAATAATAAGAAAGATCATGAAGATGTTCGACAATGAATTTAAAAGTCAAAAATATGAGTGGTTGAATCTCTAGGAAAGAGGGTGAACCAAGCATTGGGAGTTGATGTACATCTTCCATGAAGGTGAACAAAATAATAAACACATGATAATGAAACATAACACTCATTCAATTAGGATCAGCTACATTCCAATAATGAATGTTTCGTCATCCTATTGAAAGTAATTGTTATGGACAAGTCTAAGAAAATGTGGAAATGATGTTGATATGAGATGAAAATAAATTGGGTCTCCTTACCTATAGTACACCAAAATATTAAGCCGGCTTATTAAGAAAAATCACAAAAAGCAAAAGGAATGGGTATTAAAAGAATGGAGGCCTTGTTTTTGATAATCTAAGTGATTATACTCATCTCGATGCAGCATATTCATTTGTTGATCCAAAAGTATCAATATGAAACAAATAATTAATATCAATGTGACATAATGTGGAAAATACAATAAGAATCCAATATAGTTTTTAATGTTTTGATTTTATTATGATATGATATTTATATTATCTATCTTTGGTTCATCAATGCATCTGTGATGAATATTGTGACCCTGAAGAAATCACAATTTGAGATTTATAATGTCTGAAAGACAATGCTAAAGTGCACACAATAATTGATAAAAAAGTATTACTCATGTCTCAAAAATAAAGACTCCACCGAAAGTGGCAGTAAAATTTTTGGTAATGTAAAAATTCTTATGGGTTCCGGAATACCTAATTCTACAATCCCAAGGGGAACAAATTTTAAATAAACGATGCGCTAGATTGACCCAAAATCTCACAGAAATCTGTTGAGTTTTAAATATATCCGAAAAAGTGGATACCATTTTGAGACTAGAGTAAAAATGACATTGAATATCTTTGCATTACATGAGAGAGGACACATATATTGCAATAATTGAAAATATTATCCTCCGGATTATATTGCACAAAAAAATATGATCCAATCGTATGTAACACCAAATCCAAAGTTTACTAGTATAATCAAATTTTAGCATGAAAGGCTAGGACATCTTGGTTCAGTCATGATGAAAAAAATTGTGAAAAATCATAATGGCCATCCGTTGAAAAACGAGAAAATACTGTATTCTTGCGAGTTTTTATTTCATGTATGTTCTCAAAGAAAACTTATAACTCGACAATCACAAGCTAAAATTGGGAATGAATATAATGGATGTATGTACGCCGATTCACCCACCGTGCTGGCCGTTTTTATACTTTATGGTATTAATTGATGCATCTAGTAAATGGTCATATGTATGTCTATTGAAAAACGAAATACGGCTTTCACATGATTCATTTTCTAAATAATCAGGTTGAGAGCACAATTTCCTAAATTTTCCATAAAAAAAGTAAGGCTAGATAACGCTGGTGAATTCACATCTAATGACTACTATATGTCAATGGAAATTGATATTGAACACCCGGTTCCTCATGTAGATACACAAAATGGCATGGCTGAGTTTTTAATTAAACGGTTGCAGTTGATTCTAAGACCGTTGATATGGGGACAAAGCTCCCAATTTCAGTGTGGGTTCATGCTATCTTGCATGCAGCGGCACTGCTACAGATACGACCACGTGCGTATTATAAATATTTTCCACTATAGTTAGCATCTGGCCATGAGCCAAATATATCTCATCTCTCTGTCTTTTTGGATGTGCGGTTTATATGCCGTTAACCATACCGCAAATAATAAAAGTTGGGTAGAAAAGGATCTCTAAATATATATTGGGTATATGTCACCAAGTATAATTAGGTATTTTGAACCGGTAATTGGTGATATGTTTACAGCATGTTTTGCCGATTACCATTTTAATGAAGATGAATTTCCAGATTTAGGGAAAGGAATTAAAGAAGTTTCAAAAGAGATTACATGGTGCACAATATCTTTGTTGCACTTTAATCCCTTTACGAATCAATGTGAATTTGAAGTTCAGAAACTTTATATTTACATAATTTGACAAACCGATTACCAGATGCGCACACATATATAAAAAAGTGTCAAGAGTCATATATACCTGCTGCATATGTACCATCAAGAGTTACTGTTCCCAAAGAAAAGATTGATGGGAACATAGTAAACCAACCTAAGGTTCAATTATAAAGGCAGAAAAAAAATTAGGAGAACAAAGTAAAAAGGTTCCTGAAAACCAATTGAAAACATATCCTCAAAACATAAATAAAAAGATTTCAAAAAAATCAATTAAAGAAAAATATCCAAAAGACAAAAAAAGGTTCTAGAAGAACCATGTAAGGAGATGAAAAAAAGAAAATATGAGATTTCTGTCACCTTCTTCCGGAATAGAAAATTGTGCATCAGAAATAAAATAAAAGATATTGGTGGAATATTCTTTTCTCTGTATCTATAAAAATTAATCATGAAAGTGATGATCCATATCCACGGTCTATGTCAGAATGTCAGAAAAGACATGATTGGCAGAAATTGAAGATGGCCATACAAATTGAATTGCTCTCCCTCAATAAAAGAAGTGTTTTTGGACCAATTATCACAACACCTGAAAATATAAAACAAGTTGGGTACAAGTAAGTATTTTTGCGAAACAAAAATGAGAAAAATAAGATCACAAGATATAAAGCCCGATTTGTTGTCCAAGGTTTTTCTCAATGACAAGGAATTGATTATGAACAAATATATTATCAGGTCATGAATGCATTTACATTCAGATATTTAATGAGTCTAGCCACATCTAGAAATCTAAAAATGTATCTTATGGATATTGTGACATCATATCTATATGGATCGTTGGATAATGATATGAAGTCCCGGAAGAATTGAAAATGCCTGAAGCATTAAGTTTAAAACCTAAAGAAACGATTGCGGTCAAACTACAGCGATCACTTTACGGATTACACACATGTGGTACAATCGCTTAAAGTGAATATTTGTTCAGCAAAGGCTATGTAAACAATAATGTCATTGTGTATTGATTCAGCAAACATCATCTGGTTTTCTTATCATTGTTGTTTATATTGATGGCCTCAACATAATCGAAAGTAAAATGGAGGTTAATGATGCACGAAATAATATGAAAAAAGAGTTTGAAATGAAAGATCTTGGACAGACAAAAGTTTGTCTCGGGCTTCAGACTGAGCATCCGAGAGATGTAATATATGTGCATCAATCAAACTATACCAAAAATATCCTTAATCAAATTATACCAAAAATATCCTTTGAGTTCTCCAATGGTCAATAAATCGCCTTATGTTGACAAAGATCCATTTTGACCTTGTGATTATAGCAAGGAATTATTAGGTCATGAAGTACCTTATATGAGCGCTATCAGTGGGCTTATTTATCTTGCAAATTGTACCCTGTCAGATAGCATTTGCTACTAATCTAGTTGCAAGATACATCTCATCTCCTACACGTAGACATTGGGATAGAATAAACCATATGTTCCGTTATCTCCAAAGTACGATTGATTTAGGATAATTTTATCCTATAAACTCCGAGTTTAGTCTAGTTGGTTTTGCAGATCAGATCCACATAAAGTTTGATCACAAACTGAATATGTTTTCACAATTGGGATAACTTCAATCTCGTGGCGTTCCCAAAAACAGACTTTTGTTGCAACTTTTTCGAAATAAGCAAAAACTAATGCGTTTCAACGTAGCATGTAGAGAATGTGTATGGCTCAGATCTATGACTCAACACATACAACAAGCAAGCGGAATAGTTACTAAAAAGGAGCCAACCAAAGTATTTGAAGATAATGATGCATGTCTCGCCCAACTTAAATGAGGTTATATCAAAAACGATCGAGAAAAACTCATAAATAGACATCCAGTATATTTTTTAAAGTGATAATGCAGCCGATTTATTCACAAAAGCGGTTCTCACTACAATATTCAGAAAACGCTGTTCATAGCATCATGATGCGTCATCTACAAAATCTATGAAAGATTTATTATAATTTTCAAAGGGAGATTACATCATTCTACTATCTTTTCCTTGTCCTAGTTTTTATCCCGTTGGATTTTTCTATGTTACGGATTTTAGTGAGACAATACGTAATACAAGACATATAATCAAGATGGAGTGTTAAAGAATAATGATTATACATCTAGATTATAATAGTCATATTTTATCCACCGTCTTTAGCTTTTACCGACTCTTCTTTGCAAAAGTTAATACATTATGTTCATAATTCCGCATCTTGCATAGATTTACAAGTTTAATTTATTAAAAACATAAACAATTGAATATAAATATTATTATATAAATATTAAAATAATAAGTTTATATATTTTACTTTATTTTTATGCATATATTTAGTTTTTTGATATTTCTCTATCACTTATTTTTGTTATGTGTATCTATTTTACTTTATCTTTATGCCTATATTATTTTCAAGATTAGCTTTTATTTTTAATTCGATCTCCATCATTTTTTTGTCATCTTTGATGTTGTACGATTTCGCCTCCCAACATCTCCACATTTTGCACATTTTGTTCCTTGCTAAAGAATATTTTCCTTTTTTATATACACTTCTTTTTCTGATCATTTGCGTATTTTTGTGTTAATTTGAGTGATAAAAGTTTTTGGCAGAATTCACTTTTCGCATCTAACTTTATTTTTATTTATAATATATTTATTTTAAAAATTAATTTACATAGAATTTTTGTTTCTCATTTTCTTATGCAATTTAAAAGTCATTAAAAATAACATAAATTTTAAAATATATATATATATATATATATCTATTCTTCATAAGTTTTATTCATATTCATTAACAATTCTTTGATCTTGAATTTTTATTATATTACAAATTGGTTCTAATTCCATACACTATTGGGTTTAATTATTATTTTTTATATTTTGTGTCTTTTTGTATCATTTAGATTTTTTGAATTATTATATTTATAATATAATATAAAACAGTGTGAATTAATTGAGTCATTAATATATATTTTTTTATTTTGGTGATGTGTATAGTCTAAATGAATATATTTTTTTCTGAGGTGGATAATTTAAATGAAGAAAAAAAGTTGCTAATTCTATATCAAATTTATGTACTATTAAAAATATGAAGGTTACCCATATAACTATTGTAAGGCAAGTGAAAAAATCATTAATACAATCATTTCCCTTCTTCTACTCTCTCCTATTCTCTCTTATTTCTCAAAACAGAATAACAATATAATATATCTGAATATATAAACAAACACATATATACATACATATATATATTATCATTTCTTACCATTATGTAAGTCTCGATTCTCTTTGTAAATAAATATAATAGCACATGATATATACTAATTGAAATTTACTTTTGCTTCCAAAACCTAAAAAGTAACAGAACATTGAGACATCATTGGTTAAATAAAAATGATACAGAATTTTCAATAATATATGGGGACTGAAATAAAATGTGTTAGTGGAATGTGTGTTTTGGAGTCAACCATTTTAGGATCGGGAATACACTCCAATATATATATATGTCTACATATTTTTTATGACATCTGATATATTAGAAACAAAGACAAAAAGTTGTACAAAGGCATTACAGCTAAAAAAACATAGTCTCAGAACAAAGAAGAATCAAAGAGATATTTCTGTACAGCAAAAATCAAACTATAAACGAGATGAAACTGACTCATGTTCAAAGATTTCATGAAGCCAAAAAGGATATCCTCTAAAAACATAGGAATGAATATGAGGACCATATAAAGCACTTTGAGCAATGATAATTGCTCTTCTATTAGTTGCAACAGTTTCAGATTCTAATTTCCATTCAAAAAGATCTTCCAGTGCTGAGTTGATCTCTTCAATTTGATATCGAAAGAAAGGCCAAGCTTTAGGACAAGATATAGCCCAAATCCGGTCAACAGCCTTGGTGACAAAAAATATTCGATTCAACCGTAGATCAACCATACTCGTGTGAAGCAAAAAATATTTGATAGCCCATATAACCATGTGAAGCTTGGCGTTAGCTAAATCAATGATCCCTGTGAAAGCATGACGACTATGCATGACAACATGGCCCCTATGATTTCTACGAACCCATGAAACACCAAGAGTAAGCTAAATTACATTTGAACCAATTTACCGGAGGAGCATTCCATTTCTGGTTTCCAATCCTAACTCTAACATCAGTACCATTCCTTAAATCCACATCAGTATTCTGAGTTAGGAACCAAAATTCACAATCATCCTGAATCTTAGCTAAAGATCGCAATTCATCACCATTTTGCCTGCTCAGGATCTTTTTCTTTCAAAAACTAAAGATATTTTTCCATAATTTCTCAAGGATCCAAGGAAACATTCGCCTAGTTTTTAAAGGAATCAGATCTAACTTGGAGGTAACTATTAGATGATGTAAGTTAGATGGGTAATTAGCAAGAGCCTACATTTGTCTAGCCACATCACAAAGGAAAAAAACATGGTTGGTAGATTCACCTTCAGCTCCATACACTTGACACCGTGAATCAGTTTTCATTCCTCCAGAGTTGATTTTATCAGCCATAAGAATTGCACCACTAAGAATCTTCCATAAAAACATCTTGATCTTTGGAGAAGTTTTTAAATCTCACATGTCAACCTAGAGACCGTTAATAGATGGTTGCATAGTAGCTTCAATTATGAGACGAGAGTTTTTGATTTGGTTAGCCAACCAATATCCTGATTTTACAGTATAACTTCGACTCTTGTTGAATTTCAAAATCCAAAAATCTTCAATAGAAACCACTGGTTTAGAAGCCAAGTTTTAATACCAGATGGGAAGAAAAGAACCTCGAAGTTTGATTTGCGCCAATCTTTTTGCTGAACATCAATTAATTTACTCACAAACATATCAATGTCAATGATTGAATTCTTGATCAGGGGTCTTTTCATCTTTTCACATTATGTCCAAATTCTAGTCGATTTACCGTTACCAGTTCTTTTAGCTAAACATTTCTCTATAAGATGGCGACCATGAAAAATGCTGTGCCACGCAAAAGATGGATGGGAGGATAAATCAGCTGATAGAAAGTCATCATGTGGAAAATATATTTACTCTTTAGAACCCGAGAAAAGAGGCTATAAGGATCATGTAAAAGCTTCCAACCCTGCTTTGCAAGTAAAGCTTAATTGAAAACTTCAATGTCCCTAAAACCTAAACCTCCTATCCGTTTTGAGAGACATAATTTATCCCAGCTGACCCAATGAATTTTTTGTTTATGATCAAAAGAACTCCAGCAAAAATCTGTCATAACACTAGTCAAAGATTCACAAGATGCTTTAGGAGCCCAAAACATGACATGACATAGATAGGCGTGGCCATAGCTACTGCCTTAAGAAGTATTTATTTGCCCTCTTGTGATAATAACCAAAAAAACCAACCAAACAGCTTATTCTTCAGAGAAGCCTGAATGTAGTCCAACATAGAGATTTTAGAACCCGTAAAACATTCATGAAGATCTAAATAAATGCATGCACCACCTTCATTTCAATCCCTAAACTATGCTGAATTTCAAGTTTAAGCCAAAAGTGATAGAAAATTTACTTGGATTAATCACTTGTCCTGCAGCTTATCCATAGACTCTAAGAATAGGTTTAAACACCTCAGACTGAATCAGATTAGCTTTCCAAATAAAGAGACTGCCTACATATATACAAAAAGATAACATAGGAAAAAACGTTTAAATCAATTAGATTAAATGTAGTAAATTAATATTAAGCAATCAATTTGATTGTGTACCTACTCTTTAAATTTACCGCCATATATGCTATGGTCAATGTAATTGTAATCATATAGTTAAAAGAGAACAATTTAGTGGAGTAAAATTAGTAAAAACATACTTTACAAACCGTCATTTTTTATCTGTTTTTCTTTAATATTTTTTAAACTATGTGCAATGACACTTTTATCAACTCTTGAAATACTTATAATGGTTTGTTGAAAAAATATATAAAAAAATGTAGCAAGTTGAAGTATTGATAAGTTTCAACACCGTGAAAATGATAGTACGGGTTCCTCTTACAAGACCTGACAGTTTTTGATTGAGCCAAAATAAATTATTAGTTGTAAGTTTTTTCTTTGCAGCAAATATATAGATTGAGATACTTGGAGCTAATTGATTAAGTGTTCCGGTTAATGATATTTTTTTTTCATCTCAATTATTTAACATCATTATTTCATAATTAATTCATGTATCTAAATTCATCATTTTCATGATATATGGATAGAGACTTGTTTCATTTATTTGGGACACACAAAAAAAACACGTCTATTTTACTATACATATTCAATTAGCATCTAATAAACTCATGTTTCTCGCTTTAAACATCTTTTGTGAAAATAAATTGCTGGGATAGGGTGTTGTATGTTTATGAAACAAAATCATTGTAGAGAGTTAAAATTGAGTGGGTGTTGAATTATGATGTGGAAGAGAGGAAAGATGATGTAGGATGTTAAAAGATAAAAAAAAGAGATTTTGTAATATTGAAACAAATATACATAATCTTATAAACATGTAACTATTTGGATTTTAGTTGGTTTCTTAACTTTTGCTCGAAAGTTCAAATGGGTTGGAGAAAAAAATTTGGAACATCTGGCCATAAACTAACTATACTTATAAAATTATAAAATTTTGTTTCTGAGATAATTTATATATATATATATATATATATATATACTATTATTACTTAATAATATAAATTCAGTATCAATTAACTTTAATATTATTTTATCTTTTAAAATATGTGTCAAATGGACCAATAGAAAAAAATGAAACTTTTCTTATATGTATATGATTACCGTAAATGATTCGAACAACATGCCTTTAACGTTTTTCATCTGATTTATGTTGGGTCTAAGTCAACCTCATATGTTTGAACACAATTGCCAAATGACAATCTCTATCTCAATTGGTTTTAGACAAAACACCTGAGAACTACATATGGTCTCTCTTTTCAACTTGACCGCTCGAAAGCTAGCTCTCACTCTTAGCTAGAACCAGTGCCCAAAAACCTTTAGGTTCTCAATCCCTCCTAAATTTTCTTTTCATTTATTGAATTAGTTAGTATATCATCTTTGATGTTGATCTTCGAAACATTCAGGAAACCATTCGGCTATTACATCACGAATGACATTATATTGGAAATGGATATGCTTACTATTCTTAGCTAGGTAGATGACACTTTATGAATATAGAAGATTTCAACATTTTGTTTAGCCTAATTCACCAACGATGCTACTCAACCATAGAGCTTATTTACCAACTTTAACCAGAGTCAGATACTCAGCTTTTGTTGTTGGCAGAGCTCCTATTTTTTGAAGAACTCATCTCCAACTGATTTTATTTTCTCTTACTTGAAACACATGACTTTAATTGATCTTCTTATATCTAAACCAGCTGCACAATTACTATCACAATAGCCCATGACTTCGAATTATCTGACTTGGTGAATGTTAACTTGAAATATGTTGTATTCCTAATGTAACTCAACACCCATTTAACTTCCAGTGATCTTTGTTAGGTGAGTTCATGAACTTGCCAACAAGACCCACAGCAATTTATGAGATTATACCCACCATGGAATACATGAGACTGCCCACTTGACTAAAATAAGGTATTGTCTTTATCTTTCGCTCAACATTAGCTTTATCTTCTGCTCTAGTACTTTATAGCTTGAGATGTGTACCATAGAGTCTGAAAATGTTATGAACTCACTCATACAAAAGTTTCTTAGTACATTTTTTCAAATACTCTTGTTGTAATGGTTGAAGAATTCCTTTCTTTCGGTCTCTGATAATGTCTACCAATGACTCTCTGTTTCTTCTTTCTTTGTGTCAACTTCCATGTGTGATTCTTTTTACGAGAATCCATGTCTTCCTTAGTTGCAGCAGTCCATTTCTTCTTTTCTTTACAACTTATGGCTTCTTCATAAGTTTGAGGTTATTATGTGTTCATGAGTATATGCATTTTTAGGGCATAAGCAGCAACATCTTCATTATTAAACCTGGTTGGAGGTTTTTTGTTTGTCCTCGTTCCTCTATCTATGGAAATGATATAGTTACCAAATTCTTGTTTAGCTCATCCTCTAAATCTCCCAATATTTCTTCAGAATTTTCCAAGATTGCTCCACGTGCACATGAAGCTTCTATTACTGATTCAGATTGTTGACCTTCTTCTTTCTCATTTGGCAATATGAAAGAAACCTTTTTTGCTTCTTGTTTGAATCCTTCCTTTCTTTTTCGGCATTTTTTTTATATTTTTGTATAAGATGTCTTCACATAATATGACACTACGACTGATGACACACCTCTATTATTCACTACTCCAAACCCTATATGCGTTGACTCTTTGTGGATATCCCATGAATATTCCCTCCTTAGGTTTTAACTTTCTTTAGTCAACATGGCAATAAACCAAGCACCAAAATCTTCTTATATGTGCATATTCAGATTTTATGCCTGACCAAAGCTCTTCAGGAATTAGAAAGCTCAATGGTGTTGAGTGAGTACAGTTTATCATATAAACCACCATGGAGGATGCTTCTGCCCAGAATGATTCTCCTAATCTAGTTTCACTTAGCAAACTCCTTACCTTCTCAAGTATAAGGACATATTTTATGTCTCATAATCTCTTTTTTTCTTTACAAAATTCATCAGAGATTTTGTTGCAATATTCCAGAACATTGTATGTGCTAAATGCTTTCAACTTTCTTTCACTCTTATTTTCAACTAATGCAGTCCATTTAACAAACTTAGAGAATGTTTCATTTTTCGTCTTGAACAATTAGAATCATATCTTCCTTAAAAACTTGGTGTCACATTTGGAAAGTCCCAAAAATGTGAATGGATATCTTAAAGGGGATTGGATTCATTTAAGTATATTATATTGTCTTAAATGACAGTTTATGAGTTTTTTCTAAGGTACAAAACTCACACTGCTTTTATTCTAAAATCTCATTATTCTTTAGTAGGTTTTTTATCCATCAATTGTAGTCCCTTTTCAATCATGGCCAAGTCTGTTGTTCCCTTTCAACTGCTTCAACAACTGCATTTGCTTGCTCAACTCAGCTCCCCTATGCAGAAAATAAAGTGTGTCTTTATAATCTCCAGCTAGAACCTATTTAGCGTCATTAAACACTTGCATCATGTAGTCCTTTGGTTTGAACCAACAATCATGTGTTTCAAGCTATCCCAATAAGATCAAATTCCTTCGTGCAATAGAAGAGTATTTAACCTGATTTAACACAATAGAATTCTTGTTGTAGTTAACTATTTTGATATTTCCAATGGCAGCGGCTTCACATTAAGTATCATTTCCCATTATAATATTTCATCCATTTATTTCTTATATATCAGACATTAGATCCATCATGAATTTCATGTGGTATGAACGTCTTGAATCTAATATCCACCCATATCTTGATGATTGTTCAGAGGCTGTTTCGGACCATTGTGTTTTTTCCACACTTTTCTCTGATTTGTAACTTATTAAATGATTCAAACTTGAGTTATTGTTCCTGGGATAGTCCTTCTTTAGATGGTCCTCTCTCCCACATATCCAACAAGATCTTTTACCCTTTTGTGTAGATTTGCTTATGTTATAAGTCCTTCTTTTTGACTGACTTCTCTTTTTAGTTATACCTCTTCCTATAACATACAGCCCTACATCCTTAGGTTTTTGCTTGCTAATACTTTTTCCCTTCTGTTCAAGCTCTATAGAATAGGTTGATATTATTATCTCCTTAAGAGTTACGGTGTTTGTTGTACTTCAAAGTATATACATTCAAACTAGAAAGAACTGTTCAGAAAAATTGCAGCCTGAATTTTTTCACTCATATCAACTTCAGACTAGAAAGATTTGTTTGTCAAATGTATCCATGTTCTTATCCAGATTCTTGTGTTTCTCAATTTTGAAACTGTAGAATCTTTTCTTCAGGTATAACCAGTGTGGTAATGACTTGACTTGATATGTATTCTCCAGAGTAGCCCACATATCATAAGTAGAGATTCTTTCATAACATTTCTTAGCCCAGTTCATACACATAAGATTTCTCACTCTTTTGTCTTTCTTCAATCTTTTTGGGTCAACCATATCCTTATGTTATGCTCCATTAACATGGATTGCATTTTTTTCAGGATTCACAAGTGTTTCAGGTAGCACATCGTCAAAACCTAATATCTTCAACTGAGCTAAGACTTTTCCATTTCAAACCTCTCATACGTCTTCCATTCTTAATACCATTCAGAACACCAACAATCAACATACAAGCAACTATAACTGCTCAAGACATTGGATAAAAACCTTTTTTGACCACGTGATAGATCTGCTTGACACGATGTAGATCTGACCTTCGAGAGATGAATAACAGTAACCTAGTTCTGATACCATTTCTTACTTGTATTCTGCTCTAGTTACTTTTTTGACAAGCATAAGATTCATGTTACTACCAAATTTCATGTTCGCTATGTGCATATTTGATTGTTAATTGTACAAAAAAGTAAAATAGACAGAAAGTTGTACGAATTTACAAGATCAACGTGATGATTTTGGTATGTGTCCGTGAGCTCAAAACCGAGCTCATTAGAATATAGTTCTAGGCATTCAGATATATGGATTGGATGGGATGGGATCGGATAGTTCAGGTATCGAGTATTTTTTGGGTATGCTTGTAATAAACCCATTTAATTTTTGGTTCGGCTCTAATAAACTATATTGAAAAACAGCTTTACAAGAGATCACACACCCCAACTCATGTCACTCGCCAATATAAATTTCCTAGAAATGAAGAAGAATATGTAGATCTATCCAAGAAGATAAGTACCACTCATCTATTACAAGATATTTTCTCTCACCGTCTAACGTTTTTCACTTTATTATTTTGTCGCTCTTCAATCCCTTTTGCTTCTCATACTCTACCTTTGTATATTCTGCTTTATCGTTTGATGTTAGCAAGAATACAGCTTAGTGCAGCCAAAAGCTTAACAACTTGACTTACCACAAATGCATAATCTTTGTTGTTTACTTCATCAGATTTTTGCTAAGCTTAAATCAAATTCTTCAGGCTCATCACATCAGAAACAAACCCACTTGTCTTACCCTAATTACCAAAACAACAATATTTACTCTAACCATTCAATCATAAAACTTTTACAGATATATTAATTAGTTTAAGTAGTCGATTAATTTGGCTCTAATAACGTTTCAAATTGTTTCCTAATTCATATTTGTCTTGTTACTGAGTGGTCGTCGTCATCGTCCAGATTAATAATATAACAATTTGGAAGTACTTCTATTATAAATAAACTCCATAGGTTACGTGATTACTCTTCTTATCTTACGACATCTTTTCAACATTGACCAAAATAAGATCTTTCGGCGCAATTTCATCTTTCCTTTACATTTCCTTTGCTTTGACCTCTTTATTTTTATTTTTATTTATTTATTATTATTATTTTTTTCTATTCAGATTAGTTTCTTTTTTATGAGTTTGTGTATACAATACAATCCAAAAGACGAGAGGAACATTAAAGCGAAAAGAAGGGTAAAGAAATAATAGAAACAGGAGAAGCAGAAGTACTCTGCTCTCTTCTCAGAATTTGTTTTGTACTTGTGAGCAAACTCATCAGATTTTGTTTTGTTTTTCTTCAGGTGATTTTTCTATTTTCACTTTTCCCTCAAATTTGTTCTTCTGGGTTTTCTTTTTTCTTGCAAGCTTTGTCCTTTTTTTTTAGTTCAGATCTTGTCTTATTCCTCCTTGTTCTGTTGTTCTCAACTTGGGTTTTTGAGGATTAGGGTTGTTTAGATCAACACGTTGCTGTTTCATTTTCACCTGGGGCAGTGATTGTATCTTAGCTTCTGTTCTTGAGATTGGTCCGGACTTTTCTTGAAGAAATTGGTCAGGTTCTATATATATTTCTTGGATCTTCAAATGTTTTATTATAGTAGCGGATGTGAAAACACTTTGTGCGACTCGATTTGTTATCACAGTCTTGAGTATTTGTGGCTAATCTTATTTTTGGAGCTCAATTTCTTCAGTAATATGGTACTGGACTTGCTTCAGAGCTACTAATCCAATAAACTGTTTGTTCTGTGCTTTTTTAATGCAATTATTAAACATGTTTGCGTGTGAAATTGATGTATAATGATTGGTGAGCAAAAAGAGTCAATAAGCAATTTTCTCGATGGTTTTGATTTAGTAGGTAAGCATTGTCTTTGTTATGAGAGGCAACTGTAGCAAGAAGCTGAAGTGTATTGTTTTTAGCTGCGGAGATTGATATCTTTCGACTTCCATGCTCTCTGTGGGACTGTAAAAAAGGCATAGATCATGGGTTTACTCTGCAGTAGAAGTCGACATCATACAGAAGATACAGACGAGAATGCACAGGTTGACTTGATATATGCGTAAGATTCGAGGGTTAGTTCTGATACTTAGTCATCAACAAGAGTTAAACTTGGTTTTCTATGAGTGTACAGGCTGCTGAAATTGAAAGAAGGATAGAGCAAGAAGCAAAGGCTGAAAAGCATATTCGGAAGCTTCTGCTACTTGGTATGTGGACCTTCAATCATTAGTCTTCTTATATCAATCCGTTACATGCCTCGATGAATCTTCATCGCTTGCTTATATACAACCAGAGACAAACCATTAGCGTGGACGCAACCAATGTTAACTACTTGGGGAGTGATCTACTGTTGTGTTTAGCCTTTCTTTCTAGATAACTTTTCTTCTGTATTTATTAGTCAATTAGCTTTCATGATGTAACATGAGAGACCAGCAAATCTTAATGTCCTTGTGATTATCCTTCCATCCGTTTTTCCTTCTCTTGTGAATTTCTTCTAATTTTCTGACTGATCTTTGTAAAGGTGCTGGAGAATCTGGAAAGTCCACAATTTTTAAGCAGGTAAGTCACAAGGAACATTTGTTTTAGGGTGGGCTTTATTTACAACTTATGTTAATTGAATGAGACAAACTTGCTAACTTGCAGATAAAACTTCTCTTCCAAACGGGATTCGATGAAAGGGAACTAGAGAGCTATGTTCCAGTCATCCATGCCAATGTCTATCAGACTATAAAAGTATGTATTACTTGAAACACCTAACCGGTGGTGGTTTCCAGTTCTTTACACTTAACATTTAATCAGCGTTGATCTCAGTATGTTGTACATGTAGCTTAGTATCTACTCTCTATATCGTTGAACAGTTATTGCATGACGGAACAAAGGAGTTTGCTCAAAATGAAACAGATTCTGCAAAATATATGTTATCCTCTGAAAATATGGTAAAGTGGTAACTGAGCTGTCTTTGTTAGAGTTTTTTTTGGTTAGATTTAGTACATTATCTTATGTTAGTCACGTTATTATCCTATAATCAGGCAATTGGGGAGAAACTTTCTGAAATTGGTGGTAGGTTAGACTATCCGCCTCTTACCAAGGACCTCGCCGAGGGAATAGAAACACTATGGAAGGATCCTGCAATCCAGGTCTGTTTCTGTGTGCGTGCGTGCACGTTTTCCTTACATTGGCATTCCAAGTTGCATATTTTTATTTGAATGTCTTGATGTTTCATTTTGTAGGAAACATGTGCTCGTGGTAACGAGCTTCAAGTTCCTGATTGTACGAAATATCTGATGGAGAACTTGAAGAGACTATCAAATCTAAATTATATTCCAACCAAGGTATCTGGAACTGAACTATCATAGATGAAAATATTTGAAGTAATGCTTTAAGCTAGTTAGGATTGAATCAGCTTCAAAGGATCATGTCATTAACAAATAGTGGCTTTTTGCCTTTCATATAAGCCTAGTTAATCATATTATATACAATATTCCGTAATATGTCGTCATATGTACATGTTTTTATGTTGGTGTTTCAGGAGGATGTTCTCTATGCGAGAGTTCGCACAACTGGTGTCGTGGAAATACAGTTCAGGTGCCAACTACTTTGTATTTTACCCTTCTGCGTGTTTAATTGGTGTTTTTATGCAGTTCAGGTCACATTTTTGATAAACAGATGAGAAATTTTCTGATAAATCCTAAGTTTTAACTCTGGTGCATGAGCATTATGATTATCCTATGCGGTTTGTAGTCGTCTGTAGCTCGGTTGACGACAATCATCGCAGCAATTATGGCTTGTGAGCTAACAGGTTAAAAGTGTTGGAAATTCTGGATTTGTCTGGATTGGTTGAGAGTGGAGATTCTATAAATAGTGAAGTCTCTCTGTGATGTGTAGTTCTGTGGTAAATTGAATAAAAGTGTTGAACGGTTTGGTTCCTATGATTGTCAAACTTCTTGTTATCGTGAATATACTTCTTGATGAATTCAGCCGTGGTTTATGAGACTAAAGCCTGTTTTATGCAGCCCCGTGGGAGAGAATAAGAAAAGTGGTGAAGTGTACCGATTATTTGACGTGGGTGGACAGAGAAATGAGAGGAGGAAATGGATTCATCTGTTTGAAGGTGTAACTGCTGTGATATTTTGTGCTGCCATCAGCGAGTAAGCTCCGTTTCATTATAAATTAGATTATATCTTTCTGCGGTACGAATATACCAAATCACAACTAAGTATTTGGTCATAGGTACGACCAAACACTCTTCGAGGACGAGCAGAAAAACAGGATGATGGAGACCAAAGAATTATTCGACTGGGTCCTGAAACAGCCCTGTTTCGAGGTTTTGGACCCTTTCTTATATCTTATTTGTTTTGAACTTTGAAGAGACTTATTTACAAAGACTTGGTTCTCTTATGCAGAAAACATCCTTCATGCTGTTCTTGAACAAGTTCGACATATTTGAGAAGAAGGTTCTTGACGTAAGAGCTGAAGCATATTCTCATTTGTGTAGTAGATATGCAAGCAAGTCTTTTAGTTCAATAATGCTTTTTTTATTTGATGTGCATAGGTCCCGTTGAACGTTTGCGAGTGGTTCAGAGATTACCAACCAGTTTCAAGTGGGAAACAAGAGATCGAGCATGCATACGAGTAAGCTTGCTTTCATATCACTCATACCTTCCAAATGGTTACAGTGATTTGACCCTGTGAATTTTGATAAAATGAAAGGTTTGTGAAGAAGAAATTTGAGGAATTATATTACCAAAACACAACACCGGATCGAGTGGACAGGGTATTTAAAATCTACAGGACGACGGCTTTGGATCAGAAGCTCGTAAAGAAAACGTTCAAGCTCGTAGATGAGACTCTAAGAAGGAGAAATCTATTGGAGGCTGGCCTTTTATGATGACTTATTTATTATTTCAAGTAAATTATCTATTTTTGTTTTTTTTTTGTAATTTTTTTTTTCAGAAACTAAATGACCCTAATTAATCTGTCGGGACAAATACTTGGTGATTCAAAATTTGATGTTTTGACGGCTACATCTGTTTTTATTTTCTGATTGCTTTCGTTTTTAAAGCATCTCATTTATATATTGAGGATGTCTTCAAAGGAAAATTGTCACTGACCTAATCCCGAACATTAAAGAAATTCTAGTCTGCCCTACAAGGAAATTTAATAGAGCGTCTTTATTAGGTCGTGACATAAATAATTATTGATTAGATAATAAGAGGCTTTAACTCCATTATTAATTTTTAACTTAGTCTTCCTAACTCTATATAAAAGAGTTAGCTGCAGAGAGCCAGCAGCAAAGTTCAGATGCGTGACGAAGCCCTGCGTAAATTGTTACTCAATCCGAGA
Organism: Schrenkiella parvula; assembly: GCA_000218505.1. NCBI lineage: Eukaryota > Viridiplantae > Streptophyta > Magnoliopsida > Brassicales > Brassicaceae > Schrenkiella > Schrenkiella parvula. The sequence goes on from CM001190.1 coordinate 1,642,949, forward strand.
ACCCTAGCCGCCGCCATCTTGTGAGACGATTTTCCGGCGAATCGTAGGGAACCACGTGACGGTCAACATATGGAAGAAAGCCCCGAGTCTCAGCTTTCCAGAAAGACCTAGATAGTTCCGATCCGACATATGTGGTAAACGTTATCACTGTTTCTTCTCGTCTAGCTCAATCTGTCTGAATCTCTAACAAGCGAGAATTTGACCAGTTTTTGTAGATGAAAGAAACGAATATTAGTTTGTGTAATGTAGGATTGTTTCTAGGTCTAGTATATTGGTTTGCTGATTTGTATTATTGTATGTGTGAATCATGTGGACAGATATGATCGCCTCACTGAGTAATTCATTACTCACTCATTTTTTTCCCCTCTTTAGTATGTGCATGTGTGTTTCTTGTAGTGCAAGTTAAGGCGCGAGACCTAGGACACAAAAGTGATGGGAACGGGTGTTTTAAAAATGATGTTTATAATAAGTTCAGGTGAATAATCTAGCTAACTCATGATACAATTTAGCTTAAGCGGATTTTGGAGCTTTTGGTTTAGACAAATTACTTTAGGCAAAGTTTAGTTTAGACAAATCAGTTCATGCAATGGATTAGCTTAATAATGGTAGTTCTTCGGTAAGCTCCTTGATCTACCAAAGGTTTATTAACTCGATTAGTAAAACCATTTGCCACTCAGACTTCTTATCACTAGGCTACATTATGGTTTGAATGGTGAGATGGTCGGAAAGATAACAAACTTCTATCCAATTGCCTAGTATGCGGCCAAACATAGTGTAAGGCAAGTCAATTTCACTCTTAAGAGTTAAGAGGATGAAACTCATGTTTTAAGATTTGCATGAACTCACGTGTAAACCTTGTGCATTTGAATGTTTGTGAGGTACCTGTGAGAAAACGCAAGAAGTAAAAAAGATGGAAAAGATGGTGAATGTTCATTAAGTTCTTATGTTATTCCTCTCAATTTGTGATCGTTACATTAAGTCTTTTTTATATAGGCAGAAAGATCCGGTCATTATCTGTGTACAATTGGTCTTAATTACACGGTTTTAAAACCAAAGTAATCTGACTGTACACAATCTAATATTCCCCTTCAAGATAAGCCGGAGAAGGAATGAAGGCTCATCTTACCAATGATATTCTCGAACGATGTTGGATATAAGAGCCTAGTAAAAACATCTGCAAAATGATTTGTTGTGCATATATGCAAGTCTTCAGTAAGACACTATAGAACTGTTCTTTGATGGTGCGACAAAGAGAATGTGGTCCGCTCATGGAAAAAAATGGTTGTCGGCAATGTGTATGACAATTTTGTGAGAGGTTTGACTAGCCAATCTGATTGTCCCATTGAGATAGTGAACCACCCTTATGAGCTGCTTCGAGATGTGAATTCTAAGGAGCAGAACAAAATTAAATAACTTGTTTACAACATAAGAGACATCAAGTTTAGTTATTGTCATATACATCAGTTTGCCAATCAATCTCCTGTAAGATTCTGGATCATTAAGCTCCGGTTCATCTTTGTGTTGTGTGAGCTTCAGACTTGGATCAATAGGGATCGTAGATGGCCTACATCCTAACAAACCAGCTTCTCCAAGAAGCTCCATAACGTATTTTCTTTGGCACACATATATGCATGTATAGCAATTTCGAGACAATGGAAGTATTTTAATGGTCCTAAATCCCTGAGTTTGAATGTCTTTGCTAAATCAAGCTTGAGCTGTGAGACAATAGCTTCATCATTGGAGGCTACAATAATTTCATCAACATAAACGAATAACATAACATATATGTTACCAGTATACCGAATTAATATGCAATTATCTAAGGTTGGATTTGTGGAAATCAAGTTGTATAAGTCTGAACTCAACTTCAAAAACCATTGTCAAGATATTTGTTTCAGGTCATCGAGTGATATTTGAAGTTTTAAATTACATTCTCAGGTAAAGCTTCTCCCTTTCTTGATGCATATCACAGAGGTAGCGTCATATAGGTTTTCCTGAACAAACAATCCCTGTTTATATTTCTTTTAATGCATTTACCTCTAGATCTATTGCCTTAAGCCAAAAGTTTGACTTCTTTGCTTGTGTAAGAAGTAGTTTCATTATGCTCTGAAACAACACAGACATGAGTGTGATGTTCTTCTGACAATTTAGGTGAGATTTACTTACTTTGTCTCTTCTTTTTATGATCAAAACTTGCAGGAATGCTTTTTGTTTGGCTTTGATCCTAAGGCCAGCTCATTATTTGAAACATCATAAGAATTATGTTCCTTCTGTGTAATAGTGACTGCGTGACAATCATTTCATTTATATCAAATATATCATTCCGAGGAGGAACCTTTTTTGCAAAAGAAAAAAATGTTATGAAGAAAACCACAAGCCTAGAAATGAAAACACTGTGAGAATCCAAATCAAGGACTTTGGACCTAGGTTCAAATTTTTGTCGCTGATGGGTTGAAGTGGACTGATAACACAAATAACCAAATACTCGAATAACAGAGTAATTAGGAGTCATAGGATGCAACATTTCAAAAGTAGATTTATTGCACAGTGTTATGAATAATGCATTTTTGTTTGAACAATTCAGAAATTTTCAATTCATGGGCATTGTCTAACCTGACGAGTTTGACAATTGTGTTTCCACCATTTGTAAGAGATCATGGAACATATTAAGAGCTTCGTTATTTCTTTTTGTCACATACACCAATATTGTACGCATGTAGTTATCAAAAATGATCAAAATGTATTTGTATCCTTCTACAGTGGGAGTGAAGAAATGATCTTAAGTAGTGATGTGTACTAATTTAAAAGTGTTACTGGATATATTGTTTAGTAAAGAAATGAAAAATGTTATTATTTAGCAAATTGACAAGTGGCACAATGACCAAAATTTTTTTTATTGATTCTCCTTAGAGCAAGAATATTGTGAAAAAAATCAAAGTGTATTGTTGAAGGATGTCATAGCCTACTAATTATGAACAGCTGAGACCATCTCAAACCCTTTTCTTATTTTACTCCAAAATGGAGTAACTCTCAAATGGAGAAGGAAAATTATTAATTTTTAAAAACACCTTATATTTATCCAAATTACAGATTTTGTCACTTATTTTATTTTTCATAATAATTTACTAAAATCACATTATTATTTTATGTAAAAATTTATGATAGAAATAGAATTACATTATATAAAAAATAAATAAATAAAAAAGCTAATGAAAAATAAAAATAATATAGTTTTGATTAAATGTCATCATATTTCTCCCACAAATGATCAACCAAATCATTTCAAAATGAAAAATGAGTATCTCAATTTTTTATTATTCTATAAAGTCCAAAAAATTTTTGAAACTGGATTTTTCATCTTCCACTATCGGAGGTGGGACTTCTCTTTCGATATTAATTGGAGCATCGAGATCACACTCATCTTCAGTTATCATATTATGTAAAATTATACATGTAGTCATATGTCATTTAGCACATCCCTTTCCCAAAATTGAACTGGTCCTTTCACAATTGCGAAATGCGATTGAAGAACTCCAGAGGCACGCTCGAGTGCACAAATGGAATACCACCGAGATTAAAGGGAATAATTAAGACTTAAAATAAATTAAGACAAAAGAAAAATTGTTGTTTCGAGACATGAATTCCATCCAAGAGCCCAATCATCCGTGCATATGTTCAAGCTGAACAAGCACATATACTACCAAAAAAAAACTTGAACAAAAACTATATCAACAAGCTCCACCTCCATATATTTGATTTGGGCAATATTTTGATGATCTTAATGGAAATGAGAAAGATTTACTAGAGTATTAAATCAATGGAAATGAGAAATATTTATTTATATATTTCTATGTATTTTAAATTTTATTATTAGTGTCATTGCAACTTTTATTAAATATTTTTTTAAATTTTGTTATCAATGTCATTGCAATTTTTATTAAATTTTTATGTATTTTTAATTTTATTATTAGTCGCATTGTAATTTTTATTAAATATTTTTATGTATTTTTATGTATTTTTATTTGTATTGTTAGTGTCATTGAATTTTTATTAAAGAAGTTTAACCGAAGCTTAAAATGATACATATGTGAGTTGTGCTAAAAACTACATTTGCACATGATGTTTTTCTGGAAAGGTCTTGGCTTTTCGTGCTAAAAAACTGTGTTTTTACTGATTTCTAACATTTGTATTTGTGTCTATTATCGAGTCAAAGTGTGTGTTTTAGAGGCTTTTAGTCATTTATCAATTTTTGCAGGTTTTAGATTGATTGGGGGAAAACAAAGTCGTTGTGGGTGCAAACAAGCACATGAAGATGCAAGATTGTGCATATGTATCAGAGGTTTTGCATTGGATGAGAGACTTTCCATCGATGTTTTGAGTTCAATTTTGGATACAAGATATATAATTGAGTGAGATTTAATATGGAAATAGTTTGTGGTCGATATAATGATATGATAAAAAATTATGTTCATTTTACTGAAGACCTGTCTGTTTAATTAGCAGTAGAAGCATGCAAAAAATATTGGCCGCAAAGATACTGGATTGACCAATCCACTTTTGGATCGACCAATTCAGCTTCTAAACGAAAAAGACAATTTTGTACATCTTTTTTCTGCTCTATAATCTTCTCAACTCAATCTAATTCGACCCTTGACGTATATCTATATGTATATATATATTTATTTTTAATTATTTTTTTTAGTATACTTTATTTTTTTTTCATACTTTTGGCTTTGGTACTTTGTAATCTTTTTGGGAGAGAATATATCTGAACCTCTTATTACAAAATTGGAGAAGATTTCTCAACCTTCTTTATTTGATTTCATTATATTTTTTTGCATATATCTTTATTTGTTCTCTATAATCATGAGTGGGTATTAGGTTTAGGGTTTCCATGGAATTCATGAAACGCTGAATCATATGTTTTTATTTATGGATTTATTTTCTAATTCTTCATCTATTGTTGATCTTAATATTAAAACTCGATTAATTAACTAATTTTGGATATTAGGTTTTTTAATCCACCAAAACTGAATGTTTAAAAGCCTGAAAGAACACAAACAACATATCAAACTCGAGTATAATGCATGTTTAATTTCCTCAATTCAAACGACAATTTATAGTCTTAGGTACTTAAACGTAGTTACTGATACTACGACAATATATTAATTACAAATTGTTGATTTGCATTCTAGAATGCGCTTAATAATTTTCTTATTTGATTCTTTAATTTGTAATTATGAATTCCTACAAACTGCCATTTACCTAACCCTTTGTTTAATTGATCTTTACATTATTATTTAGACATTTTTGTTTTATATTTGCAAGAGACAAACCCATCATTTTTCTTAGCTTAATTCTATTATCGCAGAACCGTAGTGTGATGCATTGTCCTTGCTAGATTCAAACATTTCTATACTAATAATGTTTATGGTGCACTTGCAGTAGTTGCTAGGAATATACCAAAATCTGAAGTGAACCTTGGATTCCAGTTATTTTGGTTCGCATGGCGAGAGGTATTATCCCAATTAGGGACGAAGACTCTGACTTGCTTGTCCATGCTCTAATTCGTCGAGACACAAACAAGTGCGATGTCCTGCTTTTCCGGGAGCTCTTCCAACCCAGCGATATCACTCGCATCGTTGGGTTGAGACCTAGTCATATCTTTACTCTTGATGGGTACTTTTGAAATCATATGAAATTATGATCTTACACAGTAAAATCAGGATATAAGTTAGGTCAATCATTAAAAGATGCCCAATATCTGGGTGTGGTGATGGAACCGAGTACCAGGAGCCTTTTGAGCTATGTTTCGAAGGTTTGAGCCCCACCAAAACTTCAGCATTTCATGTGGCAAGCACTATCAAGATATGTGGCCATCTGTCAACACATCACTTACCGGCATATAGGCACAAATAAGAGGTGCCTCCAGTGCGGAGAACCAAATGAAACAATTAATCATCTGATTTTTGAATGCCCCCAAATTCTCCAAATATGGGCTTTATCGAACTATTCGTCTTATTCTTTGCAATCAAAATATTTGTGCTGATATTTTTACTAACAGGACGAGAACACAATATCAAACTTGATTTAATTACATGGGGATTCTAAATTATTCTAAATTATACGAAATTCTACAAAATGCTGGATCATATCAAACTTAATTTAATTACATGGTGATCACTGGGAAAATAATAATAATAATAAAAAAACCCAACTCGCTGAAAAATGTATGTCATAGAGAATAGATTAGGCATTGGCAACCAGGTCTTTCGTTCGGGTTCAGATTGGTTCTGTTCAGGTACGGGTCTTGCGGTTAGAGGAATTTTAGACCCATATAAGTATCCATAAAGTTTTGGTTTGGTTTTGGGTCGGTTCTTTTTGGTTCCGGGCGGGTTTGGTTCTTAATTTCTTATACCAAGTAAATACCCAAAAATTTCAGTTCCGGATTGGTTCAAGTATCTATTACCCAAAGTATTCAAAATATAGCCCAAAACCTGAAAATATATCCGTAATACCCAAAAAAATAAGGGAGTGTTATTGGTTCTATAAATTGAAATCAACTCCGGTAGATTTAAAATATGTCAGATTTTAAAATTTTTGGTTCATTTAAAATGATTCATTGTTGACTTTAGAATTAAGGTCTATGAGTTATCTAAACTTTTTAAAATCTGTGTCAGAGTATTTAAAAGTAATGGCTAGTTTATTCAAAAGTAAAAGACAAGATCTTTTGTTTTTGTTATAAATTATTCCTGCAAGACAAAAATCTTTATTAATTGGCAACTAGTGGATACAATCATTAGAGAAATATTTCAGAAATGCTGAAGGATCTAGAAGTGAGACTTCAGACTTTTCAAACTATTGATAAGCATATTCAAGAAGAGATTAACACAGAGAAAAAACATTGGAGAGATGTGTTGTTAAGGATAATTGCATTGGTAAAGGATCTTGCCAAACAGAATATAGCATTTTGTGGAAGCAATGATAAGATTCGTGAAGACGGTAATGGGAATTTTTTTGGGCATGGTTGAAGTAGTTGCAGATTTTGATCCAATGATCAAAGAACACATCTGACGAATTGAGAAACGTGGAACTCATAATCATTATTTGAGTCACAGAATTCAGAATGAGTTGATATAGATGCTTGGGAATGACATAAAAATAATGATCTTAAAGAAGATTATCATTCTCATTATTTTTAGTTATTTTTGATACTACTCCTCATATCAGTCACCGAGAACAGATGTCCCTAGTTATCCAATGTGTGGATATTTCTGAGAGCTCACCAAATATTGAAGATTTTTTGTTGTCATTCTTAGAAGTCAAAGATAAAACCGGAGAAGTGCTTTTTGACACCCTGTAGGATGTACTGCTTGATCTTGGGTTGATCATTGATGACATTTTAGGGCAAAGTTATGATAATGGGTAAAACATGAAAGGAAAAAATAAAGAGGTGCAAAAGAGATTGCTTGAAATTAATCAAAGAGCGATTTATACACCATGTGGTTGTCACAGTTTGAATCTTGTACTTTCAGATATCGCTTCCTCATCGAAGATAGCAATATCATTTTTTGTGATTGTTCACCGTAAATATTGTTTGTTTTCCTCTTCTACAAACAATGGTGAAGTTTTCAGAGAGATTGTGAATGGTATTACAGTCAAGCCATTATCACAAACTCGTTGGGAGAGCCGCATCAAAAGTGTTAAAGCTATCCGATTTCAAGCTCCTCAGATACGAGATGCTTTGTTTTATTTGGCAGAAAACAATGATAATCCGAGAATTAGAAGCGATGCTGAGTGTCTTGCAATGAGTGAAATCCATGGAATTGGGAATTTTGAGTTCTTTTTTGGTATGAACTTTTGTTTGTTGTTAATAAAATAAGCAAGATTCTACAGTCAAAAGATATGAATATTGATATTGCTATTGCTCAACTGGAAGGACTAGTATATTTTTTTAAAAACTACAGAGAGACACGTTTTCAAGCAGCAAAAGTAAAAGCTGAACAGATTGCTATTGAGATGGAAATCGATCATGTGTTTTCTAGGAAAACGTCCCAATAAAAGGAAACGATATCATGATGAAGAGCCAGAAAAAAATGGGGAAGAGATGACATTGACACCAGAAGAAGATTTCAGTAAGGAATGAGCTTGATGGTAGAAATGTAAAGAGAATATATTTCAAGAATAATGTATTGTTTTTTCATGATTTAAAATACTATGTATTTTTTTATTTTACACATTCATTATTTATTTTCAGTTAAAAAATATTAAAAATATTAAGCAGTTCTTTTTTTTAGCTTGCGATCTTATTAAATTAAATGTCAGCTCTGAGTACCCAATCGGTTTTCGAGTAGGAAAGGGATCGGAACCTATACCTACAGGTCTAAGAGTGTAGGATTCAATGGGATAAAATATATAGATTTGAACCTAATCCGAACCAAATTTTTGGGCCAGATTTGGTTTGGGTTTTTGGATCCCGTTAAAATGTCTAGGCCTAGAATGGATATGAGAGAGGAGAGAAAAAAAAAACTTTCCAATCAGTTAGGCCTGGACGGATCGGGTTTGGATCAGGTTTTTCGGGTTTTCTGGTTTAGGCATAGAGGTCCCATTTGGGTTTTGTAGATTTTCGAATCGGATTCAATTCGAGATATCAAATTTGATTTGGATTTTTGGATCCGGATAAAATGTTCAGGTCTAGAATGAACGTTAGAGAAGTGAGAAAAAGAAAAAGCTTTCAAATCTAAACTTAAACCTATGCGACGCTTTCCTATGTTTTCAAAAAGAAAATTAATTCCAAACGTTTCGGATTCGAGACTGAAATCATATTTAAACCGTATGGGGTCCAACGTGATTTTTCTAAAAAGCGAACGATGTCGAAAGATTATTTTTTCCTCGTGTTTTAAATAATTAAATAATTTCATTGTCACTGCCATCGTTATTATTCTTCGCCGTTATTGTTCTTAAGAAAAAAGCATATTCCTTTTACATCTCTTTCGTCAAGAGATCCCAAAACAACAAAGAAAAACAAAAGCTTGAGGCTTTCCCTATATTCGTTGTCTTTTCTTGTTCCATTTTTCTTCAATTTCTCTCCTTGCAATCGCGGGTAATCCTTGCAATGTGAATCTAATTTTGCGTTTTAGTGTTATTAATCGCCTCTTAAATCGATAAACGATCACGAAATCGGCTCTTACATTGATTAATTTTGCGTTTTCCTGGTTGTGTTTGTTGGCTTTGGCTTTGATTCTTGATGTATACAACCTTTGTTTCATGGCTCTGATTTTTAGATTGATCGTCGATTGTTAGAAAGCTGGTCTTGATCTTTGTTGATTATGATTTCTTTCTTTTGATTTTCTTGCAGAACCTCAATTTAGGTCTGGTCTCTTTTAGTAATATTTCAGAAGCTTAAATGCCAAATATGGATTCCGATGATGGAAACATATCACAAGTTTTACCAAAGAGGAGTCTTTTACCAAATGGGTTATTTTCGCAATTACATGTACCTGGAAGCTTCGCCTTTGAAGCATTTAGTTGCATCACCAAGTTTACAGGAGCTTTGTTTTGTTGGTTTTCACAAGGGAACAACAATTTGCAAAAGAAGGAGATATCTAACTATCAATGGAGCTTAAGCTGTGATGATTCTTCTAAGCGTGTGCGGATTTGTTATCCGGACTTCTCTCTGTTCCATATTCACTATGGAGCAAAAGATTTTATCCCTGGCTTCTTTGGAAGCATTTCTAAATCCACTATTCAGCATTTTGTTAATGAAGCTGAGAGGCTACATTCTTCTTCCGTGCTCTCCTTGGCTGTTTCGTTGATACCAACTTTACATAACATGTAAGTTCTATCGAATTTGTTTACTCATAATTATGTTTGGAACATTCTCTGATTGAATGTTTTATTAGGACGGCGAGTGGACTTGCTCTGCCACTAGGGAGTAATGATGTTCAACTTTCAAAAAACGTTGAACATAGGACTTGTCAGGTTGGACGTGAAGAATGTAGTGGTTTGAATTTTCACAAATTGGACTTGAAAAGACAATCAGTTGAGCCTCGTACCGGGATCGAATTCCCAATGTTGTTGAAGAAAAACGCTTCGGGATTAACTTCTGAGGTTCATCTAGCTTTTTCTTCTCAGTTGTTATTCTCAGTCATTTCATCTTATGTTAGAGTCACCAAAAAAGGAGATTGCAGTTTCTAAAGATTGAATACGTTTTGAATTCATCTCAATTTAAGGTGCTTGTTGCAACTGGATCTCGGACAATGAAAATTATCAGAATTAAATCTCTAAAAGTATATGCATTTGGTTTTTGTAAGTGCATTCTAGCTTTGTGTCTCTCTATATTTTTCATTTTGCTACCTTTGTGGATTCATCTGTCATATATTGGTTTTAACTGGAACTTCACTGCCTTAGATGTTCATCCTTCGTCGGTCTGCCAGAAGCTTGGTGCAAAATATGCGTCTATTTCAACGAGCAAACTCGAGAAACATGATGACTTATACAAAGACCTTCTTAGGTATTACAGCCTTTGCTCATAGTATTACATCTTTTGACTAATTTACACTTTTATGTGGTTTGAAATCTAATCTGATTCGTTCGTGTACCTTTGGGTAGAAATTTCTTCTGAATCTCTTTTATCTGGTTTTTTAGGGAGGATATTGTTATGAGTGTGAGGCTTGTGGTTAACTACAATGGCTTGAAGATCAATACAGTGAGAGAGTAAGTAAAAGCTTTACATTTTGAACATCTGATAGTTCTGAACTGTGTTCTTGAAATTGCTGTGGTCCATTTGATGATTTGAGGCAGCCTCATTTAGGTGCGTTACACTGATAGATGGAAAAATAATATCTTCCCTTGTTTGTCTATTTTTCAGTGCTTTTGAGAAATCTCTGCGGGCTCGTTTGGTGAAGGTAAATGACACTGAAGCAGAATATTATACACTCTGATACGCTCTGTGAATTATGCTTTGCCATATTATAATTCTCTTCGTTTCTTTTTCAGGCAAATCCGAAGACTAATTTCCATTGCTTGAATGATTTTGGTTCATTCTTCACACAAGACATTCCAATACCAGCGGTACTCCATGGCTAAATGCTCTTACACTCGCACTCTAGATATAAACAAACAGACATTTAGGCGTAGGACTCATTTTAGTGGCTCATTTCAGGGAACAGTAATAGACTTTCGAAGAACAGCTGATGGACAACTAATCACAGAGAGTGAGTAACTATTACACTAGGGAAATCTGTTATTGCTTTTGTCTCTCTGTAACTTATGGTAAACATTTGCAGTTGGCGGTAACCTGATTGGAGCTGTCCGCAGCAAGGATCTTTGCAGTTAGTTATTCTTTCGTTTCTATATTTGTTTTGTTTTGTTTTTGCGCCAGTGTGTGTGTTCCGAACTCCCAAGGGCTGAGATTTGCAAACGTTGCAGGGGCATTCTTTGATATGTACATTGGAGATGTTCCGGTGTCTGAGCAGACAAAAGAGGAGATTGGTAGGAACGTTGTGGGAATGATAAAGAGTTGCTGAGAATCAATTTAGACGACCAGTTGCCTCTGAGTTTTAGAAGAAGGCAATTGGGTCTGGAATCATTTATATCTCTAGTTAGTCAATGTATACGGAATATAACTACTTAGTAAGCAGCTTTGCACAAGTTTTATTAGATTTTCTTGATTTGTTGTATGTTCGTTACGGTATCCTTGATGAAAGAAAAGAAGAAAGTGATCGTGTGACTTTAATAGCTGATGATATGATATGAAAGTATTGTTGCGGGTTTCTATATTCATTAGTGAATGAACAAAAAGCAATAGGATCGTGCACAGTATATTGGTATATGCTTGAGTGACATTAATACATGTTTTTGTTTTTTTGTGTAGTGAATGAACAGAGTGGAAGTTCTTTTAAATGGTTAAACTTCAATGATTTTATGTCTAATTATAAAATACAGTATAATTGATGAAAATTTTACAGTATATGGTTTAATATTTTAAATTCTTTTTTATTCAAGAATTTTTTTTTTTTGGGTCAAGTTGTGGTTTCTTTCTCACTTATGGATTTAGGATTCTCTTTTATATTTAGAAGCTTTGCTAATAAATAAATTTGAGGTTAGTGTAGAATTTCATTATCCCGAGCTTTTTTACAAGTGAAAAAGCAGTATTTCAATCCTTTTGTTTGCCAAATTTTCTAATTTCTAGGGTTCGTTCTTTTTTAGGTTTTTTTATTTGATCTCCCAAAACAAAATGGACGTTGAAAGTGTGTGAAATTTTGTTTTATCTATTGGTAGCAAAATACAAGGACATGTTTACAGCTCTTATGGGGCTCTAATGGAGATGTCTCTCCAGGAGGACGATGAACCGTTTGAGATGAAGTATCATACAAATGATGCTCAATCCGGACTGTCAAAAGATGTCTGATCTCATTCTTGACATGCCCATGAAATGGCAAACATACGATAGGGTTTGCGGGTCGCTTTCTCTGGAGAGCAGTTCCCGTTCTTCTTTATGTATGGACACGATCTGGTAGAAACAATAGAGAAAAGAGTTCAATCTTTTAATGAGTGGGCTCTCGTGACTGAAAGGTGGGTGGAAGACCCTTCAGAATATTATCTCCAATTTGTGACAGTGTGGGCACAAATCAAAAATATATCAGTTAACTACTACAATAAGAAAGCTATAACAGCGTTTAGGGATTTTCATGGGAAGTTGTCGAAGTTGATTTCGATCCAAAAAACTCTGAGAACAGAGTATGTGCATGTAAAGCTAACGCTTGATATTCTTGAACCTCTTAGACGATCAAAGGTTGTTAACCTGTGAAATGGTAAATCTAAGGTAGTCACTTACTTATGTGAGAGAGTACATAAGCGGTGCTTTACTTGTCTTAAGGTCACCCATGCGCAGGATAAATGTCCACTGTTTATAAAGCGCGAAAGGACAAGAACTTCTGCTTAGAAGAGAGAGAGGAGGAAAGCGTTTTGAGAAACGTAGTGTTGACTCCTAAGATGTCGGATCCTTTATTTGGAGTCCTAAAAGAAGACCATGTTGGTATCAGACATGACCTCCAAGAATTGCAGCAGAATCATTGGATGACATGAGAGTATATCTGTGTACTGCAAATGGTCCTGAGAAGACCATCAGGGAGGAACGAGTAAAGAAGTCCATTGATGAAGTGTAGAAGGATCCAATTGCTGAAAGATTTATTTCAAAGGAAGAGGGATTGTTTTTGGTTAAGAAGAGAAATTTGGTACTGGCAATTCTGATTTAGTAAGGGTAGTGACTGAAAGCTCATTTGTGCAGCTACTAGAGTTGGTTCGAAGCATTTGTTGGATTTGGAATTGTTGCAAGCGCAAAGAAAATTTGTGAAGCTTTCAAGGACGTTTGTTCCTCGTCATTCTGGTCTTACGGTTAAAAGTGTAGATTTTGTTGAGGCTGGCACTTCCGGGACCATGACAAAGTATATACTGTGGAGCCAAGAAGGAGCAGTGGTGGTTTGGCTTTATTTTGGAAAAGCAATGTACATGTTGACTTCATGTTTGCAGATATGTACCTGATGATATGCTAGTTCATTTTGGGAACCAAAAGTTTTATGTTTCTTGTGTGTTCGAGGAACAGATGGAAAAGAGGAGGCATACTTTGTATGAACGATTAAATCGCATTGGTAGCTTAAGGAAGAACAGTTGTTGTATGGTTGGAAATTTCGATGCGATTTTACACAATAGGTAAAAAATTGGTGGCCGAACAAGGATCTTTCTGGTCTTTTGCAGATATTATTAGAAACTATGGGATGAGTGAGCCTCCGAGCAAGGGTGATGGCTTCACCTTGGGGGGGGGGGGAGAATGAAGCACTCTCTATGGATTGAATGTATGCTGGATCGGTGTCTTGGGAATAGCGCATGGTTCATCTAGTTTCCAGAATCTAATCATACTTTTCCTAGAGGGTCTGATCATAGACCGGTTTTCGTCTTCTCAAGAGGTGTATCGTGGACATTTTTTTTTGACAAACAGATTATGCTCCAGCTGAATATACATGAAAGAATTTCTAATGATTGGTTGGCTCGTCAATCTTTTCATTGTAAAGATGTGTCAACAAAATTACAAGATTGTAGAAGAGCTCTTAGCAAATGGAAGAAGGAGAATAATTTGAATTTAAAAGAAAAGATTGTTAAATGTGAAAAAGAGCTCGAGAGTGAAGAATCATTTGAAAATAATTTTGAAGGTTCACATGCTTAAAACTGCCTAAATAGAAACCTATAAAGAGGAAGAAATGTTATGGTTTCAAAAAAAGTCGAGTTTAAGGGTTGAAGTTTGGTGACAACAATACAAAGTTCTCTCATGCGTCGGTTAAGATGGCAAGATCAAAGAAAGTTTTGGAAACTTTGATTCAAGACTGGTAGAGTGCAAAAATTTGATGCCTCTAAGGAGAATATTGCGGTCAAAAACTTCCAGGAGCTTTTTAAATAATCTAAGTCATCTGATTTCTCAGAATTTTTTGAAAATTTTCAAAAGAAGGTCACTGATACTATGAACACAACTTTGCTCAAGGAGTATTAAAAGAAGCTATTTACTCAATCAAAGTGTCGAGTGCATCAGGTTCAGACGTTATGACATGTCTTTTCTTTTAACACTATTGAAATATCATAGGTGATCACGTTACAAAGGAGATTCAAGGTCTTTTCAAGAACGGATCAATTATTATCAGAATGTTACTACACTCAGTTGTGTTTCCTGTCCAAAAATATGGATTCTTCTATCATGATACATATGCGCCTTATCCATCTGTGTTCTGTTATGTATAAAGTTGTCTCCAAGATTTTGACGAACAGACATCAGTCGTTCCTCTTGGAGCTTGTTGCTCAAATACAGTTCGCCTTTGTGGCTGAGAGATTGATCTCATACAGCATTATTATAGCCTGCACACTCACCCGCGTATTTCAGGGAAATTTTTGTTGGTCAAATCCGATATGTCAAAAGCATACGACAAGGTTGAATGGAGGTAGTTGGAAGATTTGTTGTATGCTCTAGGTTTTCATTAAAAGTGTATTAAATGGTGATATTCGGTGTCACCACCATAACATATTTTGTGCTTATCAATGATCAGCCATTTGGTTTAATTGCTCATCAACGTGGGATTCTTCAAGGTGATTCGTTGTCTCCCTTCTTTTTGTGCTATGTACTGAAGGTATAGCCCGCTTAACGTAGCAGGACAAAGAGGGGAGATAAAAGGAATATGTTTGTCTAATGATGGTCCGTCAAGCAACCATCTTTTATTTTCTGACGACAGCTTGTTTGCCTGTAAGACGGATATGAACCAATGTGAGCAGCTTCAGAGTATCCTGGAAAAATATGGGAAAGCTATTGGTCAAAGAAATCTAATATAAATCTCCTGCTGCATTCCAGATTCAAAGAAAAGATGGGAATTTTCAATGAGGGAGGAGCTGGGTTTTACCTAGGTTTACCGGAGTGTTTCAACGGCTCCAAAATTGAGATGATGTCTTATATACAAGAAAGACTTAAGAACAGAGTGTCCCTCTGGTTTTCTAAATTCTTTCTCAATGTGGTAAAGATGTTCTGCTTAAGGAGCTGGCTGTGGCAATGTCGTTTCACGCTATGTCATGTTTCAAACTGCCTATAAGCAGACATGTAAGTCTCTCAACTAAGTTATATCAAACTTATGGTGGAATTCCTTTGAGTCCAAAAGAAAAATCTATTGGGTCAGTTGGGACAAATTGTGTATGCGAAAGGACAAAAGAGGAATCTTGTTGAAAGATCTTAAATCTTTTAATCAGGCATTGCTTGCTAAACAAGTTTGGAGAATTTTAAAGAGTCAATATTTCAATGCATATATGTTTTTTGAATGCCTGTTTAGGATATTGACCTTCATTTGTTTGTAGAAGCGTCTGTTATGGAGATAATTGTTGTCTTCAGGCCTGCAACTAGTCATTGGAAATGGCTTATCTTGCCGTCTGTGGATAGATGCTTGGCTTTGGGATGGTGATCGAGTGAGGTGTCCGTGGATGAAGAATTCTCTTGTTGATATTGAATTACAAGTAGTGATATGTCATGGTTTTTGCAGGTTTTTGACTATGATATAGGTCTTTTATATAGATTATTTTCAGAGTTTTTGGAGTCTTTTCGATTCTTTACAGGTTATGGACGTTTGAAGCTTATTTGGAGCCATTGGAGAGTTTTGGAGCCAACCAAGAGATGTTGCTGAAGAGATCAAATCGTTTTACAAATTCTGGACTTGGTGTCGGTCGACACTAGCCCTGGTGTCGGTCGACCCCAACCTGGCGCACAGATTCTGACACCTATTTTAAAGATCTCTGGAAAATTACTAATTGGCTCAGAAGTTTTCTCTATTCGAAAAATAGCCTATTTATTAGTCATTTGGGTCATTGTTTAGACCTAAGTTTTATTTTATCAAGTTTTAGAGAGATTGATATCTAAAGAGCTTTTGGAAGACAATTCCAAACCTTGTTCATCCCAAGAGAAGAATTTGAATCCCTTTTAATTATCTATTAATTTTTTTTATGATTTGTACTTCAATTTTGATTTTTGTTTCATTAATCATGTATGAGTAGATTTCTTGTTAGGTTTAGGGTTTCAAAGGTAGAATATGAATTGTTAGATTGTAATTTAATTTGTTAGGTTATCGATAGAGTTCTTCATATGGATTGTGTTTAATGCTAATTATAGACTTGCGGCCTGGAATTTAGAACTTAGGTTGATTGGTAGACACGAAAGTGTGATTGATTGCTTTAATTATCCTATATGAGCAAAATATCTATTATCTATTCGCAAAGGAATTTGGTTTAAAGATTTTATGAACAATTGAACCTGGACTTTAATGCTTGTTTGAATTGTTAAATTTGCAAAGATATTTGGGATTCTAGATTTAAACATTGATAATTTCCGCAGCGAAAGTTGGTTAATTTTACAATTGTGTTTCGAGTTCATGAACGGTTCTTAATTAAACCCTTGACAATTTATTCATTCTATAATTCTGATCTACCTGAGAATCTCCTTACACCTAGCTTTTTCCCAATCAAATTTACTACATCTTTTTGTTGCTTTGCTTATTTTAATTACATTCACTATCGTTTCGCTTAATTTAAAACTACGATCTATTGTGCGATCTTGAGTCTCTGTTGATTCGACCCCTCTATACTAGGATTGCAATTCTATAAATTTGCAGAGTAGCTCTAGGGATTACTTTGGAGCATATCAAATGACAAAACAGAAAACAGCCACACTTCAGAGGCTCCAACTATAAGTGGAGCAGCTGCAGCGACAACCGGCACAAACGCATGCTATTGGAGTCATTGATATTCCACACGGTTTCTACCAAAACCGATATGCTATAGACCCACTGGACATTCAAAGGCAAAGTTTTGAGATCAAACCTTAGATGATCTCGTTGGTAAAGTTGCAAATGTTCAATGGACTGCCCGTGAAAATCTCAAGCATCACATCGAGATATTTGAGGAGATGTGCAATACCACCAGATTACCTCAAGTGCAAGCTTTTTCCGTTCACTTTGGCGGATAAGGCACATCGATGGCTAAAATCACCGCCCCTAGATCGATCACTTCCTGGGAGATATGTCGATTAACCTTTCTTACACAACTTCTACACTAAGTCCAAGACGGATGCTTTGAAGACCAAAAATCATCATGTTTCATCAACAATATGGAGAAGCTTTTCGCGAAGCGTGGGAGCGATTCCAGGAATACGGCGAATAGTGCCCTCACCATGTATACTCGAATGAGCAAATTCTGGGTATTTTTCTACGATGGAGTCAATTGTCAGTACATGAATGCTCTCAATGTGACAAGTAATGAGGATTTCATAACTAAGACCATAGAGGGGGCATACTGATCGAGAATTTCACTGCAAGTTCTAGTAAATGATCTCTGGAATATGACAGAACTCGAAAGGTCAGTAGTGTGGAATTGCAGAAAATTGATGAGATGACCGCTAAGATGAATTTGTTTCTGAAGGGAAATCAGAAGAGTGTGAAACTCGTTGAGGATACATGAGATGAATTCTTTCTCCAAAAATTCGCTGAGGAGGAGAAGGAGGAGCAGCAAGAGGTAAATTTCGTGAATGGACAAGGGTATAATCAGAATTGTGGCTTAAATCAGAATTACATAAGCATCCGAATTAGTATTACAGAAGCACCAATGTCGAATATCCTCAAGACCAAGTCTACCCTCAGCAGGTGGGGGGACCAAATCAGCAGCCTCAAGGTTTACTGGATAGATAGGGACACACAATTCAGGATTCTATAACAGCTACGCAGAGAGTTTTCAACTGAAGCAGTTTATACCAAATCACGGACAGAACCGATCCAAGGAGGAACCTTGCAAAAAACTCAGTTCACGAACTTTCAAAAGCTACAGTACGCCGCATTCCAAGGTCCAACGGGTGCTGACGAATGACTACATAGACGAACTTCAAATCTGGATGCCACTTTTCATTTTAATCAAAATGTGAAATTACAGTTTTGTAGGTTTACAGCTCTGGCATCCGAAGAGAAATTATGGACTGTATAGTTTTTTTAAGAACAGTCAATTATGATTTAAATAATTTACAACAACACGCTAAATGATCATTATTCGCTGACACACCATGCTATATAATCTATTTTTTCTTGTTTTTGTTTTTCAAAAGTTTGTTTTCACATGAATTAAAACCAGGAATACGTTAATGGACATACGCAATGGTTTACCACTTCTTTTTTTTTTAATTTATCTTGTTTCATGCTTTGAAACAATTAGAGTTTAAGAGTAAACATGGTAATCAGTTCTAATTTATAAGAAATTAAAAAAGTTGACTTTTTATCTATTTTAGTTAAGTTATTATAGAAGACTAAAATTACGAATATTTTCTGAAAATATAATATTTATGAATTTTTGGACTATTTAGTAGAATCTTGGAGAAGCGTTATATGATGTCACAAGAATAACAAGAAAAGAGGTTTGATTTTTCTGATTTTATTAAATAATTATATAATTACATTGAAATGGCATTCTTTTCTTTAGTTAATTTAATATATGCGATTTTTGGTAGTATATGTACGTATTTAGGAGTGGTCTACACAAAATATTACATTTTACAACTCGAAAAAATGATAAGGTGATTGAACAAAGAAAATTTACAGAATAGTTTATAAGAATATACCAATTTTGAGCTAAATATAAATTTGTTTTGATGACATCTATTAAACATTTACTTATTTATTATAGTAACTACATCTTTACTAAACCAAACGTTTATTAATTTATAAGGATTGACATAATCCACATAGAGTCGATGATTTACAGCGTCTCAAAATCATGGAAGACAATTTAGTTTCTACTCTTAGCAAGATCTGTATGGTATATATAGTTAAATATCTGGGAAATAAGATTTTTTATTCCAGAAGGTTAAAGTGATTAGAGATTAACATAATCTTTGTTTTGTTATAACTTAAAATCCAAGAAAAGGAGCAAAAACATGAAGATCATAAGGATATATTATATACTCCCTCTGTTCTTGATAGTTTGATTTTTCAGATTTTTCACACAGTTTAAGAAATAATAAATTAATAACGATTATGGTAACATTAACATTTTAACTTTCCAATAATGCTATTTACAACTCATATATATATATAAACATGGTACTATACATCTCTAACACTTTTAGAACCAGTAAGAATTAATTGAACTTTTAAAATTAATATTTTATGCATAAAACTTTAACGTAAAAAATGAAATTTTGCTTAAAATTCAATCTTGGAGCCACAATTACATTCACTATTTATAAATGAAAAAGATAAAGCTATTTAATCGGTGTAGAGTAAGCTGGAGAGAGAAAAAAAAGAAATAATTGAAAAGGAGAAGGAAGAAGAAAAAAAATGAAAGGAAAAAAGAAAAGGAAAAAATAAGAGAGAGAAAAAGAGTAAAAAACACCCAAAGTGTACTTTTTATATGAATTTCAAGTTATTGAACAAAAATTTTTCATTTTTTTTTGCATCAAATACTGTATTGTTATTTATATATGTTAGAGAAGGTGAATTCTAGTACAAAAATAACTGTGGAAGTGGATGAAACAAAATAAGTTAACGTTCTTATTTGTCGCTTTGGGAGGTAGCATTGAAGTGTTTCAAGTCATGGGAAAAATGATAATTGTGAATGAAACATTTATCAAAATTGTATATGGTGGTGTGCTAATTCTTGCCACACCTCAGGATCCTATTGTCATCATTATATGATAGCGTGTGCTGTTTTTGATGGTGTGAAAGATGCAAGTTGGACGTGGTTTTCAATATGGTCAAAATTATACTTGACTCTTTTAAATTGGTATCGACGACGGACAAAAATCCAAGCCTCATCAAGGGAATACGTGAGCTGTACTTGAAGTAGAGTTTCTAATGTCAACAAAGATGTAATTCCACATAAATTCAGAGAATGCGAGAAGATTTATTCGGAGGTTGAGTTCCTGCGTGGTTATAGTGATATCAAGAGAAGATATCCTTCTGCAACCGCGTATTTAGGGGAAAGTGTTGAGGTGAAAAAGTGGAAAATGTGTTATTTTCTAAGAGAAAGGTCTCATAGACACCACAAGTACTGTAGAATTGCAAGGAAGTTCTCTCTACTACCTATGATTGATTCGATTATTGATAAATTGGCTGAATGGTTTAACGAACATAGGAAGCACTCTGTTTAATTTTTTATTGCATATTTTTGATTCTTCATCTTAGATTTATAAATATATTATTCGTAGAATTCTATATAAATTAAGATATATTATTTTTGAAAAAGTTAGGCAAAATATATTGAAGTATGGATTGGATAGGAATTGCATAAATAAACCAAACTCACAATATTTTAAAACTTCATTGATCTATTAAAGGTTGAGACCATAATGATAATCAAAGAATGAGAAGTTTGATTCCATCAGCTTGTTCAGGTTCAGTTTAGATCAAGGGACATCAATAGTTTTAATTTTAATCACAAATTATTAAAAAAAATTATTTAGTATTAAGTTAGTTTTAACATTAAAGAAGACAATTATTTTTAAAAACAACATGATATCAGATGATCTGGTACGGGTACAAAGAATTTTGAGATATTTTATATCTTTATTATTTTCAGAAAAAATAATTTAGAATAAAGAATATTAAATGAAAAAAAATAATTTAGAATAAAGAATATTAAATGAAAAATATTAATAATGGTAATGAATTATAATAATTGTAATTCATTAAGGATATCTATGCAATTGACTGTTATGAAAATTAATGTGAGCTGACACGTAGAAAAATGACTTCTCATATAATTTTATAGAGATTCAAGACATATTAATGAATACAATTTAGTTGCCTAAAATCATCAGTAAAACTAAAAAAATATTTTATGGTAAGGTAAAACTAATTTTATGTTAAAAGAACCAAAAGTATAATTGTTAACAACCAAGTAACACTCAAATATTAGGAACAAGGACTTGAAAGCTTACAACTTTCTTATTGTCACGTGTAAGAGAAATAACGACTTGCATGTTTAAAATGACGGCGCACATGTGTTTTTAGTGTCATTCTCCCT
The DNA here is from genome assembly GCA_000218505.1 of Schrenkiella parvula. Taxonomy (NCBI): domain Eukaryota; kingdom Viridiplantae; phylum Streptophyta; class Magnoliopsida; order Brassicales; family Brassicaceae; genus Schrenkiella; species Schrenkiella parvula. The sequence continues at coordinate 1,664,531 of CM001190.1, forward strand.
TTTATATATATTTATTTTTCTTTGATTTCCCCCAAATCTAGGGTTTTTGCTTGCCTCATATACTCTCCTCTTCTTCCTCAGGACGTCCTCCTCCTCGGGGCATCCTCCTCCACCTCGTAGCTTCAAGGTAAGTAAGTTTTGTAAAATTAGGGTTTATTCATCTTGATTTTGGGCTTGTTTATCTTGATTTCGGATTTGTTCATCTTGATTTTAGGGTTATTCTTAGTTTTGGGTTTGTTCTCGATTTCACATTTGTTTACATATTTTGGGTTCGTTGTTAGTGCATGGGTTCAAATTTCTGGGTTTGTTCTCTTTAAATTTTCTGGGTTTTTGCATTTAGTAATACTTGGTAATACTTTGTTGATACTAGATAAAACTTTGTAATACTGGAGCATGGATAATATGAGACACCGGCTTAATAACAGAGACACTTCCTATTCAGCATCTAGCGTTAGCTCCAAGGGTCGCCGACATGAGAAATATTGTTTTCCAAACCGTTGTTTTTGCGGTGTTGCAGCAATTCTTCAAACCAGTACGACCTGTTTGAGTCATGGAAGACTAGTGTTTACTTACGTTAATAAGGAGTTAAAGAAAATCGCATGTGTCTCCTATTTTGCATAGACTTGATTTAGTATGTGTATTATAACCATAATTGTATGTGTATCTTATATGCCTGAAAATGGAGGTCACCACATATGAAAATTATGGAATAAGGCAATGATAGAATATCTCCATGACGTTAAGGACCAATGACTAACCTAGAAGATTGCATTCGGTACATTACAATGAATGGTGATGGTTATTATGTTGACCCTCAAATGATGTGGAAATTGTTTTCTATGTTCGAGACTTGATGTTCCCCTTGAAGGAGTCGTTGCGGAGTTGTGTTGAAGATTTGAATGAGCTTAAGGAGATGGTCATGACTCTTGAACGGTTTGATAATGACATCGGTGATATGAAGGAGAAGGCTCTGAAACTTCAGCCCATGGTGTTTGGAGAGAAGGAGATGAAGCTAATGATCGGAGTGATTGTTGCCCTCCATTCGGTTGTCATCTTTTTTATTATCTACTTGTTTAAGTAGACAAATTGGAGGATCTTTGTTTCCTATGTTCTTGGACTAATGAATTTGTCCTAGTTTGATAGTTTCATGTAATGAGTGAACCTTAAACTTGCTTTAATCAAATTAAGTTTCAGATTCAAACTGAAATCCTAAGAACATAATTTTACTTCGGAATACCAGCAGTACTAACACAGTTTTACCTCAGAATACGAATAGTACAAATTCATACTAAAATCCAAACAACACCATTTATATAAAGAAGGAATACAATTTTATAAAAAATCAATCATACATAATTAATATGCAACGGTTAACTTATTTTGATTAACATGATTTCTAACCTTAGTTTTGCCAAGTGCTTTATTTATGTCCAAGAAATAAAATTATGTCAGAGCACTTACTTTTAACTTTATCTTGCACATATTAGGACATCTATGCTTTGTGCCTATACACTCTTCTTGGAACTTCTTCTTCATTTTTGGAATTGCATCAAATGCTAGAAGCTGCAGATCACACATATAGTTACAGGTAGGGAATACAATAAATGATAAGAACTAGGAATAATGATATTAATAGTGAATAATCATATTTACCTCCAAAGAAGTCCATAAAATTGGAAACATAAATCCAGCTTTATCGACGAACCCTCCAAAATGATCCATCAGACGCTCGATATATCTCATATTCTGATCAAAAGACAAATTTTCTAAGGAAATGTCTTACGCATGTCAAGATCATCCACTTCTCTTATAAAGAATGGCTCTAAAGATGGTTCTCCCTTTTCTATCTTGCTCTTCCCTATAAGTATGCCTTTCATGTCATCCATTTTTTATGATTTAGTGTTTATAAACCAATTTTTTCACGTTTTTTTCTGCAACGAATATTTTGTTTTTTACTGTATAAGAACAGCATATAAGGAAAATTAGAAGTTCTAAGGGATGTTAAGTTAAATTATATAGTTTACCCAGCTTGAAAAACATACTTTAGTTTCATAAAACATTTCTTAACTAGGATTATTCGGTTTTTTCTAACTTGGATTATATGTTTTGGAGACTTCCTCAAGTTAATTTAGACAGATGTTTTCCGTGGATAATTTGGTATTTCTAAAAAAGTAGGAGTGAAAAAATTTTCAACAAGGTGGATCGTAGTCCCCATGAGATTCTTACAATTTGCAGAAACTGAACGCATGTTATGAGAAAAGCTCAAATATCTGATGAAAGAACTGTAAAAGAAGTGGATAATTAACATTTGGTATTGTGGTCTACAAAGACTGGTGATGTCATTTTGATAGCGCTTGGAAAGACTCAGATAATTTTGTATGTGTAGGATTTCATCCTTGACCAGAGAAGATAGCCCCATGTTTTCAGGATCCATCGGAAAAACATCATATCCCCATTTGGCTCAGTTGAAAATATTGTTCACCATTTGCCGACGATGTATTTGGAGAAATTCCTTTCAACCCTTTGATATGTGCCTCCTCCCATAACATGGCCTCTGATACTGCAAGCCGTAGTATTTCTCTAGGATCCTGTGTAATATTACTAAAAAATATGTCATTTCTACTCTTCTAGATATATCATAATACCAATGGGAACTGAGTGTTATAGGTACACAAAGGAAGTTTCTATAAAAGAAAGTCTAAATTGGCGAAAATCGATTCCGTAGGAAATATTCCGGGGTTTGATGGAACATTTGATAGTGCCCATACTTGTAATGTGGGTGGGCATCTGAAAAAGTCGTGATTAATTGATTCATTCTCTGATCCACATCTGGCACAAGTCCAATCACATTTTATCCCCCTTTGCTTTAAGTTCTTTGCTACCAATAAGCATCCCGATACAGCTTGCCAAATAAAATGCTTTTATCTTATTCGGGCATTTTATTGTCCATGAAAAGGCCTGTAAAGGTGTGACATTCTGTCCCCGGTAAGGATTGATGTTATCCTCGTCATGGGTCATACGTATAGTTTCATATCCCGAATTTACCGTGTATTTCCTCATTTTTGTGAAGTGCCATGCATTCGTATCTTGCTTGAGATACCGGCTAATTGGCATTGGTAAAATCAGGACTTCATCCTCCAGTGCAAAGATGGCATGAATTAATTGTTCATTCCAGATTCTTGACCCTTTGTTAAACAACTGATTGACCGTGAGTGACGGAATATAATTTAAAATTGGACATATTTCTGGCCTCAGGCGAGTGGCGGGGATCCGTGGATCTTTCCAAACTGAAAATATACATGCATGTTCCCACCCTTTTGGTAAGTATTTTATAACCAGACGTCTAGCCTGTACGATACTCCGCCAGGCATATGATGGTGAGTACAATCTAATAGGATCTAGTGGTCCTGCATTCCAATAATATCGACCTTTAAAAACCTTAGCGAATACCAATTCTGGTTTCTCAATTAACCCCCAAAGTTGTTTTGCCAAAAGTGCTGTGTTAAAACCCTCTAGTGCCTTAAATCCAAGTCCCCCTATCTTCTTGTCCCGACAAAGTTTTTCCCATGATTTCCAATGCATCCTTTTCGTGTTGCCGCATGAACTCCACCAAAACTTTACCGTTACACTTGTTAGTTTTATGATGAATCCTTTTGGTAGACAAAAGGATGACATTACGTGGTTAGTTAATGCTGTTGCCACTGATTTTATCAACACTTCCTTCCCACTCCGGGAAAGAAACTTTGAGTTCCATCCATTGACCCGATTATGAAGCCGTTCTTGCAAGAAGCTAAATATATGTGTTTTTGCGCCCCCTTGGCTTTCTGGAATACCAAGATACTTACCCATGCCCTCGATGGTTTGGATACCTAGAGCTAGTTTCAGCTCTTCCTTTGTTTGGTCATTTACCTTATGGCCAAATTGGAACGATGATTTTATAAATTTATTTGTTTGCCAGATACTGCCAAATATTTCCGTAGAATGTTGATAATGACGCAACATTCTTCCTTAGTTGCCCGACAAAAAAATAAACTATCGTCCGCAAAAAGGAGATGTGAGATCGGGGGACTCGCTCTTGCTACTTTTAGTCCTGTTCCGACCTCCTAATATTCGAGATCAATGTTTCCGTACAAAGTATGAATATCTACGGTGACAAGGGATCTCCTTGCTTGAGGCCCCTTTGTGAGAAAATAATTCACTGGGGTTGACCATTAATAAGGACCCTATACTGAACTGATTTAATGCATATCATAATCTAGTTAATCCATTGTTATGCAAAACCCATCTTGTTTAGAGTTTTCTCTATAAAGAACCACTCCACCCGATCATATGCTTTACTCATATATGTTTTAATGGGCATAAATCTCTCTTGACATGATGGATTCGTACGAAGACCATGAAACATATCTTGAGCGAGTAGAATATTATACATTATAAAACGCCCAACCACGAAAGCTGACTGAGTTTCCGAGATAAGGTCCGATAGAACCCTCCGTAGCCATTGACAGAGAACGTTCGCAATTATTTTGTAAGCGACATTAAGCAAGCTGATCGGTCTTAATTCCCTCATTCTACTTGTCGTTTCCTTTTTGGTATTAGACATATATTTGTCATATTTAGTATTGGATTCAAATATCTTGTCCGTAGAAAATTATCAAGTGGAGGACATCCTTCTTAATGATAGACCATGATTGTTAAAAGAATAATGCCATCATTCCATCTCGACCTGATGCATTTTCAGGACTCATTAAGAAAAGCGTCTGCCTAACCTCCTCTTCCGATGCCAGAGCCGTAAGTGAACCATTCATTTGGGCCGTAATTAATGAAAGGATATCTTGCAAAAATTCCTCAAATTATGTTGGACTTGTAGTTGTGAATAATTCATCAAAATATTTATCTGCGACTCTTTCAACCTCCGGTTCTGATTTGACCCAATTATCCTCCGAATAATAAAGGCCAACAATTCTATTTTGTACTCGACGCTGTTTGGTGAGAGCATGAAAAAAATTTATGTTTTGGTCACCTGCCGTATAGCACATGTTCCTACTTTTATGCTGCAAAAACAATTCCTCATCTGCGTAGGCTTCTTTTAATTTTTGGGTAATTTCTAGCACATTGTCCTGATTGGTGGAATCATCACTAAATCGGTAATTTCTAGCACCTCGTCTTTTAATTTTTGGGTTACGTCCTACTTGGGTTTATCAACAAACACCGGGGTTACTTCTCAAATCGGAAATGTACCTTTGTCTTCGTAGCTTGGTTTTGGAGGATTGGGAAAGGTTGGCCGTGAATAGCTCTTCTTTTTGACTTGTTGCTCGACCAAGATTGCTTTGGTGAAGTTTCTCCTCCAAGCTATCATATTCTTGTAACTCCATGCGATCTTAGAACACTAAGAAAGCTTGCCATAGTTGCCTCCAGATCCTCATCCGAATCAGCTTTGATCATAAGTGTTTCCATCTCTTGGAAGTAGTCATCAACGCTCCTTGTTCCTTGAGACAGCAGCCTCAGCTTTTTCTGGAGCTCTCTAAGGTAGTGGCTAGGAACAAAACGTTTTCTAATAAGAGTTAAATTTCTTCCCATGAAGTAAGCGGCTCTTCTCCTGACCTTCTCCTGGTTGTCACAAGTTGATCCCACCAATTTAGTGAATAACCATTAAATTCAGCCGTAGCAAGACTTACCTTCTTTCGATTGGAGTAGCTTTGGAAATCAAAGACAAGCTCAATCTTTCTTTCCCATTCAAGAAACACCTCCAGGTAATTCTTCCCATGGAAGGCTGATATTTTGAGCTTGAGCCCACCAAGATTGTCATCTAACCGTCCTCTAGCCTCTCTAGCAAAGGGGTTGTCGGTTTCTCTCCCACATATGGGTTTCCTTAACCGGGATCTCCTTTGACTAAAACCAGAGAAGTGTTCTCCTTCATCATCCTCTTCAGGGACCGTTCAGGTTCTTGGCCGGTTTTTCTTCTTTGAAACGGTCATTTGACCGGATTGTTGATCCAATTGGATCTTGTCTAACCGTGTGTGGAGCTCCTCCAATCCTGCACTCATAAAATGCTTTAATTCGCCAGTTAGTGCTTTCATTTGAAAACTAGATAAACCAGGTGCTACTTGCTCGGATTCATCTTGGCTCCGGTCCATTGTTTTTCCTGAAAAAAACTTAACAAACGTTGTTGAATAAATCCTCTCTCACTTATTTTTGGTGGGTCTCTCAACTGTTTGCGCTCAGATTTCTCCCAAGAGTTCTAAGTGAACAACCAGTCAAATCGAATGAGTCTAATCCAGTCAAATTGATTGCGTTGATACAATTGGATCTTGTCTAACTTTGTGTGGAGCTCCTCCATTCCTACACTCATAAAATGCTTTAATTTGTCGGTTAGTGCTTTCATTTGAAAACTAGATAAACCAGGTTCTACTTGCTCGGATTCATCTTGGCTCCGGTCCATTTTTTTTCCTGAAACTTAACAAACGTGGTTGAATAAACCCTCTCTCAGTTGTCTTTGGTGGATCTCTCAAGTGTTTGCGCTCAAATTTCTCCCAAAAGTTCTAAGTGAGCAACCAGTCAAATCCAAGAAAGAAGAAGCTTTAGAGATTTTTATCGGAAACCGATTTACCAAAAACTTAGAACCGATTTCTCATGTTCTTTTTCAAGCTACTAGCTTGTGTAATAATTATTTTTGTACAGAACTTAACAAGGCATGCTCGATTTCTTTAAAGATAGATAGAGAAGAAATGTTTATGGATTTTTTTTGTTTTTATTTATTTAAGAAAACGAAAAGAAAATGATACCGATCCTTTCAAGTGTGCTCTGATACAACTTGTGATGCAATCATGGACCATGGTATCGATCGTTTCACCCATGGTTAGACCACGTTCCTGAGGAGATCTACCCACTCGATCAATTGGAGGTTGATCAATGGATTCATCGACCAAATGGCCAGATGAGATGAATGATCGAGATAGAACTGCCTTGGAGCGAGACGAATTCGGAGATGCCATTCTTGACGGAACCCCGACCGACATGATACGACCAGATAAGGTGCAGAATCCCAAACCACGACCCAGCGATCAATCCAACGACCAGAACCGAGCTATCTATCGACCAAGTGGTATGTCTAAGACGAGTGATCGAGAAGGATTACCCATGCATCGGGCTAGATTTGAAGCTGACCAAAAAATCTTATCCACGGACAAAACGGGCGACCGTAACTTAATCGATGACGATCCAATGACGTTTCCACCCAGTCTAATGACAAGACCCCCGACAAAAGTCTTCAAGATGAGGTCACGTTTGCCTTGTTTCATGAAATCAGTTTCACTCAAAACGAATGGACCAAACTGAACTCGTGTACTGTGTTGTTTGCCGCAAAAACCGACTAGGATGACCCACGCTCATCCATAACGGTCGAGTCAAGGCCGACAGTGACCAACAGCTTGGTGCTTTAAAAGCCGACCAAGACTTGACCGCGAGTTTAATTTCTTTTATTTCCCTAGGATGTTGGCTATAAATTTCCTTTGTATTTGTCGTTTTTAGACACAAAACTTTTCATGGAATTTTAAGAGTTTCTTATTTTCTAAAAACTTAGAAATTTCTCTCGTTTGTTGTTTAGAGGTTTTAGTTGTTTGGTGCTTCATATCCTCACAACCGACGTACACTCACGTCTTGGTGTGTCACATCCAAAGTTTGTAAAGGTTTATCGATATACCATTGGGCTTTCACACTCTTTGACGGTTCGACTTATTCCACCGTCGAACCGTGAGCTTTAGTAGCCTCACCAAGTTCTCTATCATCCGCAGCAACCATTCTTCTTGTGCAATTTCCTTAGGAAGATTGTATAAAGTTGACACAAACTTCCCAAGGAAATTGCACTTGAATGAAAACATGGAGCCGAGTGAGGTTACTAACAGTCACGATTCGAGGGTGGATCGAGTCGGACCATCAATGGGTGTGAAAGCCAAAAAATATACCGATGACGCCTATGCCAACCTTGGATCTGACGCACCAAGATGTTAGTTTAGGCCGGTTGTGAGGTTAAATGCACCAAACAAACAATTGCTACGAAGAACAAAAGAGAGCAAATCTATTAGTTCGAAAAGTTCATAAAATTCAAGATAAGAGTTATGCCGAAATTTGGCAAAGACAAAAACAATATAGCAAACGTCAAAGGGTAAAATATTACTGGATTAAAGGGAAATAAAGAGAAATAAAGGGGAATAAAGCCGCAGCCAAATGTTCAGTAACTGACTTTGTTGGAGTTTTGGATTTCCTCGGCCATTATGGAAGACCGTTGGGCGTCCTTATTGGGTTTCTCGGCGACCAAAACGGTACAAGGCTTTGGTTTGCTCGGTCCGTCTTGAGTTAAATGAATTTCACGAAGCAAGACAAGCGTGACAGCTTCTTGAAGGCTATTATCACGGGATATGGTCATTGGGCCGGGTGAAAACGTCATTGGGTCTCATTCAGTTAATTCACGGTCGCCGGTTCGGTCATTCTCGATCATTTGCTTTTGAAGATCCACTTGGTCGATAAATAACTCGGGTCCGATCGCTTGAAGGGTCTCTGGGCAGTCGCTTCTAAATTTGTACTTCTTCATGTCGTACCGGGTCGGGAGCGGTACGGCCAAAATGAGTATCGTCAAATTCGTCCCATTGGTCGAAGATCCGTTGTCCAACCTCTATTTGGTCGAGTGGGCCGTTCTCCTCAGGTTCATGGTCCAACCGTGGATTGGACGGTCCGGTACCATGGCCCATGATTGAATCAATATGATTCTAAGATCTTTTGTTGGTGTTTAACTCGGTTTTCAAAGAGTTTTAAGCGGCTATCGTGTTTTCTAGTTTTAAAAGTCATTTTAGGTACCTTGGGAAAAATATATTTTTGGAGCTTTTTGGAGCAAAATAACATTTTCCGACTAGAAATATCAAATCCGATGGAGGCGTTCTAATAACTTTCTAATGCTAATTTTTGTACACAAGAAATATAATTGAACTACGCTCTGCAATGAAGTTGTTTGAAAGATTCCGTGGTTAGATCTCCATATATGCTTACTCTAATGAAGACATGTAATGTTACCTCAAAGATGAAGCAATCCCAGAAACCAAAGGGTGGACGAGTCCATCCACTAGAATTCCAACTTCCCAGCTCACGGCCAGCAGCCTCTTCACCACGACCTGCAGCGCCCAGATCTGATAATATCAATATTTACCCATATGCCTATCATAAGTGTGCACTTTAATATGTGACTCACTTGATTTTACTACTTTAATATCAATTTCGTATTCTCTGATAAATTGATTCTCGATTAACTGGAAATTGAAAAATATTCTAAATTCTGAGCCAATGGGCTAGCTTTGATTCGGCGATCAGGGCTTCACACTCCGCTTGTTCCAATCAGATTCTTACTCTGGATCCTTATTTCAAGGATGTCCCGTCCACGTGAACCGTCTAAACGAAGCTTGGGTTGGCTCTTCTATAGTTTATGCCTGAAGATCCACCAAGAAATCTGCCATCACTTGAGATTTTGTGCAGGTTCGGATACAGTACTCGAAGTCGTATTTACTAAGTTCCACTGCTAACTTTTCTAGTCTTCTATATGAGCTGGGATTGTGCAGGACTATTGGTAGAGGGAAGATTGTCAGAATTAGATAGAGTGAAACTGTAAATACAGTCTCAACTTCCGAGCAGACATCACTACCGCGAGTGCTAATCTCCATTTGTGGGTTGAGTTTCTACTTATGTCAGTGTCTTGGCTTCTCCTCGCTTCGCTCTTCATTGATACATACTTCTCCGATTGCGGTAGCAGAACATGCGGTGTATAGAAGCATGGGTTCTCCTTGGATAGATTTTGCGAATATTGGGAAACTTGCCAAATATTTTTTCAACTGCTGGAACGCCTCTTCACATCTATCAGTCCATTCAAAATTCTTTTTTGCTCTTAGAGTATCGTAAAAAGGCAGAGACTTGTCTAACTATCCTGATATGCATCGGTTTTATGCTGTATACACATCCGGTAAGCCTTTAAACTTCATGTCTCGTCTTTAGCGAAGCCATCTGAATTAAAGCGTTGATTTCCTTCCGATTTATTTCGATACCCTAGTGAGGGACAAGATAGCTGAGAAATTCTCCAGATGCGACCGCAAATCTACAATTGGTCAGATTGAGGGTTTATTATGCTCGTTTAGTCGTTTGAAGCAGTCACGTAAGTGTTTTACATGGTTTGTCTCTTCGAGATTTTGCATGAGCCTGTTATTTATTATACTTCCTTCATTTTCCCATGCTGTTCCACAAACATCTTATTCACTAGTTAGTGGTAAGTCAAGGGAGCATGTCAGTTGAGGAGTATTTTGGCATAGGTTATGCAACCCTAAGCTTGTAAACTTCTTCTTGAATTGTCTTTGGCGTTTTCACAAGTTCTAGCTTCGCTTTCGAATGGTGTCAATCGACACTAACAGGAAACGGTCGACACCTTACACCTCCACGTATTATGGTGTCTCGACCTTGGTCAATTTAGGTCCGTCGAACTCGCGTTCTCTAGTCTTTGTGAGGGGTGTCGACCGACACTAAGGTGGTGTCGATTGACACCATAATCATGTGTCGAGTCCTCCCTTTGTTTTCTATCCACTTGGGTTGATTTCTCTTCATCAGAACTCGAATTAGTAAATTTTTGTACAGGTATCAACCGTCACTTGTTTCCGCAGTCCCTCATCTTCCAACTCATCAAGTTCCACGGATTCTCCAGCATTAAGACCTTTTGTCAACATCGAATTTAGCTCATTTCCATTTCTTACCATGATGGCATTGACATGGTTATCTTGCCTTTACCAAACAGATTTGGAAGTATGAGCAACGTGAGTATGAAGCTTCTTTACATGAGTGTTCAAAGCTTCAAACTTCTCATTCAAGTCATGGTATAACACATCAATCTTTCTATTGACGTCCAAGGTGATCTTTTGCTGAAATTCCGTAATATGTTCCAACACTGACTTCATCTCATCATCAAGCGTTGGTACATGGGGTGTTTGGTAGAACAAAGAACCATAGTCCCTTGTAGAACAGTTTTTCGGATAAGGCTTTTGGTATTGAGGCTTTGGGGATGTCACCAGAAAAGTTCATGTGAAGGCATTCCTTTGACTATTTCCGTTGATGCTCATGTTGCCTTGTTGATTACCAAATTGTTGTCCTTGAAACCCCGTTCCATTGATGAAATTAATATCATCTTCCTCAAATTCTGCAGCAGGTTCAAAAGTCTATATCTCAGCAGCAAATTGAATCAATTTCTTATCCACAAAAAGACTATGCACATAATCCAACTTAGCATTCATATCAACAATCTGATTTTCATCCATGTTACAAACTTGCTTCTTCCTATCAAAATCTGCATTCTTGGTACGATTGCATGATATCAAGTTCTCAATCAGCACATAAGCATCTTTTTCATACCTGATGTAGAAAATATTATTGCTTGCATCGTCCTGAGCCTTCTGATACCTCGAATCTACACCTTTGAAAAAATTTGCTAACAGTTAAACCTCACTGAAACCATGATGCGGACAATTTCTCTGATATGCCATGTATATCACCCAAGCAGCCTTGAAGGCTGGGTGTTTTCTCCATCACTAGTGACGAATTTATGGCCTCTTTCATTGCGCATATGACCTTCTTGGCCGCATAAGAGTCCAGCAGCATCCTGAAACGAAACCACTGGGTTTACAATTTATGTCGGCTTCTCTGCTCTCTGGTTCATTCGCTCTAACTCTGCTAGTTCCTGATAATAAAAAATCACTAGCTGAATGTCCTTGTTGCTTCTAGTTCTGCGATTAGGCATACACCTGAAACATACAACAAAAAGAGATAGAGCTGCATAAGTAACAAAGTAACAAAAAGTTTAGACTAAGTTCTACACCTAAATCTAATGGCGAATCAAAGAGTCTCCGGCAGCGGCGCCAAAATTTGATATGCTCAAAGTTGAATTCCTAAAGCTACTCTACAAATTCAGAAAAAAACAATTGCAGTATATAGAGTCACATCTACAGAGACTCAAGATTGCACAATATATCGTATCCTTTAATTAAGCTAAACGTAAATCAATGTAATTAAAAATAAGCAAGTTATAAAAGGTGTAGTAAATTCAATTGGGAAAAAGCTAGTCATAAGGAGATTCTCAGGTAAAATGTGAATTACATAATGAATACATTGTTAAGATTTTAATTAAAAACCATTCTCGAACTCAAAACATAGTTGTAAAATTAACCAGCTTTCGCTGTAGAAATTATCTATGTCTAAACATAGAATCCCAAATTTATTTGCAAATTCAATAATTTCATTTTTATGGCTATGTACTTGCTCTTACAATAGAGGTTTATCCTTAATCTATGAAACATGTCTTGGCAATTAATGTGTCTTCCTCACACAAAGATGATTATTTCTCTGAAATAATATCTGGTAGAAACCATTTGAGTGTTGACATATTATCTTTGAAATGATCTTATATCCCGCATTACACAAACTAATTGGTCTCAATTCCGTCATACGAGTACACAAGCATCGGTGATGCTTTAGGAGAGGTGAAAAATGTGGATTTAAATGAAGGAAGGATTCAAGTAACCCTCGATGATTTCAAGCCGCTTATCTTCACAAAATTATGGATCGACGGGGGCAAAGGGACAGAGGTCTCCTTACGATACGAGAAGCTATTCGGTTTATGCCGGAATTATAAAAGCTTGTCCATGCTCAGGCTCGGTGCCATTCTCGAATGGTGTCAGTGGATAAAAAAGATGATGGATCTCCTTCAGATTCATGCACTGGCTAGGATGCAATATAAGTCATAAGGCTGCAATAGTCTGTTGAAAATCTAATGATGGATATAGATCTGAAAATCCACAGGAGGACAAAATTTTTTCGAAAGGAAAGGTCTATCAAAAGGTGAATTATCAACCCAGAATAGACAAAGATTTTCGGTCGTATGAGTGGAGATATACAAGAAAAATTGGTGAAGGATCATCACATTCAACACTGATTTCGGGTCATGCTCCTCCTAGAGAACCCCAAAAATGATTTGCGGTTTTCCCCAAAGGCGTCAATGAGTTGAAATATTCAGGTACATGAACATGCTTGTCTGAAAATGTGCATAAGATGCTAGAGGACTTTCATGGTTCCACTAATTATTTGGGAGAGTTTGGTGGAGATAATAAAATTGAGAAAACAGATAAGCAATTGGAACCTAAAGTTAGAAAATAATTATGGTTTGAGAATGCCAAAATGGATGTTGCTGTGGATTTACATCAAAGGCCGACTGGTGTGGTGGAATCTGATCAACCTTTTAGAGAGTTTCAGAGCGTGAAGCAATATGTCGATGAAAAAGAAGTAATTAAAGAAGGGAGTGAGGTGGTTTTATACTGGAAGAAAGAAAAGATGTTTGTTTAGAAGAGAGTTTGAGATAGTAGATGAGATTAGTGATATGAAGGATGATGTTCTATCTCTCGGTAGTGATGGTGACCATGAATCAGAAATGCAGGTTGACACATCAGAGAGTGCTGTGTGCTATGTCCTGTAGGATGCGGTCTCGAACTAAAAAAAAGAGGCATTGGAAATGGTAAAGACTGTGAGTGAATAAATGGATTCAGAAGAAACACAAACTTAATTGGAAAGGCCAATTCCTGTCGCACGAAAGAAGTCAGTCGAATCTAGAGAGGGATCTCAACCAATGGCAGAAAACGGTCTGATCAACATGCAGAAGATGGCAACTAAATCATACGTAATTTTGGGATAATATGAACTATAGTTAGCTATGGTCTATGTAATGGTTTCAATTGTTTGTGGAATAAGTTCTTGCTAGGAGCAGGTCAGAAAAGTTATGTGGGTTTCAGTTTATCCCCAATTCTTTTTGTGTAGTTTTTTCTTGGTGCTATGTTGGTTTTTGTTGTATAGATTAGCTCCTAGGTATTGAACTGGTCATATAATGTTCATATCATTTATTTATATAATAAATATTGAACTGGAATTTCAAGGGAAAAAAAAATCGTTTGTCCTTTTTGGATCACATCTGGTGATCTAGACCAATATAATCACATGAACAAGTGGGAAAGACTGATAAGTATTGGTTTTATCGGCCATAAACTTGGTTTAATATAGGGGATTTAAACGAAATAATTGGAAATCCTGAAAAACAAGGTGACCTTTGCGACATGCATCTATTTTTATTCTTTCAAAATAGAAAATTGTGGTCTTTTAGAATTTCCCTGTATGGAAAACACTTTGTATTGGCGGGGAAGAAGAATTCGTCAAATTACTAGGTATTGACTCGATAGATCGCTTGCCAATGCGGATTTCCATACACTATTTCATCCGAAGAAATGGAAATTACCAAAATGTTCGAATTCACAGCTAATAACATTGATTCAATGGCATAATATGAATATTTCGTCTATTAAGGAGGATTTCCCGAATACCTATTCATTCTCTTTAGTTGAGTATCTATGTATGGTAAGGCTTGTATCAATGACCGTTGGTTGCCACGATATAAGATAGAGTTCCTAAAAAGTAGAGTTAATTTTTTATTGATAAACCGTGGAACGGAAATGATTGCTTAATGGATTATATTTCGAAAGGTTGGATGTCAATGATTTGTCACAAGAACTTGAGGAGATACATAATGAATAATTTACCCTTTGAGAAGGAAAGACTCAATGATTTGTAACAAACACTCGAGGAGATTCATAATGATGATAATAAAACTCGTTCAAAGGTTCTTGAAGTTCCGACAAAAAAAAAGGTTCTTGAAGTTATACGGAAATTAAAAAAGCATACAAGGATAAAGAAAAATTCTGACAATAAAAATGTAGAAATGTATGGCATATTCTAGGATATTGTAATACAAAATTTTATCATAAACAAGAACAAAATTATTGGCTTACATAATGCGGTGGGAGATTGAGTTATGACAGATATAGAAGTTGAGAATGTTGTGGTCAACTATTTTAAGGATATTTTTAGTTCTACATTCCCAATAAAATTTGAAGATTTCTTAAAACATATTTTTTGTAATAATTACTGATGATATGAATGACTGACGTACCGCTATAACTAGTGAAGAGGAAATTCGGAATGTATTATTTGTTATGTACCCTGAAAGTGCTCCATATTCAAGATAAAATGATGGATTTATGTATTTCAACAATAGTGGCTATCGTCAAGGCATATGTTTTTGAATAGGTTAATTGCTTTTTGCGGTAAAGAATTTTGATCAACAGTAAAACATGACAAATTTTTGTTTGGTCATTCTTTGATAAAAATTAAATATAAGTCACGATTTTGCAAGGATTTGACTCATTTCAGTCCTAAAATTACCAATTGCAGATATTTAAACATCTATTACTACACTACTATCTATTATCACTTCTAAAATCATTTTTCATAACAAAATATTTAAATAACCTAGGACAAAACATTTGGGTGGACAAGAGATGTGATAGCCCAATGCCTGATAATTAAAAGATCCAACATATAATATATATTTTTAGAAAGAAAAAGACTTGATATATGTTAACCAAATTGTTTTCTAAGATATCACATAAAGATATTCATTGAAAAATAAAAATAAAAATTTATGTTCTAAATCTACTAGAATTCCTTTAATTGTCTCGTCTGAAGGTGATCACCATTTGATCCCAAAATTGAGTGGAAAAATTATATTAAAGAAGTTTTTTCATCTAGTTGAATATATGTTAAAAACATATTGTGCAACTATTTAATCTAGAAAATGGTCTGAAAAATCAACAAATATTATTGTACTATATATATGCTAAAAAGAAGGTTAATGTATCACATATCATCTTTGAAAAAGAATATATAGAACATAATTTTTTATGGTTTTAAGTTCAGTAAAATTATAACTTAATTAACATGATAGTATATAATCCATTCTTATGATCATCAATCATGTAAAATTAGAGAGGTTAGATATTGTAGTCATATCAGAGTTTTCTAATCTTCTCGGATTTTAAGCTGCAACAAAACAAACATTATGTTGAATTTTAATAACATTTTACTTTTTGGATAATAGATTTTATATCTCAAATATTAAGGTATAAATACTTTTCTGATCTGGCTAAGGGTAGAAACCAAATGATCTTCCATGATTTTGAGTCGCTCCAGATCATTAACTCTATCTGGATTCTGCCAGTCCCTTATAAATCAATAAATATTTGTTTTAGTAAACAACCATTTGCTAATTATAAAAAGTAATTAAATGTTTTCAAGACATTTTCAATTTTCGTTTTTTTATATTTACCTCAAAATTGATATGTTCTCTTCAAGTGATTCTCTGGTTTCTCTCAGTTCAATCTCTTTACCACCTTCCTGAATTTTGACACATAGTTTTTGGATACACACACAAAATTATTCTAAAAAAAAAGAAGAATATGAAGTAAAATGCGTTCAAATAATTTACTATTTTTATACCTGATGCGTTTCATCTCTGCAATAAATATAACAAAATTATATCAAATATGGTCCATAGATACTCATATGTTTGATTACACACAATTATTACTGTAATCGTATAATTAAAAGAGGTATAATTTTACCTTGTCGGTAAAAGATAATGATTTTCACTGAGAATTTCTGCATTTGTTTTATTTAACTACTTCTTCAATATCTATATATTTAGAGAAAAATGGGTTTCATACAACATTAAAAAAGAAAAAGATATTTATCAAAAAACTGAAAATTAAACTCAGTGTTTCGTAAAATTGGGAAGGGAAAAAATTAGACTTTAGTTGATAAATTATCATTAAATTATACCTCTTTTGTGTAGGCCTTCCTAAACAAGTACATACAACACCAAAAATGACGTATTAAATTAAACTAAAATAACCATATCAATGCAATTATATAATAGCTGGATAGAATCAAAAATATCAAACCTCTCTTCCCGTTCTTCTTGTGACATCATACAAAGCTTCTCCAAGATTTTATTAAGGGGTCTGCAAATTTATAAGCACTATCTTTTCAGAAAATGTTGGTAATTTTAGTCCATAACTTACGAGTGATTTATAAACTAGAACCAGTTACCATGTCCACTCTCAAATTTTATTATCTACAAAGAAAGCTAAAAAATGAATAAAAAAAGACAAGAAATTTTTTTAAACCATTGAGTATGACCATTAACGTACTCTTAAATTATTTCATAAGAAAATCAATTTTTGAAAAATAAAATAAGAAAAGATGATATTGTATAGTATGTCCACTTTTTTGTAAATTAATTTAATTATGATTGAATTTTCTTAAAAAACACTATGAAACTTCTACATCAGTTCTTTAAATGTACTTCTTTTGAGTTTACACATGGTTAGGAGTGTTTCAGCTATATAAACTGATCTGATTAGAACTGAACCAAAATCATCCATCCAAAAATTCTATGATATATTTAATGATTTCAATTTTCATATCTAAAACCTGAATCAGCATTCGAAAAACCAAAAAAAATTGGTGTAAAACCACTTTTACATAGAGAGTTCAAGAAATATTCAATGAAAACCAGAATTTAATTAAACCCATCCCAAGGTAAGAGTAATAAAATAAAATTTATTTTGGATAGTAACTTGTAAATTGGAATTCTAAAAAAGGGGAAAAACCCATAACCGAAACTGAACCAAAATATTGATTAAACTCCTGAACTTGGTACATTTTAGCATATATGTTCCATTTAATATATATTATTTTCTAAAAAATTATGTGCAAATAATTTCTAATTTTAAAAAAATAATGATGTAAAAAAAATGCGATTCCAGTAGTAGTGGCGAGCGAAATGGTAGCAGCCTAAACCGTAAATAATAAAGAAACAACAAGAATACCTAGAATGAGAGTGAAAAATGGTAGGTTTTGAAGTAGGAGAAAATACTAAGAGTATAGCATCAACTTCGCACAAAATTGTCATTTCCTCAGCCTTTTTAAAAACTCAGTTATTACGTTTTGAGTATTTCCTTCTTCTCTCTTTCAGACACTCTAATCTTTTCAATTCTATTTTCTTCTTCATCATTTATCTTCAATTTTATTTTCAGAAACTCTCTATTTTCTTTGGAGCAATATCATTATATTTATATTAATAGTAAATAATTTGTGGAGGAATTTTATCTTGGGGTCATCAAATAAAATTAGAAACCTTCAATAAATAAATTTATTATTTAAAAATTATTATTATTTTTGATACTTCTAGATTTTGTTAACAGATTTTATAACTAATATCATAGAAATAAAGAAAAAAGAAATTTGTTTGCCACGCAAGTGGACAAGAATTTTGATTAATGTTCATCTCTACTTTTAACCTAAATTTTACTACATGTAGCACAAGCACAAAAAAACATATTAATTTATATTATCACTTAACACAAAATAGGATACACATAACAGTATTCAATCCATTCATAAAGAATGATTAGATTGCAATCTTTTTTTAATGTGTGGCTATAAAATGGTAAAAGTAGTCATAAAATCTAAGATGAATTATTAGAATAATCTGAATTAAGAAATAGTTTGTGAAACTAAAATCTGTTTTAGAGTTTGAGAAAATATAGATTTTAGCTTAAAACATATTGCACTGTTTTATAAATCGTTTTTATGCATGACAAAAAAATAACATATTCGTTTCAAAAGAAGGTGACATTTGGTTCAGAAATTTTAAATTCATATAAAAGGTTATATGTTAGGAGTTCACGTTTTCTTCTTTCTTTTTTCTTTTTTTTTCCTTTTTTTTTCTCCTTTATCATTTTTGTAACGAGAAAGCTCTTTCTAGTATAGATATTTTTATGCTTTCATCGCTGGCTCTGGTTTGCTTTTCCTCTATTTTTTGGGAGGTTTCCCGGTTTTTATAATCTTTATCCATCGCTGCTCATCGGCGGCAGTTAGATCCATGAGGAGCTCAGCGGCCAATTTTTTTTCATGATCTGAATCTAACACTGCTTTAGGACAGCTATACTTGTTGGCGGATTCGAGATCTAGGAGGACTTCTAGAAATCTGAATAGCTTAAACCATGAACTCTCAAAGATTCCATGAAAACCCAATGACTTTAATATAAGTTCTTACATCGATTTTTATACGGTTTAGTCATCTGCATCAAAACCACCAAACCAAATTTATACTTGCATCAAAACTGTTTTAAGTCCCAAAGGTATCACACAATCATCATACGAAGGTAGTGCTGCTGGCCGAGAGAGGGCCTATGAGCCCAACATGATGGTGGTCAGGGTGTTACATATGTGACTCTGGCCCATACCCATGTAAGTTCACTCTAGACTAAGATGAAACCCAATCTTTCCTCCTCCTAAAAAGGCAAGCATGTTTAATTATGAAATGTTCTCTGGAGAAGTGATGGAATATATAAGTGGAATATATGGACATATGAAGGCAGACCTATTCTCAATACTTTGCAAAATATCATGACCTCTCATATTTTTACTTCTTCACTGTAACTCTAACTATCATAAAAGATGTTTGATGAAATCGTCATTTTATCATCATTTACATAAATCACTTCTAAAGGAAGAGTCCAAGTACTGTGTGCTACGTCGCCTTTGTGTTCTATGCACGCGAAAAGAGGGAGATAACAAAGATGTTGAAAAACCCTTGCATCTTTAAAATTACTCTAGGTGTGATGAGAAAGCACGCCACTCTGCCAATTATCCACCATCTTAATCAAGTCAGGGCAATATGTTGCAAAAAAACATTTCTAATTGCTGAAAAGCACTTATGCATTCCATGCCGCAAATCAGACCTTCCAGCTAAGGATGCAGTGGTGAGAGGGTAAGTCATATATATCTACCTCCCATCATTGTTTCTTCCACTTCTTTCTTGCTACAAATAATTCATTGACCTGAGAAAAATTACCTGAGTCTTTCGAAGCGCCATCTAAATGATACCACCAACTGTTTTAGACTACAATACTCAACTGTGAATTATCCACTTCTTTTAAGTTGAGCTTCTTCAGTTTCCTCAATTGTAAGAATCTTTTGGCGACTCTGATCCATATTTTTAAAAAAATTGTTATTCCTAATTTTCTAGAGATTCATATTTAAATTAACTTTAGGAAGTCTCTGAAATATATAATCCAAGTTAGGAAAAACCAATGACATGGGAAAGATTCCTAGATTGGAAGAGATCTAAGAGAGAGCCCAAGTTAGTACCGCCAAACATGACAAACCTTTGTTTGGTAACTCTTTGTTAAAAATTAAATACAGAAGTCGTATTTTTGCAAGGGTTTAAGTCATAATATTACTAACTGCAGATATTTTAAACATATGTACTACACTACTATATATCTATTAACCGCTTCTAGCATCATTTTCTAGAACTAACTTTTACATGATCCGTGCGTTTTTGAGACCAAATAGGATCTCCTTTTATCATGATTTGATTATATCCAGAGAAAGAATCCATGAATGAAAGTGGCATGTTCGCTGCCGTCGCTTCCACCAATCAATCGGTGTGAGGTAGTGGAAAGCAGTCCTTCGGGCAAACGTTGTTCAGATCTGTGAAGTTAACGGATACTCGCCATTTTCCGCTCTTTTTTTTCACTACGATGGTATTCGAAAGCCAATCTGTGTACTTTACTTCGATAACAGATCCTACTTTCAGTAATCGTTTTACCTCATCGTTAACGGTTTTCTATCGCTTTGGTCCGAAATTTCTTATTTTTGCTTCATGAGTTTAAAAGTTAGATCCACATTCGGTCTGTGGTATGTGCGATTTATGCTGATGTTGGAGTTTCTCTTCCATCCATTCCCTGGACTCTTCCGCGTCCCAAACCGATCTGATAGTTATGTGCACAACTGAAATTTGGTCACTCATGAACAATTCGTTGTTCTGGGAATTTCTTCTGCTCGGTTGATTTAGTGCTGGAGTGGCGTTTCGGCTCGCCTGCCTCGATGGTCCGTATTTTTGTGACATTATCTTCATCTCTTCCTCATTGATTACGAAGTCTGAGGTTCAGTGCAAAATATCCTTGATCGTCTGAGGTTTATTCAGGGTTATGTCCTTTCTGAATTTTGGCTCGAACCATAGCAAGTTCTTCAGAGCGTCAAGAGCTGCCTTGTCAATCAGATTATCAACTTTCGATACAACGGTCTTGAAGCGTCCCATGAAATATTTTAGGGATTCGGTCGGTCCTTGAAATTGGGTCCAAAGGCCAGTATTGGAGGTCTCCTTATGCATGAACATCATATACTGCTTAAAGAAAACGACAGAGAGTTATTGGAAATTGTCGATAGACTTTCGCTCGAGTCGTGAGAACCATTCGAGAGCTACTCCCTTGAGGTTCGCAACGAATAAGAGACATAACCAGCATCTCGGTTATTTTCTTTCAAATTGGTTCGTTCCATTCCTATGCAGTAGACCATTATGTGAGATTTTAGATCGGCGTTCCTTCGCAGAAAGGAATTCTGATCTTTTTGGGATAAGAAACTCTCGCTTCAAAAATTCGAGTCATGAACGGGGTCTTTTGTGTCTCTTCCAGCACACAGTCTATTTCCGGCGCCGAGCTGATTGCTTTGTAAACTTGAGATCGTACGGCTTTATTTTGTCAGTGGCTCGGATTAAGCTGAAATTGAGTTCATCTAATTTGTCTTTCCGGCACACTCTGTACTACTTGCCGTTTTCGCCTTGGCTCGTCCTTCTCAGCTCATCAGCATGTTTCTCATGTCGCACCCAAAAGAAGTTCTCCTCTTCTTCCAGTAGGTCTCTTGCTTGCTCCTGATCACATCGCATAAATTTCTATTCAACGGAACCACATAACCGTTCTCGCAGTTTGATATGAGCATGGCCGGCCTAGGACCGACCGACTCGATCGAGCCGATCGAGCTGCACGACCCGAACGAGCCATCTATTAAGCTAAGCTTGGAACTTGAAGAAACCGACAACCAAATGGAGGATGAGAACATTTCCCTCGACCAAGTCACCATGGAGAGTACACTGATCGTGCCAAAACACCTTTGGGACGGATGAACCCAGAAGATGGCCGAGACAAAACTCTTATCGACCAAACCGGGTACCGACAGCCGGACGCGGCCAACTAAGGACTGGAGGAACCTTTGCATGTTTGTGTTGGGCCTATGAAAAGATCAAGAGTGAAAGAGATCAAGTAATTGGTGGGTTTGACACTTATACAACTTTGGACCAAAACTTACCCTTTGGGCCGAGGTGAAGAAACCAAATGCCTTAGTACTTTTGCAGACATTGGATCCAGCCAAAGTCTGCAAGAAGATAGCCCAAATGAGCACGTTTAAGAAGTCAAAAAAACTGATCAAAAGAGCTCGAGAGTCCCACCTTAAGTTGTCTTCAAATCTATCTTTCATTTTGCTTTTAATTAAGTAACGTTAAAACATTTCGTTTTCCTCTTTTGCAACTTCTTTAAATACCTGGTTCTTGTTTCATTTGGAACACAACACTTATAATAAAAATCATCTTTTGTTTATTGGAAACATTCTTTTGTTCCTTGTGAACTCTTTGATCTTTGTGTGACTCAAAGATCCCGGTATATCAAGAGATTCCATCCCTCTTGTGCGGCCATTCTACCGACCAAAGGGGAGTTAAGCGGTGTAAGACAGTTACATGCAATAGGATCAAGCCTATTGTTGGTGCTGTCTGCTTATTCAACCGAAAGTTCCACCGTCTTTCAAGCTTTGGAACGTTTTAGTGAAGATAGAACAGGTGTTGGGCCGCTCTCAATATTGGTTCTACACGGTCCAATCCTTGCCAAAGGATTATCCTTACCACCTTGGAGTGAGATTTTGGGGTCACACCTTAGTCTAATAGACTCGGGTCCCGTCAAGTGGTATCAGAGCAACATTTCAAGCTCGGTAACTCTATCACCTTTTAGTAAGACAGTTACAAGCAATATGATCAAGCCTATTGTTGGTGCTGCCTGCTTATTCAACCGGAGGTTCTACCTCCTTTCAAGCTTTGGAACGTTTTAGTGAAGATAGAACAGGTGTTGGGCCGCTCCCAATATTGGTTCTACACTGTCCAATCCTTGCCAAATGATTATCCTTACCACCTTGGAGTGAGATTTTGGGGTCAGACCTTGGTCTAGTAGACTCGGGTCGCGTCACAGTTGTACCCTTTCTTAGAAACAAATCTCCGATCATCTCTTCTCATGTTGATAGGGTACCCAAAAATCATCTATTTTTATGACTGTGCTGAACGGTTTAGGGAAATATTTTGTCTATTTTTATGACCGTGCTGAACGGTTTACGGAAATATTTTGTGCATCTTCCATCTGCCATACATAAATTATCCTTATTAACAGCACCAAACTGTCCGTGAATTATCAGGTCCCCAATAACTTCGTACAAATTCGGATTGAGCACTGTATTAGGGATTTCGGCACAAATTATTTTATGAATATTGTTACCAGTCGGTAGTTTATTATCTGCTCTCATAAAGAGAACTATATAAGCATGCGGAATGCTTCTTTTCTGGAATCCGATAGTATATATAGCTGTAAAGAATGGAAAACAAAAGTCATTGTTTAATCACCGCAATCCCCAAAAACCGAACACAAACAACTAACAATAAATAAAAGATATTTTTTAGTGACAATCAACATACCAGCATTTACAATTCCAAATACGTCTTTTTAGTCAACTGGTACATAAGATCATTAAACTTCAACTTGAATATCCGACAACATCTGTCTGGTGTACCCTCCGCTTGTAAAGGCAAATACACATGATGTAATTCAGTGATTCTTTTTAGCTTTCTCGTTTGGATCTCAAGATCGATATCACGTGAATGCATTCCCATATTAAAATCTCCACATATTAAAGCAACAACTTCATTCACCGTCAGAAAATTATTAGTCCTTCCATCAGAATGTCTATAATACAGTGTACTAACCTTAAGATTTTTTAGTTTTATCAATCATGCAAAACCTATCCCTCGCAGATCTAAATGCTTTGCAGTTATTATGTTAGATGTTTCATGTGCACTGTCATGAATATTAAACTGCAAAAAGGCCGGATCTTCTCCAGCCATCAGTAGAATATCACTTCTAGAGTGAAAATTCTCACCACACAACTTAAACAAATAGGGTCATTTACCATCGTTGATAGAATGATTTATCTTTCTACCGAGTAAAGAAAAACATCATGTTATATGCTCAAAAATTTGCTCTTGTTTCATCTTTGTCGTATAACAGCGCTAACAAAGACTAAGGCAGGAATTTAAACAATGGGAGCATAACTTTACCCAACCACAAGACAATGATAAAATAAGCTTGGTTCGTATATTCCGATTGTTTAGAAAGAGACACCCATACACTTTAAATATATATTAAATTGAAACAACTACATTTATGTATTACCCCAAGTTTAATACTGTCCGGTAAATCTCTCATAACAACGATTTTTTTTCCGTAGTCTCAATAGAAGCTTCAGTATACTTGATCCGTTTGCTTGACCTTGGTTTCTTATCATAATTTTCCGTCTCCCCTCGAAATCACGCCCGAGATTCTAAATCACGAAATTCCTTAGTTTCTGAATCAGAATCAGTTGCCAGAAAGCAACCAAAATTTTTGACGTTGATAGAGCTAGTTAACATCTCTAAAATTTTAAAATCAGTTAATAAGGTTATTACACAAACACATGTAGCATTCTTTTGTCGTTTTAAATCTCTCTTATCTTTCAGAATATGCATTTTTATGCTCCTTGCAATCTTACAGTTAGACTGATATGAACTGGGATCAACTATTATCTAAAGATCAACTACATGATCAGTAGAATGGTTCCCAATAAACGTACTGGAAGCATATAGTTCTTTCCTTGACTTCACCTATGATTTTTAACACATAAAATTAGATCCAACCAAGAATATATATTATTTTAGACAAAATACTTTCATATTTGATAAACAGAAATTAAAACAGCAGCTTTTTCTTCCTTGGTGTATACACTGTATTTTCTTTATAACACCAATTACGATACCAATTAGAGTTTAAATGATAAAAAGAATCTAAAACTTATATAAAAGAATACAATATAGAAATATACAAACTAACAAATTTCAGGAGCAGATAACAAAACAATAGTTTTTTTCTTCTTTGGTATATATTTGTGTTTCATTATAGCAGTTTGATAACAGTAAATACGACACAAACTCGTTTTTAAAAGACCAAAATTATATAAACGAATACAATATAGAACCTTTCAGTTAATTGAAAATTTTAAATATTAAAAAGTAAGATATACATAAATTAAAATTACACATAAGATTTATACATACATTTTTACCTTATCATTTCCAACTTCTTTCCAAACAAATATGTTATTTTGTTTTGTAATGCATATAACTGAATTATAAAAAGTGTAAGAGATTTTAAGTTAAAACTAGATTCTGACCTGCGCGCCTGCGCGGGCAAATGTTTTACAGAATTTTGAAAAGAAAAAAATTACATATAAAATATAAAATATGATTTGTTATGATTCTATCTATAGATAAATATATTAAATAATATATCTAACGTTTCAGTATATAGAGATTGTAGATTATTGATTGCAACAAAATTATTTGATTTATGGAGATTATTTTAATATATTTTGAATTATGAGAATATAAACCAAAAAACATGTATTAGTTATGTTTATGGGATATAACAACCTTCAAATATAATTGTAAGAAAAAATATAAGAAAGATCAAGTAAATATAAAGAGTTTAAAGTAAAAACATAAAAAAAGTTTCAAGATTTATCCGCAGTGAGATTAGTGAAAATCTCTTTGAAAACTACATTTATGGTTTTTTTCTGTGGTTTACCTTCTTTGTCTACAATTAAGATTTTCAAACATTTCTTAGATGTAACTTTTGAGAGTGCCACATAGAATTATCGGTGTGAAAAGACAGGCCTAGGTAAAAAGAGACTAACCTGAGATAGTGATTGTCCTTGTTATCGCAAATGCAACGGGAAGTGACAATTGTCTTCTACGCATCTTAAAAGGTAGTCTTAGATCTAATGGTGTTATCAACAATCTTGGAATTAGAACTTTAACACCAACTTTATCTCCACTTATTACTCTAGCTTCAATCATAAAATCTGATCTCTGTATAATCAGAAGTCGAGTATCATTCATTAACCCTCCCACAGGATCAATGTTCCTTAAGAGCATCACCGGACAACCAATTTTGAGTCTTAAACTATAGTTAGGTAATCCAGATGCCTTGATTTGGTTTAAAAATTCAGGACCTAGAGCGTCATTATTCAAAGAGATTGTATCCGACGGATCAATAGAATCGGAACTTAAGTAGATCCGTTCAGCACCTGTTAAATTGAACAAACTTATCAGAATCTGATATGAATCTATATCAAGATAAATTTGCTATTAGAATAATTTTTTTTCAAAAAAATAGAAAACAAACCTGATAATTTATCCAGCATATGATCATTAATTCTGTTAACATCATCGTTTGTAGGACATAAAATAGCTCTTTCCTGAAAAAATTTAGGACCCTTATACTCCTTTCATAAATCAGCATCCCCACATATATATATATATATATATATGTGTGGATTGCTTCAATAAGGGATTTTGACTCAGTAATAAGAATATCTATTACAGCTTCACCATCATTAGGTTCTGCAATTTTGCCTTCACCAACATCTAATATCCAATTAGAAAACTCTTCGAACTCCTTTGACTCTTACGCAGCCAAATCGTTGTTCAACAGCCGCTGTCATATGACATTTAGAAAATTCATCAGGATTTATAGGTATTCCAAACCTGCTATGAGCTGTTCTGCCATTCGGTAAAAGGAAAGAAGCAATAGCACTCGATACAACATTTAGAACAATATCACCTCTACAGCGAATGGCTGCTGAAATAATTCTCCAAAGAAACATCTTCCCAGTTTCACCAAAGCCATAAACGAAGAAGACACCACCTTTCTTTCCTAAGACAGCTCCAATAATTTCGTCATACACATTCTTCTGCTTGTCCGTAAGCATTGTAATGTCTTTATCATTGCTTGCTTTCAAATCGTGACATTTATAGTTTGTCTCGTCAAATATCAACACATTCCCGATATGGATACTATCTCTAAAGTCTGTCGGCATAGACTTATAATTCGATAATGAAGTACCATTACTTCTCATGACCTTCTCTATTTCCTGAGGACAAAATTTCTTTTTTTCTTCATCACTTAAACATAGTCCTGAGATAAAAACAAAAAGAAAAGATTAGTATGTAGTTGTCGTAGATACTACAAATTAAAGCAAGAAATTGTAAAACATAACCTGGCCTATCAAGATATCGTCTTCTATTATACTCAATTTCTTCCGAGAGAATTTGCCAAGTATTTTCCCAAACAACATCTGGCTTAGAAAGACTATCTGACACAAGCATCACAACAAAAACCTGACGAAGAAAGCCTGGAGAACTTGAATAACTTTTTCTCACTAAATCATCAATATAATCATGGTCATCTTCTAACAAACCCGTTGCATAACACGCTCCTTTGTAGCAGGGATAAACAACTCCGTTGTGTTTTTTAATATCATCAAAACATTTAGGACCAACGACATGGTTCAGCAAAATACGTAGGTAGTAAACATCTTCAATCTTCCGGAGAGCATAATTAATTATTCCTACACTGAATCCTTGTTGCCTTATCTTAAACACCTTTTTCTTCTTATCAAAAGTATAATAATTAGGGATTTTAGCACAGCATTTTCTTGATGTGAATGAATCAGACTTATTCAGTTCAAACCAAGCTAAGACTATAGTATTTTCAATGAGTTTCCTACTCATTACTTTTTCTACTTTTTTTTATCAAATATAACTACATGTTTTCCAGGGAGATGGTAACTTAGCTTGACAACTGATGTTGATCGGTAATGAATGGGATATTTAAAAAGTCTAATTGTTGTTTCACAAGCCGAAACGTATCGGTAACAAAAAAAAATACATAAGTAAACAGAATGAAAAATAGAAATCGTCAAACAATAATTCAGGTTACTAATCATTACAAACCTGCAGTCAAAAAAATCTTTAATCTCACTTGTGTTAGGCTGTGCATTCCTTTGTGCGATAAC
Source organism: Schrenkiella parvula (assembly GCA_000218505.1). NCBI lineage: Eukaryota > Viridiplantae > Streptophyta > Magnoliopsida > Brassicales > Brassicaceae > Schrenkiella > Schrenkiella parvula. The sequence continues at coordinate 1,692,596 of CM001190.1, forward strand.
TTCATTGGTTTTCGAACTACCAATATTTGATCCGACGTTCTGAGATGGTTCACAACTACAGCTACACGATCCTGACTCTTTGTGATATACTTAAATAAGTACTTAATAGAACTGCCTTGATTGCACCACTCAACATTAACATGTGCTTTGTAGCGGATAAAGAGTCTTCTGTTATAAGGGATAACATATATATATTGTCAAACTTAAAACCATTCTTCTCAACGAGATGATCTGATTGCTCACGTCTTCTATATACAGGGAAGCCTTCTTTGTTAATATACGTTTCTTCATTATAATCCTTCGGATACAGCTTTGAACATTGAGCATTCTCCATGCATGGTGCGTTCATATTAGCAGCTCCACATGGACCGTGAATCATCTTGTCCTTGATGACCTTGTAAAGTTCTGGATCTTCGTTCTTATTTGGAACTTCAGTAGAAATCATTTTGTCTATATCGCTAGGTGTAGGCATTTTTAATGATGCGTCTATGAAAAGCAAGATGTGAGCATGTGGTAAACCCTTTTTTTGAAACTCAATAGTGTACATACTGAAGTATATAAAATAGTCAGTAAAACTTTAATTATTAGTAGTAAAATCGGTAAACAAAATCAGAATAACTTACATGAAACTGCTTTTCCGAGAAGATACTGCTTTCGTAAGTCAATCATCATAGACTCGAGTTTCATCTTGAAAATCCTGCATATAATATCAGGTCTATCTTCTTGTTTCAAGTTATGCTCCTTAAAATACAGTGTGATCTCTGGCCACTTCGGATTGCAGGTAAAAGTGATGAATAGATCTGGAAATCCAAAATGTTTGCATATAGCCATAGCGTCAAGGTAACTATTCTTCATATATCTAGGTAGTAGAAATATAATGAAATTGCTCCAAAGAAGAAGAGGAAACGAAGAAAATTGGGGAAGAAGAAAGTAGAATTGAAGAGAATAGAGTCTCCGAATGAGAGAAGCAAAAAATACTCAAAACTTAAAAATGAATTTTTAGAAAAGCTGAGGAAATGACAGTTTTATACTGAGTTGATGTCATTCTCTTAGTTTTTTCTCCTTCCTCAAAGCCTAATATTTTCCAGTATCATTCTAGGTCTTCTTGTTGTTTCTTCATTTATTTTACTTCATAACTTTTTTTTAAAACTAAAAACTATTTGAACATAAGTTATATATTGGATAGAACATATATGCTAACATGTACCATGTTGGAGAGTTTAATCAAGATTTTGATTCAGCTTTGGTGTAGGGTTTTTCACCTTTTTTACATTTTCAATTTACTTATTTAGTATCCGAAGTAAAATTTATTCTGTTACTCTTAATTTTATATGGGTTCGATTAAAATTATGGTTTTAATCAAATAAATTATTAAATCTCTATGCAAATGTGGTTTTACGGGTTCGATTAAAATTATGGTTTTAATCAAATAAATTTTTAAATCTCTATGCAAATGTGGTTTTACATCAATCTTTTATATCTTCGGTTTTTGGAATGCTGATTCAGTTTTTAGATATAAAAATAAAAATCATTGAAATATATCATTGAGTCTTTGGATGGGTGCTTTTGGTTCATTTCTAATCATATCAGTTTATATAGATTAAGCACTCCAAAACATGTGTAAACTAAAAAGGAGTAGATTTAACAAAATAGTAAAGTGTTTGAAAGAATTTTAATTCAATCGAGACCTCTCACCTCACTCGACTCTCTTAGTCTCTTGCTCAATCGAGACCTCTCTCCTCTCCAACTATCTTGTGATTTCATGAAAATTGGTATAAGTAGAAAATAAGTAGAAGAATATGGATTCATGTTCCAAATTGGAGACTCGGTGATGCACTTTCCTTTAACTTGCATTGTTGTTGCAGAAAAGAGAGATTGCCACCCAAAACTCGATGGAGTCGGGAAAATGATGCAAATGCTTATTTTCTTGTTTGGGTGTAGAGGTAGAAGTAGCAGCCAAACCGCTTAGGATTTTTGAGGAATATGTGAGGAATTCTGAACAAGTAGATAATGACGACATAAGTAGCAGCCGAATCGTAAGCAACAACATCAACCCAACGGTAAGTAGTTGAACTAGAGGGAATGTAGTTGAATTTCTGGGGTTTGGATTCGTGTGAAAACTCGACGGAATATAGTTGAACTCGGCAGAATTGTTTGTAGCTGTAATCGAAAACTACATGCGAATTCAATCTCTTTGTCTCTTGAACCCTTAGCTTCTCTCTGATATGCTTTCTCTCTCTTCTATATCTTTTCTCAGGTGTTCTCACTCCTGCTCAAGAAGAAGACGAAGGCGCGAATCAATTAAGTCAACAGATATATGTTGGGCTGACACTTGGGTCCAGTTAGCCCGATAGCGCTGCTTCCTTTATTCTTTTGTATAAGGCCCAGCTGGCCCACTGAAGATGTTTGGCCTGGAGTCAAAGTCCAACAAATCTCCACCTTAACTTCAGACAGAACAACGAAATTTCCGCAGAGAACCCTAGCTGATCTCCTTTATTGACTGTCGCCAAGACTCTTCGCATTCCTGGCGTGTGTCCGGTGAACTCGGTCTCCAACCTTGGTGACCTCCTTTTTTTTTCAGGTACGACTCTACACTGCCTTGAAAAAGTGTTCCTTTCTCTTCATCTGGCTTGACTATTAACCGAGGTTTTGGATCCAGATTCTTGGCCATTGATGGGACTTCAGATCTGCAGATCATACCTCCACATAAGGTTGACTGAACGGTAGTCACCTTTTACCCTTTACTTTTGCCTTTCGATTTTATCTGGCTAGATGTGTGACATTTTCCTTTTCTGTATGCTCCACCTGCAACACAACACAAAACCCCAGATGAAAACTATCTTAACATTTGGTTCCTACTGGTTTTAATATGCCTGCATAAAACCACCCTTTTTTCTCGATTTCTTAGGATGCAGGAGCCTATTGGAGTCCTCTGGAGCCGTTTTTGCTCCATCACCGAATGTTGAGGAGCTGGCAACACAGCTGAAACTTGTTTCCATGTACGGTTTTTGTTAGGAAATCAGCTGGGTTGACAGATGTGTGAATTTTGCATAGAACAATATCTCCTTGAGCCACTATATCCCTTATGAAATGATATTGAGTGTCCATATGCTTTGTTCTTTCGTGGTGTACTGCATTTTTAGCTAGGGCTATAGTAGTCTGTGAATCGCAATGTATTTTAACGCTGCCTGGTTGAAATCCCATTTTCGTGCAAATTCCTTTTAACCAAAATGCTTCCTTAGCTGCCATTGTAAGTGCCATGTACTCTGCCTCGGTAGTAGATAGAGCTACAACTGACTGTAGAAATGATCTCCATGAAACAGTATTTCCACCAACCTTGAACACAATACCTCATACTGATCTCCTTTTGTCTAAATATGTTGCATAATCTGAATCAGAGAACCCTTCAATCTGAAAATTTGAACTTTTCTTGAAAGCTAGATTTTGGTTAAATGAACCAGCCTCGTATCTTAACACCCACTTCATTGCTTCCTAGTGTTTTCTGCTTGGGTTTGTCATGAACCTGCTAACCAATCCCACAGCGAATCCCAAATCACGTCTAGAGCCAACCATGGCGTACATTATACTTCCCACATCACTTGCATAGGGAGCCAACCATGCCCTTTTATGTTTGTAAAGACTTCTTAGCTTGAACCGAGATGTCGTTGGAGTCACCACGGATCTTGCTTCCAACATTCCAAGGGTTTTTAATACATTTTCCAAGTAGTTACTATGTGACAGTACTAGCGTTCCCTTCTCCCTGTCTCGGGATTTGTCCATTCCTAGGATCCTTGATGCTTTACCTAAGTCCTTCATTTCAAATTCACTCGTTAGACTGTCCTTTAGTAGAGCTTCAAACGAAATCGAAATATAGTAACTTTCACTAAAAATCGAGAACTAACAGAAAATGAAACATATAATCGAAAACGTAGATAGTCAAACAAAATCAAAATCTAGTAACTGTCACTTACTTATCCGGAAACAAAATCGACGGAGGGATCGTGAAAAGTGAAACGAGGAAGAGAAAGAAAGAAAAGTGCAAGTTGAAATGGATGAGGAAGAAAGAAAAGTGCAAATTGAAAGGAGAGAGAAGGGATCATAAAAAAATTAGGTGCCAAAAATTTCCTCCAACTTTTCTAATTTTGGGCGCCTTTTTGACATATAGTTATCCTGAAGATCTGCAAACATTGTACTTTAGGTGTTTTCCGTTTTAATTAGTATTACTCAATTTTAAAAAAAATTTTTTAGTTTTACAATTGATTTAATTAGATTAACATATAAGTCCGAATGTTCTATGCATGAATAGATTGGACGCCGTTCCCCCGCCGATGGAAATCTTTTCACTTTCTTTCTCATGTTCTTTTTTAAGCAATCCGGAGGTATGATCTCAGGCTTTTTGACGTAATTTGAGACATTCCAGTCAGACCTATCCGACACTACATAAATTGTCTAGTAATGTGCCAATGCCCGCAGCTCCGTCCAATAATATTTTGAGCAAAAATCATGTAATTGGATCTCATGACTTCTATCCTCATGTGTTTTGAGTTCAATGAAAGCGGGTAGTGCGTGCACAAAAGGATACCTTTCAATATCAAAGAACCTGCAACTGCAACTTTTCGAGAGTAAATTCACCAAATAAGGCTTGCAATCAGCACCGATGACATTATGTTCAAGCTCAAAGTATTCGGCTCCGTCACAATTAATTTCTCAGCATCCGTCCATATATCGTGCATACAGTTCTCCACTATAGGCACCATTTTATGTTCAACGGATACAGAAATGGCTTCCTTCCTATGTTCATTAAACCAATCAGAAAATCTTGTAATGATCATATCAAGCATTGATATTAGGGAGTACTTCCTTGCGTGCTTGAACACACTGTTTAAAGATTCCACACAATTGCTTGTGTCTATGTTATATCTTTCCCCTGGAAAACAACACATTGCCCATTTTTCTTTCACAATAGTTTCCTCCAAATACTTGGCCCGGAAGGATATCTAGTTTTAAAAGATCAATAAGCATTGTTGAACTCAGCCAGTATGTATAACCTACTGCACTCCATGAATCTCCAAGCGACTACGTCTCTATTGATGTTAAAAGCATGGCTTTCACATTTTGAGACATATGCCATATACAATATCCATGATGAGCGCTCGGATGCATATTAGCTACCACGCTGATGAGGCTCGGATTTCTGTCACTCATAAATACCAATTCAGAAGGGTCCGCTACAATGGTTTTCAGCTTCTCGAAAAACCAAGTTGAACTAGCATTATTCTCACCACCGAGTACACCAAAACTGCTAGTTCAACTTGAGAATAATGCTAGTTCAACTTGAAAAGGATAATGGTGACGATTAGGATCGCAGGCGGTGGGAAAACTAGTACACCACCATATCCGTTCTTCAAAAAAGTAGCATCCACAGTTATCACTTTCCTCATTACTTCAAACCCTTCAATACTAGCTCCCACAGCAATGAATAAGTACTTAATTTTTTTCTTCTCATCCAATTTCACACTTGTTAATGTACTAGGATTGACTTTCTCTAACATGTCCAAATACCAATTGAAATCTTGTAGCTTTCTTCTAGACTACCACGCAAATCACAAAGAGCTTGAGTTTTCCCTCTTTACGCAGTTGAGTATGAGATCTTCACCTCCCTTTATTTTCTTTACAAGATTTATGATGATTTTGGCCGTTGGATTTCCATTTAACCTGGATAATCTTCGGTCAAAATAAATGCAACTAATTGTGGTGTACCTTTCCTTTTCAAGTTCCTATCACTCTGACTAGCCCGAGAGCATGTATGCGTATTTGTGTACCTTCTTATCGAGAAAAATCTGTCTTCCCAATCTTTGCAACTCGTAAACCCCATTTACAGCTTTCTTTGCGACATTTTACCACATATCGCGTTTTATCCAACTTTTTTATGGCATAACCAAAACACTTTTCAAATGCTGCTCTATCCACCAAATCTTGCACTGCCTTCTTATTTGGGAATTCTTGAAGTTCAGTCACACCCAAACCGTCTTCCCATGCCTCTACAAACTGACTAGCTTCGAAAACAGGTTGACTCTCAACATATTCGTCACGCACATCCACAGATTAATCACGTGATACATTTCCACCATCTATAGTATTATCCTCCTCCATTGCCTAATGTTGTCCTTCTGCTTGTTCTTTGCGTACGTACAAAGTAATGGCATTACCCCTAATTTCATCAATCTTAGAATACAACTCCTCATAGTTCAAACCAAAAGAACTCCCTTTGCCTGCTCTCGAACGTTGCTCTGGTAGTTCCGAGATAGTGATGAACTCCACATGCAAAATACTTCTACGATTCTCTTTATCAATGGACGTTGGAGAAACATAAAGTTCCTCATCATCGGAAAGAGTAAAATGTTTCTCACATCTCACCAACAATGAAATGTAACTCAATTTCAATTTGACCGTACTCTCATCTAACGCAAACATCTTGCATATCCTAGCTTCTAGCATCTACAAATTTATCTCCTCCATTGATGACTTTAACAATAAACTATACATGCAACATTCGCATTTAAAATGTATATTGACATTGTTGTACATTGTATCCTGCCAAAACAGAACAAAAACTCAATCAATAATACTAGTTATTGAATACAATTATACTACTTATACTACATTTATCAGTTATACTAGTTTTACCAATTATATTATTGCTGAAACCCAAATTGGATGATTTCGGGTTCAATTCATTCTAATCTACTTATGGTTCGCTACTGCAATACTTTCATTACTAATGAATAGTCTTAATCGACCCATAAAGTAATCAAATCCAATTCAATCTTCTATTTACAATTTGGAGTAAAATCAACTTTAAATCTACTATTCGAAGAACATACCTGGAATTTGAAGCTCGTTGCAGCTCCATGGTCGAATAAACGATGGCGACTCGGAGCTCCCCAGCGGAAAAACGGGTCGAGAAGTCGAGAAGGCTGCAGGCGGAGATGAACTCGAGTCGAGAGAGGAGGCGAGCATCGCGGCGTCTCGTTCCCAAAACTGCATTTGAAGCTTTCTTTTTTTCTTATTTAATTTTTAATTTGGACAATTTCATCTTTACACATTTCATTAAACAACTGAGCGGTAAATAGATTTTTAGGGGATATAGTGCACTAAAATTCTCTCAAAAAGACTTCTCTTATGATGTCTCTTATTTTCCAAGATTTTCAGTTATTTTTTTCAAATTACCATTTTAAGAATCCAAGGTTATGACCGGATCAAACCAATACTTATCAGTCTTTCTGACACTTTTCCACGTAATTTTTGGACTGGATCACCAGACACAAAGGATAAAAATATTTTTTCCCGCTTGAAATTCCAGTTCAATATCTGTTATTCTATTATTTGAATAAATGGTATTAACATTATATGAGCTTCCATAAGATAATGCAAGTCCTGCACATTCATAGCGAAGCTCCACCGTAGGTAATTTACTATAATCGAAATGGTGTTAAAACTTTTGGACAAAAACAAACTTATTTAGTCTCAGTAAGAAACAAAAAAGCTGTTTTATGCCTTAAATATATCTCTCGAAGGTAGTTTGTTGTCCATTTACTCCCAATTTCGTACCAGTTCCAACTCAAAATCTTCATATTTAATAAATTAATCAAATACCACCACACGGTACGAGTTTAAAGAGACCCTTTAGTTTTTTTTTCAAACTTTGTCATACCATAGGTAATGGAAACCAACAAGTAAATGAAGACTCAAAAAGATCCAATAAAACCACATAAAACAAAAACATGCATAATTGTATTCCTTAGAAGAGTGAAAACTTGCCATATAACATAGGAGCCAGCCCATACAACAAAACCAACATACCACCTTAGATGATAGGCCACGATTGTTGTTAAACAAAAAGCCGTTCCATCTGGACATGCAACTTTTCCAGGGTGCATTATAAATAATGTGTTCTGAATTCCTCTTCCATAACCATGGCATAAGCCATTCATTCATATATTATGTAATTAATACAAAAACCTTTCTTAATAAATCTTCAAATTCTGTTAGGAACGTAGAAATAAAAAATAACTTCTCAAAATAATTAACAACAACATTTTAAACCTCTAACTCTGTCGTAACTTGATCTCCCACTGCATTATGTAAGATAATAATATTTTGTTATCGTCTTTTTTTAGTTAGGCATGATAAGATTTTGTATTACGATCCCCTAGAGTATGCCATATTAGATTTTGTTATCGTCTTTTATGTTATGTATAACTTCAAGAACCTTTGTATGATTTCTCTTATCTTTACTCTGGATTTTCGCAAGTGTTTGTTGCAAATCGTTGCTTATTTCGTTCCCATAGGATAATATATTCATCTTGAATCTTCTCAAAGTACTTGTTGCAGATCATTGACTCCCAGCCTTTCGAAATAGAATCCAATAAGCATCCTTTCCGATCCACCATTTATTTAAACGAAATTGACTCCACCTATTAGGAAATTAATCTTCTATCATTGCAACCAATGGTCTATGATTCCATCCCACCATACCTAGGTACTCAACAAAAGAGAATGAAAATAGCAAATTCTATTCTTCTTTGCCAAGTGTCCTATCGAGCCAACTCCTAATAATTTGACCACTTATTTTTCTCCGCCAAGAAAAAATATTTCCCTGAGATGAAAATTCCAAAAGACCACAATTTTCTGTCATATTGTTGTAAGGAATAAAAGTAGATGCATGTCCCATATAACAAACCAATACGTATCAATCTTTCCTACACTTTCTCCAGTTTTTTTGGACTGGATCACTAGACGCAAAGAAAAATATTTTTTTCCTTAAAATTTCCGTTCAATATATATTATTCTATTATTTGAAAAATTGATATCTACATTATGTCAATGTTGTAAAATAACCCAATGCCACACTTGCACAGCGAGGCTCCACCGTATGTAACAGAAAGAAACATAATAGTCAAATCATGATTAAAAGCTAGAAATTTCTTATTTATATCTCCCGAATGTAGCTTATTGTCCATTTACTAGTAATTCCTTGGCAGTTCCAACTCAAAATCCGCATAGTTTGTAAATTAACCGAATTCTTCACCACAAGTTACAGGTTTGCCCTTTCGCATCTTCCATACTTTTTCATACACCAAATAAAGGAAACCAACAAGTAAATGAAGACTAAAAAATAACCAATAAAACAACATAAAACGAAAACATGCATAATTTTATTTCTTAGAAGATTGAAAACTTGCCATACGACATAGAAACCAACCCATACAACAAAACCAACATAGCATAAAAAAAATACATAAAATAAATTGGAAATAAACTGAAACCCACATAACTTAAAAAGACAAAGACTTAATATTAAATGGAGACATCAACTATATGACCTGCTCCTAGCAAGACATTCCGAACGTATTCTGTACACAATTGATATCATTACATAGACCATAAGCAACCACAGTTCCCATTATTTCATACGTACCTATGATTTAGTTAGAATCTTCTATGGGTTGATAATACCTTTTTCTGGCATTGGTTAAGACCCCTTTCAATTTTTGTGTGGAATTCTTAGACATCAACTTTTTCCTCGGCGAGATCATTGCCTAAACTAGTCGCTTTTTATGCTTCCATCAGTAGCCATTAAAGAATTTTTAACTGATTTCTTCCGTGTGAGAGAAATTTCATTTCCAACCAAGTTTGTCTTTTCTTCTTAATCCATTTATTCACTTAAAATCTTTACCATTTCCAATTCCTTATTTTCTTGTTCGAGCCAGCATCCTTCAAGACATAGCACCTACACTCTCTGTTGTGTCAACCTGGATTTCTGATTTATGACCATTACCACCGAGAGATAGAACATCATCCATCAGATCACAATCTCATCTACTATCTCAGACTCATCTTTACTCTTTTGAAAAAACATATTTTCTTTCTTCACATATAAAACCATCCTAGTCCCTTCCATAATTACTTCTTTTCCATCAACATATTGCTATACGTTATTAAACTCTCTAAAACTTTGATCATATTCCACAAAACCATTCCACTTTTGTTGTAAATCGACAACAACATCCATATTAGCATCTTCGAAACATAATTTTTTTCCTAACTTTAGATCCCAATTGCTTATTTGTTTCTCAATTCCATTATCTCCACTGAAATCTCCTAAAGACTTAGTGTAACCATGAAAAGCTTCTAGTATTTTATGCTAATTTTTTTAGGCAACTGTGGCCATTTCTCAAAGTTTCAACTCATTCACACCTTTAGAGGAAATAGCAGATAATTTTTTGAGTTCCCTAGGTGGAACACAACCTGAAATAAGTGTTGAACGTGATAATCTTTATCAAAAGTTTCTAGTATATTTCCCCTTATACGACCAAAAATCTATCTCCATTATTAGCCTTTCCATAGAATATTGCAGCCTTGTAACTTATAATGCATCCGGGCCAGAGCTTGAATCTGATGAAAACCTTTCGAAAAAGGCAACGAGAATGAGAATGACACAGCCTTTGATATTCCACCATAAACCGAATAACTTCTCATATCGTAAGGAGACCACCATCTCTTCACCCCGTCAGAATCAATATTTTTGTGAGGATAATTGGCGTGAAACCATCAAGGATTACTTGGACCTTTCATCCAAACCCACATTTTTGACCTCTCATAAAGCATCCCCAACGCTTGTGTAGCCGTATGAAGGAACGGAGACCAATTAATCTATGTAATGTGGGATATAAGATCAATTCGTAGGTACTCTGTCAAAGTCTCAAACGGTTTTGGCAAGATCTTATTTCGGAGACACAATCATCTTTTTTTCAAGAAGACATATTAACTTCCCAAGTATATGACCATAAAAAGGGATATGAGTAAGGCATAAAGGCATATGATCAGATGAAGTGGTCTTTTATTGAGAACCTCCTTAAGAAAATATATCATTCACAATTATGAATTATGTGGATGATCTGGTGAATTAAATAAATTTAGTATACTTACTAATGGTCAACCGCGAGGTCATATTGTTCCAAAGGGAAGCTTTCGTCAAGGAGACCATTTATTTCCATATCTTTTTAATCCTATGTAAGGAATCCTTAATAGCAAATAGACTAGAAGCAGAATGAAAAAAGGTATTAACAAGTTTGAAGATAGTAGAGACAAGCCCTTCTATTTCACATCTTTTCTTTTTCGGGTGATGGTTTTTTCTCCTATCAAGCAAATAAAGATAAATGTCAAGTTATCATAAGAATCCTTCAAAATTATGCGGACAAACAAAGTAATTTTTCCAAATCTTCATTTTAGTTCACACACAAGGTTGATGACTCTGTACGAGAGGAAATGAAACAAATTTTAGGTATCTCCAATCTTGGGGGGGGGGGAATGAGATCATATTTAGAAATTCCAGAGAGTTTTCGTGGGGTAAATACTCAAATTTTTAATTCTCTTCCATGAAAAATTTCATATTACAATAAATGGGCGGATGTCAAATTTTTTTATGAAAAAGTTGGAAAGAGATTTTAATCAAGTCATTAGCAACAGCGCTACCAACTCATGTTATGTCTTGTTTCCGATTACCTAAGTAAATAAGAAAAAACTCACAGATGCGGTTGCTCAACTTTGGTTGAGCACTAGTGGTAATAATAAAGGAATGCATTGGACATCAGGGAAAAGTTGTGCTGTGATAAAGATAATGGTGGATTTGGGTTTCATGCCATAGTATATATCAATACGGCTATGTTGGCTAAACAATTATGGCATGTAATCGACAATCCAGATTTTCTATTTACAAAGGTATTTAAAAAGGTCGATACTTTCGGAATACAAACCAATTAGATTCAATTCCATCATATTCCCAATTTTATGGCTGGAGGAGCATTATCCAAGCTCGATATCTTGTTGAAAAGGGATAATCAAAAGTCTTGGAACAAGAACATCCATATGATCTATAGATTTCCGACTCTAGCCCGAGATCAGCAACTTATAAAGGATATAACTTTTATCTTTGTTCACTGTCATTAATTTGGTACACCCATGGAACCAAGCGTTGAATATGCAATTGCATGAAGCAATTACTATTCCTGAGTATGTGGCCCTTATTTAGAGTATATTGATAAGTTGTATCTAAAACCGGATACCTATAGGTGGAATTTCGTGAAGGGTGGAAAATAAACGGTCAAATTGGGTTACAATAGTGAACACCTCTACCTAGACTCATGTCAAACAGATGGTTTTTATGATTGTTAGATTTAGAAGTGTAATAGTAAAAATATGAAATGTCACGATGTTTTGCAAAGGATTCGATAAAATCATTGAAAACGATTATGATTAAAGCAGCATCGAAACGCTAATGAGATGGAATCTTTCAACACATCTTCGTGGATTCTTAATATTAAGTAACAAATACCAGAGTTATGGAAGAAAAAAACAACACTCTAACAATATATATACAAGTATTGAAAGGAATTGTACGTAAAAGTATATAATGTAAGGAATTGCAATAAACATTAATGTAGCGGAAGCTATGATAAAACAAGAATCCGTTAATCCAAAAAGATTAATAGAAACATCAATCATCTTTGAAATTGAATTAAAAAAAATACCTGAAAACAAGAAATAAGGAGAGATTTCTCTCTCTCATTAACTAGTCTAAAAGAGAGATATTATACTCTGTTAGTGGGGGTGATTGTAACACCCCCAATTTTTTAGAATATGGTAGGGCATGTGTAGACGCTTAAAAGAAGTGGTATAACTACCTACTTCAACATACTGCACGTAAATTTTCCGACCTTGTCAAGAGAAAATTTCATAATTAAATGTGCTTGAGATGGAGCAATTTAAGGATAGATGACCTACTGAAAAGTTATTTTTGGTACTTGTAAGTGAGAACAAAACATGGAGAACGATCAAATGGTGATTTGTCGGGACAGTACAAGCCTCTCACCGGCTGTTGGGCGAAGGTGCGGTCCATGGACCGAGAGAGGGTGTGAGGGCACATAGATGGTGGCATTCGAGGCGTTACAAGTGAACCCAAAGCCAAACGAGTGTGTAGTGATGTGGGATAACACCATGGGGGTGGAGATCTTGATAAACAACAAAGTCATTGAGCTCTTTGAGGGAGGAGTGATTGTAAAACCCAGATTTCTCAAATATGGTGGTGCATTTGGAAAGGTTTAAAATAATTAATTTGGTTACCTATTTTACCAAAGTGATCTTATCTTTTCCATCACTTGTGCAGATAGAACTCTAGACTTAAGCGTGCTTAGGCAGTAGCAATTTAAGAACGAGTGGCCTATGGTATATGAAAGAGTTTTAGGAAGAGGAAAGCTTTCAGATTAAACTTTGGGCCTGCTTAAACTCCCATGGGTATGGGCCAAGGTCACGTATGTAATAGCCCACACCACCATCATTGTGGGCTCCCAAGCCCTCTCTCAACCTCTCGGCCCTACATTCATCTGATGGTCAGTGCGCTACCTTGGAGGACTAGAAACACATTTTTTACATCCCTACATATCACCATGCGATCTTTATACATGCTTTTCCCTCACTCACACCGTACCACAATGAAGGGTCATAAATTATGGGAAAGATGCATTTTTGTGACATAGATAGTCAAATAAATTCTCTTAAGCTTTTCTTCATGCAACACTTCCTTCTAAAAATCAGGGTATTGCGATTGCCTTGATGGATTACGTTTTTACCCCAAAAATATAGCTGCAAGAAGTAACCAATCATTGTAGTATTTTAGGACCGAGTACGAATGAGTGCACAATAAATTTTAAATTAAAACTAGAGCTAAGTTTAAATGTGGTTTGGTGGTTTTGATGGAAATGACTAAACCAAATAAAAATGGATATAAAAATGTATATTAAAGTCGTTAGGTTTTCATGGAATCTTTGGGACTTCATGGTTTAGATTATTCAGATTTCTAAAACTAGAGATAAACAAAATATATTCATTCATAAAATTCTAAACACTAGAATTCAATAATCTCCTCTCTCGTAGTCTATAATTGACTTATGCAGTCAAATATGAATCATACTTAACTAATCAAATAAATTCAATCAACAAAAAGATGCAAACTGGTTTGTTTTCACTAAATATGCTTAGAAAAGGTGCTAGCGGTGTTTCTGTTTGAGATATGTTAATACAAACTTTGCACAAATATAATCACTATAGGATTCTGCTCAAATCTATTTGAATATGATTTTTGAAAGTTTTATATGTTGATGATTCTGCATTGTCTCTATTCGATTTCACATGTATTTCATATGTTTTTCATAGATCCGCTTCACTTGTGATTTGCACGGAACTATTATATGATGAATGAATTAGGGTGCATAGATTATATCATCGATATGCACACATCTGCTATATGATTTTATTAGGGATCTACACAAGTTATAGTCGTAACCTGGATTTCATACTGATATGATTAAAATCATAACTGCGCATATAAAAGTTTTATTCTAGAATTATTAGGGTTTTCACACGAGTTTTGCACATATATGATTGTAAACTGGATATTGCACAAAATAGTTATTTATGTTTTTATATGCATGTTTCTTTTAAAATATTGATGAATAATAATAGTGTATTGGATTCAGTTTAGATTCTAGGCATGTAGAAGGAAAAGATATACTGATTTATTAATTTGTGCATGTTGAATCTTATATTGAACAAAACATAATTATGTTATCATATTTGTAGAGTATTTTCTGTTATCAAATATAATTATAATCATAGTTTTGCATATGCTTGATTATAACTCTACTTTTGCAAATATCAGTTATATCAGAATTTTATCAGATATTGCACAAAATAGTTATTTATGTGTTTGCTTCTTCACTATTATTTTCATGTGCATATTGATTTTGTATCAAAGTCTAGCCAGTTGAGTAGCATAAACTATTTTCGATGTCGTTTCTGTCTGAGCTTCACTTCTCCTTTTTTGAGATAAGTTTTATTTATTCCACATGCTTAATATCAATAAGTACATGGACTCTTCAAATTTGATTAGGTGAAATAATTGATATGGAATTTGCACATGTCACCTAATATTTGTTTGGAGAACTGATTGTAAAGATATTTAATGGCATGATAGTAAGGAACTATTGAATGTGATGATAATTATATGAGTATTATTTTATAATTGACATAATATGTTGCTCATGATAAGCTTTTAGTTTATATATAACTATATATGATTTGATATACTTTCATGATTATATTTTAGTACCATGATCTCTCTGAGGGTCCCAAGTTCAAGTAATTGGCCGTAAAAGATCCACAAGTTCTTTGGAGCAATCTAAAGAACTATATGATTACTAGAATGTGATTCTCTAAAACTCATTAAATGTCTTTTCATCTTAAGATAAAACTTGAACTGTAAATAATTGTAAGCTATGTTGATAATTAATTTAAAGTTGGAATTATGTGAAGATAATATCAATAATTCAGAGATATTGGAGAATACATACCTGTCATGCAAGTAATATTTTCCAACAGACACAATACCTTGGAAAAAAAACTAATAAGTAATATGAATTTATTATATTGTGGCTAAGAAAAATAATGAGTTATTGATAAAAAAAATCATGAATTACGACCAAATGGTTATGCTTTCTTCCCTGATCTTAATGTGAAATCTTATACTAAAAATTGATCAATATTTAGATTTTTGATTACTTTAATAAACATTTTTGGATGGATTAATTTTTAACTCAAGCAGGGGGATGCAGAAATAGTACTTCAAGATCCATTACGTTACGTGTCCAAGGTCTTTTGTTCTTCTTAGAATCTTTTGTTTTGGCACAAATAGTTTTGGTGAAAGTGTAAAAACTAGTTGTACATTAAGATTTCCTTTGATGGTTTATTTATATCGCGTAAGCCTAAATAACATGACATTTGTGGTTGAAAATAAAATAAAATAAAAATTAAATATCGATTTCTTCCATCAAAACAATATAACCATGACACTTTTAAGCATTTTTAGGGAGTGAGACACAGTGGGTCCACAAAGCATCGCTCTTCTTCAAATATTGCGTCTCGTTGGCAATTCGGTGAGGTCTTTCAGAAATATATTTGATGAGTGTATCATGACATATTTTTCCTTCTTGGACGAGATCATGACAACACACATCAGTGACGGTTCCATTTCCAAAAACAGCACCGATTATATCCAGCGCACACTTAGGAGTGATTTTAAGAAAACATGTATCCCATAGTACTTTTGCTTCAGCTTCCTCGACAGATGAAGCAGGAACGGACGAATAAATCAAAGCTACAATAATTAATAGGGCAGTCATTTGTGAGGTAATTTTAGTCATATCTGCTAGAGCTTTAGAAATTTGAGATTTATTCTAATGGTATGAAAAGAATGTTTTGAAATTATTTATATTTGTGATTCCAAAGATGAAGTTTTGAAGGATATTTATAAGAGATTCGAAAATCCAAACATAACTATTAAAAAGCTTTTCAAACTAAACGTAATTAATTAATGAAATTTAACGCCATAATAATTATAAAAAGAGTATTCGTTTTTGGTTTCTCTAACATCTCTAGAAATTTAAGAAAACAAGGATGCTTCAACATTTTAAATATATCGATAATATAAGCAAACTTATAAGATACTATCGGCAAATTTAACATAGAAAGTTTTATAAGAAAAAATAACATGTAATACACCATTTTTAAGTGAGCTAGATATATTTAGTAATGATTGACTCAAAAACTAAACAGGCATCTTTTTTTTCCAGAAAATATTGGTTTATGTCAATGATACTTTAAACGTATCATACATCTATAAAATTTATTTTATCAAAATTATGTATCACGGTTTAATGTTTTTTCAATATACGAATTGTATGTAACTCTCAAATAAGTGTGTCATTTGCAAACTACCAACATGATTTCAAATTCGCCCAGAAAAAAAATTATAAACCGTTTCTAATTTCTAATTTTTAAGATAGTTTTTAAAAGAAATTCTACGGAAGCTTTAAATTTTTTAATAATTTAATTTTAAAGTTTTTGATGTTGGAAAAAACTTAACATTTGACGCGACCCGAGTCGACTTGACCAAGGTCTGACCCCAAAATCTCACTCCAAGGTGGTAAGGATAATCCTTTGGCAAGGATTGGACCGTGTAGAACCAATACTGGGAGCGACCCAACACCTGTTCTATCTTCACTAAAAACGTTCCAAAGCTTGAAAGGCGAAGTTCACAAGGAACAAAAGGGTGTTTCGAAGAAACAAAATATGGTTTTTTATTAAAATTGAAGTGTGTTTTCCAAAGAGGAAAACTCGAGTTTATAAAGGAAAAGCTAAAAGAGGGAAAGTGAAGAGTTTAACGTTATGAAATTAAAAGCAAGAATTAAAACAAGTTTTTAAGTCGACCATCGTGGGACTGTCGACCTCCTTCGTCTGTTTCATCATTCATTGGTGAGAAATGGGCCTTGGACAGCTTCTATATTGTGTTTGGTTTGAATGTCTCCAAGAGGACACAAGTGCTCTCTCGGTCCAACTCCTCTCGGCCCAAAGGTAAGGTTTTAGACCAAATTTGTCTAAGTGTCAAACCCACCATCTCCTTGATCCTTTTAGTCCTAGAACGTGTCATTGGGCTGGCTTGGTCTTATATATCTTGAACTTTTCCAAGACAGGTCGCGGCCGACTGATTGGTTCCGTTTTGGTCGAGACATGTGATTTCTGAGCCATCTTCTAAATCGGTCCGGTCCAAGGGTGTTTTGGCACGATCAGATTCTTCTCTATAGCCCTTTGGTCGAGGAAAGTGGTCTTCTTTTCTCATTTGGTCGTTGGGAACCTCAGCTGCCAAGTTAGGTTCCATGTAGAGCTCGTCTGGCACGTCCGGGTCGCTAGGGTCGTTCTGCTCGGTCGGTCCTTGGCCGGCCATGCTCATATCAACCCCCCCCTTCTTGAAAAGGATTTGCCCTCAAATTCTGCTCATCTGCATCATAGGAAATAAGTCAGCAACATTGAAACTTGAGCTCACATTATACTTACTTGGTAAGTCGATCTTATAGGCATTGTTGCCGATCGTTTGAAGAACTCTGAATGGACCACCGGCTCTAGGTAGTAGCTTCGACTTTCTCTCATTTGGGAACTGGTCCTTCCTTAGGTGAATCCAAACTAGATCGCCCGGTTCAAATAGCTTCTCCTTGCGCCCTTTATTGGCTTGCTTTTGGTATTGAGCAATCTTTAGCTCCACGTTCTTTCTTGCCTTCTCGTGTAGTTCCTTGACCAACTCAGCTTTCCTTTTTCCATTAAGACTAACTCTTTCACTCAAAGATAAAGGCATTAAATCCAAAAAAGTCAAAGGGTTAAATCCATAAACCAATTCAAACGGTGAGTACTTTGTAGACGAGTGTTTGGCATGGTTATAAGCAAATTCAACATGAGGAAAACAATCTTCCCAAGTCCTAATGTTTTTTTTGATTATCTCAGGCAAGAGTGTTGACCAGGCCCTATTGACTACCTCGGTTTGCCCATCAGTTTGTGGGTGACAAGTTGTTGAAAACAAAAGTTTAGTACCTAGCTTAGACCACAACGTTTTCCAAAAGTGACTTAAGAACTTAGTGTCTCGGTCATAAACTATTGCCTAGGGATTCCATCCAAACGAACTACTTCCCTAAAGAACAATTCAGTTACCAAGGTTGCATCATCAGTCTTATGACATGGTATAAAATGAGCCATTTTAGAAAACCTATCTACCACGACAAAGAAAAAATCCTTTCCTTTCCTAGTTCTAGGCAAACCGAGAACAAAGTCCATAGATATATGAGTCCATGGTTCAGTGGGAATATGAAGAGGGGTATACAGACCTTGGCTTTGCATTCTAGACTTTTCTTGCTTACAAGTTGTACAACGGTTGCAAAGCTTCTCCACATCTCTCCATAGATGCGGCCAAAAGAAATGCTCTTGTAGAATACTCAAGGTCTTGGCGACACCAAAGTGTCCCATTAAGCCACCTCCATGAGCTTCCTTAAGAAACAAATCTCTTAAAGAACAATTAGGCACACACAAACGGTTTTCTTAAAACAAAAACCCGTCTTGCCTAAAGTATTTGCCAAACGCAAACTTTTCACATGATCTAAAAACTTCTTTAAAATCAGAATCATTGGCATACATACCTTTGAAGTGATAAAAACCAAGAAGCTTTGTATCTAAGGTAGAGAGTAGACTGTACCTTCGAGATAGGGCATCGGCCACTATGTTCCCCTTACCTTGCTTGTAACGAATGACATAGAGAAAAGTCTCAATGAACTCGACCCACCTAGCATGTCTTTTGTTCAGCTTCTGTTGGCCTTTCAAGTGTTTGTGCAAGAATTAAAACAAGTTATTAAGTCGACCATCGTGGGACTGTCGACGTCCTTCGTCCGTTTCTTCATTCATTGGTGCGAAATGGGCCTCGGACAGCTTCTATATTGTGTTTGGTTCAAATGTCTCTAAGAGGACCCAAGTGGTCTCGCGGTTCAGCTCCTCTCGGCCCAAAGGTAAGGGTTTAGACCAAATTTGTCTAAGTGTCAAACCCACCATCTCCTTAGTCCTTTTAGTCCTAGAACGTGTAATTGGGCCGGCTTGGTCTTGTATATCTTGAACTTGTCCAAGACAGGTCGCGGCCGGCTGATTGGTTCTGGTTTGGTCGAGACATGTGATTTCTGAGCCATCTTCTAAATCGGTCCGGTCCAAGGGTGTTTTGGCACGATCAGATTCTTCTCCTTGGCCCATTGGTCGAGAGAAGTGGTTTTTTTTTCTCATTTGGTCCTCGGGAACCTCAGCTGCCAAGTTAGGTTCCATGTAGAGCTCGTCCGACACATTCGGGTCGCTAGGGTCGTTCTGGTCGGTCGGTCCTTGGCGGGCCATGCTCATATCAACATTCCCCATTATACTTTCTTTCTAGATATTGTATGTAACACAATGATTTCTGGAATATGGTGGTGCATGTAAAGAAGCATAAAAACATTTATTTCGCTACATATGTCGCTAAATTAAGTGTGCTTAAACTAGAGCAATAGGATGAAATGTGATATATATAAGGAAGTGATTTTTGGTACTATAAACGTTAGGACAAAACATCGGAAAAGAGCACGTGGAGATTGCAAGGGTCCTTAAATAAGTACTTCAAGCCTCCAAAACCACGCGCCGGCCTTCGGACGAGTGTGGGCCCACATGCCGAGATAGTAAGTGAGACCACATACACGAACGGTGGCGGTCAGGGCGTTACGTTGTAAATTTGTTGTAAATAACAAAAATTTTAATCAATTCTTAGGGATGGGTGTTTAAGATTGTGAGCTCAATCAAATAAAATTTTAGTATGCCAAGTTTACTAGAGATGTTTACAATTTCTGTTTAATTATAAGCTCTAGTAACTACACAATAACTATCATATATAAATATTTTTAAAAATGTATTGAAGTTGGATTCAAAACAATAGAAAAAGAAAATACACATCCTTCTTCACAAAACAATAGAAGTGTTAGTTTGAACACATTTTATTTTCTTCAATTTTGAGAATAGCAGTTCAAGGTATTTTTTTATCAAATATATTATATTAAATAAAGATCAAATTAAAAGCATACAACTTAGACCGTAGTGACTTATCTTATTAGATTAATAAATATAGCTTTAAAACCAATCAAAATACATATTTATCATTAATAGTAATATATTATTCTTTTGCTTAAATATTTTAAATTTACTTGTCTTTAGATAAATGATT
This sequence comes from Schrenkiella parvula, assembly GCA_000218505.1. NCBI lineage: Eukaryota > Viridiplantae > Streptophyta > Magnoliopsida > Brassicales > Brassicaceae > Schrenkiella > Schrenkiella parvula. The sequence continues at coordinate 1,713,321 of CM001190.1, forward strand.
TTATCCACAAAAGTCATATAGAGTACATATATATGATCCTATCCGTAATATATTTAGCTTTCTCACATATTTCCTCGTTTATTTATAACTTAAATTTCAATCTGAGCGAATTAATTTTTGTATGATATTTAAATTTAGGGTTACTCAAAAATAAATATTGTATATTTGTTTTCTTGTAAGCACTTGATATTATCAAGATAGATTTTTTTGTTTAAAATATTTATACGAAAATAATGATTACAAATTTAGACAAAATTTAACTTCAACACCATAAATACTTCAAAATCGAACCAATCGACAATAGTACACGCCATTCTCAATATTTAGATTTTTGATTACTTTAACAAAACTTTCTGGATGGATTATTTTTAACTCAAGCAGGGGAATGCGGAAATAGTACTTCAAGATCCATTACGTGTCCAAGGTCTTTTGTTCTTTTTAGAATTGTTTGTTTTCGCACAAATAGTTTTGGTGCAAGTGTAAAAATTAGTTTTACATTGAGATTTCCTTTAATGGTTTATTTATATCGCGTAAGCCTAAATAACATGACATTTGTGGTTGAAAATAAAATAAAATAAAAATTAAATATCGATTTCTTCCATCAAAACAACATAACCATGACACATTTAAGCATTTTTAGGGAATGAGACACAGTGGGTCCACAAAGCATCGCTTTTCTTCAAATATTGCGTCTCGTTGGCAATTAGGTGAGGTCTGTCACATTTTTGATGAGTGTATCATGACACATTTGATGAGTGTATCATGACACATTTGATGAGTGTATCATGACACATTTTTCCTTCTTGGACGAGATCATGACAACACACATCAGTGACGGTTCCATTTCCAAAAACAGCACTGATTATATCCAGCGCACATTTCAGAGTGATTTTAAGAAGACATGTATCCCATAGTACTTTTGGTTCAGCTTCCTCGACAGACAAAGCAGGAACGGACGAATAAATCAAAGCTACAATAATGAATAGGGCAATCATTTGTGAGGTAATTTTAGTCAAATCTGCTAGAGCTTTAGAAATTTAAGATTTATTCTAATGGTATGAATAGAATGTTTTGAAATTATTTATATTTGTGATTCCAAAGATGAAGTTTTGAAGAATATTTATAAGAGATTCGAAAACTCAAACATAACTATTAAAAAGCGTTTCAAAATAAACATAATTAATTAATGAAATTGAACGTCATAGTAATAATAAAAAAAGTCTTCATTTTTTGTTTCTCTAACATCTCTAGAAATTTAAGAAAACAAGGATGCTTCAACATTTTAAATATATCGATAATATAAGCAAAGTTATAAGATACTATCGGCAAACTTAGCATAGAAATATTTATCAGAAAAAATAACATGTAATATAAGTGAGCTAGATATATTTAGTAATGATTGAATTAAAAACTAAACACACATATTTTTTTTCAGAAAATATTAGTTTATGTCAATGATACTTTAAACATATCATACATCTATAACATTTATTTTATCAAAATTATGTATCACGGTTTAATGTTTTCTCAATATACGAATTGTATGTAACTCTCAAATAAGTGTGTTATTTGCAAACTACCAACTTGATTTAAAGTTTGACCTGAAAAAAAATTATAAACCGTTTCTAATTTCTAATTTTTAAGATAGTTTTTAAAAGAAATTCTACGGAAGCTTTAAATTTTTTAACAATTCAAGTTTTAAGTTTTTGATGTTGGAAAAAACTTAACATTGCCCATTAGACTTTCTTTCTAGATATTGTACGTAACACAATGATTTCTGGATAATGGTGGTGCATGTAAAGAAGCATAAAAACATTTATTTTGCTACATATGTCGCTAAATTAAGTGTGCTTGAACTGGAGCAATGCGATGATATGTGATCTATAAGGAAGTGATTTTCGGTACTATAAAAGTTAGGACAAAACATCGAAAAAGATCACATGGAGATTGCAAGAGTCCTTAAATAAGTACTTCAAACCTCCAAAACTACGCGCCGGCCTTCAGACGAGTGTGGGCCCACATGCCGAGATAGTAAGTGAAACCACAGAAACAAACGGTGGCGGTCAGGACGTTACGTTGTAAATTTGTTGTAAATAACAAAAATTTTAATCAATTTCTTAGGGATGGGAATTTAAGATTGTGGACTCAATCAAGTAACATTTTAGTATGTCAAGTTTACTAGAGATGTTTACAATTTCTGTTTAATTCTAAACTCTAATAACTATACAATAACTATTATATATAAATATTTCTAAAAATGCATTGAAGTTGAATTCAAAACAATAGAAAAAGAAAATACACATGCTTCTTCACAAAACAATAGAAGTGTTAGTTTGAACACATTTTATTTTCTTCAATTTTGTGAACAGCAGTTCAAGCTATTGTTTTATCAAATTTATTTTATTAAATAAAGATCAAATTAAAATCATACAACTTAGACCGTAGGGACTTATCTTATTAGATTAATAAATACAGCTTTAAAACCAATCAAAATACATATTTATCATTAATGGTAATATATGACTCTTTTGTTTAAATACGTTGAATTTACTTGTCTTTAGATAAATGATTTTATCCACGAAGGTTATATTGATATATGATTCTATCCGTAATATATTTAGCTTTCTCACATAGTTCATAGTTTTTTTCTAACTTAAATTTCAATATGAGCAAATTAATTTTGTATGATATTTAAATTTAGGGTTCCTCAAATATAAATATTGTATATTTGTTTTCTTGTAAGCACTTGATATTATCAAGATAGATTTTTTTTGTTTAAAATGTTTATACAAAAATAATGATTACAAATTTAGACAAAATTTAACTTCAACACCATAAATACTTCAAAATCGAACCAATCCACAATAGTACACGCCATTCTCAATATTTAGATTTTTGTTTACTTTAACAAAACTTTCTGGATGGATTAATTTTTAACTCAAGCAGGGGGATGCATAAATAGTACTTCAAGATCCATTACGTGTCCAAGATCTTTTGTTCTTCTTAGAATCGTTTGTTTTGGCACAAATAGTTTTGGTGAAAGTGTAAAAATTAGTTGTACATTGAGATTTCCTTTGATGGTTTATTTATATCGCGTAAGCCTCGATAACATGACATTTTTGCTTGGAAATAAAATAAAATAAAAATTAAATTAAAGACACAATGGGTCCACAAATCATCTCTCTTCTTCAAATACTGCGTCTCGTTGGCAATTAGGTGACGCCTGTCAGAAATATATTTGATGAGTGTATCATGACACATTTTTCCTTCTTGGACGAGATCATGACAACACACATCAGTGATGGTTCCATTTCCAAAAACAACACCGATTATATCCAGCGCACACTTAGGAGTGATTTTAAGAAGATATGTATCCCATAATACTTTTGCTTCAGCTTCCTCGACAGAGAAAGCAGGAACAGACGAATAAATCAATGCTACAATAATGAATAGGCAGTCATTTGTGAAGTAATTTTAGTCATATCTGCTACAGCTTTAGAAATTTGAGATTTAGTCTAATGGTATTAATAGAATGTTTTGAAATTATTTATATTTTTGATTCCAAAGATGAAGTTTTGAAGGATATTTGTAAGAGATTCGAAAACCCAAACATAACCATTAAAAAGCATTTCAAAATAAACATAATTAATTAATGAATTTGAACGTCATAGTAATAATAAAAAGAGTCTTCGTTTTTTCGTTTCTCTAACATCTCTAGAAATTTAAGAAAACAAGGATGCTTCAATATTTTAAATATATCGATAATATAAGCAAACTTATAAGATGCTATCGGCAAACTTAACATAGAAATTTTTATAAGTAAAAATAACATGTAATACACAATTTTTAAATGAACTAGATATATTTAGTAATGATTGAATCAAAAACTAAACACACATCTTTTTTTCAGAAAATATGAATTTATGTCACTTAATTTTCTGCTCTAAAAGTGTGACGAAAATTGAAGATAAAAAGTTATTTGGAGTTGAAGATTCATGTGGAAGCCAAAAGTTATTCAATCTAATTTATTAGTAGAAGTCATGGCCTTGGTAATTTATTTTCTAGTTTAAATACAATTTATTTTCTAGTTTTTATCTCAAGTATTTTCTATAAATATTCATGTAAACACAATTTATAAAGAAGACTTTCTTTTTATTTTTGGAACCCCGTTAAGAGTGATTTTTATTTTATGTCAATGGTGTGTAATATCCATTGGTCCGATTAATAGTGCTTCATATCCATTAATCAAACTGGAGTATCAAGAGTCTTCCGCAACTCTTGTGTCACTATTCGATCCATTGATCTGTCTTGGTGCGTCATATCCAAGAGATCAACCGGAGTATCAAGAGTCTTCCGCAACTCTTGAGTCACCATTCAATCCACCAATCCGTCTTGGTGCGTCCCAAGCGATCAACCGGAGTATCAAGAGTCTTCCGCAACTCTTGTGTCACCATTCGTTCCACCACCTCGTTTCTTTGGAGTTTCATCATTTCATTGAAGTCAAGGATTATCCTTACCAACTTAGAGTGTCGACGCCTTGGGAGGATTATATCATTTGGTATCACTTGAAACAATCTTCCCAAGAAAATTGTACTTGAAGAATGGTTGTTGCGTTTGGGTAAGGAACTTTGTGAGGTTACTAACGCTCACAGTTCGGTGGTTGAACGAATCGGACCGTCAAAGGGTGTGAAAGCCCAATGTTATACCGATGAAAACATTTACCAACCTTGGATATGACGCACCAGGACGGTAGTTTAGGCCGGTAGTCTGGATATGACGCACCAAACAACCAAAAGCTCTAAAGAACAAAAGAAAGAAATCTAAGTCTTTCGGAAATAAGAAAAGCTCTTGAATATATGAAAAATGTTGTGTTTACAAATGGCAAATAGAATGCAAATTTATAGCCAAATTCATAAGACCAACATTTATTGTAATCAAAAGAAAAATAAAAGAAAAATCAAGAAAGCATTAAAATCGTGGTCATGGTCTTGGTCGGCCTTTAATGCGGTCTTGGTGTTTGGTCTTGGCCGGCCTTTAATGCGCCAAGCTTTTGGTCGCTGTCGACCTTGACTAGGCCTCTGCAGTTGAGCGCGCGATTGTCCTAACCGGGCTGTGCGTCGACCAACACGGTACACGGGTTCGGTTTAGTCAGTCTATTTTGAGTGAAGCTGAATTCGCGAACCAAGGCAAATGTGACCGCTTCTTGAAGACTTTTGCCTCGGGACCTTGTCATTGGGCCGGGAAAAAATGTCATTGGGTCGTCATTGGTTAAGTCACGGTCGCTGGTTCGATCAATGGGTAATATCTCTCGATCAACTTCAAATCCTGTCCAATACAAGGGTAATCCGTGTCGATCACTCGTCTTAGCAGTACCACTTGGTTGATAGATAGCTCGGTTCCGGTCGTTGGAGTGATCGTAAGTTCGTGATTTCCAAAACTGCACTTGGTCGGGTCGTACCGGGTCGGTCGGGATTGGAACAATGCGCGTATCTTCGGATTTGTCCCGTTCCAAGGCAATTCTGGCTCGATCGTCCGTCTTGTCATGTCCATCTGGTCGAGGAATCTATTGGCCAACCTCGAATTGGTCGAGTGGTTCGTCCTCTTCAGTTACGTGGTCCAACCGTGGGTCGAGCGGTCTGGTACCGTGGTCCATGATTGCATCATCCCCTCCTCCTTGAAAAGGATTTTCTCTCAAATCCGCTTCATCTACAAGAAAAGGAATTAAGTCAATCCCATTAAAACTGGAACTCACTTGGTACTTACCTTGGAGATCAACTTGGTACGCATTGTTGTTGATCTTTTTGGTGATGGCGAAATGACTATCTACCCGGGGCATGAGTTTTGACCTCCTCTCAGCTGGAAAACGATCTTTCCTCAGATAGATCCACATTAGATCTCCTTCCTCGAAGGTTTGGTCACATTGATCTTTCTTGGCTTGTTCCGCATAGCGCTTGGTCATTTACACGATGTTTTGCCTCGCCTTTTCATAGATTTTCTTAACCTGATTTGCCTTTCGTTCACCATCTAGACTTGTCCTTTCACTCAAAGGTAAAGAAATTAAATCTATGGAAGCCATAGACGATTTCAAAAGGTGAAAACTTAGTAGCCGAGTGCATTGCATGATAATAGGCAAATTAAACATGTGGCAAGGAATCTTCATAAGTTCTCAAATTTTTGCGAATTATGATCCTAAGCAAGGCAGAGAAAATCCTATTGACTACTTCAGTTTGACCATCAGCTTGTGGATGACAAGTAGGTTAAAACAACAATTTAGTGCCTAACTTAGCCTATAAGGTTTTCCAGAAATGGCTCAAAAATTTAGTGTCCCTATTAGAAACGATCGATTTAAGCATGCCATACAAACGACAAATTTCTTTAAAGAACAACTCAGCAATTTGCACAACATCATCAGTGGTATGACGAGGTATGAAATGAGATATTTTCGAAAACTTATCTACCACAACAAAAATGGAATCCTTTCCGGTTCTAGTTCTAGGCAGTCTTAAAAAAAATCCATTGAGATGTCCGTCCAAAGGTGATTAGGAATAGGCAATGGAAGGTACTTACTTGTAGATTTTACCTTAGCCTTGGATCATTTGCAATTCTATAACTGAGTACAAACTTCCACCACATTCTTCTTCAAATTCGACTAATAGAAATGATCTTGCAAGACCTTGAGCGTCTTGTCTTTCCGAAAATGGCCCATCAGTCCTCCTCTATGTGCTTCCCTAACAAGCAAGTTTCTTAAAGAACAATTAGGAATACACAGTCGGTTAGAGTAAAATAAGGATCCGTCATTTCTGAAAAATTTCCCAAATGCAAATTTGGAACAAGAAAGGTACGGTTCCTTAATATCTATATCCGAGGCATATAACTCTTTAATTTGCTCAAAACCTAAGACTTTGGCGTCCATGGTAGTGATCAATGCATACCTTCTAGACAAAGCATCAGCAACTATATTTTCCTTACCTTGCTTGTACTTAATGACATAAGGAAAGGTTTCGATGAATTCTACCCATCTAGCATGACGCTTATTGAGCTTTTGCTGCCCTTTTATATGCTTGAGCATATTGTGGTCAGTGTGTACCACAAACTCCTTCGGCCATAGGTAATGCTGTCATGTTTGCAAAACCCTCACCAAAGCATATAGCTCCTTGTTGTAGGTCGGATAGTTGAGAGTTGCGCCTCCAAGTTTTTCACTAAAATAGGTAATTGGTCTACCATCCTGCATTAAGACAACACCAATTCCAACCTCTGACGCATCGCATTCAATCTCAAAAGTTTTAAGAAAATTTGGTAAGACAAGAAGAGAGGGGTTAGTAAGCTTAGCCTTTAGCGTTTGGAAAGTCTCCTCTTGCGCTTGCTCCCACTTGAATCCCACAGTCTTCTTGATAACCTCGGTGAGTGGGGCTGATAAGGTGCTAAAATCCTTTAGAAAGCGGCGGTAGAACCCGGCTAGCCCATGACAGCTCCGGACTTCTCCAACGATCGTAGGACTCAGGCAATCCTGGATTGTCTTTACATTCTCCTCATCGATCCGCACGCCATCAGCACGTACAACAAATCCAAGAAACACGAGATTATCTGTTCCAAAAGTGCATTTTTCATAGTTAGCATAAACTCGCTCTTTCCTAAGCACTTCTAAAACCTATTTCAAGTGAAACAAGTGATCTTGGTAGTTCTTGCTATAAATCAAAATGTCATCAACGTACTAGGTGCATTTGTCAGCCCAGATGGCATAACCAACCATTCATACAATCCTAGTTTAGTTTTAAAGGCTGTTTTCCATTCATCTCCCTCTTTCATCCTAATTTGATGATAACCGCTTTTTAAATCGATTTTTGCCCAAATGGCATAACCAACCATCTATACAATCCTAGTTTAGTTTTAAAGGCTGTTTACCATTCATCTCCCTCCTTCATCCTAATTTGATGATAACCGCTTTTCAAATCGATTTTTGAGAAATAACATAAATCATGCAACTCATCAAGTATATCATCTAATCTAGGAATAGGGTGTCGATACTTAACCATGATATTGTTGATGGCTCGACAATCAACGCACATTCGCCAGCTTCCGTCTTTCTTTGGGACCAAGAGAACCGGTACGGCACAAAGACTCATACTCTCACGAATATAGCCTTTCTCCATGAGCTCTCCAATCTTTTTTTGAAGCTCCTTGGTCTCCACGGGGTTTGTCCTATGAGCCGGTCAGTTTGGCAGTGCAGCTCCTGGGATAAAGTCGATTTGGTGTTCAATCCCACGGATGGGAGGTAAACCACTTGGGTTCTCTTCTGGAAACACATCATCAAACTCTAGCAAAAGCTGCTTAAGTTCACTTGGAAGCTCCGGTGTAAGGTCAGTTTTGGCTATTAGTGTTTCTTTAAACTTAAGCAAAATCATAGATTGATGAGAGCAAATACTCTTTCTTACTTAACTTGCTTTGCCAAAGAAGTTAGACTTCTTGGGTTTAGACTCAGCGTCAACCTTGTCTTGTTCTCGGTTCTTCTTGATCTGAACTTGATCTTGGTGAACCTCTCGCGGTGACAAAGGTGCAAGCGTGATTTTCTTGCCGTTGTGTTTAAAGGTGTGGCGGTTGGTGTAGCCGTCATGTAAAGCCTTCTTGTCAAATTGCCAAGGCCGCCCTAGCGTCCATGGGTAGGACATCACACAGCATGTTGTTCTCGTACCGCCCAATGGCAAGCGACACCTCAACTTGCTCTTGCACTTGCATGTCCCCTTCTTCGTTTGACCATTCAAGCTTGTATGATTTTGGATGCATCTTCTTTGTCAAGCCTAATTTGCCGACAAGAGTCTCACTAGCAACGTTAGTACAACTCACGCCATCAATAATTAAGCTACATACCTTTTATTGAATAAGGCATCGTGTGTTGAAGAGAATCTCTCTTTACGCTTTCTCGTCAAGCTTGCTTTGGATATTGAGAGTGCGTCGGGTTATGAGTAACCTTCCTTCAGCTGGATAGTCACAAGTTGATCCCACCAATTTAGTGCATAACCATTAAATTCAGTGGCAGCAAGACTTATCTTTTTACGGTCAGAGAAGCTTCGGCAGGCAAACACCAGCTCAATTTTTCGTTCACATTCAAGAAACGCGTCCGGGTCATTCTTCCCATGGAAGGCCGGTATTTTAAGTTTGAGCCCACCAAGGTTGTCTTCTGATCGTCCTCTTGCTTCGCTAGCAAAGGGGTTTTCGGTCTCTCGCCCATGAATGGGTTGTCTTAACCGGGGCCTCCTTTGACTAAATTCGGAAGAGTGTTCTCCCTCATCGTCCTCTTCATACACCGCCCGGGTCCTTGGCCGGTTTTTTCTTTTTGGACATGGTCGTTTGTCCGGATTGTTGATCCAACTGGATCTTGTCCAACTGTAAGTGGAGTTCTTCCATACCTGCACTCATAAAACGCTTTAGTTCGTCGGTTAGTGCTTTCATTTGTAAACTAGACAAACGGGGTGCTGTTTGCTCGGTTTCGTCTTGGCTCCGGTCCATTGTTTTCCTGAAAGTCACTTAGCAAACGTGGTTAAATAAACCCTCTCTTACTTTTCTTTTGTGGTCCTGTCAAGTTTTTGCGCCCAAATTTCTCCCAAGTGTTCTAAATGAGCAATCGGTCAAATCCAATGAGTCAGATAAAATAAATAAAAAGATAGAAGGATTGCAAAAAAAATTTTCGGAAACCGATTTATCAAAATCTTAGAACCGATTTCTCTTGGTTCTTTTCAAGCTACTAGCTTGTAATAATTTTTTTTATTTTATTTTTGAAAGAATTTATCAAGGGAGACTCGGTTTTCTTACACAAAATAGATAGAGAATAAGTGTTTAGAGAAATTTGTTGTTTTATTATTTAAGAAAATTGAAAAGAAAAAGATACCAACCCTTTCTAGTATGCTCTGATACCACTTGACACAATCTTCCCAAGGAAATTGCACTTGAAGAATGGTTGTTACGTTTGGGTAAGGAACTTTGCGAGATTACTAACGCTCACGGTTCGGGGGTGGAACGAGTCGGACTGTCAAAGGGGGTGGAAGCCCAATGTTATACCGATAAAATCTTTTACCAACCTTGGATATGACGCTCCAAAAACGTTAGTTTAGGCCGGTTGTGTGGATATGACGTACCAAACAACCAAAAGCTCTAAAGAACAAAAAAAAGAAATCTAAGTCAGTAGGAAATAAGAAAAGCTCTTGAATATATGAAAATTGTGTGTTTACAAATGGCAAATAAAGAATGCACTTGGTCGGGTCGCGTATTTTTGGATTCGTCCCGTTCCAAGGCATTTCGGATTCGTCCCGTTCCAAGGCAATCATTTAAGTATATATGATTCTATCCGTAATACATTTAGCTTTCTCACATAGTTCCTAGTTTTTTAATTTCAATTTGAGCGAATTAATTTTGTATGATATTTACATTTAGGGTTTCTCAAATATAAACATTATATATTTGTTTTCTTGTAAGCACTTAATATTATCAAAATATTTTTTTATTATTTTTATACGAAAATAATGATTACAAATTTAGACAAACTTTAAGTTCAACACTATAAATACTTCAAAATCGAACCAATCGACAATAGTACACGCCATTCTCAATATTTAGATTTTTTATTACTTTAACAAAATTTTGTGGATTGATAATTTTTAACTCAAGCGGGGGATCAAGAAATAGTACTTCAAGATCCATTATGGGTACAAAGTCTTTTGTTCTTCTTAGGATCGGTTGTTGTGGCAGAAAACGTTTTGGTAAAAGTGTTAAAATTAGTTATACATTGAGATTTGCTTTGATAGTTTATTTATATCGCGTAAGCCTTGATAACATGACATTTGTGGTAGAAAATAAAATGAATATCAATTTATTCCATCAAAACAATATAAACACAACACATTTAAACATTTTTAGGGAGTAAGACACAATGGGTCCACAAATCATCTCTCTTCTTCAAATACTGCGTCTCGTTGGCAATTAGGTGAGGCCTGTCAGAAATATATTTGATGAGTGTATCATGACACATTTTTCCTTCTTGGACGAGATCATGACAACACACATCAGTGATGGTTCCATTTCCAAAAACAACACCGATTATATCCAGCGCACACTTAGGAGTGATTTTTAATCCTCGACAGAGAAAGCAGGAACAACCGAATAAATCAAAGCTACAATAATGAATAGGGCAGTCATTTGTGAGGTAATTTTAGTCATATCTGCTAGAGCTTTAGAAATTTGAGATTTAGTCTAATGGTATGAAAAGAATGTTTTGAAATTATTTATATTTGTGATTACAAAAATGAAGTTTTGAAGGATATTTATAAGAGATTCAAAAACCCAAACATAACTATTAAAAGACGTTTCAAAATAAACGTAATTAATTAATGAAATTTAATGTTATAATAATAATAAAAATGATCTTTTTCCGTTTCTCTAACATTTCTAGAAATTTAAGAAAACATGGATGCTTCAACATTTTAAATATATGGATACTATAAGCAAACTTATAAGATACTATCGGCCGACTTAGCATAGAAAGTTTTACAAGAAAAAATAACATGTAATACACAATTTTTAAGTGAGCTACATATATTCAGTAATAATTGGCAAAAACTTAACATCCCCCTTAAACTTTCTTTCTAGATATTTTATATAAAACAATGATTTCTGAAATATGGTGGTACATGTAAGGAAGCAGAAAAAAATTTATTTCCAGCAGCCAAACGTTTGGCCGTAGCGAACACACTCCAGCCAGATGTGAAAAGATGCCTCCTAGGTGTACATGCGTGAGATTATTGGCATACAATATGAAGATCAGCAATTACTAAGCAGACACGTAAAGTATCATTTTCATTTCGAAATTGATTGATGAAAAAAAATTATCATTACCTCAAAAGATATGTTTGAATCTCCATTCATAACCATTAAGATCTTTAGCTACTAATTCTTGAGTCTGTGTTTGTTGTGACATATCTTATATGAAAACCTAAGTGAAATATGAGTTTATTCGGTAGACAAACCAAGACAGAAATACCAGCGGAAAAAGACATTTAGTTGCATGTTTTTTTGAAATATATAACCCACCGGGCATATTTGAATCTGATGCTGATAAAATCTTTGAAAACGAATGAACTACTAGCCTTTGACAATAATCATTGGGAGTAGGAATTGCAATTTCTAGAAATTTAAATTCAAACAATCTTTTAGAAGTCATTTTGAGGGATTGAAAATATGTAAATAATTTAGAAAGAAATCTTGAATTTTGGTCCTCACCACTAATCCGACATCAAAGTAATATGTGAATACAATTCATCACTATCTTTCTCTACCTAAAAATCAGATATAAAACATGTCACAATATAACCAATACTATTTTTATTCTAGGCCAACATAGTTCATGTTTACCTGCTGGTTATTACCCCATGTTTAATACCCGTAACACGACATTAAATCTTTGAAGGAAGATCACAATTTCGCTTCATATGACTCATAAATTCATTTGTACATTTTTCTAGCTGAAAATACCATTAAATTGTAAGAAATGCTTTACAAACCGAATTTAATTTTATGAGATAAAAAAATATATAAAGAGAAAGAGCACTCACATGCTCTATATGTCCTTGAGAAAAATAATGAACATTTTTTCCGAATTTTAGAATATCAACCAAAGATCCAGCACATAACTTCCATAGCTATTCATACAAATAACTCTTTTTGGTATCAACTATGTTTTGTAGAAGAAGAAAAAACTATAATCAAAAAGTATTTATCGAGAAGCCAAAAAGAGTCAATTCGAGATTGCTCACTCATGCCTGAAATTTCAGGATGTCCATTAGCAACTTCGTTACTCGCCATCTCTTATCTGACACAGTAATGCAAGAAATCAACCAACTTGTGTTAATGTTATAATCCTGCTTTTCACACTCTTAGATTCTTCACGTACACAACAAGGTTTGGCTACAAATGAAATAAAAAAATCTCAGTTGCTTAAACAAACAAAACAGCTTTTGCCTCTATTTCCAAATCAGAGAAAACACAATAATTACCTTTAATTAAAACTAGGGTATATCCTGGACTACACCCGAGTTTATTATTTATAAATTGTTTGTTATTTTAGTTTGAGAAATGAAAAAATTATAGTAGTGGTAATACTTTATGGATCGAAAAAAATTGTATATGCATAGTATAAATAAATAAATGATTAGTTGTTTTTCTTAAATACAGATTCTTGATTTGTTTTAAATTTAGAGCATAAGACATAATTTATTTTTTGTAATTTTTTGGTGACGCTGATTTCTTACTTTACATGATAAAATTTTACCACATAATCACAATAAGTTAGTTGTAGTCGATTTTATTCGAACCATGTTGGCTATTTTTTTTCTTTTCTTTGTCAACTTCTTTGTCAATTATTGTTCGCTATGTTTTGTCCTTTTTTTCTACATTTAGTTCCAAACATCTAATCATAATGAAAATTTGGAAAATCATATATATTATAAGACTTGTTTAAAAGTATTTTGTTGTTATGCTTCTAATTTAGTCTTGTATTCTAAGAAAATTTACTGCATACTTGGTAAGTAATATACTGGCTTATATTAATGTCAGAAAAGTTTGACACTTATATTTGATTTTAAATCTTTGTAGATAACCAAATTTTAGAATTGTGCACCATATAGAGAGATCTAATTAATAATGAAAGAAAAACACTCTTAGACATTTTAAGAACCTCTAATAGTTTTGTTTTCTCTCTTTTTGAGCATTTAAACTCCTAAATATCTATAGTTTATAACTCTTCTAATTCATATGTACGTAATCAATTTCATGTATACCGTATCCAAAAAAACTTTGGTCTGAACTTTTCTCTTTTTCACTTGTCTCTTCCTGCGGTAACATTATTTATTTTACACCAACTCGCCTTTTATCCTCTTTTTCCAATGGATCACAACTCCAACTTTCCTCAATTCTTCACACTCCTCTACCTTTTGTTGGCGTTACTCAAACTGTTACTTCGACCTGCAAATCACTCTGAAAAAAGAGAAAAAAATGATAAGTTAAAAATATAAGCATATTCCACTTGAACTTGTGGTGTGGTTGGCAGACGGAAAAAAGTATTAGGCTATAACTTTAAGAAGCAGGCAATAATAGCTTGGTTTTATAATAAGGTTTTCAATAACTCAACAAAATAACCGGAATAGGTTAAATCTTTTGGTTTTGTCTATTGAAGAAGTTCATGTGTGCAATGGTTGGAGATTAGGGTCAATATTTCTAGCATCTTTCAGAAATTCCTTGCTTTCTTCTCTTCACCACATGCATATTGAAGTGAATTCTTAAAGACCCAATTGGCCTATGAAAATATGGCATGCAAAGTTTTCTACATCAAACGTTTAGTTACTTTAAGAAATTGAATTTTCATATAAATTATGTCATTGTAACTAACATAATTCAATTAATTACTGAAATATAGCAAGGACCAATGTAAGCATATTTACCTTGTTGATTCAAACGAAATGAATGTCTCTTCCACTGTCAAGGTTACAACATCAGGATCTTGGACCTGACCACAAAAATGAATACCAAAGACTAAGAGTTTTTCTCGACCAATAAAGCAAGAACGTTTCAACTTGCTTGAGAGTTTCCCCATTAGAATTATTACCAACTTCAAGGCATCTACAAAAAAAAACCGTCTAACTGAGGAGTTGCCTCAGCAAAAAATCCAGAGCCTTGGACTGCATAGTTAACATTAAGATAAACCACATCACTCGCACCGAAGTTAATAATGTTTTCTTCAACTCTTTCCGTTGAACCAATCTATCAAAAAAAAAAAGCACTAAAATCAAAGCTCAAATGTGGTTTAGACAAGCTATATGAGATTCAACTTTTCTAATAACTTGATTACTAACCATTCTGAATTCTTCAGCATCCCAAGTACAAAGGAGAATGGTCCTAGGTGGTCTCCAACCAGACTTAAGCAACATAACGAATCCTCCGCTAATGTCAAGTAAAGCTGAAGTTCCACTGTTTGGATCAACAGCTCCATATGTCCATGCGTCTCTATGGTTTCCAAGAATCACATAGCGATCATGTTCTTTACTATCTCTAATCGTAGCTAACACATTGTGAATTCTCTTTATTTTCAACTCCCCCTGAAGTTTTAAAGACAATAATCAACAGTAAAACATCAAAGCGACCTCAAAGTTCCATACCTAGTCATCTAAACAAAACCAAAAAGTAATAAAAAAAAATATTTTCAAATGTATAGAACTTTAAAAATCTAAAACAACTCCAACTTATTTCCGCTCAAATTTCCAAATTTTCAACTACAATCGAATCCCAAAATCCAGTAAGAAAAAAGAGAACAATTTCAAATTTGTAAAATCAGAACTAATCAGAACTGCAAAATTTAAAGAGAGTCAAACTTGATTATGCTTAATTGCCCCTTAACAGCTACATATGTAACTTCCAAAAACATATTAAGGTCAAATTGGAACTTTAGAAAAGGTTTAACGGAAGATTAAATCACATAGTAAAGATGCTTAATTACAAAGTCAGGCCAAGAGAGTATAACGGAAATATGAGGCTCCAATTACTTGTAACGCCATGTTCCGCCATTCCACTGGAGCTTGAGCACTGTCCAGAGAAGCCAATATGATCTCCGCATTGTAACCAATATGCGTCATGTTCAGCCACTCCACACATCCGCTAACACTAACTCCAATCGACTCAAGCGTACGATAGTCTCTCTGCTCGTCGTGATTCACGAAGACCATGTTACCCTGCGCTGACCCAGACGGTGAATAAGCGCGGTAAAGCTTCACGACATGAGAGTGAGAGGAAGAGGAATCATCGTCTCCGGGAACGTAGTAGACAACATGCTCGTTTAATTTAAATTTCATCCTCGTAGTGTTGCTAAAACGCGCCGTTACGGAGATGTGTGCATGGTAATAGAGGAGAGTCTCGTAATCGGCGACATGGGTCTCAAGTCCAAGGCTTTAGAAATGGTTTAGCACGTAGCTGAAGGAGCCTAAAGAGGATTTTGTTCCGGCGAGGTAAGGACGACGGGTCAAAGCTCCAGGAGGTAAGAGGAGATGGTGGCGTTAGAGCCGGAGGAGAGAAAGAGGCGGCGGAGACTGAAGATCCAGTTGATCTGAAATGGTAATGAGGTTAATAGTGTAATGTAATATATAACGATTCGCTACACCAAATCATCTTTTTTAAAAACCTCAACTTTGGATCCAGTTTTGCAGGAGAGATAACCCATGGAGTCGAGAGAAGTTAGAATGAGCAAGAAGAAAGGAAAAAGGAAAGGTGTGGATTGTGGTGACCTGAAAAGTCATTTTGGTTATTCATAAAGAATAGAAAGGAAAGATGAAAAGATTATCAGTTTTTTATATAGTATATGATAAGTTTCACTGTTTTAAATAGGTTTTTTAATGGGCCAATTTTTTTTGTTATATGGTTCGATACTTTGGTCTGTGTTTTAAATTGTTGACATGTGGCAATTCGGAAAACACTGATTTTTTCTGATGTGGCGGTTTCAGGAACCCCAATTAGTTACTTTTATATAGTTATAGTTACTTTTTATATAGTATAATTCCAAACATTTCAAGCTAATATTATTGAAGCCTCAATTGTGTTATCTAGTTATTTATTAGATATAATGCTATAAATTATCTTTTTGTATAGACAACAAATGTAGAAATGTTTACGGAATAATGGTAAGTTCTAGTACGCAGACTAATGGATAATAATATAAATTATTATGTAAATTTTGTTTAGTTTATTGATAGATTGAAAATTAAGTTTAACAAAAATATGAAATTTCCTAATAATAATAGTTTATAAAATGAAAACTGAATTTCTATTTTAGTAACCAAAAAATATTTTTATACTTTATAAGTAATGTAACTCAAATAATTCAAGAAAATTTTGCATCTTTTTTGAAAATGAGTACGATTAGTTTCTTAACCTTTTTCACTCGTTTAATTTAGTGATTAAACTAATACATTCATTTAATGTTGTGATTAAATTAAAACAGAAGAATGTTTTTAGAGAAATAGTAACCTAATACTTCTTATAAATTTTATTTTTTAAAACATATAATTTCTTATCCAAATTAAATTTTGGAAAATGAACCTCTTTATATCTTATCTTTCTAAATTAGTTCAGTAAAAATATCAAAAACTAACTTTTCAAGTCCATCTATTTCTGAATAATAATTGAGTTTAAAAGGATAATTAGCACCTTAGGATTGTAAGTCTTTGATGAATTGGAGAAAACTTCTTGATATAAATGATTAATCCAATAACCTTGTATTAAAATAATATTTATAAATCTTAAAAATAAAATCATCCCAAATCGTCGATCCAATGAACCTCAATTATTGTTACATACTGGTACTGAAACTGAGATTGTGGGTATACTACATTGACAATAGAAATAGATTTTCCTTTTTAGAGTTTTCTTGTATTGGTATATTCAAGGCTTACAAATCAAAGAGGTATAGTCTACATAACAAAAATGGTTTTACTGTAAAATGTGTGTGAGTGATTGTTAATAGAACTAGGAATCAGCAAGCTGAACTTGTATTTCCTACGGCCAATTAGCCAAAATGTATATAAACATACAAGATATGAAATTGATCTTAAACCCAAAACAAAAAAAAGAATCTAAACAAAATAAGATATCTAGAAGTATTGAGATATGTTCTCAATTTATGGTTATTTGCAAAGCATAATTACACCATCCTTAGAGAAGTAGTAAAAAATCAGCTCGAAGCATAATACTATGTCCAATCGTATCTTTAGAACTAAATACAACATAAGATGCAAAATTTGAAACTATAAACCAATGTTCAACCCCTGGTGCTTGGATAAATTGAGAGAGCACATGAATAGATTATGTTAGATCAGATCGAGTAGCAACCAAATCTATAAGAAGACCCACCAAATGCGTATAAGTCTGCGGATCAGCGAACATAGCTCCATTAGCAAGGCTGAGCTTATGATTTTGATCAATAGGTGATATCGCATATCCACATCCCATGACTCCAACTTCTTCAACAATACAATATAAGACTAGATGATTCTCTGGTACGCATTCAATAGTATAAATATTTCTTAAATAATTAAATCATAAAAATAATTAGTATATTCGTTTTTATTTGTTTATTAATCTTAAATTTATTGTTATTTATATGTATAATAAGTAAATAAAATATTATTTTAAATAATTTCATGTTATTGTTTAATTAAACATGTGATTTTAGGTATAAAAGTGATAAATCGTTCTGTTATTTATTTTTTGGATATATTGGATTGCATTTATTCCTCCGAATTGAACCACAATTTTTTTCCAATTAGACTAAAATTGGATATATTTTGTCTTTAGTTCAACTTTTAGTCTTAGATTTGTAAATATATCTTTGTATAATTTTTATATAATTTGATATATATATTTCTTAAGAAAATAATAGAAAAAATAAACTGAAGTGTTGATTGATTCGAAGTTTCATAACCAAACTAAAAAGTTCATCTTTTGAAACTTCATGCACATATATGAATATTCACAAAATAACTAAATCATAATAATTGGCATACTTTGCTTTTTCTTATTTATAATTTTTAAGTCGTTTTATAATTTATTTGTATGAAAGTAAACTAAAAATATTTTAAATACTTTTATATTGTTATTTCAGTTAGATCTGTGATTTTAATTATAATACTTCAGATTCTTTTTTTTTGGGTAAATTGGGTTGCGACTATTCATTCGAACTAAACCACAATTTTTTGGGTAAATTGGCTTGGATACATAACACGCTCAAACAAGGCTTGTTCGCAAGGACAAAGAAATGAAATTTGGCAGCGGTTGCTATGTAATTAAATATGTCGAACTCAAATAACACATGTTGTAAATATTAAAAACAGAAGTTTCAAGAATCAAAACAGAGTATAAGAGATGATTTGGAACACCAGTCTCCACCACTTCCCACAATTTATGCGTTCTTAGAATGGTCTGCATCTTTATGAGCTAGAAAGCATAATTATCCTATCGAATATGAGAACCATCTATTGTGATATCGCTTCCATGATAAAATCAATCGAACTATTTTTGAATATTTGCTTGTCTTTGTATTCGGATTGGCCCTCGAATCAATAGAGCTATGATACAATGTTAGAAACAAAAGTTTCTAGAATCAAAACAGAGTATAAGAGATGAATCTCTTGTATTGAAAAGAGAGAGAATCAGACTTTGTATCACAATCTGTTTGATTGTGAACAACACAATTTTGAGTAGAAAAGGAATTTCTGGTTTATTGATAGAAAGTGAAAACCAACAATATATGTTTTGACATTACAACAACATACTTAAATTAGACTTCGAAAGATTTGAAAGTTAAGAGTTGTAACTCTTCTTTCTTGTGACTTTTATCAACCATCACTACTTTCACTTAATACACATGACCCTAACACAGACACCCTTTGACGTAATATAGGTAACTACTTGTATTATAATTAACACCAAACTCAATTATTGACTGACAGTAAAAGCTTTATTTGGTTGAGTACAATTTTACATTCAACTTTTTTTCTTTTAAAAGTGGGTTTTTGTCATCATTTGAAGCCTAAGGTATCTGATAGGCAAGGATTATGTTTAAAGGCCAACAGTGGTGGCAACTGTTTCTAGTTCATGTCTTCCCTGTTCCTGCCGCAGAAATAATTGATTTGGTTATATTTATACACATCCAATGTGCCATGAAGTGAACTCGGCAATCCATCGGTGGATACCAATATGTGATCTGCAAAGCTCATATATGTAAGCTTAAACTCCTGACACAATTGATGACACCAATCCTGCCTTCTTCTGCAGCTTTGTTCAACAACTTAGAAGATTGTTAATTGTTACGTACATGTATGTATAATGAGCATCCTTGTCGGATATCCCAAGTGGTAGTGAAGAACCACTCTAATTAACCACTCACCGAGACGGAGAAAGAGGCTGTAGAGATACAAAAGTAGATCCACTGAATGAAACCCTCAGGGCATTGCTTAGCATGAAGAGTTGTGGAGATGAAGGACCATTGTACTACATCAAAATGTACAGCTTTGGAGATAATCAGTATAGCTGATCTAGAAGAGATAGAGGACTTATGCTAGTCATTAATTAACTCTGTTGTCAGCAGAATATTCTTCAATGAAAATCTGCCTCTTAAAAAAAGCACATTGATAAGCTGCAATCTCATGAGGCTATGTCGCTTTCGGACGAGTTGCAACAATCTTGGACATAAGTTTGTCTAGTAAGTTGGAGCAGGCTATGTTTTCCGCCTCAATATCCTTTGGCACAAGAGTAAGGGCAGTGGCATTGATTTTGTGCTGTAAAAATCCAAAGACAAAGAAGGGGTGAACAGCAACTATGAGATCTCTTCCCACAACGAGTCAGGCCACTCTGTAAAACATAACTGTATAGCAGTAGCCGTCTGGACCTGGAGTTTATTTTTGTTGGCATTGAAAAGACCATACTTACCAGAAGACTCGCCTGCTTAACGGAGCATCTGAACTCAGTCAATGTAAATACTATGTTTTTATGATTTCACTTGAACCATAAAATCCATGTCAATCTCTGATTAATAAGAATATAAGCGGAATAGTACCTTTTGGATACATGGTCTGTGTACTGAAATTTGGGAATAGTTCTTCCAAAGAAAATCCTATGTGACTTTAGTTCTCTGGTGATGGTGATGGATGCAGAAAATTTATGTATTTTCGGCTAAGATTGCCTAGGGACCATAACCCTCCATTCATATAGATTACTAGGCGATTCTCCTGTGTTCATGCACGGATATAAATATTTATAAAATAATTAAATTATAACAATTATTATATATTTATTTATTAATAAATTTTAACTCGTTTGTCATTTATATATATAAAAATTAAATAAAATATTATTTTAAATAATTTTATTTGATTTTGAGTATAAAAAGTAGGAACCGTTATGTTATTCATTATTTGGGTATATTGAATTTTATCTATTCTTCCGAAATGAACCACATTTTTTTCTTACTAGACTAAAATTGTTAAGAAAATTTAGTTATATTTAATTGAATTTTTCTTCTTATATTTGTAAATATATTTTTGTAAACTTTTGCACACTTTGATATATGTTGTTTTGAGACAAAAATTAGGAAAACAATTTGAAGTGTTGTTCGGTTTGGAGTTACGTTAATAAACCAAATGAGTAATCTTTTAAAAATTAAAATCAATTTGACCCACATTTCCTATGAATTGAACTACAAATTTGTTTGATTCAAATAAGGCTAAAATCAATATAATTTTGATAAATACATACATTTTGGTTCTTTGTCTTAGATTTATAAATATATTTTCTCAAACTTTTTTATTATTTTATATATGTTGTTTTGTAAACAGAATTAGCCAAAAAAATTGAAATGTGGATCTGTACGGAATTGAATAAGCAAACCAAATCGGTAATCTTTTAAAAAAGCTCCTCGATCGATTAGTAATCGAGAACGTAATAATATGCAAAACTGAAAAGTTTGACTCCGTCAGTTTTGTCATGTTCGGTTCGGATCAAATGACAGCCATAATTTGAAATTACAGTCCTATATTATTTAAATTATTTATTTGATATTAAAATGATCGTTAAAAAAATTTAAATAAAAAACATGATATCAAAAAAAATTAAATAAAAACATTATTTTATTTTCAAATGATTTTTCTAAAAAATGGATTCATAATAAAACTATTTTTGATTCGTTTGTTAATATGTATTATGTTGTTTCAGAAATAATTTTTATATTAGACTTTTCGAATAATATTACAAAAACTTTGAGAGATTTTCTATTTTTGTTATTTTGGGAAAGATAATTTGGACTAAATTTATTAAATAACAAAAGGAAAAATATTTTCTATTTTGTTATTTTGTTATTTTAGAAAAATAGTTTAGAATAAAAAATAGAAATACTGTCAATTACTCGTAATAATTTAATTCTTTAACGTTATATATGTAAATGACCGTTGTGAGAGTAAATGTGAGTGTGACAAGTAGGAAACCGACTTTTCAAATAATATTATTGAGATTAATTTCTAGTTTGGGTTTCATCAAACTAGAAATTACTAAATATATCCACACATAAATATTTCATAACACATAACACTTATGCCTCTTAATCTTTTATTAATATCAAAAGATCACATAAGTTTTGACTACTTCAAATAATAACTTTTAAGACATTAATTATTATACACATGTGACCCCCAAAATAATTCTTATAGTCAAAACTTCCAGAATTCACTTCTAATAGTCTAGTGCTTCATTCATTATATCCCTTGGATCAGTTAAGAGCATCCCTGCCTAGTTTCGATTGGCTTGATTGATTATTTTTTTATGCTTCAGTTGTTCCTCATGGCCTGCTAGATGATACCATCTTCTAGATGCTTCCGTGACGTGTTGTGTTGTGGATTTAAAGCTTTATTAGTTTTAGCGGCAAGTCACTCTATCAAACTTATATGGGATCAAGACATAACTTACTATATATTCAACAAAGTAAATACAAGCTTTACAAAGCCGTTTTGTAGCTTTTGACTCGTTATCGTCTGTGTTTTAGTGTCGTTGCTTGACTGCGACTTGAAAAATCTCTCCTTTAAAATGTAAAGGTCGTCTACAGAACCTTTGCTATGACTTCAAGTTTTCTAGAGCTGCATGTTCAACCACTGCTGATATTAGCAAATCCAGACCTGAGCATATATATTTGGAGATTCATATTTTATGTAAGAAATATTCTTACATATATTATGTGAATTATATACTATTGTATTTCATTTATAAAATATAATTATATTATAAACTGTAAAAAAATATTAAATATTTTTATGAAGTCATTATTATTTCAGATATAATTTTTTATACTATGAAAACGATAATTTTTATAAATTTATCTCAGTATTAGATACTCTCTTCTGAAAAACATTTTTTTCCGATGCTTTTTTTTCATACCATTAACAACACATTTCATACAAGGTTTGGGTTTAGCTTTCGAAGATTTTTTTCATAAGTTTCAAAGTTTTGCTATGCACAATAGGCTTATTGACTAAGCTAATACTTTCCACTGCTACAACAGTTTCCAGAAGTTTGCCACAAACCATGCTTTCAATAGATTTCTCAATTTCTCTTTGAAAATCAGCCTTAATGGCATCATTACTCCAGGTCGCTTGGACTATAATATGTACCAGTGAAAAATTTCAACTCATTGAGTTTGTGTGGATCAAAACTCCGGAAACTCCTAACAGAAAAGTATAAGCTTGACGCTTTAAAAAAAACTAAAAAAAACTCGTTGGCGACAAAATTATAGGCATCTTCCATATAAACTGTGGAAACAACTTCTCTCCTTGGATCAAGCAGTCAGAAATTGCGTCTCTTACACATCAACTAGGAGAGCTTGGAGGCTTCTCTTGTTCCTTATGCAATATAAAGCCAAAGAAGCAAGATTTTGCTTCCAACTCCAAAGTTAAGCGTGCTTGAACTGGAGCAGTCAAATGATGGATGATCTATTGGAAAGTGATTTATGGTACCGTGTAAGTGAGGAAAAAAACGAGAAAAGATCACGTGGTGATTGCAGGATCTATATACCAACTCTTTCGAGCCTGCCGGTTAACAAACCGACCGTCGGACAGAGATATGACCCACAAGCCAAGAGAGGATGTGAACGCCTACTGATAGGCGCGTTACACAAACTCTCACCTTTTCGACCAAAGAGCAATTGAGAATCCTAAACACCGTTTCATAGTGAGTAAAGCTCCGAGAGACTGAATATTCGACATATTGAAGCCGAAAAAAATCTTCACCGGCTGACTTAAGCCCATTCAGGTGACTGTTATTCAAATAGGTAGTACTCGAAGGTTATTCAATGGTTATTTGTTAACTTGATTGATCTGTAAAGCTGTCTCCATCCGCAGCAGTTAAAATTCACTTAAACGGTTACAGTTCTGTTAAGGTGACCCGGCTTTATCTAATTTTATTGTACATATGATACTCGTCTAATTACAGTAGAGAATATAATTTATCTTTTGACCAATTGATTCTCACAGACACCATTCGAATTCTCATGACATTAGTGGTGATTGAGAAACACTATAAAACGAAATGTCATTGTCTGAGTCTGTCAGTAGGACACGATCCTTTCACTAAATGTATGACCTCACACACTTGCAAAGCAATAAATCTGTATAAAAGTTCAAAAATTTGTCATAACATGACTTCACATACTTGCAAAGCAATAAATTTCCACTTTCACGTATGCCATATAAAAAAAGATAAGAATTAGCTCCCTCATAGTCATACAGCAAGAGGAAACAAAACATCTTAGTCGCGTGCGTGCACACAGATTCACTTACTTAAATGTAGGAGGGTAGAGTTGGTCGATGGCAGGCCAAAAGCCCACCGATGTATATAACCACCAACAATACTAGTATTAAGAGCACGATGCAAGACACAAGACGCATTGAGAATATTAGCTCTTGATTTTTGTGAGAGCGCTAGCATGTTCATTTGCTTAGTTTAACGTGTTCTTAGTCACAAAGTAGTTACACAAAAAGCTGTTTTTAGTTTAACTTAAATCGTTTGAATTCATGCATAAGGTTGTAAGGATTCATGGTTGAGGGAAACATACGTGAGCTTGCAATTTCTCCACCACACATTGCTTCTGAAACAACGTGTTTGCTTTCTAAAACGGAAAGTATTCCCTCGCATATTAGCAGTTTTATCGACAAGAAGCTCAAGGCATTCACCTCTATCAAGAACTTTGTCAATGTTCTCTATTGTCACACCACGGACTTGTTCACAATCAATTAGATTATCGTGTAAACGTAAAGAATTTTTTTAACAATTTATCATGTAATTATATTTTATAAATAAGTTATCGTAGTATATGATTTATAAAATATTGTTTAAAAATATCTTTTACATAGTCTTTTCATAATAATAGTTTATGATATATTAATACAAATATAATTATAACTATTTGTTATATAACTATAAAAAAATTTTTTAACTAGACCTATAAAATAAAGATTCTATTAAAATGTTTTAAGTTTATGTGTTCAAATCCGGTTATGTATCCGAACGTTGACTTTTTGTACGTTAAACCAAAATGGATTCGAATTAAAAAAAACAAAAATATAAAAATAAAGAGGAAGAGAAATTCTCGTTTGAAAAACTCTAAACAAATATAAAAAACTCTCATGACATTTGACTTTTACGATTGGTTTATTTTTCTTATTGAAAATTTAATTATATTATTACAGTATATTAATATTATATACATGAGATATTTTATCAAGAGATTCCAGCAATGCTCTTAAATCTATATTGTTAATAGGTTTGTGTGGAGCTGTCTTCACTTATTTGTAGTGCTGGCATCACATCATTTTCAAATAGTTTTTTTTCTGACCCTAAAAAATTCACCGGAATATAAAAAAATCAACAAACATTATTAGAAAAGATTCATTTTCTAGTTCATTTCAACCTGAATTAGTGTAGATATATGTCATTTATTTTGTCAATTTGTGTTTTGTTTATTTTATGTTGTAAGTTTTTATTCATCTTATGGTTCAGATTTTTTTTATGATTTTATTTAATATATTTTATATAATGGTATAAAAATTACTTTAACTTATGTTTTCAAAGATTAAAATCTATCAAATTTTTCTGATAAAATTAATATAAATGAAACTTAATTTATTTCTCTAATAACGTTTGAGCTAAGTTTTAGTAAAGTATTAATGATATATTTTCCGATTTTACTGTATATGTTTTAGGTAACCTAATGAAATTTTTATTCAAAGTTTAATAAAGAACTTATATGTTATTTTACCTATAAATAGATGCATATTTTATGTACCAAAACATTAATAAAAATAAAAAATAGATAAAAACCATTAAAAGAAAGAAAACAACCTCGTTCTCACTACTAATTTTCAATAATATCAAAAAGTTCACTCCGATTAATCAAATACTGTTAATATCGTAAATTAAAAACTATCAAATTTTATTATACTATTTTATGATTAATCAGGATTCTTCATAGGCTTAGAGTTTATAAAATCTAATTTAAATTTATTTAATTATATATACAAAACTTTTAATCAGAATTTTTTAGAAATAATTAATTATTTTATTTACAATTGTTTTAGAATTTATGTATTTTTTATTTGTATACTTATATATGTAATATATACTTACGAGTTTGCTCGTCGACTTGATTTGTTTTGTATCTCCATTTGAAATATTTATTCAAAAATATGCAATTGAAAAATTTTCTTTTAAAGATTTTTTCTAAGGTAATTAAAAATAATATATATTAAAGTGACATTAATTTTTCCAAAATTAATTTGAAATACTAATTTATACATATACTAAAAATAGTAAAGTATAAGAAATCTTATATTAGTATTTTTCTAAAACATTTTCTTTGTTTAAATTGTAATCACTACTTAAAATGAATAAATATGATTAAGAAGCTACTCATGCTCATTTTCAAAAATTGCAAACTTTTCTTCAATTGTTTGAGTTACATTATTTATGAGTACATAAAAGTGAGTTTATAACAGTAATATAACAAAACTTTAGATGTTTTATTGTATTGCAGTGTCGTATAAGATATGAAGAGTAATGAAGTCTCTAATGTACATCGTGAATTTTAGGCATAAGTGAGAAATTTTGAATTGAGTTCTTTTGATATTTCAGAAATATTTTTACGTTATAACTTTTTATTCTTTGATGAGCAGCCGATGCCATAAAAAGGTATATGTACAAAGAGTTATGCAAATTATGTGCTGGACCATTGACTGATCTTCTAAAACTTGGAAAATGTTTATTACTTTCCGCAAGGACATATAGAGCAGGTGAGTGTTTTTTTCTCTATCTTCTATTTTATTTATTTAAAATTACATATTGTTTATAAATTTTTTATATAATTTAATTGCTTTAGCTCAAGAGTATTCAAATGAAAAAATGAATCACTTAAATCAAATTTTTGATCTTCCATAGAAGCTTCAGTGTCATGTTACTGGTATTAAACTTGAGGTAATGATCATTACTTACAAGTAAGATACATTGGTTTTCACTACAATAGTGTTTGTTATATTGTAATATTTTTATGTTTGACTTTAGGTGAAAAAAGATACGGACGAAGTGTATTCCGAAATTACGTTGACGCTGGACATAATGGTGAAGATTAAATTTTAAATACATTTATGATTTAGTTACATATTTCAATTGATTTTAAAACTTTCATATAACTATTTTCTTGATTTTTTTATGATATATCACAACTAACACCGAAATCAAAAACTAGTCGCTAAGGATTTTTATGGTTATGAATGAAAATTCAAACATATATTTAGAGGTAGTAAATCATATATTTCATCAATCAATTATTTCATAAGTCAAATTAAAATGATACTTTATATGTGATAAGCAATTGCTGATCTTCTTTTTATATGTAAACAATCTCAGGCAGGAACACCCAAAATACATCTTTTCATAATTGGTTCGACTGCATTTTTCTGCAAGAAAACAATTGATTGCGGGAGATTTTTTTACATTTCTTAGGTATATTTTCAGGTGTTACATATCTTTTGTTTGCTGGATTTCAGACTTAGACTATTGTCCTCTTCTAGAGGAGAGTATGTAAAGTAGCGAGTTGGTATCAAAAGAGCAATGCATCTCGTGCTCATACATCTGGAAAACACACAAGAGAAGAAAGGTAAAACGGCTAGTGAATCTAAGACTAAACTTCAATCCAAAAATCAAAGGTAACGCAATTGGTCCCCGAAACAGCGTCAAAACCTTGATACACATAATTTAACCCTATATAACTACTGCAAGTGCACAACAACTGTTGTATTAATACAAGGATCGAATCCACAAAGACCAAGAGTCATACTATGATTTTATGAGATTTAAATTGAGCTAAGATGAAAAGAGATTTTGCGAGAGTAATGTAACAAACAAAAATAAGCAATATCGATATAAGAATAATTAAACGAGGTGCTAGGTCAAGGTCACATGAATTTAGAACCACAAATCAGAGAATCGAACATGAAAATCCTTAATTGTGTTTTAGAACTCAAATCACCAATTTATTATTAATCTATTGTCATAGTATCAATTACTATGTCTAAAAATTTATGATTCTAAACTGTTTTTTGAATTCAGGAAGTTAAACATGCATCAAGTTCGAGTTTGATATGTTGACAAAAACGCCTTAACATCAGCTTTCATTGGTAAGGACGTTTTGATCATCTATGTTCTTACATGCTTTTAAACAATCACTTTTGGTGTGTTAAACAACCTAATATCAGAAACTTTCAGTATAGAGATCAACAATAGATAAAGAACTAGATGAATGAAGAAGGATTATAACCAAGAAGCCCTCAATGAAGGCTAGAGACTAAACTAGAGGTTTTTAACGTATATATACCACAAAACAGAAAACGACATTAAAACTATTTACTAACATAGATTATCTCAACTAGCTTCCCGTGTCATGCTCAATGAACACAACAAGGTCTTAAAATTAATTATTGATTCTTTTTTAAGTATGAGTATTGGAAATAGATGAGATTGAACATATCAAGTCAATCTAGAAAATCACTGATATGTGTCAATATCCGAGATTATGAAGTTCAAATCTATTTATAATATATAATTTTAGAATATTAGATTGCTCAATTGTTATAACAATTCTATTTGTAAATGGAGATTTTCTAGGCTCTCTGTTTGTAAATATGATGGAGGAGGAGCAAATCTACACTCCCTTAATTGAGATGAAAACCATAAAAGTTATAAAGAGTAGCAAAAAAGGCATAAGAACTAATGAAGATTGCTCAATTGTTATATAAAATTTATGAATCTCGTAACTTAATTCTCATGATCAAACAATAATATTTTTAGACGCTTTTCTCTTCTTACTCTCATCAATTTATCATGGCATCAGAGTTTTATATCCTTGCTTGGGAAGACCATTTCTTGGTGCCAACCAACTTGGTGGTTATTGAAATAAGTGAACAATCAATGGTTCTTCTTGCTTCGGAAGAACATTTCTTGCAACAGTAAGAGCTCAAACTGACTTGCCTAACAAGAGAGTAGTATTCACCAACACTGAAAAGGATCTCATCTACAACCCAAAGCCATCCAAAGTTGACATCTCCACAAACATAGTTCTTGAAGAAGAAGATATTCCAAAGCTTCACAATCATGATGATGAAACGTTAAATGGAGATTTTCTAGGCTCTCTATTTGTAAATATGATGGAGGAGGAACAAATCTTCCCTCCCACACTTGAGGTGAAAACCATAAAAGTTAAAAGGAATGAGAAAAAAGGCATACGAACTAATGAAGATTCTCCATACGATATCAACCTCATTATCATGTGCGGATTGTAACTTAATAGAGTACATGATAAATTACAAAGATACTCCTTTAGAGGATTACATAAGTTATTTAAATTACTTTTTAAAATTTTTTAAAAAAATAACTATATAAAAGATGTTGTTTGGGGCTTCTGGTGCTGCCACGTCAGCAAAAAAACATTTCCAGCAATCGCCACGTGGCAACTCAACACTAATTGGATCAGTATACGGGCTTTGCGAAAATTCATTTTTATTTCATATTTGTGGGCCGCAAAAGAGGCCTATTTTGAACCACCAATCCTTCAAACTCAAATGAACAGATCTTTTTATTTTTTATTCCTATTTTTCTTATGAAATTTAAATATATTATTTATACATAAGTATATAGGAAAACAAATTGAATTATATATCTTAATACCTTTAAGAATATATAGATACATTTTTCTCATTACATTTTTATTGACATAAAAATTATATTATAAAATATAATATATTTTACTATTCATGTAATACATGTAATATGTATGTATTTTATACATACAAATTAGCTTTTTTAGAAAGTTTCCATTATAAGCAATCTTTCTAAACATGTTGTGTTCTCTTAATGTTTAAACAAATAATGAGACAACTATTTTCTAAAATAACTTTCTCTATTTCAGAAAATTAAATTATAAAATAGAAACAATTAATGCTTATTTTTATTTCACTAATGATAATTTTTCTGCTAACCAAATATTAAGAGGTCTTCAATAAAATTTACCTATGTTATGTTTTTTTTATAAAATATTTCATCAGATACTTTTCATGAACACAATAAATTTTCAAACATAAAAGTTATTTCTATTTTTTAATCTTCAAGGTTCAACACCCTACCATTTTATCAAACGCAATAACACTAACAAATGCACATCCAAAAAACAATCACTAACAAATCTACATAGAGTAAAACAAATTACAGAAATAATTGAAAAAAAAAATTGGCACCACCCGCGCGTAGCGCGGGATCATTCCTAGTATTCTAAAAAGAGAAATATAATTTCTTCTTTGTGTTCTTAAAATTGAATCTAGAAGCACTTAGTTTGCATTTGCATTTGGGGACAATAATTAAGTTCTTTGAAAAGAAACGTATAACAATTAACTTTTAATTTAATGCTGCTTTTAATTGTATGATATTACTTGAATCACCTTGATCTCTTGGCATGAAATTCTATGCTTTGATCTCTTGGCATGAAATTTATATTAATTGATGCTTACTTGAACTTTTTTCAAGTCTATGCTTATTGGACTTGAACAAGATTTAATTCTATCACACTAGGGCTTAAAATGCATGATCATAGATATAATCGATTTTTCTTGTCCACTTTACCATTTTCTACAAACTCCAGTGGTCACTTTCATCTTTAAAATTGTTTCACACTCTTATATATTCTTTTCTTTCGAAACATAGGATATTTTGTTGAGTGAGTCCTTTTATATGTTTTCATGTGAAAGTTTCTAAAGATGCGGAAAAATAAAGTTATCTTCCCATTTGAGACTAGTCTTCATAATCAAGATGCTAGATTTAGGAGAGGTTCGCAATGTATCCGATTTTTAGAATATGGTGGTGCATGCAAAGAGACTTAAAAGAATTGATTTTGTTACCTATATCACTGACGTGCACTTATCTTTTATTCTTTTATGTCACTTTTCCAAAAATAACACGATATTTCAGCGTGCTTGAGGTAGAATAATTTAAGGATGGTGATCTATCAGGAAGTCATTTCCAATATTTTGTGAGTGAAAAAAAAACCCGGATAAAGATTATGTGGTGATTGCAGAGTTAGTAAATAAGTCGTTCGAGCTTTCAAGAATAGTGGCCCACAAACCGAGACAGTTTGTGGCCACCAAATTCAGCTTTGTATGGGAGGAGGACAGATAGGTGCTTCATAACGTCGAAGAAGGCATGTGGAAATATCTTTTCTTAATTACATAAATTTATGACTATGTTTTCTTTTAGAATTTGAACAAGACACTGATTCAATGATCATGAACATAAGTCGCAAAAAAAATCTTACAATCCCTACAATACAAATTTCAATAATCGTTAGTTGAACATTCTAATTATTTATATGTATATATATGTCATTGTATATAATAAGTAATTAATACATGATAATGCAAGGTGTCCATTTCCTGGTAAGAGTTCTGCAAAGATAAACGGATGTAACCGCTCCATAAAAACATGGCAATGATGACTTTCATGCCTGAAAACTTTCTTCCATCTATGTATACACAACTAGCTAATTCTGAAGCATAGCCGTCTAGAAATTTCACCTCATGTTCGATACATTCTAATAGGCGTTCTTTCGCTATTGAAGTTAATCTGAATATAGGAACATGAACTCTACCACGAGTATCAACATGCAGATCTTTCCGAGAACAGAATATTGATGGATCAAATCTTGACTTAACTGTGTCTTTCGTTTTGTCCTTAGGCATTCATAAGGGTATGCATGATGTTATCAAAAAATTTGTTCTCTATATGCATTACATCAAGATCATGCCTTAGATTGAGGTCAGTCCAGTACGGCAATTCCTAAAATATGCTTTCTTTGTACAGTTATGCTATATTCCATATACTTCCTTCTTTACTTCATGATTGTTTCAACCGCAATCAGAGATTTTTAGTCATTCAAAGCATCAATTCTCTTCAAAACAACTTTTATTCTTCCGTAATTGATGATCATGAAGAAGATATCTTTTGTAACAATCAAATCAACACATATTCTTTCCATTTGGAAACTAAAAGGCCTTCATATCATCAATAAAAATTGGACAAGACAATCTACCATGTTTCATCCAGCCTGACAACATGCCACATGGCGAAAAATCACTAATCACCCACAAAAGCACAGCTTTTAAATTAAAGGTTTGTTTAAAGGACACATCGAATACCTCCATTCCAGTAGACCATAATTCTATTAATTCTTCAATCAGAGGTCGGAGAAATACATCAAGAGTACCTCGTGGATGCTTTGGACCAGAGTTCAAAATTGTAAAAAACAGGTACTCTTCTTTCATACACCTACCAAGAGGTAGGTTATACGGAGTTATGATCACATGCCAGAAAAATGATTAGGAGACATACCAAATAGATTGAATCCATCTATATATAATCCAAGATCAAAAATTTGCGGTTCATCAGCAAATGGAAGATGTAGTTGTCAAAAAAATTTCCACTTGTCTATATCAGATTGATGGCACATTTCTCCCTCGTTTGATTCGTGCTCAGCATACCATCTCTGAAACACCCGTTCCCATCACTTTTTTGCCCTAGGTCTCGCGTCCTAACTTGCACTACAAGAAACATACCTGCACACACTAAACATACATGCATCACACAGCCTATCTTCTAACAAAACATAATCATATAATTAACCACATTATTTCATACATATATCTATAATTCACTTATCACAATCACATTCACTTTCACAACTTCACACACTTATCACATGACACTAGGGTTGGCCGTCACCTCGAAAAATCGTACGCCACCTTTGGCTCGTATGCCGGTTTACGGGCTTTAGCGGGATTGCCATGTTCTTGCCGTCAGTCCGACATCACACATCACACACTACACATAACCATTAACCAACACCACATATCAACACATCATAATAGATTTCATTTTATAATATTATTCCACTAATCAAGATTCATCGTAGCACTCAACACATCAATCACTATTTCATAAACCCAATATAGAAGCTTACAAAATCATACTATTGCATAACATGGATCCACAGATCACAGACCCTCACCTTAGCCACTTGATGGTGAAGAAAAATCCATTTTCTTTTCTCTTCTAGTGGACAGATTCAATATCACGGCCATAACGCCATGTTTCCTCAAGCTATTGGATCTTAAACATTATGTCCTTCAACCAAGACCTAAATTTATCTGTCATGAAAGTCTCTGCAAAGTTTGACTACAATTGAAATTGATCTGCCTGTGCAAACACCTCATCTCGACGGACTGCTCTCATGTGCTTACTGTGCAGAACATCCCAGGTAAAGATATCATAACTTCCAAACTACAAAAGATAATGCAGAGATATTTTACGGAAAACTAGATATATGGCTTATTAATCTTCTTACCAAAAATCAGCTCTAAAGGATCACTGTATAACCCAAAACGCGATTTCTCCTACTCATGGTCAGGTATTCGTGCTAAACAAATCAGACCTAGAAAATATCTATAACGTTCCAACCGTAGATCAGAATAATAATCCGCTTTTGATGATGACTGATTCTGAGAGTCACAAAGATTCTTACCAAATTTCAGATCAGTCAGAATATATTTGCTCATTCGTTTCTTTGATCTACAAAAACTGGCCAGATTCTCATTTGTTAGAGATTCGGACAGATTGAGCAAGACGAGAAGAAATAGTGATAACGTTTACTACATAAGTCGGATCGGAACGATCAAGATCTCTATGGAAAGCTGAGACTCGGGGTGTTCTATCCATCTGTTGATCGTCATGTGGTTCCCTACGATTCGCCAGGAAATCTTCTCACAAAATGGAGGCAGCTAGGGTTCTCGAATTGAGTGGCAAATTACGTTGGGCTTCGCCAAGCGTCTGAACTTTGCCACTGAGTCTCTCATCAGCTAAGTCTCTTACATAGAGTTAGGGAGACTATGTT
This sequence comes from Schrenkiella parvula, assembly GCA_000218505.1. NCBI lineage: Eukaryota > Viridiplantae > Streptophyta > Magnoliopsida > Brassicales > Brassicaceae > Schrenkiella > Schrenkiella parvula. The sequence continues at coordinate 1,747,429 of CM001190.1, forward strand.
AAAGATTAAAAATGGGCTTAAGGATTTTGGGTCTGTTATTCTTTAATCAATAATTATTTATCTCACGACCCAATAAAGACGGTCCATTAAGCTTTTTTGCTGGGCGGGTTAGGGTTTCTTTGTTATTTTGGATTGGGTCGTGACAAACTCCCCCACATTAATGAGATACGTCCTCAAATCAACAAATTTAGCATGCTTCGATCTGTTGTTTACATAGCTCCAAATATATCATCCTCATTTTATTTTTGGTGTACCTTTTAGCATGTCTTCTTGTTTCCCAACTTTAGTCTCCTGTCGATATAGAATCCTCGGGTCTAGCTTATACCGATAACTTCCTTCCAGGTCTTATGGTGGATCCAACAAGATCAAATATGTTTTCTAGACTACTCTGCAAATTTGATATTAGGAACACGTTTTGGAAATTCAATAATCAATGGTCACGCCTAATTTGCTAAATACACCATGATTCTTTTGATGATCTCTTGTTGTCCATATACCTCGACTTAATTTCCTTCAGATTCTTTTTTTATCAGCCTCCTTGAACATTTTCATTTGTATGTATATATATATATATATAACCCATCGTTTCATCCCTTTTTTGTCTCTGCAATTTACTTGTTGTTGAAATTCCAATAACAATATCTCAAAACTTGTTCATCTCTGCATCCCCCTTCCACTTCCGTGTTGAGCAGTACACCATCTCTATCAATCAGTGTGGTTAAAAACAATGTTCTTCATATGAATCCATGCGGGTTGAATGTCATAGTTACTGACTTTCCAAAGATTATATAAAACACTCATCCTTCGAGTAGTCCTAACTTGTGAATAGAATTATCCAATTCTAAATGGATTTTCTTTCCCAACTTTTTTTGTTGGACATAGATCAACGACGTTTATGACTCCATTAAGTCATAATGCATAATTCTTATAATCTTCTTCGGATGGTAAGTTATACCCTCATTTATGTTATCCGTCCTAGAACTTTTAGCATCCAATTTCTTCGCTTAACTTCCGTCGGTGCGAATGAGTTTCTTAACGATCCGACACTCCCTACTAATCATCACGCCCAAGTGTCTTAACAACTAGACACTTCAACTTACTTTTTAATCCTACAAATCAATACTTAGTATTGAACCATATTCTAGCGCGAGACCTTAGACAACTAAAGATCATTTTCACTTAAAACATTTTCAAAATCCTTTCGAACGTTTCCGGAAACATTTAGTTTTAAAACAGTTTTGAAAACAATTTTGTTTCTCTAGGACCAGCCTTCCGGATCAGAACCGGCTTGGCTAACCTAGGCTCTGATACCAAATTGAAACACCCGTTCCCATCACTTTTGTGCCCTAGGTCTCACACCCTAACTTGCACTACAAGAAACATACATGCACACACTAAAGAGAAGAAAAAGAGGGGTGAGTAATGAATTACTCAGTGAGGCGATCATATCTGTCCACATGATTCATGCATACAATAATATAAATCAGCAAACAAATATACTAAGCCTAGAAACAGTCATACATCACACAGCCTATCTTCTAACAAACATAATCATATAATTAACCACATTATTTCATACATATAACTATAATTTCCTTATCACAATCACATTCACTTTCACAAATTAACACACTTATCACATGACACTAGGGCTGGCCGTCACCTTGAAAGGTCGTACGCCACCTTTGGCTCGTCAGCCGGATTACCTGACAACCATCATACAATGGATTATGTGCAGCTTCTAACATATTATAAAAGATAATTACCTATCGTTTGGTCCTTCGACATTTTGATAACCATCCGCCGATGATAATTATCAAAAATTGTGCTATTACGAAATGCATCATTCACCATCTCCATTCCACATATCTATCTTCAACTACATTACCAATTTCTTCTTGACTCTCATTTAGATAACTTGAACCAACATAAATATTTCATAAATCGACATTCAGTTATTCTCCATGCATATACCAGACATGATAATTTGCCATAAATCCTCTACTATGCAGATGATTTAAAATGTTAAGTCGTGAAAATAAAAATTGTTGTTTTTGAAATTGAGACAAGGACAATAAAACTTACCACCATTACTCTGCTTTACTTGCTGACAATTTGCAACATTTATGAATTGTTCCACTCCTGCTGCAAACTCGGCTGAAATATTTATTGTACCCTCATCGATCATATTATACATCCACTCTCTATGATTATCATAGTTAAAATTTCCCTCATTTTATTCGATAAACGGTTTATTTTCTCTCAAATTTTAATAAATGTGTTTTTACAAATGAGGAGAATGCGTATAAGTGGATATATATAGCCAATATTTGCTACTAATTAACCACTCATTTGTCATTCCTTTGAGACTACGTTAGAGTCGGAAAATTTAGGTACACCAAAACATATCAATATGAAACATGTGTTTTGTACCAGTAAAATAGCAAGTAATAACCAATTCATTTACTATTCTATACAAAAGTGGCAAAATAGCCACATTTTTCCGACTCCATGATTTTTTTATCTTTTGCGACCACGATTTACGACTCTTTTTGTGACTATGACAATAGGTGGTAAAGAGTTGTACTTTCCCTTCTAATTTGCAACATCGATAAGGAGTTGCACCGCGTCCCAACTGGTAGCAAAAAAGCGACTAATTTGCATATTTACTTATTTGTAGCTGAATAGCTACTAGTTTACGATGGCAGTTTTTGAGTCATAAATAAGTAACAAAAACATTGTATACTAATCGTGATTTTGGCGACTACATTCGTCGGAAAGTGGAATGGCAAAACTTATTTTTTATTGTAGTGTGGAAACCTATGGCCAATGATGGCCGGGGCTTTATATGTTTTGTGTTTTGTGGGATTAGATTGAAAAATAAAGAAAGAAATTGGAATAAAGTAAAAGGATATTGGTATGAAAAAATGATGCTCGGCAAAGAAGGAAAGAACAAGATGCTTTACCCATACAAAGAAAAATAACAAGCGGCTCTTTTCTAAGTTTAAAGAGCGTGAAAAACAAAAGAGGAGTAAACCAAACGGTGAATGACAACAAAGAGTTTATAAATAAAGTTATCCTATCGATTTAATTAAAAGATTTGGTTTATGTTTGATGACCATATTTGGCTTTAAGAGCTTGTTGTTTGGGAATTTGAAAGGAAAGAGAAATGCTCATATTTGAAACTAGAATCATAGCAAGGAGATGGGCAGAGGAATGGAAGAGAAGTTTATATACATCAGTTTTTGTCATTCTCTATTGCTTTTGTGTAATGATTTGCATTTATTTGAGAGTCTGTCACACAAACGTAAACTATTTCTTGTTTGTTTATACCTTCTACCACCTAACGATTGATGATGGTTGAAAGTTTCTTTGTGAGACCGCACTTGATAATCGTGAACTGGATACTAAAGAGTTAGTTAGCATTAATGCAAGTGGATGCATTGGACCTAAATCTAGGCGTAAAATATTATAGTAGCAATGAGAAAGGAGCTAAGTCTGAAAGCTTTGCTTGTTCTGGTGGATAGGAGTTCCGACATTGCTTAAGAACAAAAAAACAACCCATTGTAGTGTCCCTTGGTTGTGTTTCTTTGTGAGTCAATTAGTAGCCTATCTAAACATATTCGAGCCTTGTTTTCTAGCTCTTCTTTGTGCCTTCATATGCTAGTTTCTTTTATTTTCGGTATGTTGAGAATGTTTTAGTGTTTGAGCTAAGAGACACCTTTAGAAGCTCGACTTGAAGACGAAATAGAACTATATAAGGAGACCAAATAAATTTCAAAATAAAGTAAATTACATAGTTGTCGGTCAAATGACTGATCACCCTAACAAATCATGAGAGGAGGTAGACAAACCGATCAATATCAAGATTTGGAATCATAAAGTTCACCTCACTATGAGTTTGATCAATCATCAGATCAATACAGCCAATCAGAAGCCGAGCAATTACAACAATTCTCCAAGAATTTGAGTATGATTGGTCAACAGACTAACCAACCTCACTATTCATATCTTGTTCTTTCTTTGAGCTTTTGGATCTGATCCCGTTTGTTCAAGGTCGACTTGATTTTTTTTCTTTACCATTCTTTTATGATCATGTTAATCCAAGTTTTGATTATTGTAAGTTGTTTGAAGTGTGTGAGAAATAAAGGAGACATTTGTTCTACCTTTCTGAGGAGGATGACATATCATATTAATTAGTGAAATAAATTCTTATTAGCTCTTACTCTTTACCTTTAATATATGATTATGTATTTTTTGTGATTTGTTCATGATATTGTGAGAATAGTTCCATTGTTGGGATATATCTGAGATGTGAACAATTTAAGATATATTTTGGCCATTCAATTGTATTCAAAAGTAGTTCGATGAAAATGTGTATACTAATTTCAAATGAACTTTTTTAGCCAAAGAAAATTGATGATGAGGGATATGGATAGGCTAAGCCAACTTGTATTTACACTGACTACCTTATTAACAAATAATAATTAAATTGAAGAATATCTAAAATTTTGAGAATCCACTGTTATTGGCTTATGGATTACTAAAATTTAATAAAATCCATTGTTATCGGTCTGAAGATTTCTAAATTCCATTCAAAATATTTTGTTATTTGAAAATTTTAGTTATTATTGATTCTATAATTCTATTAAAATCTAATGTTATTGGGATATGGATCCTCCACATTTTTATTCATAAAACTCAACTTTCAAAATATCATGTATACTCATAAAATTTTTAAGATTTATGTCAAAAAAAAGATACATACTCACACACACAAAGAAAGAAGTTAAGTGACACCAAAAATAACACACACCACTCTTTCGCTAAAAAAAACATAAACAGTAAAACCAAATCATGAAATAATGGTGTAAGGACAAATGTATAGTCGTTCAAGAACAAAAGTTCATAAGTTGAAAAAGAAAAATTATTAAAAACTCCAAAGAGCCTCACCATCATCTTTGACTTCTAGTAGGATCTCACTTCATTTTTCCACATATTGGAAGCTATCATGTTTTTCTAATTATTAGCATATTCTTGTTATTGAGATTCAAGAATGAATACATCTCGTTAAAGTAAAAAAAAAGTGTTGGAAGAATTGCAAAGAATATTTCTATTACCTTAAGAAGAGAATTTTTTGAGAAAAAAAAATATATACAAATCCATAACAATCAGTATAATAATCAATAGCAACCTATACAAAATGTTTGATAAGAATTTATAAAATATTTGCTAAATCTACTAAACTTTTAAAACTTTCTCAATTTAAAAATCTTCAAACTCCACACAAATTTTGTTTCCAAGAACCCCCATAAATTAGATCATTTATAAAATGTTAGGACCATGAGAGTAAATTAATCGTGGTTATGTGTTTCATGTTTTAGGTTTATGCATCATAAATGTCTTGGCATCACAATTTAATCCTCAATACATTCTACTCAATAGCAATCCCCACAAATTTTAGGATCATGAGAGTGTATTGTGCTTCTCACATATTTTAGCTGCTATTGCCTAATGCATTATATTCAGATAATATCTTCTTACAATTATTTCTGTTATTAAACATTGCATTTGATGCACTCATCAATCTATTGAGCATTAACATGGCATTTATAGTTGGTGATATGGTTAGATTTCCAAACTCATCAATCTGATAAACATTAAACCTCCAATTCATAGCTTAATTCAATAAAAGTTGATATAATTGAAGATACTTCATTCGACATGTTTATTCAGTTTGGATTTCGCCTATCTAATAGATAATAAAAATAAGTTAAGGATTTTAGGAGATTTTATTATAGATAAAACCCTAACTTCAAAAATTACACGGAGGATTAGATCGTCGGAAAGACGATAAACCAGAAAATTATTAAAAATCTAGAGAACCTAGAAGCTAGAGAATATGAGGCAATTAATCTCTTCGATCTTCTCTGAAATAATGTGATAGCTTTCTTCAACGATCTACTACTATATTTATACATATCTTCTGACGGACTTCTTTCGTTATTCCATTCAAAGTCGGCTAGTCTGTTTTTTTTTTGGAGTTTCTTTCTTCTCACCGAACCTTCCTCTTTTGGACGAGCTGGTGTGTATTTATTAAGCAGGCTGTTCTTAATTTGATCAGGGCTTTAAGATAGGGTGTGCAGCCGATTTCCAACAATACACTCCTCCAGTTTGTTGAATGAAGACTTACTTTGAGTTCGGCAAATTCGTTAGAAAAATGATCATCTCGGCATGAATATGAAGAGACAAATAGATGTAATGATTACACTTTCTAGATAACCATTTCCTCCCTCTATATATTCTCATCCTATTCTTCCTTATCCTCATTTCCAATCTTCAGCTATAAAAGGTACTCTCCTTGCTCTCTTTTTCTTTTTAGGAAGTCGGATTTGTTTTTCAGTTTCCGGGCATTCCGCCGCCGCTTTCTTGGTCACAAAGACATGATATTTACTATTTGCTTTGGTTTACTTCAAATCATTGTTTTCTCTTTATAATTATATGGCTTTGATCTGCCACTCATGTTGAGGGAGCTCTGAGGTCGTCGACCCCTGACTCGTTGATTAGTGAGCTAGCTCGTAATTAGTTTCTCGGCAGGACAGAGCTATTCCCAGTTCTTCGCGCTTAGTAATTGAGATTCATGAGCTGAGGGATGAAGATGATGAGTGAGAGCTGGATGATGACCCTAGTAAATCCGAAGACCTGAGTTTATCCGAAGACTAAGAATTGATACCCAGTTTAACTTACATAATCCGTACAGTGTTCTTCCGACGAAATCTACCACATATACGGTAGAAGCTAATGGGGATCGAGAATTCTCCACCTACAAAAAGTCTGCAAGTGAACATCAATCAATGCAGTATTTAAGGGTTGGAACCATAAAGAAGGAGTGCATAATGATCCTAGAATTAAAAATATATTTATGTCTAAATAAAGATGGGGTTTGTTGTAAGCAATGTAAACCGATGTAAGAACTTATATTAAAAACATTGGACATTCAGGAAATTTTTGGGGGTTCTCGGTTTAGGCTATTCAGACATCAACAGCTATAGGCACATAGATATTTTTATCATAACTCATAACACGTTTATTCGATAATTTTACTTTTGTGACCTAAAACTGACATATCATATTGAATTTAAATCATACTTTCATAAGTATGTAAACTCAATTCAACAGCAATAACATGCAAGTTCAATATGTTCACTAAATAATGTTTCAAACCAATGTCAGCGTTCTCAAGATATAGCCTATTCAATTCAATTGGAAAAATAAATCATGTGGTGTTCAAGCGATCACTTTCCTAGGTCAGAGCTAAATGATCGGTTAAACAACATGCATTAAGAACAGAATTGAACAGAGGATTACTTCTATCTCGAAAATGTTCCATCCTGGAAACAAAAATCAATCTACCAAACCATGAATGAACCCCTTTAGAAACTCTTATTCCCAACTCAAAGCTCACTCATGATAAAATTAACCAAAACAAAAGCAATGAAAAACATCTTATTGAAATAACAAAGAGATTAGTATTTAGAAATACAACAACTGTGATGAATGAATGAGGAATTGAATTCTTCTCCCAGAACAATAGAATAATCAAAACAATGAATCTAAAAAAACAAAGAATGAAAATATTTTGGTGGCCGTGTAGGCTTCTGTCTCTCATTTGGTGGTTTTTTTGTCAGACTGGTGATCGATCGATCATGGGAGGTGATCCATCAATCACTCCTGACCGTTTTATCACCACCAGATCCTTCTGGATTTTTCCAAAGAGATTGATCGACCTGGTTGGGTCAATTACCCTGGATCAATCACTATATATCTCTCTTTTCTCTATTTTCGATGACATGGATACCAGTCTTCAGTTTTTAGATATATCTTTAGATCTAACCGTTGGATCTCCCTCAAACTACTTGGAGATGAAAGCTAATTTCTTTTTCTATCTTGTGTCGAAATTTGAGCAAGCTCAAACAATGGGAAATCTTTTATCTGATGAAAAACATATGGTGCTGAAAAACTGTCATTTCTTCAAAGTATCCAAATCCAATTTTTTGTGCCTAAAACTCATATTTCCTGCAAACACTATTAGAACTCCAAAAACACTAAAAACAAATATATTTAGCCAAAAACTAATCATTAACTTATTAAGAATATATAAAAGATCCTATAAAAAAGATATCTGTAGTAGATCTACTCCCTAGAGTTAGACATTTATTTGTTCTCAAACAAAACAAATGAATAAAAAAGAAAACAGGCCTAAAAATGTGGGAACTTGGAAATCTGAGAAACCATGCTTTATGATTCAGGACATGCAGGCCATATTGGACATGACCCATATTAAAGACATTTTAACTAGAGTCAAGCACTCTCATCGATGGTTCCATCATGCGATGGCCTATAAATATTAATTCAAGTCAACTAATTTTATACATTCATTAAATCTTTATTGAATTTACTCATTTTAAGATGCAAGACATTGTAGACAACGTTAGGTATTAAAGACTTTTGAGTGGTGAGGTTTAGAGTGTTTACCTTATTTCTCCATTAGATGCTAGTTATCGGAAAAAAACAGGAAGAGATAGTGGACTCGTTGATGTCCAAAGTTTCCAACTACTTTGCTTAAGGCAATCACCCGTAGACTTGGATTCTTCAAAACCATCCATTTAGCTCCTTACCGACCTATGGCATTCCTTGGGACTGATATGTGCATTAGGATTTTTAAAACAAAGCATTTCCTTTGCTCTCGTGTTTAAAAATTTTTAAAAGGGAAATGGTTTATGACTTGGAATCTCAAATGCACAAAAATTATACCTCATATTGATGATCCCAAAGAAATATAGTCTCTGGTTCCCACCAATACCGTCCTTAATATGTTGCGTAGTCCAACTTTACAAAGAAAATTAAATTTTGAAAAGATTAGGAGAAAATGTACCAATCAGAAAGAAATAACAAGGAACCTCTCCCACCCACCCTCCAGATTTAAATCACACCATCCTAGATGAAAATGAACTAGAAAGGTTTAATCAAACTGATAGTTTTGAAAAGAATATATATGAAGGTGGTACCTTGTTTATCTTCTGGAAATTTCAGATTAATTGGGGTCCTTTTTTTATTCAGAAAAATACATGGGTGATCGACCTTATTTAGGTTGATCAACCAGTCGATCACTAATCTCTATAAATTTTTTTGACTATTGATCGATTGATCAAGACAGGACAAATAATTGGTTGATTGCCTTCCTTTTCGATATGCTGATGGGCTTGTTTGGTCGATCAGCCTCTCTAAAAAACTATTGTTTTATATTTTTTTCTTTGAAAAACTCAAATCTTTTTTATCAATAGTAAAATGAATTAAGAACCTAAAACCATCAAAACATGTATTAATGGGATGCCTCCCACTCAGGGCTTCTTTTTAAAGTTGTTTACCTCAATTCATTTTGTCTTTTAGGCTTTGAATGTGAGATTCATAAAGACTTTCTTCTCCTTGTACATCACTAGTTTCTTGCTCCACATCTCTCCTTCTTCAATGTCCACACGGATCCTCTACCTCTTGGTCCTCTTAATTGGGATTACTTCATATGAAGTGGTACTGCTGACGTAGGGTGAATGTGATCATGTTATTAGATGTATCAATCAATGCTGCGACTGTTGCCAACAACGGTCTCATCATTGTTCATCACCAGTAAGTCAGTAGGAATAAAAGAACTCCCAATCTGTAAATACAAATTGCAATCAACTCCAAGAACTGTTGCTACTAAACAAAAGCAATGAAAGACATCTTAAAGATCCAAATTTTCTGCATCTCGGGCACATCAGACTCATACATGCTCATATGTGGCAGACAACGTCATTAAAATTGACTCCTTGAATGGTGAAAGGGACCATGAACACATGTGGGTCATCCTGATTAACAAGCATCTTCATTGGTGGCTTCGTTTGCGCCATATGAAGTACAACATCTTTATGATCTCCTTCCTTGGTTCACTGCTCTCATAGAAGAAATCTCCTAAAGGATACCATTCCCATGCTTTCTCAAAATTATAAATAGGCGGAATCCTCCTTACTTTTTTCTCGAAAAAGATGTAGCTTTTCTCAGAACCAATTTCATCTTCATCCTCGGAAACAAAAAACGCTTCCTCAGAATCTGATGAATCAAAATTCAACTCCTTTTATGGGATCCAATCAATTTTGTTTATTACAATTTAATATATGACTGACTCTCCCACTAGTTCATAGAGCGTGTCAACCATCGCAGCAGTGGTGTTTGCTTTCTCCTCCAGCTTATCTTCTCAAACTAAGTTTTCATCCACTTTCTCAATCAAAATGCTTAACTGGCCTTGGAATTCAAGGTGAAGGTAGTCAACTTTAAAAATAAGATTATGAAATTCCATGCTTCTCCCCCTCCTGAATCTAGCAACAATGGTTCATACATGGTTTTCTAGATTTACCAAATTAGCTTCTCAAACTTTCCATGAACATTAATGAAACGGACGTATTTGTTCCTCTGCAACCTGAGTAAGTCTCGTCCGTTGTGTCTAATACCTTTTGCATTCATCTTGACCTTTTCTTCAATGAATTGCAGCTGCTCCTCCATCTTTTGGACTTTTGAGTTCACATTGTCAATCTTCATTGACTGATCTGCTTGCAATCTCTCCATCTTAAGTTGATATCGACTTACATAAACTTCTGCATATACAGGTACTGGCTGATCATCAAGTCTAATATTTTCGCATATGGTGAAGGATGCTCTGAAGCTTGGTGAAACTACTCGTTTCCAAGTTGGTGTGGCAGGCGAGCTAAATACATTGTCTCAACTAGAATGTACCCATCATATCCGAATGAAATTTTTTTGGTGGATATGTGTAGGATTTTATTTAATTTCGTGGCTCCTATTGAATTTATATAAAACCGTTGGATTGCCTTCAAACCGCTTGGAGATAAAAGATATCAAACAGTAGAAAGTACTCCATCTTATGCAAAATTTATGGTGCTAAAAAGTTATCGTATCTTCAAAATGTCCAAATCCAGCTATTTTTCGCCTAAAACGTATTTTTCCTGCAAACACTCCACAAGCACTAAAACCAAATATATTTAGCCAAAATCCAATAACTCTCTTATTAAAAATACAAAATAAACTCCTATTCATGACGTGCAGACCATATTAGATATAATCCATATTATTGACTTTTCCACTAGAGTTAAGCACTCTCATCGCTGGTTTCGTCATGTGAACCCCAAACCTACAAAACATATATGTTCAAGTCAGCTTGCTTCATATATTCATTACAGGTTTAGTGAATTTAATCATTTCAAGGTGAAATATAGGATAGAAAATGTTAGGTATTAAAAAATTTTAAATGGTGACACTTTAGAGTGTTTATGATTACTCTAATTCTCCACCGTATGCTATTTATCTCTCAAAACAGTAAGAGAGAGTGGACCCATTGATGTCCATAATATCCGACCACTTTGTTTAAGCCAATCTTCCCCAGCCTTAGATTCTTCAGGGAAACTTTACAAAAGCATATAATTTAACTCCTTGTCGATATGTGACATTTCTTAGGACTTATACGTGCATTGAGGTTCTGAAAACAAACCATTCCATTTCCTCTCGTGTTTCCACTTTTGTTTGAAAATTAGATTTTGTTTTATGACTTGAAATATCAAATGAACAAAAATTATACCTCATTTTGATGAATCTCATGTAAGTGTAGTTTATGATTCCAACCAATACCATATTTAGTACGTTTCTTATTCAGGGGCTGGAAAACTGTGTCGTTCGCCTCTCCTACTTTTTTACGCATAACTGCAAATGATTTCTTTCCCAAATTTTAACATATTTAGTGAGAAAACTTTTAAAGTTGTCATAAATGCATTAGTTGAGAGCTAGCATATCCTATCCAACATTATCTCTGCAATCTAAAAATCTCTAAAGGAATTCAAGTTGCATGAATTTCTAGGTATTGCATGCTCTAAGAAAATCATTGTCAATAGAAATATGATTCATAAGCAAATGTTAAAAGCTCATCATATAATTTTTTTTTAGTTTCCAAATAAACTTTGACTCGATAAAACAATTTAGACTATAAATATTTTTGTAAATAATCAAAATATTTATTAATTTTTAGTTGATCAGATCCCCCTGGATTTTCCAAACAGGATGATCGACCAGGTAATGGTCGATTATCCGGTTAATCACCCTTTTTAACGTGCTTGCTCCATCTCGTATCAAAAATGAGTTATACGGGGTAAAAACACGAGTATAAATTGCCAAAATCAATTCTAGTATTAAGCAGCAAAACACACAATATTTATCCACATCTCCTTTGATTTTTTCAGTATAGTCTTTATTTTTATGGAAAGAAAATATAAGACCAAGTGAAAACAAACAACGCTTATTGATAATCAAGAGGAGTAGAAACTGATTTCGAAGAGAGAGTATTAGGAATATCATTTTATCTAATTTATGTGTATATCTTTTCTTTATAACAACTTTATATGTATATAGAAGAAAGAAGCTTACAAGGAAAGCTAAGAAAGAAGCTTACTAGGAAAGCTAAACCCGAAATATCTACTTTTAACTTATAAATATTTAGTGTTTATATGCAGGCACTGTTCACACATGTTACTGTTCATCCGAGTTTTCCTACATCTCTAGAATGGTCAGTCCAGGTTTTGCCATTGACCACTTTAGAGCTGTATGAGCATCTTGGTTTATGTGAACAAGTTTACACTTTCAACACTCCTCCTCAAGATTTGTAAGTGGAGGTCCAATAAGCCAATCTTGAATTGTAAATCATTGCAATATTTTCACAGTTATTGCCTTTGTGAAAATATCAGCCACCTGATCAGAGCTTGTATCATAAGAGGGAATGATTATACCCGCTTGAACCTTCTCGATATAGTAACAATCCACCTCTATGTGTTTAGTTCTCTCATGGAACACTGAGTTGGAGGCAATGTGTATTGCTGCTTGATTGTCACAACGCAGCACAATGGGTTCTGATGGCTCTACTCCAAGCGATTTGAGAAGAATCTTCAGCCATACAAGTTCACATATTATGCTTGCCATTGCTCTATATTCAGTCTCAGCACTTGATCTTGAGACAAATTTTTTCTTCTTACTTTTCCAAGTCACTATATTTCCCTCAAGAAAAGTACAATAGACGGTTCTAGAATTTCGATCAGTTCTATCTCCTGCCGAATTTGCATCGTAATATCCTACTTTTTGTGCTAGAGTTGCGCCCCACCCATACACCCTTCCGTGGTGTACCCTTAATGTACCCTTAGTAGGAGCTTTCATATGCTGGATCACTTGATTGACTGCAAAGCATATATCCGGTCTAGAAATAAGATAAATCAACTAATTCTTTGATATTGCTTTTACATCTGCAGCTGGTCCCCCCCCTCTCCTATGGCTCATCCTTGTAGCTCTTTTCTATAGGTATTTTAAAAGGCTTTGCTCCAAGTTTTCCTGTCTCAGATAAGAGATCGCATATTTTCTTTGAGAGAGAAACAACCCATCATCAAGCTTCCATACCTCTATTCCAAGGAAATATTTCAATTTCCCAAGTCTTTGATCAAATGATGCTTTGAGAAGCTCTTTGGTCTGCATGACCCCATCAACATTTTCACAAGTAATGATAATGTCATCTACATATATGAGAACAACAACAATACATTTTTCCCCTGAGTTGTGAACAATGTTTGATCAGCTTCCGATCATTTAAAGGCATGAGCAAGCAAACAACTACTCAGACTTTGGTACCAAGCTTGTGGAGATTGCTTTCTTAAGCTTACACACCTTATTTCCTTTGCTTTCTTAAGCTTACACACCTTATTTCCTTCATCTCTCTAACATCAGGAGTAGGTGGCCTAAGCATCTTCAGCTCTGCCCATAGTCCTCTGAGTTACAACAAAAAGGTATTTGAACTCTTTCTCCTCTTGTTGGAGATTGTTCAATGCTTTCTTTACCTCAAAGATTCGACTGAGGTTAGAAGTATTTCCATATACACCAGAAAGAGTTTCCCACAGCTCCTTGCCGTCTCAAGAGAAGAGTAGGAAGTAAGAATAGATTGCTCCAAGGAGCTCTGAAGAACAGCCAGAACAAGCTGATCTTCACGGATCCACTTGGAATCCTCCTTGCTGGAACCGGTTTTAAGTGGAGATTATACTTCTCCTTCATTAGCCTCTTCTTCAGCTTCATCTTTGTCATATGACACCTCTTCAAAGCTCAAAATGCTCCCATAAACCATGGCTCCTTAGTGCCGTCTTTATGGTCCAGGACCACAAGAGATAGTTGTTCCCTTTAAGAACAATTGGTAGCGTCAGTTGCTTCTGGTTCTCCAATGACGTCTTCCTGAAACAAAAACAGAGAAAGAACAGACTTTCTTTTATGGAAATAGGTTCCAAGAGCTTTGTTGCTCTGATACCATGAAGGTAAGTATAAGATCAAGTGAAAACAAACAACTCTTATAGATAATCAAGAGAAGTAGAAACTGATTTCTAAGAGAGAGTATTGGGAATATCTTTTTATCTAATTTATGTATATATCTTTTCTTTACAACAATTTTACATGTATATAGAAGAAAGAAAATTGGTAGGAAAGCGAAACCTAAAAGATATACTTTAACTTATTTGTAGTTACTGTTCATATGTGTTACTGTTAATCCGGGTTTCTCTTCAGCTCCAAAATGATCAATTATGTTTTGAAATTGACCACTTCTGAGCTGTAAGAGCATTTTGTTTTTTTGAACAAGTTAACACTTTCAAAAATTATTACTATTTATGTTGTTTATTTAGAACTTCTCAGCTACAAGATAATCACCTAGTTTACATAGATTTGATATTTTTAAATTGATTAATTTAGTCCAAAATGCTATTTTTTTTAAGGTTATTAAGATCATGCATGCTAAAGTGGGTTGTGTCAACCTTAAAAAGTTCTGGTTCAGTAATCTATGAGTGGATTTGGAAAAGATAACTAAGTGTCATCATGTATGCTAGGTTTTATTTTTTAGTTTGTTTTATTCGGTTCTTTGGGTAGTTTGAATTGTACAATTTACAGAACTTTTCTTAATAAAACTATAGTTTTGTTCAAATTTAAAAATTCACTGCTGAATTGAAGGTGAGGTTTTCAGTTTTATGATTCAAATTCGGGTAAATTCAGTTAAATCAGCTTGCTCAAGTTACGCTATTTTTGAGTTCCCTATTGGAAACGTATAATTAGGTTGGTTTTATATAAATTCAGTTCAGTATTCTGCTATATCTAATAATTGTGAGAATCTTATTAGTTGAGAAAATAAAAATAAAAAGGCCTAATAAAATATAAAAATACTAAAGAATAAAAATCTCAACTAAAGTAACCTAATACAAATTTTCGCCAACCTTCAATTAGGTTTCCACATGTTGCAGGATGTTCCGAGGAAAAAATCGGAAAGGGTAAATCATGGTGAAAGAGATAACCAGAGAGAGAAACATGGTCGAGAGTATGGCTTGACGTTGTGAGACAGTGAAGATCTACTCAAAATCTTGTAAATTACTTTTACAATGGAGATAAGAAGATTTGTGAGAATATTCACCAAAAAATCTCCAAATTTGTCCAGGGAATGACAACTAAGTTTTAGAGTTCAAAATACACACATATATATATATATATACATATACTAGATATACAAGATGAAAACACAAATATAGGTTGTCAAAATCAATCCAGATATAAGCATCAATGAACACAAAAACTGACCAAGTTTTATTTTATTTTTGCAATATAGTCCTAATTTATTACTATTTACATAATTTAATTACAAAATTTTAGTTATTCAAATCATTCAGATTTTAAAGAGATTAAAATTTTTAAATTGATCAATATAATGAAATTTTTTTTAATTTTTAGGGTATTATGATCCAACATGCTTAAGCGAGGTGTGTAAACCTGAATGTACTGAATTTTTTTAATGAAGTTATGGTTTGGTTTCATTTCAGTTTGTTCAATTTGTATAATTTATTTCAAAATTGAATTAGCTGACTATGTGATCAGTCTCACCTTGAGTTTGACTGTGGAACAGAATCCCATCTGTGTTAATCGATTGCTCACTACTTTGTTAATAATACAAGTGATTTAGAGGAAATCTCTCTCGAAGTATTTAGTGTTTATCTCGGTCAATTCACTATCATTTTCTTTGGATGAGTGGCATGTATCTCCATAATCCTTGTTTTTCAATTATGAAGCATGGCTGAGTGATCCTTTTCAAATTTATAGATCAAATTTGGCTAAATTTGGCTAAATAAAACTACCTAGATTATTTCAATTTTCCATTTATATATTGGAAAAGTAAATTGAGAAATAACTAAACCAAAACTGATTTGACCAAACTTTGGTTTAGTTCGGTTCAAAAACTTCAGTTTGGTTAAAAACCACAAGCCTAATACATGCTTTAGATGAGGTGTTG
Organism: Schrenkiella parvula; assembly: GCA_000218505.1. Classification (NCBI taxonomy): domain Eukaryota; kingdom Viridiplantae; phylum Streptophyta; class Magnoliopsida; order Brassicales; family Brassicaceae; genus Schrenkiella; species Schrenkiella parvula. The sequence goes on from CM001190.1 coordinate 1,763,879, forward strand.
AACTTACAAAATTAGTGGTGTTTTTCTCTGTTAACATGTTTTCCATTAAAACCCACTCATGGGTTCAAATTATAGAGAGCCAAGTCCCAAATTAAAAAAAAGCCCAACTACAACACGAACAGAAGTTTGTAGTTGCTGCCATGATTTTTGTGAAACGAAAAACCAATAGGCAATCATCATGTTCTCTTCCGATTTCTGACATTTCAAAGTCGGTTAGGACTGGTCTTGTCGACTTTTCACCAACACTAACAGGCCGGAAAGATGTCTGTGGAGTTAACCATTCGATTGGGTCTTCAGCCATCGAAGGCTGTGTTGGATCGAACTGAGGACCAAAGAATCGTGGTTTTGCGAAGGTACTATTATATACCTAGTTTCAGATCGATATATGAAGTCTGACTCAAATGTACTTCATGTAGATTCTCGAACGAGAGATTAGTTTCAAAGTCATCGGGTAGACAAAAATATCAAATCATATATTTATTTTTTAAAAATTTGTAGCAATGTCAAACGCATAAGTAATGTAGACTTAGATTTTTAATGTTACAAACTTAGTATACACGTACACAAACATATTATATTTTGCTAATCTGGAAATAACATGGAATTATGATAAACAACAAGTTATAAAAAGAAAAAATTTATCAAGACTCATATTATTTCTTCTTCTTTACCTGTCTTTTGACTGGAAATGGTCGACGTTTGCAGGATCTGAAGCTTTAGATGGCTCTCCGTTATTACCTCTAAGTGTATCTTGAGTGACCGAGATTTTGATTTCTGCAATCTCACTCTTTCATTTTCCAAATTTGTCTTCATTTTTCTCAAGCTTCCTCCAAAGAAGTGAATGAAGCATGAAACAAACCTTGAGTGAAACACTTCATGTCTTCATCGAGAGGACCATGTTTTGTTGTTGATCGGTTGCACAATGGTTTTCGCTTCCGTGATAATGCACCAATATCATAGATTTTTTTCTTAACCCTTCGCGAAGAAGAAACAGATTTATCTTCGGCGTTTCAAGTGCTTACATCATCGCCAATGTCGTGTTCAGCCTCTGCCTCCTTTTGGTCATCTACACTGATAAAATTCTCATCAGCTTCTTCAAATTCTTATACATGATCACTCCAATCTTTTTGTGCTCTGATCATTATGATCATACGATCAACTCTTTCATCATTCATTTCATCATCAAAGAGATACTCAACGGATGCAAAGACATCAAAATTCCCTGTAGAAGAGATAAAAGGATACACAACACCCTACATACACACAAAAAAACGTCTTAAGATCTGCTCGAGAAAAAAAGAGGTGTAACAAATTTTTTTAATAATAATAGATACTCACCTCTGGTCCAAAAGAGGTCTCTAGTTGAATGATCGCTTCATATGAAACCTTCGAAGCTCCTGTCCAATTAGAACATCTTGGAGTTTCTATGTAATCAGCTTTGAGTTTTTTGCCCAACAAAATCTCAATATCAGGAATAGCTTCCATAAGCCAAATCTAAAATGCATATGAGAATCCATTCAAAATGTAGCTCTTCTTTTGTTTTAATTTTTTCCTAGATTTGATTATCGACTTCACTAGAAGGTCAAATGCATCCCATGGATACATCGCTTACCAATATCCATCATTAATTTGATATAGGTGTGAGGGATATTAACCTTTTTATCCTTCGCTAATAGTAATCCCGCAATAATAGTCAAGTATACCAACCTCAATATGTCCACACGCCTCCACTTGTTAACACCCTATATGTTCTTTAGGCTTATCTTACCTTTGTCTTTAACAACTTACTCCAGAAACTCTTATCATCTTCTCATTTATCAAAGTTGCAACTGTCATTGTTTCTGAAGTTAAGCCCAGTAACAACAAAGAATTATGGCAAAGAAAACCGTAGAGGAGTCTTCGCAAAAACAAACTACAAGTCATAAAGCTGTGTATCAATCATGCTGAAAATTAGAGAGTTTTCATGTATTGCGATAATCTGAGCAAATACCGGATCTTTCTTCACTTCTTCGTACTTGGTTGATAAGTTTTTCTGCTGTTTTTCCAGGATGGTCATTCGACATTGTTAATTTTCTCCACTAGTACTCAGTTCATGGCCTTCAAAATTGTTTTGGCAATTTGAACTCCATACCTACAAAGAATGAAATTGATAATGATAATTAAGAGACGGTAGGATAAAAAACCACTTGCTGTCTTGCAGCAGAGAAGAAGGAAATCAGAAGGGAGGTTTTGTTCAAACTAGGAACATAGAATCAGATTACTAAAAACCATGGAACCAACTCAAGGGAGGTTTGAGATGGATAAGTTCGATGGAAAAGGAGATTTTGGATTATGAAAATATAAACTGTTCGGTCAATTGGAGATATAGGGTTTAGCATCGGTTCTTGACGAGGAAGCTACCTTATACATAGATGCTGAGAAACAGAAAGAAGGTGAGGAACCTGGTCTTGACATAAAAAAGGTCGCCATAGATACGAGAGTTAAAAATCTCCTTGGTACATGCCTTAGTGACATGATATTAAGAAAGGTCATGCATGAATTAACAGCACGTGGCATGTGGAAGGCCTTTGAAAGGGATTATCAAACCAAGACCCTTCCAAACAAGTTCTACCTGAAACTACAGTTTGCCAGCTACATAATGGAGGAAGGAAAATCCATTGAGGAAAATCTCGACAGCTTTCTGAAACTAATAGCTGATCTGCCCAGTCTTAACATCAACATAAACGATGAAGACCAGGCCATACAACTCCTCACAAGTCTGCCACCCCAGTATGAAGCCCTTGTTCATACTCTCAATTACGATACTGGGAGAGAGACACTGATTGTAAATGAGGTAACTACTTCAGCTTACTCAAAGGAAATTGAGCTTAGGCAGAGAGGACTATTAAACAGGAACAAATAAAATGCTTCAGGATGGTATGTTGAAACAAGGGGACGTACAAAAGAAAGGTCAAACAAAAAGTCATCAAACAAAAACCAAAAATGGAGGTCAAAGTCAAAAGATGGCAGGTCAAGAAACACATTCAACAATGATAATAAGAATGCATGTTTCATATGTGGAAAAATGGGCACTGGAAACGAGAATGCCCCGAAAGAGGACAGAAGAAAGATCAAGGGGACTCAGCCAACATAGTCTCGGTAGTAAGTGAACCACTTGTACTCACAGCCAGCACTTTAGACTCCAAAATAAAGTGGGTAATGGACTCAGGGTGCACATTCCATATCACTCCAAACCGAGGAGTTCTGTTTGACTTCAAAGAGATAAATGGAGGGACAGTTTTGATGGCAAAAAACACTCAAAGCAAAGTAAAAGGAATAAGAAACATATGGATAATCAATCCAGATGGAACTACAGTAATTCTCAGGGATGTGAGATACATGCCCAACATGAGCAGAAATCTGATTTCATACGGTATGTTGGAGAAATCAGGATGCAACTACAAAGGAGAAGATTTCTTTCTACATTTCCTAAAAGATGGAAAGAGGTAATTACTGGAAAATATGAGAATGGACTATGAACATGGTGATGACAAAAGATAAGCTAACAAGCTTGTGGCATTCCAGGTTGGGACACATGAGACTTAAGAACATGAAGCTTTTAGTAAGCAATGGATATCTTCCAAAATCAGACATTGGAGAATTGGGTTTCTGTGAGTACTGTGTCATGGGAAAGTCACACAAATAGAGTTTCAAAAAGGCAGAACACTCCACAAAAGGCATCTTGGACTATATACACTCTGATCTATGGGGTTCCCCATCAACCCGAGAAAGCCACGAAGGAAGTATATACTTTGTGAGCTTTATTAACGACTACTCAAAGAAAGTATGGATATATTTCCTCAAGACCAAAGACGAGACTTTTGGAAAGTTCAAGGAATGGAAAGGAGAAGTTGAAAATCAAACCGGGAAGAAAATCAAATGCTTGAGAACAGACAACGGGCTTGAATTTTGCAACACTCAAATTAAGAACCTATGTAAGAAGGAAGGAATCAAAAAGCATAGGACATGTACATATACCCCACAACAGAATGGGATTTCAGAACGCATGAATAAGACTATCATGGATAAAGTCAGATGCATGTTAACAGAAACAGGACTAGGGCAAGAGTTCTGGACAGAAGCCACTTCAACCGCAGTACATTTGATCAATAGATCTCCTAACTCCACCATCAACTTCAAGCTGCCTGAGGAAGTATGGACTGGACACAAACCAAACTTATCCTACCTAAGAAGGTTCAGATGTCCATCTTATGTCCATACCATCCAAGATAAAACAAGCCCAAGAATAGTAAAGGGCGTTTTTTTGGGATACCCTTCTGGAACTAAAGGGTACAGGATATGGTTACCAGAGGAAAGGAAAATGCACAACTAGCAGAAACATTGTATTCCATGAAGAGAGAGTGTACAAAACACAATGAATCAGGCAGATGAAAAGATATCAGAAACTGGAGAAGTAACAGCAGAAAGGAGGTCAAAAGAAAAAAGAAAAAAAGTAACTTATAGTACTGATCTAATAAAAGGACCTTCTACTTCAATAGAAGGAACGTATCAAATGAATGAATAAGAAAGCTCTGAGTCAGAAAGTGAAGAAAGGAAAACAGCTTCAGAATCAGAGATAGAGATAGAGGATGAAAAAGTGGATTCAGAGACAGATAAGGAACCCACCTTTGACAACTCTTTGCTTGCAAGAGACGGAAGGAGAAGGGAAAATATCAAACCACCTTCTACGTATGAAGATGCTAACCTCGTAGCATTGTCGGCAGCATATGAATTAGAGATGGATGAACCAAAATCATATTCAGAAGCTATGAGAAACAGAAAAAAGAAACTCTGGAAACTTGCTGCAGATGAGGAAATGTCATCTCTACAAAAGAATGTGACATGGGTCCTCATTGACAGACCAAAGGATCTGAAAACTGTTGGTTGCAAATGGGTCTTCAAGCTAAAACCAAGGATTCCAGGAATAGAGGAACAAAGATACAAGGCCCGCCTAGTTGCTAAAGGTTACTAACAAAAGGAAGGAGTGGACTACAATGAGATTTTCTCTCCAGTAGTAAAGCATGTATCAATAAGGATCATGTTATCACGGGTTGTTAACATGGCCTACGAGTTAGAACAACTGGACCTCAAGACTGCTTTTTTGCATGGTAATCTAGAAGAACAAATTCTGATAGAACAACCAGAAGGGTTTATAAGGAAAGGGGATGAAAACAAGGTACGCTTACTGAAAAAATCCGTGTATGGGTTGAAACAGTCTCCAAGGCAGTGGAATTTGAGATTTGATGGATTTATGAAGAATCAAACATTCAACAAAAGCAGTGTCAGTAGTAAAACCAATAGTGTCTCATTTCAAGTTAAGGAGTCTGTTTAAACATGAAAGGGCAAAAGAAATGGAACACATGAAAGATACTCCGTATGCAAGGGCTGTTGGAAGCCTGATGTACGCTATGGTCGGGTCTATACCAGATTTGGGCTTTGCAGTTGGACTAGTTCGCAGGTTTATGACAAATCCAAGCAGGCATCATTGGACAGCAGTTAAATGGGTGTTAAGATACGTGGCTGGTCCCTTAAATCAAAGTTTAGTATTCAAGAAAGGATCTGACTTCCATATTGAAGGTTTTTTTGACTCAGATTATGCTATAGACTTAGATAAGAGGAGATCACTTTCGGGAATTGTATTCAAAGTTGGTGGAAATACAGTTTTGTGGAGGTCTTGTCTACAGTCAGTCGTGGCTCTATCTACCACATAAGCAGAGTACATGGCACTAACTATGGCAGCAAAAGAAGCTATATGGCTAAGAGGTATTTGCACAGAAATGGGGTTTCAACCAGGCAGTGTTAAACTACATTGCGATTCACAAAGTGCCATTGTTCTAGCTAAGAATGTGGTGCATCACGAAAGAACAAAGCATATGGATACTCAATATCATTTCATAAGACACATAGTAGCTCAAGGCGACATTGTTCTATGCAAGATACACACATCAGTCAATCTAGCTGATTTCCTAACTAAAAGCGTACCTGGAAATAAGCTTCAGCTGTGTTGCCATATCCTCAACATCCACTGAGGGAGATTGGTGTACTCCAGGTAACTCCAAAAAGGCTTAAATCTCCCTGAAACAAAAAAAAGGAAAGGTAGTGACGGCTTCTGGTTATCTATGGAATTCTGACTCAGGAGTGGGTGACGACTTCTGGTTACCTATGGAATTCTGACTCAAGAGTGGGTGAAGACTTCTGGTTTTTCAGGTGGAGCACACAAAATTCAAAGTGTCACACATCCGGAATAAACAAGAGAAGGAAAAGAACAGATGGAGCAAAAGAAAGAGACTACCGATCAGTCTTCTCTATCTGGAGGTCTGGATCTGCAAGTCCGAAGGCACGTGCACGGCTGCAAAAGGGCGAACAGGGTAAGCCTCAGCTCAGGTCCCCAAACCAAGCTAAACTAACGGCAACAAGAGAATGCGAGTTTGAGGAGGAGCTCATCAGAGGCAGAGATGACGGAAAACACGATGGGTAGACCAAAGATCAAAACAAGTAAGTTTCAAATCCTTTGCCAAACGCACTCTGTTATCCGTTACCCGAAGGTTTTCAGTTGAAGATAAGCAGATCGGAAAATATACCCATGACGGTGGCGGAAAAATAAGAAGGACTTCTTATCAGATTCTCGTCGAAAAGGTGAAGGAGGTCACCATGGAAATCATTCAAGAGAGAGAGGCTAGGGTCGGCGAACACTTTGGCATCTTTTGTCGGAAGTTAAAAAAGTGAAGTTTTTGTTGGGTTTTGACTTAAACAAAATACAAATGAAGTGAGCCAGTTGGGCTAGCCAAAAAGTTATGGAAGAAAGAAGGAGAATTGGGCTGCACAGGCCCAAGTCAGCTTAAGTTGCGGCAAACGACTTAAGGCCTCATCGAGTCATCTTCTTTGTTGTGACGAGAGAGAAAACTTGCCTGAAACAGTAGAGAGAGAAAGATCATCAAGAAGCAGAGAGAATACATGGTAGAGCAAGAGAGAGAGGCTAAGATCTTTAAGTTGGGTTTACCTTTCTCTTTGGTGTATTTTAGGCATAAACTTTTTCTTGTAATATGAATCTCTCTTGGGTATTCTTCTGTAAATTCAGAGAGACACAAGGAGGCTACGTAGTATCATTCTTCTATAGTGAAGATTTGAGAAGACGGTCTCTCACGAGACATAGCAGTTTGAAGCCGTAAACTCGTTAAACTTGCTGGTGCATTTTAGGATCAATTGGATACAAAGAAACTTAACAATTTAATATTCAAATACAATCCGCAAATTAAAACCAAACACAAGCATTTATATTATGTTTTATTTTGAACATACTAGTATCCATATAAATGGTATGGAATCGAAGGCGGATATATGAAAATGGAAACGTATAAACGACTTTTTCAAAAATTTAAGAAGCTGGTATAGAAGAACCGTATAAAAAATCATAAGTAGAATCAAATTTTTTCATAAACCAAAAGAAAAATAAAACATTAAAAATATTAAATATAGTGCGATGAGTATTTAAGTGCTATTAATTACTAGCTATCAGATTGAAAATACATGGAGCATTTAAAGAGAGATTATTTAAGAAAAAAAAGGTCAAAATCGAGAGGCGCAAGGTTGGGTGTGTCTTTTGTTTTTATAATCTTGTGGTTGTGGTGTTACAGCTTTAGCCAAACACCCACAAAAAAAAAATGTCATAGAGAGAGAAACGAGTACAGAGAAGAAGACGACGACGACGCTTACCCAAACTCGAATCCCTAGGTAAAATAAAAAAGCACAAAACCTTCCTTAGCCCTGGAAAGTTATCTCTCTCTTCTCTCTCTCTATCTGCCTGTTTCATCTTGTTTTCCGCAGCCTTTTACTCCTGAATCTCGTTTCTCTTCCATGGATCCACTCTATTTCTTCCGCAAAGGTTCGCTCTACCTTCGTAGAATTTGTAAAACTTTGAATTTTGTTCTTTCTTCGATTTTATGTTTGTTCTCTAATCGCAAATCTTGTTTCTTTCTCGAAGAATGCTTCAAACTTAGAGGGTTTTTCAGAATTTTTTTTTCAGCTATTTATGGTTCTTTCGTTAATTCAATTTCTCTTTCTAGAGTTGAAGGAATATTGTAGTTGAGTCTCAGATTTGAAAGACAATTGATTTGGCTCTTTATTGTGTTTGTATAAATCATAAATAAAAAGGGTCCCTAAGTAAAAGCTGCAGATTTTGCGTTGAATTATGATTTGTAGCTACTGAAAGTGTGTGTTTTTTTTTCTTTATTTTCTCGTTTGTGTTTGGTAATATGATTCAAGTCCACGCACGTTTTTGTTTCTTTTCTGGGTAATTTGAGTGACAAAAGTCAATTTTTCTTGCAGGTTCCTTTTCTGGGTTAAAATTTTGAGTGACAGAATCAAATTGTTTTCTTTTGCAGGTTTTGGATAAAAGTACTCATCTTTGAGTAGTCTTCCTTGTCCCCAAGTTATCAAATTAGTTGTTTTTTTTTTTTTTTTTGAAGAAATGAGCTTAACCAAGAAAGCACCGACCCAGTCAAGTGATCCACAGCTAAGTCCAAGTATCAAACCAACAACATTGAATCCTCATGCTGCTGAGTTTGTTCCATTTACACTACGATCTCCTTCATCTGCAAGTACGACAAGTAATTTAGATGTTACGACATCAAGGCTTTTAGCTTCCTCTAGTTCTGTAGGGAAAGCTGTCCTGGACCGGTCGGAATCATCTGCTTCACATCATTCAGATGAAGAAGCACGTCAGTTCTGGAGTCACCAACTTCCTGATGATATTACCCCAGATTTCAAGTTGATGACTCAAGATGACAATTCGTATGGATCTGGGAGTTTGTCACTAGCTAGCTTGTCGTTGTACGACGCTAACGAAGTGGAAAAGTTTCCTTCTGCTAGTGGAGGAGGAGGGTTTGTGTTTTCAGACCAACCTGGATTGGCTTCACATAATGCTAATGGTAATAGCTTGTCTGAGAAGAGTAGATATGCGATTTCTTCATTCGGGGAAGATCCTCAACGACAGAGTTTTATGCAACTCAGTCCAAAGCCTTGGGATAAGCAGATTATGAATGCCGAGCAGCTTCTTGGGAATGACAGGGAAAGGAACCCTTTCGGTGGGAATTCTCGACATGGGTTCATTAACGACATGATTACTGAGAATCCAAACGTAGGGGAAATCGAGCTGAACCCTGTGGAGTTTCTTGCTTCTCAGTTCCCTGGATTTGCTGCTGAAAGTCTAGCAGAGGTTTATTTTGCTAATGGGTGTGATTTGCACTTGACAGTTGAGATGCTTACTCAGCTCGAGGTATTCCCTTAGTCAATATACGGCATAGCTTTCGTTGATGTTTCATTTGCTTATTATGCTGTCTTTATATTGATGCAGAGAGTCTTGGCCAGATATTATTTGGCAATATTCCTTTCCAAAGAAATTTTTTGTTGTTCTTTTAGACCTTACAGTTGTTCCCTTTCTTTCAAAACGTTGGTTGTTTGACAATTTTCTGCTTTCCTGGCTACGAAACTCATTTTTCCTTGTGAGCATATGGTTCAATGTAGATGCTGTACATGTTTTGTCTACTCATGTGGTTTTGCTGCTTTACATGTGTTTATATGTTTCTATTTCGTACTAGTGATCTGGTTGTTATCTTCCATGTGTTTTATTGTAGCTGCAAGTGGATGGTGGCTTGAATCAGAACATAAGCCCTAAGAGTTTTGCTGCTCCTAATCTTACTCCCATGGATTTTCCTGCCCTTAGCATCTCAAATAGCCAGGGTACTCCTGCTCAGTTTGGTGGGGATGGTCTGCAACAAAAGGATAACATGTTTTTCTTCAAGTCAGGCTCATCAGTTTCTCAGCCTGGTTCAATCGATTATGTTTCTGCTGTCAGGAAGTTAGCATCCCAGGATTCTGGTATGTGGAAATATGAGCGAAACGATTCAGCAGACTCATCTATTGGCTCAAGCAGAAATTCTCATGCCTCAGCTGGTGCTTACAAGAGTGGGCGTGGGAGGAGTATATATTCTGATAAGCTGCCAAATCGAGCACCAAATCGACCTGCTCCTCTCTGGCTGGAGACCGGGGATGCAGTTGGTAATTTTCCCCTTTACAGCAAACTTTAGCGCATATACAGATAACTACATTAGTCTTGTTCTTTGCATTTCTGGCTCTCAATTTTTCGGGATGAACAGGGAATATGTATTCTGAGTTTCGGGAGGAAGCACGTGACTATGCACGTCTGCGGAATGTATACTTTGAACAGGTATATATATTGGGGAATGACATTTTTGCTCATTTATTTGGCTTCTAGTTTTTCTGCAGGCTATCTATTTATGTTCTTTTATGTAGCTGGGAAGTTCCATTTGGTGCAAACCTGCCTGTTTGTGTTAAGGGTGTAATGGGGCCTCACCTTGAGAGTGATCTCTCTTTTGTCCAGCCTGATTTTTGAAAAATTCTTCGGGTTTATAACATAGTGAATCATAACTGTTTGAGTCTTATCTGCAATTTCGGATGATAGTTTCAGCCTTTTTTGCCTATGATGAGTTTTTCACTGAATTTATTACTTCATCGCCTGTCTTATTAATGTGTCATCTTTCTGTATTAACCATGTATGCTCAATATTCTATGTTGCTTCTGGTTGAGCATAGGCACGGCAAGCATACCTTGTTGGCAATAAGGCCTTAGCTAAAGATCTAAGTGCCAAGGGACAGTTGCATAACTTGCAGATGAAGGCTGCTCATGGGAAAGCTCAAGAAGCCATTTACCGTCAGAGGTTTGACATTTTGACCTTACTGCACTGCATCTCCTCGCAAACAGAAGAGTCTCTGCTATTACATAAACGAAAAGCAAATCGTTATTTTCTCTATCTATGTTCTAACATACCTTATGAGCAATAAATAACACAGGAACCCGGTAGGTCAAGGGAACAGTAGAGGGAACGAGAGAATGATAGACTTGCACGGGCTACATGTGAGTGAAGCACTTCAGGTGTTGAAGCATGAACTGAGCGTGTTGAGGAGCACAGCTCGTGCAACACAAGAGAGGCTTCAGGTTTACATATGTGTTGGGACTGGCCACCACACAAGGGGTTCCCGCACACCGGCTAGACTTCCAGTTGCTGTACAGCGCTACCTACTCGAAGAAGAAGGTCTTGACTATTCGGAGCCTCAGGCCGGTCTCCTTAGAGTCATCATATACTGACAGAAAAAAAAGCCAGGTACCTATATAGGAAGCGAGCGATACACCACCGGAAAGAAAAACCAAAAAAGGAAAAAAAATTGGCCACGCTATTCATTTTGTTGTATCTGTTCTGTACATGGGAAGAGAGAGTAGCTGAAAATGAAGAAGTACAAAAAAAAAGTGTTAGGAGAATGATGAAGGCAAGAAGGAAGAAAGGAATGATGAAGGCGTATGCATAAAATGTTTTAGGTTTGTTCAGAAAATACTTTTTGTAGCATCAGAGGATCAACCAGACCTCTTGCGTTATCTTTTTGTGGGGCTTTATATGATGTTTTTGTTGATTCTCTATGCTTTTATACAGTTTCACTCTATATATGCTGATACTCATTTCTTCTGGAAGTCCCTATATTTTGTAATTCTGTTAGATTCAATGTGCATCACTATTCATCACTAACTCTTGGATTCATAAATGATTCAGATACTCCAAACTGTTTTATATATATGCTTTATACAGTTTCACGCTATATATGCTGATACTCATTTCTTCTGGAACTGCTTATAATTTGTAATTCTGATAGATTCAAAGTGCATCACTACTCATCACTAAATCTTGGATTCATGATTCAGATACTCCAAAGGGATATGCTTTTATACAGTTTCACTTTATATGTGCTGATACTCGTTACTCTGGAAATGCTTATATTTTGTAATTCTGTTGTTTTCGTTGTGCATCACTACTCATCATTAAGTCTTGGATTCATGATTCAAATACTCCAAAGGGATTTCTAGTTCAAGCTCTAATCATGAGCTCATAAACATTACTGTTGTTCTCTCCATTCACACGCTTAAGCATTTCCAAACTTTTCCTGCTTCCTAGTAACTCTATTCTTGTGAAAACCATGTATCCATCATCTGATGCCTCTTTGTTGCAATAAATTGTTCTGAGACGGTCGGCGTGCCTCGAATCAGTGTGAATCGCGACCTCTATTTCATGATCCGGCAAGTTCTCCTGCAGAATCAGTACATACAAGGAAGAAGCATCCGATTATTGTGAAACTGAAGGGGTCACAGATCTACAAAATCTACAACATAAACACATCTGATCAGACTGATCATCAACAGAGAAGGTAATAAAACTTTTTAGATCTTAATAGTAGTATTAATCACTCATAAGTTCCTAACTAAAGAGGAGAGTGATTTTGGTGAATCCCTGTTCAGCCTATTAGCTACCTAAATTTTTATAAATTGACTTACTCCATGAACCATCTATACATCAAGAAAGTTATACCTGATAGAATCTGTGGACATAGTCTAAGATTTGCAGGCAAGTGAAACCGTTATCACTGAAATAAGTCCGTGACGAAGGTCCCATCTCCGAGAACCGATCAGTTGGATATAGAATTGTAAGGAAGCTGTCTTTAAATATCACTTCTGTCTTCTCGCTACACCAGGAAATAAACACAGTTGACCACAGTGATTATATTTCTTTGGTTGTAACAATGGCAGTAATAGACATTTAACTTCTTCTGTGAATCATGCAACATACAAAACTGAAGAATGAAGAAAAAGAGAAGTAAAAAGGAGTGAAAAGGTACCTCTCAGTGAATGCTCTGGTCGAGTTTGAGAACGAAGCTACTGGATCTAAACCTTTATCTTTCCCTTCCTCTACAGTAGAAGGCTGGGGTTCAGTGATGTAACCGCTGTTGCTGCAAGAATCGGTAAAAATAGTGGCAGTTGAAGCTGGTTCAGATATTGTCCAGCAAATATTCTCCAGGAGGCTGTTCTGTGTTATGCGTCTTATTGGGTTTTGACAAGTCTATGACATCCAAAAAAGAGAACAAGCATTCACATTCAGAACATTATCAGCTGTAAGAAAATCATTATGGTGAATCTTAAGACTTCAGAGAGCAGAAAAAAGATTCTCAGGTACCTGCATATGGCGAGCACGCCGTCTCCTAACCCCAGTTTTAGCTAAATTTACAGTCTCTTTCCGTTCTTGTTTTGATTTATTTTTCAGTTTAGGAGCGTCTGGAGAATTACCTTCCCCGTAAATTGTCTGTAACATTTATACAGAGAAAGCTCGAAACTATTACTCGTCTCACTTAAGATTACAAGACGGGACAAGGAAAACTAGCAAGCCTGAGAATTTATGTGTAAGGATAGAGAATGGGAAAAGCATCGTGCAAGGACAGTAGAAAATCATACACTGTGAAAAGAATAAAGTACCTCCTTTGTGGCACCATCTTCAAGATTTTCAAGCGTTAATCCTAACTGTCTGGCTAAATCAGGTGACATGTGAACAAGTCTTTGTCGATGTCTCTCCACTGTTTTCAGAACCCATAGTGGCTGATGCAAACAAGCAAAAGCAAGCATGTTTAAGTCATCACAAAATAAATCTGTTAATCAATTAGAATTATCTTTCACATCTAGCTCACTAAGGTCAATTTTTATGACAAGGCTACAGAGAAATCAAGTAGCATTTGCATGGGATTGAGCATCCAATTCCCCGCATCTTCATAATTAAAACACACGGAAATCCTCTGGAGAATACAATACGATTGTACAACAATGATATAAAGAAGAACTCACTGAGACAATGGTTCTTGCATGGCCAAGATATTTCTGGACAGAAGCACCTTCACACACTACAAGACTTGCATTGCAACCAATAAACCATGCATCTATGACCTTTGCTCCTTGATCTCCAGCAACCTTCAACACCTAAACGAACAACAATATACTTAACGAGATTCATAAAGAAAGATTATGGATGTCCAGCACGTTGAAAGCACCAAATGAGATACAAAATACCAGAGTATTATTTAAATCACGAAACCTGCAACTTACCTTAAGTCGGAGCTCATTAGAAATGTCTGAATCAACAAATATGGAATGGTCGGAAAGAGTCATGTCTTCACTAGTGCTAGTCTCTGTTCCAGAAGAAGATACTTGGTGGTACTTCGTTGATGTGCCAAAATGCACAGCTTGCTGAATTGTACGAGGACGACAAATAGGTTCGAGATCAAAAACACATCTCAGCTCATCCACCTTTTCACTATTTTGTCGAAGTTGTTTGACATTGTAAAGTGATTCGCTCATCCTGACTACAATATTACAAAATACCAATTGTCAGCTACAATTTCAGATGTACAAAGCCTTTTAATTTTTTTGAGAATTTCCATGAGCTCTCTTTTCCAAACTAAATTTGTTCCAATTGAGGTTTGATGAAAGAATAGCCAAACTGAGGCCAATCAGGCTATTCCAATATCTCTAGCGAACTAAGAGAAGCCAATGTAAGACTCCTAACTAGAAGATTACTTTACTGAGGCAGTAACGAGTTAAATGAGCCATATGATACGAACTCCTTGGCTTATCTATAAAAATCATTGACAAATAAAAGTACACGGTTGAAATACTTACGATTTCTTCTGACACTATCTACAAACCAGCCAATTGTAACAACAAAGAGACCATCTCTTGGCCCATGTTTCAAAGTGTGCTCAAACTTACGTCCACATGAGCTGTAAGCTTTCGTTAAGCCTCCCAAAAGCACCATAAAATGTAATCAAGTAATAAGATATAAATCAAATCACAGTAGTATAAGCGTAACAACAATACAAGGACACAATCACATCTGGTTCTGTAGTCATAACCAAACACTACAAGTTGCAAATAAAGACGAATAGAAATGAAAAAGGATATCTGAACAACCAAATGAGTACATTGCAGGTGAAGGTGAGGACTGTACTCGCCTCCAAGTCTCTCTGTCGCTTCCTTGACTTGTTTCCTTGCATCTGCAAAAATCCAAATCAAAACAACATATCATCTCAAAACCCAATTTATAAACATAAAACCAGTTTCCCAATTTATAAAGGCAACAAAATCAGAGCAGTATCTGAAAATGCTAGGAAATTAGTTTCCCATTACGAAAATTCTCTAGACTTCTGCTTATATTATCTAGCATACATCACCCCAATTACAGCAATAAAACCAAAGTTATGAAGGAGAAAAGATCACAACAGCATCTGGAAGTCTAGATAATAGTTTCCAGGTACGAAATTTAAAGACTGGTGAACATAAATCTACAAACTTTCTTGTTATAAAGTACATCGAAACCCGATTTATAAACATGAAAATTATAAAGGAGACAAGATCAATATAGCATCCAGAGGTCAAGAAAAATAGTTGCCAAGTATTGAATTTTAAAGACCGGTGAGCAACAAAGCTATAAACTTTCCTGTTATATCATACATCAAAACCCAATTTATAGACATAAAACCAAACGTATAAAGGCCAGAAGAGGACAACAGCATCTAAAAGGCTAGAAAGATTAGTTGTCAAATTCAAAGATTGATGAACATAACTCTCCAAACTTCTTGTTTTATAACATCCCACTGATCAACAAACTAAAGGTCCAAGTCATAATGAAAATCAACTGAAGCCTAATCGAGATTGAAAAGGAACAAACTTTAGACTTCAAATGGTCAAATAAGACCCTCTAAGAACAAAATCTGACCTTTAGATAAACCAGTGACGCATATGACAAGAGAAGAGAATGGTCCATTGGGTTGAGACATGGGAGGAGGAGGAGGAGGAGATTGTAACACAGGGAACAATTTGGAACAACCCTTTGAATCGATCAGGCCAACATTTCTTCTGAGAGCACCCATTGTTCATAGAGAAATAGACCTAAACCTCCACTCTCTGCTTTATAATACAAGTCACCAACCCTTAATTCAAAATACGGAATCATTGCAGAAAGACTAAAAAAGGAATCAAAATCAAAAGAGATTCACTTTCTCAGAGAAAAAGAAATCGGGGAATGTAAGACGAACATGAAAAGGATTTCAAAAGAGGAGTTTTTTTTAGGGTTTAGTGATTGTGAACAAAATGGTGCTTTAGAAATCTCGGAGTGGGGGAAAATAAAAAGATGGTTGCTTTGGTTGTGAAGCTTTTTCGTGGGGTTTTTTGGCTTTATTGGCGTGATCCAAAATTGAATTCAGTGACCACTACTATTCAAACTCTCACAATAAATTCTAAACGTTTTCTCATGAGTACTATTTTTTATTTAATTACACAATTTTTTTTGTAAATTACGTTTTCAAAGTAGATTGCAAATTACGTTTTAAAAGTAACTGCATAGCTAAATATTTTTATTAGTACAATCTGGATATAATCTTCTTGACAAATTATGCAACCTATCTCTCAATGTCCCACTAAGGTTTATCAGTGCATATGGAATTTGCCTATTTTACCAAAAGTGAAGCATGTCTAGTAAAGAGTAGTAAACAATGAACTTCCAGTTGCTGAATCCTTAAAACATAGAGGACTTAAGCTTGATTCCTCCTGTCCCTTATGTGGTGAATCATTATAGACAGTTAACCATTTACTTTTTCAATGCAGTGTTTCCAGAGAAATTTGGACTCAGGCTTTCAACTTAAACTTTTCAAGTGATAACTTTCTCTCTAATTCACTGATTGAAAATGTTACTATGGTACTTGTTTGGCGTAGTCCCTAAATCAATTTATTGCTATACTTTCTGCATTTTTTGGCTGGAGAATCTAGGGTATGCGAAATGACTTGTTATTCTCAGACAAGAAATGGTACATCTCTAAAGTCATTAGCAAAGCCTTCATTGATGTTAAATTATGGGATCAGACTTGGGATTTAGAGAACATGCATCTTCATGTTGCATTGTCTCCGGCATTGACATCAACTAGTGATAGCATAGCAAATGTTGTGCACCAAACATTCTCTTGTTTTGCAGATGTGTCATGGACCTCTCCCAATCAAAGAGCAGGTATTGCCTGGTTGCTCCTGATGGTTCAATGCTCTTCAAAGGCATCAATTCCATATATCCATACCAACGCCTCTTCAAGCTGAAGCTGTTGCGCTCAGAGAAGCTGTCTTTCACTGCTGGAAATATGGTTATCACAACATCATTTTCTATGGAGACTCAGTATTTATACAACAATATCAACAAGTCTCTTCAATACCTACTCTACAGTGACATATCTAACAACAATCAAGATATCTCAGTTTACGTTGGTGACATAGTGAAGCTAGTTAAGCTTCCTCATAAATTTCTCTTTCAAAGTGTACGAAGAGAAGCCAATGTAGATGCAGACAGTTTCGCAAAAGAGGTTCGACTTCGAAATTCTCCTTATACTGTTTCATGGATGTAATATGCTTAAATGTGTTGTATACGTTTGTTTCATAATGAAATCCTTTGCCGTCATTAAAAAAAATATTTTTATTATTAAACTAGATTAAGTTTTGCGCTACATTCCAGATTTTTCCATTTTTCATTGTCAAAAACATATATTCAAAAAAGAGTATATACCTAATCAGAAGCTTTGAAATTATTCCTATTTATAAGATCATGGACAATTTATTCATTATCCGATTTACCAATACAACTCAAATCATGAAAATTGGTGAAAATGTTTGTATTATCTTTTTTGTTGTTAAAGAAAACTAAAACGCAAAGCCTTAAAGAGAAAGCCAAAAAGGAGTATCGTCCCAAGTGTACGAAGGGTAACGCTTCTGTCCGAATTCCTTTTGCTAACTTGTATGCTATCTTATTGTTAGATCTTGGGACATGCGATAGGATGAATGTTGAGAACGATTCCTTACTTCTTTGGAATTCTTCTATGTGAACGTTAAAAACGGGCCACGCTACTGGAGCTTCCACTATCTTTACCAGTTTGAGGCAGTCCGTTGCAAACACGACATCACGGACTTGAGCTGCTAGCATACACTCCATTGTCTATATTAGTGCTTCGAATTTCAGTATGCAGGGGTGAAAGAGAACATCTAACATTCCAAGAACCCATCACTCCTATCCCGTTGAAGCTTGTAACATGTAACCCATCCTTGTTCTGAGTACATATCATCCTCCTTCCACGAGGCATCAATGAAACACCAGCGCCTTTTCTGCATCAGATTCTTTGTCGTCGATGTTTGTGATAGTTTAGCGACTGTTTATCTTCCCGAGGATCTATTAGTTACACTTCTTCCCATATAACGGCTTCTGAAAAACTTATCATTTTTTCCTTTCCAAATATACCACAATATCCATGGAAACTGTCGATTCAGCTTATTCCTAGGTAACCTCCAAAATAGGTAGTCCATATTTGAGAAGACCGAAAAGGTGTGAAATACTCCCAGATTGGAGGGGATGAGGGAGAGGGCCCATTTTTGACGTGTTGGGTGACACTCAAAGAGTATATAGGCTATCCATTCCTCTTCCACTCCACACCGTACATATCGTGTATCACAATTAATTCCTCTAACCCAAAGATTTATAGGCTATCCATTCCTCTTCCCCTCTAGACCGTACATATCGTGTATCACAATTAATTCCTAAAGCCCGAAGATTTTAAGTCACCCGAAGGCTCCCTGTTAAGACTTGCCAGAGAAAATGTTTTGTTTTATCAAAATTGAAAATTTTAATTTACAGGCTTACATAGAATTTCAGAGATTCCATGATCCAACCTTTCATTTACAAAATCTCAGTGGAATATCCAATAATTTTTTTAATTGTACTTTTGATTTATTTAGTGTCATGTTTTAATAAATATAATTTGTAATTACACTTGTGAAACATAAAATGAACAAAGTATGACAGATTGCAGGAAAAGTGTCAATTTCGACCTAGACTTTTTTCATCGTGCTTTTTAAAACCTGAATTCATCACTAGTGCGTATTTAAACCGAAACGACATAAAAATTTGAATTCCGTACCCAAACTTAACGTCGTTATTCTTAAACAGACTTTGACTAACGAGGTTTTAATGTTTTGCGTTAAAATTAGGATATTAAAAACAAACCCAGCGTGGCTCAATTTCAAACATAAAAATATATAAATGATTAATCTTTAAAACTTAAAAAACATAAAAATATAATATAGTAACAATTTAATGTCTATTTTTTTTATAGATAGTCTTTATATATAGTCTTTTGTGGTATATAAATGATTAATCTTTAAAACTTAAAAAATATAAAACTATAATATAGTAAAAATTTAATATGTCTATTTTTTTTTAAATCACTTCACCACTGCATGGTAAAAAAACAAATCATTTCACCACTAAAAAAAAGTTTCTCGATTTCAAAAGCAGCTACAAACTCTTTTTGCTAGGAGCTATTTTGTCTATTACACATGTTAGCATTTTCATACATGACAGACTTGAAAAGAAAATATTATGTATAAAATTGACATGACGAAAACAAGATTTACATAAGTGTATGAAAACACTATAAGTTTTAGTTAGCGATGAGCCACTGGTGATCCAATAAGATATTTTCAATAAGTATATTTAAGCTTTCAATGTTTGTTGGAGTTGTTCTCGGAATTTGGTTTGAGTATCAATAAGTATATTTAAGCTTTCAATGTTTGTTGGAGTTGTTCTAGGAATTTGGTTTGAGTAGACGGTGAAACAATGACATGATAAGTAGGCCTGGCAATTTGATTCAAAACTCGCGGGATCCGTCCGGTTCAATCTATCGCGGGATGGATGTGGGTCAACACCAATAAAAATCGGTGGGCCATGTTGATACAAGCTCGCGGCTGTCACACGGCTTTAGGCAGATCGGCGGTCGGGACGGATGCGTTGGAGAGTCAAAGGATTAGCTTCTCTAACCAGTGATTCCCAGACGATGTAAGGATGGTCGATTGGTCGGCGATACAATGCACGGGTCATGCTGGTCGATCGACGGTACGATGTAACGAGGATGTTTCGGACGGAGGCGAGGTGTACCACACAAGTTACGAAAGACTTGTGATAAAAAACTAACTCTAGCGGTGGAAGTTCGGGTCTCAACACGGCTAAGAGAGAAAGGGAACTCGGGACTTAAGAAAACTTGGTATTTTATTAGATAAAAAGTTGTGAATATTACAAGGCTGTAATGGGACTTTATATAGTGGTCCTAGCAGCTATGACCTTCTAGGGTCGGTATGAATTAAATGGACCTTATATAGTGGTCATGGGTAGAGGGGCCAGTCATCGTGGTCGGGCGCGACTGAATCGGGCCTTGATGGGCTTCGACCAACTCCGAATCCTGTCCGATCCATGGTTAAATGGGCTCGACCAAAGTGGTGTGGAGGTTCATTTGGTCGAGAGAAATCGAACTCCGGTCCGTGGAATGTATCTGACGCGCTGTGGTTCGATTTGGGTTTGGAAACCGGGTCGGGAGGCTTATCGTCTCGACCATCTTCTAATTCGGACCGGTCCAGGGTGAAGTTGTGATAGGAATCTCGGAACCAACCCCGGCGACATCGAGGCTGACAGCTTAGAGGTTGGAACGCAGCTTGAACCGGTGGGACAGACTCGGGAAAGACTTGGTCGAGGTTACCCCGACCAACCAACCCATTCGTCGAAGCAACGACCGCACGGCCGTGTACCGGCTGGACCCGACTCGAAACCAAGATGAGTTTCGGATGGTACCATGACCAGACGATCCATTCTCTCGGAAGCCTTGTTTTTCTTTTATATATTGTGTCGAATCCCATTGCAAAAGAACACATAATTTTTAAGTCATAAGTTTATTCCTTTCTCTTGAGCAAAATAGATCCTTCTTTTTTGTTCTCTTGAAACCTTTTTGATTGCTTGGTGGTTTTAGCCAAATAATCAAGTTTCTTTCTCTGTCTTGGTGTGTCATATTCAAGGGAGATTGATTCTGGGAATATCTGAGGGCCAACCGCAACCTCAGTGCGACCCTTCGATCCATCACCAACCTATCCAACGCCGAGCAAAAGTCTTTTCCTAGGCAACCTCTCATCAAGTTGTCTCGACCAAAGTGATTTATTGGGTCACTTGGTCGACGAAAACAGCTTCTGGTCAAGATGTTGTACCAGGTGGTCCGATGTGCTTGGAGTGGGCCGAGTTGTGCGGTACGGCCGGTATTAGCTGTTCCAAGATGCTCTTGATGCTAAGGTTGTACTTGTGGTGTAAGATCTTGGCTATTTGTTGTGTCATAGTGCCTCCAAGGTCTTGGGAACCTCTAGTTCGCTTAGTTGGTCGGGGCCTTGGGTGGGTTGGCCGGGGTGTCTCGGATGTCACATCAAATGTGGGGTATACAGGTCGACTTATGCATATAGCAAGGCGGGTGCGGATCACGTTTTTTTAAAAAACGAGTTTACGGATACCCGCATAAAAAAACATTATGTCGTTTTTCATTATTAATTGGTGAGACGTTTTGATATTGTAGGTTATTAGTGTGTGTTCTTTTTACGTTTTATACTGAAACTGCATGTCGTTTCTAAATTTTCAAATTTTCTATGATAAAATTATGTTTTACACCCTTTTTTGTTTTAAGAATTTTGCGGGTTACCCGCCATCGCATGAAAAATGCGGGGCACATGCGGGTCTTGTTTTTTATTCTTAGCGGGTCTAGTGGGTAAATTTTGGACAAAATTTTTAAACTTAAACCCGCCGCTGGGTGGGTCAAGCGGGGCGGATACGACCTAAAATCTAGGCCTAATGATAAGTGAATCCGATAGAAACAAAAAAACTTTATAAAGCACCAAATAATATTATTTAGAACAAGACAAAATAATTTTTTTTTAAAAAATGCATATTAAATGTTAGACTAAACCAATAAAAACAATAATATTAAACCAATGTAAGATATGATAATCCAATCAAAGAATGATTGAGATTAAATAATAATTAAATATGTTTTTGTTAGAACTAAAGCATAAAAAACTCCATTAAGAGAGACGACTCGCTTATCCTAATTCGACTCTCTTTTTTGAGTTTATGACTTTTTGTCTCTTTTAGAGTTTTTGACTCATAAAGAATTAGGTTTTTGTCTGGAAATTTCCTTTCCCCTCTTTTCGATATTCAGTTTTTAATCATCTTTTCTCTTTTTCTGGTTGAATCTGCAGACTTTTCTAGGATTTGTGCAACATTTTCACTGTTTACCACATGAAAGTATCACGGTTTAATCTTGATTGAACCTGTTGTGAGGATAAAGAGTGTTCAAGTGAGGCTCGTCATGTCTTCTTAGATTGATAAAGCTCTGTTAGCGATGTCGATAGAAGAAGACAAAGATGTTCCTTTCGATCTTTCAGATTGTCCAGAGTTTTGCTCGAGTCAAAATAATTTCATCAGCCTAATCGGCTGTCTGCTGAATCCTGAGTATCAGATTTGATGGGAAAAATGTTTGAAGTCGCTTTTGATCCTGCCAAAGCTCAAAGTAATGACTATGTTAGAGTTAAAGCTCATATCAACATAGCAAACTCTCTGAGAAGATCAAAAGTGGTCAATTTTCCAAAGGGGAGCAAACAACTGTGAGGTATGAGTATGAAAGAGTCCATAAGATATGTTTCACATGTCAATGTTTGACTCATGATCAGTGACAATGTCCTCTTAGACAAAGGAATCTAAAGATACAGGCGGGGCAGAGAGAGCAAAAAACTACAATTCAGGGTGAAGAAAGGACACCTATCCTAAAGGAATATGATCCTAATTTAGCGACAGGAAGACCGAGAAAAGCAAAAAAGGTTTTGGAAGGTATGAGGCAATATCTGATAACAACTAATGGCCCAGAATGAGTATTTCATGAGGAAAGAGTAAAAGCTTCTCCGGAGGATATTGAGAATGATCATATCGCTCAAAAATTAATGATCAGCTTTGAACCTCTGCATTTGATATCAAATGAAATGGATAAAGGAAAAGGATTGGTATTTAAGTATGGAGATAAGAACGTAAGAAAGACAAAAGCTAGAGGTGGAGATCCAAAAGACAGGTTAATGGCTTCAGCATTTAAAGACAAGGATTTTTGTACTCTACAGTATGCTTCAGAATATACTGCTCAGATGACTCATCCTACTTATTAGTGGAAGCCTCTATCAGATCGATGGATAGTCCAGTTTATAGAGTTGGCATTGATGATGCATGCTCTTCCGGGACTATTTCAGAATCTAAAAAATAGAGAAGAAGACATCCCTAAAGTAAGAGGACCTTTAAAGCTCGTGAGGCTCTTTTTTTAAAGAAAGAGGTGGAACTAAAGAAAGGTGTGAAACATAGGTATTTAAACAAGAGGAAATCGATTGCAGAAGACAAAGATGGTATCAATTCCCCAAAGCGAAAGCTTCTTAAGATGGTCTCAATGGAGGGACTGCCCAAGTCTTTATGAGCATATTTAGCTGCAATTTTCAAGGATTGCGACGGTCTCAAGACTTGGTAATTCTACGTCTCAAAGAAATACGTAGAAAATATTTTCGTGAGTTGATGTTCCTTATGGAAACTATGCACAATAGAAACATTTTTTTGGATCATCAGGTATGGCTGGGATATGATAATGTATATAAAGTTAACCTAGTTGGTAAAAGTGGTGGTTTAGCGCTCTTCTGGAAAAACAGTGTGGCAGTCGAAGTTAAGTTTGTGGATAAAAATTTCATCGATTGCCATATTCAGTTTGACGATTAATCATTTTTGTGTTAGTATATATGGTGCTCCGGTTGAGAAGAATAGACCAAGATTATGGAAAAGATTATCGAGGATTGGGGTGATGAGAAAAGAATGTTGGTGTATGTTAGGGAACTTTAATGACCTATTATAATGGAGAGAACGCAGGTGGTTGTAACAAAAGTGAATATTCTTTTATCCCTTTTGGAAACATGATTCAAGCGTGCCAAATGACTGAACTAACAATCTCCAAAAATGCATTTATGTGGGGAGGAATCAGAGGCACTACATGGATCTAACGTAAACTACATAGATGCTTCCGGAACAAGGAATGGTCACATATGTTTTTGGCATCTAATCAAGTTGTCATGGAAAAACAAGGATCTGATCATCGACCAGATCTTGTCAGCCTTATCAATTCTTAAGAATCATACAAAGGAAAATTCAGGTTTGACAAATGTCTTTTTCGAGAGCCAAGGTTGAAACACGCAGTTGCTCACACATGAAATTAATGCTCATCCAGTAAATGCAGTTTTAGATGAATAAGGATCTAATTAAAGATGTTTGAGATGAAGAAGTGAAAGAGGGTATCTTCTCCATTAAACAACATATATTGTTCATGTCGATCTGTCTGATGTGTCCGGCGAAATGGCAGATAATTTTTTTTTGGGAAAAACCAGAAGCGAAGAGGGGGCTTGAGTAATTGGCATGTTTCGTGGCGGACGACAACCGCTGGAACAGATCCAGCAACTGTCGAAACAGATCCAGCAATTGTCGAAACAGATCCAGCAACTATCGAAACAGATCCATCGGATTCTCAAACTCACGACACCGACAACATCTATGGCCCAATTTTACATTTTCCCCCTTACGATGGTAAACTCAAAATGGACCACCAAATCCAATGGAGCCCAGTAAGCTAGGGTGAGTTTTATTTTATTGGGCCGTATTGACAGCCCAATAAGAGACCCAAATTTGGATACTAAATTGTTTAGTAATTAAAGTTCTTTTTTCCTCGTACACCCAATATAACTTTTAAGCATTATGTTTGTTAGGCTTCTCGCCTTTTGGGGTTCTGGGCTTCGGGGGTGCTGGGTTTCTGGATTCCTGCCTTGGTACTTTTTTCATTTTGTTGGAGCTTTATTACTGTAGTACATTTAAGTTTTTATTAATTAATGGTTTACGTTGCTGATTGTCAATCTTCCCATGTCCTCTTATGCTCTTCAATGCTGCCACTAGAACAATTAATAATGTCGTCCGTCGAGCTTCCACCAAGGTATTTATATACCTTTCTTATTTACAACTATTATCTCACAATTTACCAAACTTCAAAACACTTGAGTATGACTTCTCTTAAAAGTTTTGATGATGTACAACGAGATTTTTGCAGGAGGATGGTGTTTGTCAGACTGCTTCATTCATGGGAGGCCCGAAACTTCAAACAAGGGTACACACTCATCGACCTTGAAGTTCTTTTCATCGATGTTAAGGTAAGTTTTGAAATTATGAACTCAAATGAGATTGTACAACATTCCGTCCTCCAATTTATAATGTCCCTATAGTCGGCAACAATGCAGGGTTTCATATCGACGAATCGCTCTTTTCGTTTCAAAGAGCATTTAAAGTCCAACACTGTGTACAAGCTAAGTAAATTCATGCTCAAGCTTCCAAAACATGCTACAAGGTGTCCTCGCATCAGAACATGATTATGTTCACAGATTAGACTAGCTTTGTAGAGGTGACGTAAAACCCTCCTCAATTGATACACATGCGTTTAGACTGAGGAGTTTCCAGGTTTTCACTGAAGTCGCAGACAAGCATACATAACTTTTCGGTAAGCACTTTATACACACGGTTTCACTCATCTGATGCACCCATATGTATGTCTTGGTAGTTACATAAATTGAATTAGGTTGCGAAATGGTTAAGTCAAGCAAGCTTTATTAAGTTAGAGGAGGAACCATCTAAGGCGCAATTCTGCTTCTAATTTCCATATTTAGGCACATTAGTTGACATTGCCGTGCCAGTTCTAACTATTTGCACAGTTCATTTAAGATTTGGTAGGGCACATACGCTTACTAAATGGAGAAGGCTTGAAGTCTCAGACTCCACTCGGTGCTGCTCCAATAATAGGGGCTGGGAGGTCAAAGGAAATTGTCTTCCTGCATGTCCAGCTCGAAGAGTAAGCTTGATAAGAACCTTAGATGTTTATATTGAAATATCTTACACTTTTTTTTGACAAATACTTGATCTCTTTTAGACAGTCCGTATTTATTTATGGGAGAACATTGCATCAGTTTTTCGAAGCAGATGGAATGAGAGTGAGAACAGACCTATTGTGGTTTTGGTAACAACTTTAAATTCAAAGACTTTAGGAGGTTTGTCAATCTATTAAATAATTTATCTTGCTATAGTATCGGTAAGGAGATTTCGCCATAAGGTTTTCCTATTCTATTTTTCAGGTGTTGTAGCACTAAGTTCAACAGTTGTGACTCGCTTATTCTTTGACAATGACATCCCTCAGACCCAATCGTATCTAGAACGATAATATGGCATGTGGTTTAGAATTTTTTAAGCAACACATATGGTTCTATATGTTCGGTTTTAAGCAACTTTTACATATGCCTCTCTTTGTTAGCTCTATATGTTCGGTCAATTCTATAATATGGATCCAT
Organism: Schrenkiella parvula; assembly: GCA_000218505.1. Taxonomy (NCBI): domain Eukaryota; kingdom Viridiplantae; phylum Streptophyta; class Magnoliopsida; order Brassicales; family Brassicaceae; genus Schrenkiella; species Schrenkiella parvula. The sequence goes on from CM001190.1 coordinate 1,790,150, forward strand.
TGTTCTTCAACTTGAAGGTACCGCTTGGAGACAACCGTCACTGATGCAAACGGTGGTGTAGTCACGGTTGTTATCTTTGGCAAAAAAGCTGTCAAGTTAGTCGGGAGACAAGCGTAAGACGTTATGGCAGCGGTATGGCAAATAATATGCAGTTACATTTACATGCCCATAGACGATACCTAACCAATGTTTTTTCTGTCCTTCAAGATTGATGAGGATGATGCAGATCCTTCTTTATCATTGCCTCCTTGTGTCCTGGACATTGTTAGGCGTACGTATAAATGTCAAGTGAAACTGACTTCCTTCAACTTCGCTTTTTCATGTCAGACGATCCTCGTATCCCGGATCATTGAAGACCGCTTTGCATATGTTGAGAAGGTCGAGACGAGCATGACAAACAACACATCTGAGGCACATGAGATGGGAGAGAACAATAATGCAAGCGTCAAGCGACCCCGTAAGGTTAACTATCTATCTAGACAGTTTAAGTTTTTCATAAAAAAATTTGAGTTTCAATATTGTCGTCATTGTCTATTGATGACAATGTGTTCTGTTTTTTTTAGAAATTAAGATAAGGGTTGTATGTACTTTGGTTCTCTGTGGAATTGCATGTCACCTTTATTTGGTTACTTTTAAATTTAAGTTAATTTCATCTTTTGAACTATACAAAATTGAACAATCTGTTTTCTGATTCCTGTTTTTTTTTTGGCAACGTCAATTGGTCAAAATATTAACATTGGATTTATTTTATTCAGAAATATCACTTAGTTAAGACTCTTAACATTGGATTGATGTTATTCAGGAATGTCATTTAGTTAAGACTCCTAACATTGGATTAATTTTATTTGGAATTACATATTATCTTTTTTATTTGATATTAAACATTAGGCACTTTCACTTTAATGAGATTATTTATAAAAAAGAATAATTCTTATCTTTGAAAAGATTAACTTTTACAAATTTATTTTTTTGATTATAATATTAAATTATTACCGTTATTAAAAATGTTGACTATGAATTACTTCATTATAACTGATCTATTTACAAGTTTTTCTTAAAAAAAATCAGTTTTTTGCTATTTTTGATATAACTTTCGTCATCTTCCGAACATCAAGCAAAAAAGTTCACAATCATGTTTGTCACATATATAAATCCAAAAATATTATGAAGGTACATACATAGTAATATAATATTCGCAAATAACACTACTCGCCTCGATCCTAGGAAGCAGATTTTATTTTTTGACAAAATTCATTCCTGCAATTAAAAGATTCCAAAGAGAAATGGAAAACTTTTTAAATCCACCAACGAAATGATGCAAAATCTCACGTACGAAGCCAATAGAAACGACATGAATGCTATTAAAGATATTTTTTTCCTCTTTAAAAAAACATTTATGGGCTACTTTTTATGCATCGAAAATGTTGTCATCATTAAAGTTATTTTTATTTGTTTGGTTTAAATATTAAACCAATCTTCAAGGTTCTCTACCTTATCATTTTATCAAATACCATAAAAATAACAAATGTACAACCAAAAAAATTAAAAACCAAAGTTTATACAGAAAAAAACACAATAATAGAAATAATTCAACAACAATTTTTTACATTTCCGCTCCGGAATTATTCCTAGTTAGTACTAAAAAAATCTCGTTGAAGTCTAAAAATAGATCACTATTCCAGTTAGCTATCCACAGTTAGTGTCCCCTCTATTTGGGGGCAATACAGATAAACTTTTTTTTCGACAAAATTCAAATTTTATTTGTCTTGAAATTATAAAGTCATAATACAATGTTTGGATTAACCAAATAAAGAGAATTTCCGAAAAACAAATGACTGTTCATGCCTAAAAATTTTGCTGTTCATGTAAGTAAATATATACATTGTATTACCAACGATACAATAAAAAATGAATCTCTGCTAGTAAATTCTTATCTGCTACCAGAGATTTAACTCAGTTATTTTCATTCTCCATATACAATCTTTTTTAATATATCTTTTTTCCACCGTACTGTTCATGCCAAAAAAAATCATAGAATTTTATTAACCAGTTGGTAAACGCTACAAGTGATGTTCTTACTGACCCGGATACCATCAAAACATTGGTTTCTAATCATTTTCAGAATTTTCTCCAACAAGATACGCCACCCCAATTGTCTCAAGCTGATCATGATCCTTTGGTTAGTGGCCTATTGTGGGTCAAGATCTCAGAGTTAATATGTTAAATACTTTTTATACGAATGGGTTTATATCTCATGGAGTAAATGCTACGACCCTTGCGTTGATTTACGCTTAAACCATTAAAGATTTTCGATCGATTCCCGATTCAATTTTGGACAAACCCTAATTTATTTTCTCTTCTCCCTCACTTTTCTTCTCTTTTCTTACTCATTGTGATAATTGAAGAAACATTGAATCAAAGTTTAGGCCTAAAGGTTTTTTCCTTTTCGATAACCTAATTACTACCCAACCACCAGACGGTCCAGACCCTTTACCCGAACGAATAGGCCTACTTGTGACTATCTTTCTCCCCTCTGTTTTCACAAATTGATTCGATTTTTCACAGATAAAATGCTTACCAACGTTAGAGGACAAGACCACAAGAAATGAGTAAAAGAGAGATAGAGTATAATACCTGAAATAGTTTTTCAAACAAGAGTTGCAGGTTGTTGGAAACAAAAGAGTAGTACAAATTCTTGGCAGTGACAAAAGAAGCTTAGTCATGTTTCTTGCTTTCAAACAGTTTCTCACACACTTCGGTTTTTCGATTGCACATGAAAGATTTAAAACCCAATATTACTGAGTCGATCTCTTGCTCTCTTTTTTCGTACACGACAAAAGCAATGAAAGCAATGGGAAATCCTGTTGAACAAAAAGCCACAACAAGAAGAAAACTAGATATTGTTGGCGAAAAAAATTCATAAAAACCAGAGTGTTGGCATGTAGTAAACCTAGACTGAGATCAGGAAAATTTGAGAGAGTACCTATAACAAATATGCTGTGAAGAGATATGGCTCCAGCAAAACTCAATATGAACAAAACGAAGACCACCTATGAAATTAGAAACACCGAACGAGAGTTAGAATAATACTACCAAAGATGAGTTTTTGCGACTAAATCTTTGTGTACATTTCTGTTTTCAGGCTGTGATCGAGATATCTATGACGAAAACTTGCCATAGATAAGTAGTTGAAGAGAAAAATACCTTGAGAAAGAAGCTCCAATCATTCCCCTGGCAAAGAGATTTTAGAGCTTTAACAGTTATATTCCATGAAGAGATCACTGACAAAGAGAGGTGATGTGACGAGTCTTTCGAAAGGTGAAACTGCGATGATGGAATCTTTTCGATTGTATAACCAAATCTGCAAATAAGCATATAGATAGTTTTTCAGAATCTGAATAGACAGCAACTTCTTAGATTTATTTGTTCATGATTGACAAACACTAGACACAGTTGAAACAATGCTTGACATGAAACTTTCTGTTCGACTGGGACATGAACATGATGATACAGTATTTCATGAAACTGAAAATATTATAATGAACATGAACATAATGGGCTAACAGAGACTGGATTAAGATAGTTCATATCGCATACAATGAAAATGTATCAAAAGTAGGCATTTCAGTAATCTTACATTTTTTCGGGTAGAATGCCATGGAGGAACAAAAATACTGATGATACCAATAGAGCCTTTGAAAGAGCAGTTATGATGGTAGATCCAGTTGCAACGAAGTTATAATAGATACTAACTAGAATGAATATGGCAATGAGAGTCTGCTTTAAATCCTTCCAAAGAAGTGTATCAGCAACTGCAAGATCATGTCAGCAATCAGCATTCTCAAGATCCATCGTTTATAATAAATCAAGACCGCGGCAGATTGTTCTAAACTTGAAAATATATGTCTACTAACATCCAAAAGTCTCTTCCCAATGATATGATTGGTATCAACTTAACATTGTGGGTCTTATCATGTGAGAAATAAGTAGCTGAGAGGACAATCATTCTAATTTAAATATATAGCTATACCCCTTCCGCCTCCAAGGATCCTCGAAGCCTTGGATGGGCCCTCTGTTTTGGATTGACTTCCCGCTGTAAGGTAAGAAAATGAATCTATCGTCCTCCGTATACCTTCCTGCACGATCATTAAGTCATGCACTTAAAATCATGATATCTAACCATAGGTTGCATCCAGGCCCAGTAGCAATGAAATAGAGATGCAACAGATACATCTCTGTTTCAAATCAAATACTGTATAACCTGAAGTGGCACCACAGGAGCATAGCCTAGCCGATCCTTTGCTTTCATGGAATCAAAAGTTCTGCTGCATGAGAGCAGCCTAACTCTTGAAGGTGTTAGTTGTGGTACAGTCATCCCATATGGTCCCAACAATTTATACGCCAGTTCAACCAGATGTGCAATCGGCATCATGACAAACGCAGGGATCTTTATGCTTGGCCTGCAAAATTTAATAATTTTGGAAGAGCAGTTAAAGTTATGGGTTTAGTTCAGTGCATTCCTTCTTAGATAAAAATACCCGTAAAATATTTCTAACAAAATCAGAAAACTATATCCCCAAAGAAGATGGATTACATTGAAACAATATCAGAAAAACTTGTTAGGCACAAAAATGTAAACAAGTTACATTGGTTACATCTCGCTATTATGAGTTTGTTATCCCCTTATACAAGCATTATTCATTTTCTATATGGTCCCAGAAAAGAATCCAAGATTAAACTATAGACTAATGGACACTGTTTTCTTATCTCCTACTGAAATAGCATCTCTTCTGTAAATAATGTTTTTTTATCACAATCTCTTTCATCACAAGTTACCCACAAAGCAAACTTTGAAGGAAAGAACGTTGAGCTCAACTCAATCACCATGCAAAAAAATAAATCAAATGAAACCGGGATTTGTCTTTCCCCTCCATCGTGCATGAAGGATCTGGCAAATATGGAGCAAAAAAATTGTGCCACTAGTATATAACCATGACAAGCACTAGATACGAACCCAGATAATAGCAAAATACAATACCTCTCATAGCCAAGTCCTTCAAGAAGCTGTGACATAAATTCCCAAAATTTAATTGGCTCCATGTTGGTGATGAAATATGCCTGGAAATCCATTAAATTGTCAGGTCAGCCTCCAACTAGTTTGTCCTAACATCAGAAACTAATTACCGTTTAACTATAGGTCATAATAAAATTGAAGGGATTTTTAATGAAATACAGCACGAGAAAATTAAATCATCTTCTATGAAGAAATTTGGCAAACAACTCTATCCGAGCTAAAAACATCCTAAAAGGCAAATATCTCAAACAACCCAACAGCAAGGCTCTTTGAAAGTTTACATCATATTAGAGTGAACATAGTTCTTGAATCAGTTTTCATGGTATGTCTGGAATGTTTCTAATTCTTTAGCGTCTAAACAGCAAGACACAAAAATGCCTTCCTTAATTCAGTCCCGTTCACCAAATGACAAAATTTCATTCTAGACAGTTAGAGCTAGAAAACTAGTGAGACCACAAAATATAAAAGGTAAAACTGATACAAAACTTCACCATCAAAAAATTAACCCACAGAAAGGATACGATACCTGGCCTGCGGCTTTTGTGGAAACATCTCCTCCTGAAGCTAGAGCTCGCTCAGCACAAACATGGGCATGGGCAACATTTTCAACATAAGTGAAATCGTAGAGATTGTTCCCGTCACCTATAATAAACTGAACATTAAAGAAGCATCATATCAAGAGATGCGAGAGGAGAAAAGGTAAAAGGAAGGTCGACAGCGGGTAGAGAGGCAAAGCAATAGACGAAGAAAACAATCCAACCTTGGATTTTCCAGCCCTAGCAGCAGCAACAAGTGAAGGAACCAATAATCTATCACCAGGACCAAAAATACTGCTCGGACGTATGCAACAAGTGAGTAGTCCATTACTGCCATTAGCCTTCATGATCAACGCTTCTCCTTCAGCTTTAGTCGCCGAATATGAATCATTGTGCTGAAAGGATGAAGAAAGTATTTAGTAACCAAGCTCCAAAACAATCATCAAAGTGTCAATAAGTAAAATCATTTAGAAGATCCGGTACAAAATCAGAGCTTTAATATAATAATCATATCAATGCCATAGTTCTATAACACCAGTGTAATTAATACCTTGGATGGGTAAGCCATTGATTCACTACCATTCAAAATACCATGAACACCGTCAAACACGACACTAGGAGAGCTCGTGTAGATAAGCCTCTTTACTCCGATATCAACACAAGCATCAATTACATTCTTCGTTCCTGTAGAAAAATCGCATGAACAAGAGAACTAACAAAGGTTTAGCTTGCAAATTCTATTAAGTACCTTGAACATTAACCGAGTACTGAAGCTGGTGACTATTGATAGAAGAATCTGGAGCTGCCATGTGAAACACCACCTCCGCTCCCTGAAAAGCTGTTCCAATGATCGATTATCAGAACCATTTTTTCTCTGAATCAAACGATAAACAAAAGAGTTGAGAGAGAGAGAGAGAGAGAGTACGATTACCTTTGGTGACTTGAGATTTATCGCGGAGATCAGCGGAGATATAATGAGCACGACCGGATCTCATTGCTTCGCCGAGAACTCCGCTCTCTTCCTCAGGATCAAGCTGAATCGCCGGAGCCAAATCGGCGATTCGGACGAGGAACATCTCGTATCGTACGAGCATTTCAACAAGATGTCTCGCCGCGAATCCTCTACCACCGGTAACGACGCACCATCGCTCCGACTCTGAAGCTTCCGGCGCCATGTCTTCTCCGGCAAAGGAACAAAAATAATTTTGTGAATCAATTCAGAGAGCATTTAACAATCTAAGTGAGTGACAACATTACCTTGAGAGAGCGAGAAAGATCTTTTCAAGAGAAAGTGGAACTTAGAGAGCCTTAAGAGTGTAAAAGGGAAAAGAAACTGTTGGGCAGAGGTCGATTCTGTAGTTCAACGCTGCTTTCGTGTGTGATGCGCACCTTCTATTCCATGTATTTTAATTTTTTTTCCTTTTTTTACACAAAAACATTTCGTTTTTTTTTCTTTACATTGTTTATGACAAGTATTATAAGATCCATTTGGTGAGTAAACAATTTTGCATATTCCATTAAGAATATAACACCTCTTTTTCTTTATTTAACAAATTAACAAAATGTATATAAAGTGGACCAATTTAACTTCTGCTTTAGGTATCACTAGCTAGCAAGAGACTATTGTGTATATTAGGTGAATATCCTCATATACACAAGTATGTTTTTAATTATTTTTGTTTTTAGTTTTTATTAAAATATATTTTTATATATATGATTCTAAAGATGGTAAATAGTACAAAATTATTTTTATATAATTAAGAAATGAAAATTGTTAGTAATTTAATAACAATGATGTGTCTTTCTTTGTACAAATCTAGCAATTCTTTTATTTTTACTTTCGTTTGGTAACGTAATTTTGTAATTTTGGTTATATCTTTTATGAGAAAATTAATTAATATTTTTGTAATTGTTAAAGTGTTTGTTTTATTGTTTAATTTAAAGACGCATCTTATACTTGATTTTTTGTGCAGCTTTTCTTTTTGTTCTTCTTCAGTTGGAAATATCATCTTTATCTTCTTCTCGCAATTTGTTTTTTGGGTCAGCTTAATTTTCTTATATTGCTGAGGATAATATTTTAATATAATTTACCATACATGTTTCTTTTAGGATAAGTTGTTGAATATATTTTTGTAGACAACATTTTTTAATGCTGGCTGTGATTGTTAAGTTTTTTATTCGCTCCAAATGCATAATCCTTTTTTGATGTAACCCTCGATAATGCTACATAAAGTTGTATGTGATTAAAAACATCATATGGAAAATAAAATCCTACATTCTCCAAGCTTTGTTTTTGACTTTTTTTGATGGTCATAGCATAACTTACTCTTATTGGATATTGACGTCTTCTCAGTTTATACAGACAATTTGTATCTGCAGTTGTCATGATGATCTTTGAGATGATGATTTTTTTGCCAATACTTGCTCCTAACATTATCTCAGTTTCTAGTACTTTTTCACCTAGAAGTGTGATGGTCATCTTTGTTCTATTATATAACCCTGCTTTTTGGTTTATGTTTCTTAGAAGAAGTTTATGTGCATGTAGTTTTAAGCATAGCTAATGATTTGGTGGTCACTAGCACTTGAGTGCGTTGGGATACTCTGTTTTGTATAACAGGTTGACTCCAATCACATCTTTGTCATCATTTGCTACGCTGTCAGCACTGAAATACTCTTTCATATCTGCTATGACTTTTGTGAGGAAGTCATCGTTGTTCTCATCCACAGTTTCATTCCTTAGGGTAAAAATTGCACAAGCTCTTAAATAATCTCGATCATGGAAAGAATTCTAAAAGTCTAGGAAAGATGACTTATGAATCTCTTCCAAAGGATTTTCACCTTTATCCAACATCAATCTTCTATCGATCTCGATGTTGTTATTCTGGTAAGGATCTTCTTCTGCGTAAGATGCAGCTTTTGCTTCTCCATTTCCAACTTCGAGGAGCCAGTTTGCGAACTCTTTTTCTTCAGCTCTAACCCACATGTTTTTGGTGAGATCAAATCTATGATATTTTTCCCATAAGTAAGATCTGTTGATAGATGCAAAAACTGTATCTTGTCTACTCCCTTGTGATATCATTTGCAAGATATGTCGAAAATCACCTCCCAACAAAACTATTTTGCCTCCAAAATGTTCATCCATTGCATTGGGATTGCCGCTACTCATGAGATCTCTGAAGGTACGATCTAACGCTTCAAATACGTGACGATGGACCCTCGGTGCTTCGTCCCATATAAGCAAATCCGCATTTATAAGCAGTTCTCCAAACATGGTTTTTGGTTTGATATTACACATAATGCTGGTGGAGATCGATTAGTATTTTAAACCTTCAATGAGTTGTTCTTCTTTATAGTAAGATTGTTGTTGCGATTCCTGAGGTTGCGAATGGAATACTACTCGTCCTTCTAAACGTAATTTGGATATAATTGTTTTGTAAACAAAAGGTTTTCCAGTTCCGTCTGGACCGTAAATGAAGAACATTTTTCCTTTAGAATTGATAACATAGTCCATCATTGCTTCGTAAACAGAAGTTTGCTATTGCTTGAGTTTAGGAAATGATTGAGTATACCTCGTTTTGGTAATCAGTGTTATAGTCATACTCGTTTGTTAGCATTTGTGGTTGTCATGTCTTTCAAAATGCTTTTCTTTAGCACATGCAAGTCTGGGAAATCAGATAGTGTCTTATCATTTTGAAGAAAGAGCTTATGGATTTTTACTAAGGTGTACTGTTGCAGTTTCTCATTGTTTAATTGCATGTGTTTGAAAGTGAGCCTCTTCCGTTGCATGTATAAGATATCCTCTCCGAGACTTTTCTAGTATTTGTTCCACATATTCAAAGGATTAGTCAGTTTGCAATATAGCAACATTGTTACAAACAGTTCTCGTAACTGGTAAGCAGTTGCCCATTGCGATGACTCTTCCATTGCTTCATGCCTTTTCTTTATCCCCATCTAAGATTTCCATAGCATAGCAAATTTCTTTGTAGGTTTCATATATGATTCTCTTAACTGTGCGGATTTCTTTGTAGCTTATAGACCTTCTGACGTGATTAAGAATCATTCTTAGATAGTACACATCACCTGATGAAGGATGAATTTTAACCATTCTGCCGATAGTGAAACATTATTTTCGTTTTGTCGATATCATTTCTTGTGTATTCCCCCAAACATCGTAGGACATTGAACGTAAGCCAGCTCTCGTGCCTCTAGTATGTTTATATTTGCTTTCATCCATAATGTGAACATTGTATCTCGCTGAGCTGATCTTGATGCCACATTCTCAATGTCTTCATTCTCTTCAAACACAACATTTGGCTGTCCTTTTAGATATACCATCCGTTTTTGTACCGCTGGATTTTGGTAGTATATATTAAAACATGCTGATAAAATATCGGCATTCTTGAAAGTTTGATATCTCGTCGATCTTTGCTTTTTCATTCTCTTGGGTTTGTTCTCCAGTTGTGGTGTTTTGGAAAACAATTTTCCATTTATGTACTCCTTTGGTGATGTATTTGAATATATATTTTATTGCTTTTGAAGTATTACACCACTCAATATTGATATACGCTTTATATATTTTAATTAAAGTTATATTGTATGAGATGATGTATCCATTATCGAGCTTGGTGTCGTTTTTGATGAAAATTTTTTCATCATCTAATATTTTTTTGTAAATGATATATCCCTCTTTATCAATTGTTGTAGTTTCAACAAAAGATCTTGGATTTTTTTTGAAACAAACTCCATTTTGAATGCAAGGACTTGTGGAACGATCTACACCGCATGGACCATGCAGCATGTGCATTTTAACCAAATTGTATCCTTCGGGGTTGTCGTCTTTATCAGGCAGCTCTACTGATATGCACAGATCAATATCTTATGGTGGTTGTTGTAGCCATAACAAAATATTGGCATTTGAAAATCTTCTTTTTGGAACTCGTTGTATCGACACTTAGATTATATATATATATATATATTTATACTTAATAGAAATATATATATCGTAATATATTTACTAAATGATATTTATGTTTAAGAATAATTTAATAATATTGTAATTAATGTTATCCGAAAATAGCGGACCGAAGAATACACCAAAATGAAAATTATGGAATAACTCATCTAACTTCGTCTTCAAGACTCTTGAACATATATCAGGCCTATGATTTGGTTGATCATTGCCATACATTTGCAATTTCTCATTGATTTCTTTCCAATTTGTATTTGTTGTTATCATGATAAACATATGTGGATTTCCGTAGCAATGACATTTAGCCATTGCATCATGATAGTTTTCAATCATGTACCTTAGTCCTCCAGTAAACAATGATGCTAGTATTACTCATATTCCAAGTGATTTCAAATCAGTGTCTCCTTTCCCAGAAGCATCACAAACATTAGTGTAGAGATCTACTCTTAGTTTATTATGGTTGTTTCTATAAAAATTTAATCTTTTTTCTTCAATAGCTATGTACACATCGACAACGTATTGATAGAACAAGCGTCCTCCTTTTATAGATGTCATTTCTTCCGACAACCTTGTTTGAATTTGGTATGCGTAGAACTCCTCTATTGTGGCATGATGTCTCCTAATTTTCTTATGTTGTCTGCAGCATAAGGAAACCCCAAATGAAATCTTTTTTCCCCTTATGGAAACGATAATGGATATTGTAAAGCCATATAGTACGGGTTTATACTGCTTATCTTTTGCAGCTTGGATGTCTTGTATTCGACTATGATATCTCGTTCTCCTAATGATTCTTTTATGCCTCATATAATAAACCCATATGTTTCTGCACATATAGGCAAATCAAATTGTCTTTCCTTTTCCTTTGTCCAATGAGGTATATGGTGAACTCTTGACAAGTTCCTGATTTAAATTTATTGCGGCTTTCCTAAGCTCTTTAGCGAGCCAATTATGTTCATCTACCATACCAATCAGTTCTTCTACTACCTTTTCTTGTAGTTTCTCAGCTCCACTGTTTGTAGATATGATATTCATACGGTTCTAAAGTTCATTCCCCGTATCAAAAACATATAACTGGAGGAATTTTGGATGTTGTCCTTCAACTGGTAGGATGCACCCCATTTTTTGGTGGTTCTGACCTTGAATTCTGAATGTAAATGGTCCTTGCCTTGACATAGCCGATCTATCAACTTTTATTCAAATATAAGTGAACGAAAGTTTTAAGTTTGCTACTCTAATACTATCTTTGAAACATCTCTCATTCATTAGTCTTGATAAGACCTCAGGTGGTTCTTTTAAATTTGGGAGAGAGACTCTTCCTCTTTGGCAGCATGTTGAAAACATTGGTTTTCTGTTATAAGATTTATATGGATTTTCGGAGTTCCAAATTAATGCCTTACATGAAGGAAACTTTAAGAGGGAATTGTCCTTTGTTTTCATTTTTTTACTTATTCATACATAAATATTTTAACTATAGTTAAAAAATGTAACGATGTAATAATTTTTTATGTTTTACTAAATAAATTCAAATTTTTTGTTTGATAGTACATGTAGTTATTTCCTTTGTTGAAACTTCATTTACCTTGTCTATTTTCTCTTTTCCTGTTCTTAAAAAACTTGATGCATATTATATAATTTGGCATGTTTATTTTTGTTTATGTGCTATCTTGCTCTTTTACTTATCTCTGGAATTCCAAAAATACAGTAATTAAAGCTGAAGAATGTTAAGTGCAATTATAATGAAATATTTGTATAAATATCATAATGCAATTACCTTTGGAGTTAGTAATGGTTTCCATCTTTTCTTGGGTACTTGGATTGTTAAATTCCATATTTTTATCTGTTTGGGATGAACGGATTTTGGTCAATAGAGTGATGGAGGGATTTGTTTTATTTTGTAATTTTTTCAACGTACCTGATCTTTGTTGATGGAGAATTTTTGTTGTTTTCAATCTGTTTGATCTTGACTATTCTGGAGTAATTGAAGATGCTTTTCGCTTACGTGATTCCATGATGGTTTTGTTTACATTTATGTGGTCAAATGATTTTGGATGTGAAAAGGACATTACTGTATGAGACTGAATAATAGTTTTTAGTAATTTAAAATATAAAATTTGTAAATATACTAATTAATAATTGACGGTACTAAAGTGAGAATGATAATAGTTGATCTGTTTTTTATTTAATACTTTAAGTTATATGAACTTATTTAGAACATTGATTTATATAAAGTAGAACATTGTCAATGTAAGTGAAAAAAACTTAGATAGAGCCAGTAGAGAAAATGAGTGAGTAGAGCGTCCAGCATTAGTTATATATAATAGTTTGTAATTTAGTGGTTTTGTGGCTTTTCGATAACAAACGGAGATGATAATTAAGAGAGTCTTTGTGGTGCTACGAACCTGGGTTGAAAAAAACAACAAGGTCTTTTAATAAGTTGCTGATGAGTTTAATTTTTTTAAATATTTTTTTTTAAGAGCTGATGTGTCATGGAGATGGGTGGTGATATGCCAGGACCTTGTGAGATACAACTCATTCTTTATATAATAGACTAGATGAATTTCCCCGTATATACCCGTGTTTCTTTTTTATCTTATTTGTGAACTTATGTTCTTTAGTGTTTTCATTGTTATATTAACTATAATTTGCTAAAATATCGTCCAAAGTTATAGTTTTTAGGTTACTGATCTCTTTAAATGATATGAGCATGGCCGGCCTAGAACCGACCGACCCGACCAAACCGATCGAGTTGAACGACCTGGACGAGCTCTAGATGGAACCTGACTTGGAGGCTGAAGATCCTGACGTCCAAATGAGGAAAGAAGACCACTTCTCTCGACCAAGGGAGCATGAAAAAGAATCTGGTCGCGCCAAAACACCTTTGGACCGGACCAATTTAGAAGATGGCTCATAAATCACAAGTCTCGACCAAACCGGAACCAACTGGCCGACTATAACCAATCTTGGACCAGTGCAAGATATACAAGACCAAGTCGGCCCAATGACTCGCTCTAGAGCCAAGAAGATCGAAGAGATAGTGGGTTTGACACTTAAAGAGTTTTGGTCCGCACCAAAATACTTAGGCCATTGTGAGGAGAATTTGGTCAAGGCCTTAGTTCTCTTGGAGGCGTTTGATGCGACCTGAAAGCTCAAGAGTTGGCCCAACAATTAAGCCAAAGGACCAAGAAACCGCAAAGGGAGCAACCTTTAATCAATAATAAACATTTGTTTCTTCGAAACTCTCTTTTTGTTCCTTGTGAACTTTTGATCTTTATGTGACTCAAAGATCTTTCGGTATATCAAGAGATTACATCCCTCTTGTGCAGCCATTCTACCGACCAAAGGAGTGGTAAAGCGGTGTAAGACAGTTACAGGCAATAGAATCAGGTCTATTGTTGGTGCTGCCTGCTTATTCAACCGGAGGTTTCACCGTCTTTCAAGCCTTGGAACTTTTGAGTGAAGATAGAACAGGTGTTGGACCGCTCCCAATATTGGTTCTACATGGTCCAATCCTTGCTAAAGATTATCCTACCACTTTGGAGTGAGATTTTGGGGACTGACTCTTGGTCTAGTAGACCTGGGGCACGTCATTAAAGGTTTAAAAGTAACTGGATAATCTTTATATTATGCAATGAAAGAGAAATGGCTTAGCTGGATAGCTTTTGCTTGTGTCTCATAATGCTGCTGCTTTTGGCTGGGCTGAAGATGGACATGTTCGCTAGAGTTATGTCTCATGCCGAGACCATTTGTGAGAAGAGAATTAGATACAAATTAATCATTCTACAGTGAAAGAAATCCTAATCGGACTCAATTCGATAATGAGAAGAGGCGAAGAACTAACTAAGACTGATGACCTGAGTGAGAAGCTGACAGATCTGTATAAACTTGACAGAATCTATGGTTTTGTCTGATCCAACCCATATGTGACCTTCGTGTTTTTCTGATTTTCGACGAGATGTTTGAGATTGTAGAGAAGAACGGTGTTTCAAAAAAAGCAGAGGAGAAGAGAGTCTCAGCGGGGCTACGAACCTGGGTTGAAGGTTTTTTAGGATTGAAGAAAACAACTAAGACTTTCAAAAAGCCACCGATGAGTTTTACTTTTTTAAGATGAGTTTGATATTTTTTTTTCTTTTTTTAAGAGCTGATGTGTCATGGAGATAGTGCTCATGTGTCAAACCCTTATGAGGCACAATTCAAGCTTTATATATTATACTAGTTTTTTTATTCGTGCTACGTGCGAGGGATGTAAAAATTTGGTTGTTAATTTTTTTTAGTCACAATTTGTGCATTTGCTGAAAAGTAACACATTTTTTGTTGTTTTTATATTTTTCAATATAGTGAATAACCATACATGTTCGTTAATTTGTTATTCGCATTTGTTTTTGATACATCATTTTGGAGGCTGTTAATTGTAGTATTGTACATGTTTTCTTTTTGATTTAAGATCTTCTAATTTTAAGAATTTGGTAGTGAGAGTACTATCTTAGGTAATGAAATGTTTGTTCAAACATAAAAGACAAACTTATTAGTTGTTCATTTTGATGTTTAAATAAATAATATGGTTTTAATAAATAAATAAAGCTAATAATGAGAACACCAAAAAATATAAGGTCCCTAATGTCCCTAAACAATATGGTTTTAATAAATAAATAAAGCTAATAATGAGAACACCAAAAAATATAAGGTCCTTAATGTCCCGCTTGGGATACTTCAAAGAAATCTGCATTTATCCTGCAAAATGTAATGTTGTCAATTTGTTATTCTTTTAGACCTCATATTATTATAATCATATAAGCTGATTTCATTTATTATATGATGATAAATATTATTTTTCACCAACCATTTATTTGTTATACTCATTGTCTTGCAACTAATTCCCAATCTAGCACCAGTATAATGAAAATATGAAAAAAAACATAAATAACGTGTTAGTAAAAATATATAGAAAAATATATAATAATTGCTTTTAAAGTTTTTTTATGAGAAGTTATGCAAACCTTGCTAATGAGAGATAGTATTGAAGATTTCTTTGTAGACAATATTGTTCACCCCATTGCATGTTGAATCAATATCTTGTAGAATGGTTAAGCCAGCAAATGATGTTACTCTGGAGAGAGCTACATATAGTTGTTTATGACTGAACACTGGTTTATGCAAATATAGAACAACTGATTTCAAGCTTTGTCCTTGACTTTTGTTAATGGTCATGGCATAGCATACTCGCACTGGGAATTGTCGCATCTTTAAGATAAATGGGTGGTCTGAAAGCGGTGGAGATAGGATGATTCTTGGGAGTAAAACTTTTTTCCCAACATGTGTACCTGTAATTATTTCACCTTCAATTACTCGATCTGCCAATTGGGTAACTATTAGTCTTGTCCCATTGCACAAGCCTTCTTTTTGGTTGAGATTTCTAAGCAGCATAATAGGGACACTTTTTTGAACACCATGTGTCTCGTCCACATGGCCCGTGCATCATGTGTCTCGCCACAAGCTCAAATCCAAATGGGTCAGTTGTTTCGTTGGGAAGCTCGGCTGAGATAATTGCATTAATGTCTTATGGGGTGGTCGTCCTTTATTTCTTGTAGGTGGTTAGACTGGAGTTCAAGATTAATATCCCTATAACCTACAGTTGCTGTAAAATCTCCCAGAATTAACCCCGCAACTTCGCTCATTTCAGGTAAGTCATACTGCCTTCATTTTCGTTTTTGCCCTACCAGCCTTATGGTTAAGTCCTGATATTCATTAGCTTTGAAACAGTCTCTTGCCTTTCAAAAGAACTTTGCCAAGCAGTTGTTCTCATCAAGCATTTTAATTAATCCAGTAATTAAATCTTCATCGAGCTCCTCTGCGGTCTTTCTTCTCAACATAGTCTTCATACGATTAGAAATCTCATTTACGGTGTCCACAATCCACATTTGTAGAAATTTAGGTGTTTTACCCGGCACTGGAATAAGAGAACCTATACGATGGTATAGCTGTCCGTGTATTCTAAAAGCTGGCGGTCCATACCACTTATAACACTCTGATCTATATTCGCTCCAATTGATGTGAAGGCTAGCAATGAGTTATAAACACGAATGTTGTCACGGAATGGGATATTATTGGCAATGAAATGTTTCAAATATGGTGGCGGTTCTTTTAGTGGAGGTAGTTTGACACGACCTTGTTGGCAACATATAGTGTACGTTAACTCTCCAATTTTGATATCATCACCAGTCCTTTCAGAATACCATACCAAAGCCTTACAGTATGTGCACTCAAGAATTAGATTATCTTTGGCCATCAAAGTTGTTACATGGGGATAATGAAAGTCATTTGAGTGTTGGAAAGTTTCGTTCCAATTTATCTAGTTTACATACCTTTTTTCTTTTTGTTCCTCACGTGATAATTTGGAAACGGTACCAGAGGTACAACCTATATATAGGTTACAAAAAAGTAACACAATTTGATTATTGTGTGTATTTAATTTTAATTTTGGGAAATAATATTCATATAGATGCATATTTTCGTATGTTAAATATGAGTTATTCCAATTTGAAAAATAATATATAACTAATTTTAAAAACAATACTAAAAAAAGCCAGACCTAAATATGTAACTTTAAATAATACTTAGAATATAAGGGAACTTAAATCTAGGTAGATTTTGTAGAAGAGGATGCTAACCTTGCTGGTTTTTAGACAATCTCTTAGATAATATGATTGCACGCCACATGGCTTGAGTGTTTTTCTGCCTAACTGTAACGTATTTATTTTTAAAAAGTCGTTAAATTAAAGAAAAACTTACGAAATATTAATTGTTGACTCGCAGATAGTAAAAATATTACCGTATTCAGAGCACCTTTCACAACCATCTTCCAATTGAAAATATGATCATAAATTAGCAATCATTAATTGAGTTAGTGTTTATGAATAGTTCGTCATTTTTTTTATTGGTATTGGAATACATTACAAATATGACTTACAATCAAAAGGCTTTTGAAGTTGTAAAAGAGGAAATTGTTTTCGCCTTACGGGTCGCTACCGTTGTGAAAGCATGATCGCTTTTCTCATCGAGCGTGTTTTTTTATGAAATACTGGATAGTGTACATATTTTTTGTTTAAAATGTGTGCATATTTAGAAAATGTTTACCTAGTTTGTTAAAGAATAGTAGTACGAGCTTACCGTATTTTGAACACTTGTCACACCCACCTATTAGAATTTAAAAACATGTAATGTTACTCATCCGAAATTGTTTATACGCAACAAAGAAACAGAAACGTGTAATATTTATACTTACAATGATAACATAATACCCGAGAATTTCCAATAGTCAAAAGTTTGGTGTTTCCTATGTTTCATGAACCTTCATCTATTATAAGAAAATGTCTATAAGTATGACGTCTGAAGTTTACGACTATATCTAGTGAGAAATTATACCCGTAACTTCTAGCAGTTTATTTGGAGCACGTTTTCTCTTTCCATTTCCAGATGATGTCATTGCAGAATTTGCTGAAATTTGTCCAGCAATTATATTCCTTTCATGTAGAAGCCTTCATTCTAAAACCAAAAAAATACATTAACAGTTTGCATATTATTTTACGTCTTTTTTGTATTTAAAATATACTATCTTACCTTATTTAAGTAGTGATCAACAATAGTCATTTTATATTTAACAATAATTACCCATAGTAATGAATAATATTTTGTAATATATCATATATGATCTTTCTTTTTTTTAAAAAATAACAATAATAAAGCATCCTAACTACATAATACTTTCGCTACTTTTTCTAATTTATGTAATTTCCTAATAGATATTTACTTGGAGTGTATAATATAATAAGTCTCTTTTAAGAAGTTTCTTTGAAAGTTATGTAGTTAAAGAATAATTAATAATGATATATGAACTTTAAAAGCAAAATATTAATTTCAAAAACCATAAATATTTTATGATTAAAATAATGTATTTATTAAATATATGTATTTTATTTTTTGTTTTAAAAACATATTAATATATGAGACATAATTATCTAATTAATAATACAGAAACAAAGGACTTTTCAAATCATGGCTATTATTCATAAATGCTTTAAATAAATCTGTAATATTCTATTTTGCATTTTTTTTCCTTTCAATCATTTTTGTATCGCAACAATAATTGTTACTTATGATTAGGATCATACCTAAATCAAATCACCGTACGTTACAAATTTTTAAAAATTCTTTTGGTTAGTCAAAGAACACATAAACGAATACTAAATGAAAAATCACTTAGCTTACTGGAAGAGTGAAGAGTGAAGAGCTTTTTGGTTTTGGGCCAAACGCTAAGCCCAAAGAAAAAAGTTTCTGGCCCGATTTTGTAAAATTTTGTCACGTGACGGAGCCTTAGAAGTTTTTTGGCTGAACTGGCAGCACTGAGGAGTCCTAAACATGTATTATTATTTAGTATAACTAGTTTTGTTCCCGTGTTACGCGTGGATGAGGTATATAATTTTTTAATAATTGGGAAAAGTTTGACATCTCTTAAGAGCTCCAAACTTAAACTTTTATATAGTAGTAATTTTTCTATTTAGAATAAATATGTTTATCCTATTAGAATTTTCTTAATCTCATATTTGTAAGTTATTTATCTAGAATTATTACTAAAAATATATAAAACATGAAAGTTGACTTTAATTCAAAATTTGTAATAAACAAACATTTATTATAAAAAAGTGAATAATATTGCTAATTAAGAACACATCATTTTTATATAAACACACTTATAATAGAGTAGTATATTACACCATTTATAAACATATATGGGAGGTTTAAGACTTGAAAACTCAAATTTAATCTCATTTTACAGAACTCTAACCTAAAAATATAAGTTTCAAACGCTTTAAACTTAAAACATAAAACTATTGTATGATGCTTATCTAAACAAAAATGTACTATATAAATATGTATAATGGTATAGGCGTACGAGCAAAAAATAAACTCCAATTATATTATAAAATATCTCTAGGCACATACAAAATATATGGATCCAAAAAATTGAACCGAAGCCGATCCAAATAGAGGGGTACCGAATCCAACCAGACTTTTTTTAAAGACTTGAATGGACCCTAAACTGCTATACCCGAACAACCAATATCGAACCGAGAACTGAATGAGTATTGTAAAGTATCAAAAAATAAGTATATATTCCAAAAAGACTAGTTATAGTAATACTTATAATAACCTGAATACCAAAAATTGAAACTATACACCCGAATCTTTTTAATATTATTTGAGAAACACATTTATAAAAATGCTTGAAACAAAAAAATTTAATTATCATTTATGCCACTGATTTAATGAAAGAAATGTATTTGGAAACAAGTTTACATCAAGGTAGAGTTGATCGTTTAATTGAGTCAGCTTACTATTAAAATGGATCTGATCTAATACCCATTTGAAAAAGAGGCTGATCTAAAATTCACTTAACACGAACCGAAATCCAAATCGATTTAGACAATCTATTTAATTTAGTTCCAAAAATTTGGCAGGAAACCAATTAAAATATTTTTTTTTATCAAAACTCTAGATCGACTACTTCTTTCCCAATATATAAGATCAAATCATTTTCAGTAATCAAAACGTTCATTGTTTTTTCTTTTGGCTTTTATATGTACATATTTTTATGTTGATTTTAACAATTTTTTGTTCATATGTTTTAAGATTCATACTGTCTATAAATTGATCTTCCTATATTCATTTCAGTTTTAATAACGTTTTTTATTTAATATCATCAGATTGTCGGCAACATCAAGATCTTTATAAGACAATATTAAAAAAATAATTTAAAGCAATTAATACGAAATCTCAAACTTATTGTAAATCACAAAAGTCTTACATATAGTTTTACAAGAGTGTAGTAGTATGAACTTTGTAATTAATAATACAAATTTTTATAAAAGAATTTCTAATTATACTCCAAAAAGTAAATCTATATATTAAAATATTTTCCAAAAATAAAATAAATAAGTTTCCATGAAAGCCAGGATATTTTTTTAGATCACTTTCAATTAATAATACAACTTTTTTTTGTCAACTATCGCCATATATTAAACTCAAAGTTGGCCGGGCATACTAGTTCCCAAACGGGTGTATGCAGCCGGCAGATTATGATTTACATGGGAGAAATTTAAATCTCTTATGCGTGCACCTTTTGCCAGTGAATCCGCACGAGAGTTAGAGAGACGGGGGATAAGAGACAAACTATGATCCTCAAACCAGTTTCGAAGTGAGAACAAAACTTCTAATTCCGAGGTAAAGGATGGCCACGATAATGGATCTTCACTCATCTTAATAAGGTCCGAACAATCTGTCTGAAAATAGACTGAATTGAAGTTCAAGTCCTGCAGGCAAGCCATAGCCCAGAGTAGGCCGTCCATCTCCGCATGCAGTGCTGAGAGGCCTTGTCGACACGCTTTCGCAATAAACTGTTGGTGATGCCCATCCGCCTCCTCTGTATCCTCCTTTTGATTTGCCGAGTGCCAGTTTTCTGCTTCTAGCCTAGCTAGTTGTAGGGTGTCCGGGGGCGGTATGCTTTGGTTGTTGAAAATTTTTGCATTCCTAGCTTTCCAAATGTACCAGATGAGCCAAGGGAAGGAGTTCACCGTAATGTCCGGGAGACCTAGTCCAGTTGTTCTCCAGAATAGGAAGTCTATATTCTGGTACAAGGATGTACTCGGGAAGCAACCCGGAAGGGACGAAAAGTCCGAAAGAGCCCATACCTGAAGGGCAGGTGGACATTCGAAAAGCAAATGGTTAATTGTTTCCTCCGTGGAGCCGCATACGAGACAAGTCTTATTTGTGCCCATATGTCGATAACTAAGACGCTGGCACGTCGCTATGCAACCGGACAGCGCCTGCCACATAAAGTGTCTCAACTTTCCCGGCCCCTTCACTTTCCACACTTGGCTCTTGAGGATAGTTATACTAGGTTCCACGACTTCCAAATTTAATTGGGAGGTCCTTATCTTTCTCAACAGTTCATACCCGGATTTGACGGTGTAAGAGCCAGATTTTGTATAACTCCACGCATACCCGTCTAAGATAAGATTCCGGCTAGGTCGTAGTCCTAAGATGAGATTAACATCTTCCGGTTGGAAAAGTTCCCTAAGTAGGGGTTCATCCCACTCATAAGTGTCCCTCCTGATGTGTTGGTGGACAAGGAGATGGGGGTCTCTCGTTTCCAGGGGGGTTACCCCTCTCGGCGGTCGAGCCGGATTATCTGGGATCCAACATTCACTCCAGATTTTTGTATTACATCTCGATCTGATGGTTTTTCGAAGTCCATTTGTCAATGTGGATTTCGCTACCATAATGCTTTTCCATCCAAAAGATGGAGAGTACGATTTCCTCTCAACTAGAGGAGTGGAATCGCGATAGTAGCGCCCTTTCAGCACTCTAGCGAGGAGTGAGGTCGGGAACTGTATGAGGCGCCATAGTTGTTTAGCCAAAAGTGCGAGATTGAAATCATGTAAATCTCGGAATCCCAAGCCTCCCATCTCCTGGGGAATACAAATATTATCCCACGCAATCCAGTGAAGTCCCCTGCTGTTCTGTTTGGAGCTCCACCAAAAGTTGGAAATCGCACTTCTCAATTTATAAATGATGCCTTGCGGGAGTAGAAAACACGACATGACATATGTCGAAATGGCTTGCGCCACAGATTTGATCTGTACTTCCTTCCCCCCTTTAGAGAGAAGTCTAGCCGACCATGTATTGACACGGTTATTTAGCTGATCTTGGACAAAAGCAAAAACCTTTTTCTTCGATCCAAAAATTTGTTCGGGTAGTCCGAGGTACATACCCATACCCCCTTCGTTTGAAATACCAATCGCGTTCTTGATCGCTCGTCGGTTGTTCGTGTGCACCTTATCGCCAAAAAGGATGGAAGATTTTGAAGGGTTCAGTTTTTGGCCTGATGCCTCTCCGTAAATCTGGATGATCTTCAGAATCTCAGTACTCTGGGGGATATCCGCTTTACAGAAGAAAAGACTATCATCCGCAAATAAGAGATGGGATACTCTCGGGCTTGCGCGCGCAATCCGCAATCCCATAATCCTCTTTTCCCGTTCCGCCCCTTTTAGGAGAGAAATAAGTGCCTCCGTACAAAGGATGAAGAGGAAGGGGGAGAGGGGGTCCCCCTGTCGTAGGCCCCGCGTTGGTTTGATCCTCCCCTTCGCTTCTCCGTTTATCAAAACTTGGTACGAGACAGAGGATATACAGAACATGAGCATGTTAACCCATCTTTCACAGAAACCAAGTCTGAGAAGCAAGTTACATAGAAACTCCCATTCCACGCGATCATAGGCTTTACTCATGTCAGTCTTGATAGCCATAAAGTCTGATCTACAGCTACGGTTGGTCCGCAGTGCATGAAAGTTCTCTTGGGCTAGCAGAATATTATCAGTAATCAAACGTCCAGCCATGAAAGCCGATTGTGTTTCCGAGATTAAATCGGGCATTGCTCGCTTTAGTCGCGTACACAAGAGCTTAGAAATGATCTTATAGCTCACATTACACAAGCTAATGGGTCGAAACTCCGTCATTAGCCTTGGTCTATCTTTTTTGGGAATAAGGCAGATGTTCGTCTGGTTTAAGCGCGGGTCAAATCTCCCCGTCGCGAAAAAATCTTTGACTAGCGTGGTTACGTCTTGGCCCATGTCTGGCCAGAATCTCTGGTAAAGCCTACTTGTCATACCGTCAAGTCCCGGTGCCTTATCAGGGTTAATGTCAAAGAGAGCCGCCTTGATCTCCTCCGTTGAGGGATTTGAAATTAAGGATCGGTTAACATGATCATGAACTTTCGAGGAGACATAGCGAAGGGTTTCCTCGAAGCTGAATGGGTGTGTCGTGGTGAAAATCTCCTTAAAATAGTTGATCGCAATATTTTCTATCCCTTCCTCACTCTCAATCCACTGTCCATTGGGATCCTTGAGACATATAATATGATTTTTAGCTCTCCGGAGTTTTGTGGTGGCATGGAAGAATTTTGTATTTTTATCCCCTTCTTTATGCCATAAAGCTCTACTATTTTGTCTCCAGAAGGTTTCCTCTTCTCGAAAGGCAGAACATAGTTGTCTCCTCAGGTTCTCGATCTCTTCGAGAGTGGTATCATCATCGGCTTGGGCAATGTCAATTTGGTTTTTTAGATCTTCAATTAATCTTGCCGTATTCGAGGGCAGAGTTGTCTTCCAAAAGGAGATTTTTCGCCGGCATGCAACAATTTTTTGGTAGAAGTCTCTGCTTATTGATCCTTCACCATATTTCCAACCCGAGATCACTGCTTCTTTAAAGCCTTATTTTCCAATCCATCTCTTATCAAAGCGAAAGAGTTTCCTTCTTTTGCAAGGTGTCGATAGAATCCTTGCCAATATAGGTCGGTGATCCGAACCCCAGAGTTTCAAGTACTCCACATTTGTGTGGGAATAGAGAAAGTGCCATTCTTCATTCCCGAGGGCCTTATCTAGGCAGCATTTAACTTTACCCGAGCGACGTCTTCCCACCCAAGAGAGAGAATTTCCTTTGTATGGGAAATCAATCATCCCGCAATCCTTGATCATATTCCGAAATGGGATAAAGGTGGTTTCTGATCTACGTCGCCCACCTCGTTTTTCATGGTTACCAATGATTTCGTTAAAATCTCCAATCATAAGCCAGGCATTTTGACGGCTAAGGCTTATTCTGGTTAAACGTTCCCAAACATAATCTCGGTATTCTACTACCGGATCCCCATAGACAAATGTCATATAGATCTTATGTCCTTCATACCTTAATCAATATCGATCATGCGATCGTTGGAGAAGGAGACTGTAACATGGGGCTCATCCATATAGAAAAGGGCTAATCCTTCACTATGACCTTGCAGATCAACGGTAAAAACATGATCATAACCAAAATAAACTTGTATATCTTATAGAAAGAAACGATTGTTTTTTGTTTCCGAGATAAAAAAAAACTAGATTAGAAACAACGATGAAGTTTTTCTAGATGCTCTCGCGTCAGCTAGGCTTCGCCCCTTGACAGTTCCATGCAATTACATTCATCCTCAATTGTCTTTGGTCTTCGAGCTTGGTGCGGGAATTGTCGGTGTAGCCGGTGTTGATGACTTTCACTTTGATGTTTTGTCTTTACTCTCCTCTTTACGAGAGACAAAACTCAGATTTTGGGAGGAGCTTGTTTAAGAGAGCGACATGTTTTTCAGGGTAGGGAGTTGGGATTTTTCAGTATGTTAAAGTATAGACTTTCGATAGCACAAGGCTAGAGAAACTAGAGCTTCCACGGGGGGGAGAAAAGGCGTGCGGATAGCAGCCAGTACCAACCCGGAAACAAGGTCCGGTGGGACTACAGAAGACGACAGGGACACAGCGATTTGAAACGCAAGCTTCTTTGTTCCCCATTTGGTTTCAAGCTTTTCCAGATCTGAACTTTAGAACCTCTGTTTCTATCAATTAGATGATTATTATGATTTAGCAGGAGGATTAAAAGTCTCCGTCTTCATCGCCGCCGTCAAAATCGTCTCCTCCGGCATCAAGTTTCTGGCGACACCATGAAACATCTCTATGTATTACGAATCTTGGGAGCATCTGGATTGACGAAAACGATAGTCGTTGGGAATCTTTAACCTAGAACGGATCTAGAGCTAGACCCGATTTCATCAAATCTGGCAATTAAAGCCGAAGTAGAGGCAAGAGAAGGCGGCGATTGTGGTGGCTAGGATTTCCTGCGTTTACAGCCGATGCTACCTCTTTACTTGGAGTTGGTGACACCGGAGAAGAGAGAAACAGAGGAGGAAATCACTTTTCTTTTGTTGATGGTCAAAGTCATTGATCAACGGTAGACAGAGGAAAGTGAAAACTCAGTCTATAATCTCAGGCCAGAAACTATGTCCGGCAAGAGAGCCTGTAGTTTTCAGGATTTCCTTGGTGCTCTTCCTACAAAGTTTAATTATTGCAAGGTATAAAGTTTCTACCTCAACGTCCATAGATGTTTGGATTGGTGGTAATGATCTTGATTATGTGATTAATTGTCTTTCATCTTGACAATACAAAGTCCAACATCGAGCTTCCTAATTTGGTGAAGTCCAAAACACATCTACGAAACATCTTTATTGATCAGAATTACTAAAAGCCTCATGAATAGTATGTGGAACCCTTTTTTGATTAAGTGACTGCTTCAAAATGAATTTTCTCATGCTAAAACCAGAGTTTCATGATTTATGCTTCAAACCATAATGTAAGGTCAACTAAAGTTATGTTGATCACGTATGGAGTATACCATCTTTTGTTTTTAAAGATTAAACCATCTCTATGATTTCAAAATCTCCATCCTAAAATATGAAAAAGTGACATTTTTTTCCTTTAGAGACGGATCCGTAAAATAGTGAAGATTATTGCAAGTATGATTATTAGTTTTTCCAATACAATAACAAACAGAAAAACAAACCAAAATCATATGTACCTTAAAATAAGGATAAAATTCTGTACTCTCTCTAACTTTTATAGTTACCATGAGGTTGGGCTTGGCCATCAAACTCGGAGCAATTATATTTATTGTCTTTAAAACTTTATGAAAACTTGTGCTAGTTGCAAACTTTGATCTTTTGAAAGTATTTTTCGTGTGACAATATCTCGAAGTTTGGCCGACAATGATTAGAAAAGTGGCAACCACTTCTTCACCATATATGAATCTTGTAACTTTCAAATATGTTTTTTCTCCAGTAAAATCGCATCACTTGAGAAACACATCTGGATACATACGATATATCTGTCGAAAATGGTAAGGATCTTCTTGCAACACTTTGTGTATATAATCATATCCAATTCTTGTGATGGGCCGTCGAACTGGATTCTCGATATAACTTGTAAAATTGAAATATTGATGTGCAATCAATGTTTGTGCCAATTCAATCATTGTCACTAACAAATGCAAAACTTTTGTATCTAAATCTTCGTCGTCTGTTTGTTCTTTTGTAGTTTCAGTTTCTTCATTTTCATCAAGCAATCTTAGAAAAATAAAACACAAAAGTCAATTAAAAAGTATGTTTGAGTGTGTTTATATCTAATAGGAATATAAGACCAACCGATTAATGACCAGAAATTTCTTTGATTGCTTCTCCTATGTTATTCTTTCTTTTCTCGACTTTTCTTAAATTAGCTTCTCTTTATTGTCTTTCTTCTCTTTGTTGTATCAAACTAACAACCTGAGTGCTTATCCCAATCATTTCATTAACAGTCTTCTCCATTCGGCTTCCATCCATCCTGGAATTACTAGTCTCCACATTCACCACCTTTAGCTCTCTTTTTAGGAGGTAACTTTTCGGATGAGCATTTTGTGCTTTGTAGCAAAGGTGAACCCCAAAACCCCGATGCTTGAGATCCATCTAATTGAAACAGGTCATTATCTTTGGCTCCAAAAGTTTGTGCATCAGTATCATTCTCTAAAACAATAGCATTTTTTTTCTGTAGCTAACCCCTTGCTCAAATATCATCTATAAATCCTCATAATCTTCAAAAGTTTCATCACGTATATTTTTCTATTTAGATGTGCCTATAAAAAATATAAATATATATAAAATAAATTACTAGTTTAAGAAAATATTTTAATAAAAAAGGTTTGAACAAAAATCTATTAAGCTTTAGAAAAATAAAGTTACATTTTTGTATTCATCCCACTCTTGGCTAGGAGCTGTAAATTTTTTCGATACAGAATCTCATCCAAATCCAGAACTAAACGGACACGCTCTTGCATACTATTATAACGAATTTTCAAACCCCTAATTCTGCTTCCATAATGTTTATAAGTTTTTTTGCACCCAAGTGTGACATTCAAAACAAGTAAAATCTTTTTATCCACTGTCATCTTGCTCATACAACTATTTTTTATCACTCCACCCTTGTTTGACACCATCTAGGAGGAGTCGTAACAACACTATGGTTTCTCCCATATTGCAAGCTTCATATCCTCCTTTTCCCCTTTTTTGTTAGTTGTGAATCTTCCATTATAGTTCTGCTTAAATGACACCCCGTTATACTTTTAGTAAAATAGCATATTTAACAAATATATATTATTGTATTAGAAATATTTTTAATAATAACTATTATATTGTATCAAAAAATACTTTACTTACTATGTAGTACATTATATATATATATATATATTTATTTATTTATATTTATGGATACATATACGTGTGATATTATTACTTAGCTTTTACTAGAAATACAATATTGCATTTAAATACCATATAATTACTACACATATATATTATATTACATATATATATATTATACAACTTGTAATTTAAGACTATGTAAATGCGAAAATAAAAACTTATAATTATAATAATACGAGCCGACTCTAGGACATTTGTTACCCTTTCACCATCTTGTACATAAGATTTATGAGAACTTTAATTTGTTAACCAAAAAACTAATAGTATGCTTTTATTTCAATTTTTTTTCTTAGGTCTATCACAAAAAAAGCATGTCAATAAACAGTTTTTGTATAACTCATGAATTGCAAAACTAAAAACAACAACTTACATGTTGTTATGCAGAAATGATGTTGTTATCTAGAAGTCAGATGATACGAGATAGAAACATACCTACAAAATATCAAAGAAAAGTTAGATTTAAGATCAAAACATACAAAATTTGTCATGAACAATTGAAAATATGTGCATAAAAATTTATTATACTAAAGCAACAATTACTATAGTTTGCAAAGAGATCTTCTTTTTCAAGTTGCATTTTTTTGTGTGTGTTTACTCTACTTGTTCATTTCAAGTAATATAGAAAACTTATACGATCAAATAACTTCAACCACCTATATTTGTTTTCAACTAACCCTCATAAATCTCTCATAACCTCCCTCATTTAATGAAATTTAGATGGACCATTTTATCCTTAATTGAATAAGCATTAAAAAAATTAAAACATAAAATTTTTAAAACGCAAATATGAGAGAGCCCGCGACTGGCCCATAACACTATCCAACACTTTCTCACTCTTCTTTGTGTCTCCTCTTTCAAGACATTTCTCTTTGCCACAATTTTTTTTTGATTTTTAAGGTTGTTCCTTCTTATTATTTTTTATGTTTCTTTCTCTGTTACTAGAGAAGACTTATTCTTTTGGTCAATTTCAACAATGAAATTTTGGTGGGTTTTTTGTTAGAATCCATTAGGTTTTCAGATTTTGGATATCTTTAATCCAAGTTCAATTTCAGGTTGCTTGTATAGGTTTTTGTTGAATCCGTGAGTAACCCAAGATTATTCGTATGTATTAAACTTGTTATCTTAGTTTAATAGGGTGTTAGATTCCAGATTATCGTCCATTTTACAGGTTGAATCGTGAAATCGTGTGTAGAACGTGATAGAAATTGTACGACTTGTACCACTAGCACGACTCGTACAACAGGTACTACTCATACAACTTGCACCACTGGTACAACTCAAACATGCTAATTTGGTTTATTATTCTTTTTCAGAGGAAAATGGATAACAATCGTGGCATAGTCATACATTTTGATTACGGAGGATATTATTCAGAAGAAGGAGATGATGTACGATGGAATCGAAAAGACCAACATATTTCAACTTTAGTGATGAAGGGAACTATGGAGGAGGTCACATATGCTCGATTAGTTGATAGAATACGAACAAAGATTAAGGTAGATGAAGCTACAACGAAGGTTCAACTGAGTTATATTTCATTGACTGTGCATCCTAAGAGACACTCGTATATCATGGATGATGAAGATGTTTTAGGATATTTAATGGAAGTTGATAAAATCAGCGTCGGAGTATTTTGCATGTTGAACTCTCCGAGTTCGTAATTGATGATGATATTGTTGCTCGTAACACCGATCATGAACGTTCTGAACAGTATTAGCAGTTGGCGATTGTTCCTCATATTTCAGATGGTGGAATTGATCTACGTGATGAAGTGGGTTACATGGATAATTCTGATATGCATGACGACGTTGATGTACAAGAAGATGTACAAGAAGATGTACAAGTATATGTATAAGAAGATGTACAAGTAGATGTACAAACATATGAGGTTGTAAATATTGAATGGGAAGATGGTATTGATATGGCTTTAGGTCAGCGATTTAGAATTAAGCAGGAAGTGAAAGATTTAGTGGAAAAAGCTGTTCATGAGAACTTTTTCGAAGTTGCTACAATCAAGTCGACACGTACGCTATACATGTTAAAATGTCTCGGAGAAGGATACAAATGGACTATACGAGTAGGAAAGCTGAAGAATTCAGACTTGTTCTCGGTTAGAACATAACATAAGATGCACACTTGCTCCCGGGTATCTACAGCTACAAGCAGAAATAGAAGAAAAGGCATCCCACGATTGGTTACATCTGTGGTGTATGATGACTATCCGGGTCAATTTAAGACTCCAACTCCAAAAAGTCTCATCGATTTGGTTCGAGGAAGACGTGGTGTTAAGGTTTCATATTCTACTGCTTAGAGAGGGAAAAAGCAAGCTGCTAGTGATGTGCAAGGTAGTCCAGAGGAGAGTTTTCATAGGCTGCCTTCTTACTTGTACATGTTAGAGAAGGTGAATCTCGGTACAGTGACACAAGTGAAAGTGGAGGTGGTTCTTGAACATTGTTGAAAACAGTAGTTCCAGATGATCCTGAGATTGTGTTTCTTTCTGACAAAAATGCAAGTATCATCAAGACAATAAACGAGGTCTACCCAAAGTCGAAGCATGGATACTGCATATTTCATTTGTCTCAGAATGTGAAATCACATGTTTATGGCGTTAAAAAGAAGATGTAGTTGCAAAAAGTTTCAGAGAATGCGCTCATGTTTATACAGAGATGGAGTTCGAAAAACTAAATGGTGATTTCAAGAAAATGTATCCTGCTGCCGCTGAGTATCTGTAGGAAAGTGTTCATGAGAGCAAATGGGCAAGATGTTATTTTCCAGGAGAAAGGTACAACATAGACACCACCAATTGTGTTGAATCTCTTAATGGTATTTTTGTCGATGCAAGGAAATACGCGTTATTACCTA
Organism: Schrenkiella parvula; assembly: GCA_000218505.1. Classification (NCBI taxonomy): domain Eukaryota; kingdom Viridiplantae; phylum Streptophyta; class Magnoliopsida; order Brassicales; family Brassicaceae; genus Schrenkiella; species Schrenkiella parvula. The sequence goes on from CM001190.1 coordinate 1,820,782, forward strand.
TGATTGATATGATTATGGCAAAGATTGCTGAGTGATTTAACAAATACCAAAAAATTTCTGCTGAAGTGCCCAAGACATAGATACTGGTGCTGAGTGTGCATAATAAGTTGCATGACTTATGACCGCTTGCGAAGAAGTTAATCGTATATGAGTTAAACAGCTTTCTGCTTGAGTACAATGTGATTGGTCGCGATGGCAAATGCTATTTGGTTGATTTGAGAAGTAAAACTTGTAGCTGCAAGCATTTTGATATTGATAGATATCCATGTGTACATGCAATAGCTGCCATCATAAGACGTGCAGAAACAACAAAGGTGGAGCCTTTGATACATGATTTTTGCTCTAAGTATTACTGGATAAAGCACTGGTCATTGGCGTATTACAAGACGATTTATCTAGTGCCGCATCATTCTAGTTGGAATGTTCCCGAGGAAATACAAGCTCAATGTGTCTTACCTCTAGAATATTGCAAAAAGAAAATAAGTTACTAGATACGCATCTGTTGGGGAATATCGGAGAAAGAGTAAAAATCAACCATTTTCGCGTTGGTTTGTTGGTGAAAACTCTGGATGTTAATTGTGTTTAGTTTGTGTAATCTTTTTCTGTGTTATGGATGTTAATTGTGTTCGGTTATATGACTAAGAACAACTTGTTTTAATTTACTATGTTGTGTCTAAATACGACTTGGTATCACTAGTACCAATAGTACAACGGATACCACAGGTACCAATAGTACAACGGGTATAACCAGTACAACTCCTGTTCACTATTTTATATTTACTATTTTCTGTCTAAACATTGTTTTCATATAAAATTAGCAATAATGACATGAACATACTTCTTTATTGGATGTTTTTGACTTCTAACTTAGGCATACAAACTTAATTTTTGATATTAATAGTAATATATTCTTTTTACATCATCTGCCTTACACTTTTAAGGTTACTTAAAAAATTTGACCACTTTATTATTGAAAACACAAATTAATATATTTTTTCACATTTATGATTCAAACATATGTTAATAGTAATATAATTTCATTATTTCATAAATACAACTGAAAACATTTAATCTAAAGTAAGGTGTAACTACTTACAAAATTAAAGTACTAAAATACAACTCTTTAGAAGAGTGTACAACTAAAAACTTATGTACAACTATATGAAATTTTTACAGCGCACATTTTTAACATGAAGAATTGTTCGGTCCACATTTTTATTATTTAAATATTATTTAATAATTTTTTTCTATTTTTATTTAAAAGAACAATGTTGAGTTATATTTAGTAGTACTAGTTGTACCTAAAAACAAAAATGCAACATATATCTCAAGCAAAACAACACCAACCGCACATAAACAAAATACCACATAAAACCATTATAAGTTCCAGTTGCAAAATATGTCAAAGTGTGAAGGATTAATTTTACCATAAAACAAACAACCATCTTCTCACTTAGGAACATAAGCAGAAATCTGATAGTGTGAAGGATTTATAATCCTCAAAGGTCTTGGAGACTTAGTCGACTGCTTCTTCTTAGGTTTTTTTGCAAATGTCTTGAACTTTTGGCGTTTTGGTTGAACTTTTGACGTTCCGGTTTCACGAGCAGCATCTTCAACACCTGCACATATGAACATAAAAATTTCTGTAAGAACTTAACTAATACATATGAACATAAAAATTTCAACTGCGCATAACAATAAAAATAAAAGTTTCACCTTCTTGTTGTCTTTTCGGTTCTTCTTCTGCAGCAGTACCCTCCTCCTCCTCCGCAGCAGCAAGCTCATCCGCAGCAGCAGCAGGCTCATCCGCAGCAGCAACAGGCTCCTCTTCCTCCACAGCAAGCTCCTCCTCCGCAGCAGCAGGCTCCTCCGCTGGATCCTCCTCCGCAGCAGCAGTCTCCTCCGCCGGATCCTCCTCCGCTGGATCCTCATGATTAGTTAACACCCATAGTTCATCTCTTTCATTCATCTTCTCGTTAATATATGCTTCAACAGCTTCCATCCTCGTATCCAGATTAGTGATATGCGCATTAATTTCCTTAAAACCTTCTTCCATCGACTTCATCATCCACTCCATCTGCTCTCTAAGAGTTCCATGAGTAGCTGGATTTTTCTCCATGTTTTCTGTCTCGGCTTCATGCTCGGGTTCAGGCTCAGGTTCAGCCTCGCCACTTCGTCTTGCAACATCTAAGTCGCAGAGATCCTCCCAATAAATCCTCCCATTCTGCCTCTTCAGAATCAGATTCCAATCAAATACGATAGGGTCAATAGCGTCTTCTTCCTCGTCATTCTCCATGATGCGAGCCATCATACTCGTCTCTTTACCCTCTGGTTCTAAAATACTGCAGATATCCTGCACATATAAACAAAAAAATAAAACAGATATCAGAAAACAAGTAAAATAGATATCAGAAAACAATTAAAACAAATATCACAAAACAAAATTACTTACATTGTTTCTTCCAATTGCGTGATAAATTTCTCCTAGATTATATCATGTCGTCTTTATATCTTTGAACCTCTTTTTGCAAAACCTTGGACAATCTATATCACATTTTCGTACGTCTTCTCGAAACATCTTCTTCGGTGATGATATGCATCCAAAAGCTAAAATCTACAAATAAAATTACACCAAGTTATAATAGTGCTTATCCAGAAATCTGATTATACTAATTTATACAAAATAATAAAATTTACCTCGAAAGGCAATATGAAATCAGATAATGTCCAAGAGCTTTGCACCGAGCCTTTGCAATGATTCATCAGATGAAAGATCTCACATATACAATCATCAAAAGTGTATCGTCCCCATGGAAACGTTTTACAAATATCGAGATCATCCACGACTCTTAGTAAGAAATGCTCTATGTGTCATTTGCTTCTGTTTTTTCTGCTCCTAATCACAGTGACTAAAAAGAAAAGAACATCCATTCTTAAACTATCATTAGTTGCGTCTTCCATTGACACCAACTTATCTAACACATTCTGGACTGTCAGTTTTCTACATCCACCAAAATGCCTATCTATAAATCTATAACTCCCTACATTTTCATAGTTCTTAGGGTAGGAGTGGCAGTCTAATCCGCTAATAAGACCATGTTCCCTAATAGAATAGCGAATAGGAACCCCATTGACTACGAGCCAAGCTTCCCTACACTTATCTACACACGCTGCGCGAACAAGCAATATCCACAAACCCATTATTTTTGGTTTTTCTCCATAACCATGTGGACTATGTGTTTAAATAGGGAGTGATTTACTAACCATTTCCACTCGGGAGATTTCAACTCAGACTCCGGTCCTGGAAGTTTTTCTATTATGGCCATGGTTTTGAAAGGCTCACACCTTGTTTGGATCTTAGGGTACTTTAAAAATTTGTGTGTTTGAAGTAAAAACCCAAAGGTTGCATTGGTTCGATATCCTGCAATAGAAACACAATTTTTGTAAGCAGTGGTACACAGTTGTATCAAAAATCAAGTATACACAGTTGTACCCAGTTGTACCTAGTTGTACACAGTTACACCGAGTTATACACAGTTACACCGTGTTATACATACACCCTAAAATTCCGATTTTTGCAAGTTATACCCAGTCATACGTATGCATACACAGTTGTACTGAAGTCCTAGTTGTACATAGTTATACACATTTATTCACAGTTTTAACCAGTTGTACATACACCCTAAATAACGATTTTAATAGTTCTACTAATTCTATTTCCAGTTCTACATAGCAAATATCGATCCTAAAAACATTCAAGCTTCATTTACATACCACTTGCGATAGAGAAATTGTGTATGAGTCAATAGCTCCTGGAGACAGAGTTGGCGTAAATGGAGATGGAGATGGCGCCAGCGTAAATGGAGATGGCGCCATTGATGGATGCGGAGGCGCTGGCATAAATGGAGATGGCACCGGCGGTGGAGGCGGAGGAGGATCCCGAGCCCGACGTCGAACCCGAGAAGAACTAAGTTCTTGAGGATTAGGCTTTGATTTTTTATGAGGCGGCATAATTTGGGGATTTTGGAGAGATAACCAGAGAAAGAAGAACCTGAGAATTTTCGCAACAGAAACGTAAAAGGGGAAAAAAGGAGAAGGAAAGAAGGGTTTAATCCAACGATTAAGTTTAGAAAGAATGAGTCCTGGGTTGGGCTGGGTTTAGAAATCATTGGGCTAGGTTTAAAAAAATAAGAGAAATGGGTTGGGTTTGGGTCAAAAATAGGTTTAATCTATGTAATTTTAAAGAAATTTGATGGGTATAAACGTGAAACACTAGTTTTCATTTTTAAAAAAATAACAATTAAATTAGTTTTTATCGCAAGGTTATTTGAGAATATTTTAGATTGTGGGAGGTTATGCTAGATTTTGACCTGATCTTATAGCGTGGAAAATTAGAAATTAGAACAACAATAACATAGGCTAAGCAAAGATCTCCAAATTAAGAACACCAAAAATATTAAAAACTATCTAAACTATGTAGAATTGAAAAGCAACATGCCAAATCCAAGAGGATAGAAGTGCAACTAACAAGACCTAATCCTTGATTGGTGACAGAGGACAAGACATGGCCAAGATTAACCCCAGTGGCGATAACAACAAGAAGCATGCTAAGCAGATCCATGATCAAAACGACGACTGAACAGAAACTAGCTCTACCGGGTGTAGCATATCGGATCCCTAATCCCCTTTCTCTTCTTCTTTTTGATCGAATTCCTAATCCCTTTTCATTAGATTCAAAAGCCAAAAAAAATGAGTACGATATCACAAAATAAAGCTAAAGAGCCTAACCAAAGTGATAAAAGATCCAATCAAAGTGCAATCATCAATTGGAAAACTTAAATTTTTTGCCTCACTAAATTAATTTTAAAAAATCCTCATATTTACTTGAAAACTAAAAGAATAGAATTTATAAACTTAATCAGTACCAAATAAGTACAAATCACAGAAAATAGGACTATTGACGGTACCAGTTTAACAATTTCTAAAAACTAAAAATTCTTACAATACCAAAACAATATAACTAAGGAGAGATAAACTTGTTTTATCTTTTGGATTAAAAAAAGAAAATATCTAGATTTTTTTTTAAGTCTCAATGACAGCCCATAAAATTTTGGATCCTAAGGTCATCTCTCTAACAAGGAGTTCTAAGTTAAAAAAAAGGAGAGAGAAGAAAAAATTATAACAACTAGAAATGTTTTTGAGAAACGGTTAGATATATCCTTTAGATACTACATAGACACTTGTTATTTAACTAGAATTATGTCCGTGCTACGCGCGGGTGATATAATTTTTTTTTAAATTGATATATATCACATTGTATAAAAGTTTTTTCTGCACAATTGGTTGTTAATTTTGTTTTTGGGTTCTGGCTTTTTTTTTTCTTATGGTGTTGGAATAAATGGTAGGATATTGAAACTTGAAAATTGGTTTAATGTTTAAACCTTAAAAACTTAAAATATCTTTAAAGATGACAATTTTTGTAGATACATGAAACCTATCCAAAAATAAAATCAAAATCAATAAAAAAGCATGAAGAAAATGTTATAGCATCATTCATGGCGTTTCTACTGGTCCTTTTACGGGAGATTTAGCATCATTCCATTGGTGTTTTCCAAAACGTTTTCTCATTTCTTCTTCGGAAGCTTTTTATTGCAGGTATGGATTTGTCAAAGTAAAATTTGGTGTCTAAGGTCGTTTCCCGTACTAATCTTCCTGCATTATTTCAAAATTTGTATTAGCAAAGTACATGTAGATACATTATCGATTTGTGAATATTAGATTAATATACATACTTTTTGTTTATTTTGGATTTATATGTGTGACCAAAACGGTTGAGAACTTCCGTTCCTTGATTCTTGAGAAGTGACGAAAGTTGAGTGCATGTTTATCCGTTATATATAGCTTCACCATTGGAGATCTAGAAGGGTTTGATGTTTTAAATCTGCGTACGGGAAAAAATAATTTTTTTTTTTGTGTGTATACCTGTCCAGTTACAGTCCAACGATAATTTCTGAATCATCTTGGAGGTTGTACTGGATGTTTTCTTGTATCATGCGTATCTTGCCAACCATATTTTTTTGTTGGTGATTAGTCTATCAACATAAATTGGATTCGAAATGAAAAAAAAAATCTGGGCCTTTCGAAAATCAGTAATGTTATGGACCTTTTTTCCTAATATTTATTTTCTAATTAAAGTCCAAAATGTGGCCCATTTTTTCTGAGTATACCACGTGACAATTGCAGAAAGCCTTTTTTTTGCTGAGGTGCGGCTTTCTGGAGTCCAAATATTATTATAATTAGTGGTGAGTTTTTTTACAAAACATTTAAATTTAATTATACAATTTAATTATTAATATATATAATGTTAAAACCTCCGAGTCTCTTAACCGTTAGAGATGCTCTAAGCGGCCGCTTACCATGCTTATGCCATGGGCCATGTCTGCATCCAGTCCTCACCTATATCTATTCTAAAGAGAAAGATATGGATAGAGAAGAGAAGAGAAGAAGAAGATCACACAACCACATATCTGACTTCTCACAAACGAAGTAGGCGACACACGACTGAATCGAGGATACGCCTGGTCGATTTCACGCTTTGGTGGCTCCTCTGCGTTAGCTCGACGGCGGCCATGGCCAGGGTTTTGGTGTTTTGTGGTTTTATAAGGAAAATAGAAAAAATATCATAGGGTTATCTCTTTATGGACTGTTGGCAAATGGCCTTACTCTTCATATTTTTGTTCTTGGATGTTATAATATAATAGGGTCTAAAAAAAGAATATTTTTTTTGTTTGGACTTATGACGGGCTATATACAAACAATATTTTCTTGTCGTGGGTATGTGACGGATCCTATCACTGATCCAATAAAATTTATTATTTTATAATTTATTATTTTATAATTTATTAACTTATATAGGTTTCACTGTACGTGATAAAAGTTTACTTATTTTGTGTATATTTCCACATGTATTACACATATACTCTCTTTAGCATAGGATCTATAGTGTGAAATAAACACATATAATATCTACACACTCTCATTAGTAATGATCATCCAATTCCACAATCCAGCGTCCTCTATCATTTTTGAACCGAAACATTAATCAACAAACTCAATCACCCATGAGCTTCCACCTTATTGTGGTAAAGTTGGATTCACTGCATCATTTATATCTGGGCTTCTGTCTTATGGCCCACGAAAGTCAATGGTCCAAGACTCCAAAAGTACCAAAACCAATCTAAAATTATATTCTCTTTAATACTAAAAATAAAAATGGGAAACAATGTGCAATAATGATATATAGTTGCTTCAACTACTTCTTGTCCAAATGGATCAGCCATTTGACTCATTAAAGAAGACAGCCATAAGTTAGATAGCATCGCAACTCTCTCCATTTTTCATTAACATGTCAACATCATCAACTATTTCTCGTAAACGTAACCAATTTCACATACGTCTTACCAAACTTATTAAGACAACTACTTTCTTACTTGTTAAACAACCAAACTTTTTATTACATTTGTAGAAAATGTTTATAATCTTCTGTCTCGTCTTTGCATCCGACTTTCTCTTTAGAGGATTTTATCATAATTTTTTTTTTCTGAAAACATTTTTATCTTAATTTTTTGTCATCCGATGTTTGGTAGGAATGTTGAAACACTATTTTAAAACGATAAATAATAACTTGTTCATCTTATTTCTTTTGCAGTGGACGCAATTATGTTCACCATTCACTCTTTTTTTTGTAACGTAAGCAAACAAAACACACCCACTTAAAGAAAACAATTTGGCCATGTGTTGTCCTTGCTATGTCACATGCATTACTATCATTTACATATATGACCAATTTTTTTGACATCACATATATTACCGATTGAAGAACTATATATATATAGAAAAAACTAATCACTACCAAAAATAAAAATGTTAAAAAGAATTTTTTTTTTGAAATTAACTAGTTGTTTATTATTTGAGCATTATACCACATCTGATTAATTTATTTGCTACACTGCAAAGATATATATATATTTTTCACTTGTATACATTTTTTAACTAAGTGTTATTTATATTTATTCGTGGAGATATATATATATATACCAAATAATTATAAAATATGTAAAAATATAGTATTACCAAAAATTTCTAGAATTTGAAAATTATTGTGAAATTAGTATTTCTTACGTTAGACGAGAAATAAAAAAATTGAAAATTATAATTCATGAAATATGAGTTCTTATCTCTATAACCCCTAAATATTTATCCTAAACAATATTTTAGAACTAACAAGTTATAAAATGATATTTGTATGCAATTTCTGAATATATTTGGAAATTTATACTATAAATTTTATATTCATACAGCATTTCATTGATTCTTATAACTCTTCTTAAGGACTTATACAAACTATAAAGGTAGTTCAAAATTTATAAAATTTTATATAATTACAGAATTATGGGTTCAGTCAAACCAATGAGGTTTTAGATCGAAATGAAATGTCTATTCTCCTGCACAGGTATATAGTAGACAGAATGCGAGTAATCATATAATGATAAAAAATATAAGAAAAATATACATATCGAAAAGTCATAGAATATAATTATTTATGAAATTGATGAATTATAAAACTGTGGAATATAGTATAAAATTACCAATATACATATAAATACTTTTTAGATGAATATTATATTTCAAAAATTATTTGATAGAATGTAAAGAATATCAAAAGTATATTTAAAATTTTAGAAGTTGTGACATCTTTCAAATATTAATAAAAAATTGTATAGTCATGAGGTTATCATTGGATGCAAGCCATGAAGACTCAAATCACCACTTAACTCAGTCACCATTGACCAAAGCGCATTGAATTATCCTCATAGCCACCGGACCCTATTCCATCCAACCAAAGATTGAAGTGCACATTCCAGCCACCACACAATCTATCTCGAGACGTTAAAGATCCAATCTAAATCAAAATGGACCCATCCAATTGCCCAAAAACACTCAAACGGATCTACTCGAGTTCATTAAGGATATTCCCAATATCAAAGCATCCATCACTTATTTCTCTCATATTAGGTGGACTATTCAAGGTATTCAAAGGTCTATTGCACCTAATCATGCCAAGATATATCACTTACACCATTTTATTTAACTAAAATCATTTGTATCAAAACCAGTTATTGTCTTCAATCATTCCATGGGTTCATGCTACAAAAGGCGACCCTTTAGACTAGCAAAAAGGTTTACATTCCATGGTTAAATCAATGGAAGTAAAGCTTCTCACACAAGCTTCTTATTCGACCCAGTTCTAAATTTCTATCAAATATCAAAACTGGTTTGTTTTTACATATTCTATACTTTACTATTTTCTAATAATTTTTTTATATGTTTTTAAAAGAATGATTGATTTTTAGCTCAATATCTATAAAATTCAATGCTTTAGGATTTTTAAGATTAATTTTTAGGAAATACATATATTTTAGACGAAAATAAACCAAATTTGACGTTTTGGAGTTTGGACAGTTTTGCAGCATTAGAAGTTTCATTAGATAGAGGATTGTCCACCATTAGATCTTTCTAAAAATTGGACTAGCTGAATATATTACATTTTATCTCTTAGTGGTTTGAAGCCAATTTAACGGTTAAATATGAAGATATGTCCAAAATAATGAAAAGTGGTATGTTTGGCATCGAAGCAGAGTAAGTAGAGGAAATCAACAGCGATCGATCCTTAATTGACCTTATTTAGGTTGATCAACTGGTCGATCAGTGCCTCGGGAAAAGCAGAGACGACTCATCGACCGCACGATCTACTTGCACACAAAGTGATCGACCATTCAGGGGTACTAATCGACTGATAACCTCTCTCGAATTGCAAAAAAAAGTTTTCAAAAGTCTCCAAAAAGACACAAATATAATAGGGACAAACCACCTGCTACACCTATAAAATCACAAGAAGAGCCACAAAACTGAAAAAAAACACAAGCTTTTACACAGCCACAAAAAGCTCTTTGTTCTTTGTTTACTTTTCATTGTTTGGTTACTCTATTTGCTTTGGTAGAAGATTTACATTCTTTGTCCATTACAAAAATTGTAGTTTTGAACCCTAATCTCTTTGTTTTCAATAAGATGTCTTTTATTACTCTTACATTTGTTTCTTTTATCATGAGTGAGTATTGTTCATCATGGTTTGGTAGATAGATTTTTTTTATAAGGTGGTGCATTTTGTAGGTAAAAATAGTCATCTCTTTAATCATGTTCTTAATGCATATTGTTAAATTGATCATTTAGCTATGACCTAGGAAATCATTGCTTGAACATCATTTGGTTTTTGGTCTGATGGATTAAATATGCTATATCTTTAGAACACTAGCACCGTTTCTAAACATTATTTAGTGAACATATCAAATTTGTATTTTATTAATGTTCTATTGAATTTGCTTGCTTAGGAAACATATGATTTAGATTAATTAGGATAAGTCTATTTTAGGCCACGAGAGTGGAACTATTGAATAATTGTATTTCGAGTTCTAGGATGAAATGTTTTATGTGTGCATCTAGTTGTTGATGTCTGAATAGTCTACACCATAAATCACCAAAACCATAAATTGTATTTAGGTTTAGATCTATTTTTAATTCTAAAATAATTGTGTACACCTTTCTTGTGGATTCGATACCTTAAGAACTATCTTCGATTGATGTTCACTTCTAGCTTAAATGTGGTTGGAACAATCAAGCATTCATAAAAAAAACGGCAGCGTTGCGACTGGAGAATTGCAGTGACATTAGTTTTTGAATTGAGATTCTAGTCCAAGTCATTTACTTATTTTATTTTATTTTTTGTTCTACTTGTGTTTCAAGAACTACTACCTAGGAGACTCGATAAAATCAAACCATATCCGTATGCCATACCATTCCACCAAGAGAGAAAAACTTTGGACATGATAGTTACTTCTCAATCGAACCAAGCCGTTTTACTCTTTTGTCTCACCAACTTCTACAATAGCACTTTCACCAAGCTCTTTAGCGTCCTTCACCATTCGAGCAATGCAGAAGATGATACAAGTTAAGTTGTCTCAGTTTTATTTGGAGAATCCTCTCTTCCCAAACCATGTTATGGGTAAAAATAGGTTCAACAATCATATATAAAAAGAGAGTCACTCTGGAGAGTGAAGGATATTAATATTGGGTCATGGACGTGAAAAAAACTGCTGAAATTTAGAGAAACCGCTAAGATTTTCTGTTTGGTACAAATAAGGAATGGAGAAAACAATTCTTTTTGTTTCGACAACTGGTCATCGTTGGGGAGAATTTTCAGTATCATTGGACCACGAGGACACACTAACATGTGATTTCTTGTTCATGCTACAGTGGCGATAACACTGCAGCAATAGAGAATTATAGGTCATAGAGCAGAAAACCTCAATGCGATTGAAGCTGAAATACGGAAATTGTGCAGTGGTGACCAAACCGGAGAGGATATTGTTCTTTAGAAATCAGCAGAAGACAAGTTTATAAAGAATTTCAGCTCAAAAAGTATTTAAAAGCTACTGAGACAGAACAGCCCGAAGATAAACTGGTATAATGGTGTTTGGTTCTCTTTCGCACCACCTAAATAATAATTTCTTACATAGCTGGTTCTACACAGTCAACTGGCAACGGGATATAGAATGCACAACTGGAATACAGGCCAAAGAACAGATTATTGTTTAGGTGGCTATGGAGTAGAGACACGAAGTCACATATTTTTTGTTTGCAGTGTCTCATTGCATATACGGACACAATTGGTTACAAATCTCCTATCTCGAGACGTCTCTCTTGATTGGAACTGGTTAATGAAGCTCCACTATAATACAAGTTATGAAAAGTAAGGCTCTTCCTCTTCAGATATGTTTTCCAATCCAATTTGTATCATATTTGGCTCGAGCAAAACAATCACATGCACGGAGAAACACCTCTCCGTGTTGCAGGCATTGTTAAACTCATCAACAAAAACGTCCGTACAGATTACAATCGGTGTCCAACATGGGAAATGAGACCTACACTGGGGGTCTAATCAGATGGTTTGGGTTCACCACTCCAAATTTAAATAGCCATGATTCTTTCAAAAATTGTCAACTTTAATATTTTTTAAATGTTTTATCACGATAGAGGTTACATTCATTATAAAAAGTGTCTTTTTCTTTTGTTTGAATATAATTTTACATTCGAATCAGAAAACGAAGATTGACAATGTGACTTCTCAAGCTCAGAAGATGGATGAACAGCTACAATTCTTTGAACAAAAGTTGAAGTTTTTTTACTTTATATTTTGCTAGTTTTTTTAATAGGATTCTACTATATTTTTAATAAAAAAATAATTTTTTTTGGGGGTAAATGTCCTTGTTTTCAATGTTTTTGGAGTTTTAAACGTGTATGCAAAAAATACATATGGTTTAGACAAAAAGGAATTGAATTTGGACACTTAAGGGATTGCACAACTTCCAAGGATCAAATATTTTGCATCAGATGTGACAACATATAGCCAAAGACGTTAGCTTTCATCTCTAAGTTTTTTGAGGATAATCCAATAGTTTTATTTATTTTTCAAATACTGAAGACTAGTTTGTTGGACGTCGAACTGGGGCAAGTAGAGGAGCACAAGTGATTAACCAATATATAATGACCTAACCAGGCTGATCACCTGGTCGGTCACCCTCTTCAGAAAAATTTAGGGGGGAAATGATCAACCAGTCCATCGACCTATACTGTGGGTGATTGACAGATCATTGAAGGTGACTGATCGATCACATGGTGGTCAACCAATCCCTAACTCGAAAAAATGAAAATTTCTATATTTTTCAAAGATCTTCTCTAAATCGTCATCAATTCGTCATGCTTCCTCCTACACCTAAAAACAATAAGAAGAGCCACAAAATTAACACAAAAGGCCTCCACAAAATCCACAAAATAGTTCTTTACTATTTTTCTAGTTGTATTGCTTTTGTTAATCTATTGCTTTTGGGGGAAGATTTTCATCTTTTGTTCATCATAAAAGTTGTAATTCAGAACTTTAGTCTTTCATTTATTTCATTATGAATCTTTTCTGTTGCTTTTTTTGTTTCTTTGATTTAATATGTGTGAGTAATTATCTTTTTGGGAATATGAGTTTCTAAGGGGGTTTATTCATGGTTTGGTATATAGGTTTCAATTTCTAGAGTGACACAATCTGTAGATAGAAATACTTCTCTGTTCAATTCTATTTTTAATGCATGTTGTTTAACCAATCATTCAACTTTGATTTGGGAAAGTCATCTACATGAATGTCATATGGTTGATTGGCCCAGATTGAATTGAATAGGCTAATATGATTAGATGCTAGTGCATTTTATAACCATATTTAGTGTACAAATCAAACATGTTTGCATCTCTGTGTTCATTGAATATATTTGCTTACGAGAGTAATATTTAAATTTAATTGCATAAGTCAATTCTAAGCCTCAAGAGTGGAGATAATCAAATTACAGTGTTTTGAGTTATAGAAATGAAAGTATCTTTTTTTTCTCTAGTTTTAGATATCTGGATAGTCTAAACCATAAACCCTCATAAATTTACTGAAAGCCCAACACTTTTAGTATAATTTTTTACATCAATTTTTTTGCTTTAGTCATTTGCATTAAAACCACCAAATCACATTCAGACTTAGATCTAGTTTTAATTTTAAAATCATTTTGCACTCATCTCCGTGGACTCGATTTCTAAAATACTATATTGATTGCTGACTTATTGCAGCTATATTTTTGGGGTGGAAAACCCAATCCCATCATGGAATGTAGAAGATATCAGACATAATGAGAGAGACTTATTCAGGCTGCAAAAGAAACACAAAGCTGATTTCAACTATGTGGGTAAAGTTTGACTTGCATGAAGCCACCATGGTGAATCTACAAACCATGTTGAACTATTGATGCTAGAATCATCAGGAGGAAGAACCTGGGAATTCCAAAATCTTGATTCAAATATTGATTATCTTCATGATTAAATCACAAGAAAAGCTGAGCTTATTGATTTAGAAGATATATGAAGTATATGTTCGTAAAGACAAGCTTGAGTTGCAAGTAACCACACTTGCTTGGATGGTTGACACGATTTTTTTCTTAGTAGGAGAGGAAAACAGATCTGAAGTTGAGATCAACATGATTGATTGGATATGATATGAGCATGATCGGCCTTGATCCGACCGACCCGATTGTCCCGGACGAGCCTCAAATAGAGCTGAATTTGGAAATTGAAGATCCTAACGACCAAATAAAGAATGGAGACAATTTCTCTCGACCAAGTGACCATGGAGAACAAAGGGGTCGTGCCAAGACACCCTTAGGATGGACTGATTTGGGAGATGATGGAGAAATCCCACTTATCGATCAAACCGGACCCGTAAAGGTCGGACTCGACCAACTTAAGACAACAGGATAATTTATGCGACCAAGTTGGGCCAATAACAAGATCAAGAGCTAAGAAGATTAAGGAAATGTTGGGCTTGACACTTACACAAATTTGGACCGAGAATTTACCTTTGGGTCGAGGTCAGGAAGAAACATCAAATTCCTTAAACCTTTTAGAGATGTTTGATCTGGCCTAAGTCTTTAAAGAGTGGCCCAATTGCACGTCCAAGAAGAGAAGAAACCACACAAGTAGGTTGACTGTCCCGCGTTTAAAACCTTAGTTAATTTCGCAATTAAACATGAAATGGCTACCTTTTCATTTTCTCTTTGTTTTTACTATTTGCTTCAAACACTTGTGACTTCATTTTGGAAGTTAGAAAATCATTTTTCAAGTTTCTTTCTTCTTGTTTTTGAGAACAAGTTCTTTTGTTCCTTTGGAACTTTCGATCTTTGAGTGAGTTCATCCAAAAATCATCGGTTTATTAAGTGTAACCCACAATACTTGTGTGGCCGTTCCTTGACTGAAGGCTTGGTTAAGCGGTCTTTGACAGTTCAGGTGATAGGATTAAACCCTATTGTTGGTGCTGCCTACTTATTCAACCGGATGTTTTACCGCCTTACAAGTTTGGAACGCTTGTCAAGATTGATCAGGTGTTGGATTTCACTCCCAATATTAGTTCTATACGGTCAAATCCTTGCCTAAGCATTATCAACTTACCATCTTTGAACGAAAATCTTGGAATGATCTCGGTCTAGTAGGCTTGGATCGCATCAGGATCCTAGATAGGGAGCTTGACTTTGATTCATCTGATTCTGAGTTTGTTGCTTTGTTTATTCCAAAGCATGGAGAAACCAAATTCTTAGAAAAGCTACACCTTATTTGAGAAACAAGGATGGAGAGTTCCACTTACCTACAATTTTGAGAAGGTAATGGTACCTTTTGACAGATTTCTTTTGGAGATGCAGAAAAAAAAAAGAAGAGATCAAGGAGATATTCAGTGACATAATGCACTAGACGAACCCACTAATGACAATGTTGATCAAGAAAAATGCCGTAAGAGTGTTCATGGTTTCTTTCACCATTCAAGGGCACGATTTTGATGAAGTTGTTTACGACAAAACAGTAAGTATGAGTCATATGTGAAAGGATGCTGCATATAGGTTGGATTTTTACAAGTTTTTGCCAGCAATAAAGAAGATAATGATGGCTAATAGTTCAGTAGCAAGGGTTTTCGAAGTTGTTTGTGACTTTTTAATGCGGACCTCAAATCCAATCCTATTAAAGAGGAAGAAGAGAAGGTTACATGAGCCTTCTACCAGCTGGAGATATCAAATACACATAAAAAAACCAGCCCAAACCATGATAAGCTCAACAACTTTAAAGAAAAACTAACATGTTCACCAAAATGCAAGTATGGCCCAAAAAAATGAAGCTCACGACTTCGAGAAATAGACATATCCCAAGCCACCATAACCGAAATTACAAACCCGATGATCCAATATTATCCAATCTCGGATTTTTTCTTATTTGGATCAGTTCAGACTTATCTTTGGAATCTAGGAGACATTTCATATGATCTAGAGGGTTTTATTAAAGTGCAACATCAAGCATAGGATCAAGTGGGTCACTCCATACCTCAACTTTTCTTGTCCGGAGTCAATTAGATCAAATCTTGTACAATGAATATATTCTTTTTGATTTATTTGGTTTTAAAAACTTATAGAACATTACACACAATCAAAAGACCTCAAAGACGTCACTTTTTCATACCCAAATTGTATAGATACAAGAAATCTTCACATTTTTTTCCATTTGGCCAATATTCAAGCTTTAATAGCCATTTCAATCAAACACTTTGATAGATATTATATGCATATTTACTATTGTATCACGTTAATATAATTAGTATCCGGATGTATAATTTGTAATCACATTACAAATACTCGTTATTATACTATTGATATAAAAAATTATTAATGTCATTATAATTATTATGCTATCGTACTTTTTATCCTATTAATCAGTAAGAGAAATTCTAATAAACAGTGTTACCAGTGTCGGAAATAGTGTTATGTGATTGCATGTAATGAACAGTGTATGTCGTCGGTAGTAGCATTTTTTTGTAAATAATCTAAATAAAAGAATAATTAAGGTTTACAATTTGTTTATATTTGCTAATTTATTAATTTTAAAATTAACATTGTTAGTTACCTAATGAATCATTAAAGATGTGTATTTTAAAGTACATCACTCAATTTTATTTATTTATTCCAGAACAATTATTTCTTAATATAATAAAGAATAACAATTTAATACTTTGGTAAATTGTTTCCGGATCCACCAAGATAGTTGATAACCAATGTTGTTTGATCAGTAATTTTTCTTTTTTGGATTTCTTTACCCCAAATGGTCATGGAAAAGGAAAGATCTGTCAATAATCTCATCATCATCCCTTATGTTTAATGAAAAAGATAAACCTGGCTAAACAAAATTTATTATATTTTATTATTTTTACACGAGTAATATAATTTTTTTACATAAGAAATGTTTAATTTTAATTATATCATAATTTTATCAAAGTCTTGTAAAAAAATTCGGATTGATTTGCAATGTTTATAAATAAGAGACATTAGTACTAAACTAAAAGTAGAATATATTTTAGAATATTTACTTTTAAAAGTAAAAAAAGAGGAATACACTGGAGAAACACCCACTTTGATTTTTGAACAAAAAAAGAAGAATACATAATAAGGGTCTAAGAAAAAACAATTTCAATTGATTAAAAATTTGTTCTTCTCTTATTTCATTATACATTCTGTCTTCTACCATTACACGACCAATCAAAGTCCTATTCAAAACAATCAGCCAGCATAAAAATAATAAAACATAATCGAAATTGAACAAAATGTCAAAAAGTGGTCACCTAGCCTTAGCCCTTTGACATACAAAAGATTGTAATAAATACAAAACATAAGATCACAAAACTACACCTTATTTGAACGGAGGAATTAATAAGAGTGACATAACTCACTCCAACTACGACCAGTACTAGTAGTTGGCGACATTAACTACCTCTCACCAACCACCAAACCCAATCCCCACAATATTACCATTACTCTCATATAACTACACAACCTCAAATTTACAATTTTCGCCAATACAACTCCTTATAAGAATAAACCCTCATCAAACCTAATACATCTCACTCACAATAACTTATCTCCAAAAAAAAATGGTTAGATCCAATGAACAAGATCTACTCTCTACCGAGATCGTTAACCGCGGGATCGAACCTTCCGGTCCAAACGCTGGTTCACCAACGTTCTCGGTTAGAGTTCGTAGACGTTTACCGGATTTTCTTCAATCCGTGAACTTGAAGTACGTGAAACTTGGTTATCACTACCTCATAAACCATGCGGTTTACTTGGCGACCATACCGGTTCTTGTGCTTGTGTTTAGTGCTGAAGTTGGGAGTTTAAGTAGAGAAGAGATTTGGAAGAAGCTTTGGGATTATGATCTCGCAACTGTCATCGGTTTCTTTTGTGTCTTTGTCTTAACCATTTGTGTTTACTTCATGTCTCGTCCTCGCTCTGTTTATCTCATTGACTTCGCTTGTTTCAAGCCTTCCGATGAACTCAAGGTACGTCCTTAAACATCAACGTCTTAGAGGAAATAGTCTTAAATTAAGTTAACTCAGAGGAATTTTTATAGATTAGTTTTAGTGATTTAAATAAACCAAATATGTGCCTTTTTTTGTTTCGTCGGTAATTATATATTTTTCAAATCCTTTTGATTTTTGGTTAGATTTAATCGAAATATACCGAACTGAAGGAAATTGGTTTAACCGAAACAAAGTTTATGCATTTTTGTTTGGTTAGTAATTATTTTTAAAATTTTGGTTAGGTTCAGTCTGAAACCGGATAATTTTGTAGAATACTGAGAAAATAGATAACAGGGAAAATACCAAAAATCTAAGAAAACCGGTTTGACTTTGATTTTTATTCGATTATTGTTAAACCAATACCAAGGAGATAGATAGGAACCTGACCAGTAACTAAATGAATCTGAACCGAACCAAATCAAAATTCAGTTCGGTTATCTCCTGTTTAAGATTTCTGAACTTGATTTTAAATGATTCAGGTGACAAGAGAAGAGTTCATAGATCTAGCTCGAAAATCCGGGAAGTTCGACGAAGAGACCCTCGGATTCAAGAAGAGGATCCTACAAGCCTCAGGGATAGGCGATGAGACGTACGTCCCAAGATCAATCTCTTCGTCAGAAAGCATAACAACGATGAAAGAAGGGCGTGAAGAAGCCTCGATGGTGATATTTGGAGCACTCGACGAGCTTTTCGAGAAGACACGTGTCAAACCGAAAGATGTAGGTGTCCTTGTGGTTAACTGCAGCATCTTTAACCCTACTCCATCACTATCTGCAATGGTGATTAACCACTACAAGATGAGAGGGAACATACTTAGTTACAATCTTGGAGGGATGGGTTGTTCAGCTGGAATCATAGCCGTTGATCTTGCTCGTGATATGCTTCAGTCTAACCCAAATAGCTATGCAGTGGTTGTGAGTACAGAGATGGTTGGGTATAATTGGTACGTTGGACGTGATAAGTCAATGGTTATACCTAATTGCTTCTTTAGGATGGGTTGCTCAGCAGTTATGCTCTCTAACCGTCGCCGTGACTTTCGCCATGCTAAGTACCGCCTGGAGCACATTGTTCGGACTCATAAGGCTGCCGATGACCGTAGCTTCAGGTTTGTTTTTTTGTTTCCCGGACCTTTTGGTTTCAGATTACATTGCTAGGTTTTAAAAAGAATGATCATAACGTAGTTAATTGTGTATGGTATTAGGAGTGTGTACCAGGAAGAAGATGAACAAGGATTCAAGGGGTTGAAAATAAGCAGAGACTTAATGGAAGTAGGAGGTGAAGCACTCAAGACCAACATCACTACCTTAGGCCCTCTCGTCCTTCCTTTCTCCGAGCAGCTTCTCTTCTTTGCAGCTTTGCTCCGCCGGACTTTCTCACCGGCCGCCAAAACCACATCTTCCTCCTCCGCCACTGCCAAAACTAATGGAGCCAAGTCGTCGTCCTCTGATCTATCCAAGCCATACATCCCAGACTACAAGCTTGCCTTCGAGCATTTCTGCTTCCATGCTGCGAGCAAAACAGTGCTTGAGGAGCTTCAGAAGAATCTAGGCTTGAGTGAAGAGAACATGGAGGCTTCGAGGATGACTTTACAGAGGTTTGGAAACACATCTAGCAGTGGAATCTGGTACGAGCTTGCTTACTTGGAGGCCAAGGAAAGTGTTCGTAGAGGCGATAGGGTTTGGCAGATAGCGTTTGGGTCAGGTTTTAAGTGTAACAGTGTGGTTTGGAAGGCAATGAGAAAGGTGAAGAAGCCAGCAAGGAACAATCCTTGGGTGGATTGCATCAACAATTACCCTGTCGCTCTCTGATCATTTCTTTCAAAAATTATTATTTCTTCTTAATTAAACCATGTGAGATCTCTAAATTATTCCACCCAAAAGAGACACAATTTGGTTGAACTCTCTTTCTTGTTGTTGGATGATAGGAGTTGTTTACTGATCATTCGTATCTGAGACTTTTATAAGAATGGATGTTTCAAGTCCAATTCAGGTTCAAGTTTTTTTTGTTTGGTTCTATTCGGACTCAATAAACTCAGAGAGAATAAAACTCTCTTATCTCGTTGGAGAGGATGACATTAATGTGATTTCTTATAATTTTCAAATTGTGAAACAATAAATTTCATTTAACATTAAATGGTTAGCGTGCGCGTGAAGGAATTATGAATACTTTTAATTTTATAATGGATCAATTTGCTCAATATTCATAGTAAAGGCAAATGTGAAAAATACTGCCATAAAAAATATATAATAAAGTATGTAGCAAAAAATACTGTTTTTTGTCCTTTTTACCGTTATAATAATAAAATATTATAATATAAATTCAAACAACATGACCAGAACTTGTAGCCTAGCGGTTTGTGCTAGTGCTATCCAGTGTCACCGTCTGGGTTCGAGCTCAGCTTAATGGATATTATTGAATTGTTGACAAAAAAAAAAGTTCAAATGGCATATAACACAACATGCTGATTTGTTTAATGAGAGAAAACTCATCTGAGGGATTTTAGATGGGTCATACTATTTATTATGCATATCATTCTACTCCATAGATATGTCTAGATATATTTTATTCTAGATATGTCTATATAGAACGGCGTACTGCTTATTACTAACAAAAGTTATCAAATTAAGAAATATATGTCTGTTCAAAAATAATTAAGTTACTTTAAGTGTGGAAAAGTTTTGTGTTTTTTTCATAGAAATACAAGATTTAATGAATTGATGATTAAAGATTGATACAATAGAAAAAATGAAGTGGAGTAAAAAATTGTTACACATAGAATTACAAAAATTGGTACATGATAGATAGAATATGTGAAGAAAGAAAAAATGAGAAAAAAGAAAGAGAATCGGATTAGTATGGTGTATATATACAAAAATGTAAAATGGTATATATTGTAGATAATATAGGGTATATCCTAACGCTGGGCTTCATATGTTTATAAACTACAATAGTGGGGATTTTGTTGTCACTTATGCTAATTTCACTTTAATAATTTAGTAATATGGTACTTTTATTAGTTTTGAGTATTATTTTACATGATAGCCACGATGAAATCCACAAATACACAATTACAATTGTGAAAACAAAAAAAAGAAATCAACAAATACATTTTCCTGGGCATCAAAGAAACATAAGAGCTGATGCTAATTTATCCAGTCCGGTCAAGAAGAGCAAGCTAAATACTACTTGCAGTTGTTGCATTTGAAACTATCTAGTATTTAACTACGTACAAATGGAAATACACTCACATTAAACAAAATTTAACTTTAAAACATGCTCACTATAGTCTTGCATTCTCTCATCGCTTGTTCCGTAATGCAAACTCTAGACATATAAAATTTATGCATTCATGTCAACTAACTCTGTATATTTATGAAAGTTTTCGTGAGATTCTCATAAAAAATGTCATCTAATGTACACGACCCTAGATATTAAAGGGATTTTTAGTGGCAAGTTTAAGAGTGTTTACAGTTACCAGCATCTTCATGGGGTGCAAAATATTATGCAAAAATGTAAGAGAGAAATGTCCAATATATATGTGTAACGTCCCCGATCCTTGCTAGGATCGCCGAGACAGACCATGGACGGGTTGCGGGCATACTAGTCAGGAAGATTAGATTAAGTGTGTTCTATCGTTCGAATAAGGCTAAGTCGGATGGAAAAAAAGACTTAGCCAGGAACAGAAGGAAGGGTTAAGCTGAAAAGCGTTTAACGAGGAGCTAAAGGAGCTGGATCAGCTGGCGGTTAAGCTAGCCACCTGCCGGGGAGCTCAATCCAACCTGGAAGGAGTGTTCGACAGTTGGGGTAGCTGGTCCACTGTCAAGCTAGCTGGTCGGCTGGGATGGGTAGTGATACAATCTTCCCGTGAAAATTGCATTTGAAGAATGGTTATTGTAGAATGATAAGAAACTTGGTGAGGTTACTAATTTGGTGTGAAAACCAATGGTATACTGATAAATCTTCAACAACCTTGGATATGACGCACCAAGATGTTACTATAAGTCGGTTGTGAGGATATGACGCACAAAACAACCAAAAACTCTAAAGAACAAAAGAGAGAAATTTTAAGTCCTTAGAAAATAAGAAAACTCTTAAAATTGCATGAAAAGTGTTGTGTGTCCAAATGACAAATACAACACAAGTTTATAGCGAAAATCCTAGGGAAAACATTATTGGAGTAAAAAAAATAAAGAGAAATAAAAGAAAATAAAATGGAGTAAAGTCGCGGTCAAGCTTTTGGTCGGTTTTTAATGCACCGAGCCGTTGGTCTTGACTCGGCCGTTACAGTCGAGCGCGCGGTCGTCCTAACCAGTTTGTGCGGCGACGAACATGGTATATGGGTTCGGCTTGGTCGGTCCGATTTGAGTGAAATTGATTTCACGAATCTAGTCATTGGACTGGGAAAAAATGTCACTGGGTCATCGTCGATTAAGTTACGATCGTCGGGTCGGTTAAGTTACGGTCGTTGGTCCATGGATAAGACTTCTCGGTCAGCTTCGAATCCACCCGATGCATGGACAATCCGTCTCGATCACTCGTCTTAGAAGTACTACTTGGTCGGTAGATAGATCGGTCCTGGTCATTGGAGTGATCTGCATCTTATCGGGTAGTACCAGGTCGGTAGGGGTTTAGTCAAGAATGGTATCTCTGAATTTTTTTTATTCCATGGTAATTCTGGCTCGATCATTCGTCTCACATGACCCACTTGGTCGAAGAATCTGTTGACCAACCTCCAATTGATCGAGTGGGTCGATCTCCGCAGGAGCGTGGTCCAACTGTAGGTCGACCGGTCCGATACCATCGTCCATAATTGCATTATAGAAATTGACTAACCTCTTCCCAAAATTGAGCACCTATTTTGACTAAATCTGCTTTAAAATTTTACGTCGGAGCTATACTCGAAATTTCTTGCTTGAATTAGCATCTTCAAATATAATTTTATTCTATATATGTTTGTTGACACAAATATTGAGCATACGACGACTTGTATTTCAAGACATTTCAGCGAGTTGAATTTTCTTATTCAACAAGACATTTTGTAACACAATTTCTGGTTATTTTTGTGCCTAGGTCTCGCACCCTAACTTGCACTATAAGCAACACACCTGCATACACTAAATAGATAAACCGTGGGGTGAGTAATGAATTAGTCAGTGAGACGATCATATCTGTCCACGTGATTCACACTATTCAACAATATAATCAACAAACTCATATACTAAGCCTAGGAGATCCTAAGGGAGACTCATCAGTCTAAGTTCTTTATTCATCCAGGGCTTAACAATATATATCTCGATGTAAAATGGTATTATCATTAGGTTTGGATGAAAATAGATGTGGCCAAGTGGGTGACGAAGTGTCCTACATGTCAGTTAGTGAAGCCGAGGTTTCAAGCGATATGCAACAGATCTTACAGATTCCAGAATGAATATTGGATCATATTAAAATTGACTTTGTGACTGATTTGGCAATGGCTAAGTCCAAGAAGGACGCGGTCTTGGTCGTGGTAGATAGACTGACAAAGTCTGCATACTTCACTGCAATAAAGAAGTCAGATAGAGTTGGCAAGATCGTTAGGAAATATATAGACGAGATCGTTAGGTTACATGTAGTTCCGGCAAACATAGTCTCAAATAGGGATGCACGGTTCACATCTTACTTTTGGAGGACAGCCTACAAAGCCTTAGACGCAAGAGTGAATATGAGCAATGGTGTACCACCTGCATACTAATGGGCAGTCAAAACGGGCTATACCGATCTTGGAAGATATGTTGTGGGCATACGTCCTAGACTTGAGCGGCTCCTCAGAGAAGTATCTACCCTTAGTCGAGCTCGCTTACAATAATAGCTTCCAGGCAAGCATTGTGATGTCGCCATATGAAGCCTTATATAGGCGACCGTGTCGGACCTCGCTCTGGTGGACCCAAGTAGGCCGGACATTGTGGAACAAACCACCACAAGAATCCAATTCTTAAAGGCTAAGATGAAATAAGCAACATGATATACCGAAAAGCTATGAGGATAAGCGAGGGAACGATAAAGAGTTCATGATCACGTTCAAGGGTAGGGCCATAATCTCGAAGAGGGGAAAATTAGACCCAAGGTACATCAGACCCAATGAGATGAATGCCTTCCACAATGTATTCCATGTACCGCAACTCCGAAAGTGTTTGGCAGACAAAAATTGAGTGGTGCCCGAGTTACCCTAGGATTTATGAGAAAATCTGCCCGTGAAAGCATGCCGGTTCGGATTATAGACAGGTTGGAAAAAGCAACAAGGAGGAAGTAACGCAAATGGTTAAGATAGTTTGGACTTGCGATGGTACCGATGAGGTGATTATGGAAACGGTGAATAAGATGTAGGCCACATTTCCTAAATGGTTTGAGGAGTGCGGAATAGATAAGCAAGTTGACCCGGGGGCGAATCCCTTTCAAGTGGGATAGACTTGTAGCGTCCCCAGTCCTCGCTAGGATCACCGGGACGAACAATGGGATGGACTGCGGGCATACTAGTCATGAAAAGTAGATTAAGTGTGTTTCATGATCCGAATAAGGCTAAGTCGGATGAAAAAAATACTTAGTCAAGAACATAAGGAAGGGTTGAGCTGAAGAGCTGGGTCAGCTGGTGGTTCAGCTTCGTCTGCCATGCAACTTAACCTAGCTTCCGGAGTGTTCGACAGTTGGGGTAGCTGGTCAACTGTCAAGAAATCTGGTCGGTTGGGATGGGTAGCTGGCCAAGGTCGGACCATCCACACACATACCAAGCGTGTGGGATGGTTGGCGGAAGTTATCACCGAAGGGACAATGCGCCATTTCTCATAAGAGACAGTTGGGTACGGTTTTGCCAAGGAGAAAAACCTTAAAATATGTTCCTTAGTCGAAAACAGGTGCACACGCTTTCAAAGGATAAAAACCCATAGAAAAATCATAATTAAGAATCGAACCAAAGAGAAAGGAAGATTGGGAGGAATGGGTTTAACCGGATCGGGTGATAGAGGTTAATGTAAGTAGAGAACACTTCTGGACCACATCGTGCGACCAGGGGGATTGGCTCGTTATACCGGAATGGTAGAGATGGATCCTTCCACCGTGAAAGAAAAAGAGAGGAACATGGGTACACCAGACCCCACGCCAAAGGTGAGTGCGTGGACCACGGTTTACCCTCGGCCTTGACTATCAGATCGCTGACCAATCCCTGGCCGCGGATGGGCTAACCGATCGTATCTCTCTCTCAATCTTTAATTGGCCTTGTTCTTTTTCTGCTTATATGGCTGTGGTATATGTGGATCGGATACTTAGGTTTAGACATGCCACTCCACGCCTTAGGGTCACGACTGGACGAGTGGTTTGGAGATCGAGTTGAATCTGCAGTGCTCAATCCAAAGCGTTGATGATCACCCTAAGGCTCGGTTTGGTCAAGTTAAGGGGATAAAACATGGAACATATATGGGGGAGAAACCATGTGTTTAAGCACATCATACAGAAGTTAGAAATTTCGTTGCAACACTACGTAAAAAAGGAATTACTTACAGCTCTTTGGTTTCAAGACGAGATAAGGAACATAGGATGTATACGGTTAGGTCGCGCAAGAAAAGAAGTTAGGAAGATGGCAGGTGTGTTAGACTGGATTGATAGGATAGAACACTGTACTAGCCTATAGAGCGAACTCAATCTTTGTATCGAATCTTTTGTTCCATAAATAAGAAATCCAATTTGCTTGACTCTATAATTATGCATATAGACTCTAAAGTAGTGAATCCTAGAATAACATATAAAATTGATATTCTTTAAGGCTAAGACTTTTAAAAATTGACTGAAATGCTCGTTTCAGTTAGTGATCAAGCGGGAACAACATCTTTTAGCTTAGAGCCGGGATGGGGTGTTTCAAAATATTCATAGTTCCACATCCACTTCTTCTTATATATAACTCCCCCAAACTTAGATTTTTCTCTGGGAAATCTTTAGGACTTTTTTTGGCCTTGAGATTATTTTATAAGCAACTTGTTTCCTTTGCTCTTTTATCAAGCTTAATAATGAACATAAGAAATAACTTATTGCTTTACATCTCTTAGGCACAAACAGGCAGCGGTCAATAAGGTAAATCCAAGCATTCCCAACGTAGTCGGACCTGAGACTGGGCAAATGGAGGCGATGAAAACGGATCACCTGATGCTTGTCCTAACCGGAGTATTTGATGGTGATGGACGTAACCCGGATATCCGAGAAGAGGTGGCGAAGTCGTCAAATCCAGGCCATCACCTTGTACCGAAAGTATTGGGCAATGGTGCTGCTGCTGGTGATAGGAATCATGCTGTAATATCTTCTATTGGAGAACTATGGGAAACACGGAAGATAGTAATGAACCAGCTTGGCATCTTAACATAGACGATCATGCCGGCTGAGAATGCGATTGTTGGTCAATCAATCAAGGTCCATGCAACCTTACTTTTAGAAGGTGAATGGGATGGGGACCAAGCCGAGGTGATCAAGAGTTATTGTCTTATCTACATAAATCTCTACAAGCTGAAATCGTTACGGGAAGTCGAAATTGCAAGATGTTTAGATATTGCATGTCTCAAGTAATATAAAAGTTGTCACTAAAAAGTTGAATCGTAAGCACATAATTGCCAAACTCATCATAAGATTTTTTTCTTTATTTATGCCGAAGTTTGAATACAATAAAACGACTCAAAAAGTTTGTTAAAATAAAAAAACAAAAAAAAGAAAAGAACATTAATAAACTATAAAACGCCCCTCAGACTTACCTTGAACCGTTCCAGTTCAAAATAACCTGAAACAGAACTGGAAAGGACTCAACAAAAATAAAATTAAATAAAAGAAAAATTTTCAACAAATAACAAATAAATCAAAAAAAAATTTGAAAAAGTCAAGCGAGTGTACTACTGATATGATATGGCGACAAATTGGCGATTTCGAAATAGTTCATTTCTACGGTTACTCCTCACCGTTATGGTGCTGGTTAATGGAATTTTTTGTCGGCGAAGTGGTATATCAGTGTCACGCTCCCCATTTCACGGCATTTATCCCAAGTTACTGATCATTACACAACGTGATGAAGTTTTTGTGGTGGTTTTCTACTACAAAGGAACTTATAAATGGAGAGAGTATGATTCATCCAATCAACTATCTCTCCTAGTATTCATAGCAAATCTCTATTTTTTATATCTATTTCACTTATCGCTTGTGGAAATAGCGGATATTTTGCGACACGCTTTGCAAGATATTGAGTTAGGAGCACGTAATGAACCGATAGTGCTCCCATTTGAAGTGGTTAATCAAGCCGATGCAGAGAATCATTTCATCCGCTTTGGAAGGCCAGTCATTCCAAGAAGACGCAACCTAAGATCGATCATTGTGGCATTACCCCGACTTTAGGTGCAGGCCGGTAGAGTACATGGCCGGATTACAGAAGGGAGAAGGTTTCAGTTCGTGTTCCCTACAGAGGAATCAATGGAAACAGTTCACCGTGGGCGTTAACACTCCCCAAAAGGAATCTATGCTCACATTGGCCAAGGAATGGGTCAACTAATAGACGTGGATTACAACGCAGAGGCCGCCGCGAGAGTGGAATATGTAAGAGTGCGTCTGAATTGGGATGTAGATATTCTTCTTCGTTTCCAAAGGAACTTCCAGTTCACCGTTGGCGTTAACACTCTCCTTTGGTTCCATTATGAACACCTTAGCAGATTCTGTGAAGCATATGGTAGACTTACTCACAATACTTCCCAAATAGATCCTCCTACATCTATATATAAACGCTGGTTTATAAAGAATACGCAAGAAAATCACTTCAAATTGGTGATTCAGCGCCAGAGATGGCTCGAGTAACTGTCTAATCCAAAATGGGAGCTCTGATGATCATTCAGATGGTGAGGGGGACGATGATCACAATCTACAGCAGGGTATAAACAATGGGACGGGAGGAGTCAAAATTTATGATCTTGAGGAGGAAGATGAGAACAGTGACGTTCCAAGAAGAGAAGAGGTTGTGTATAAAAATGGATAGGAAACTCATAATGACCCTTTTGGGGATGAAGACATGCCTCCTATGGGTCAAGAAGAAACACCACCAAGTGTACTCTTAAATCCAACTCTCGCCAATTCCAAAGAAAATGACAGTCTTTCTCAAAAAACAGAGTGTTTTTGAACAGCACGAGAGTAGCAACACAATGCACAGCCTTTACGCGGCCTATGAAACAACATAATCCTCACCTAACCAATCCAAACAGAAAAGATTGACAAGTGAGGATCTCACAGAAGATATTCAACCAAAGCTGATGCGTGAGGAAGGTGACGACAATGGGATAACACAACAACGTTGCACATACAAAGACAACGAATCCATATCGCATGAATCAAACATTCGAGGTGCGGTGGGCCCTAAACCACCAGAAGCTCCATGATCACAACCGTTTGGAACTGTCAAGGTCTGGGCATAGACCTTACAGTTTGACGCCTTAAGGAGATATGAAGAACGTATCTCCCGGACATGATACCTATTGGAGACAAAACAACAAGACGGTGTTATTCGAGATCTCTGTGGTGATTTGGGTTATGATTGGTATGTAACTATCCCACCACGTGGTATGAGTGGAGGGGTAGCTGTGTTATGGAAGCTTTCAGTTTCAGTTCTTTTTCAGTCAGCAAATATTGTAGGTACTCATGTTCAAGTTAATGGAATCAGTTTATCTTGACGTTTGTTTACGGATGCCCAAACCAATGTCATAGAAATCATCTCTGGGAAAGGATGTCTAATACAAGAAATGAACCTTGGTTAATCAGTGGTGACTTTAATGAAATCAGAGGGATTGATGAAAAGAAAGGTGGACCTAGACGATCTGAGATTTCTTTTGCTGACTTCAGACATATGATCAACACTTGTGGTTTTTCGGATCTAAAAGCTGTTGGAGATAAGTTTTCTTGATCAGGGAAACCGTACACCCACGATATTAGATGTTGCATGGATTGGGCCATGGCTAATGAAGACTGGTTGTCTTTATTTTCATCAGCTCAACTTGAGTTTCTTCCTTTTGAAGGCTTTGACCATCGTCCACTACTGATCAGTGCGGTTTCATTTGTAAACAAGAGAAGAAGTCTCTTCTGATATGACAAACGACTGTTTGACAAGGAAGGTTTTAGAGGAGCAGTGGTACAGAGCTGGCGAGAATTGGAAGCAGAGTCAACACCCTTGGATACACGAATTCGACACTATCAGAGGTCAATGGCTAATTGGAAACGGAATAACAATACTAATGTAGCAAAGAGGATAAAATCATTTAAAGTGAAACTAGATTGTTTCATATCCTCTGGAATTCATACTACAGAGGAAATGAACATAATACGAAGTGACTTACAAGCAACTTATATCGAGGAAGAACAATATTGGAAATCAAAAGCAGGAACAATTGGTTACAATTGGGAGACCGCAATTCAAAGTTTTTCTATGCCACTTCGAAACAAAGACTGGCACGTAATTGGATTATGGCAATAGAGGACAATAATGGCTCAGTCAGAAGAGGAGAGATAGAGGTTGGGGAGACTGCCGAATCATATTTTATGTCATTGTTCAAAACAAATCGACAGGAAACAGAGGAGTATTATGGATCTTTTGAAGATTTTCACCCCATAGTTATGAATGAAGTCAATGATTTCTTGACTAGAACGGTGTCTGAGGAAGAGGTTAAAGTGGCGGTTTTTGTTATTGGCGCAGATAAAGCTCCAGGACCTGATGGTCTAACAAGAACTTTCTATCAACAATTCTGGACAGACATCAAGGTTCAAGTAATAGCAGAGGTGTAAAAATTTTTTGAAGGAGGGAATCTAAGAAACAGGATAAATCATACAAACTTGTGTCTTATCCCAAAACCAGATGATCCTAGAACGCTAAGTGACTTCAGGCCGATTGCGTTATGTAAAGTGAGCTACAAAATAATTTCCAAGCTACTCGTATCACGCCTAAAGTGTCAGCTTCCAAGCAAAATATCCGATACTCAATCTGCTTTTATTCCAGAGAGAAAATAATGGATAATGTATTTATTGCGCATTAAGTGATTTATTCTTTGAAATCAAGGAAACGATGGGCAAAATCGTATATGACAGTGAAGACAGACATTTCCAAAGCCTATGATCGATTAGAGTGGGATTTTCTTCGGAAAACATTGAGCTCGATGGGCTTCGTGATCGTTGGATACAATGGATAATAGAATGCATTGAATCTGTTACCTTTTTTACTCTTATCAATGGTATTCTGTGCGACTACATAACACCGGAGAAGGGTATAAAACAAGGTGACCCACTTTCACCATATATATTCATCTTATGTGCAGAAGTCTTGAGCCATCTTTTGAGAAAAGCAGCGAGTTCAAGGAAACTAAAAGGAATCAAGCTCATCACTTTGGGTCCAACGGTTAATCATCTACTCTACGCTGATGATTCTTTTTCTTTTTACATGCCCACCCTAAATCGTGAACAACTATTATGGAGATATTTTTGAAGTATGAAAAAGCGTAGGGACACGCGGTGAATTTATCAAAATCTGCAATCACATTTGGATCAAAAGTAAAGTATGAAGTGAAAACATGCGTAAGACACATCCTCAATATACATAATGATGGAGGTTGTGGGAAATATCTTGGCTTACCGGAACAAATAAGGAGCAAGAAAAAGGAAATTTTCAAACATGTGGTGGATAGAGTTACACAGAGAACAAATGGCTGGTCACATCGTTTTCTATCCAAAGCAGGGAAAGAGATCCTACTCAAGACAGTCGCAATGGCGTTTTTACTATGAATTTTTTCAAGCTACCTAAGGGTACATGTGAGGAAATAAACAAGCACATAGCATGTTATTGATGGAGTAAAGGTTCAGGTATGCGTTCAATGTATTGGGTTTCTTGGAAGCGATTAGGTTTATCAAAATTGGAAGGTGGTTTGGGATTTAGAGACATAGAGAAATTTAATCGTGTCCTCCTAGGCAAACAAGTCTGGAGACTTATGTAATCTCTGGAAATTTGAACAGCTCGACTTCTTAAAGGGAGATATTACCCAAATACAACAATCCTCAATGCTGGTTTAGGGAATAAACCATCCTTTGTTTGGCGGTCTCTCTTGGAGGAGAAAGCACTACTCAAAAGAGGTATCAGATTTCTTTTAGAAAATGGGACTGGTACACAAGTGTGGAACGACCCATGGCTTCCTACTCAACCACCACGACATCCACATAGACTTACTGATACATATACATCAATCAATATGGTCGCTTATTTAATGATTACAGGAGGGTCGACATGGAACATACAACTAATAGAGGAAGTGATCCAAGAGGAAGATGCTTCCTTAATCATGCGGATTCCACTTTCTTCAGTTAATACTTCTCATTTAATATGATGGCATTACACAAAGGATGGTATATACACAGTCAAATCCGGGTATAGAGTAGCGTCTCAGTTAGTGGATCTGGATGAAGTAATTGAGCCCCCAGCTGATTCACTCAACATAAGAAAAGAGATTTGGAAATTGAAAAATGCACCAAAACTGCGTCATTTCCCTTGGCGAATGATGTCTCATGCGTTACCTACAGGATCAATTCTAAAAAGGAGAAGAATCATCACATATTCTCAATGTCGTAGATGTTGTACAGAGGATGAAACACTACATCACCTGTTCTTCACTTGTAATTATGCTCAACAATATTGGTGTGGTCTGCAAGTATCATATACAGTGCTAACAAGCACATCGGCGTCTTTTGAAGATAATATTTTAGCACTAATAGACTGTCACAAAAATCAGAATCTCAGTCGGTATGAGCAGCAGTTAACTTTATGGATGCTATGGAGAGTTTGGAAAAGCAGGAACCTGTTGATTTACCAATAAAGAGCAGTAATTGGATCAATGATGTTCAAAAAGCACAAGGAGAGGCAGAGGAGTGGTGATGGCGGTATATGGAAAGATCAAGCAAAAACCAGTTTCTATACATATAATATCAATAGCACGATGTGCACAATGGCACCATCGTGCTAGTAGTTTCCGACATTTGAATGAGGCACCAAAAGTGGCTTGGATCTTGAGAGATCATAATTGGATATATTTGGGGGAGGTAAGAGTGAAGGAAAGGTATGCATATCTTCCCTAGAATCTGAACTCCAAGCGCTTCTGATTTCAATACAACAAGCATGGATACATTAGTTCGAACACATGATATTTGAAGGTGACAATAAATAGGTAGAAGGACTAGTCAATGGTACGATACTGAATTTCAACCTTCATAACTGGATACTAGGAAATAAAAATGTGGCAAAGGAGGTTCAAAAAAGCGGAGATATCATGGATCATGAGACACTCAAACAAAACAGCCGATTGTTTAGTTAAAGAGTTAGGAACTCAATGTTCTTTTATGTCTTCTCTTTTTGCACCATTCTGCATTGTAAACTCCCTCCATGAGGACTATTTGGTTTCTAAATGAATGAAAGAGATGTTAAAAAAAAAAATATTTCAACAAAAAGATGTGGATCATATTCAACGGAATGTACATTAGCTTTATCATCTCAATCGTAGGCAATCATATTTGTATCTCCTGAATTTACTGCGATCTCGTCAGATGAATATTCTCCTGTGCTAGCACGTCTAGTCTGAGTATGAGAGTGGCTGTTCACGTCCTCATGCTGGGCTTGATCGTTCTACTCATCAAATCCAAAAGGTGCTGAAATCGTGGCTTCCAAAAGGTCTCCTTGTAAAAGATCTCTTGAAGAACCGTGGTACAAAATTCTTCATCACCTTTACTAGTTTGGAAATCACCTTACTTTTTATGTCTATCTTTTCTTGAAGCTGCAATCTTGTTTCATGTTCATTGGCAATGGTTGATACAAATCATTGATCCTTTCTTGTCTTTAAGGATACATTTACGGGTGAGAACATAATTGACCGGACATAGAGTGACGTCTAGGAGCTTATTCTTTCTTATATTTTATTTCCATATTTATTTTGCTTTGTAGTGATGTCTAGGAACTGGATCCTCATTGCTTCTCGTAAACCACTGGTTTCAAAGAGGATGAAATGATGGTTTTTCTTCACTTTAGGCTGGAAGTGAGCTGTAAGAAAGGATAATACACTGATCCTTATCTTCATATGGAGCTGTTAATATGTAGATAAAACTTTCTGATCCTTCATAGCATCCTCCAAAAAAAGTCTTCTTTTGAAAGGCTTGAAGATCGAGCTTGTTCACATTGATCAGTTTTTCTTCTTCGTTCAATTCAACTCCACATTCTTGGAGCATGGCTGTGATTGTGCCTCCGAAATCACTTATCAGCTTTGTGATTCCTAGTTCCTTTGTAGTATCATGCTTCACTTTAACCATTCTTCTTGCTAGAAGAGATTGAGGATTCCCTTTTTCCGCGATTCTCGATAAAAAGTGCTATGAGGATCAAACCTTCATCTTTCTTCACCATACTATACTCATATCTTCTGAAGATAACTTGAGTTAGAAATTGATGCATATAACTCATTTCTGGGTGCGTGATTTGAGTGGCTTTAGACTTTTCCGAGTCTAAAGTCTAGTTTGCAAAGTGGTTCCATTTTTCATAGTTTTCCGTACCATACTTGAAAGAAGTCTTGTTGTGGCATGTAAATTTAAATGTCTCACAAATATTCTCAGTTGTGATTGGTATGGGACGTCTCCAATTAAGAAAGAAAGGACTCCTTCCTTTGATTCTACCCTCTTCTTGTTTGGGTAAGCAACAGCAACAGTTCTGAGAAAGTAGGAAACGAAATCTCTATGAATTAGTACAGCTAATTATTCTATCAAGTGTATCCTCATCAATCTGAAGCGTAGAAGTGATATGAAGTCTATTGAAAGCTCCTTCATAGTCGAAATTTCCGGTAAACTTTGGACCAACTGATTTCATATCCATTCTAGGATTCCTTGGATGTCTAGCCTTAGGTCTTGACTTTGAGTTAGGTTCTGGAGGTTATACAATCATATTTTTTCACGGGTATAAACTGAGTTTGGGCATTATCCATCTCTTCGTCTTCATCTCTAAGGTCGTAGCTCAAAGTTGCTTCACTATATTTTCATCAATGTTTTTCCATGTATTGCCTTGATTTCATTTTTTCCTTGGTCTTCGGGCTGCAGGACTTTGCTCTCCATGTTCCCGGATAACTAAAGGTGTCCCCACAACTCGTATTACTCTTATAGATCTCCTTGGACTATTCATTGAACTCCTACAAAAAACCGATTTCTTGAAGAAACGTTATTGCATTGAAAATTCAAAATCAAGCACAAAGAAATAATTAAAGCTTTATGATGATGATATGGGTGCACATGGGAACTCACTAAATCATTAAGAATAAATATTCAACATCAAATTCAAGTTTCTAAAACAATTATGCAATTTTCTGGTTCACTATTCATGATTCACATTTGTTTCGTTCAAAAACTTGAAACTAAGTTCCTAGAGTGTTAAGAACCAAGCATATATCAAGTATATATGTCAAAAAAATTCTAACGGATGCATATATCATATTTGAAAGGATCAAATTCGGTTTTATGATGAATACGTTAAAGTACCGATCCAAAATCAAATTTAAGTCATAATCATGCTTAAACCTCACTAATAATGCAATACACAAGGTGAAGCAAGTTTAAATAAGTGAATTCCCTAAGAATCTAACAAAGAATGAGTCAATTTCATGGGATTTTAGAAGTTGCATAAACTTGAAATGTTGAGAAAATTGGATTTTTAGAGACTATACCTTGATTTTGGATAAGAATTAGTGACGAGAAAAAGAATATATAAGCTAAACCTTTCAAGATAAACAAATTTGAAAAAGTTTTAAAAAATTTGAATTTTTGTACTCTTGCATGTACAAGTGTAAAAGATGAATACTAAGTTTTAGATCCAAAAATTCTTTTTCTTTCCTTTAAAAACATTTTTAAATGATTTAAGAAATAAATATTGGTTTAAATTGAGTTGATTTTGGTTAAAAACAGAATAAAAATTCTTTTAGGACAGTTACCTAGTTTGGACTGGTTTACTCGAGCACATGGTCGGATGAGGTCGTATACCTCTGTTGGTCATAAAATCATGGACCATAATACCTGAACGTTCGACCCCGGTTGGACCACATATCTGAGGAGGACGAACCACTCAACCAATTAGAGGTTTGCCAACGGATTCCTCGACCAAATGGACCTGACAAGACGAACGGTCGAGCCAGAAGGGCTTTAGAATGGGACGAATCCGACGATACTCTTATTGACCAAACCTCGACTGAACTTGTATGCCTTACCAAGTGCAGATGCGGAAATCACGACCCAACAATCATTCCGTCGACCGAACCCGAGCTATCTATCGACCAAGTGGGGCGTCTAAAGTGAATGATCAAGACGGATTACCCATAGATCATGCTATATTTGAAGCTGACCAAGAAATCTTACCAATGGACCGAACCTGCGACCGTAACTTAACCGACGGTGACCCAATGACATTTTCACCCGGTCCAATGACAAAATTCCGCGGAAAAAGTCTTCAAGAAGCAGTAACACTCACCTAGATTCGTGTATTCAATTTCACTCAAAACGGACTGACCAACCGAACCCGTGTACCGTGTACCATGTTGGTCGCCGCACAACCCGGTTAGGACGGCTGCGCTTTCGCCTGTAACAGCAGAGTCAAGATCGACAACGACCAACAGCTCGGCGAATTAAAGTCCGGCCAAAACCTAGACCAAGACCAAGACCAAGACCACGCATTAAAGGCCGAACAATACCAAGACCACGACTTTAATGCTCTTTAATCTCTTTTAATTTTTTTATTTTTTTACTCCAATAAGTTTTACCTTAGGATTTTCTCTGTTTCTAGGGTTTTTATTTGTCATTATTACACACAACATTTTTCCTATTTCCTAAAGACTTAGAAATTTCTCTTTTTTTTTGTTCTTTAGAACTATCGGTTCTTTGGTGCGTCATATCCAATCAACAATCTTTCCTAGCGTCTTGGTACATCATACCATTGGGCTAGTAAGGCTACATCGGTATAACATTAGGTTTTTACAAACGCATGCCACGTGAGTGTTAGTAACCTCGCGAAGTTCCTTATCCAAACGCATCAACCATTCTTCATGTGCAATTTCTTCAAAATATTGTGTGAAGTGGTATCAGATCACACTTGAAAAAATGGAAAGTGAAAGTGAAAGGGTTAGTATTTCTTTCTTTTCAATTTTCTTAAATAATAAAAAAAATTCGCTAAGGAAACTGAGTCTGCCTTGATAACTTCTGTAAAAAAAAGATTTTACAAGCTGGTAGCTTGATAAGAACCAGAAGAAATCGGTTCTAAGGTTTTGGTAAATCGGTTTCCAAAACAAAATCTTGCAATCTTTCTATCTTTTTCTTTCTTTGATTTGTTTCATTGGATTTGACCGATTGCTCATTTAGAACTCCTGGGAGAAATTTGAGCGCAAACACTTGAGAGGGCCACAAAAGAAAAGTGTGATATAATCATGGAGGACGTCCAAGACTTGGAGGCAACAGATAAGGAGGTTAACGAATACAAGCTTGAATCGGAGGAGACTCTACGCAGACCAATAACCCGATCGAAGACAAGAAGACTCTACCAAGCCATCGGAGGACTACTCAACTGCATTTGGGACCGACCAAATGACTTATGTCACGACCAAGCCTTCCTAGTTTCAATCCTAGCCCAATAAATAATCAAATGGACAAGTGGTTTATTTGTACTCTTTTTCCTTTCTTTGGTTTTATCCCAATGGATTTTCCAAAGGAAGGTTTAAATGAGGCTTATGAATTCACTCTCTAATGCCCATTTGATGATCAAGATCCAAGTCCAACAAGAAGCCAAGCCCAAAACACGGCCAAAGAGATCAAAGGGTCATTTTGAATTTCAAACTCTTTGCTTTACTTCTTTGCATTTAATAAATTAGTTGGTTGTTGTTAGTTGTTTGTTTTAGTTTAATTTTATTTTCCTTTCCAAGGTTTTGGAGCTTGTTCCATTGCCGCCCTTTAGCTTGTTTTTTTTCTTTCTATTTAATCTCTTGTAATCTCATTTGAGAAGGCATCTTATCTTTTAATCAATACCTCTTTTTCAAAGACTTAGATCAAATCGGTAAATCAAAGGCTTTTCCGCAATCTTTGTGTGACCAACCGGTCCCTCGGTAAATCAGAAGCTAGTCCATAACTTCTGTCTGACCCATCGATCCATATCATTTTTCCTTTATCGTTTTGGTTGAAACCTTGGTAAATCTCGGTTTCAAATCAACCTGACTCGGTTTGAAAGTGACGATCTAAGGAGGATCTTATCAAAGTGAGAGAGGGTTTATTTAACCACGTTTGCTAAGGGATTTACAGGGAAACAATGGACTGGAGCCAAGACGAATCTGAGTAAATTGCACCCGTTTGTCTAGTTTCAAATGAAAGAACTAACAGACGAATTAAAGCGTTTTATGATTGCAGAAATGGAATAATTCCTCACTTGGTTGGACAAGATACAATTGGATCAACACTCCGGACAAACGACCGTGTCCAAAAAGAAAAACCGGCCAAGGATTCAGACGGTTCATGAAGAGGACGATGAGGGAGAACACTCTACTGGTTTTAGTCAAACGAGGCCCCGGTTAAGAAAACCCATAGTGGGAGAGAGACTGACAATTGCTAGCGAGGCTAGAGGACGGTCAGATGACAACCTTGGTGGGCTCAAACTCAAAATACCGGCCTTTCCAGGGAAGAATGACCTAGACGCGTTTCTTAAATGAGAACGAAAAATTGAGTTGGTGTTTAATTGCCAAAGATTCTCCGACCGCAGCAAGATAAGTCTTGCTTGAATTTAATGGTTATGCACTAAATTGGTGGGGTCTACTTGTGACTACCAGGAGAAGGACAGGTGAAGAGCCGCTAGCCTTATGGGAAGAATTGTTGACTTTTATGAGAAAAACATTTGTTCCTAGCCACTATCTTAAGGAGCTTCATCAAAAACTAAGGCGTTTGACCCAAGGTACAAAGAGCGTAGATGACTACTTCCATAGATGGAGACGCTCATGATCAAGGCTCATTCGGATGAAGATCCGGAGGTAACTATGACACACTTCCTTAGCGGTCTAAACCAAGAGATACAAGACCAAATGGAGTTGCAATAATATGATAGCTTGGAAGAAATGCTTCACAAAGCAATCTCGGTTGAACAACAAGTCAAAAGGAAGTGCTACTCACGACCGACATTTTCCCATGCTCCAAAACCAATTACCAAGACAAAGGTAAGTATTCGGCTAAACCCAATTCTGATTTTAAAACTATCCCGATTACTATTGATAAATCCAGGCAGGAAGTAGCCCAAGGACGTGCTAGATACATTACATGTTTCAAGTGTTGTGGGTTTTGCCATTATGCTAGTAAATATCTCAAAAACCGCATAATGATCTTATGTGAGAATGGCGATGTGGAATAGGAAGAAGAGAAGGAAGACACGGGTCCAATTTTTGATGAAGAAGAAGATGAGGACAACACCATTGACTATCCAGCTGAAGGAAGATTGAAAAGAAAGCGCAAAGAGAAAATCTCTTCCAAACGCGATGCCTTATTTAAAAAAAAGTATGTAGCTTAATAATTGATGGTGGGAGTTGTACTTACGTTGCTAGTGAGACTCTTGTCAGCAAATTGGGCTTGAAAAAGAAGAAGCATCCAAAATCATACAAGCTTGAATGGTTAAATGAAGAAGGAGAGATGCAAAGGCAAGAACAAGTTGAGGTGTCGCTTACCATTGGACGGTACGAGGAAAACATTTTGTGTGATGTCCTATCCATGGACGCTACCCATATACTTCTAGGGCGGCCTTGGAAATTTGACAAGAAGGCCTTACATGATGGCTACACCAACCGCCATACCTTTGAAGACAATGGCAAGAAGATCACGCTTGTGCCTTTGTCACCGTGAGAGGTTCACCAAGATCAAGTTCAGATCAGGAATAGCAGAGAGCAAGACAAGGTTCAGCCCGAATCTAAACCCAAGAAGTCTAACTTCTTTGCCAAAGCAAGTAAAGTAAGAAATAGTTTTTGCTCTCATCAACCTATGAATTTGCTTATGTTTAAGGATACAGTAATGGCCAAAACTAACCTTACACCGGAGCTTCCGAGTGAACTTAAGCAACTTTTGCTAGAGTTTGGTGACGTGTTTCCAGAAGAGAACCCGAGTGGTTTACCTCCCATCTGTGGGATTGAACACCAAATTGATTTTGTCTCGGGAGCTTCATTGCCAAACCGACCTGCTTATAGGAAAAACCCCGTGGAGACCAAGGAGCTTCAAAAATAGATCGGAGAGCTCATGGAGAAAAGCTATATTCGTGAGAGTATGAGTCCATGTGCGTACTGGTCCTCTTGGTCCCAAAGAAAGACGGAAGCTGGGGAATGTGTGTTGATTTCCCGAGTCATCAACAGTATCACGGTTAAGTATCGACACCTTAGATTATTTGCTTGATGAGTTACATGGTTCATGTTATTTCTCAAAAATCGTTTTGAAAAGCGGTTATCATCAAATTATGATGAAGGAGGGCGATGAATGGAAAACGACCTTTAAAACTAAACTAGGATTGTATGAATGGTTGCTTATGCCATTTGGGCTAACAAATGCACCTAGTACGTTTATGAGGTTGATGAATCATGTTCTTAGATCATTTAGTGGCGTTTTTGTAGTTGTCTACTTTGATGACATTGGTTTATAGCAAGAACAATCAAGATCACTTGTTTCACTTGAAATCGTTTTTAGAAGTCCTTAGGAAAGAACAACTTTTTGCTAATTACGAAAAATACACTTTTTTGGGACAGATAATCTCGTGTTTCTTAGATTTGTTGTAGGTGCTGTCGGCGTGCGGGTCGATGAGGAGAAGGTTAATGCAATCCGGGATTGACCAAGTCCTACGACCGTTAGAGAAGTCTGGAATTTTCATAGACTAGCCGGTTTTTACCACCGCATTGTTACGGATTTTAGCACCTTGGCAGCCCTACGCACCGAGGTTATCAAGAAGAATTTGGGATTCAAGTGGGAGCAAGCGCAAGAGGAAGCATTCAAAACGCTAAAGGCTAAGCTTACTAATGCTCCTCTTCTTGTCTTACCATATTTCCTTACAACTTTTGAGATTGAATGCGATGCCTCAGGATTGGACTTGGTGCTGTCTTAATGCAGGAAGGTAGACCAATTGCATATTTTAGTGAGAAACTTGGAGGCACAACTCTCAATTA
This sequence comes from Schrenkiella parvula, assembly GCA_000218505.1. Taxonomy (NCBI): domain Eukaryota; kingdom Viridiplantae; phylum Streptophyta; class Magnoliopsida; order Brassicales; family Brassicaceae; genus Schrenkiella; species Schrenkiella parvula. The sequence goes on from CM001190.1 coordinate 1,861,123, forward strand.
TCCGACATACGACAAGGAGCTATACGCTTTGGTGAGGGCTTTGCAAACATGGCAGCATTACCTATGGCCGAAGGAGTTTGCGGTATACACTGACCACGAGACGCTCAGGCATCTAAAAAAAAGGGCAGCAAAGCTCAACAAGCGCCATGCTAGATGGGTAGAGTTTATCGAAACTTTTCCTTATGTCGTTAAGTACAAGCAAGGTAAGGAAAATATTGTTGCTGATGCTTTGTCTAGAAGGTATGCTTTGATTAGTACCATCGAGGCTAAAATCTTAGGCTTTGACCAAATTTAGGAGTTATATGCCTCCAATCTAGATTTTAAAGAACCATACCTTTCCTGTTCCAAATTTGCCTTTGGAATTCTTTTCAGAAATGATGGGTTCTTATTTTACTCTAACCGGCTGTGTATTACTAATTGTTCTTTAGGAATTTTGCTTGTTAGGGAAGCACATGGAGGACTCATGGGCCATTGTGGGATAGACAAGACACTCAAGGTCTTGCAAGATCATTTTTATTTGCCAAATTTGAAGAAGGACAGGGTGAAAGTTTGTACTCAGTGTGAGACTTGCAAACGTTCCAAAGCTAAGGTACAGTCCCTAGGTAAGTTCCTTCCTTTGCCTATTCCTACTCACCCTTGGACGGACATCTCGATGGATTTTGTTTTAGGACTGCCTAGAATTAGAACCCGAAAAGATTCCATTTTTTGTGTGGTATATAGGTTTTAAAAAATGTCACATTCATACCTCGTCATACCACTGATGATGTCTTGCGTATTGATGAGTTGTTCTTTAAAGAAATTTTTCATTTGCATGGCATGCCTAAGGCGAGGCAAAACATCGTGGAAAGGACAATGCGCTATGCAGACCAAGCCAACAAGAACCAACCTTCGAGGAAGGAGATCTTCTTTGGATCAATCTAAGGAAAGATTGGTTCCCAGCTGAGAGGAGGTCAAAACTCATGTCCCGAGTAGATGGTCATTTCGCCATCACCAAAAAGATCAACGACAATGCATACCACGTTGATCTCCAAGGTAAGTACCAAGTGAGTTCTAGTTTTAATGTAACTGATTTAATTATTTTTTTTTGCAGATGAAGCGGATCTTAGGACAAATCCTTTTCAACAGGGAGGGGATGATGCAATCATGGACCATGGTACCGGACCGTTCAACCCCCGGTTGGACCACATATCTGAGGAGGACGAACCACTCGACCAATTGGAGATTGGAGAACAGATTCCTCGACCAAATGGACCTGATAAGACGAAACATCGAGCTAGTATTGTCTTGAAACGGGACAAATCTGACGATACTCGTATTGACCGAACCCTGACTGAACCGGTATGATCCGACCAAGTTCAGATGCGGATATCACGACCCAACGATCATTCTATCGACCGGACCGAGCTATCTATCTACCAAGTAGGGTGTCTAAAGTGAATGATCAAAACGGATTACCCATGCATCAGGCTAGATTTGAAGCTGACCGATAAGTCTTACCCATTGACCGAACCGGCGACCGTAACTTAACCATTGGCGATCCAATGACATTCCTCCCGGTCCAATGACAAGATCCCGTGGAAAAGTTCTTCAAAAAGCGATAACACTCACCTTGGTTCCGGAGAGTTCAATGTCACTTAAAACGGACCGACCAAACCGAGCCCATGTACTGTGTTGGTCACCGCAAACCTGGTTAGCACGACTGCGCGCTCGACCGCAATGGCCGAGTTAAGGTCAACAGCGACAAACAGCTCGGCGCGTTAAAGTCTTACCAAGACCGAGAATGCGCATTAAAGGCCGAGCAAGACCAAAACCAAGACCAAGACTTTAATGCTCTTTAATCTCTTTGATTTTTCTTTATTTCTTTTCAATCCAATAAGTTTTACCCTAGGATTTTCTCTATTTATAGGGCTTGTATTTTTCATTTTTAGACACAACACTTTTCATACTATTTTAAGAGTTTTCTTATTTCCTAAAGATTTAGAAATTTCTTTTTGTTTGTTCTTTAGAGCTTTCGGTTGTTTGGTGCATCATATCCAATCAACAATCCTTCCTAGCGGTTTGGAGCATCTATCCAACGCTAGTAAGTCTATATCGGTATAGCATTGGGCTTTCACACCCTTTGACGGTCCGAATCATTCCACCATCGAACCATGCGAAGTTCCTTATCTAAACGCATCAACCATCCTTCAAGTGCAATTTCTTCGGGAAGATTGTGTCAGTTGGTGATGGATCGGTCACTGTCCGTTACATCTTTGGACCGAGGGACGCGATCGTTCGTGGACGAATGGTCGGGTCGAGATGTAAAATCATCGAGCTGGATAGTCATGACCCAGTGAAACATCTTGGCGGCTGACAGAATGTTGAACGATTAAATATATTCCTCTGTTTGGGATTCCTCGGCCGGTGTCCGTATCGTGTTTGGCCGAGGGCCAGACCAGAGGTGGAGCACAAACAAGAAACCTTGGTCGTGTGTTTCCTTGGCCGAGGGATTTGTGATCAGTACGGAGAGGTCGGGTAAATGAAGGGTCAATCGAAGCTGTTTCCCACGTCCCCGAGTAGATTGGTTGGTATCCTTGTCGACTTAGGTTGAGGGATCAGCCCTTGTCAACTCCTTTTGGTTTCTTGGTCTCTTCTTTGTCTTTCGTCAAATTGTATACTTATTTTTTCTTCAATTTTTGAAACTCCTAAAAATTAAAATAACATAAATAAAATCATCGTGGTTTACTTCCCACTTGTTTTAAAGTCGTTAAGCCGAATCGTATTAAGGTATGTTAGGCTCTCCAAGCTTGTCTCTACTTTTTTTTTTTAGGATTCAAGCTCTCGGGAAAAGCTTTCGAGTATTTACAAGCTTCTCCTTCTCGTTTCCTTCTTATTTTTCATCCTTCTCCGTGAGATATTAAATTATAAATTTTACAAATGACTTAGGAACATCCTTTGGATTCTTAATGACTCCACCCATGTCCTTCGTAGGGGTTAAAAAAAATTGGATATCTTTGTATACATCCTTGTCCTTCACGTTAGGCGGTTTTGTTGCATCTTCTGGAAAAGCTAAAGGATCTCCTATTTCTCTGAGCATTGTTGCTAAGCTTAGCTTAACTGTAAGCCTTCTCTTTGTAGAAATGTCCCTAGATTGTTGCTAAGAATCTCCCGGAATCATTGATTTTCTCCAATAGCTTAGCTTTAGGACTTCTCTTGCAAACCTCTTTGATTCCCAAGAATCAGGTTCTGGCTTTGAGCTTATCTTTTAGTAACTGTCTTCATAAGTAGTTTTAAGGGAAGGGATGACTTCATCCTCCTTAATAGAGACAATGTTGCAAAAACAATTTTCCGTTTCTTCTTAATTTGCTTACAGACAGCTTCTGATGTTTGAGCAACTTGTACATTCCGATTTTAAAAATAAGCAGAAATGGGGTCATACATGCTTTTGAGACTATTAAAAGTTCGATCCATTTTTCATTAAGATCCTTAGTTTATTGTCTTTGAATCTCCATAAACTACCTCACCGTACCTTCGAAATAGTGTTTAGAGAATGGGGCGTTTTGTTGAGGATAAGTGGTTCTAGAATTCATTTGATAGACTACCTTAGGGCAATAATTGTTTTAGGTTGGTATTTAGCACCTTGTTGGACGTTTTGCTGAGGGTAGACATGTTCTTGAGAGTTTGAGACAATTAGGATTTTGGTACGATAGACTGTGGTTCATGAATGATCTAAATCTGTTGTTGAATCTTCTTGGTCCAAAATTTTCACCAATGTAGTTAAAATATTTTTTAACTATCCTCTGTTCCATCTGCATTAAACTCCATATCTCTAATATTTTCAACTACGTTTTCGATAAAGTGAACTCCGTATTGGTTTTTAAGTAGATGTGAGACCGTGTTTTTGAGCTCTGCGATCTGGGGTGATTTTGATGATGGGCTTATGGTTCTCATGCTTCTATTGTAGCCGGGGCTTCTGTTAGCATTACTTGCTGCAAGGTTTTCAATTAATATCTTGGCTTATGGGACATATTTTGTCTTAAAACCTCCATTGCTTGCAGTATCGAGGGATAGCTTGTACTTAGATCAATCTCATTGTAGAAAATGTTCCATAGGTTGACTTCAGAGAAATCATGGTTAGGATATACCCTTGTGTACTCCTTAAAGTGTTCTAAAGCTTCACATAAAAATTCGGTCGGTCCTTACTAGAAACCCGAAATCTTGCTCATTATAGTCTTCGATCTCTGTTTGGTGTAAAACTGATTCAAAAAGGCTCCCTTGAACTTATTCTACGTTGTTATGGGTTTAGGAGGCATATCAGTAATTAATCTAAATTATTTATCACTTAAAGAGAAAGTGAACAACTTGCACTTGAAATAGTCGGAATGAATATCGTTTGGTCGCATTGTGCTGCAAATCTCATCGAAAGTGTCTATGTGATCAAATGAGTGCTCGTTGGGTAGACCATATAATTGGATTGGCTTCCATAAGCCAATGATTTGTGGATTGATATCAAATTCATTTCTTGGAGGCAATTTTAGTCTAATCAGATTTATGTCCAAGAAAAAGGTATTAGAAGAGTCGAAATCACTAACTATGTAGAGTTGATGATGTTGAGCAAGTTGACCAGGACTTTGGTGCTGGTCATGCGGCTTATCTTGGTACAATAAGTGCTGCTATTGTTTCTAGTTGGCAAGTTTTTGGGGAGGAGGATGCTGGTGTTAAACTTCCACACGATATTCAATGTTTCAGACTAGGGATGTTAATATGGATTTTAATTTAGTGGATTTTAAATGGGTATGTGTTATGAATAAATGTCCATTTAAACTTATTTATCAGATTTGTATTTATAGGGTTTAATTGGGCTACACTTTTAAAACTCATTACCTAAAAGGGTTTTATTAAAAATTAAACGGGTACCCGATAAACCCGTTTAACTTAAAAGAGTTTGGTTTAAGAGTTTTTATTGCTGTATCTTCATGTTATTTTGTTGATAGAGTTAGCAATGTTTCAGGTTGTTATATATTTTTTATAATTTGATTTTTTTTCATAAATTTTTCAATTTAAGTATGTAACTGAGATATTTTTCAATTCCTCAAAAACAAAAAATTTCCAAAATTTTTTATTTTCAAAAATTTTTCTTCATCATTTTTAGGAAGTATATACTATTGTTTTAGGAATGGATTACATATTTTTAGGAAAAAATTCATAAAACTTTAGTGAAAAGTTCCTAAAACTTTAGTAAACATTTAAAATAGTTTTAAACGGCTAGAAAAATGATTAAAATATGTTAAAATAATAATATAAAATGTTATAAAGATTAAAAATGATATATAAATTATATTTGAAATGTTATGAAGACTAAAAATATGTTTTAAAATTTTAGGAAAGATATACTTATTTTAAAATTTTATGAAGAAATATGGAATATGATTCCTAAATGATTAAATTATTCTGAAATCTATTAAATAAAAAACATATAATATTATACATGGTTATAAATGGGTTTAAATAGACTTAGTTCGGTAAGAGTATTTTTATAGGGTTTAAAAAACCAATCCTAATAGACCCCAAAAATTAAAAGGGTTAAAATGGGTATAAGGTCTATTAGGATATGAGTTTAAATGAGTTGAGTTTAAATGGGGTGGGTTTACCCATTATAGCATCTCTATTTCAGAGCCTTGGAAGGTTTTGATCATTTCCCTGAGGTAGAATGATATTGTCTTGATATTCATCACGTAGATGATGTAAGAGAGCATCTGGAGCTTTGGCTTTAACTCGTGCAGCAGCATTTGCTCGTTATTCTTCCGTTTGTCAGTCATTTTTTGCCTTCTTAGTTCCTTCTTGTGTCTAACTATATGTGGATCATCCTCAAATAGGTTTTCAAGTCTTGATTTTCTAGTCATGTACTTGAAACAAAAAGAAAAAAGAAACGAAGGACTAGAATTTGATCTAAGAATTCGCAGGAAACTCCAAATTCCCTGGTAATGGCGCCAGAAAACGTGATTTGGTTTGAGTTTTCATCTAACTGAACCTAGTTGCAAGCGCACAAGAAAAAAGTTAGTATAGTCAGGGTTATCTATCCTCTGAAAATTGTATGGTCACACTATGAAACGTAAGACTTCAATCAAGCAAAACAAAGGTTATCGTTCATGAATGCAACAAAAGAAAATAGGCAGTAAACAAGCAATATTAATCGGTTTTGAAACCAATAAAAGAAAAGTGTTAGATTTTCAGGATAATCGCAAGAAACATACAACAAGTTCAATATATGATATGTTTCTAGGTTAAATGGTTTAGAAAAATTATATGAATGTGTAATCTTACCACTTTTGTGGCCCCAAGTACTATGCTCTAACAACCCTATAGACTCACTTTTTGTTCGTTATAGGCAGAACGAAACACACAGTAAATAGTTCAACTTCTGACACAGTTCACTAAACTTCTTAAGTCCGCTTTGGTTGGTTAAGAAATTTAGCTCATCCAATACTAAAATAATTTAAAACTATCATGGTTTAAAATTTCCTATAACTATGATTTCTAAATGCGCGTTAAATCAATTGTGCATGGAGAACAAGAAAAGATGAAGATCATGTACAAAAACTGAAAAACATATCATAAACGGATCATGTATTATGCAATCATTGATATCTTTCAACCTAACAAAGAGATCTACTCAGACAGGATGCAAAAAAAATCCAGTAAATATGAATAGAAATAATCATAAGAGTTGATTGAATTAAAGGGATAAGAGATTCGAAAAACCTTCTCTATATCGGGTACAAAGCGAGATCTCCTTATTGGAAGCTCTTTTTAGATCCACAAGAAATAAGAAAACCTAATCTAGTGTTTAGGGACGTGAATTTTGGTGTATTTTGGGGCTGTGTGGAAAGAAGGGCTAAAAACAAATATATATTGCTATCTATACCGGCTTGCGTTAAGATTGGGCAAAAGAAAAAATTTAACTGAAACTGGTATTTTCGTCAGCCAAGGGCTTCATGGGCTGAGATACTGACTTCTTGGATGAGGTGTTTCTTGCCTCGGTCTACAAATAAGGTGTGGCCATAGTGAGGTGTTGTTGGCCGAGGCGAATGATTTAAATTATCCATATTTTTTTCTTTAGGACCAGACGGACATGTCATCACTAAAGAGATAAGAGTTCCAGAAATCTTCTCTATACCAGGTACAAAGCGAGATCTTGTTCTTGGAAGATCTTTAGATTCAAAATCAATAAAGAACCTAACGTAGTTTGTATGGACGTGAGTTTTGGTGTATTTTGGGGGTTGTGTCGAAACAAAGGGCTAAGAACAAGTATATATAGCTATCTAAGCTGGCTTCCGTTAAGACTGGACACAAAGGAAGTTTCTCTAAAGTTAATGTGCACATGGATCATGTTGCTTTGAAATACCTACTTACTAGGAAGGATGAAAAGCCGATACTATTACTCTAGATTCTCTTACGCAAGAGTTTGACCTAGATTTTAAGGATAAGAAGGGGATTGGGAATGGTGTAAGAGACTATTTGTCTTTATTCATAGTGGCGGAAGATGTCCCTTAAGATGAAACTCTTCCCGAGGAAAACATGTATGGAATAAGCATTGGTGACAGTAGTCTCGACGCGCCTTCTAGTGATAAGAAAGTTCCTAAATCGCCTTGGTTTGGAGACAACACAAACTACTTTTCTGTAGATAAAGAACCTGGCAACTTTGTTGAGTACATAAAGAAGAAGTTCTTGAGAGATGTCAAACACAATTTCTTGGACGAGACATACTTGTACAAGCAATGTTCTGATCGACTTTTCAAGAAATGTGTTTCAGAAGACATAATTACTGCCATGGTTTGAATTATGCTGGGCATTTTACAACTTTTGGTTTGAATTATGCTGGGTATCCAAGGCTCTACAGGCTGGTTTCGCTGGCCAACCATGTTTCAGGATGCACACTCTTTCATATCCAAATATGATTCATATCAGAGGCAAGGGAGTATCATCAAGAGAAATGAGATGTCCCAAATTTTTATTTTGGAGGTTGAGGTTTTCGATGTGTGGGGTATCGATTTGATAGGTCATATTTCATCATCATTGTGGGAACCAATACATCCTTTTTGCAGTATATTATGTGTCTGGATTGAAGCGCTGGCTAGCCCAGCAAATGGTGCTAGAGTGGTTGTTAAGATGCTCAAATATGTGATGTTTCCGAGGTTTGGTGTGCCTAGAGTAGTGGTAAGTGATAGAGCAACTCACTTCATCAACAAAGACTTTGAAAGTCTCTTGAAGAAGAATGGGGCAAAAAAAAATTCTTCCACACCTTACCAGCCCCAAACAAGTGGACAAGTTCAAATCCATAACATGGAGATCAATAACATCCTACAGGAAACTTTAACACAACTATGAAAGACTGGACTGCAAAGCTAGATGATGCTCTTTCGACATACAAAACTGCGTACAAAACACCTCTTGGCGCGACGCCATTTCCCCTTTTGTTATTGGAAATCATGTCATGTTCTACTGGAACTTGAATACAAGGAAACATGGGCAGGTAAAGTTACTAAATTTTGATGTCAAAACTGCCTTCGAGAGGAGAACAGTACAACTCCATGAAGTGGAAGACATACGATACATGGCCTATGGGAACCCAAACAAACTTTCCTGCTAATGACCAGGTGTTGCTGTTCAACTCTCGCTTGAGATTCATTCTTGAGAAGTTGAGATCGCGATGGTCTTGACAAATCACCATTAAGGAGGTGAGACCATACAGAGCTATTGTGCTGCTTGACACTTCAGAAAGTGAATTTGTAGTTAATGGTCAGCATTTCAAGCCATATCATAGGGACACTAAAATCGCTGAAGGGGGAACCATTCCTCTGATTGATCCAATTAAAATCTAAAATGGCCATCAAGTAAAGCTTGTTTGTGTGGTCAGTCTGAGAAAAAATTGAAAGCTTATGAAGTTGTGTTGAAAACCCTAGGTTTATATAGGTACTTATAGATCTTGAGGCTCCAAAAGTCATTTAGGATTTTCTTTGTAGAGAAAGGAAATTCTCGTGGCCTAAGTTGGGCCTTACATTGTCGATTTGGTCCTTAGATGTAGGAGGCCGACCAAGAGCTTGATTATGGTGGTCATGATGGAAAAGGCCAATGTTTTTTGGTGGCCGACTCTGCACTTTCTTTTAGTGCGAGACTTCTTGACATGACTTGATGCTATATAACTTCTGTTTCAGATAGATCCGTTATGGAAAAGCTCTGGAATGTATAGCTTGTAAAAGGCATCGAACGTTGAAACTAAAATCGTCTCTTTCCTGATTTTCCTTAATCAACTATTTGTCACAATCAAGACGATTGTGCTCTGAGCTTTCCTTTTCTCCTCTTCTAAAGCTTCACTCTTTTTGTGTGCATCTTTACCTTATTCTTCCATTTCTTTCGGATCTGAGACTTTTGCTCCAGTAGTCTGATCCTCCTCCTTATGAGCAAAGTTTAGGCCTAGAAGATCCAAGTGAGCCATAACCTTTTTTTAGACATCGTATAGTTCACAACTATCAAAACTTTCCACCTCTATTTCTTTAAAAACATGCATTTGAGAGCTCATTAGAACCAAAAAAAAGAACCATGGCTCTAATACTACTCCACTAAGTGTCATGATCCTTTGAGGGAAGACCAAACTCATATCAGTATTTTACCCATTTCAGCTACCATTGGTGGACTTTTCTAATAAGTGTTTCACTCAGTTTTTAGTACTTTCATATATATATATATATATGTATATATTATATTCTAGTTTTAGAGTTTTATTTCATATGATATGCATATACAACATTATGATTCACAGCCACCAATGTTTTAATTGCTTTTTGTTCTTTGTTCTAAGGGAGATAGATCTACTATTGAACCCTCTTTGTATTCTTCGATTTTTTTAAGCATGGATTCACCATTTTTTTCTCACTCTTTTGATTATCTTAGAGTAGTTTACTTTAATGGATTTTTAAAAGGTCCAATCAAAAAGAATTTCATTAATTGTTTAGGAAAGTGCCAAATTTATCTTAGCTTATATCTAAGATTTTATTTTGTTCTAATTTTTTTAATGCATGAATCTAGCGTCATGATCTAGAGTCTGATTTTAGGATAATTTGAAATCAACAATGTGTTGAATTTATTTACTAGATCTAGCTTAGATGAGTGGTCGCATAGTAGGATAGAAGGATATATTTACAGAACATTGTGAGCGCTATAACGAACCTGAATATCACTAGTAGAATTTTATCGTATAGCCACGGATAAAACACGGTCAAATTGTGGCTATTTTAAAATATTACCATGAATTTGTCACGAATAATAAATTGTGACAAAAATATTTAAATCGTGGCTACATCATGGCAAGTTCGTGACTAGTTTACTACGATTTAGTCACCAAACAAATCGTGCATAATATTGCCATGATTTGTCACGGTAGAAGAGTGGCCAAGTAGCCACAATAATTTATCGTGGCCAAATTGTGACAAGTTAACCACGATATTAACATGAAATTTTCGTGTCTATATGTTATGTCAAATCAAATAATCGAAATATCTTAGTCACGAGGCAGATCATGTCTTTATCGTGGCTATTCCACCGAAAATAACGTCCCATTGTACTTTTTAAAGACAAAGCCTGATATTTGCGCAAAGAATATATTCAATTTTTTTAGTCACGAACGATAACATGGCAAAAACGTGACTTATAATTTGGTCTATAAAATCCAATCGATTGGGAGTAGGTGGCATACTCAAGTTTCAAAAGCGATAACAAAGCTTTCAATAGTTTTTTTTCTTCTCATCTTCTCATCTCTTATCATTTTAAATTTCATCCATCTTTCATATTATGCACGATTATTCCGTTCAAGAGATTGGATGGATTGACATTTTGATCCTGAGAGAAATTGTGTTTCAAAAGAGTTTATGGAGGGGATATAATTTCTTGCTTTCGCTTGTAACCAAACATCCTACCAAGAGCAAAACACCATATTGTGTCCTTGTGCCCGATGGAAGAACCGAAAACAGCGTGATGCAAAAACTGTATCTCGTCATCTTTTTCAAGTCGGGTTTAAGGGAAATTACTATGTTTGGTCGAGCCATGGTGAAAATTATTATGATGGTGGCGAATCCTCGAGAATAACTAATTTTATGGGTGAAGAAGCAACGTGGGATCAGCAAGGTACAAATTTTGAAGTTCCGATTGATATGTATGCTAATTTTCCTGCCGCAAATGTCAATTTGGGAGAAAACGTGACATCGCCTCATGTATTGGAGAACGTGATGGAAGAAACCAATGAAGAGCCATATCAGGATAGCGTATTCCAAGCTTTTGAAGAGGCTAATAAACCACTTTACGACGGTTGTGCTAAAGGTTTTTCTCAATTATATTTGGTGTCACGTATGATGAAAGCAAAAACCGATCACAATTTGGCGGAGGCATGTGTAGATGAAATATCAGAGACTTTAAGAAATGTTCTGCCAAAGCCAAATAAAGCTCCTGCATCGTACTATGAGACGAAGAAGTTGACACGAGCGCTTGGGCTCTCTGTTGTTAAGATTGATATTTACGAGGATAATTGCATGTTTTTTTTGGAGGAAAGATCAAGAGCTTTTGGCCTGTCGGTTTTGTGGTAAAGGCAGATATCATCCGAACAACGGGAAGGGCAAACATCGACCTAAACGAAGGATGTTTTAAGGTACACTAATAAAGCAATTTATGTTTTTCTAATTTTTATTCTAAGTTAATTTCTGGTTCATGCTATTTTCTCGTTTTACAGCGTGGTCAGTCAAGTAAAGGGCGGATTTATGGTATAGGCAGTGTCCAATACCGGGATTTCGATCCGCCCGAGCCTGCACCAGCTTCATTACAACGAAGCCTAGACATGGAGCTGCGAATCTCCGGTGTTGAAGTGAACTCCGAAACAGTCAAGGCCAATGTGGAAACTCTCAAGGCTGACTTGTCCACACTCAAATGTGACATGGTGGCTTTGAAGACTGGATTCAAGGAAGAGATGGCTGCAACACGGACTCAGCTTAATGTCATTATTCAAGCTCTCGGGGCTCATTCTCAACCCGCTCCAGCCACTGCGAATCCTGCTGGTACACCTACGACCCGTTCTGCTACTAACCAGGATCAACAAACCCAATTAGATAGGTGATGTGCTGATCTTCTTTAATTCCAATGTTGTATGTTTAAAACATTGCCTCTTTAGCATCTAACCTTTATTATGTAATGTTAGACATTTGGTTGCCTAATGTATTGTGTTTCTAAGAATGTAATGTATTGTGTTTATAAGAATGTATCGTGGTTGTAGGTTTCATATAAAAAGCTCAGCATTGATTGTACTCAGAATTTTGGTTTCATGTTTCTTCCAATTTGTTTTAAGAAACGATGTAAGATTAGCCACTAACATAAACGTGACTAATTAAATGGCCACAGAGAAATATGTGACGAATTCGTGACTATAATTTACACGAAATAATCGTGTCAAAATTCGTGACTTTTTAAATAGCCACGGAAAAATTGTGGACAACTGCGTGACTACAATGGCCACAAATAATCGTGCCAAAATCGTGACTCTTAAATAGCCACGACACTTTCGTGACAAGTGCGTGACTATAACGTTCACAGAAAAAAAAGATGACAAAATCGTGACTTAATAACTATGCCACTATAGGTTCGTGACTATTCCGTGAGTAGGATATACACGAATTATACGTGACAAAAACGAGTCTAACTAGTTACGAAAAAACACGAAACAATTTTGGTCACTTTCCTATAGACACAACTTTTTTATGTGACAATTCGTGACTATGCCATCATATAGCCACAAAATTTACTCCTTAGACATGAAAATTTTCATGGCTATACACCCCTTTTTTACTAGTGTATATTGCATGTTTAATTGCATAGTTACATAAAAAATCATATTAACTCTTCAGACATAGGTAACTGAAAGTAGGTTGATCATAAAATCGCGATTCAAGTTTAGAGAATTTGACATTGAATCGTTTTTTTTGCTATTTTTTCTTTAGTTAGAATCCCAAAATCGCGATCCATCTATTATTAACTACATTTTTTATTTTTGAGATTTTTTTTCTTTTTTATGCATCATTTTATTGAGTCAAAAATTATAGTCGGAAGCTAGAAACTTCGTCAGGAACCAATCTCGTTGAACAAGGAGCTAGCCTAATGACCATTGTCATAACAATTAGGAGCAGAGTTTAATAAGTTGAACACCACGAGTGGATCGATCTAGTAAAGAAATTTCAGATTTCTGAGAAGGATCTTGCATTCACTCCATAACGAAATGAATCTTTAAATTCTCGTCTTGGGGCTTAGTATGCATCAAACCTAATTCATCTTCTAGGCACTGTCAAGATAAGTTGGTACAATCTCTCTTTATCTTCCATTATATATAATAATAAAAATAATAACAATAATATATGCTAAGCTCGGACATAGAAGCATTGCTTCATTGAACGAACCATGATGGCCCTAATCTAAAAACAAGAAAATGAGCAAAGAAATTCGATCAAACAAATAACATGAAACACTAGAAAAATAGAGAGAAAATAAAAGAGTTGTATTGAAACTGCGTGTATGTTCATGAAGTTGGAAGAGAAGAGTTCTCTGACCGATAGTCTCTCGATAGAGACTGCACGTTAAACTTAATAAAGGAGTCGACATAGGAGAGCTCGAACTACTTCAAAGAATTTCAAAACGTATTTGGATGAAAGGCTAGGGTTGATGTAACTAGACGAAAACGTTTCTGGATTTCAATTATGAGTTGTGTGGTTCAAATGTGAATGCGCGAATTGATAACTCCCTAGTGTTGTTTTTGTTTGAAGAAAAACAAATATCTAATTCTAGAAAAGGTGATATGATCGATATTTTATCCATTTTAGCTATCCTAAGTGAGCACTTTAATAAGTGTGTCACTCTGTTTTCATTACTTTAAAAAGATTTTCGAGTATTTGTATGGTTAATACACTTTTCAGGTTAACTTAATAAAAAGAATGAAAACAGAACAAAACACACGCTATTAAACGGAACATGGACGAAAGAGCAGAAGTTTCACATTAAACGGAACCCCTTGATAAAGATAATTTTTAGAAACAAGCTAGGCTGATTTAGTACCTTTCACGCCAAAGTGATTTTTAAGGATGATATGACCGTTAGATCTCAAGTTACATGAAGCACAAAAAGGCTCGTCTGACACAGCCGTCGCAAGCTCAGTTCACGGCCAGAGGCCTATCCACCGCGACCCCAGCTCCTCACCCCCATAAGCTCGTCCACCGTGACCTGGGCACTCGACCCTTGGGTAAGCACAAAACGTTTTGGACCAAACCTGTTTGCAAAGCCCGTAAAGCCCAATCGCCGTCTTCATCAAGGAAATCCTAAGGACGACCGGAGAAGACTTGAAGGCATAAAAATATACTCTAGTTTTAGGGCTTCATTCCGTATGATATGCAGACACACCTTTAGATTTCATAACCACCAAAGTTTTTAAGTTCTTTTTGTTCTTCTTTCTAAAGAAGATTGATAGATGTATTCTTGAATCCTCTTTTTTTCTTTGATTTTTTTAAACATGCATTCGCCAATTTCCTTTATGTCTCTTTTGATTATGTTAGGGTAGTTTTATTTGTTGGATTTCTAAAAGGTTCAATCGAAGTAGAACTTCATTAAATGTTTAGGCAAATGGCGATTTTAGATTAGCCAATATCTATGAAAGAGTCACGAAAACAAAGATCCAAATAATGGTTATTGCTGTTTAGATAAGCTTTTTTGTACAGAAGATATTAACTCGAAACCATAAGTGTTTTGTGTAGGTATTTTGCTAGGTCCAAAAGTCTGCTTTATTTCCAAGTATTATTCTCTTTTTATAGTTTTCCTTCATTGCCTAGGCGAGAATATGGGAATATATTTTCGGAGATTACTTTCCATCTCCTTCCTTTTATTGCCGACTTTGTTCGATTTGGCTCTATCTTCCTAGGGCAAATGACAATTCGGTTCGTTTTATTCGGCCTCGGCCTAGTTGATTCGGGCTAGATGATTTGGCTCGTCATTGATTTGGTTAGTCGCACAATTTGGCTCGTCGACGGTTTGGTTTGTCGCAGATTTGGGTCATCGTTGGTTGGCTCGGCCAAACTGTCGGTTTGGGTCGGCCTCGATTTGGGTCGGTCTCGATTTGGGTCGGTCTCGATTTGGGTCGGTCTCGATTTGCGTCGGCCTCGCGAGAAAGCCATGAAATTCGGTTAGGTCCAATTTTTCATTCTTAGTCGTTTCAGCTGTTGATTTTGAAAGGATCAAAACCGTGATTTTGAAAGGATCAAAACCGACCCCAACAACATTCACAATAGTATATAAGGGTGCCGATCGACATAATTTGTATTGTATTAAGACTCCTAATAGAAAGTTCTAGCTAAAACGAAATCACAATGTTGTTTGGAAGATGTAATAAAGCAACTAAAAGAAGCACCAAAAGCTAGTAAAGGCGGTAATGAAAACAAGTAGACACTTAAAAGAGATTCACGGAGCGAAACGTTGGATACGAAAGATAAAATAAAATTAAAACTTTAAAATAAAAAGCGTAATGATAATGTACACAAGAATGTTACATATAGGAATTATAATTAGAAAATATCAAAAACTAGGTTAGCTAACAAAATCAATTAGTTACCAAGTAGATAATACAAACGGAAACATCTAATACAAAAAAAGAAATATATATAAAAGTTAAGGAAAGACATATAAGAATTATTATCAAATCGCAACTAATAATATTCTACGACATTACAACATAATATTATATGGTACGTTAATAAAA
Organism: Schrenkiella parvula; assembly: GCA_000218505.1. Lineage (NCBI taxonomy): Eukaryota > Viridiplantae > Streptophyta > Magnoliopsida > Brassicales > Brassicaceae > Schrenkiella > Schrenkiella parvula. The sequence continues at coordinate 1,876,934 of CM001190.1, forward strand.
CAGTATTACATGATACGAATGAAAAATGGGAATTCCAAAACTACAACTTTGAAAACATCAATTTACAAAACATAACTAAAAACAAGCTAAAAAATACGCTATATTTTCCTTTGTTTTTTTTCTCTTTTTGCCCAGATTTAGAAACTTTTATAATCTCGACGAACTTTATAAAACAGATTTTAAAAATCTTATAAAAGAGATTATAAACCAAATAAAACCATATAAAAGATAATAAGTTTTTATATAATCTTGTAAACAAACAGAGGAACCAAATCTGAAATTCATACTAATCATACAACACTTTATATGGTTCTGTAAGATCTATTTTAGAATTGTATAAAAATGCATGACTTAATAACTCCATACTTTATGTAAAATTAGTAACTATTTATAAATAATTTACAAAGGATATTAAATCATTTATAAAGGATAGTAAATCGAGTTAAACCTTTGTTTATAAATATTTTATAAAGATTTATAAATATGGAAAATATCAGCTAGTCTCTAATAATTTCAGCTTTATAAGTTTTGAATATATAATTCACTTATTTTCAAGTAAAATTTGCTCAAAATTTATGTTTCAAAATTTCCGTCCAAAGAGCAGGATTTATAAGCGTCAGATTTTGAGTCGAATTCAACATGACCCAAATGTTTATAAATCTAGGTAATGGTAAATTTGATTCAAAATCTGACAAATTCAACTTGAAATTTGGTGAACTATGCTCAAATTTCAGCAAATTTGGTCGTATCTTCTCTTTATCAGCTACGAACTTGTCAATTCCGACTAGCTCTTATATCCAACATAATCAACAATTTACATGAGATTCAATTTTAATCTCAAATTTAATCAAAAATTGGCATGCAATGCTTTTGGGTCTGAGATTTGTTTTTTTTGCAGAGAGAAAAATACATGAGAAAAATAGATGAGAAGAGAGATGATGATAGAGAATAGAGAATTAATGATTTTTTTTATTAGATTCATTAAGGGTAATAGAAATCACTATACCTATTAAAAATTTGTATTTTTACAAATTTTCATATAGTTGTATTTTTTCAAAGTGATAGTGGAAAAATTGTATTTCTGGCAAATTCTCAATGAAAAATTGAAAAAGTCAATATATAATGAAATATATGATAAAACTGAAAAAAAGAAAACTACTTTACATAAAAGAGATTTAGAAACTTTGTTATACGCAACATCAGAATTTGATAAAATGCAAGGGAGTGTATAATCAATATCACTTTTTAGAAAAAGCATTTTTGAAAAATACAACCATCAATTATCTTTTGAAAAAAATACTATTAGTTTAAATGAAAGAAGGAAAGTGAATAAAAAAAATATCCCAGATTTCTCTGATTTTCTCTGCTCAATATGATTAGTGTTATGGTGATGTGCTCTGGTTTACAACCTTAAATTAGATTGGATTTGTGTATAGCACTTCGATTCCATTGGAGAAGAAACAAACTAGGAATAATATGAGACTGGAGGTTCTCTCACAGGCAATGATGCAGTGAGATATGCAATTTAGATTAGGTTAATTTACGTTCACAAAGACCTACTACTCAACTTTTGCATGTTATAGTTCAGGGTAACATATTCAGAAATTTCGTTGTTCTGTCTTCCTAAGGACAACAACTAGGTAACTAATCTACCTTGGTGTATTAGAAACAAGTATATAATAAAAAAAAACTTTCTAAAGAAAACTATCCTAAATCCAGAAACCTAAACTATTAGTTTACCCGTTAATAGAACCCATACAGCAAACTAAGTAACATTCAGACAAGATTAAGCAAAAAGTTGCATAATCATCAATATAAGTGGATCAGAGATCTTGTCTTAAGAGGCACAACAAGAGAAAATCTTCTGCCAAAGCATTAAAGAACCTTAAAATACTAAAGAAAAAGAAGGAGAGCTCGTTGTGCCATGCGGCTGAGTAAAAATATGAACTCTTATGAAGTTGGGTCGAAAACCCTAGGTTTAGATAGGCATTTGTAGGTCATGCGGTTAGGGCTTTTCTGTATAGATAAAGGAAAGTCTTGGGGCTCAATCTGGGCATTGCGTTGTCAAGTTTCTTCTGAAAAGTCTGGCCAAGAGCTTGAATCTCGCGTTTGTGATGGCTGAAGCCGCGGCCAGTGTCTTTTGGTGGTCGACTATGCCGTTGCTTCTTTTTCGAGACTGCTTGACAGGTCTTGGAACATGTATAGCTTTTGCAGTTCATATAGATTTTCTATGGATGAGGTTTGAACATGTATAGGTTTTGCAATTCATATAGATTTTGTATGGATGAGGTTTTGACATGTATAGCTTTTGCAAGCCATTCAACATAGAAGCTAAAGTCTTCTTTTTCTTGATCTTCGTTAATACGCTATATGTAACGCTCAAAACTATTGTGCCCCAAACTTTCCTCTTCTTCTCTTCCAAAGCATTTTTCTTTTCTTGTTCGACCTAACCTTCTTCTTCGGTTTCCCTTGGATCTGAGGCTTTTGCTTCAGTTGTCTCATTCTCCTCATTAAGAGAAACGGTTAGGTTTAGAATATCCAAGTAAGCAAGAAGCTTTTCTTTCACATTGTATAGTTTTCACGGCCATCCTTCTCCACCTCTATTAATGTGGAAGACATTGTTCAGTAGTTGAGAGCTTTTAGAACCACAAACAACGAACCAAGGCTCATATACCACTGTCTCTTGATCCTTAAAGGTATCGACAACCTCTGGGAAAACCAAACAAGCTGAGATAAGAAGTTAAGCCAAACAAGTAACAGAGAAGGTGGGAAAAAATTTAGTCGGTACTCGGAATCCACAAGATTCAAGGATAGTGTTTACAAGAATAAATCACCAGTGTCCCATTCTAATGACCTTCACCAGAACTTATAACACTATTTCGATTTCAACTCCTACGAAACACTCTATGAATAAAGTTTATACTTACAAAGCTTTTCTCCTCTATACAATTTCACTTGATGCTTACGATGTGGGCGATATTGTGTATCTCAAGATGTGGATGTTCCGGGGAAGTGATCCAAACCATAACGTGAAGAAGTTAAGACCAAGGTACATGAGACCATTTGTGATCATTGAAAGGATTTTATGGCATATCGGTTAGAACTGCCCCCAATGTGTTTCATTAATTGGTTTTGCGTAAGGTTTTCTGAGAGCCAGAGTTGATTCTATCTAAGCAGCCAACAGACTTGGATCGAGATCTGTCAATAGTCAGTAAGCCAGTTGAGATTATTGACCGCTGGGAAGCAGAATTAATCCAAAGAAGACCCATATGGTCTTGGTTCATTGGGATGAGGAGGACGTTTGGGAACCAGAGTCCCAAATTTAGGCAGGGTATCCTGAGTTTCTCTTGGGTGCCATTGGGTCACAGAGTGTGGAGTTGAATTCGGGGGCGAATTCCCGGTTAGTGGAGGAGAATTGTAACACCTAGGGCCTATTAAGAGGGGGGAGAGCCTATTTGAAAAATACTGAAGAAGGGTTAAACCTATGGTCTCATCTCTCTTTTCCTATAAAAAGAGCAGCTCTCTCCCCTTTGGAGACACAAAAGAAAGAAGCAGTGAAGCCTTTCAGAGCTGAGCCGTCGCCGGCCGCCCCGCCATCCCGCCGTCGAATCACCACGGAGAAGCCGCCGAGCACGAAACCCTAGCCGCCGCCTCCTTGATTCTGGTGCGTGCCAGCGTCTGCGTTTGTGAGATATGTGGCTGTGCGATCTTCTGTCGTCTTCTCTTCTAGATCTACTAGATTAGGCAAAGGATGACTTGCTGTGAACTATATCTCTCTTTGTATCCAGACCCTTCAATGTGTTAGTCTTTTGTTAATCTCAGCTCAGTAGTAGGATTAGATCTAGTTGGTGATTTGTGTTGATGTGAGAAAAAGCATTTAGAGACTTAGATTGTTTAAACTGAAATGGTTGTTTGATGCTTGAATGGTGATTTTGGATATTTTTTTGTGAATGGGAGTTGCCCATTTGTAGAAATCATAGCGAGTATACTACGGTCCAATGAAGAGATGTTTTCTTAAGTTGTGTGCATGTGTCGTATAGGCAGCATGTCCTCGTTGTGGGGTTGTGACGGACCCTGGCGCCGATTTGGGCGAGGCCACTTAGAGCCACTGGCTACACGAGTGGTTTGCTCTATGGGCACCAGTGGGAAAAATAGAGAGTCTAAAGAGTCTTGTTTGATACATGAATGTCTCTTGTGGGATGATGTTTGCAAGGTGATATTAGCTTATGACTTGTGCTTGTTGTGTTGTACTAGTTCGAGAAGTGTTTGTAGGTCGCTAGGGTATGCATTCACTCGGTAATCCAAATTACTTATTCCTCTTAATTGCAGCTACGTTCGAGGAGTTTCAGGAGTAAATGTATGGTGTGGTGCCAAACGTTTTTTGGGGGGGATGTTTTTCTTGTATGTTTTCGTTTAAGACTGAAGTCGAGTAATGTTTAAAACGGTTTTGTAAGACATTTGTGTTTTTGGAGTTTGATATCGATATGATTGGTAAGAGAATTTGGAAAAGAGGGAGTTACAATGTCGATTTCCATTCTAGAAACAAGCTATGAATAAAATTTACACTTCAAAGCTTTTCTCTCCTACACACTATCACTCACTTGATTCTTACGATTTCTCTAACTCTCTCTATCTTAGCCTAAGCCACCAAGATATAGTAATTATGCTTTAGGGCGATTCGTGCAAAGCCATATGCCAAGCTATCTTGAGATGCGTTTTAGAGTGGATGGAGCGTCAATAGTCACACTTCTAGAGATAACCCCTAATAAAACAAACTACAAGAGTACATCAATCACATTAGTATATTACCAAATTGATCCACATGGACCTGTGTTGCATTAAGAATCCCAAATTTAAGCTATGATTAAATCAAAATGTTGTTTGGAAGTCGTTATCACGTAAGCGAAAAAAAACAGTAACGAAACAAGTCAAAGTGGTAATGAACATGCATTGAAAACATATTAACAAAGAATTCTAGAAATTATATTTCATATGTAATAACCTAATAATAAAATTTAATGACGTCTCCTCCCAATCAAACCTCAAAGCCATAGAAGAAAATACTTAAACATAAAGAAACAGAACATCACGAACATGTAAAAAAAAAAAAATTATTAAGAGTAGAGGGTTTAGAAAGCCTGTCTATATGGATATATTAAGCTGAGATCTTCTCCCTAGTATTAACAGAAACCCTAAAAACTGAGGAACAAAGTAATAAAAGAGAAAAGTGGCAATAGCTACTATAAAATCTACCTGAAGCATTCTTATAGTACGGAGAGAGCTTGAGTTAGGCTTTGTGTGAAAAAGAATTATGTCTCCACACAAAATTCAAATTTAAATTCGTAAAGAACAAGGTTTCACTAGTTAAATTTAAACAAAAATAATTTGTTTTGTTTGTTCGATATTTTTGTTTTAATGGATAATTTCAATTATTTTATAATCTAAGATTCAATACTAAAATTTTTATTACTAAGCATATTTAAATATTACGATAATTTACACATGTGAATTAGGAATATAAATATATAATGACGGATCTACTACATGCAAGCAGGGTGCACGTGTCCCAGCTAAAAGAGTTGTTAATTTTCCTACATCTCAAGCTAATATTCCAACACTAAATTATGATTATGTACCCCGTCCTGTATTTTTTATTATTCTAAAATTTAAATTATATGCTATTTTATGAAGAGAATTTAAATATCAAACCAAAGCTCATCAATATATTTTTTTTTCTGATCCAGCTCAGTCTCAAATTAGTACTACCATACAAAAATATGATTATGTCCCATTCTCTGTATTTTTTTATTTTCCCAAAATTAAAATTACATGCAATTTTATAAAACATACTGAATTATTGACCCAAAAACTCATTTGTATACTTTTTTTATTTCGTTCATGCATTGATTAATGCATAGCATTAAACAAAAAAACAAAAATTTAAAAACTTTTGTTTTATATATAGTATATGTTTTATTCTCTATAAAAGTTTTTATATGATATTAAAATTGTTATATTCCAGCATAGATATGATAATTTTATTATTCCGTATTCATTTTTATAAAGTTATTTATATATCTTAAATTTAAAATTTGAATTGATAACGTAAATTTTTTATAATTTTTTACCAATAACTATTTTTAATCTTAAACTGTTCTATATCACAAATTTTTTATTGTTCAAATACTAGTATAGATGTTAAAAATTTATGTTTTCCCCCAGTCAAATTTGTTTCTGGATCTATATATATATCTTAAATACTAATTATAGTTCATTGGAAATAACATAAATTAGAATTCACATAAAATGAAACAGGATAAACGACTATAATATTATTTTTAATTACTTATTATTTGAATATTATAATTAATGTTGATATTTAAAAATAAGATAGACAAATCAACTTTTGCAATGATACACGCATTCGCATATTGGCTTGTTTATACTCTTACACCCGCCTAGTCCTCTATACTTGGAAGCACAATCAGCTTGACACGCCATGGATTCACAATCTTCATCACCATAGTTTATCTTTGCATGACATAATTTTTCTCCTTGCGTTTCTTTCGTCACAATCCCTAATATAAATATTTTGAAACGAAATCTCAGTTATTTTTACATATATTAGAAAAGATGAGAACAAAAATGCTGTGAATAAAAAGAAGAAATATTAATTTAAAACAATATATGTCATGTTTAAAACAAACCTAGAACGAGGACGATCATGATAATAGCAAAAACAATAGATTTAGTCATTTTTGAGTAGATAAAAAAATTCAGACTTAAAAGTAAAATGATAATAAACGTAAGGATAATGTACACATGAAGATTATATATAGGAATTAGAAATTAGAAAAAAGAATCTTAGTTAGCTAAAAAATCAACAAGTTATTAAGTACGTGATATAAACAGAAAAAAATATAATAAAAATAAAAAGATATATTAATTTACTAAAAGTGAAAACAGATACAATTTTGTTAAATGGCAACAAATAATATACTATGACACTACATCTAATAATATTATATGATACTTTTAATAGAATAATATTACATGGTACATGAATGAAATTTTTTTAAAAAAGTTAATAATATTCTATGATAAAAACGAAAGAAATCTATTTCACATGAAAGAGATTTAGAAAATGATTTGTCAAAAACTTAACAAAACATAACATATTGCTTTTGCATGCAACATTAGAAATCGGATAAAATGTAAGGGAGAGTTTCATAAATATCATTTAAAAAAATTTTAAAAATCTTTTTGACAAAATACAACCATCAATTATCTTTTATAAATTAACATCAGTTGAATACAAAATAATAAGGGTAAACACAAATCAGATATTTTGGTATTTTAGAGTATCCAGATTCGAATCCAGATATGTCAGATCAGAAAAATTATTATCCGGATCCACTAGTATCTGCATATATTTGGATTAGTCACACTTCTAGGTATTTCTCCTTAAAAAACAAATTGTAAGAAAACATCAATCATAGTACTATATTACGGTATCGGTCCATAAGGACTTGTATGCGTTAAGAATGCCGAATTCTAGGTAAGACGAAATCAAATGTTGTTTGGAAGTTGTTATCACGAAAACAATAAAAAACAGTAATAAATCACTAGTATCCTTCACGAGCACTTAGAACACAGTATGTCGATTTCTATTCCTAGAAAACAAGCTATGAGTAAAGTTTACTCTTACAAAGCTTTTCTCTCCTACACACTATCACTCACTTGATTGTTACAATTTCTCTAACTCTCTCTATCTTAGCCTATGCCACCAATATATAGTAATTATTAACATTTCGTGCAATGCCAAAAGCCAAGCTGTCTTGAAATGCGTTTTCATCTTTACCAAAACGGGAATTTCAGCTTTCTAGAGTGGATGGAGCGTGAATTAGTCACACTTCTAGAGATTACTCCCTATAAAACAAACTACAAGAGTACACATGGACTTGTTGTGCATTAAGAATACCAAATTTAAGTTATGACGAAATCAAAATGTTATTTGGAAGTGGTTATCACGAAAGCGAAAAAACAATAACGAAACAGGTCAAAGTGGTAATGAAAGCAAGTAAACACGTAAAAGAGGTTCAGAGAGGAATATGTTGGGCTGCATGGATATCTCCCGGGATCAATAAGTTCAAAGATATCAGGGTTCATTAATTCAACTTAAGTAGTCAAATAAGATAGCTTATATCGATAATTGGTTAGATTCATAAACTCGAAGCTCATACATATATGGATCTCCTATCCATGTATCTATTACGTATGTCTAACAATCTTATTACTCATCTTTCACAAGCAACTATGAGATTAAACACTCAATCAATCACATTCTTTTACGTTTACAAAAACTTATAACTCAACTTGTGTGGATTATAACATCAAACTCGTCCAGACTGGTTTAAGTTAACAAATTTAGCACTTTCGTGGTTCTATTTTCCTAAGTTGGTAGATGATGAATATGCATTGAAAACATATTAACAAATAACTCTACAAATTATATTTCATATTTAATAACCTAATAATAAAAGTCCATTACTTCACATAAAGAAACAGAACATCACAACCATGTAAAAGAATTAAATAATTATTAAGAGTACAGAGGAAAGGGTTTAGAAATCCTGTCTATATGGATATATTCAGCTGAGATCTTCTCCCTAGTATTGACAGAAACTCTAAAAACTGAGGAACAAAGTAACCTGAAAGAGAAGAGCGGCAATAGCTATTATAAAATCCATGTGAAGCATTTTTTTTAGTAAATAGAGGGCTTGAATTGGGCTTTGTGTGAAAAGAATTATATCTCCACACAAAATTAAAATTAAAATTCCTAATGAAAATTCTGTTTTTACGGCGAAATCGGCTTTCACTAGCTAAATTTAAACATAAATAATTTGTTATGTTTTTTCAATATTTTTTTTAATAAATAACTTAAATTATTAATAATTTAATATTTAATACTAGTCCTGGACAAAATATCCAGACCTGAAGAACCAAACCGAACACGACCCGAACTGAGAGATATCGAACCGAACCGGATCCGGATAAATATCCAAACGGGTCTTGAATTGCCATATCCGAAGAACCGATACCAAATCCGATCCGAACCGTTTGGTTAATTTGAGTATTTTTGGATATTTTTGGGTTAATTTGGGTAGTTTGGATACAAATTACCCGAACCCAAACTGTATTTATGATTACTTTTGGTTAAAATAACTGATTTAAACCATTTTTGATGGAAATTCGGATATAAATCGGGTCCAAACAAATTACCTGAACCCTATTGAAACGGAACCGAATCCGGTTCGAAAATTCAAAATACCCGAACGGATACTATATCTCAAACCCGGAAGATCCGATACCCGAAAGACCCAATCCGAACCGAACCCGAATGGGTACCCGAACACCCAAAACTATTTAATACTATATTTTTTATTACTGAGCATATTTAAATATTAATGATGATTTACACATGTCAATTAGGTATATAAATATATGATGATAGATCTACTATATAAGGTGCATGTTTCCCAGCTAAAAGAGTTGTTAATTTACCTAAATCTCAAGCTAATACTCCAACACAAAAATTATGATTATGTCCCATGTCCTGTATTTTTTATTATTCTAAAATTTAAATTATATGCTATTTTATGAAGAGAATTTAAATATTAAACCAAAGCTCATATGGTTAGATTCATATATGGATTTCCTGTCCATGTATCTATGACATATGTCTAACAACCTTTTTAGTCAACTTTCAGAATCAACTATGAGATTAAATTCTCAGTCAATCACATTCTTTTACGTTCACAAAAACCTATATATAACTCAATTTCTGTAGATTATAACACTAACTTGTGTAGATTATAACACTAAGCTCGTCTAGACTAGTTTAAGTTAATAGCACTTTCGTAGTTGTATCTTCCTAAATTTCAGTTGCTAGGTGTTGAACATGCATTGGAAATATATTTAGAACAAAGAACTCTAGAAATTATATTTCATATGTAATAACCTAATAATAAAATTTCATGACGTCCTCTCCGAATAAAAACTCAAAGCCATCGAAGGAAATAGTCAGATATAAAGAAACAGAACATCACAAACATGTAAAAAAATTGAAAAATTTATGAAGAGTAAAGAGGTATATGGTTTAGAAATCCTGTCTACATGGATATATTAAGCTGAGATCTTCTCCTCATCATTGACAGGATCCCTAGAAACCAAAGAACAAAATAACATTTATACGTGAAGTATTTTTGAGTAAAGAAAGGGCTTGAGTTGGATTTTGCGTGAAATTTTGTATCTCCACACAAAATTTCAATTTAATTTCACAATGAAATATCTGTTTTGTGGCGAAATCGTTTTTCAGTAGCTAAATTTAAACGAAATTATTTGTTTTGTTTGTTTCATGGTTTTTTTTAAATGGATAACTTAAATTATTTTAAGATTCAATACTATATTTTTCATTACTATTCATATTTAAATATTGATGATGATTTACAGATTTACAGATTTACTATATGCAGCAGGGTGCACGTGTCCCAACTAAAAAAGTTGTGAATTTTTCTTCATCTCAAGCTAATACTCAAATTATGATTATATCCCCGCCCTGTATTTATTTTTATTTATTTTTCTAAAGTATAAATTATATGGTATTTTATGAAGATAATTTAACTATTAAACCAAAGCTCATATGTCTATTTTTTTTTCCTGATCCAGCTAAATCTCAAAGTAATACTACCATAAAATATAATTATGTCCCATTCCCTGTATTTTTTTATTTTCCCAAAATTCAAAATCACATAAAATTTTATAACGAATACTGAACTATTAACCCAAAAGCTCATTTGTATTTTTTTTCTGATCCCTTTCATGCATTGATGCATAGATTAAAACAAAAAATAAAAAAAGACTTACAAAATTTTATTTTATTTTATAGTATATCTTGGTTTCTTCTCTTTAAACATTTGATATTATATTATAATTTCTATATTCCAGCATAGATGTGAAAATTTTATTATTCCGTATGTACTTTTATAAGGTGATTTACATATCTAAGATTTAAAATTCAAATGGATAACGTAGATAAATTTCTTAACTTATTAATAACTTTCTTTTTAACCTTAAACTTTTTATATTACAAATCTTTATTACTCAAATATTAGTACGGATGTTAAAAATTTATATTATAGTTCATGGAAAATAATTTAAATTATCTCACATAAAATAAAACAGGATAAATGACTATAATATTTTTTAATCACTTATTATTTGAATATTATAATTAATGTTGATACTATGAAAATAAAATATACAAATCAAAGTTTGCAATGATAAACACATTCACAGATTGGATTTGGTTTAAGCTGACAAGTGACACCTGCCTAGTCCTCTATACTTTGAAGGACAAATCACCTTGACACACCTCGGCTTCACAATCTTCATCACCATAGTTTATCTTTGCATAACAGAATTTTTCTCCTTGCGTTTCCTTCGTTACAATCCCTAATATAAATATTTTGAAACGAAAGCTCAACTTTTTTATATATAATAGAAAAGATGAGAACAAAAATACTATGAATAAAAAGAAGAAATATGGATTTTTAAAAACAAACCTAGGACGAGGACGATCATGATATTTAGTCATTTTTGAGTAGACAAGAAAAATCCAAAATTTAAAATAAAATGATAATAAGTGTAATGATAATGTACATATGAATATTATATGTAGGAATTAAAAATTAGAAGAAAAAAAACTTAGTTAGCTAAAGAATCAACAAGTTATTCATTAGATGATATAAACATAAAAATAAAATAAAAATAAAAATATATGTAAATTTACTAAAAGTGAAAAAGATAAGAATTTATTAAATCAAAACTAATAAATTCTATGAAACAACAGCTAATAATATCATATGATACTCTTAACAAAATAAAGTTACATGATACATCAATGAAAAAACTAAAATTACATAATATTCTATGACACTACAACTAATAATGTTATATGATACTCTTAACAAAATAAAATTATATCATGACCAGAACTTGTAACCTAGATGTTTGTGCTAGTGCCATCTAATGTCACCGTTTGGGTTCGAACCCAGCTTAATGCATATTATTGAATTGTTGACAAAAAAAATTACATCATACATGAATGATAAATATGAAAGAAATATGTTTTATATGAAAGAGATTTAGAAAATGATCTGTTTTTGACATCAAAAACTTAACAAAGCATAACTACCTTTTTTGAATGCAACATTAGAAATCGATAGGCTTGGGCATAAAAACCAGAACCAAAAAACTGAATTGGAACCGACCTAAAATAACTGGCTCGATTCAGTTTCTGTTATAGATAGTATATCCATTGGATCTTGAGCTAAGGATCCACGGATATCAGTTCGAATCCGGTTCTTACTCGGGGTCTGATATGAAGAACCGATTATCCGACACTAAATAAGATTTTCACTAAAAGGGGCTACTGTTTCTGAATTTTTGATTTTTGATTCATTACTCTCCTTTCGGGATGATTCCAATCCTCCAAGCAGTTGATTTGAGTCTCATTCTCTCATAAATCAATATTATACCTGGATTATAACATTCCTCGTAGCAGCCATCGCCTGTCTTCGCCGGCTGTATCATCCGCTGCATTGAGGATTCTATACGATTCGATTAAGGTTTTTATGTTGTAAACTTCTAATTGATTTATGGGTTTTGTGTTTCTTGTTGACTTCTCCATCTTACATCTTGAATCCTTTAGTTCTTCGTTTCTTCCTTGGAGATCTATGGTCTTGTAATTGTTATTTTCTGTTTGATTACGTCTTCTAATTGTCATTTTCTGTTTGGTTACGTCTTGAATCCTTTAATTACATCTTGTAATTTTCATTTTTTTATGTTCGAATCAATTTTGATTTAAGGTTTTCTGTGTTAACCGAATCATTCATGTACTGTTTTCAAAATGATGCATTGCAGATGGCTTCTACTCAAGATCCAGCTGAGGAGAACAGATTGTTGTTGAGAATATGCTTGAGGAGACAGATGATGAAGTATAGAATCCAAGTCCAAATACAACTGCTGGTAGAGGGAAACAGAAAGCTTCACATAAAGGTTCAAAGAAGGCAAGGATTAAAAACACTTCACAAGAACAAAAAACGATTATGACAAGTGCAACTGTCATTATTGTGGGAAGGTAATGGGTTGTACAAAATCATCAGGCACCTCAAATATGAAGAAGCATCTCCAGTTTTGCAAGGAGCATTTTGCGTCGTCAGCTACTCAGAAGAATAGTTAACATGTTATAAATCCAGAAGCTGATGGTTTCCAATTGGGCAAGGTTTATGAAAATGTGTTTAGAGAAGCTGCAAATAAAGTTCTAGTTTTAGGTAACAAATAGAAGCTTTACAAGCCTCATTCTCGAAGGACAGTAACAGGGACATCGTGGAGATGTATGTAAGAAGGAAATCAATTATGAAGAAGGTTCTTGGTGAGAACAAGCAGAGGATATCACTGACAACTGATATTTTGGGTAGGTCCAAACACTGGAAGAATAAGGAGTCATCAAGAACTTGTTTTATTGTCTTCGTTTTGTGTCATTTAGACTTGGTTAATGACTTGATCATTTGATGTTTTAACTTTTAAGTATTATTAGTTTTTGATTCAGGTATCTTTAATGTTATTTCAGGTATAATATTATATTTGGGGTAAGATATTGCTATTTTGGGTATATATATCCAAATTTTTTAAGAACCAAAAAAGTTTGGGTAAATTATCGTTAATTACTGTCTGCTCCCTATCGAACTGGAGCCAACAAGATCCGGAAACAGAACAAAAAAAAGGTACCTATTGGATCCTTTATTCATAGAACTGAAGGACCTGAAACCGATCAAAATAAAATGCAAGCGAGAGTTTCATAAATATCGATTTTAGAAAAGTATTTTTGAAAAGTAAAACCATCAATTATCATTTCAAAAATAATATTATTTAAAATACAAAATAATAAGGGTGAAAACAGATCGAATATTTTGGTATTTTAGAGTACCTAGATCCGTATCCAGATCTGTCGAATCAGAGAAATAATTATCAGGATCGACCAATACCTGCATATATTTGGATTAGTCACTCTTCTAGGGAGTTTTCCTTATAAAAAAAAACTGTAACAAAACATCATTCATAGTAGTATATTATAGTATCGATCCATATAGACTTGTATGCGTTAAGAATCCCAAATTTTAGGTAAGACGAAATCAAAAATCTTTTTGGAAGTGGTTATCACCAAAGCAATAAGAAACAGTAACTAGAGCAGTAAAAGCAGCAATGAAAGTAAGTAAACATGTAAAGGAGATTCTGAGAGGGAAACATCGGATAGCAAGAATATCTTCAAGGTTCACGGATTAGTTCAATTCAAGCAGTCAAATAAGATCAATTAGATTGATAATTTGTTAGGTTCTTAAAATCGAAGCATATACTTACAATGGATTTATTTTGTAGTATCTATTACCTATGTCTAACAACCTAATTACTCAACAGGCAACAAGAGGCTTGCCTTTATATAAAATCTAAGTGGTATACTATGTATTTATGCTTTTAGAGATTGTTTTCTTGTACTTTAAATCTTTTGAGTCTAGAAAGGTAAAACCCCCAAAATATTGCAGAGAGGAGAATAATAGAAGTAAAACACAATTAAGATGTGATTTCAAGACAATAACTAACCAAGACTTCTAAATCTCAAGAAGCGCAAGTTTTAGCAATTGAACAGATCCAAAGTACCAAAAGTCCAGCCTAGAACGAAGACCTTACAATATATGGTTTAGTGGAGATGAAGCCCTTTTGGATTATATTTCTTACGCAAGTGGCTTCAAATCATTTTTGTTGTTGTTGGAGATATTCACATGTTTTAATGAAGACATGTCCGTCTAGCCTTGAAAAGAAGACTGTGAAGGAATAAGCTATCAGCCTCTTTCAAACTCACCTTGGGATAAAATTCCTTGTCACTAGACAGACTTCATGGTTGGAGATATACTCATGTTTTACCAATGACATATCCATCTAGACTTGAAGAGAAGACTATGCAAGAATAAGCAACCAGCCTTGGTCAAACTCACCTCGGGCAAAACACGCTCATCACCAGACTGAGGGGAATTCTTCGATCCATAAGTAATATAGCTCGGTTTATTTTAGCTTTTTCCATGAGCAAAACCACTTTCATGAAAAAGTTCCTTTTTGCCTATAGATAATCCTAGCCGACCTAGATACTTATATATATTTGGTCTTAGCCTCTTGTTGCCACATAGTACATATGAAACATAGAAAATAGTTTCTCCAACGAAAGCTGGCAAACAAACTGAAGTTAGTGTAGTCAATCATAGTGATAACGTAGTATCACCATCTAGGTTCTCAATTTTAGAGGATGTGCATGGGAAAGAGGAGGTAAAACGGAATGAAATAGATGAGGGAGAGGGGAAATTGATGTGGGAGAAATAGATGAGGAAGTGGGGGAAATTGAGGGGGAAATCTTACTCTATGGTATATCATTGTTTTTCTGGGTTTTTGACTATGATATAAGTCTTTTATATATAGTCTTTTTGGTATTTTGGGAGTCGGGTCTTTGCAGGTTTATGGAAGTTTGGAGCTTATTTGGAGACATTGGAGAGTTTTGGAGATAACCAAGAGATGTTGCTGAAGAGATCAAGTCGTTTTGCAAATTCTGGACTTGGTATCGTCGACACCAATCTGACACACAGATTCTGACACCTCTTTAACAATCTCTGGAAAATTACAAATTAGCCTATAAGATTCCTCTATTTGCAAAATAACCTCTCCTTGATTTTAACCTATTTATTAGTTATTTTGGATATTGTTTAGACCGACGTTTTATTTTATCAAGATTTTAGAGAGAGATTTATTCCAGAGTTTTTTGGGAGACAATTCCGAACGCTGTTCATCTCGAGAAGAATTGGAACCCCTTTTAAGTCTCTATTAAATTCTCTTATGATTTCTATCTCAATTATGATTTTTGTTTCATTAATAGAGTTCTTCATCTAGATTGTGTTTAATGCTAATTCTGGAGTCGCAACCTGGAATTTAGAACTTAGGTTGATTGGTAGATGCGAAAGTGTAATTAATTACCTGAACTATCCTAGATGAGCAAAAAATCTTTTCGCAAAGGAATTTGGTTTAGAGATTTTGTGAACAATCGAACCTTTTTTGAGAAGCTTCTTTAAACCCTAATTTCAATCTATACATGATATTGATTTATATATTGTTGCTATTGTTTCATCTATTATATTTGAGTAGTGAATTGTTTGTTCAAGGGTAACATCAAAGAGGAATTCATGGCTTGATAAATAGGAGTTAGAAAATAGAGATTCCATATGTTCTTCCTCAAAACTTGTTTCTACTGCAATATATATATTAGCTAGCTAGAGGTTCAAAATTTAGTTGATTTTTGCTTGAACCCCACTTAATTAATTAGTTTAGATGAGCTTGATTTATTAAGGGCAATGAGATTGAATTAAGAACCCAAGTGAACATATGAAACCCGATTCACTACGCATTTTTAATCTATTTGGTTATCAGTGAGAGTTGATTTATTAAATAGTTAGAAATAAGTAATATTTGCTAAGAATGTAGATCGATTGCATTTTGATAATTTGAGTTCGGAATTACAATCTTTCTATTCTAAAACCTGAACAATTACAGCCAAGTTTTCTATCAACGTCCTTTCTTCAGCTAGTGATATTTTCATGAAGTTCCCATTACCTGTTATATTGAGAGAAAACTTCTACACACACCTTTGACTTTCAAACAATGTATTTCACAATCTAAGTTTTTTGAAATAATGCTTTAGCCAGTGTTTTACATAGTCTTTGAAAAGGTCTAGGGTTGCATAGAATGGCTCAGCTGACCTTTTTGAAAGCTAGAGATCTTGCTTCTAAGTTGATTTAGTCTTTTCTTAGTGAAAAACCTTTCTAGAAGAAAATTATTTCTTCCATCTAAGTGTTTTTTCCTCCAATGAGAAAGAGGAAAGCTTTCATTTTATTGTGTCCACATCAACTCCACTAATGAGGGTGCTTAGTTCTTCAAATGCATCCAGATGACCTAACACGTTTTCTTAAGGAAGACTACAAAAGTGATTTTACTTAATTAAAGCCATGAATCGATATTTAATTATCACATAGTTTAGCTTTTGTGGTGACTAAGGGCATATTCGATTGGCTCATGAGGACATATGATGACGTGTTGAATGTTCTCATCATCACTAAAGTCATTTTATACTTATTAGAAAACAAACTCAAGATATTTCTCAATATGCTTTCTGATTTCTCAATCTCAGAATAAAAGTTTATAAGTGATTTATATACATGATATTTAACCAAAGTAAACCAAATAACTAAACTATGCTAAACCGGATCTAAACCAGACTATACAAAATGATAATACTTTCTCAAAGTATAAACCAGAAATACATAAAGATAAAACCAAAAAAATGAAAATTAGTAAATTAAAAATAAAGAAAAATTCTTAGATTGGATTCTAGACAGAAACTCGTAGGTAAACATATCAGTCATCGGGAATGACACCAAAAATTTGATGTTCAAGTTTTAGTCTTTGAAATAATTATGTAAGTTCATAAGTAATCATAATAGTACTTAGGGACTGATACAGTGGATACTAGATATTTTAAGCCACGAGTTTACGAGTTTTAAATAAAGTTAAAAGGAAGGTTTTTTAATAAAAATAAATAAATATTTTAAAAAATCTGAAATCCATGAGAAAAAGTTATGACAGATTCCCGATGGAACTAAAATGAAAGAATTACATATAAAATATCATAGTGAATTTTATATTTAAAAAACTGGCATTTGTAAAATATTTTTTATAAAAAAAGTAGAGCAAAAATATTTTTAAAAATGGTAAAAACATACAAAAAATATATAAAACAACATAGTAAAATTTGTAAGAAAAGTATAAGTTTATGAAAAAAAAATTGAACTAAAAAATTAATACGAAAGATGGAGTTAGAAAAATTGCAACACAAAAACTGTTTTTTCAACAATTTACATAACCTAGAATGATTGGATAACCAAAACGATGATATAGAATCTACATAAATAAATTATGACGGTTGAGTAAAAGCACTATATGCCAACTTATCTGCCATTGTGTTGTTTGCATATGGAATAAGTTAGATAGCAAAGGTATTGACAAACTCCTTACTTCTATGAAACTCAAGAGAGGCTTAAAATCACATAAATGGATAGACAAGATGCCTATAAAAAAAGGGAAAATAGGTTTTAATAAAATCGGTTGCAACAACGTTACCGAATCATATAATGTCATGCTTCCGCGTACCAAAACGGTGACTTCTAAGTTCATGAGTGTGATACCTCATTTTTGGTGGAGTTATGGGGGAAACATTGGATAGCTTGGGACAAGATATGTAAGGTTAAAAGGAATGAGGGCTAAGATTCCGTGAAATAGAGGATCTGAACACATTTTGTTGGCAAAACAAATGGTCGCGATTAATTGATAAGACACATTCTCTATTTTCAAAGGTATTTAAAGGTAGATATTTTCAGAATTCAAATCCATTAGATCCGATTAGATCGTTGACTAGAAGAGCTATTGATAATAATGATCCGCATAACAGAGCACCATAGCCAAATATCATCATACTTGCATGCATCATTAACCACTGGGACTGGAGAGCTGGTTTCTCCATCATATGGATGGAGCAGTATTATATCGGCTCAGCCTCTAGTTAGAAAAGGAGGTATCAAACGGGTGGGAACATGAGCATCCACTTTCATATAGAACAGCTCTTGAATTTCTACCGCTCGTCCAAGGTCAGCAACTTGTAAAAGTTACAACTATTACCTTTCTCTTTATAATGAAGCAAAAGTCGTCGGAAATTTGAAAAGTGAAAGGCTGATTCTAAGGCTAATGTAGCTAGCCTAAGAGACGCATATAGCTCATTTCCTTTAGTATTAATATAACAGATGCAAACCCATGATCATGTAATTCTCCAAATATTTGTAATTAACAGATTTATTCCTCAATTATTGCATATTAAGTCTCCAAGTTAGCATTGACATTATAAATTTAAGAGAGATTTTCGTAAAAAAGACATATTAAAAACTCAATATTCCAACTAAACCTTTGCTGATTTTTTACAAAATTTGACCAAATTACCATTATTTAAATATAATTAGTACAAAATAATTTTTTTAAATCTATAAAAAATTAGAAAGAAAAAAGAACACACTTATAAAGATATATTTATATTTCATTTTGAAAAAAATAGATCTTAGTAAATATTTTATTTATTATTCTTCTTTTTCTAGCATGCATATCTACATTCCGCGTAATCTACAATAAATATTATGTTATTTGATTTATGATCTACATAAGTACACGAATTATAACATTTCCTCTCTGATCAACCTTTACTACAATACACATTCTAACTTTTACACTATGATCAAATTTTTTTAGAATACATATTTTACTTTGTGTCTTAATCTATGTTCTACGTAGTTTAGATATTTTACCCATTTATCTTTGATCTACCGATTTTAGAATGTATATTCTACTTATTCAGTTTGGAAAATATGAGAAAATCTAGGATTATGGTTCAACTAGAACTGAATATTTCTAAATCTTTTCTCTACTCCTTTATTCAATCTTCTTCATTTCTTTCTCTTTTCAGACTTCTCCTTTATTCAATCTTCTTCATTTTTTTCTCTTTTCAGACTTCTTCATATCTTCCTCTCTTCTCTGTTTCCTTTCTTTTGTATATGATATATATGCATAGGTTCTAGACTTCGAGATCAATATCATTGCAGTGTGATACAAATTAATGGTCCTCTCATAATTTTTTTATTCGGTCATCGACAACAAAAGAAAAGATACATAGTCAAATTATGTATTCTATCAATGGGTTGGTCATATTTTTGTCTTCAATCATTGTATCGAGATAGTAATTGTATAGATCGGAGAGATTTGACTAATTTGGGTTTTAATTTCACCACAGTTTATCATATCAGCTTTATTTCAGTCAATAGACTTGTTAGAGATCAAAGTGGTGTTTATGTTGGTCGTTCCATTACCCATATTTATAAACCACTATAAACATATTTATAAAGCCTTATATAATTTGGCATATTATAAAAAGCCTAATAAAACCATGGTAAAATTTATAGAACATCTATAATAAATCTTATAATCGAGATTATAAACCTTAGAAGCCATATAGAAGGTAATGAAGTTTAATAAAACCTAATGAATAAGTAGAGAAACCGAATATGAGATTTCTATTAATCATATAGTATTTTTATATGGTTTTTCAAGATATCTTTTCTTTTTTTTACGACAGTAAATAACATAAATTTAAAAATCAAAGTAGAAACGAAGAAGGGAGAGAGTGAGTAAAACAATACCGTTAGAAGGAGGGGTCGAACCTCCGACCTTGTGGTTAACAGCCACACGCTCTAACCAACTGAGCTATTCCAGCTTTGTATTTTTATAGATATCTTTTACAATTATATAAATGTACATTTATAAGCGTTTATAAATTATATAATACTGCATAACTTAATAAATCTATATTTTATGTGGAATTTATAAGGATTTATAAATAATTTATAAGGGTTTATAAATTTTTATAAAAGATTATCAATTATTTATACGGATTTATAAATTAGAGTTAATTAGGTGTATAATAGGTTTAGATACACTAACGGTTGTAGCTTTTTGTCAGCGGCGGTGGAGCTGAGTCGGCTATGGTGCTGGAGCTGGGTCGGTGGAGTAAAGAGTAGATCTGAACGGCGGCTGAGTGAACCACCGGTATGACGGCGAGGCCGACTTGTGGCAGTGATTAAGATGGACCGCCTCAGGATTCCGGCGAGAATGATAGCAGAGCTAAAGATCGGAAAATAGAGAGAGAACTGCAGGTGGCTGGAGCAGATTCAAGTGAGAGAGAAAACAAAATGGGAAAAAAGGGAGAGAGAAGAAGAATGGTAAAAAATTAGGTTAAACAAATATTTATTGGTTTATATTTTTTTAATTAAAATCAATTTCGAAAAAAAGATAAAAATTAATAATCTTATTTTATTATAGGGTTTAAAAATGTTCGTAATTAGATAATAAAAATAGGTGAATATATTTTCTAAATTCGAAAATAGAGGTAAAAATGGTAGATTATGTAGGTAATGTGTCATTTACCTAAATTTAGTCCCACACATGTTATAGACCTAATTTGGTATGTTAAACCTATTATAAAGCGCAATTTCCCTGTAAATTATTTTAAGGGTTTATAAATTATTTTTAAGGGTTTATAAATTATTTTTAAGGCTTTATCATTTATAAAGATTTATAAAATCATATAACACATAACTTATTAACTCTATATTTTATGTAAATTTAGAAAGGTTTATAAATCATTTGTAAGAGTTTATAAAACTTTATTGCACATATATAACTTAATAACTCAATATTTCATGTGAAATTTATAATGTTTATAAATTATTTTATAAACGTTTATAAATATAAGGGATAATAAATCATAAATAAGGGTTCATAAAACCATTTATAAATATTTATAAATCATTTATAAATTATTTCATTTAAACTTTATTAAGGTTTATAAATGATTTATAAACCCATAAACTATTTATATGAGTTTATAAATCATTTATAAGGGTTTATGAATATGTACAATGGTGACTTTGATCTAAAATCAGGCAAATTAAACTCGGAACTAACTTAAATATGATGCTCTTGAGTAGCATCTCTGTAGCCGGTGTGATTTTTTTGTCGTCTCCATAGACTCGCCATCACTAATTCTCATCAAAATGCTATTGAATAGCCAATGTCCAATAATTTCAGCTTCATAAGCTTGTAATCTATATTTTACTTGTTTTTAAGTAAAATATGAACAATATTAATGTTTCAGAGTTTTCTTACGAAGCAGAAGATTTATAAGCATCAGATTTAAATCAAATTCACCATTGCCCAAATTTATAAGGATTTTATAAATCTGGATAATAATGAATTTGATTCAAAATCTGATGAATTCAACTTAAAATTTGGTAAGTTCAGTTTGAAATACAGCGACTCAGCTTTTATGCTCTCCTCATCCGCCGCAGCAAGTGAGGACCTGCAACTGCTTAGTTTTTGTGGAACTGAGCGCAATGTTTTTTTGACAGAGGTGCACATGTCTGACATTTATTTCAAAAACAAAAGGCTTTTTATGATGGTCAAGATATGGTCTTGTTCGAATTTGTTTATGTGAACATCTGATTTCCAAAGGTTTTATGAACAATCTGATGAGGAATATCAATGTAATGTATGTGTGCAGGGGATACAATTTTTATGGGAACTTTTATTAGGTTATTTTCTATAATTATTTTCATATGATAAGAACAAAGGAAGGAATGGTCCATGTCAAAACCGATCTGTGTGTGGAGATGTTTCTCGTTCCACACGCTGGACAGCTAAATCGATTTTTACAAATATATGGCAAGGCATATGGTCAATTGACTTACGGTCATTGCTGGAATTTTTGGTATACAGTGTCGGAGAATGGACAGCAGGTATCTATATACTATGTATGGGTTGGAGACATCACGACCTTGAATCAATGCGGCAGGTGCATGGATGATATTCAAACTTATCTGCAATTATAAAAATTCTAAGTTGCAATTGTCAAGGTTTAGGTAGTAACTGGACAATTAGCTACTTAAGAGATGTATGGTTTAAAGACAAGGTCATCTTGGATATGATCATATGTATACGGTAGAACTCCGGGGTACAAGCAGTGGTCTGGATCTGTTCTATGACAAAGACTCAAATGATAAAATTATATTTGCAAACAATCGCATTATCGATATCGAAACAGAATTTGATGGACAAACAATTTTTTTATCGTTCGTTTATGGAGATCCAATTCATAAATTAAGAGAACGAGTTTGAGAACGACTGACACGAATATGTTTAAAGCGGAGTGCGCCATAGTTTTTTCTAGGCGATTTCAATGAAATAACCGACAATCAAGAGAAACTGTGACGACCATTAAGATATGCAAACACGTTTGTCCCTTTTAACAACATGATTGACAATTGCGGCCTCCTGGAGTTTCCATCATTAGGAAACACTCTGTCCTAAAGGGGAAGGAGAGAAGGAAAAATTATTAGATGCCGGCTAGACAAAGCATTAGGAAATGAGAATTGGCATAATCTATTCTCTTTCTCATTTGTGTAATATTTGCAAATGGTCGGATCAGATCATAGATATTTGCTTGCAACAGTCGAAAACAAAATTATTAAGAGGAGAAGTCAATTTTGATTTAATAAATGGTGGATAGGCTAGGAGGGTCTACAAGATATAACTAAGCGGGGTGGGGACAGACATAAGGTTCAGAAGGCGATAATATCCCCTTTGTTTTCAGAATTCAGGCATGTCGGCATAAAATTTCTAAGTGGAGGAAGAATAAAATACCGTATAAAAAAGAGAAAATAACAGGATTACAAAGAGAGCTAGAAAAATCCCTTAATGACGACTCTCATACTCAGGAGGAGATAACAGATATCACCAGGAAGTTAAAAGAGGCCTACGTAGAAGATGAGTTCTATTGGCAACAGAAAAGTCAAAAAATGTGGTATAAGGCGGGTGACTAAACACAAAAAATTTCCATGCTCTTAAATAGAATTGAATTTTTGATCTTTATGATGATGAGAATAATTGGGTAAAAATAGAGCCAGAGGTTGAAAGGGTCGCAGTTAAATATTTTGAGGATTTGTTCACAACGACAAATGAAACTAAATTCAAGAGTTTCTGCAAGATATTCCTCCATCAATACACTTCAAATGAATGACAAACTTACGGCCTTGGTAACGGAAGAGAAGGTCATGCAAGCGTTGTTCTTAATGAATCCGGAAAAGGCACCCGGCCTAGATGGAATGACAGCCTTATTTTTTCTAACAATCTTGGGCCATAATTAAGGAGGACATTTTACAATTGGTTCAATAATTTTCAACGGACAGTGATTTGGATCCAAGGTTAAATCTGACAAATATTTGTCTAATACCGAAAACGGAGCAGCCGAGCAAGATGACAGAATTTTGGCCCATCAGCTTATGTAACGTCGGGTACAAAATCATTTCAAAAGTTCTCTATCAGCATCTTCGGAGAGTGCTTTCTGATCTTATTTCGGAAACACAATCAACTTTTGTGACTGGGTATAACAGATAAAATTTTAGTCGCTCAAGAAATGTTTCATGGTTTACGTACGAATGCGTCTTGCAAGGAAACTTTTATAGCCATCAAAACGGACATAAGATGGGCATATGATCGGATAGAGTAGTTATTTATAGAAATAACTCTAAATAAGATGAGGTTCACACACCTGTGGATTCACTGGATTATGGGATGTACAATATAGGGTCCTGATCAAAGGGCAGCCTCAGTGATATATCTCCCGACAAAGGAGTCTTAGACAAGGAGATCCCTTGTCACCGTATATTTTCATCATTTGTACGGAAACGCTGATTACAAATATTAAGAGGGTGGAAAGGGATAAGTTATTAACGGGGATAAAAGTGGCAAGAACGAGTGTTCCTACATCCCATCTCTTTTTTGCGGATGATCGTTTATTTTTTGCGGATGATCGTTTATGAGGCAGTATCTGGCCAAAAGATTAATTTTGACAAATCGTCGGTCCAATTTGGCCACAAGGTTAATAAACAACTAAGGGAAGAGCTGAAATTACTACTAAGGATACCAACTATAGGGGGAATGGGTAATATATGGGAACTCCATAAAGCTTAGGGGGAGCAAAATCCCAAATTTTTAGCTTCCTACAAGATTGGCTTCATAATCGGGTTAATGAGTGAACCTCAAAGTTTCTATCACGGGGTGGGAAAGAAGTTAAAATAAAATCAGTGACAACAAAATTACCTAATCATGTAATGTCGTGCTTTCGTGTGTCAAAAACAATTATCACCAAACTAACAAGTGTGACAGCAAGGTTCTGGTGGAGTTCGGGTAGTAACCAAAGAGGTATGCATTGGATGTCATGGAATAAACTTTGTCGGGATAAGACGATGGGAGGTCTAGGGTTTAGGGATTTGTACAATTTTAACACGGCTCTTTTGGAAAAACAATTATGGCATTTAATTGAGAATCCGGATTCGTTATTTGCGAAGGTATTCAAAAGTCGATATTATCGTACAGGAGGACCCTTGGATCCTCTAAGATCGTACTCGCCATCATATGATTGACGGAGTATCGTTTCGGCTAGACCTCTGGTTAGAACATGACTGATCAAAATGGTGGAGACAGGAACATCTATTTTAACATGGAATGACCCTTGAATCCCGGCCAATTGCCCGAGGCCAGCAATTTGACAAAACCCAAACTACAATCCACATACTCACGGTCGATTATTTGATTCACTAGGAGTCGAGGACCTGGAATGAACAATTAGTTCATGCCATTTTAGAACCAGAAGATGCGACCCTTAATTAAAAAGTCCAATTAGCCGTTATCTAAGGCAAGATACAAACATATGGCATTACACCAAAACGGAGAAATATAAGGTTAAGTGGGGCTATCATACTACCCGGATGGTGCGGTATCATCGGCTTGATTATGGGAGGAGGCACGTATAAAAGTTTCAGTGGACCAGACTCCAATTGGTTTGCCTGGAGCTAGAGAACAAATTTTTCAACTGACTCAATTTGGTTTATGGTGCTTTTCAGATAAATCATGGAAATATGATGATGTTTTCTCAGGACAAGGATGAAATACTACCTATACGGATGTGACGGATGGATGAGAACAATGAACATTTGAAATAGTCTTTCTCCTTTACATGCAGAAATAAAAACTCTTATATGGGTTAGTGAATGTATGCATGTGGCCAGTCAAAAGAATGTCACTTTTGCAACAGATTTTTTTGGAATTGGTGAAAACAATGTTAGCTGCAATTGCATGAGTTCTCAATTTATCTGAAGGAAATTCATAAATGAAAAGAGTTGTCATTTTACTCTCATGCTTATATTAAAGACAAACAATATTTTAGCAGACAAGCTAACATAGAATATACAAATACAACCATCGTACACTAGTTATATAAATTTTACTTTACCTACATGTGTTTTTGAATTATTTTGACTGATGGCAAGAAACAAAAATAAATTCCCAAACCTGTGTCAAAGGTCAAATGGGCCCAGGTTCAAAATCGGGTAATAAGTCAAGCCCATTTTCAAACATTGTCGTACCGTCAGATCCTGACGCCGTTCTTGACTTGTAGATTGTAAATCAAAGACTGCTTCGTTTGACTCTTCAAGTTTTCTTTTGTATTTTAATCTAGAGGACATAGAGAATAGCAGAGATCGTCGTAGGTGTAGAAGAAGAAGAAGATGGAATCATCGATGTCGCAGAAGTTCACTCTTGTGTATGCTTCTCTCCTCGGAGGTATTGATTTGATCCAGTTGTCTTGGGAACCCTGTTTTGAGTTTTGATTCTACCTTGCTTCTTTTCTTTTGTTTGATGCAACTAATTGATTAATAACAGTGAATTCACAAAAAAGATTAAATTTAATCATTTTGATCACTATGTATACTCTGGTTAAAGCATATGTATCTATGTATGTGTGTGTGTGTGTGTATGTGTGATGTTATATGCGTCCACTTGAACAGACATATGTGGTTCAATCTTGCTTTGCAGCTTTTTTGTGTGTGTGTGTCTGCTTAAGCCTCTGTCGCTATTTCTGAACCATGCATTTGAGAGCATATGGACTTAGATTGAGATTGTGAATATAGATTTCTTAATTTGTTTGTTCTTCATAATGTTTCTCATTTGTCTCATTCAATAGTTTTTGCTGTCATTTTGTATCATGGAATTCAGGCCGACCAGGAAACTATAGGAACTAGAGCTGATTTTGTTAAGAGACACGAACTGGAAAACATAAGCATGGATCTTGCGTGAGACCCTTAGTTAACTGGTATAATTGTCACAAAGAAACCCAATTTTGTTTCCGCACATCGCTTGCCCTGTGTTAATCCATTCATATCTCTATCATCTCCATCTGTGGTAAAAGCCTTATCCACAAGGCTAAGACTTCCCCCTCGGAGCTAGAGAAAGGATCCGTCTCGTGAAGCCATACTGCATGACTGTATTAGTGTATTTCTTTCAGAGCATCACATCTTGTGTCAGTAGTCTCTGGTCCATGTGATCCCGAACTTTTAAAAAGCTTGTGTCAACTTGAGATATCCGTTCAGGTCGGACCAACTGATGGCGGTAAAAGTCTATGAGATTGGAAAACAATGCATAAGATTGGAACTAGAGCTGCCTTTATTAACAGAATAGAAACTGGAAAACATTAGTAGGGCGACAATAGTTACTCAACAATGACTCTAGTCTCTAGACATTTGTTCAATGGTAATAACATCTAAATAAACCCAATTTCTTAAACAGATACTGAATCCAATTTCTCAAGATAATAAAAGATAAGATAGTACTATTTCATCTTGGCTTTGTAATGTGTGGTTACTAGTCTGATAATAGTTTACAATGTGCTGTTGTGTGAACAAGTGTTTTGGTTGTTTACTTCATAGTCCGAAATTGGTCTATTTTCTTTATCTCTCTGACATAAGAGAGTTTGGGTTGTATCCGAAATGCGAAGTGTTGGCTTTGGCATCAGAAGAGTTTGTCCTGTAATTGCTTGATTTGTTTCAGTAATGGTGTGTATATATGTGAGTATAGTAGATCCTTCCTTGATGCGACTCCTTTTTGTGCCAATCTGTCATCTTCTCATGTATCATATAAGAAAATGTCTCATGGAAAGTGTTGTGGCAGTTGGTGGCTTGATGGGTTACCTGAAACGCGGAAGCAAAATATCACTAGTCGCAGGAGGAGGATCAGCTGCATTGTTCTATTATGTATACAGAGAGCTACCTGAAAATCCTGTATTGGCATCGTCCATTGGCATTGGTAAGTGAAAATAAGATTCTCTCTCTATTTGCGCCCATCATATTGCATTCTGTATGCAATCTTTGTGCACAAATGACTTTTCATTTATCGCAAAACTTAAACTAGCTTATGAGAGTCCAAAGTCCTCCTTAGTTTGATTATATGAGAGTAGATTTCAATGTTGTAGGTAACATATGTCTCTGGACCGGTCCGTAAAATATAATATCTTTTGTAGACTTGTAGTGTTTGTAGTTTGTACATAAGTGATGAGCAGTTTGGTTGTAATGATGCAGTTGGGTCAGCGGCATTGACGGGGATGATGGGATCGCGTTACCTAAGGACGAGGAAAGTGGTCCCTGCGGGAGTTGTATCGATGGTGTCACTCGTGATGACTGGGGCTTACTTGCACGGTATCATTCGCTCAAGTTGAAGACTCTTTCTGCTATGTTTGGTTGGACCTATTCCCAATAGTGTTTGGGTGGGCATTTCATATTCTGAAAAGTGTTGTGTACAATATGTGCATTGAGATGTTTCTTTACCAAGTCTTCCTTATCCATGAATAGACTCCAAAAAGGTAATATTTTCTTTTTTATCTGTGTGAATTAATAAAATAAGTTATTTCTTTAGTTTCAGAATTTTCATATCGGTATAATTAAAAAGAATGTACTTATGAATCAAATTACTAACTAGTGTAATAGTAATAATTGAAGAGTAGTATCTTTAATTCAACTACCGCAGGTTATTACTCTAAACTCTCTAGGTTAGTTCCGGTGATTAAGATATTTAAACATTACTGTTCTCTCGGATGTTTTGTGTTACTATGTTCGAGTACACAACTTAAAATTGTTTCAAGTTAGATAAGGAAAACATTTTAATCAAAATATATATATATAAACATTATTTGAAAAGTGGTTTTCTCAAATTTGCTAATGTATAATCACTATATTTATTCTTCAAAAAAATAAAGATGGCTTAGTTTTTGAAAAATTATGACATGATATTAAACAAATTATAATATAGATAATTTCATTTATGTAGATATATTTTTTTAGCAAAACTTTTAAATTGTAGTAATAACTAATATATCGCATCGAAATAAATCATATACCATCAGTGACAAATACTTTTAAATTATATAATTACAAATGTATCAAATTTTCTACATCAATTTATGATAGAAGATGTAACAACCCCTACACCTTATTTGAAAAGTGGTTTTTTCAAATTATGACATGGCAGATGGCACTAAACAAATTATGTCATAGAGAATTTCATTAATGTTGATATATTTTTTGGGTAAAATTTTTGAAATATGGCATATATCCTATTGTATGGGCAGTATAAAATTTTGACATCTTCGAACCACTTGCAGTCGTTGCACACATATTGTGAGATTTTTTTTGGTATCATGTAGCCCTTCTTATTTAAATGTGAGTGTAACTTTGATACAACAGTAGCAAATCCAGTCTTCAAGAATTCAATAGGCCTCGATGTTGTACTTTGGAATTGCTCCAAAAAACTCTCACGGACAAAAACCACAAGAATATCCATTTCCTATCACCAAATTAGACAAAATGGTAATAGAATGAGTAGTGAATAAATAGAAAAAAATTCAAAGGTGAGACAGTTAACATACCATAGTTTCGAGGGACATAGTTTGCTCCCAAAACTGATAGAATGTATCTCTCGACAAAGTAATTGTGCCAAACTTGAAGTTTCTGCATGATTATTATAAACATATGATTATAGTCAACTATGTAATTAGGTGTATAATAAATATAGACATACTAATTAGGTAGATAACATGTGTGAAAATAAAATTAGGAATCAAACATAAATAGATGATAAAATGACCAATTTAACATTAATGAAAAATATAAGAATTAAAGATAAAAAACAATTAAAAAGTTTAAGAAAATAAAAAAACCAAAAAAAATTTGTTGCTAATATTTAGGGATTTGGAAACCATTTTTGGAAATTTATTTTAGGGTTTTGGAAATCACTTTTGGGCATCCAATATTTTCTTCCAATTCTCAAGATGGTGATTGACAACGTTTCGCTCACACACTAGGTGATGAAAATGTAACTGAGGATCCATTCACTGAAAGTGGAGAGGCTGGGGAGTGTTCCCACAACTCGGATGAAGATGCAGACATTGAAGAGGACATGTTTGGAGAGAAGCCGAGACCATGTGTCCTACAAAAATGTGGAGATGAAGCATTGGCGTCCGTCTTATCTAACATCGCATGCACTCTAAGGGACGCCCCGTCTGTGCTAGATGAAAGTGTTTATGGTGGTAATTTTTAATAGCATAGTCAACTAAGTCTTCGCTAAATAGTTATATATGTTTGTATATATAGTTCGTAAACAGACATAGTCAACTATGTTTTCGCGAAATAGTTATCTATGTTGGTATATATAGTTAGCTATTATGGACCTATTTTGTATGATGTGTGTTGATGTTTGGTGTTAATTTGGCTACGTATTCACGGACCCCTGTATGATCTGGATTATGCAGGCGATGCACTGTACGTTAGAGGGTGTAAAGAAGCAAATATGTTTTGAAAGTGAAGATGGCAATACATGCAATCAACAAGAAGTACCGTTTTCGAACAACGAGATCAAATCCTGCTTTTGTCGAATTGCTGTGTATTATAAACATATAATTATAGTCAACTATAAAATGCAATATCAACTATCTGTTTTCTATTCAACTATCTTGCTAGTAAATACGAAACTAACCTGCAAAAACACACTGACTTGAGGAGATTGTGAAAAACAGTTTCATTCACTTTAGGGAAGGGATTGAGGGACCTCTTTCTCGTCTCCCACATCACCTTGACATATACATGTCCAAAGTGTAATAGACATAACAACAATTGTTATAGGTAACTCTTTTTGATAGTTTTTGTTATGTGAATAGTAATAGTTAGAGATAAAAAAATGACTTCGGTAATACCTTAAGGTCCTTAACTATAGTTGAATGATCATTTGGTTTTGTGTTTGAGAAAGCTTCAAAGTCATCGTCTGCATCAATACAATGGGAATCTCTACTGGCATCTTCTACTTTCTGGCTTAACTTCTCATACTCCCTCTTTATGTTGGAAAGCAAACAATTTCGTTTTTCTTTTGTTATTTTTTTCAGGTAAGTTTAATTATACACAAAAGAAACGAAATTGTGGTGCTTTTTGTCTCTTTTGAAAGTATAAACATAATAGTTAATATAAACATAAAGAAAGAATATGGTAAAAAGTTCGTTTACCTTCATCATTATCCAGTCTTTAGAGAATTCAGAATCTTTTGATGAGGCCTCATGTTTCAAGAAATATCTAACATTGTATATCGTGCAGAAAGGAACCCAAATCTTGGCGAACTTAGAAGCTTCCTGTAGAGAGAAGGAAGTGAGAGGTGAACATCCATCGTCCGAAACATAACAAGCTAGTTTGTTCGCCGGATAGTTCAAAGCTAACAGGAAAAGCACGGTGTTCAAAACGATAATTGGTGGCTCCCTGACCGAAGGAAGGTCATGAACCCTAAAACCAATAATTATTAGGCCTGTTCATAAAAAGCTTTTTTTCGGAATGTTTATTAAAACACTTAATGCATCTCCAACGGAAAAGATCATTAAATATTAATATTTTAAAAATTAAATTATGTAATTAAGTTTAAGAAGAAAACCTATAATAATGTTACATGTGGCAGAAAAATATTAGAAACGTATTTGGAAGTGTCCTAAACGAGAAACGTTTTTGTTCTTTCTATTTTTTTTTTAGTGTCAGATACACTGGTAGAGACGGGAAATGGAGGTGCTCTTATAAATGGAAAGAAAACATAAAAATGAATAGTATTTTTTGTCATAAACTAAGAGGAGAGAGAGCAGCCAAAGCCGAGCGAGCAGCCATAGGCGGGTGTCACACTGGGACAACATATAGTGTGAATGGAAACCATGCCGAGCAAAAACCATGTTGTGGATGCTGCAATGTTGGATGAACTGCAGAGGTACCGCGTCAGATGCCAGAGAAAAATGTCCCAATAGGTGCAAGAGCTGCAAAATACCTGCCAGGAATGGCCCAAAATCCACCATCCCCACCATCGCATGTGCGTTTGCATGTGTAAGTACCATCATTTTGAGACATGATGAAGCACATGAGCGATATGCAGATGGAACTCTTCAGTAGAAAAGCAGATGCCATCACTGGAGGAAGAAGTTGGAGAAGAATTTTGATGCAACCAGGTGTCCACCGGAGTTTTGTAAAGATCTAGCTATTCACTACCCAAAAGATGACACTCTTAGTATGGTGGGAGGGAATGATGGAAATAGTGCAAAAGTGATATGAACTGACTCGGACAGATTTCTAAGAGGCGATTATGCTAGAGAGGCCTCCTTTTGTCACATCGCACAACTAGTCTATTTCTTTGTTTCTCTCATTTTATTTATAGGCAAGAGCTTTAGCATGTTTTCCCAATAGTTGATTGTGCGCATGCGTCCCATCCTTCGTCTCCCGCCAGCTTGGATAGTCGCGCTTCAACTAGTCTTTTCCATCGAGTCCGATCGGCCAATCCCTTATGGATTTCATGACCACTATATAGGGCCCTCTGTAACACCCGTTTCTCTAGGACGACCGGGTTGGGTCGAAAGAGGAAGCGTCTTTTAGGACGAAATTGAGGAATTTGAGCTGAAAGAGAGCTAGTCCGTGAATTTCGGGGCGTTTGGGTAATAAATTCCGACCAAGCGGATTTTTCGGACAGCCTTGTCGAAATTCAGTCGACCCCGGTTTGGGTCGGTCGGACCGGGTTCGATAGCTGGTCACCCAAATTCAATCTGGGCCGATGATTTCGGCAGGAACGGTTATTTGGACGTCCGTGGGTAGTCCGTAACCATTTTTGGGCGCGGGAACGGTTACCGGAGGACGCGGGAACGGTTACCCGAGGGTAGAGAATTCTGGGTGCGGAAACGGTTACCGGGGGATGTGGGAACGGTTACCGGGAGACGCGGGAACGGTTACCGGGAGACGCGGGAACGGTTACTGGGCGACGCGGGAACGGTTATCTGGGGTCGCGGGAACGGTTACAGCGATGATTTTTCTACCCTTAGCCTATATATAGCCGGTATGTGGGCAGTTTCGCGAGAGAGAAACTGTGAGAAAACACTTAGAGATTTTTAGAGAGAAATCTGAGTGAAAGATCGAGATTCGGTCGTGAGATTGCTGATTTCGGTCGACGGTCGCTTGGGGTGGACAAGAGACTGGGCCCTGAGGTCGTACGGATCGTGCTGTCTGGGTAACGCGTGCACAAGCGGTGTCCGAAACCGTTAGGCTAAGGTGAGTGCGTGACTGTGTGCTACATAGGGCTCGAGTCTGCGTGATTCACTTGGTCTAGTTTTGCTAGGATTATTTGACTTGCTTGCTTAACCATATTATGTTTCTGCTTGGCTTGGGTCGAACGATCGGTTCCAACGCGGGAGCGTCCGGATCAGACGTCGCGCTTAGGGCGCGGTCGCCGCTAAGGCACATCTAGGTCGCGGACGGGCGACCGTGATATGGGATGATCGGGTCGACCAGGCGACTGTTGGATATGCATTTCTGGAGTGATTGAATTATGTTGATGCGATTGATTATGTGCTAAGTGGGACGGGATGACCGCTCTCACTAAGCAATTCTGTTGCTTATGCCTCCTTTGTGGATGCAGGTAAGGAAACCGAGCAAGCTGGATCGCGAGACTAAGGCGGTTGTCGGAAGGATGGTGGATTTGGGTAGATGTATATGTTAAGTTCAATGTAATAGCTTATTTAGGGAACGCTCATTGTACTTGTCTAGATTGCTAAAAATCACTCAAATAATTCTAAGTACGGAAAAATTTAAAAAGTGACCTAAGCCGTGCGGCCGGGGTCGTAAAAACTGGTATAGGGTGTTTCAATTTGGTATCAGAGCATGGTCGGTTCTAGGACAAGTCGTAACATAACGGGTTAGTGGGTTAAATTCATCCTTCCAAATGCCTAAAGTCTCGCGGTAAGCTGTTTCCTGTATGAAAACTGTTTTAAGTTAGTGTAAGGCTAAGTTACCCGTGATATGGCCATGGAAGATGGCTAGGAGCAACCGTAATGCGAGAAGGGCTATCGCGAATTCTGGGGAAAATTCAGGGAACCATGTTCTAAGGGATGATGCGTCGGATCAGGATGCGGGTAATGTTGACGCGGATAACATTGATGCGGGTAATGTTGGCGCGGGTAACAGAGGGCATCAGAATGGTGTTGGAGGAGCTCCGGCGGGTTTAAAGGCTGTGTTGGGGCTGTTGGCGCAAGTCCTGGAAAGACTTCCTGTCGTGGTGCATGTGGTCGAAGAGGGAGACGAGTTGCCGGAGTTAAGGCCGCCGTCTTACCTCAAGGTGATAGACCACATGCAGAAGCTGGGGTCAAAGTTCTTTGCGGGCGGTTCGAAGCCCATTGAGGTGGACCAGTGGTTGAATCGGTTGGAGCGGAACTTTGAGTCGATCCGTTGTCCCGATGGGTACAAGAAGGACATTGCCGTGCACTATCTCGACGGGGACGCGCATACTTGGTGGCAGGGTGTGGCGAGTCAGATCGGTGGGCGTCATTGTACTTGGGCGTTGTTCTGTGAGAAGTTCAGGGGCAAGTACTTTCCAGCGGAGGCTTTTGATAAGCTAGAGGGTGCGTTCCTTAAGTTGGAACAGGGGACGATGTCTGTACGTGAGTACGAGGTTGAGTTCAACCGACTCAAGAAGTATGCGGGTCGTGAGGGCGAGGACGAAGGGTCGTTGTTGCGTAAGTTCATGTGTGGCCTGCGCGTTGAGCTTAACACACGATGTAGGATGCACAGCTACGAGTTTGTTGCTGAGCTGGTTAAGAAAGCGGCCGAGCAAGAGGCTGGTCTGTTTGAGGAAGCCAAGTTGCTGGGTGTTGGACCGCAGGGTCAGTTTGGAAAGGATGCGGGAAAGCATAAGAAGCATGGGAAAGCTTCGGGTAAGCCATCTGGTGAAACCAGTGTGTGGGACGTGCGGGAAGGCGCACAGTGGGTCGTATAAGTCTGCTTCTGGGGCATGTCACCGTTGCGGCAGTATGGGACAAAAGGTGCGTGACTGCCCATAAGAGGATACAAGGCCCATGGATCAGAGCAAGGGTGGCGGGGAGAGATTGTGCTACAACTGCAGAGAGGCTGGTCATTTCCAGAACAAGTGTCCGAAGCCGTCTCAGCAGTCGGGTAAGCGGCCGAGTGAGGGATCGCAACCGGGTGGGAAAAGGCAGGCGATCGCACCGCGGGTGTACGCGTTGGAGGATGGTACGTCCGACCCAAGCACTTCACGTCCGATCACTGGTAAGCCTTAAACTTGCCTTAGATTTAAGTTGCGTGAAATTGGTTGAACCATGTTAGAAATAGACCCTTAACATTCCGGTGGGTTTGTAGGAACTTAGCAATAGGCGGTGTAGCGACCCATGTCTTGTTAGACTCGGGTGCATCGCATTGCTTCGTTCATCCGGACATGGTTGAATCTGGGAAGTTTCAGAAAGAACCAGGAGTAGATGTTGGGATGGTTCAGGCGGCCGGTGGCCAAGTTATGTTCACGCTGGGTATGGTCCGAAGCGTCTCCGTGATGATCGGCCATGTGAACATGCCTGCCGACCTTACGATGAAGTCGTACGATGTAATCCTTGGGATGGATTGGCTCGGGAAGCATAGAGCGCATCTAGACTGTCGCCGTGGTCGAGTGGTGTTTGAAACCGAGACTGGGAAGTTGGAGTATCAAGGCGTTAGGCCGACGAATGATAGCTTGATTGTGTCGACAATCCAAGCACAGCGGATGCTGGAAAAAGGGTGCGAAGCGTACTTGGCCGCGATCACGACGGTAGAAGTCGGGCCAGACGCGGAGCTAAGTGAGATTCTGGTGGTAAACGGGGACTGTGATGGTGATGAAGAAACGACTTGGGAACCGGAAGCGAGGATGAAAGCCGAATTTCCTAAGTGGTTTAAGAAGCTTAAGGAAAAGCCGAAGAAGAAGGGTAGACTTGAGGGCAAGTCTCAGCCAAGTGGGGGAGAGTTGTAACATTCGTTTCTCTAGGACGACCGGGTTGGGTCGGAAGAGGAAGCGTCTTTTAGGACGAAATTGAGGAATTTGAACTGAAAGAGAGCTAGTCCGTGAATTTCGGGCCGTTTGGGTAACAAATTCCGACCAAGAGAATTTTTCGGACAGCCTTGTCGAAATTCGATCGACCCCGGTTTGGGTCGGTCGGACCGGGTTCGATAGCTGGTCGACCCAAATTCAATCTAGGCCGATGATTTCGGCAGGAACGGTTATTTGGGGCGTCCGTGGGTAGTTTGTAACCGTTTTTTGGGCGCGGGAACGGTTACCGGAGGATGCGGGAACGGTTACCGGAGGACGCGGGAACAGTTACCCGAGGGTAGAGAATTCTGGGCGCGGGAACGGTTACCATGGGACGTGGGAATGGTTACCGGGGGACGCGGGAACGGTTACTTGGGGTCGCAGGAACGGTCACAGCGACGATTTTTCTACCCTTAGCCTAAAAATAGCCGGTCTGTGGGCAGTTTCGCGAGAGAAAAACTGTGAGAAAACTCTTAGAGATTTTTAGAGAGAAATCTGAGTGAAAGATCGAGATTCGGTCGTGAGATTGCTGATTTCGGTCGACGGTCGCTTGTGGTGGACAAGAGACTGGGCCGTGAGGTCGTACGGATCATGCTGTCTCGGTAACGCGTGCGCAAGGGGTGTCCGAAACCGTTAGGCTAAGGTGAGTGCGTGACTGTGGGCTACATAGGGGTCGAGTCTGCGTGACTCACTTGGTCTAGGTTTGCTAGGATTATTTGACTTGCTTGCTTATCCATATTCTGTTTCTGCTTGGCTTGGGTCGAACGATCGGTTCCAACGCGGGGGCGTCCGGATCAGACGTCGCGCTTAGGGCGCGGCCGCCGCTAAGGCACATCTAGGTCGCGGACGGGCGACCGTGATGTGGGATGATCGGGTCGACTAGGCGACTGTTGGATATGCATTTCAAGAGTGATTGAATTGTGTTGATGCGATTGATTATGTGCTAAGTGGGACGGGATGACCGCTCTCACTAAGCAATTCTGTTGCTTATGCCTCCTTTGTGGATGCAGGTAAGAAAATCGAGCATGCTGGATCGCGAGACTAAGGCGGTGGTCGGAAGGATGGTGGAGAGTAGATGTATAGGTTAAGTTCAATGTAATAGATTATTTAGCGAACGCTCATTGTACTTGAACCTCGTTTTAATCTATCTGAATTCGTTTATGGTTATTTGACTTGTCTAAATTGCTCAAAATCAGTGAAATAATTCTAAGTATGGAAATATTTAAAAAGTGACCTAATCCGTGTGACCGCGGTCGTAAAAACCGGTATAGGGTGTTTCACCCTCCCTTTAATCACTTGTCTTTTAAAGATTTATGAACGTAGAATCGTTCTGAACAATTTGATCAAATAATAGGCCATAGGAGCTTCCATATCTTTAGAGGTTTAAGATACAGATGAGAGCAATTTTGTAGATTTTTGTTTTTAATTTTCCCTCGAATAATTTCAAACAATAAATATGTGTTAACTTAATAACCATATTTTTTGGTCTTTAAGTATACTACCTTGTGCGGGATAATAATTTATTTTGCAATTTTGTGATATTTGATTTAAATTCATTTATGAAAATTATGTGATGTTATTATGTAGTGTATATTTATATAATAAGAGTATGAATTAGTCCAATATTGATGCCGCAATAATTGGGTAGATTACCTGGTTTCATAATAGAGTTTTATGATGGTCAGAATAGTCTATCTGTCTATCACATGCCTAAAATATTTTTTCAAACTTAATTTATCAATCGTAAAAAAAAATTATAAAAATTAATTTTAAGTGGTTTATCATATAATCAAGTAATAAAATGTACTAATTTTTGATATTTAAATTTTATCAAATTAAAAATACTATAATAATATGTAAATGATCCGCTTTGATTATCATATTCAAATTAAATATCAGATTAAACCAAGTAAAAAATTCAACAAATTATTTATTTTAAAAATAAATATAATAAAATTACACATGAATATCAAAAAGACAAATTTGCCCACACGACCCATCTCACATCAACTAAATTATTTTATATGCTTAGACAAACAACTCCACATATAATCACAATCTTTTTAAAAAAAAAGCATAATCCATCTCATCATATTACTGAATAATAAGAACATCTCTATTCATTAACAAACTTTATGGAGTTTCTAAGTAATTTAATATTCATATTTTTTATATAACTAAATTATACAATTAAATTTTGATGTTTTTTTTAAAGGTGATCAATAATAAAGTGACAAGGGTTTTCATAATATCTAATAATTTTTTCATAGGTTTTTAATTGAAAATGGTTCTCGTAGTTTTTCTCTTTCTTTTCTACTTTTTGCAATCCCTAAAGCCGGAGAATCCTAAATTGACAATACAAGTCGAGAATTCCCTAAATCCGCAAAATCAAAGGGCATAGTTGAAGATTTGTGGTTGATTACTTCCAAAATCAATGGCTCTTATGTAGAATAACAAAATTCCTTCACTTTCCAACGAATTGGATGATGAAGAGGCGATGGACCGAAGTGCTCTCGAAAACAGGGAAGTTGTAGCTGCGTTCACTGATAAGAGTCCTATCCATCACTATGTGTATACAGATAGTGAGAGTGATAGTGATGCTTATGAAGAAGAGGATCAAACAAAAAGTTGTTGTCCTGAGAAGCTTGAGAGCGTGAACAACTGAGAAGAAGCGATGGGAACATATTCGAAGGGCAATTGTTCTTCAGCAGGAGTGGTGTTCGAGAAGACTGTACTCGAGTATTCTCTGAAGACAGACTACAATCTAAAAGCAGAATATGTATTAGAATACTAAGCTTGGATATAGTTGTGTAGGCCGAAATGTAGATTCACAGTGTGAGTGAGGAATCTACTGCTCGAGTAGTGGAGAATCTGAGAGATAGCAAGTTAGTGTGTTCAAAAATGAACATAGATTTGTTCCTAATGGGCATTGTAAGATGAATAAAGTCCTAGTTATAGCTAGATTTTTTGTAGATTAGATAAGAGATGAACCATTGTATTTCATGTCTATGAAGGTAGAAGAATTGATTAAGGAAATGTGGAAAATAACTGTATCAAAAAGCCTCAATGTCAAGTTGCTAGCAATATACCACTGAGGTGGATTGAAAAGGAATATGGTAAGCAGTTTTCTCGACTCCGAGACTATGCTGCTGAGATAATTGAGTCAAATCTGAATTCTACTGTAGAAGTGGAAAACTAGCAAGATCTGGATGTGTTTGACTGTTTCTAGGTATGCGTTGATATTCTTAGAAAATCATGGAAGTCTATATGTAAGCCATTAATAGGTGTTGATGAATGGTTTTTGGGAGGAAAAGTGAAAGAAAAATTATTGATTGCTCAAGGTCGAGATCCTAATAATGACATGTATTCTATAGCAGGCGGTGTTGTGCAATTGGAAAATCACACCTAATTGGTTGTTATTTGTGAAAAAGATCAAGGCTGTGAGGATGTTGAGAACAACTCCAATGAATCTTTCAATAGCTCAATAGTTTGTGCACGAGAAAAGCCATTAGTGTCAATGGTAGAGAACATTGCTCGACTTGCATTGGTGTGTATTGCCGCCAGAGATGTCAAAGCTCATGCGCACAAAAGTATATATGTACACCTTATGTGACTGTAATTCTTGCAGCGGAGCATAAGAAAATGTTTCAGGATGCAACATTTATCTAAGCATAATTGGAATGCGGTTAGTCAAACTTCAAGGATATTATTACCGTGTGAACTTTGGAGAGGAGAACTTTTATGTGTATGAAGTAGAAAATCACAAGAATCTCTTGTGAACATCAGTATGATGTGATAATTCATAAGAACCTAACGGCTGAAGACTTTATGTGTCACATGTTCCACACAATCTTGTTGAGGAGGACATACAAAAAAGGAATCATTCCAATTAGAAGAACAAAATTTTGGCCAACTCTGGATCAGCTTATCCGGTGCATCAAGCTCATGTTCTAGATTTGCTTGGCCGTAAAACGAAGAGTAAGAAAAAAGGAAGAAAGAAAAAATGAGACTCCCGTGAAGAAGAAACTGAAGGTTTCAAAATGCATAATGCATTTGTGAATTTTTTTGTGCAGCTAATCATAACTCTTGATTTCACAAGACCGCATGTTTTGCATTGAACTTTTATATTTATTATTCTCTGATGTTGCCTGAATTTTGATTATATTTTTCTGTTTCTTACATATTCCTCAAGATGAACCTTTACAAGCCTTCTTCAGTCAAGGTGAAGCTTCTCCTCCTTCAGTCAAGGAGAACCTTGTATATTTGGCTGTTTATGATGGTTATTTGGTGTCTTGAAGATATATATTTGACTGCCAATGGTGGCAAGCCTGTAAGGGGAGGAGAGGCTCTCATTAATTAGTTGGCTCTGGCTCGTTTAGAAAACTTAGTTAAGATGCTAATTTTGGTACTCCAGCCAAGAAACGCCGTCCATGTGGACAAGTTCGCACTCTTATCCAACCATCTCTCTCCATATGTCCCTTACACCCTCTTAGAACGCTTGTGTACGTGGCCTATGAAGAATTTGATGTTCCACTGTTGTTCGATAATACACAATACCAGTACGTTGAAATGTCCAACTTGGATTTGGATGAGCCTTCTTTTATGACCCTGTTCTTCGCATGTATTTTCAAATCGTTAAACAAATCAATCACATGTCCAAACACATGCACATGTTACACTTCATTGCCCAAACACATTCAGTTCATTTTTTATTTGTTTTACATCCACCATATTATGTACACGTCCAATTCTCCACATAATTATATATACATGTTCCATGCACATAATCCAATATCCATAACCACATCAATCTCAATATAGCCGTATTATACCATCACACATACATGTGTACACATATTTTGATCTGCTTTATACACGTCCATGTATCTACTACATTACCTTCATGTGTATACGGGATGTGCTCCCACCGTGGAATACAATATTCTGGGTATGGACTACTACAATTATTATATGGCAGAACCCTTCCCCCACCCCCCAAAACAAGTTCATATTGTACAAGCGGAAATAAAATTTCACAAAGTACAAACTATGACAAGTTAAATTTTAAATCAATTTAGCAATCCCAACTTTTTTCAGTAAAAAAAAACTACCCTTTCCGGTGCTGCATATATTGTGTCCACATCCTCTACCCACTCTTTACTAGGTTCCCGCACCAGCTGCTGCAGCCTCTCCTCCAAAACCATATGTTCCTTGTTGATCGCAGCTTTGAATTATGTTCATCGCTCTTCTTACCTTATTGCCATCCATGGATACACTCACTCCATTATCCCCGCATCATTTTCCATGTCCACGTGGATCCGTCTACTATGCATCTAGTCCACAACTAGCTTCTCCTCCTCCGCCTTCAACATCTCTATTTCAGCGACATCCTACACACAATACTTGTTATCCACACCCTCGCATTACCTCTATATCCATCCGTTAATATATGTTATATCTTCCTTACTAACCTACTACTGGTTGGGATTTTCCTTCTCTATGTGCAAATCATCTTTTGTGCACTGCGTCCATTGTGTACATGTCCACTGCGCATTGTATCCACACCTACATTATCTATCCTTCATTATATCTTTATCACTGCATCCTACACAAAAAGTTGTTGTCCACACCCTCGCATTACCTTTATATCCATCCGCTCACATATGTTATATATTATTTACTTCCCTCTTCGTTGGGCTTTTCATAGTATGCCTCTTCCATGTCCATGTGGACCCGTAAACTGCGCAGTGTGTCCACACCTACTTATATGTCTATAATTTGCTTGATTTAAGCATTCATTTGTCACCATTTCAGCATTGTTTCATCCCTTGTTCATACCATTCTAGTTCTTTTCTTTCACTTTGTATACTTAGTACTGTTTGCATTAGCATCGCATATATCCTTGCATTTGGAGATGTTATTAAGTGTTTCTTGGACACTTTGTGAACTATACTGGAGAATGTCTCAATTGCTAGAACCAGACTAAAAGGGGAGTCAAGAAGAGAAGAAGGAGAGGAAGTTATACCTGACTCGATCACTTGGCTCGAACATCACCTAGAGTTGGAGTCAAAGGAGCAGTCTTGAACCCAGCTTACCAAGCAGCTCGACCTTCACCTCCAGCTGGAGTCAAAGGAGCAGCCATGAACCCAGCTCGACCAAGCAGCTCGACCTTCACCTTGAGCTGATGCCAAAGGAGTAGTCTTGAACCTAGCTCGACCAAGCAGCTCGACCTTCACCTCGAGCTGGAGCTAAAAGAGTCACATTTGCACCAGCTCGACCATCCAGCTTGATCACCACCTCGAGCCCGACAAGGGTTTAACTAGTTTTCAAATACTTCTTAAGCAACTTTGTAATTTTTTTCTTGATCTATTGAGTTTTTGCACTTGGTTATTTGATCATATATATTCTTCTCATCTCATCTATCTTCATCTATCTGATTATGTTGTGTTTATTGATTTATGGGTTTATGTTCATATTGATGATTAGTGAGTAGTCATTAGGGTTCTTGAGAATGTGATAGATTAGTGAGGAAACTTAATCTCCTTAGGTGTTTAAGCTTAGATTCTTGTAGATCCCTTATTGATTAGTGTTTTTAATGTCTGTTTCTCTCTAATCAATTGAAGCTTGAGCTTAGGCATTTCCACATCCAAAAGGTGTTTGATGAAATGTCTGAACCAACTAATTCAAGAGATTTGCATATCTAGCCTAAGGGATTAGTTGTCTAGAGTGATTATTGGCTTTAATAGTTTGAATCTTAGTGTCTCCTCTGTTATATTTTGCTAATGATGATTAGGTTTGGAAGTAGCTTTGCTTGAAGGCGTCTGCCAAGAAAGTGGATTTGTCTGGTTTTGATGTATATTGTCTAGGGATTAGCTCTAATTGAGTTTTGTTAAACACCTAGGGTTGATTAATGAGAGGCACTGGTCGATTACCCCATCATTAGGACCTTTCATTCTTTGACTTTATTTATCACTCGTGCTTGCTTGTTTAATTTATGTTATTTTGCTACTAGCTCTGTTTAATCTCATTCCAGTAGTTTCATTATGTGCTTATGCAATTGATAGCTCCTGGTCTTTAGTTACACATTGCATTTCAATTATGTCACTTAGATTGTTAGATTCTAAAACTGTACTGTTTGGCTTGACTTAATTATCTCTGATTATATCCTGATTGCTAGCATCTCACCCATTTGGGTTGATAACCTATTGTATTGCAATGACAATGATAGTGTATAGAGTGATAGGGTAGTAAACACTGAAATATCCTACTATCACCTACATCGCTCCACGGCTCCCACATGCCTGAAAGTAAAAAAGTTGTGTATCGGTCTGACGCAACCAAACCTTCTGACAAACTGGTGTCCCATCCCGCCGAACAAGAACTCCCTGTAAAAGAAGGTTGTTAACATTTATTTAACCAATCCCAAATAGTTTATTGTCTTGTGGTTTCAATGATTAGCCAACGCGGGTTTCAACTTACCGGCCAACCCGAGATTAGTATGTCGATTATTCGCCTTCACACTGGCGTTCTCCCACTGACAACGAACTCACTTGCAAAATCCACTATCAAATCTTCTTACCGGCCATGACGAGATCTGCCGTATCTGAAGAATGGAAAATTTACTATATATCACCGCCGCCGCTTGCTTCAACTGGTGAAGAAAATGTTTTTAGTTTTACAAGGCAGAAAAAAACTGTATCACTGTACAAAAGTTAAAAAAGATAAAAAGGGATAAAGTGGTTGTGGGTAAGATAGTTTTAAAATTTTAAAATCATGTGGCTGTGATTTGTTCACTTTTCAAAAACAAAATCAATAACCAGAAAATCTGTTTGGTTAAAGGGCTATGTTGGTTTTCCACACCTCAAAAGTGCCCAAGTGTCAAGAAGTGCCTTAAATTGTTAATAAACTTCCGAAAGTGTCTTGTGGTTTCAATCGTTACCCAACACGGGTTTCAACTTACCGGCCAACCCGAGATTAGTATGTCGAGTCTCCGCCTTCACACCGGCTTTCTCCCACCAAAAATGAATTCTCCTGCAAAATCAACAAACAAATCTTCTTACCGACCATCCCGA
The DNA here is from genome assembly GCA_000218505.1 of Schrenkiella parvula. NCBI lineage: Eukaryota > Viridiplantae > Streptophyta > Magnoliopsida > Brassicales > Brassicaceae > Schrenkiella > Schrenkiella parvula. The sequence continues at coordinate 1,921,105 of CM001190.1, forward strand.
GATCTGCCGCCTATCTGAAGAATGGAAAATATACTATATATCGCTGCGCCGCTTGCTTCAATCCGGTGAAGAAAATGATTTTAGTTTTACCGGGCAGAAAAAATACTGTATCGTTGTACAAAAGTGAAGAAATATATAAAAAGGTTAAAGTGGTTGTGGGTAAGATAGTTTTCTAATTTTAAAATCATATGGCTGCGATTTATTCACTTTTCAAACAAAAAAATCAAAATTGATAACCATAACATCTGTTTGGTTAAGGGGCTATTTTTGTTTTCCACACCTCAAAAGTGTCTAAATGTCAAGAAGTCGCCTTATCTTCTTAATAAACGTTCCAAAGTGCCTTATATTATAAAGCTCTTTTATTTGAAACCATTACATTTTTGCTAAGTGTACGAGTAATTAATAGGTATGTAGATATGTTTTAATAATTGACTAAAACTATATGACAATTGTCTATTTTTTTTTCTTTTTGTCAAATATGACAGTGGTCTTTATAGGAAGTAAGATAATAAATAAAGTAAATGTCACTTTAAAATTTTAAATGGTAATTTAATTTTCAAATTGTTTCAAAAGTTCAGTTATAAAAACATAGTAGATTCTTAATGTCTTCATGTGATAACAAGAAAAAACGAATCTTCTATCTAGTTTATAACATAAGAAAAATAATAGAAAATGACATCGTCAAAATTTCATTTTGTTGCTCTTATTATCATATATTCGTTGCTTGTAAATCCTCAATCTACTCGTAAGTTTCTCTTTTCTTTATATTTTTATTAATAACATATTACAAATAGTTTCTTCTTCTTCGTTTTTGGGAAAAACTATATATGATTATTTTATGCATTTTATTTGATACTAAATAACTAATAATAATATTTTTGAAAGTAACTATTTTTTATACTTGTCACCAGAAACTATGGATTTTGGGCCAGGAAGTTGTGTGTTCAAAGGACCATGTTATGAGGCAAAAGAATGCGAAGAAAAATGTGGAATGAAAAAATCACCATCTAAATTTAAGTATGCTTTGTGTATACCAACCGAAAATCACTCCGAATGTTGTTGTGTTTTGTCTTGAACATATTATAATTTTGTTTACTTTTAAAATGAATTTTTTTACCAATAATATATATGGTAATCATAATTATTTTTATTTTTTTAATATATATATATATATATATATATATATAATATATATATATATATATATATATATATATTCTCATCCTTAACACAAAACATATCCAATGATAAGTTGGAATGTATCCAATGAAAATAATCGTTGACAAAAGATCCAATGAAAATAATGTTTGACAAAAAATTCCAAGGAAAATAATGTTAGTTCCTAAAGAAAAAATTAAAGAAGATTCGAGAGTAAAATATCAAGAGCCTATACACCTATGGTATGATTTTTTTTTAAAAACGATTCTCTCTCTAAGGGCGACTGAAATGGAGATGAGGGTTTGATGGGGGTGGAAGGCCTCCGATCAGGGTTTTCCGGCGAGTCGTGCCGTCGGGCAACAATGGGTGCTTGTTGGGCAAGGTTTCGAAGAGGTGGATCATGTTTTTCTTTTTGCTTCGTATCTACTTTCCTCCAACAATTTGGATTGGGGAAGATATGAAGATGGATCCACGATCCTTTGGAGATGATATGTCATCAACGCAGAAGATTGTGGTCATAAATTAGATGATTGGAGATATTATATGTCTCGATATCTCATTTCAATCAGGGAGGTTCGATGGGAGATTAGGAATCCCGATTCTAGCAAGCTATGGTATGAAAATTGATATGGTATTGGGAAAGGATATCATCAGTGTTAATGGGAAGGGCTCTGCTGTGCGACGGATCTGGGATTGGAAAGGCAAAGATAATGGTCTCATTCTACGGATATGGTATGATTCTAAGGGATTGGACAGAAATATGCTTTAAATGTCTGAGAGGAGATTTATTTCTGTTTTTGTATTTTGGAAACTAAAGGCTGACTTGCCTCACCTGGATATGGTCTCACGCGATCTGCGAATCACGTCTAATTCAGAATTCATTCGGTTTCAAACGAGAAGGCGAAGAGGTTATTAAAAACAGAAGTGGCTGCTGGATGGTTTATCACACGATATATCTTTTCAAATCCTTATTCTTCTACTGGTTTGTTCTCCTCAGTAACGAGTGGAAAAGGATGTCTCAAGCATGGTTAGTAAAGAAGGGTAGCCCAACAAAAATGGATGAAAGAGAGAGAGGGCTGAAGATCACGGTGCCTAAGTTTGGTAACTCGAATTTGATCAAGTGTTACTCAAAAAAATTGATTGGGAGATGCATGAAACCCTCACAAGCAAGACATGAATACACTATTGTCTCGCATATGGCAGATGGAGGAGAGAGTGGTTGGGATGGACCTGGGGTTAGGAAGGTTCGAATTCGACTTTGACATAGAAGAGGATATTGCCGAAGTGATTAAGATGGAACCTTCTCATTTTGATTTATGGATGCTCACTCTAGTGTGATGGGAGCCAGTCCTTGCGGTAAACTACCCCTTGACGATTACTTTTGGATTCGTGTATTGGGAGTGCCACACCATTACTGGGCAGACCTACATTCAGATCAATAGGAGAGGCTTTGGGAGAGGTCAAGGAGGTTGACTCTTATAAAGCACGAGTTCGGATAACTGTGGATGGTTTCAATCCGCTCATCTTCTCTACAATGATAGAGTTCCACAGTCGAAGGGAGACTATAGTCTCATTGAGATATGACTCACTATTTGGTTTCTGCATATGTTGTTTTCGTCTTTTTCATGATCAAACAAGATGTTCTGATTGAAGCCTCATATTTGGATGTAGGGAGCGAAGGACCTACTGCTGATACCGGTAATAGCCTGTCAGTAGACAGTTATAAGGTTGCAACTACACACAATTTGAATTATGGTGCATACACAGGAAAAAAAAGAGAGGGAAAGAAGTAAACTGAAAGAGGTGGCTTCAAGGGCAAAGGTATTGCTTGTGATGCTCAATTTAGCCTTTGGAATGATGATGATTTCAGATCCCACAAATGTAGACAGAGAAGGGTGATTGGAGAGGGATCTTCAAGGATCTTGAGACAATCATGCTTCTCTATTCAGTAGTAACATCGCAAGAGATATGCTATTTCATGAAAGGATTTAAATTATCTTCAGCACTCTAAAGTGGGTGAGTACCTATCCGAACATGATGTAAAGATGTTAGATGCGTTTCAGGGGAAGAATGTCTTTGCCACTTCTGAAAGGAAGGAATCAGGGGAGAGGGTGACTCCAAGGGCGTGTAGGGAGTTGCATTTTGAGGCAGAGAAGTTTAAACCGAGGGTTTAATAACAAATGTGAAGGAACCTTCTTTGTCTAAGGAAAAAGAGGAAGAATAATTTTTTGATGTGGAATGTCACCAAAGAGTAAGGACATAGATACTCATTCTAATAGAGCAGAAACAGGATCATGGTTACATGATAAATAGAACAGGACAGTTCTAAAGAGTTAATCATGTGTGAGGCAGGTACATTGATAATAGAGGAGAGTGGATCTGTTGTAGAGGGGAAACCAAAGTACATTGTAGGGGAGGCTGTGCTCTCCACATGACCGGAGAAAGATGAAACTTCAGAACCAGAAGATGAGGACGACCAACTGGAACATGGGGGACAAGATGGGAAAAAGCAAGAGGTAAAAGGGGTTAATAATAAAATGACTGTTGTAGCTTTTGGTGGGAATACAAAGAAGAGAATTGTTCATGCGCTGATCTTACAAAGGAAGAAAATGATGTTAAACCAAACTATGAAAGTTGGAGAAGGAGTTAAAGCAGTGGGAGAAAGAGGTTTCTCATACCAGAAAAAACGTAATGGCAAAGCAAAGAAAATTGTAGAATTAGAAAGGAAATTTCAAGTCTTTTAAATCATTAATTTATAAATTATAAAGGATATTACTTGTCTCTTCACAGACATCTGATATTTCGAGATGATGATTCATAAACTCAATGGAAAAAAAGATTACACCGTTCTAGTAGTAAAACTTTAAGTTTATTTTTTCGTTCGTGTAAATGTATTTGTTAACTTACTAGATATTTGTCCACCACAATGCACATATTTAAAGTTTATGTGATTGGTTATATAGTTTTATATCAAAAAAATTATACAAAAAAATAATTATAGGAACGAAAGAGAAGATGATGAGGTTTGTATCCTCATATCCGCTTATCCTTTGCTCTATCACCCTTGACTCAAGAAGTGAGGGACAAGCCCATTTTACAGAAGACTAGCAAAACTTAACCTTACTGTCCACCTTCTTTTTCTTATAAAAACAACATCCTCCCCTGAAAATAGATGTTAATATGATTGCTAAGAGAATCTAGGAAATAAAGTGTCATAATTTGTTATCAGAGCGGGGTTTAAGCCTAACTGATTCTATCTGGAAAATATAGATAGATATGGATAACATTTTATAAAATCTGGAAAATATACGGTGAAATCAGGTGATCGTACTCAGTAGTCATATTCCTATAATGAAAGAAGCAGTACTATAATGAGACCATTTGTTAATTCCTTACTAGCTTTTACGTGGAAACTCAAATGTCCATCAAAAATAAAACACTTTATCTTGGCAAGCTATTTCGGGATATATATCTTTAACCCCAATTTTAAGGTCAAAAGGGATACAATGCAATGTACAATATGTCCGGCGTGGAGAGGAGGAAGAGTCGATTAATCATGTGCTTTTCTAATGCCCACCAGTATTTTTCCAACCAATCTGGAATTTTTCCAATGCAATCGGTTTTTTCTAATATGGACTATTTTTTACGGAGACTCTCTCCAGAGGATTATAATAAGAAATTTTCATGGATATTATGGTATAATTGAAAGAGTAGGAATGAAAAATTGTACGGTAATATTGATCGAGACCCCCAAGAGCTCCTGAAGATCACGATGACACTGTTATGGAAAGAGGCTCAGCTAGTAGGGACTCATGCAATATCACAGCCCCCAATTATCTGTAGACACGTTCGAACCGTCAGTTTTAATCCAAAATGGAAGTTGGTGTTATGTTGATGGATCTTGGAAAGGTACTGACACGTTTTGAGGACAATGATGGGTCAGTACTCAAAAGGAAAATGAATGGTATTCAGATATGCACTAGCAATATAAGGAGTAGCCTCTCGCCTTTGCATGCTGAATCTGAGGCACTTACTTGGACGATATAATGTATAAACACATATCAACAAAACGAAGTAACTTTTACAATAGACTATTCACAACTTGTAAAGATGGTATCTGAGCCACTGGAATGGCCTGTTAGTTCAATACATTTGGGAGCATTTCAGCGATGTAAGGAGTACTTGAATTCGTTTAAGATCACAATTATTCAACGTGCAAGAAACATGAAGGGGGACAAACTAACCCAGAGTTCTTGGAGTTAACAAAGCTATTTCGTTCATGAAGACTCTGCCCACCTGTTTGGCTTTCTGATTCATTTTTTTTATTACACTTTCGACAAAAAACTTAGACATGACTATCTGAAATTGTTTTGCAAACTTTGGGAAAACGATATATTTCCCCATGTGAACTATCATATAACAACAAATACGGCCCAAACTAAGACTCATTCCTAAATATCCATGAATACAAAGTTAAAGATCTAAATCTCCGTAAGATAAAAGTTTGAAACTTATATACCCACAAATGTTGATTTCAACAGTTTGTGATGTATACCAAATAACAAACCATTAAACCCGAAACTAAACCGAAAGAAAACCTGAATTGACCTAAACCATGACCCGTTTATCCGTTGAAAATTTTCTAGTTCCTCCAAAAATCCGCAATTCAAAATATTAAAATGCTAAGAACCCTAAAACCGATTTCGCAGATTCGTTTGCTATAGTCCACAATTCCTGAAGTCCAGTGCAAGTATTAAGGTGGAGATCGGATTTCGCAGTCCTTTTTTTGTTTTCGTACTCTTAGTTGGTAATTTTTGGCGATGTTGATGCTGCTTTTGTAGGTCTAAAATTGCGATGTCTGGAAATCGAGTAATGTGTTAGGAGGTTTGGCTGGATCATAAATGTTCGGACACAAAGTGGACGAGCTGTGGGTGTGCCTAAGAGATTGTTGGTGTGGTGAGTAAATTGTGGCTTTGATATCAAAATCCGACAATAATCCTTACCTAAGATAGTATTGATGTTTGTATGCTTCATCATGGAAGGTATTTCCTTTGATTTTATGCTTGCGATTCTTATTATTTTAGAATTTTTGATTTGTAGCTTGTGAATGATAACCATATATTCAAATGGGTTGATGAAGCATTGTTAAACTAGATTGAAACATTACAATGCAAAAATGTGAGACTTGAGCAAGGGCTGAAAGAGATTATGACAGAGCATATGAGGCTTGAGAAGATGTTGTTTGAGAAGATCCAAACGAAGCTTGAAAATGAGATAATGGAGAGGGTTGAAGATGTGTTGGTTGAAGCCAAATGAAATATGAAGAAGATGATGATTGTTATAGTCATTGGATGTATTGTCGTTGTTCGGTGCATCAAACTAATAGGGTGAAGCCATTGATATGGATCTTGGCATGTTCTTGTGCTTTTGTGTTCTTGTGTTTTAGTGTTTTAGTGTTTTGTGTTTTCGTGTCTTTGTGTTTTGTGGTCTTCTGTTTTGTGTCTTTGTGTGTTTTGTGGTCTTGTGTTTGGGGTCTTTGTGTTTTATATTATTTTTTTTGTGGTTTTGTGACCTGACTTTTTAAGTTTAAAGACATTGATTTGCGTTTTAAAATCAAAATGGACCATAAACGAACACAAGCTCTTTCTTAATGACAAAATATTCTCAAATAATACCAAACCATCTAATACAATACCAAAACGGGGACCATAATCCCTCCTATCCGATTAGCGATAAGATCCTAGATTACAAAAAGCAGAGCAAATTTCCTACCTATCCAAAAAACAAAAGTAGTAAAAATCCTAGATTAGTTTCTTCATTACCTGATTTGAGAAGATTGAGTGAGAGTGAGAGTGTTTTGAAAGGGTTCCTCTTCCACATTGATGTCCGGAACTAGTGACAAACAAAATCGTCCACATTCATGCAACTGAAAGTCATCTTCTCTAAGTTGACACGGTAAGAACAACCACTCAACTTTGCTTCATAATATCCGTTTGTGCTTCTAGTAACAATGCACTCAGCAGCTCTTTTATGCTGAGATTGAAGAAACTTTGTCATGTATGGATTAGAAATGCCTATAACACCTAAAACACTCAAAGATCAGACTTAAAAACAGTAAAAAAACTCACAAATCAGAATTAAAAACACAAAAGAAAACTCAAAGATCCGCATTAAAAACACTAAAAACCTCAAAGATCATAATTAAAAACAATAAAAACATATCTTTGTAGTCATGAGATATGGCAGATCTTTTAGCAATCCGTATCATAGCCAATCTTCTTGTGGTGTCTAGTATAGGAAACAACGCCTTCTCCCTTGCCTTGTTTATCATGTTGTTAAAAGACTCGGTAGAGTTGTTTTCCACATCTTCACAATCGTTCCCCATCTTGTAGAAAGCTCTACACCAATTCCTGGGATTTGTCTTGATAACATCATCGTACACACCACTGTCGTAGTTGAGTAGCATGTCCAAGTTCTCTTTATAATTTGCTTTATTGCAGCTCCCCGCCAAGTTCCATATCAATGGTTTCATATGTTTTTTTGCTCCCATGATTCTTCTTTAAATTCCCATAGATGTATCTAATACACATTTTATGCTCCATCTTCGGCAACTCTTACTGAACCGCTTTGATCTATCCCTGAAACAAAAGATTTAACATAAGAAACATATAAATATCTAGAGAAGAAGTTAAAAGATTTACTTACCTTTTGCCGATCAGATACCATGATGTATCCATCCCCATCATTTAGTCCCAAGTCAGCCTTCACCTTCCTCAGAAAGCATAACCAGTTGTTGTGTTTCCACTTGGACAACACTCCATGCTATTGGATATATAGCATTATCTGCATCTCTATCTAAATCAACCAAAACTTGTCCCTTCATTTTGACTTTTATGAAGCACCCATCAACTCCTATCAGTGGCCTACAAGTATAATTCCATGTTTTTCTAAGGACATGAAAGCAAACGTAGAACCTATTAAAGACATCTTGACCTTGTGCATTTTTTAGAATGTCAATCTCAACTGTTGAACCCTTGTTCGATTTTAGTATCTCAGCAGCATAATCTTGGAGACGGGCAAACATTTGATCATATTCAGATTCTACCCACCTAAGTGCCTTATTCCTAGTAGCTTGACATTGAGGCCTAGACACGACGATCTTCCATCTTTCTTTCATAATTTCTTCAATCTTCATTGGCATATAGTATTCGGGTTCCTCTAGAATTTTATCAACAAACATCCTAATTTGGAACACAACTATGCTTATCTACGAACACCCTAACTCTCCACTTTACATAATTTGGAAGAATCGATGCATAAATCTACCACGCACACCCTACGACCACCAAAACATTTAACGCATATCTTATCCTTATCATACTTGTATTGCTTCACATTTATGCCTATTCTTAGTGCATAATTGACAACACACTCTTTGAAAGTAACCCCATAGAAGAACGTCTGGTCCTTGTAGAACCTCCCATCAGCGCATCGGATGTGAGTTTGTTGTCTTTGTGGAACACCTTCTTATTCGTCACTTTTGTTTTCAGGTAACACATCGTGGTAGATCGACGGCTCTTCTTCGAACTTTTGGACAAGCTGCTCGAGTTGGAACTCTTCTCGGTCGCCTACTTCTTCATCGAATTCTCCATCATGTTGCCCATCGTGAATCACTAAAGCTATCAGGAATCAACAAGCAACCTTCACGCACTTCAGTTTTTGATTTCACCCTTTGAAATCGATTTAGAGTTCTAAGGGTATGGGACTTCATTTGCGATTTGGGGATTTTTAGTTTCGAGTGGTTTAGTTTCTTAACCGGGTCAAGTCATCGGTAATTTTTGTATAATCGGATGATAATCGACTTTATATACGATTTATTGTTGGTGTTACGTGGTTAATGGTTTATTGTTGTTATTGTTGGGTCGGGTTTTTAATTCGGTCATAGTTGGTATAAGTCGTTTCGTATCTGGTTTTGGTCGCAAACCATTGAAACCAATACCCATGTAGAAATATGTTTCGAACTTTTAATTTATGGGGATATAGGTGTTTAACTTTACATTTATAGGTATATAGGTCTAGGTCATAACTTCATGTTGATCTGTTGCTATATGATACTTCGGAGGGGGAAATAGTTCGTTTTCCCAATTATGTTTCGGAACTATTATTTTATGGGTATATAAGTTTTGAACTTTTATTTGGGAAAGATTTAGATCTTTAACTTTGTATTCATGGATATCTCAGAATGGATTTTAGTTTGGACCGCACCTGGTGTTATATGATAGTTTTCGTGGGAAAATATATCGTTTTTCAGCAAACTTTTCCTTTCTTTTAATAACAGGCTTATTGTCAGTGCGAAGGAAAATTTCCACTATCATGAGATCATGCTTGATATCGAAAAATATGTTTAGCAGATTGCTAGTACATTTCAACCAGATGATCCATAGACTGAGAGAAAATTTATTTACAACAAATGCAGTGATGAAAGTGAAGAAATTGCTGTAGAAGATGAATGTATTGTGTTATATTCATGATGAAAGTCACAATTCTATATGTGAGATTATTCTCTTCGATCACTCAATTCGAAGTCTCACAATCTCTCTGATTCAGTCACATTTGAATAGAAAACTGTAAACAAAGACAGAAAACGGAAGAATACAACACAAGAAGAATTGTTATCCCTGAGTTCACCTCCGCGAGGATAGCTACACCAGCAACTCACTATCTTTGACTAGCAACAAGCCTTTTGTTACATAATCTTGTGTCGCTCTCTCTATCTCTCCTGTTACAATGGATTCGACTCTCTCTGGAAGAAGATCTCCAGGAGGTGGTTCCGTGGTGGTCTCGTCCTCTCGAAGAGCTGATCTCCCACAAAACGGGTCACAGCCCCGAAAATAAGATGGTGGATTTTGAGTTGCGGATCAAAAAACGGGAAAGGAAATGAGCGGTCGAGTCGTGCAATTGGGTCTGAAAGAAGATAGATTCACAGTTGGGCTTTTAGCTGGTGGACTTTGAGGTAAAAAGAGTATGAAAAGAAGAATTTTCTAGAGAAAGACCCGAGGGGATGACCGAAGAATAGTCAGAAAATGAGACAAAAAGTGTCAGAAAGATTAAAGTATTTAAAGATTTGGGAGAGATTAAGATAAAAAGTCAAAAAGAGCGTAAATGTGCTAACCCCTCTCCTGTTGAAGGGAGTGATATATTTATAGAGTTTACTTGGCTCGCGTTTGTATACAGTTCTGTAACATGGTTGTCGGGTCGGGTCGGGTCTTGGATCTGTTGAATGGTTCATATACCGAATATTCGATTGCTTTCTCACCTACTTTTTCTGGCCACCATAGCAAACATCTCAATAAGGCCTTCATATATATTTGATCATCTCAGTGTACGAACTGGAGACAGTGGATCAGACGCCGCATATGCATCCTCCATACTCTTATATTCCCTAGGTTCAACGAGTTATCACTTTCACCAATCACATGTGGACATAAGGCATTGATTGTGTGATCAGAAATTTTAAGAGGTATGGGGCATGGGTTTGTACATATTCCTATTGTCGAATGCTGGGGAAATCATAAATGTGTGAGGGTTTCATCTTGTTTAAACGAAATGTGTACATGGCCCGATTCCCTTGATACCAATGACCATCATGGAATCTTAGGGTTACACTAAGAAATGTAAGACTTCAATCAATTTATAACTCTCACAAAGATTATGTTGGGTGATTGCAAATACCGTAAATAAACAGCAATGAAAGCAGTAAAGCACGAGTTTGTAAGCAATTAGGAAAAGCGTTAGATTTTCAGGATAATTTTTTCACTATCATGGCTCCATTTATTATATCTAACACATAAATAGACTTGGCTTTTGTTGGTTATTGAAAGATGCATATATGCATTGCATGATCATGTTCTAATAAAGTTCACTTAACTCTGCAATTAGACTTTCGTTGGTTACGACGCTTAGTTCACCAAGTACTAGTTCATCGTATTAGATGCAACACTTTTGTGGTTCTATACTCCTAAGATCAAAGTTACTAAATGCGCAGTTGAGAAATCATGCAATAAGAACAAGCAAATATAGATATCATCTAAGGGCCAGTCTTGGAAGGACATCGTATAAGGTAAGACTTCTGGTACATTGAACTTGTCATGTGGCTGAGATTTGCATGTCTTGGGATTTTGATATGTTGATTGGTTGTTTTTACTTGAAAATCACAGTCAGATCAGTGGTAGTCTTAGTTTGCTAGTTTTTTTGCATCCATTTGGTGTTTTTACCTTTTTAGAATTAAAATGACCAAAATATAAAAAACAAAATTTACCTCTAAAAGCATAAAATCATGATAAAAACATTTAGATTTAGGAAGAATTACTAAAACAACTTGGAAAGTTTGAAAATGACTACACCAATGCCAATCTTTGGTAACTACTAAAACAATTTCCACTATCTATATTACCTTTTTTGATGTGTTGACAAAATGTATTTACGAAAATGCCATTACCTTTTTGTCATGTAAGTAGAAAGCGAAAAAATTGTTTGCACCAAAACAAAATAAGTCTACCGTATAATTACCTGAGCTATGTATGATTAGGCAAGCTAATCCCTGGACAATTATAAAGCTTGAAGTGGACGAGGAAAACAGGTTCAAGTTTCTATTCATTGCATTTAGTGCAAGCATTGAATGAACGTACTTGCAAGGGAAATATAAAGGTACACTACTTATCGCCACAACGCAAAAGGGAAATATAAAGGTACAATACTTATCGCCACAACGCAAAGATGTAAATTTTAACATTTTTCCAATAGCTTCTAATGTAGTTAATACCGAGAATAATGAGTCTCGAGAATGATTCTTTACACAACTACTACCGTATAATCCCACACGATGAAGAACTTGCTATTATTGTGGATATAAAGCAGCAACTGCATACACATTTGTAGAGTTCAATTACTTATTTCGGCAGATTCAAGCTTTGAATCCTTCTCTCCATGAATATTTATAACAAGTCGAGGTTAATATGTGGAGTCGTGTTAATTTTCCAGGGGATAGGTACAACTTTACCACAAGCAACATTGCTGAATCAATAGTAAGGTCCTCTCCCCTTGCCCGAGGATATCCAATAGTGCAACTTATGGATGGTATAAAGTCGATGCTAACAAGATGGTTCGCTATAAGGACACAGTGCAAGCATAATGAACACTACCTTTATAACTGGGGTGATGTTATTAAGAATGTTTGTATATTTATTTTCGCAAGTCCTCGTAGATTTATGTTCACATATGGTTGTAGATTTATTGTTCTGCCTTGGTAAACAGACTAGGGTTACCAAAGAAAAGCTTTGGACTGTGCAATAGATAGATGCGGATCGAACACAAGTAACAAACGGGGCAATATTGATTGTCGTCAATTTGACAGCAAACAAGTGTACTTTCTGTAGGCTTGACTTGGATAAAATACCTTGTGTCCATGCCATTGCAGCTGCCGAAGCAGCCAATCTTTCACGGTTCTCCCTTTGTCATTTGTACTTCCATACGGAGTACTTGTGCAATGCTTACTCGCAGGTAGTTGTGCCAAGAGATAATGCGCTCCCTGTACTGGAAGATGTCGCAAAGAAAGTTTGTAACCCTCTTTTTGTTCGCCAACTACCAGGAAGACCAAAACGGTCACGTATGAAAGGGGGTTTGGAAGTCGCATCAGAACGGAAGCGTCCACGGAAAAAAAAACATGATCTAACTGTCAACAAAAAGGTCATAACCGGAAAACATGTCCACCATAAATTGAACTCATTAGTGTTGTTCTCTTGTATCTAAGTTAAATTATCATGTACTTGACATTGTTTGTTGTCGTTTCCTACTGTATTTGTTTTGTATTGTATAATAACCATGGTTGAAAAATGCTAGAGTTATATTACTTATTAAACATGCAATGTATAAGTTAAAATAAAAGTCTACCATAACATATAAATATAAGTCTACCAATCACGTTTCAATACAAATCTACCTTAACATATAAATATAAGTCTACTATAAGTATAAATATAAGTCTACCACAACATATAAATATAACTCTACCACAATATACAAATATAAGTCTACCATAAGTATAAGTATAAAATTAAGTATCCCATAACATAGTTTCTAAAACAAGTCTACCATACTATTGACGGTAGACAAATATATTTTCCAGAACAAATCTACCATTACATAGTTTCCAAAACATGTCTACCATATTTTGGAAAGACCATCTTAATGCCAAAAGCATAGTCCTTTGAAAGTACAATCCACTTTAACATTGAATAAATTCGTTTGCCACCATACGTTCATAAATGTGCGACAACAAAATATACAATGTACTAACATATCAGCGGTCCCAAAAGGACTTATCAATACATTTACAGAAAAGATTATTGAATTTGTATGTCACTTCATAGAGTATGTCTGTAAATGAACCTTGTCACCACCTGATTGAGTACGAGGGTTTGGATATTATAACTGAATAACCTCATCCGTAGGTAACTCATCCATGATCTCTGCTGCGTGTTTGAGAAAAGTTGAACCGGTATTGGAATCACATAAGCCTTTCAGACTTTGGTCGAGAGCAAAACTCTCAATAAACTTCAATATGTACACCTCATAATCGCTTTACTGATAGTTTTGCGGAATTGTTTTCATCATGTACACATGGAAGGCAGCCGCAGACATATGCTTCCGCTTATGTGGCAGTACAACCTGCTTAATCAACAACGAATCTTCTTCGCGTATGGCTTGCATGTTTCAAAGATGTAACTGTCGCTGTATAATGTGTAGACGCCATCGTATATTCTGATCCTACATTTCAAAAAGTCAACCTCCACAGCAATCCAATGCTCATTTTTGATATTACGAGCTATGTAAAACGTATCGACATCCACAACCCATTTTTTGTTTGTCACAGAAAAGCGAAAGTGGTCCCATTATATAGGTTGAAATACCCTGCAGGAAACACCCACTTATTCTCTACCACTAAAAAATCCTTTTTGTATTCTCAACACCAAAGACCCGTGAATAATGGGTTGATAAAAGCAATCCTTTCACTTCGAAAAGGAGTTGGGTTTTGCAAAGCCCATTATCAGAATAAATTCATACTTGCAACCCTATGCTGCATAATAAACAATAAAAGTAACATTACAATAACTTAGATAATCCAACCTATTACGGTCCAATAACTCTACCATATTGTCGAAATATATCTACTAAGTCTATCGTAAAGTGTGAATAAGTCTACCGCACGAGATAACTACAATTTACCATATCAGTTAACCACCCGTACCTCGGAAATTCTTTTGGCCGTAACTGCTTCGGTGTCATCATTATCAAGTAGAATATACTCCTCCATGACTGGTATCGAAAGGATTGTCCCTAACATATGCAAAAGGTTAACACATTGACAAGGATGAAAACTATAACACTTAACAATAATAAGGAATGATGTCTTACAAATCTGTCTTCAGATACTTAATCAACATATTCAATTTATGATCTTCCAGCCTTGTAAACGGATCATAGATGGAATCCAAAACGATTACACCACACATGATCCGCTTAACTACCAAGATTCCAATGTATGGGTCGAATACGTTGGGAGCAAGAGTTATATTGCGAAGTTTCCGAGCAGTAAAATCATCCTTACCAACAAAGTGAAGAAGCTTATCTAATGTACCATCTACTACTAACTTCATCCTCATATCCTCTTCGGGGTCAAAATCTATTGCGAGCCGTGAAAATTTCTTGGATGGTTGGGGAGTTATAAATTTTCCATCCATATCTGATATGACAATATCAGGCTTCATAGTTGAAAGATGAGGGCTTTCCTTCATCTCTGGTTGCTTCTTCGCTGATTTCTTCTTCGCTGATTCCTTCTACTCTAGATGCTTCTTTTCTTTGGGTTCCGCCAGCTCCATTTTCAACTTTCAAACATTATTTGAGTTCATTTTGGGGTTTCTAACAACACACTTAATTGGAAAATCGGCCTGTGAAGTTTTCTCATTTACTAGCATCCATGACTGTATTGCCTATGAAAAAATCGATAATCAATATGCAAAACAGCAACATGTACATTTCCAATAAGTCTACCATAACGTTGCAATAAGTCTACCATAACGTTGCAATAAGTGTGCCATAACATTGAAATACGTCTACCATAACGTTTCAATAAGTCTACCATGTCATTGAAATATAAGCCTACCATGTCATTTACATATAAGTGTACCACAACGTTCCAACAAATTCACATAAAGTCTACCATAACTTTCCAATAAATTCACAAAAGTCTACCACAACTTTCAACAAATTCACGAAAGTCTACCATAACGTTCCAATAAATTCACAAAAGTCCACTATCGTTTCAACCAATTCACAAAAATCTACCACATCATTCGAACAAATTCACAATAAGTCTACCACAGCAGTCCAACACGTTAACAAAAGTCTATCACAATGGTAACAACAGTAAACCTTGAAATGTGTTTAGGTTTAAGTCTCTGGAAACTTCAATAAGTTACTTTCATTAAACTAGAGATTTACGTACCGTTTCATTTTTTCCTGAAGCATCCATCATCTTCACCAGCGTTGATGTTCGATCAGGCCTCTGCCAAGTTTCAATAGAAACTTCGTCCGCTTTGCCGTTACCTTTGCGTTCTAGAATAGACATCTTATTATCAATGATATCATACCTCTTCCCCAATAAGTGAACAGTGGTGACAAATGACTTCAGTACGTCCAAGAATTTAGTACTCTCTTTCTCTTTGATACTCTACTTTTCACCACTTCCTTCACCACTATTACTCTCTTTATGCTCTCTTCCTTTCTTTTTCCTGGGAATTTCTTTTAATCTCATACTCATGTCAACTTCCTCACTTTCCTCCTCCTTCTTCTTCTCCTTCTTCTTTCTTTTTCCTTCTTATCCTCTATAGTTTGATTCTCATGTTTCTTGCCTTTCCTCTTCTTAAACGTTGATTGCACAGAGCTTTCAATCTACCAACACCTTTTTTCTTTCTCTTTCTATCCTTTACAACTGGATTTTTCAACTCCCAAACCGTTTCATCCAAGCTTCCACAAAAAATATCCCGGATTGTGTTGTAAAGCTTCTCATTCTCTCCTGACATGTTCTCACGGTTGTGATCTTCTTTGTCTGGCCAATAAGTGTGTAATACGTACCTACAAACAAAATAATTTTCATATATGTCAATTATATTGACCATAATGTTTTCAAACAAGTCTACCATAACGATACTAAACTAGTCTACCATAATGATACCAAACAAGTCTACCATAACATTTTCAAACAAGTATGCCAAAACAATTTCAAACAAGTCTACCATAACGATACCAACAAAATCTACCATAATGTTTCCAAAAACGTTTACCACAGCAATTTCAAACAAGTCTATCATAGCAATTCCAAACAAGTCTACCAGAACATTACCAAACAAGTCTATCATAACAATTCCAACAAGTCTACCATAACGTTTATAAATAAGTCTACCATTATCATTCAAAATAACACTACCATTATCAACAAGTCTACCATATCATGTTCTCAAAATTACAACTAACATACCTTCCTGTCCATGCTTGTTTTCTTATCCTCTTCCAACATAGCCTCTAGGTTGTATCTCTTCCGGCCTCCAGCCCACCATAATAGAGGAATTTGTGAATCTTGTGGTACAAGATTTCCATATTTTTCCCTGAGAGTTGGAACCGGCTGATATGTCCATATAAGCAACACATGGATAAACCCATGAACTGTATACGTGCCTCCGTCCAAATCCAATCCGCCCCCATGGATACCTCTCAAAAGCGCCCAAATCCAACATTATTTTTGCACACATCAAAGGGATCCCTATGGGTACGAGAGACCAAATATTCCAACCGACAAGCCAACCAGCAATGCTACCATTTTCTTCTTCTCATAGCTCCATGTCGTGCATCTTTCAAATACACTGGTCAACTCATTCCAAGTAGGTCATTCCCCTGGTTTCACATTCATTTCTTCCCAAAAATCAGCAAGGTCAATGTCTAATTGTACTTCAGCGTGAATCGCGTCACAGTTTAACAGTGCAATCTCGACAAACTCATTGAGGGAAAAGCGCGGTGGACGATATCCAATCAAGGACCACATCTCCTAACTCTATGAATTGCCAATTGATTTGTAATGAAATGATGAACATTCTTTGCAGACCATGTGTACTGCCTTGTAGCAAGCTTCAAAATCACCCCCACTTGAGAGATATTCATTACATCATTGTATGCTTCTGTACCTATGGCATCCAACAGCTCTCCAAAGTCCGTCAACTTGCAGTTGTGATGAAAACTTCGGTTCTGCAATAGAAATTTTCCTGGCGGATACAGTCTCAGAGGATGTTCCTTCCACACACCACTAGAGCTCATCTATGTACACAAACATCAACAATAAATCTATCATCCTTTAAAATATAAATCTACCATCAATTAAACAATAGATCTACCATCACGTTAAGAAAAACATTTACCATGATATAACAAATAAATCTATCATCACGTAAAAAATAAATCTACCACCAATAACAAAATAAAGTTTACAATCAATAACAAATAAACCTACCATCGTTTAAAAAATAAATCTACCATCGTTTAACCAATAAATCTACCATCACGTTAAAAATAAATCAACCAGCAGACAGTTTCGTCCCCGAGTTTAACGTCAGTTTGGGAGTGGTCGCCATTGCTGTTGAAACTGGCTTCGCGTTAAGCATGTTGTAACGGGACAAGAGATCAAGGATGTAATGCCGTTGTGAAAGATGAAGACCCGCAGGGACACGTTTTTCTTTAATTCCAAGAAAGTAGGACAATTCTTCATGATCTTTGACCGAAAAACGGTCAGCAAGGGCGGAAAGTGTTGCTTGTATGAGGGCATTGTCACTGCCCGTAACAAGGTTATCATCAACATAGATCAATAGGTAACAGAGGAGGTACCTTTCCGCAAGATGAAGAGAGAGGTGTCGGCCATTGAATTTTGAAAACCGACAGATTGTAGATATGTGTGAAGCTCCATGTACCAAGTCCTTGGAGCTTGCTTAAGCCCGTACAGCGCTTTCTTGAGATGACATACATAATTGGGTCTATCTTTGTCGATGAAGCCCGGTGGTTGTGTCATGTAAACATCTTCAGTGAGCGTACCTTGGAGGAACGCGTTATTGACATCAAGTTGACGAATTGGCCAATCTCATTTGACTGCAATATCAAGAACTAGGCGGATTGTAGTGCTTTTTATAACTGCGCTGAAGGTTTCGTTGTAGTCTAGCCCAGCTTGTTGTGTGTAGCCTTTGGCAACGAGTCTCGACTTGTACTTTTGAACTGAACCATCAGCATTAAACTTAGTACGAAAAATCCACTTACAGCCGATGAAATTGACCATAGGAGTTGGTGGTGGTACTATGTTACAGGTACGATTGATGACTTGAGCATTGAATTCATCGGACGTAGAATTGCGCCAACGGTCGTGTTTGAGTGCTTGACCGACTGTTCGGGGTTCCAAATCTGTTGCAGCAAGGGTAGCAGCAAGAGAATACTTGGCATTGGGTTTAACAATGCCTGACCTCGATCGTGTTGCCATGGAGTGTCGTGGAGGCAAAGCAGGTGGAGCAGGAGCTAGAGAAGCAGGTGCAAACGGCGGAGCGGCGTCATGATCGCAAGAGAAAGAAGATGTCGTGATGGTTTGGTTTTCAGATTGGGCTTGATTTGGGCTTAAGTCTTCATTGTGGGCTAAATCTGAGAGAGTTGCAGATTGGGCCGGATGATCAATGTGGGCCTCGAAAAGCGCTTGTTGTTGGGATGATGAGGCTGGATGTGATGCGATGGGAGTGCAGGCTCGGTTGTCGTTGCCGGCAAACGATCAGAGAGCGGAGGTGAGGCAAGAGGCGACGACGTAGGGTTCTGTACGAGAGGCAGGAGCGGGATTATATTTGGTGTTGAAGGATTATCGGATGTGAGATTTAGTTCAGGTGAAGGTGTGAGAGATGATGAGAACCAAAAGATCGTTTCATCAAACCGAACGTGGCGAGAAACATAAAGTCGATTTGTCTGAGGTTAAAAACAGAGATACGCGCTCTGGGTTAGAGAGTACCCAAGAAACACGCACGGTGATGATTTTGGCTCGAGTTTGGTGTTGTTGTAAGGGCGAAGCCATGGGAAACAGACGCAGCCAAAGGTTTTAAGTTTGGTGTAGTTTGGGTTTGTACGAAAGAGTTTTTGGTATGGTAACTGGAAAGAGAGAGTAGTGCTGGGCATTCGATTTATGAGATAGACAGCAGCAGAGAGAGCATAGGACCAATATGTAGTTGGCATGGACGCGTGAGTTAAAAGGGAGAGACCGGTTTCGACGATATGACGATGTCGTCTTTCGGAAAGACCATTGTGGTTTGGAGTATGTGGTGGAGTGGTTAGGTGAGTGATGCCATTGGTTGAGAGAAAATCACGGAGAGCGATATACTCTCCGCCGTTATCAGAAAACAGAGTTTGAATTTTTGTTTGGAACTTGTTTTCGACAAGAGCTTTAAAACGTATCAAGGTGTCTTTGACATGGGAATTGAATTTGAATGGGTAGAGCCAAGAGTAATGTGTGTGGTGATCGACAATGATCAGATAGTATTTGTAATTGTCGATTGATAGAATGGGAGATGTCCACACATCACTAAAAAGAATTTCAAGAAGCCGAGATGAAGAGATTGACGTTTCAGAGAAAGGTAATATGTGAATTTTATTAATAGAGCAATCTCTGCAGAGATATTTTATTTGAGAGTGAGAAAACGGTAGAGAAAATTGCGAGCCAATGGTTTTAAGAATGGGGAGGGAGGGGTGGCCTAAGCGAGAGTGCCATTCTTGTAGCGCTGGTTTGGTGGTTGTAGCCGTGATGTAGGTTGCGGGGGAAGGATGGGTTTTGGGCCACTCGTACTGATCCGCTTTAGTTTGACCTTGGAGTAATTGGACCTCCGTTCTGAGATCCTTCACCTGAAAACGATCCGGGAAAAATTCAATTGAGACATCATTAGTATTGCATATGCGGTATACAGAAATTAGATTCTTCTGTATTTCAGGCACACAAAGCACATCATTGAGAATGAAAGTTTTAGAAGTGGAGGGTATAGAAGAGGAACCAGTTTGGTGATCCGTAAACCAGAGCCATCTCCAATCAAGACTTCCTCTCCACCGTTGTATGGTTGGTGGAGAGAGAGATTGTTGAGGTCAGAAGTAATGTGGTGAGTGGCGCCAGAGTCCAGGATCCAAGGATTGTAGTTGAGAGCCGATGGTGTTGTGGTGGTGAGATGTGCTCGTGGTTGCCACGGGATTGGAGGATACGGAGGCGTTGGGAGTATTGGCTGGCGACTGGTTGAAGAAGGTTTGAAGTTGGCGACATCTCTTTGCAGAGTGACCTTGGACGCCACATATTTGGCATTTGCCAAGATAGGGATGCGGTGTGCGTTTCTCTTGACCACGAGGAGAGAATTGTAGTTGCCATGATTGACTCTGGTTCTGATTGGTTTTGGAGGTGGACCGATTGTTGTTGCGGTTATATGCATAGTTTGCCGTGATAGGAAAGGACGTTGCAGCAGGGGTGGTGATGAGTTTTGCTTCGTGATTGAGCAGCTTCTCATGTATCTCGGTGAGGCTGGGAGATACGTACAAGGAGGTGGAAGATTTTTAGCACGTAGAGAAGCTGAGCAGATCAAAGGAGGAAATCCTATCAGCGGATTCAACTCGGGCACATGACTCAACCATTACGTCGAGTCAATCCTTCTCTCAAGAAGACTCGACCCCGAAGCAAGAGGAGCTCGCCGAGCCAATACAAAGCGCATCTGACGACTGGTCAGAACACAAGGCACCCAAGGTGGATCTCAAGCCCCTGCCGGTAGGATCCTTGATACTAGACGCCACATCAAGCAAATCAAGACCCAACTGAAAAATCTTCGAAAGGGCACCAAAATCTTCCTCCACACATGAGAGACGGACGTGTTTAGCTATGATTGGATGTGCCCCTTTATAATTATTCGAATCACTTCTTGTGTTGGTCGAATGGTAATGTCTAATTGATCTTGCTAGTTTTTTCCGTTTTTCAATAAGGCTCACATTCCTTCATGATTCCCGTGCCTAATTTCTCTTTACCTATTTTCAAAACATGCTAACCGCTTGTGAGGGTCTTTACATTCTTCGCTTCACATTAGGATTCGTCCCGAGTTCTAACGTTTTTATGGCTCACTCGGTTCACAATCAAAGTACCGATGAAGAGTTCAAGATACTTTTCCCACATTCTTCTTGGTCTTCCCAAGTTATGACCAAATAGTTTTGTTTTCCCTAAAAAACTTAAATTGGAGGTCTCTCCTGGTTTTTAAGTTGTTGCATCCTTCTCTCGCCAACTTTAGAGGGGCTTCCATGTATATTAGGTTGGTATGCAGTTCATCTATCCTTTTAAAACTTGGTCTCAAAGTGTCATAATCTACCACATTGAGAAGGAAAGAAGCTGTTAATAATGTCCATGGTAGTCCAGAAGAAAGTTATAAGATGTTGTATTCTTATTTGTACATGTTAGAAAAAGTGAATTTTGGTACAAAAAAATGTTTAGTATTGGATGAAGAATAAGGTTCAAGTACCTATTTGTCGCTTTGGGATATTTTATTGAAGCGTTCTAAGCTATGAAGAAATTAATCATTGTAGATGAAACTTTCTTAACATTATACATTGTGGTGTGCCAATTTTTTCCACAGCTTAATATCCTAATCATCACCATTACACATTTTTTTTTTGTAGTTGATGGTGAGAAAAATGTTATTTGGATGGGATTACCCTAACCACGATAAAAACCTAGTATCAACGCTAAGCAAATCAGATGCCATAGAAGCTAAATCACCATAACGATGTTGATTCTCTTTCCAAAAGCTTAAAACTTCAATGTCTGTAAAAGTATTCATCTCTAGTCTAGGTTCATCATCCAAATAGATTTCCAAATTTGACTTGGCATTTCTTGAACTAGATTTGAGGCTACTTTTAAGTTCAAAAAGATCATGTGATATACAAATACATACAAAATTAGTCATATTGATTTGAAACGAGAACTAGAGAAAGTATTCATATATGTATTATAATCCTTACATCATCCAAATCATCTTCAAGTGGTGATTCAGTGAAAAGGTCATGTAGAGTTAGTGTTGTTGACGACTTTGAAAAACTTGTCGATTTAGTCTGATATTCTTCATAAAGCAAAATCAGATTTTTCCTAACAATTTCAACTTTTTCATCAGAAGTCATGGGATCCACTTTATCATAAGCTGACTTAAGTATCTTCAATTTCAACCTCGAATCTAAAGCAGCTGCCATAGCTAGAATAACACTATATTGATCCCAATATTTTGAAAACTTCATTTGCATCTTTTGAGCCATTGTTCTCAAATCAAAATCATCACAATTACCATATTTCTTCAGAAGCAACTCAATTTTCCAAACTTGTATGAAGTATACATTGGCTGTAGGATATTTGACTCCTGAAAAGTACGTGGTTATGGTATTAAAAGGCTTCAGGTGGTCACAAATTTTCTCTCCACGATCCCACTCGTCTTCTGAAGGCAACCAATTGTAACCTCTTTCGTACAAATTCAAAAAAGCAAATGCTTTTCTGAATTTCAAAGCCCTAGCAAGCATTTCATATGTCGAGTTCCAGCGAGTAGGGACATCTAAAGACAATCCAGCTCCACTTTCGATCCCTACACTCTCAACGCATGTCGCAAATGAGTCTTTCCTTGACTCAGTTGCTTTTACAAACTTAACACTACCTCGAATATTCTCCAAAAGACCATTGGCAAGTTCTAACCCTGCTTTCACTATCAGATTCAAAATATGCGCACAACATCTTACATGCAGAAACTTTCCATCACACAACAGCCTATTACCACTTTGAAGACGATGCTTAAGAATATTTTTCATACTATCATTAGCAGAAGCATTCTCCAGTGTGATAGTAAATACTTTCTTCTCTAAACCCCACTCTTTCAAGCAATCATAAACTTTCTTAGCAATCTATTCACCATTATGTGGAGGTTTAAGATCACAAAAAGCAAAAATTTTGTTATTCAACCTCCAGCTATCCTCGATATAGTGTGCAGTAAGACAAATATATACCATCACAATACTACGGGCTGACCACAAATCTGCTGTAAAACACACCCGACCTTTGTGTTTTGCCAAAACATCTATCAACTTAACTTTTTCCATCTCGTATCTCCTATAGACATCAAGTGTAGCAGTTTGTCTACATATATGCTGAACATCCGGGTTAAGAAATCTATCTCTAGCTCTAACCTTCTCATATTCAGCATATCGAAAAGGTAAATCATGATATATGATTATCTTAGAAGTCATCTCTCGGTCAGTTTTATGATCATACATAGGCTTATCCTCGGACTTAGGCTTATTTGGGCAAATTAATAGATGGCCATTCAACGTTGATGTTCCATATGTCTTATCTATTACAAACTTAATACCACAATGGTTACATTTAGCCATTTCTTTTCCATCAGCCTCTAATTCTACGAGTGTAAACTCTTCCCAACATTTAGCTTTACGTTTTTTACATACCGGTTGGGCTCGTTGAGATGGCTGAGTGACACTTTGTGTTTGTCTTTGAATTTCTTTTTCATTATCCATCTCCATCTCCATATACTCATTTTATGCATCTAGTATAGCAATTTTTTTGTGTGACTGCAAATCCATACTGTATAACAAAAAACAGTTACAAAAAAAAATGAGCAGCCATAGAAACAAGACAAAGAAAAAAATTTACAATTCTAAAATGTTTCTAATGAAATGATGTTTATAAATTATAATGAAATGCATTCTATATATACAAGTTTAACCAAAGGAGAAAGCAACCTCCAAATGAAAGGCAAAGCTAACCCTCCGATTGTGTTAGTTTGATTTTTTAAGATTTTATAATGAAATCAAAGATTACCACAAAATCAAACTCATGTATTCACAACAGATCGTTATTTACCTCCACTACCAAGGAACTATACCAATCCAACATTGTTTAAATCGTTTCCAACATTATTTAACATCTTTTCCTATAAGTTGAAATATTTAACATTATTTAAGATTCTAGGAATGCCCCGTTGACCTTTTTTTTTGAAAATCTATGGGCTAGATGCCAGCTCACAATTGTTGCATTGCTGCATATGAATTGCTTCTTGGTCCTGTTTTTCCACAGATTACTTTCAGCATTACAGCGATCAGTATTACCTAATAATTTTACAAAGCAGCACTTAATTTGATTATACTAACAACAGGGCATTTGGTGTAGTGGTATAATTCTCGCTTTGGGTGGCTGGAAAACTATAAGAAGAAAGAAGAGAAAAGCAAGAAAGCTATGGAAAGCTTAACGTTGGATTTGCAGGAAGTATCTATGGAAGCAAATGAAGCTAAGGAGAAGCTCTTGACATGTCAAGCGGAGCTTGAACACTGTGGAACCCAGATTGAAAGTTTGAAGTTGGCTACGAATCAACACAAAAGTCAAGAAACCAAAACTCCCAAAATAAATCTAACAGAAAACAGAACATTGAATCTAATCTGAAAGAAAGTTGCATAGATTTACACAAAGTAACAAACTTTCATCTCTATTGAATCTAAAATCCAACATTATTTAAACATCATAGCGATTAAGAACAACTGTTCTTCACTTTTCACTTCCAAAATCGATCAAAAACCAAAAGAGAAACCCAAATCAAAAATCACAAAACGAAACAGGAAGAAGCTTCACCAACCGAAAACAAGAGAGAACTCGCCGAGAATCCCGAGATCGAGCAGCTTTCCGGTATAATGCAGCCGACGCTGGAAGAGATTTATTACCGGAAAATCACGTTTTAGAAGAAATTGCAGAAATCGACGTTTTAGAAAGAGGAAACAACGTGAGAAATCAGGTTTTAGAAGAGAAAACGACATAGCTTTCTTAGAAGGAAAAAAAAATTGATAGGGCTCAACCCTATTTAAGCCCAAAATTTTATAAAATAGCCCTAAGTTAGCCCAGAATAGTTTCTGTTGAATAAGTAAGGGTCAGGGCTTATAATTTGTGAAATGAGCCCGGAGTAGCCCTATTTTTTAAGCCCTGTTTAACATCCCTAAATCTGATAAACATTATAACAATCTGAAATCGTTAGATTTTTGTTTACATCTTGTTATATTGCTGATATAAACATTTTGAAGGTTTATGTCTTTTATATGTATATCTTCAAGTATGTTATTATGCTATTAAACCTGAGAGAGGAAGACGATTAAACCTGTTGAGACAAGTCGCACACGTTTATTGCATGTGTGAGAATATTGTAAAACGACTTGATATAAAGTTGTTGTCTTCTTCTTCTCAATACGAGATTAGAGTTTGTCAGACATTGAACACATTGAACAAGAGAGAGCATATGATGTGTGTATAAAGTCCAAGAGCTCGGTTTTGAGCTAGTTCTAGTTAATTTCTCGATAATACAACCCCAATGAGTAGCTCTCTCATGGTGAGAGTTGAACATTGGGTAAACAATTTCTTGTGCATATCTCTTTTGCATGTTTGATTCTCTTCTTTTATTCCTTCCATTAGATTCAGCAATCTAGAGATCAAGTTTTTATTCGTAAAAATTGGTAGCAGAGCCTGGTTAAGGTGCAACAAGTCGAAAAAGCGTAATAAGGGTTTTAGATCTATCGGTGATGTTTGGGACCAAGGCTGATATCGAGAGGTTTGACGGATCCTGAGACGTCTCACTCTGGAAGAGAATGATTTAAGCTTATCTTAGCGTGTCAGGGTTGAAGTACATTGTCATAGCAAAGACTCTAAACTGAGTGTCAAGTAAATCAGGAGAACAAGATCCAGAAAAGAGCAAAAAGGATCGTCAAAGACGAACTGGCGAGGTTGGAGCGTTGCGCGAAGGCGATGAATACAATTTTTCTCAATGTAGGCCACCATATGCTACGAAAGATTGGGAGATGCATTACTGCTGCAGACACTTGGGCAGTTTTAGAGAAATTGTATATGCCGAAGTTACTACCAAATCGCGTCCATGCGCAGCTCAAGTTTATAGAGCATCAAGTTGCAAGCTCACCGGTATATAGATTAAACAATCGACGAATTCTTGAAGCAAATAAGAGAACTTGGTCATCTTAGAAGTCCTACAAAAAGGTACTGTGAAGAAGTCACCACCTAAAGACGTCTCCTTATGATATAAACGAGTTCAACACACACACACACACCAAGGGCACGAGATGGAAGACAGTAACTGAGACTCGAAGACAAATGCAGAAAGAAGAAAAGAAAACCAGAACAGAGCTAAAAACAGGGCACACAAGAAACTGTTTACCCAGTTCACCTCCGTTAATGAGGAGGCTACGTCTGGACCGGGATCTTTCTCCCGGAATCCACTAAATCAGTACCAAGTTGATTACAGAGATTCTCACAGCCTTAAGCCCCTTACAAGACCCTTTTGGTTTTTCCTTGTATATTCTATCAAGAACCTTTACAAAGTTTATACTTTTGTTCTGGGTTTCTCTCTTACTATTTTTCTTGTCACACCTCAAAACAACGTTAAGAAAATCTTTTATATGGAGGACCACAGTTAACCTAGACTCAAAGATGCGCACAATAGATGTTCTCCTTGTACGGATGAATTAATGAGAAACTCAGAGTTGTCTCCTTGTTTGATACCCGACAAAACCGCTGTTGCTTTTGCTTTTCCATCTGGTGCAACGGCTGCATCTTTGTGGTCCTGGATTTGAATCTTGTGGTCCCATAACTTAGTGCTCTCTCTTAGATTTCTCTCCAAGTCTGCCTTCTATTTTCGAATTTGCCGCCATTCTCATTTCTATACTTCACAAAACTCCACCTATAGTAATGAGAGATCAAGCAATATTTGCGGAAGGACAAGATTGATACCTGAGAGTGAGGGACAACAGCTGACTTAGTATACTGGATTCCGATCCCGGTTCCTGAGTCTGATCACTCAGCTTTTACCCCGAGCAAGTTAAGTGCAGCTTGAAACTTGCTAACAGGTAGTGTCTTCGTGAAAATGTCTGCAGGGTTTTTGAATGTAGATATCTTCACCACTTCCATTAGACCATCTTTAATAACATCTCTGATCTTGTGTAATTTAACATCCACATGTTTCGTTCTCTCATGGTGGACGTTGTTCTTTGACAAGGCAATAGCACTTTGTGAATCGCAGAAAATGTCCACATTTTTCTGTCCATATCAGAAGTCCTGCAACAACCCTTTAAGCCACAAGGCTTCTTTAACTGCTTCAGTTAAGGACTTGTACTCTACCTCTGTTGTTGATAGGGCTACGACCTTTTGCAATGCTGACTTCCAACTGATCGTGTTTCCACCAAGAGTAAACACCATACGACCGATAGATCTCCTTTTATCTACATCTGCAGCATAATCAGAATCGCAATAGCCTCTCAAAACTAATTCTGACCCTCTTTTGTAACACAACTTGGTTTTAAGTGTTCCTTTTAGATACCTAAGGACCCACTTTACTCCTAACCAATGTTCTTTTATTGGACAGCTCATAAACCTGCTGATGATTCCACTGGATATGAGAGGTCTGGCCGAGTCCCAATCATTGCATACATGATGCTTCCTACAGCATTTGAATAAGGAATTGTCTTCATGTACTCTGCTTCTTCGAGCTTCTGTTTATCTGTCGCAGCTCTCAATTTAAAATGAGCTCCAAGTGGAGTCACTACCTCCTTTGCCTGTCCCATGTTGTACAGTTCTAGAACCTTCTCTAGATAGCTCTCTTGTGACAGCCATAGCTTTCCGGAAATTCTGTCTCGGGTAATCTCCATACCAAGTATCTTCTTTGCGGCCCCGTGATCTTTCATCTCAAACTTGTCGCTTAACCTTTTCTTTAACTCTGAGATATAACCCTTATCTTTGGCAGCAACCAACATGTCATCAACGTAGATGAGTAAGTAGATCTTTGTCCCCTCTGCATTTTCTTTTATGTATACGCAGCTGTCTCGCAAGCTTCTCTCAAACCCAATCTCTTTCATGTACGTGTCAAACTTCTGGTTCCACTTCCTTGGTGACTGTTTCAGACCTTATAAAGACTTGTTTAATAGACATACCTCATCCTGTTTGAACTGATCCTCAAAACCATGTGGAGCTTCCATGTATATCTTCTCATCGAGTTCTCCATGTAAGAGGGCTGTCTTAACATCGAGTTGTTCGAGTTCCAAATCCTCTTCTGCAACAATAGTGAGCAGAATCCTTATAGACATATGCCTTACCACTGGAGCAAATATGTCGGTATAATCCATTCCTTCTCGCTGTGCATAACCCTTAGCCACAAGTCTTGCTTTGAATCTCGGTTCTTCAACTCCGGGAATTCCTGATTTTCGTTTAAAAATCCACTTGCAACCTATGACTCGCTCTCCTTTTGGTCTTGAAACAACAGTCCATGTGTGATTCTTGTTCAATGAATCAATTTCCTCACTCATTCCCCCTTTCCAGAAGAACCAATCCGGATCTCTTCGAGCTTCTCTGTAATCTGCAGGTTCCATAGAGTCTCCATCGACTATAGTGATAAGAGCTTCTGCATCAAAGTAGTCTTCTTCATCATCAGTATCTTCGCTGAAGTATCCTTCTATGTCAAACCTCCTTGTTGCTCGAACGTTTCTCCTAGCTCTGTCACGAATGAGTTGGTAGCTTTCAAGTGTTTCTGCATCTTCGGGTTCAGATTCTTTACTGTCTTCTGTATGTATCTCTTGCTGATGAGTATCTTGGTCTTCTGTGTGGTCATTCAGGGATCCTATTTCATCCGAATGATCTCCACCAAAACTGATATCATCTTTCTCCCCGAGTTCTATATCAAAAATCGCATCATCTGCTTCTTCTTCTATCTGAACCTCTTTTCCTTTCTGCATAACATCCCTGTATACTGCATTTTCTTGAAACATAACGTTTCTACTAATCATGCACTTCTTCTCTTCGATCAACCATGTTTTGTAACCTTTCACTCCAGGTGGGTAGCCAAGAAGTACTCCTTTCTTGGCTCTAGGCATCAGCTTCCCATCATCAGAATGAACAAAACACACGCACCCGAATCTTCTCAAGTAGCTGTAGACTGGATTTCTACCTGACCATTTTTTGTCGGGAATTTCAAAATTTATAGCTGATGCAGGGGTCCTGTTTATCAGCGTGACTGCAGTGTGAGTGGCTTCTGTCCAAAACATCCTTGGGAGACCAGAGTCACTCAACATGCTCCGTACTTTCTCCATGATTGTGCGGTTCATCCGCTCTGCAATCCCATTTGGTTAGGGTGTGTACGCACAATTCATGTGCCTTATGATGCCCTTTTCTCTGCAGAAATCATTAAACCTTTGATTGCAGAACTCAAGTCCGTTGTCTGTTCTTAAGATCTTGATCTTTCTCTCGGTTTGGTTCTCAATCATCACACTCCACTCAAAAAAACTTACAAACGCTTCCTCCTTATGCTTCAGAAAAAAGACCCACGTCTTTCGTGAATAGTCATCTATAAACGAGATAAAGTATTGACATCTTCCCAAAGATAATGGCACTGTAGGATCTCCCCAAAGATCGGAATGAACGTAGTCACGCCTGTCTTTGGTATCATGAGTAGCTACTGCAAAACTGACCCTCTTTGCTCTTCCATAGACACATGCCTCACATAGCTCTAGTGATGAAATCTTCTTTCTGTCTAGCAACCCTTTCTTTACCATTAGGTCCATGTTCTTCTGACTCATGTGACCCAACCTTCTATGCCACAACCTTCTATGTTTTTCATGTATTTTTCCTGTCATAAGGAGTTTGGTTCCATCTTCGACAGTGAGTGTCCCATTTTTCGACTCAAAACTATATCCTTGTTCTTCTAGAGTTCCCATAGATAGGAAATTCTGATCCATTTTAGGGATGAATCTAACCTGTTTGAGTAAGAAGGTGTTGCCGTCTCCATTTCTAATTATATTGTCTCCAATACCTTTGACATTTGATGTTGTTTTGTTTCCCATGCGAACTGATGCTTTGGCATCCTCTCTCAGATTTTCAAACCACTCTTTTATGTGCGTCATGTGGTAGCTACAGCCGGTGTCCATAACCCATTCGTTCTCCAGACTTATATCTGTTGAAAAAAGAGCCTCTGAAACATATAGACCTGCTGCTTCAGACTTATTTTCCTTTACCATGGCTACTTCACCTCTGTTACCACTTCCCTGATACTTAGTCTTGCTCTGAAAACGGTTACTCTGAGAGCAGGAGTTCTTGAAGTGTCCTTCTTCTCCACATATCCAACAGGACCTAAACTGTCTTGGACCTTTTTCTCTGTACTCAGACCTTCCTCTCTGATCTCCTCTTTCTCTGACATACAAACTTTCGGCTTGAGCTTTGGTTCCCCTCGAATTTGAGCCACTTTCCAGCTCCTTTGCATATACCGCTGCAATAACCTCATCCAGCGTTAGAGTGGTCCTACCAGAGCTGTACCTCAGTGTGTCGCGGAGTTGTTCAAACTGTCTTGGTAAGGACATGAGGTGTAGAATTGCTTGATCTTCATCAGAAACCATAACATCTATGTTCTCCAGATCTGTTATAAGATGGAGATACTCATCGATGTTACTTTCTATGGACATACTTTCAGACATCCTATAAACCGAAAAGCTTTTTTCAGGTAGAAACGATTTGGGAGTGCTTTGCCTAGATAAAGCTTGTCTAAAGCTTTTAGCATCCCGGCAGCAGTAGTTTCTTTCCTAATCTTTCTCAGTATTCTGTTTGTGACGCTGAGGACTATCATACTTCTCGCCTTTTTAAATTTTTCTGCTAAAACTTCCTCCTTTTCTTCAGTTTCCTTTCTTTCTTCTTCAGTTTCATCTGGATCTACTTCTTTGGCTTTGGTTTTTCCCGATTCTTCAAGGGCTTTACTCAGACCCTGAAGATCTATTTGAGCCAGCAGCTTGTCTTTCCAGAGAGTGTAATCCCGGTGTCCATCAAACTTCTCCAGGTCCACCCTTGACGACGACGACATGATTCTCTTGACTTCCAACGTCACAGAGAAACACGAGTCACCAGCAAAACCTTGCTCTGATACCAATATGTGAAAAATTCACCACCTAAGACGTCTCCTTATGATGATATAAACGAGTTCAACACACAAACACACCAAGGGCAAGAGATGGAAGACAGTAACTGAGACTCGAAGACAAATGCACAAAGAAGAAAAGAAAACCAAAACAGAGCTAAAAATAGGGCACACGAGAAACTGTTTACCCAGTTCACCTCCGTTAACGAGGAGGCTACGTCTGGGCCGGGATCTCTCTCCCGGAATCCACTAAATCAGTACCAAAAGTTGATTACAGAGATTCTCACACCCTTAAGCCCCTTACAAGACCCCTTTGGTGTTTCCCTGTATATTCTCTCAAGAACCCTTACAAATTTATACTTTTGTTCTGGGTTTTGTCTCTTACTGTTTTTCTTGTCACACCTCAAAACAACGTTAAGAAAAGCTTTTATATGGAGGACCACAGTTAACCTAGACTCAAAGATGCGCACAATAGATGTTCTCCTTGTACGGATGAATTAATGAGAAACTCAGAGTTGTCTCCTTGTGATACCCGACAAAACCGCTGTTGCTTTTGCTTTTCCAACTGGTGCAACGGCTGCATCTTTGTGGTCCTGCATTTGATATTTTGGTCCCGTAACTTCTTTCTCTCTCTTAGACTTCTCTCCAAATCTGCTTTCTATTTTCGAATTTGCCCTCATTCTCATTTCTATACTTCACAGGTACAAGCTACTCTTTTTCTCTATGTTCTTCCCTCTAGGTATGACCAGCTTAAGGAAACTCTCAAGTATAGTAGAGAAGCCATCAAACTTAAGGATGTTGCGAGCTCTGCTAGGTCTAAAGAGAAAACATTAAGAGATAACTCAAGAACTAGTTCTAAGGATTATAACGTTAGAGGAAGGGCTGAAACAAGAAAAACTTATTCAGGAAAGGGAACGCATCATAGGTCTAGGTCCAAGTCAACAAAGAAAAACAAATATCCTTGATATGTGGAAACGAAGGACAATACAACAAACAATGCTACATATGACTGGAAAAGAACAAACAGCGTTTCCAATCATTAGAAAAGGGTGAGTAATCAATGGTCAAGGATGATGCACAAGATTTAGTAAGGTTGATTGCTCATGAAGACAACTGACACATGAAGCAAATCATTAGGAGGACTAGGGAATGGATTCATGATGCTCTTTCCACATGGGACCAAGAAGGGATTACAATATTGACCAAAAGGATCATACTCTAGAGTTAAAGGAATGGTACAAATTTGCTTCATCCTACATGATTACATGACTACATGACTACATGTTCTTAAACCCAAATGGTACAAATTTTATTTTGCATGAAGTCAGATATTGCAAGGAATTTCGTATCCTTAGGAACATTAGAGAATAAAGTGATCTCAAAGGCTCAAATGGTATACGCATGGTCATCAAGTATGGGAACAAGAAGATGTAATGATACTTTGTACTTCTTATAAGAGGTAACGGGAACAAGGGAGAACGGCTGATTCCAACCTCAACACTGCTTACATATTGTACTTCTTACAGATTTGATTGGGAATAGTGTTGAGGTCGAAATTGGCTGTTCTCCCCAAAAAGGAGGCAATTGAACTGGTCTTAACAAAGGATGAACAGACCAAACAGGGCCATGGTCGATTAGGTCATGTGGGATGTAAGGGACTAGGAATCTTGGTTAAGAAGGGATGCATTGGGAAGGACAAGAAATTTTGTCACTGGAAAGACTCATAGAGTAACTTTTGGTCCTGAACAACATATGAAAAAAAAGCTTGACTATATTCACTCATAATTATGGTTATCTCCCAATGTTTCTATGATTCTTGGTAAGAGTCATATTTCATATTGATGGTTAATACATGTTTAGATTGACTTTCTCATAACAAAAGATGAAGCATTTGACAAGCTTGTTGAACGGTGGAAGTCTAAAAATAAAGGAAGGTGAAGAAACATAGTACAGATAATGGTTTGAGTTTCGCAATCAGACTTACACTCCTCAGCAAAATGGGATTGTAGAAAATCTCAACAGGTCAATTCTGAACAAGGTGAGAAGCATAAGTAAGAATGGACATGGACAAAGATTTTGGTCAGAAGCATCTTCAACTTCAATATATCTAATAAATAGTACTCCATCTTTAGCAACTAATTTCGACATTCCATATGAGATGTGAACATCTTCAGTTTCAGATCTTTTAGGACTTAAAAGATTTGGATGTGTGGCTTATGTGAACTCATATGATGAAAAGTTAGATCCAAGAGCAAAAATGGTGTGTTTACAGGGTATCCATATGGAAAGGAGTTCAAAGTATAGTTATTAGAAGAACGTATATGCATTATTAGCCGCAATGTTGTTTTCTGAGAGGCCGTAATGTATAAGTACATCAAGTCAGAGGAAAAAAAGATAAAATTAGTGGTCTAAGTTTTTCTAACATGTTTGTGAGCTATGATTTTGCAGGTAATAACAAGGGAAGAGAATATCAAGCTCAAAGTGGAGCAACTCAAGAGAAATGTCAACCAGAATAGGGTAATGATCAGGTTGAGAACATCAGACAGTCCAAGAAATGAGACTAAAGAAGTTTCGAGTGACTATCATTAGTCAAAGATTTTTTCAAAGAGGTCAACAAGGCTGCCACTGAGACTTCAAGCTTATCATGTCTATAAGGATAACAAAGATATATCTGGATACGCTTATCTCATGATAGAGGAATGGTGGGAAACACGAATCAGGAAGCTGTCAGGAGGTTTTGGAAGATCCATATAGTGATACATGGTTGGAAGCATATGATCAAGTAACAATGTCACTAAGCAGAATAAATAGGTTGCAAATGGGTATTTAAGAGGAAGGCTGGTAATTGTTGGAGTTGAAGATCCAAGATTCAAAGTAAGGCTGGTGGTAAATGAGTACTTCAAAAATAAGGAATATATTAGCTGGAGATATTCTCTCCACTGGTAAAACTCGTATCTATCATATTTCTTCTTTAAGTGGTGGTATATTTTGACATGAGCTACAACAAATTGATGTGAAAACATCATTCTAGATGGTTATCTAGAGGAGAAAAAATACATAGAAAATCATGAGGGATATGTTCATAAGAAGCATCCAGAGAGAAAGTATGCTTACTCAAGAGCTCACTATATGGTTTAAATCAGTCACCAAGACAGCGAAATAACTGGTTTGATGAGCTTATGCAGTCAAATAGTTACAGCAGGAGTGAGTGGAAATAAAATAAAAAATAATGAAGTATAGTGAGTAAGTTTGGCAAACAAACTTATAGTTATAAGACTGTTGAAAATATGTGTGGAGTGAATAAGATCAAATATAGTTATTATGATAAGTTGAATAAGATGTAAAATATATAAGAAATATTACATAGTATCTTTCTTATATTTTGTACTATAAATACTATGAGTTGGCAAGGATTACGATTAAGCCAAGTGAGTTAAGTGAGTGAACCAAAGATTTCTCTCTTGAGTTTGTAATCCTTTGAGTGTTTTAATAAAAAAAAATTCTCCCCTTTGAGTATATCATTCGTCTTCCTATTAAATATCATCATCATGTTGTATGTGGATGATAAACTAATAGTATCAAGAGATAGAGGACATTTATGCGAGTTAAAGTTTCTTCTACACTAATAATTTGATATGAAAGATTTAGAAGATGCAAAAAGATATTGGAAATGGAGATTACTAGAAACCGGGTAAAAGGTATTGTAACAATTTCTCAAAAAGGGTATTTTTTTAAGGGTTCTATGTAATGTTGGCATGGATTTTTCTAAACCACTGGGAACTCCAATGGGGATTCATTTCAAGCTAAGGACATATACATATAAGGCGTTTGATGATAATTTACATGAGATGAAGCTGGCTCCTTGTCAAAGTATTGTTCGAAGTTTAATGTACTCTATGATAGGGACAAGGCCTTACTTGGCTTAAGCATTTTGGTATGTAGATTAACGACGAAGCCCGTAAAGAATCATTGGCAAGCAGTAACATAGATTCTCAAATATATAAAGGTTTCATTGAAGATAAGGCTCTGCGACAAGAGAGAAGGGGGCATCATATTCAGAGGCTACTGTGATGATGATTATGCAGGGGGCTTATTACGAACGAGAGAGAGATGAAGCGGAAGAGAAGATGAAGAAGATGGAGTTTGTTACAGAAAGATTCTCGTTAGTATTGAATGTTAAAATTTACAGTATTTATCTACAATTATAAGCTGTACCAATAAATGACTAAACCGGAAGATAACCGGAAATAGAAACATTGAACCAATCTAATCATCTAAACCTCAATAGGCCCCCTCAAGATGAGCTTCGAAAAATGTTCAGAATGCTCATCTTGGATTTTAAATGGTCAAATTGATAAGGAAACAGAGGTTTAGTTAATATGTCGGCAACTTGATCAGCGGTAGAAACATGAAGAGTCTTGATGATGCCGCAATCAAGCTTTTCTCGGACAGAGTGACAGTCAAGTTCGATATGTTTCGTCCGTTCGTGGAAGATGGGATTTGTGGCAATGTATATCGCAGCTCTGCTATCTGAAAAGAGAATCGGAGTAGTGGAACGAGTAACTTTGAGATCATCAAGAAGTTTGATCAACCAAACCACTTCTTTTGAAGCCAAATTCAGAGCTATGTATTCAGCTTCATCTGATGAACAAGATACAGTAGCTTGCTTCTTGGATTTCCAGGAGATAAGAGAGTCACCAAGAAACATAGAAAAACCAGTAGTAGAGCGGCGACTGTCACGGCAAGATGCCCAATCAGCGTCACCAAACCTTTCAAAGTTAAATCATCAGAAGCATAGTAGAATAAACCCTGACCAATGGTTCCTTTAATGTACTGAAGAATCCGATAAACTGCTTTGAGATGAGAACTACGCGGATCAGAAAAGTACTGGCAGAGCTTGTGAACAGCAAACGTAATATCTGGGCGTGTAATCGTCAAATACATCAACCGCCCAACCATACTTCTGTATAACTCTGGATCAGGAATAGGATCACCATCATGCTTGGATAACTGCAGGTTCGGAATCATAGGAGTAGAGCACGGTTTGCATCCCAGCATTCCCGTGGTTGATAAGATTTCTAAGGCATATTTCCTTTGACATATAGATTTGCCAGTGGAATTTCGAGCAATTTCCAAGCCTAAGAAATATTTCAGAGTGCCAAGATCCCGTAACTTGAATCGTTGAGCCAAATCGTGGGTGAGCTGAGATGAAACTTGTTCACTCGTGCTTGCAACTATGATATTATCCACGTAAACCAAGACAGCAACAAAATTTCCATCAGGACAAGATTTAACGAACAGCGTATGATCACTGTTGCCCTTAGAGAACCCCAAACTCAATAATGCAGAGGAAAATTTCAAGAACCATTGCCTAGAAGCCTGTTTAAGTCCGTAGATGGATTTATTTAGACGAAGGACTGCATTTTTAGGCAAAGAGAGACCACATCTTTTAGCATAACCATCTAGAAGCTTCATAAAAATCTCCTCATCAAGATCACCATTGAGGAAAGCATTTGAGATGTCAAGTTGAGTTAAAAACCACTTCTTCGATGCAGACACTTTTAAGAGTAATCGTACTGTGGCTAATTTCGCAACTGGAGAGAAAGTTTCTGTATAATCCAGCCCTGCTTTATGTGTATATCCCTTAGCTACCAGTCGGGCCTTATAGCGTTCAAGACTTCCATCAGCGTGAAATTTCAGAGTGAATACACATTTACAACACACTGCTTTCTTGCCTTTTGGTAAACTTGTAACATCCCAAGTGTTTGTGATGACCATCGCACCAATCTCCTTGTCAATAGCGTCACACCATTCTTTCGTATTCTTTGCTTCAGCATAAGTATAAGGAATGGGAATCTTGGTGATGTTGTTGATAAAAGACTGATGAGAAGGAGATAGCTGGGAGTAAGACAAGGATCCTGAAATAGGATGAACCAAATCAGAGTTGAGGTTATAACAATGATAATCTTGTAAATGTGATGGTATTTTCGTCTGTCGCTTTGTAAGAGGTTGTGCCGGTAGAGTAGATGAGGAAGGACTGTCAAACTGCAAAGACTGAGCAATACTATCAGAGGACAATCGTCGAGGAGATGTGAAATAGTCCAATGATGTATCCGGAGTAGGAGACTCTGCCATTGGAAAGATTTCTTCATGGAATTCAACATGTCGTGATATAAAAACAGTATTAGTCTCTAAATCCATCCATGATTTTATAGCCCTTGTATCCGGAAGGATAGCCCAAAATCACACAAGCACGTGACCTTGGTTCAAACTTATGACGTTGTTTAGGAGATGTGGAGCTATAACATAAGCAACCAAAAGTTTGAATCTGATAGTAAGCTGGTACTCAGCCAGTAAAAATCTCATGTGGTGTTTTATTTGAAAGAACAGGAGATGGAGTGCGATTAATCAGAAACACTGCGGTCAAAACACAATGACCTCAATACCTCAAATCAATCTGAGACTGAAACACTAGAGCCCTTGCCACATTGAGAATAAGTTGGTGTTTGCGTTCCACAATGGAATTTTGTTCTGGTGTTTCCGGACAAGAGTGAAAGGAAACAATGCCCTTTTCCTGATAGAAGCTTGTAAACCTTAATTTGGGAGCATTATCTGATCTCACAGATTTGACTTTGGCATTGTACTGATTTTCAACCATTTTAATGAAAGCTGGAAAAACATTAAGAACTTCACTCTTATTCTGGAGAAGATAGATCCAAGTAGCTCTAGAATGGTCATTTACTATTGTCAAGAAGTATCTATATCCATCCACTGTTTCAATAGAGAAGGGTCCCCAAACATCAATATGCAAAAGTTCAAAAGGTGAGTTACATATGTTGTTTGGTGATGGAAAAGATAATTTCTTCTGTTTTGCCAAATGACATATATGGCATTAGGAAGCTCATTTATTCTTGTGACGTGTAGTACCAAGATTAGAAGATATCAAATCCAACCGAGAAAATGAAGCATGTCCAAGACGTTTGTGCCATGTACCAATATCAACAACCGCATTTACAAACGAAGAAGGATGAGTGTTCAAAGTGTAGAGATTGCCAACTCGTTTACCCTATCCAATCATCAATTCCTTGGTAATGTCCTGAATTTCACAGCAAGAAGGATCAAATATCACTCTGCAACCAAGATCAGAAGTCAAAGAACTGATACTAATGAGATTTAGTCGAAATTCAGGTATATACAGGACATTCTTGATGACAATATCCCTGTTTAATTGAATAGAACCAACTCCACTGATTTTAATTGTGGAACCATTTGGTAAATTGACAGAGTTCTGAACAGAAGTATCCATGAAGATGAAGAGATTACGATCGTGAGAAACATGGTGCGTGGCACCCGAGTCGATAACCCAAGTATTACTCCCAAGAGCAGACTGAGAAACATTCATGATACCAATAAAACAGAATGTAGATTGTGAAAAAGATATACCAGAATGATATGTGATGGTTTGAGAGGAACTAGCTTCAACTGACTGATTCACAATAGGAGTCTGAAGCTGAGAGCTGAATAGAGCAATAAAGTGCTGAATCTGATCCTTAGTCAAGTTACCAATCAAACTTTCAAGATTCTGAGACTTTGAGTCTGAATTCACAGGCAGAGTGACTTGAGCTATAATGGCTTGTGATTTCTGAAACTTATCAGAAGTCTTGCCTTTTTTAGTATAGCCAGGAGGAAAGCCATGCTTTTTATAGCATCTTTCAGCAACGTGACCAAGCTTATTGTAGAAAGAACACATAGGGAGTCCTTTATTTGATGCAGTCTGAGCATACCAGATAGTACTCTGATGCTGGTGCTGATCAGTGTTATCAGATACTTGGAATGCAGCCGGTGGAACAACATTCGTGAAACCACGTTGACTGTCATCCTGGTCTAAAATGTTATAAACTTCAGGAAGAGAAGGGAGAACTTTCTTCATAATGATCTGTCTCCTGATGATAGCATATGATTCATTCAGACCTGCAAGAAACTTGACAATCTTGGCTCGTTCTGCTTTCTGCTGAATACGAGCTGCTTTGCCACAAGTACAAGGATCATCAGGCTCTTCAGAACTCTCCAGGTTAATCCATAAGGTCTTCAGAGTTGTAAAGTAATCTGATAGAGACATAGATCATTGCCTAAGATCTTGAATTTCTTGAGTAAGATTGAAAGTTCTTGGTAAGTTGGTCATGTGAAATCTACTATGCAAGTCACGCCAAATGTCAGTAGCATCATTCAAACGAAGAATACTTCGATAAATTTGAGGCGAAACTGAGTTAAGTAACCACGACTTTTTAAACTTCGATAAATTTTCAGATCTGTCGCCGCTTTCTTCTTCTTCTCAACCATCTCTTTCTTTTTAAACTTTCTCCTTCTTCTCAACCATCAACTTTCTTTTTCTTTATCTCATCTATTCATTTTTTCCCTCTATCTCTTAGTCTCTCGAATTCGCCATTGATTAATTGTCCACCGCCTCCTCTGATTTCTTCACAAGCATCTCCAGATCGTCGCCGCCAACAACTTCTGTTAAAGGTATGCTTAAAATCGAAGCTTTGTGTTAGTTTGGGAGGGTTTTAGAGATTAAAATTTTTCTTTTTGAAGGTATGCTTAAAAAATGGAAATCATGTTGACGTTCTTGTAAAGTACACTTCGAGGGACCTCTGAGTTTGAAAAGATAAGAGAATCTGGGTTTGGAAGGCTGTTTGACATCCCCATCAGTAGGTCTGCAATTTTCTGCAAGTTATCCATGCGCTGCTGACCAGACAATCTTTTTATATGTGAGTCTGGTGGCTAGCTCCTTCGTGTTCGGCGGCCGACTCTTTGCCAAAAAATTCATCGACTATGATTTTCTTTAGCTCAAGCAATCTAACACCTACTCAAACAGCTACAACTCTTGTCATTTGCGTTTTATCAATGCAAAAATTTCACTTCCCTATCTCTGAAGGACATCAATTCTCCAGAAATCACCATTACATGTTCATCTTCAACCTCCATTGCTTTTTCTTCTCTCTCTCCTGAAGAACACGAATTTTTTTTGGGAAAAGCTAAGTTAATCTAAGCCACACATTTTAATGGCTGAGATTAATTCAATACCATAGTTTATTGTGCCAAAAAAAAAGGAGAAAGGGAAACATAATTTAGAGAAGGGTAGGCTCAGTTTTTCTATCATCACTTTTAATAGAAAAATGTGCAAAGAGTATTAGGTGCTTTATAATGTAAGACACAATATAAAAAGTGTGTCATAGTGTAATATTCTCTTATATACATATCTCTAAGTATGGTATTAAATTGGAGAGAGGAATACAGTTAAGCCGATTAAGGCAAAACCAAGTGACACACGTGTATTGCACATGTGAAGTATTGTAAAACGGTTAGATATAAAGCCTTTTTCTTCCTCCTCTTGTCCCTTATCGATCTGAGATTAGGGTTGTGATGCATTGAACAAGAAAGAGTATATAGTGTGTAGAGAGATCAAGAGCTCGAGTTTGAGCTGGTTCTAGTGAATTGCTGGAGTCCAGCGCCAATGAATAGCTCTATCATATCAAGATTGTGCATTTCTCTTCTTACTTTCTTCGACTATATTCAAGTATCTAGAGATCAAGGTTCGGTTCGTACACATTTAATCATTTCAATTTATTTAGTACTTCAAATTCTCTTATGTATTTATTTATGTGGCTGGTTTAAATGTCCATTATATTGATTTTATTTTATGTTTTTATTAATAAGCTTACCTGAATATGTATAAAATTATTTATATCTTCTTTCGTTTGAGAATTCTATAAAAGCCAAGTCTAGATATGATAACGATCGATTTTGTTTGAAAGTTTTGTTGGTCGCGTTTTATATTTAGTAAGGTCTCATAACGGTTCAACATGAACCTGCCTTATAAACATCAATGTCTAACGGTTATACATGGACCATGCTGAAGATCTCATGTAACCTTGTCCTTTTTAATCAACATAAATGTCACATTCTCTGAGATTTGAACCATATACCTCTTGGTGTAGAAACATTCATGAACTCTTAATTAAACCATTTGACTAAGGGGACTTCCACCGACTTTTTAGACTTTAAAAGCTTTAAAATTTTAAAGCTTTTAAAGTAAAATCTTGCCAAACATAATTTAGTTTTCCTAAAAATATTCAAAACTTAGAAAATCACTTGAGGTCCAAATAACCATTTTTATTATTACTTTTTTTTCTTAAGCCAACAATATTTTTTTTTAAATCACCACTTCTTATTTTAAAGTAATTTTTTATGTATTTTTTGTTAAAATAAAAATCTACAGCCAAAATGTTAAGCACCTCCGAAATCGTTTACTTTAAATATTACAGTTAAAAAATATATTTTTTATACCAACATCATACATA
Source organism: Schrenkiella parvula (assembly GCA_000218505.1). Classification (NCBI taxonomy): domain Eukaryota; kingdom Viridiplantae; phylum Streptophyta; class Magnoliopsida; order Brassicales; family Brassicaceae; genus Schrenkiella; species Schrenkiella parvula. The sequence continues at coordinate 1,962,752 of CM001190.1, forward strand.
TCAGAATCTCCTTTTTTCTCCTATATCCGAAAAGCAATTTAGTAGATATGCTTAAAAAATCATCAGTAGTCGTGAGATAATTGATGATTTGTAATGGTCAATTGATGATTGGAAAAAATTCTACAAGTTCATAAAGATCAAACTTATCAAATTTCAACAACAATTTGTTTTTTTATTAACGTACAAAATAATTCCGCTACCCATTCATATCATGTCCTTCTTTCAATTACCAAAATTAGTGACTACTAAAATTACAAATGAGACTGTTCGGTTCTAATAAAGCTTTGGTGGAAACAAGAAACAAAAGCACTGAATATCTAGAAAAAATTATGCCGGGATAAAATTAATGCTGGATTTTTTTTCATGCAATGGAAAGTTATTGGTATCTCATATTCTCAATTTTCAAGGATGTTCAAAGGTCGGTATATTCGAAATAAAAACCCTTTGAACCCAATTAGATCTTATTTCCTATCTTATGGATGGAAGAGATATTTTTGTTCGTTGAAAGACCCAAAAGATCCTAAAAACAAACAAAAAAACATAAGCTGAGCGTATGTATGTATATATATATATATATATGTGTGTATACACTGAGGAAAGAGAGGAGGAGAAGAAAAAAAAGAAGTAAAAGAGGTTGAGAGAAGGTTTTGCAGGGTGATTTGCCGTCGAACCAGAAGGACACAAGAGAAGATATATATATATATATACGGTTGGAAAGCTCTCACTGTTAGTTATCCAGATATTTTTTTCCTGTTATCAGTTATGAGGTATATCTGATCCATAAAACAGCTTGCAAATCGACGCGAAATCACTGTAATTGTTTTCAGAAAAATCTTAGTTTTCAGTTAGTGTCATGTAGCGATTTTTGGATGTGATTTCAGATCAGATCTGAGCTAAGGAGGAAGGATCATTTTTTTTTGTTTCTGGGAAGCCATAGGAGCCGACGTGACCACCAAAAAAGGTAAACCCTCTGACTTGTTGGCCATGAAATTTCGTTTTAGGTCAAAATCTGGGTTGACCAGAAATCCTAACTATATTCCTAATGGACTTTTCTTGTTCTGCAAGTTTCAGTTTTAGATTGTTTAAATCAATTGCAACCGCTATCTTTACAGAACTCAGATATCAGCTTCAGTCAGGTGAGGGTTGTGATTTACGGAAACATAGTTCACATTCTTTCCATTATTTTACATGACTCATTGTGCATAAGCTTAGACCTGATTATTAGAATAAGTTCTTTGTGATGATATGTTTAGGAGATTGGTATGAGATGATGATATTAATTATAATGTTATGAGACATAGAAATCTGTGATGTGGATATGTTATGATTATAAGTATGATTGGCTGACAAAGCCCGGGATGGGAGTGTCTGAGTCAGGACCAGCCTCCACAACATGGGGTTCTAAGGCTGTCACAAGGATATTGTTGTCTACGAGACATATTGACGTATATTTTATGTGGATGTCTTGCATGATAGGCAAGAAGGTTGATATGTGCTATAGCTTGATAAGTTAATCTGGCTATATGATTGATAGTCTCTAGGATTATGTGCTTTGATGAGTGTCAAATATTCATTGAAATGGTAATTATGTTTCTGTGGGCAGATATGATCTCTCTGATTGAATAATTCATTACTCTCCCTTTTTCTCTTCTGTTTCTTCAGGTTATGATGAAGTCTTTGAGTAGCTGTTTGAGCTTGTCTGCTTCTTGGTTTTATATCGAAATAATGTTTTTGTGGGTCTAAATGTGAAATCTTTGCTCACATTCTCGTAAAAAATAAATTGCTCATGGAAAATCAAATATTTGATCTGCCAATTTATATCGGATTGTGTGTTGGTAACTAAAAACTTGAGGTAAAGAAGGACTAATTGTAAGATGCATTGTGTTCGTTACTGGGGCTGAGGAAGAATCAATCAATCATGTCTTTTTTGTAGTGTCCTTTGGCTTTAGAAACATGAACTATTTCACAGATCTCATCTAATCTGAGAGTTTTCATGTAGCATTAGTCTTTTCAAATAGCTACCTCTAGATAATCTAAATAGACATTTTCCATGGAGAATATGGTATCTCAAAAAAAGTAAGAATGGTATAATATTAACACCGCAAAGACAAAATCAATGTTTCGGGAAGAAACCCAATTATATGAGTTCAATATCATATTATCTTCGGTTCTTTGAAGTGTGGTTGATTCAAATTCAATTATTTTGGCTCAATAAGGATATTGGTATCATATAGACAGCTCATGGAAAGAGACTAACTGGTTATTTGGGAAAAGATGGTTTTATAGCTAATAGGGGTAGAAAGATTAATGATGGGGCTATGAATATACAATGTATTCTTTCACCACTGCATCATGCGTTAGAATCACTTATTTGGGATGTGGAATATATAATTACACAATAAAAAACATGAGTAACTTTCGCTATAGACACTTCAGAAAAAATGAATAATTGTGTCTACACCAATATAATGTCCTCTTTTCTCAATTCATTTAGAGAAATTTCATAGATGTAAGGAGCCGTTCAACACCTTCTCTATCTTGCGAATCCAACTCGAAAATAACTCAAAGGCGGACAAACCGGCATGAAATACCCATAATCTTCTTTATATTGTTCTTGTAGATTATGTACTTCCAATTTGATTATCCGAACCATTTTATGGCATATGTATATTGTTGCCAAAAACAAAATTTGATAAATAATTTTGTTATAATTTTGATTTAATATTAAAATATATATATATATATATATATATATATATTATATATATATATATATATATATATATATATTTGGAAAAACTAACCCTTTTTTAAAAACTATTGAAAACTAACTTTTTTAGGATCCAAAAGTATTCTGAATAAGTAAAAAATATAATTTATATTAAATATCAAATTTTTTTATTATCCAAGTATGATGAATCCAATTAGATTTTAATAATGAAAATATAAAAAATGTTGATTGGATATCGGTGATGAGATAACTCACCTTCCAAAAAAAAAATAGTAATTTAAAAAGCTTACTTACATACACACCTCCAAATATTTTATTTGTTATAAAATTAATTTTTTGCATGATCTTTCAAAAATGTTTAAGAGATGGTTAAATATTATTTGTCACGCATATGGAACTAAGTTAGTATGGTCGACAACACTATCAAAGACAACTTACTTTGATATTGAACAAAACGTCTTGAATTGTGATGTATATACGGTGATGTATATATATATATATATTATTTTAGAAACTCAATCATATATTTATCATAATTAACCAATTAAAACATAAAATATTATGAAAACACAGTATTTAAAATAGTCTTAATTCACAACTACATTTTTCTAAATTAATGACGGTATTATTAGTTTTTTGATTAATAAAAAAAGTTAGTATTCAAATATTGAGAACATATATTAATTTTAATATTATTAAAAGATAGAATTTTAAATCAATTCTCCCATATTTTAATTTTTCGATCAAAACTGAAAAGGAGATATTCAATGTACAGAACCTTTTAAAACAATTCCCTTATTTTCAAAAGGTGGTTTGCAAAACTATATAGAAAAGAATTGGGATGCAAAACAATTTGCATGTGTGTTGGTGAACCAATTAGTTATGGGCGTTCGGATATCCATTCGGGTTTGGGTTGGGTTTTTTGGGTTTGAGATATAGGATCCGTTCGGGTATTTTGAATTTTTGAATTGGGTTTGGTTCGGTTCGAATCGGGTTTGGGTCGGGTTTGGGTCGGGTTCGGATAATTTGTTCGGAACCGATTTATATCCGAATTTCCGTCAAAAATTGTTTGGATCAGTTATTTTATCCAAAAGTAACCATGGATACGGTTTGGTTCGGTTAATTTGTATCCGAACTACCCAAATTAATCCAAAAATATCCAAAAGTATCCAAAAATACTAAAATTAACGAAACATAACTAATATATGTGGAATATTTATAATTTTGGGTATTTAGGTTATTATATATATATTATTATGACTAATATTTTTTTAGCTATTTCGGATATTTCGAGTCTCTGTTCAGGTTGGATTTGGTATCGATTTTTTGGGTAAGGCAATTCAAGACCTGTACGAGTATTTACGTCGTGTCTGGTTCGGTTTGATACCTCACAGTTCGGGTCGGTTTTCGTTTGGTTCTTCAAGTCCGGATATTTTTCCCAGGGCTAGAACCAATGCTGTTTGTTTGACCAAAAATGACATTAGTTGTGTGGATGCAATTAATTTCATACAAAACCTTAGTATGGTTTAGGAAGAAAAGGTGAGTTTGTGTGTCAGTTTACTGGAGTGGAAGAAGAAACCGACGTTTCAAAGTTCACACAACATGAAAGATTGCACACAAGATAAAAGTTCAATATGATGTCTTACAAGCAAATTCATGACCCCTTGATTTGCCCTTTACAGACTTTTTCCTATCTGAAAAAAAAAAGAAAAAAGCTTTGAGGAAAGATTTATACTTCTGGCTTCATCTATATCAAGTGGACTTCATCTTCTCCATTTTCTCCCGCATCTTGTATTGCAGAGTTGCAGGAGCACAATCTAGTGGTGTTTCTCCTGGTGACAAGATAAACAAATCATATAATTAGATCAAACCAAGAGCAGTAACTATACTTGATATCGTCAAAATGCTTTTCGTTAAGTCATTGGTTAAACACATCATGAAGGAAAGATTTGTGTAGAATGAGAAATACCTTGTGCGTTTTTCTGCTCAAGGCTTGCTCCATGTTCCATTAAAGTGAACGCAATATCAGTTTGGTTGAATAGCGTAGTCTGTGAAAGCGAAACATTATGTAATTAGTATGTTTGGACTTGCTAAGCAAACCGATCGCACAACTGCTTAAACGATAGGGAAAGAGAGAAGCAAGACGAGGTAAGTTTACCAAATGAAGCACTGACATTCCCTGCTTGTCACGGTAATTTGCATCCACACCCTGCAACTCTCACAGTTTTAGTATTTCTATATTTGTGGCAAGTCCACACTTGATTGGTCATTAAGTTTGAGTACCTCTTTCAAAAGCTTTTTAACACCAGCAGTGTCACCATTCTTAATTGCTTCCCTTAATCCCTGTTTACAAACAGATTCCATAAAAACAAATGAATTATCTGCTGGACAAGGAAACTATGATTATCCATGAAATGAAATGTAAATTGTTACCTCCCCATTGACTTCATAGTCTCTTTGGGGATTGTCTAGACCCGATCTGAGAATTTCAACAGCTTAATTACTTATCAGAAAATACTAGAAAGATATAGAAAAATCACTATAACAGCAAGGTTAAATTCAATCAGCTATCTGCCAGAAACAACTACAGATAATTCATTTAGTTGCCACAACAAAAGAATACCGGAAGCACTTTTTCTACACAATTGCACGAGAAGCTGAAGAATTAATTACACATGTAACTACGAGTGGAAGTGCAAGAGCAACCCCGTTTCATGTTGATGCTTCTTTGCAATGGGAAAGTAAATCTAAAGGCACAACAAATGCCTAGACAAGTAACTGTCTCTCATGTCTAAAGCTCATGGGGTAAGCTTTATGAGCAAACTTTGCCTGGATACTATAACTAAATGCTAACATACCTAGCATTGCTGCTGGAAGTAGAACCTTTACTTTTGGCTGACGTTTCTGACTTTTGTTTGAGATCTGATTGAGGGAGAGCCACAGGAGCATACGTAGCCTGTTCCAAAAGTATTATTTTTAAAGAGAGGAACTGACAAGACTTAAACTTTTTTTTATTATATGCACAACAGAGAACAACACTCCTTTACATGTTTTTTTATTTATACAACGCATACCTCTACTTCAAATTTCTTTATGCATCTATCAGTATATTGTAAGGAATACAATTCAGGAAACGAGATTTTACCGGTGAGTTTCGTGTACTGGTTGGTTGGGAAGGAGCTACACAGATGCACAAAGGCATACCACACTTGCATTCCATTGTATCACTGGCTCCAGGGCCCATATCGCCGTCAATATCCAATCTTGAAACTTCTTCCGTTAGAGAATTCACTTTAATGTAAGACTGCATGCAGATGAGATCTTGCCCGTGTGAATGACCTTGCTGCACCAAGTAAAGGATAAGGTGATAAAAGTTAGCTTTATCAAAAGGAAAGACTGGTTCATTATATTCGTGAGACGCATTCACCCATGGCTAAAAGGACCTTTCACATATTTTTTTTTCTTGTATCTTCTAGCTGGAACTCATCTTCCTCTATCTCAATATACTGCTTTTACCACTTTAAAAGTTCTGCATTACTTCTACTCTCTTTTGCATTTCAACTTCTAGCTTAATGTGTGGAGAAGCAACAGAGATAACAAATCAAGATTCCATATTTCCTTCTATTCTGCTCCATTTTAAACAAAACAGCAAAACTAAGAAGTAAACTAAGAGTCAAACTTAGGAGCAACCTCTAAACCATTCCAAAGTAAGAATTGGCAAAGAATACACGATCCAAAATGCGTTTTGAATTTGAAAACTTTTTAAGAGTAATAAACAAAAACGATTGTGATTCATCAAATATAAGAGACGAAACTGATTCCCTCTACTTCGTTAGAGAATGTAAACTATTTCACAAAGATGGCAAATTGAGGAATCCAATCGAATTGAGCAGAAGGAACATTCAGAACTTTAAGGCTATGGAATTGGAAATTGCGATAAACCAACCTGATTGGTTAAAGGCAATTGAAGAGCCCTTTTGGTAATCTTCTCCAACACCGACCGGAGAGAAGAGAAAGAAGATTAAACGATGCGATCTCGAGAAGACGGAGAGAATTGAAGGGAAAGAGAAAACAACGAATCATTTTTCTTTCCATTTCAATACTCTGGTTATTATATTTCGGCCCCTGTATTTTTAACATTTCCCAAATATCCATCGTAAATATAGAGACAACTACATTATAAAACACTTAACACTTTCAAAATAAGACACTTTCAAAATAAAAAACTTTTTGCTACTCCAACGCTTTGCTGAACAATTGCTTTCTTACCCTTCATTTGAAATATATGTTTTGCCCTCACGTCATTTTTTTGTCTTTTTTAAACCAAACCAGCTTTAATCGGTTTTATCTCAATCTGAACAAACAATGAAAGAAAATATTTTTTAGAGAAGTGATGTGATACATATCTACCAAGTTAATTTCCACCATTTATTGTAAAAGTGCACATTTTCATGGAGGGTGAGGATCTGTTTTTTTTTTTGAGATTTGAACCTTTTCAATTACGTAAAAAATATTTTCACAGCTTCATCTTCCTTTCTCCAACGAAACTTTTTACAGAGGAAGAAATGACCGAAAACTGCCTTACTGCACACAAATCCAATGGGTGTCCTGAACCTTACCGCACACAAATCCGATGCACCACCAACGATGCATTTGATCACGTTGTCGTCTCAGGTGGAGTATGCAGCTCTGAATTCAAGCCAGAACCAAACCTCAAACCGTCAACACAGAACACGGACCCAGATCAGAGTTTGAATGCACACCAACATAGCATGCCATCCATGACATCCAGTACACATGGACACCTCCCCAAGGTAACTACTTTTCCATCCACGTGAACCAGTACACCCAATAAATCACTAAACTCGTGGGAGATGCCGTCCACGTGGATTTCATTTTGTGGACACGTATTTTGTAGTATTTCATTTTTTAACAATTGAGAGTTCTTGGATTGGCCATTTTTTTGCCTTTTTGTTGTATTGAGTTGTTCAACTGCCCTTTACCTTTTGGCCATCTCTATATAATATAGAACGGTTGGAACTGTGCCGTTAAAAAGTTCTACATGTCCTTTATCATTTTGGTGAAAACTTATATTCTACATATACAAGTAAGCAAATTATGGATTTTATGTACGTTTACTTGCCACCAAACATGTGTACAATTCATTGATTAACAAGATGTACGAGCACACATGTACGAAAGACAAGTTTATTTACATACATCCGTACATGTGTACAACCATTCTGTACATATTATAGAATAAGTCTGTCCACTCGAGCACACATGTTTGCAGACAACCTGATTTAACCAAAAACTCCACGAGTCCAGTAAAACTTATCTGCAGGCTTCACGATTATATATTCTTTGCAGACAACCTCATCAACGCACAATCACAAAACATGTACAAGATACGATATGCCCAATAGCATTCTATACATATACAAATGGACGGACAAACATACAGCTACATAATACTGTAACACGTGTACATCTACAATGGATTGAGGTTGCTTGTCCGACAAAAACATTTTTCTCATAAAGCGGAACCACCAAACATGTAAACAGTTCATCGATTGACAAGATGTACAAGCACACACATGTACGAAAGAAAATTTTAATTTACCTACATTCATACATGTGTACACGTGTACGAGGAAAAAGTTCGAAAGAAAATTTTAATTTACTTACATTCGTACACGTGTACGAATCTAATGGATAAGTCTGTCCACTCGAACACACTCGTACATAGGTCCGTACACTCGAGCACACATGTTTGCAGACAACATGATTCAACCAAAAGTTGATTTGCCGGCGAAGCAACTCTCGTCAAAGGTCGTTTTCCGGCGTTTATACTCGCGAATCTCGGTTTTCTCACCGGCGTTTTTCCGGCAAGGTTCGCTTTTCCGTTTTCCACCGCCGCTTTTTCCACGCACCTTATTTCCGACCATTTTCCGACCATTTTCCGACCACAAAATGCCGGCAACCACTGACTCACTCTCTCACGGATCTGCAACCACCGACTCTCTCCCTCACTTCTTCCTCTCTCTCGCGCCGCCTCAAACTCCCCATAAATTTTTTTTTTTACAGAGTTGGAAAAGTAAATTTGTTGAGATTAAAAAATGGAACTAGATTAAAAAGAGAAGAAGAATCTAACGGCTGTTAGGAGTTGCGAGTTTTAGGTTTTTTAAAATTTCAAATCAACGGTGGTGATTAATTTGGATTGTTTGATTTTATTAAACCAAAAATTAAAAAAACAAAAGGTAACCGGTAAGTAAATAAGAGTCAAATTGGTTAGGGGCTTTTATTGTCTTTTTACACTATATAAGTGTGTTGGTGTCAAAAAGTGTCTTAATGTGAAATAAGATTTGGCAAAGTGCATTTTTTTGTAAAGCTCTCTTAAATATAAGCTTCAAGAATAGGATATTTGCAATATTTTAAAAACCGGATTGGATATCGACCCAACATTGTTACTGAATGGTTGGTCGGACCGGTTCAACTAATCGAACTAGATTTTTTAAATTTATAGTTTTTAATTAAAAAACTATATGTAAAAATAAAATAAATATAAAATAAAAATAAAAATAAAAAATAAAAATAAAAAATAAACTTAAACATTTTGTGTATCATAGAGTTTTTTTAAAAAAGAAGAAAAGAAAAATAGCAATTGTATGTCGTAAAGAAAATATATACATTTGATCATTATCACAAAAATTTTAAAAAATTATAATATAAAAGATGAAGTACATAAAAGTTTCAAATCTATAATTATTATTGATTTATAATAAAATTTTAAAAAATATTATTGTAGCAAAAACATGTAATTTCTTAGAGTATTAAAAAAATGTGAACATGCTTTGTATTTAAAAACAAATTATCATTTTTATTAAATAAAAAAAATATCATTTTAGTTTTGATTTGATAAAATAAATATAAGTGACTTTTAAGTAAATAATCAAAATTTTGATTTAAATTTTACTAAATCGAATCTATATTGAACCGAATCACTGATTTTTGGCCGGTTTTTCTAAGTTAATTTAAATACGGTTTTTAAATCAATTCAGACTCAGTTTCATAGACCATGGCCGGTTGTTTTTATTTGTTCAATAAATTCTGGATTAATGTGATTTTATATCTTATTTGTGTTGCATAACCTTTGTGTCTAGATACATGATCCCATCTTTTAGTGTCGTTGTCTAATTACGAATTTATTTGCTTAAATTGGTGACTGATGAGTTTTGATGTGTAGGATAGAGGGTACATATCTAGAAATAATGAGATGGGGGCATGATGAATGAATTCAGTAAATTATGGTTTGATTTGGAAGACCAATCAGATATCATTCTTTCCCTTAACAAGGCAATGACTCGCAATATGCAGAATGCTCAAGATGATTTGACAATATTGGTAACTTTAAGAAGGTAGTTGGTGCCAATGAATGTGACGGACATGGCATGGAATTGAAGAATGTGCTTGCTACAGGTTTTGTTATCCTAGGCTTCATTGTATGATATTTTGTTGTCTAAAGTAGATTAATAAAATATTTATGTTTGATCTGATCTTAGTTAAGTATAAGCTTTAGGTGTATGTTATCTTGTTATTTTGAGGTTGTACGCGGATGAAGGCCTTCATTACTCATTGTCTTTGCAAAATTTTTTACTTTGCATTTGATAACTAAAATTTTATGCATATAAAGTTATATGCTAGTTGTATTTGCTTTGCAGTTGCTCTAGTATCATGTTTGTTGTTTTACTTCTTTACTTCGGATTACCAAAATAATTGTCATAGAGTTTGCAAAATAGACTCGAGAGTTAAAAAAAAAGCACAACCAAAACGTAAAGGTTGTTACTACACCAAACTCATAACATAACCTAAAGATTATTATACCAAAACACAACCATAACAGAAGTGTTAATGCAAGAAAATAACACACAATTTTAATAGAATCACTTTCCATCACTCTTCCCACGACCACAGCCACGTGCAACACCCAGCTTCTATCTATCTTTCGCTTGATAGAGACTAGTGAGTAGGCTTGTGCTGTCACTTATTACATGTCAAAGGACTTGTGAAAATTTCATAATCTTCTTACAATAAACATAGTTACAAACAAACTGTAACCAGCAACACATAAGTAACATAAATTTAGAACCATCCTATTTACAATTTAAAACATACTATGAGTAGTTGCATAGGTCATGGATAATACATTAGCTCTTGTTGTCTAGGAGATTCTTGTGAATACCAGCTTCAAACAAAATTTTGTTTGCTCTCCCTGATTTAACTCGTGGAAGTATTGATGAGATTCTTGTAGGAAATATATTGCATTCTTGATAAGATGTAGTACGTTGATTTGCGTTTTTACATGATTTTTCAGGCTTACCTCTTGGGAGTGCTGCTGAAGTCTTAGCACTAGACAGTGTTAATGAAGTGCTTGTAATAGCTAGATTTCCATCTTGAGAAGATGTGGTACTCTAAGTTGAATGATTCTCTTGTCTCCGTGATAGTTTCTTTGGTATAGGCACAAATGCATTCTTGCATTTATTCTTCATGTCGACAGTTACTACTATGCTATAAACCGAACAAAAGGAAACATTATTAGGAAACTAAAACAAAAAGAACATGCAAAAAGAAACATACCATTTTAAGTCTGACTTTACTCATTTTTTCCTTTTCTCTACCTTCACGATTTTCTCACTTTCTCTTTTTACTACCTAGTGTTTGTCCATGAGGCTGCTTGTATGGATGGTTTAACCCTCACATCAGTAGTCTTCCACATGCTCATGTCATTAACATGCTTTACAAGTTAATCTATATTTTATAAGAAAATTATATATGGATCATGTGTTTAAAAGCTAATCATAAGATCATCTTTTAATTACACGTTTTTGGTAGTTTTTTAGCTTGGTTTGCTTCCGATTCAAAAAACAAAACCACTCTCTTTTATCCCAACAAAACTCTCCATTTAAGAAATTGGGTGAGATTAAAAACCATGACCTCCTCATCTTTAAGAAAATTCAACCGCTGTAAGCAATTATATAGCAATATTTTTTGGGTTTTGATCAGTATTTTTCTAAGACAAAGTGCATAGACAACGTGACAACAAGAGATCCCACTTATCATGTACATTCTACACAAACGTCTGATCTCACCCGTTAAGTTGACAACAAAATGGTGATTGAAGTATATATCTAACTTCATATTTACGTAAGCTACCTCGTAAAAGACTGCAATGATTTGTAAGATTTTTTTGTAGATTAAGAAATGCTCTTGCTCTAGGAGTGTAAATCCTCTTTGGTTTCTTTGCTTCCTTCTTTTTTTGCTCATTGCTAACCAGCATACGCCTTCTTATCTCTTTATGCATTTTTATCGTTAGTTTGGATCTTGCAATATAGATGTTATTTTCTATAGCATCACATGCCCGGAACTATTTCTGGACATTCGGGTATTTGGTTTTCAGTTCCAGGTAGGAACCCATCGGTTTTGGGTATTTAGGTACTATAGGTTTATTATCCAATAAGTACATATTTTTTGGGTTCGATTTCGGTTCGGATTGGGTACATATAATAACTAACCATAATATACCCAAATTTATTTGGTTCTTAACAAGGTGAGATAGTTAGACCTGAAATAGCAATACTTTACCCTAAATACAACGTAATACCCGAAATAACATTAAAATACCCAAAACAGAAACTAACTTCAAATTCTATAGAACCAAAATACCCGCCATAACCCCTTTTAGTTTATTAATTTTGAGGTAATCAGTTCCTCATTTGGATCCCGGATAAGAACCGGATCCGAACCGATACCCGTGGATCCTTAAGACAAGTTCAATAGGTATTTTATATGTAACCGAAACCGAAACGAATCGGTTATTTTGTGTCGGTTCCGATTCTATTTTTCGGTTCTGATTTTTATGCCCAGACCTATCCGGAACTTAGTGAAAAAGGTCATGAACTACAAAAAGAAACCAATGTTAGTTAATTATATAACATAACAAACAAAATATGCATCTACAAAGAGTAATACACATATATAGACCAAGCGCATAAAGTAGATATCTTCAAATCTTAAAAAGGTGCTTATGAAGATTTGAAGGCCATTTTTTAAGCTCTATCAAATTCTGCCATGTCATGTGAATCTGCAGCACCCCAAAGCAAATCCTCATACTCTGCTCCATTATATAACTTCTTCCAATTTTGATTAATATAACGTGCATACGGTCTATGTTCAACAAAAGGAATGACCACCTCCTACCATTTACGTTGATCTTAACCACTGTCAAACCATTTTGAATTTTTAATTTCAAGTCGTCAATCAAATTATCAAAATACAACAACTAGTTGGTTTTGGTTCCAGCATCCACAATGGCCCAAGCAAAGAAAAAAACATTAGATCATTATGATATATTCCACATGCGACTAACAATTAACATATCATTCTTCACTTGAGAAAGTCTCATTTATGTGCTTACGGATCTCAACTTTCCCCTCTTTTTCTCATGATTATGAGCAATTTCATTAATATCTTCAACCATTAACCATGGATCCAATCTATTTACTCATGTTCGAGTCAATCTTTCTCATACCCATTCCCGATTTTTAACCACTGACTCACCATAAAAAAAATGGTTTTTCCATGTTCTTATTTTTACAAAATGTTCTCAAGTCTTAAGATCAAAAACTATTTCACTTCATTTTCACTCATTTCGCTTTTTTTGTTCTTGAAGATTAATTCATGTTAATTTGCTCCAAAAACCATCTGATTCTTTATTTTGCACAAGACGAACCTGGTCTACATGTTATCTCTATTTAAAATTTTTAATAGTTGTAATTTATGTTACAACAATTTACAAGTCGCTGCTATACTAGGTGATTATCATCTACTCATACACATATATAAATATTTATAAAACAAAAAATTATAAAATTGTTTAGCATATCACTTTATTTATTTATAAGTTTTAAATCGTTTTGTCAATTATATTTATAAAAATTAATTATTTTGTTTAAATAATTTTATGTTATTATTTTAATTAGACATGTGATTTTAGATATAAAAATTTTAAACGGTTTGGGTTTATTGGATTAAATTTATTTCTCCGAATTGAACCAAAATTGATTAATATTTCACCTTCACTTGGTTATATGTTTTCACTTATTTAGTAGATTAGGTTTTTGAAAAAATAAAATCGAAGATTATTTTTAAATAATATTTATGTTGTTATCTTAACTAAATTTGTGATTTCGATTATAAGAATTCGATTTCATTAATTTTTGGGTAAATTGGATTGCAATAGTTCATCTGAATTCGACCATAATTTTACTTGGTTCTAATTAAGCTAAAATCTGTTAAATTTGGTTAATTGCATAGTTTTTCGTCTTAGATTTATAAATATATTTTCTTAAACTTTTTGTTATTATATATATTGTTTTGGAAGAAAATAGGGGAAAACTGAATTAAACATCGGTTTGGAGTTGCATTAGTGAACCAAACCTGTGGTTTTCTAGAAGCTTATCGGTGGTTAGGAATTGAGAACATAATGATATGTGAGAACTGAGAAGTTTGATTACATCAATTTGCTCATGTTCGGTTCGGATCCAGTGACAACCATATTTTTAAATTATAGGTCTATAGTATATAAATTATTTATTTGGTATTAAGTTAGTCTTAACATGAAAATAAACAAAAACTTTAGAACAGAAACATGATGTCAGATGATTTGGTTACAGTAATTATTTTCTAAATATTTGAGCAAAAACGATTTATAGTAGAAATATTTTTAGTTTTTTTCTTTTAATATCTATTATGTTGTTTGAGATATAGATTTTATTAAAATTAAAAATTAGAGTTGTTGATTAAAAAATTAGCTTAATGATTTATTTATTTAAAATGATTATTAAAACATCTCGATTCTTTGAATAGAAAAAATAATAGGTTTTTAAAACAAAAAGATATACATGTATATATATGCATGTACAATTGATTATATTTTCTTAAAAATTCAATATTTAGATAATAAATTTAGTTATTAAATTAATTTTAATTTATGAAGATTATTTATATAATTAGCATTATGAGATTTAATATGAGTTCACCACACTAAAAACAGATTTTTCCAATAATACTGCAAAACTTTTGAGATAATTTTTGTTTTTGTAAATTCAAAAATATAATTTGGAATAAAAATTATTAAATGCGAAAATTAATCAAAAAGAAAAGTAATAATGGCAATTAGTTATGATAATTTTATTTCATTATAGGTATCTATGTAATTGACTTTTGTGAAAATTAATGTGAACACGACACGTAGTTAAATATATTTCAAACTGACTTTTGTAATAGTTAAATATGTCAACATAAATAATTAACTATAATTACTAGATAAATAGTTAATTATGGTTTTTTTTGCCAACAATTCAGTAATACGCATTAAGTTGGGCTATAATACAGACGATGACACTAGATGACACTAGCACAAAACGCTAGGATACAAGTCCTAGTCTGGTTATTATATTTCATTATGTTGATTATTTTGTATATATGTAAATACACATAGTTGATTTAATGTGCAGGGAGAGAGAACCCCACTTTTGTAAGGATTAAAAGTATAAATGATATTACTTTGAAGAAAAGAACTACAAGTCTTATTTTCAACTCTGCCCATTTAGTCATGCATAAAAATTAGGACTAGTTTTATGTTTTTTCAAACGAGACAAAATGTTTATCCAGTACTTGCCAATATAGGAGGATCTTCTTCTTGGCTGAATAGCCTACAACACCAACAAAAAATAAGATCTTTTGATTTTCACTAATCTAGCCATCTCCTATTATGATTCCCCCCCATTGCTCATTTTTCTTGTATATGATAGATGAGAAAAGCACCTACCAAATTTGTCTCTTGGAAAATGATAATCAATCGGTAATATGGCCGGGGGATCCTTTTCAACCAAGAAATCTCTCTATCCTTTTTCAAATTCTTTTCCAATATCCAGGATCATTAGAATCCAGATTTCAATGCTTATCATTGATGTCTACGAGATTCTTTTCTCTAATCTCTTCCATATGATCAACTCCATCAACACTTTCATGTTTCCCCTCCGCATGCATCTCATTTTCACCATTCCTACAATCATCATTCTCGTTTAACCCATCCCCAACAGCTGCATCAATCTTGGAAGTTCCAGATTTGGTAACAAAATTAAGCATATAATTATGTTGAGACTTGATAAACTCATCACTTTCTTTTTTCTGCATCCTCGTGACTGATCCAAGAACATGTTTTCTAGTGCATATTGGAGGCATTTAACTGCAAACAACATAATTACAAAGACTATTGTTAAGAAACTGAATTAGAAACTAATTAAAGTTAACTGGTACGATAAGATAAAAAAATAGAAACACAACTAAAAAAAGTGACCACTATCAATAATAAAGAATAATCGAAAATAAAGACGAAGAAGATAATAATAAAAACATACACAGAATTTGAGATATACCCAAATTGTCAAAATCAAAACCCAACCTTCTAGATGTAGGTGCAAGGAAATAAAAAATCATGCGCGATTTAGAGACAAGATTTTGTGTCCAAAAAGAGGATTCAAAACTTGTTTTACTGGTGATAGCATGAAAAAGGTTTTATTTCTGTTGACATCAAAGTGTGTCAAGTTTTCTTTTAACTTTCTATGGATAAGTAAAACAGAAAAAAATTAGAAAATTTTCTAATAGAAAAAGGAAAGAGAAAATAGAAAAAAGTGACCATCTAGACGCTGTCGAACCTGAGAAGTGAGGAATACTTAACCATTTAAGCTATGTGTAAATTTTGTAGATATACCCCAAATTTTTTCATTATAATATATGACCTAACACCAATGCTTTAAATGTTTTAAAGAAAGGATGTGTCTTGTGGTTCAAATATAAAAGTACGTAAAATAAAAGATAAACACAAGCAAAATAATAATAAAAATGTTAATTAAATAAAAACATTGAAAAAAATCATTTGCATTCATGTCAAGGTGGTTAATTTTTCAATGTTTTTCAACTGTTTAGAGCATCTCTAACCACAACTTTATTTTTGAGTGTTCATCTCTAATGGTAAATTTCCCAAGGTTTTAACAACTGTTTAGAGTATCTCTAACCACAACTTTTTTACTCTCTAATGTAAAACTTCTAACTCAACTTCAAAAAATTTTGTGTTTTGCAGTATAGTTGTTCTCGACAAAATTTCAGGTCTTTTATACGAGTAGCGGTCGAGTTTAGTGTAGGGAGCCATCCTATGAAATGTATGAGGCACAACCTTTCGCTTGAATTCTGGAATGTCCGATGGCTAAGATAATCATGAATAACTAAGATGATCTCAAAGGCCTTCTGAAGGGCAAATAAGAGGCTTCCCTCATAAACGCTCTCCAATACCCAAGTCATACGTCTTCCATTGACAACTATGTATTCGGTAAACATGTGTGGATTGAGTGAACAGTCTTGTTTGTCGATCGGGACTCCTATTGTTGTATGTTTGTGGTAGTAATTTACGCGTAGATATCTCCTAAGGAGTGGGGTTGAAACTACCCCTTGGATTACATATCGGATATACGGAGACGAGTTGAGTGAAATAAATACATAATTTCTTCTTCTGGTGGATCCTCCTCTTTCCTATGTTCTGTCACTTTTCTACTTATAAGAAGAGTCGATAACCACCTTACCTATGAGATGTTTTCCTCCTTCGACGTCTCACATCACTCATTATTAGTGGAGGGTTAGTAGTCGAACTCAAGTGTACAGTGGTCCGAGTTGTAGTACAGTGTAGCGGGTCCCTTTGTATGAGCTTTTGCGTGCCGCCTTTCTCCTATATATTAGGTGATCATGAAGACGTGTCATCACATGATTGACTCATGTAAGATCGATCCCAACAATAATACTCAATATTGATTATTGTTAAATAAAATCATAAAATTTTATATATAACTATCAAATATAAATTAAAGATTATTAAAAAAATACAAATTAATATTTACATGTTCATGTAATTTTACTTTTTGTGTTATTTTTGAATTAAAATTTTATTAATTGTATATTATTGTTGTGTAGATTTTTTTATAAAGATATTTTTTTTTCCAAGGAATCTGAATTTTATTGATGAATCATACTAGTCACATATCAAAGTATCGGAAATTACATAGGAAAATATTATTCATAAAAAAAATATGTGACCCGTGATTGACGTCCTTGCCAAAATATCAGCCACTTTATTTGCTTGATGAGGCACCCATTTGAAAATAAGGCTTTGAATGGAGTGTTGTACAAATGCAGAAAAACTGCACATAAGGCTCATTTGCATTATTTTTGTCGATCACACAAATTCACAAATTTAAATGCAGAACTAAAAAAGAAAAAAAAGCTGATGGCTTGCATGCAGTTTATTTGTATAAATAGACTGCATTTTTTATTACATGCATTGGTTTTACCTGTTGGTCAATGTTCTGTAAATTTTTAAATTTTTTTTTTAATTTCATAAATATGTTATAGAGATAATTACATTGAGAGATACTTTTTAAGTTTGGTTTTAAAAAAAAGAGCATTCTTGAAAAATAAGGCATTTTTTTCAATTTTTTAGTGGAAAAAATAACTTTTTTGACCTTCTCTCTCTTTTTTTCTATCTTTCTCTCTCTTTTTTTCTATCTTTCTCTTTCTTTTTCTCTTTTCTCTTTTTCTTTTCTTTTTCTCTTTTCTCTTTTTCTCTATTCTTTCTTTTTCTCTCTTTCTCTTTATTTTTTTTCTCTCTTCCAACAATCTAATCTTTTTATAATTTCTCTTTTCTTTTCAATCGAATTTTATCTTCAAGTTAACATGTAATCGAGTTTAAGAAAAAAGTTAAAATTATATAAAATCATATAATTACAAATCACTCTCTAAATCAAAAAGAAAACAAAATCTTAATCATCAATTCATATTTGATTACATAATGGAAAAAGTTAAATATGCATATGTTATCTTGTATACATTTACTTGTCCACACGTAACATTTACTTGTCCACACGTAACATTTACTTGTCCACACGTAAGGATAATATATACTTTCTCATGCGTAAGGGTATGCATAAATGAATATGTAGTTGTGGACATGATAGTATGGACATAACAGTGTGGACAAGGTAGCGTGGATATGATAGCGTGGACATGGTGGTGTGTACATGCTTCTCTTCATGTCCACACCAGCATGTCCACACCACCATGTCCACGCACCTTGTCCATGCACCATATCCACACACCATATCTAGTCATTTTCAATAGTCGATTTTATTTTCTGGGTTTGTGAAATTTTTTGTGTTTTTTTGAAAACACATAATACACATCAAAAATCATGTTTGAGTTATGAAAAATACTGATAATCTCAAGAAAATCTTAAATCCATGACTAGATCAAAGATTAAATCCTTATCAATTAGTTTAATTGAGATCAACATAGGTGTGAGAGAAATAGAGAAAGAGAGAAATATCATTAGAGATGGGTATTAGAGAAAGTTTGAATCTCAATTTGGTGAAAAATGACACTAAAATCGGTTAAAAAAATTAGAAGAGATTTGAAACTAGAGAAAAAAAATTAAATCAAACCTTGAATGAGAAATAGTGGAAGATGAATTCTGAATATATTTAATATATATTATATTATTATATTCGATTTGTATTTGGTCTGCATGATCTGCTTGATTTGCATTTGTTCTGCATGGTCTACATGATCTGCATTATTTGATCAGCTTTCACCATTTGATGCCTAACTTCTTAAAACTTGTTTCTCCAATACCATACTTCTCTCGTCCAATTATAATGAACGAAGTCCAAAACATCTTTGTTGATCAAACTCACCAAATACTTGCAGACCACTTCAGAGATGATTTTCTTGATCTCTTTACTCCAACAGCATTGATAACCAAAATATATGCTTGGAATTCGCTCTCTGATGCCTTTGTTGTTTGCTTACACTCTGTTTGCGCTGTCCCCTATTTAGGACCCCATATCATTGTGTAGGATCCACCCCGCTTTTGAAGCTGAATATTTTTGACAAAAGATCCATCATAATTACATTTTAACAATCCTTTTGAGGGTCTTTCCCATGAACCATGATCTTGTTGTCTTATGTATTGGCCGTCGTTACATGGCCGCAGTCTCATGCTAGTTCTCACTCTCCTGCAAATCTAGCCATTCATTTTCATCTTGTCGTGCTAATGATAAGGAGGTTCTCCAACCAATCTGTCTCCGTTGATAAACTTATAAATTCCGCCTTTTCCATAAACTCCATAGTATCCAAAGGCCGTTGACTTGCTGTGGGACAATCTTGTTTCCATTAAATATAGCTTCCAGTTTAGTATCAAATGTTGCCCTTATATTGTAGACGACTAGGTGTGGAAAGCATGATCCTCGCCATATGGATTGAGCATAAAAGCAATAGAAAAACAGATGTTTGGTGCTTTCATCTTCCTGTGAACATCTTGGGTAGATGGAGTGCCGACTAATATGCCTCTTCTTCAGTGTGTCACCATTTGCCAAAGCCCCTGCTACTAATTTCTATATGAGATTTTTATCTTTGGTGTTGTCTTGAGTTTTCAAAGACATTTTTAGATCTATATTTCCCGTAGATGGATCTGTCCTTTCTGTTCCTAGAAGAAGAGTGGCTAACCAATACGTGGAACTCACTGTGTATATGCCATTTATATTGTCGTGCCACCCGAAAACTCATTTGTGGCTCTCGAGAAAAGTGTTAAGGACATAATCACATTTTCATCCTTTTCTATCACTAACCCTCTCATTGATTCTTCATCCCATCCTGATCCATTGATAGTAAACCAATCCTTTACTAGATGATGGTGAATATTTGAATTATGTGGATGTGGTGGTGTTTGTGGATGCATTGGCAGCCATGGGTCTGTCCAGGTACTTACAACTGTGATGTTGTCAATATTAAAATAGAGCCCTTGTTTCAATGCATCCCTCCCTTGTAGACGATACTTC
Organism: Schrenkiella parvula; assembly: GCA_000218505.1. Classification (NCBI taxonomy): domain Eukaryota; kingdom Viridiplantae; phylum Streptophyta; class Magnoliopsida; order Brassicales; family Brassicaceae; genus Schrenkiella; species Schrenkiella parvula. The sequence goes on from CM001190.1 coordinate 1,983,485, forward strand.
CATATATATGAGCTCTTTGTACTTTCTTTAGCATTAAGTATATGATGATCTCTAAACTATCTTCCTTGTAAAATGCGACTCTAGATTCTGCATTGTTCTCCATTCTTGCTTCCCGATGAGTGCTAAATTAAATTTTTATCTAAAGGCAATTCCTCGCTCTTTCTTTGGAAAACTCAAGTTTCCTAGGCAAACTAAAGCATACCTTTTTATTATCTCTTGAACTCTACCAAAAATTAGCTAAAATCCCATTGATTTCTTCACAAATACTCTTTCATAAAAACATTCATTGTGTATACTGACATAGCTAAAGCCACTTATTCCAATAGCAATTCTTTACTTCCTGTTGAAAAAAACTTTTTACTCCATTCTTAAGTCTTTGCTTTAACTTTATCAACTACGTAATGAAACATGTCAACTCTCATACGACCAATATGTTCTGGTAGCCCTAATTATTTACCTCCTCCGCCTTCATTGTGGATACCTAAAATATTTCTCATTTGATTTTTAAATTAAGATTGCTGCCAAAAGTAATAGCGGATATATTTAAATTGACAGCTTGACATAATCATGCTTCATACAACGAAAGTACGCTCTTGATCGCTTTACCAGATTTGTGATTCACCAAGTAAAAAAATAGAGAGTCATCCACAAACAACAAGTGATTTACTTGTGGGCTGTTATTGTTGATTTTGATACCTTAATTTTTTCTTTCGCTTGCAGCTTGATGCATCATGTGAAAAAACATCAGCACAAATTATAAACATGTAGGGAGAACTGATCTCCTTGTCGAATTCTTCATTTAGAGATATATTTCCTTTTGCTGATCCATTAATCAGGACAGAGAGGCTTACTGTCAAAATACAGGTCATGATCCAATGTATCTATCTCTGAGAAAATTCCATATGTTTCATTGTTTCCTCAATGAATCTCCATTTGAGTCTGTCATCGGCTTTAGTGATATCATTTTTCTGGCCTTTAGCATATAATAAATCTCATGAGCAATGATAACATTGTTTGTAATCATGCGTATCGGGATAAAACCAGCTTGATTCTCTGCAATTCCTGAGAGATGCTTCTTAAATCTATTCACCAAAATCTTTGAGATAATCCAGTAACTTACATTGCATAGTTCTATTGGTTGGAAGTCGGACATAGAAACCGGATGAGAAATATTCTGAATCAGTGATAGATTAGTATGATTATAGTTTTGATCTAGTATTCCATTGTTGAAAAGACGTTGTACCTCATTAACCAAATTGGGATTGATATCATTTCAAAAATTATGGTAGAAAGCTCTAGAGAAACCATCCGGCCTTGGAGCTTTGTGAGCTCCTATTAAAAAAATTAAATCTTTAATCTCTTCAATTGTTACAGGTTTAGTAAGATCTTAATTAATCTCCATTGTGACCCTTTATTAAAAACCAGTGAAAACATTTTTAAATCAACATTGGTCCTTTTGAGAACTGAAAATCTCTTTGAAATAAACTTCAGCCACACTAGCAATATCTTTATCCCCTCTTTGAATGAATCATGTAGCATCTTAAATGGAACTTATCATGTTACAGGTTCTTCTGGTTTTAGTGACAGTGTGATAGAATTTTGTATTGCTATCTCCTACCAATAGCCACGAGTTTCTGCTTTTGAGTTTCCAGAAACTTTCTTCCTTAGCAAACGCTTGGTTGAGCTCTTTTTGAAGTCTCTATGTTTCTGTCAGGCTTGCACCAAGTGTGCAAGCTTTATCTAGGTTGTGCCGCAATAGATAGATTCTTTCACGGGAGTTAGTGTGGAAAGTTTGTTTCCACCGAGAGATATGATTTCTGAAATTAATTATCCTTTGCAATAGAGAGGTTCTGCTCTGGCTGTGGTATTCTTCTTTCCATCCTAAAGGTGCTGCATCAGTAAATCCCTATTTTGAAATCAATTTGTCATCAAAGGTGAACATACCTCTTCTCTCTTCAATAACCTCATCAATAAAATTTAGAAAAAGTATATGATATGACTCCCTAAGTTCCAAAACGTGAGTTTCTGGGGATGACAACTTTACGTGCCAGCTGTTATTAGCCATAGTGATATATAAATAGCTTGTTACATAGTTACTACCACTCTGTCCTGCTCGCGAAAAGCGGTTAACCGCTTCCTTTAAATCCGGAAAGTTACAAACTCTGGTCATTCTTATTCAGTTATGAAAGCTGATTTCTGGTCTTTCTTTAGCACCTCTCTTCTCTGCATTGCTATATATTTCATTAAAATCCCCCATGATCAACAATTCATCTCTTTTGTTTGTTTCTAAGCTATCCAAAGTTCCCATAGGATATGTCTTTGACTTGGTTCAGGATTTCCATAAACAAAGGACAAGGAATCCTAAGTAATCCTATCTTCACTGATTCCTCATTTTATGTTTCCTCTTCTTCCCCCATAATTTGTCATTGATCTCCTCAATGATGATTCCATGATTATGTCCTTCCAGGTGTGGTAGCCCATCTTCATTGTCATCGTCTTCATCATTATTGTGGTTTGGGCCACCATTCTGAATCAGTCACGCCCATAAGTCATGGGTTAACAACCCACAAACTTCACAGCATCTTCTGAGCAGTTCAAAGGTAAAGCACAATAGTGTGTTAACACCCCTGAGAAAATTGAAATGTTTTTAGAAACGCAATGGTTTCTCGACATTCTAGTTAACACACACCCTATCATACTCCCTTCTCGCTGCCGCCTCAGCATTGTACTCAACTTCCATTAGCATTCCCAGTACCTTTCTGATATGGGCAACCACATTGTGGCTAAGAAATTGAAAAGGGATTCCTCGGATTTGGATCCAGAAACATATGAAATTCATTATCAGCGGTTTGAACAAAGGTGACCATCTTTCCAGAGGTGACATTCGGTCGGAAAAGGCCCAAGGATCCCTCCTCTAGACCGTCTCCGATGCTTCTTATGTAGAAAAAAAATGGAATTTTTTTCCTTCAATCAATCGTCCATGAACTAGACCTTTCTGTCCCCAGGATCGTGGCAGATTTGCAATGATAGAACGGATGTTTTGTCGTCTAGGTATGACCGGACATCCTATTAGAATGAAACGATTTTCTGCCGCGGCTTCATTCACGACGTTCTCTGGGAGAGGAATCAGTGGATCTGCCTCCAAATTGATGTTTTGAATTTCTCGTCAAAGGTTATAAGTCATTTCAAACAAAGCCTATTACAATCAGGGAGGGACATTTTGTAGATCTGTGGAATTTGGTGATGAATTAAGAATTAAAGGTCTCCTTTCAAAAAGCTTTTGATTGCTCTTTTTCGAGAAATTGACATCATCAAGAGGTTAATCGTAGAGATAACTGTCAAGAGACATAAAAGTGGAGAAACCCACGTTGCACCACTGACGAACTCATAGCGAACCAGAAAGGATATCCAAAAATTAATTGATTAAAAACAAATTTTGTCACACTTTTTATCGCATTTCAAATCGCCATTAAATTCTTTTTTAATTTTTATATTATGAAGATATTTATTTAATTTTTAAAAAACATAGTGGAATATTTATGAGAATATAGATTAAAATAAGAAACAACGAAATTAATAAAATTATTTGTGAGATATATAATTATAGAGATTAAAATGCAATAAAAAAATTGTCTGAAACTTTAAATTTGAAATTTTGAATAGTGGAATTTCAGATAGGAAGTGTCACTATTCAAAACTTCAAATTTTGTAGTTGGGGTTAAAGAGCAAAAAAAAACTATATATGAAGTTACGAAGATGAAGTTTTGAAGTTGTGGTTAGAATGGAAGAAAAAAAACTATATTTGAAGCGATGAACAAAGGCTGGAGAAGTTTTTAGTGTTTGCCATAGGAATCTCCAAAGCATTTCAACTTGTTTTGTCGCCGCTGGTACTTTTTTCTAACAAAGTTGTAAACGATTTTGTTTAATTATTAAGTTCTAAACATTACACCTACAAAATTGCACTCCGCTGGTTAATAAAAATATATAAAGCATTCACTAACTGAGATTCAACCAAAAAATCACAAAATGTTCCCATCTGATCCTCATTTGCTCCTCCACCCTCAAATCACTCCACCTGAAAGTAGAGTATATGCAACGCCGAACTCGGGATTTCCGCGACCAAATCCTTATCAGAAAACCAACTGTCAATGATATTCCCAATAGGAGAATCCATTGAATTTACAGCCCATCTGTCTGCAAGCTTAAACCCAAACTTAGATGCAGCTGACAAGAGAGAAGGTTCATCAACCCTTCTAAAAACATGGCATAAAATCAATGCCGGCTTTTCTTGAATCTCGCAGTCTCCCATTTTCTGCGAGATCAACTCTTTTGCGGTTTCAAACAGAGGTATAATGGCTTCAGGTACATAGGTAACATCTGTACCAATGATAACTTCAAATCCTCCACAAGCTAAACCTTTAATGCCTTCTATATGCTCTTTGTTTCCCCATTCAAGTACACTTGTTTTTAGTTTTCCACGTAAAGAAGATTGGAGATTCGTTGTGATGTTCTCGGTCAATAGCGTAAGTGCCTTTGTGTCTGCATCTGTAGCTACCACGAGGTTAGCTGATCTGACAGCTACCATCGAGCAAATTCCAGTGCAGCCACAACCCAATTCCAACACCCGTTTTCCAGAAACAATGTTCGGGTTCCTGTCAAGAACAGAAGCCATAAGCCGAGCAGACTCCCATAGCATCAACCCCGTAGATTTGCAAGTATGTTGATATTCTTTGGACAAAAGTTTGATTTTGAAAGCAGAATCCCTGAGCTTAACCTCGCTCATCTATGATAACAAATCGTATAGAAAACAACAAGAGATGAACTTTATAAGTTTTGGACAAAATATGTAAAAATAATGAGATTACTAAAGTATCTTACCTCATGACTTGATGGAGAGGCTCCGAACATTTCCATAGCAAGACCATCGGATATATCAATGTCGGTATTATCGACAATCTCTTTTCTTCCTTGCTCCTCAGAATTAGGCTGAATGTTACTCTGTTGTTTAGACTGGTCTAATCTGGCAGGAGTCATTCTTTCACAAGGGTTTTTAGTGCCGTTTGATCGACGGAAAGTAGCTTGCACCCAGCGACGATTCATGACCAGTTCGCGTGAACGATTCTCAACTTGTTTGCAGCAAACATCAAGCTCCTCAACCTCAAAACCTTGTTCGGCAAACAAAGTTTCTAGGAATTCATTAGAAAAGTAGAATGCACGCTGCATAGAACGGTAATATCATCACAGTTCTGCCAAAAATAGAAAATACATACTTCAAAGAGATAGCCTTAGAAAAGCGGAATAGAGAAAAAACTTACAGTGCCATCACCTCTGACATAAAAGTTCTCGCTGATCTTCTGATCCTTCCCAGAAAACCTTTCCTGTTAATAAACATACTGAAACTCATAATGGGTAACCATGCCTTCGTAAAAACTGACCGTCCTTCTGAAAACCCGAGCCACACTACAGTTTTTTTATTTTGTTTTAAACATGAAACTGTAGTAGAGGCTTCTTGTTTGCAATGAAAACTTTTAAGTTCTAGAGACCCATTTCAAGAGCACCAAAATGGACATTCATATGATCTGTGTTTTTACTGAATTTCAGTTACACCACCATGGCAGAAAAAGAAACAATAACTCAACATTGGAAGTATTAAAAGGGATCAAACCTGAGCAAGATCACCAACAGCATAGTCACGGAAGAGTATACACCCATTTGGCTGAAAACGGCACAATAAGAAAGTAACTGAACATGAAAAATTCAGACTTGCAGAGGAAGATAGATGCCCAAAAGTATATTAGAAAGGATGTGTTTGGTACCTTGAGTACTTTCTTGATGTTCTGCAATACAAAGGGCATTTTCTCTGGGGATACCGCAGATAAAACAAATATCTGCTCAAACACATGAGAAGTACAAATGAGAAAGAAGGCTCATACATTATACTTAAAGAAACAAAAACCATTAGAGCGAAGATAGTCAATCAACTAAGATAACTGTATAGCACATTAACTTCTGCCTAGTTAACACAATGATATATTTTTGTTAGGAAAATACCATGGTCACGATATCAACTGAAGATGGAGAAATATGCTTGTCAAGGTCATCCCCGGTCAAGTCGCAAGCAAATGCATGCACTCGCGTTTCTGTGTATTCATCATGAGCCTGAAGTTCACAACACGTTTTAACAGATGCCAGTAACAAAACAACTGTGAAACACACGTTCAATAGTACTATTCGATGTGAATAACTAAAATCTAAATATCTTGGTAGATGCAACAAGTTACTACCCATAGGCATAAATTAAGGTAGGCTTGTTAAATATGCTGAAGAGGCAGAAAGAATATGGCCCTCCGGCCCTGCTTGGTAAATTATCTTTAAAGTCTTTTAAAAGGATGAACGTCAGTACTATAATTAGCCATTTGGTATGCAGTAATAACTTAACCGGTCGTTCGCAATAAATAAATGCTCACATTATAGAGCTGAATAATTGACCTCATTAGCAAAGAAAATCAAAGAAAAGCAAACATTAACGGAAAATGAAGACCAACCTTGACCAAGTCAACCGCGCGTGGTGAAAAGTCACATGCATAAACGAAAATGTGTGGATATGTAGCAATCAACGGAAAGATGGTGTTTCCAGCTCCACAGCCAACCTGCCAATCAAGAACAATTGCTCAGGGTAATATTCTACAAAAGCTACTCATCTCGCAAACAAACAATAGTTAGAATTTAGATTAGGAACAGCTTGAGCATTTGGGACTACCTCAAGAATGACCTTTTCTTCACTAGCCTGGAAAAGCCAATAATACAAACTCGTGTTGAATACTAGAATAGGGAATGCAACAGTATAGCAGAATAATTGGTTTTAATACTTACGGAAAAATAGCTATTCCATTCCTTGTCCAAATAATGCCGGTCTTTGAAAAACTGACGAACAATAAGAGAATGTCAGATCACGTACAAAAAATCACTTTGTAGAGTGACTCATACTTACTTTTCACAAACCAACAATGGTAACTCTGTAATATGACCTAATATGAGAACTAGAAAGGAAATTAGATTTTACTGCTGACAAAAAAACTGGAATCAAGAGCTGAGGAAATTGAAAACAGTCTCCTTTTCAAAAACTTTACACAAGATCCACTCAAGACTCATTAATCTAATTCCTTTTCTCCTGCAGAACAGCCATACAAACAAATCCCTGTCCTGAGTTACTAAACTCAAATTAAATAACGTTTGCATCACTAACTTGAGTCCTCAAACATATCAATAATCACCAATTTCAGACGAGTAGCAGCTTAAGAAGCCTTATCTATTCATGAAACAAACGAATAAAAGGAAACATAGATAAAATATAGAAAATGTATGAGCATATCATCAAACAAGGGGTTTTTAAGCATGTATCTGAAAGGTCCTTTTCATCTTCAGCCACCAAAATCACTAATGTATCCAACCTATGTTACTCTTATACAGATCAATAATAGCTACATTTAGCTCAGTTACATGTGAATTGATAAATAAATTAACTTTAGAAAAAAAAAGCCTTACTCTATCTCCATGATGCTTGTAAAATATATCCCAATACTTCTTAGCATCTCTTTCATACTTCTCTGAGAGATAAAAAAAAAGTTGAGTAAAAGGAACTAACAGTTTGCAAATATTAGGACCTCTAATGATAAAAATCAGCTAAAAGATGTAAACTTTGAGAACCTCGCCAAAAAGGGGAAACACCAGCATTAGACGTCGGATAAATCTGAAGCTTTTCAATTAGGTTTTGCTGCTCTTCTATGATTTTAATACCAGAAGACATTATCACACTCCCGTATCTTCATAAGACCAAAAACGAAAATTCATATATAATTTCAGTAAATTAGATAATACTCAAGAACCTCAATGCTTTATGAATTTAGCATCAATGGTTAAAACCAATCCAAAGTGTTTCCCGAATTAGAAAAATTGAGTAATATACTAAAACTATGCAATTCCTTGGCCGTATAAAAAAGTTCTTCTAACGAAACAGAACAATTAAAAATCCTAAATTAATAAGAGACGAAACTGAGTAACTTCGTTACAGTCAAGGCCAAAGGAAAGAAGTCGAGAACTATAAAACAACAGAACCTGAATGATTAATCGATTTGAGGTCAGGTAAGGTGGAATCACGCTTTTGGTAATCTTCTCCAACACCCGGCGGAGAGAGAGAGACAAAACGATGCGATTGCGAGAAGACGGAGAAGTGACTAAAATATTACTAGTTCCCTTCCGATGTTTTAGTTATTAAACTTTGGCCCCTGTATTTTCAAGATTTTCAATTAATGAGACTACAGTAAAATATTATGTTTAGTAAATAGTAATATTTTTTTAATGTAAATTATAAAAACATTTTTACTTGTTCGGCAAAAATCCAGACAAAATTTACCTTCTCATATTCATGATGAGTAGCTATATTTTTACTATGTGGGGGCTATGATTTATTTATTTTTACTATGTGGGGGCTATGATTTATTATGCTAGAGATTTTTGTTAATTTGTCTTTATTAATTTGCAGAAATCACAGTTTTCGTGAGTTAGAATCTCAATTTTTTTTTTGTAACATCTGATTATACTAAATCGTAAATGGGAAATACAAATAAGACATCATCCAAACCAGAAAAATATAATATAGAGCATACGAACATTGAATATCATAAACTTTCTTCGATATGATATATGCGATCTTGTTTTTTTCTCTGTTGATATGATCTAGTGAGCATAGTGGAAGTTTGTCTATCCAATGTCGAATGTCTAGCAGCAAAGTTCCAATTTCCATACTGTCTTGCCTGCGAATAACTATATTTGTTAGCTCTTGATTGTCTCCTTAGAACCAAACATTCCGCATTCCTTTACTCCAAACATGTTGTAGTAGATATAAGAACCCATTAGCTTCAGCTTGTAATGCCGACTGCACATTTGGTAAACTTCTATATCCTGATTCCATATATCTACCACTCTAATCTCTAACAATCAAGCCAACACCCATACAATCAAAATCTATACAGAAGCTACTATCGAAATTGCATTTTCTCCAACCTGGAGGTGGTGGTTCCCATTGTGTATTTTGTCCAATGCTTTGCGTGAGTGTTGTGTTTGATTCTGGACATGTGATTGTCCATTCAGCTACTCCTTTTACACTTCGCAAGACATCTTCTTGAGCATGGACGTTCCTTTGTTAAAAAGGAACCCATTTCGGCTTTTCCATATCATCCAAATAAGCCATAAAGGTAGAAGACGGATATCATAAGGGGAATCTCTCACTTCTGTTAATTGCAATACAAGTCTCATATTATCCTCCAAAGATCTTGTTGTTTGACTAAACTGATTGTAATTTGCACATCTCCATATTGCTTGGGCGTGAGAACAATCAAACAAGACATGATTGATTGTTTCTGCCTGTAAACAACAACGTTGACATGTTTGATCAATGTTTACGTGTTTTGAGAATAATCTTCCTGCTGTCTGTATTGCCCCCGCTATGACCTTCCATAAGAAATACTGAATCTTTGGTGGAATCTTCAATTTCCAGATTGCAAGTTTAAGATCTAATGCCCCTTCTGGTGGAACAATCACTTCCTCTGTCGATAAGGCATACTAGCACAGCATCAACCCCATCTATAAAAACTAATCGGACAAAAAAAAAGATTAACTTATAAGCGTAGAAAGAAATGTAGAAACTCTAGGAGAAAATATATAAATCTCTGACTTGATGGGTAGGTTCGGGTATTTCCATCGCCAAACCATAAGATATGTCAGTGTCAATATTACCGATAATATCTTTTTTTCTTTGCTTCTCATATTTAGGCTGAATATTATTACGTTGTTCAGCTTGGTCTAATATGGCAGGAGTCGTTCTATCACAGAGGTTCAGTGTCGTTTGATTGACGGAAAAGTAGCTTGGACTCAGCAACCGTTCATGACTAGCTTGCGTGAATAATTATCAACTTGTTTGTAGCAAACACCAAGCTCCTCAACCTCAAAACCTTGTTGGTACAACAAAGTATTTATAAATTCATTATAATAGTAGACTGTACGCTGCATTAAAATATAAAATCATCATGGTTCTACCAAAATTAGAAATGCATACTCTAAAGACATGGCCTTGGAATAACAGTACCATCACCTTTGACACAAATGTTCTCGCTAATCTTTTTATTCCCAAAGAACGGTTTTTGTAAAGAAAATGCTGAAATACACAATAGATAATCATGCCTTCATATTCTAAAGCATGTAGATCAGAGAGAAATCATCATAAATGGGTAAACATGCCTTGAAGAATAATGGAACCTGCAAATGGCTAAACATAAACTTTTGTTCCTATATTGTTCTCTTTAAGCCTAATTAATTATCTCTTTTCATCTTTATTTTTTATTATCTTGGTCACATTTACATTGTAACTGAGACACTCCACTCCTACTTAACTCCAAACCAGAATGGCCATGTCTAGGGCAATTTTCTAAACCGCACAGAACATGACCCTCTCATATCGGTTCCCCAGATGCTCCTTTAGAAAATCTACCAATCAAATCACGAACAGCTTTTTTCGATATATTAACCTTCGAGAAGGAGGAAAATTGGGGGAGGGTGAGTAATTCGAATTATCCAAGAAAATGAAGCTATACATTCACAACAAATACAATACCGTTCAATATGATCTTATCTATCCTTTGTGGTTACACGCCATGCAGTTGGGTGGCTTACACGACTGATCATCGATGCACGTCAGTGGTTTCTAACTGCCGCACAGTTGGATCATCACAAACCAATTACAATAAACTTATAGCTATTATCGCTCTAATTCTTATCTTGGGATGATCTTATATCCATTGGGCTCCGCTATCACTTTTCGGGATTATCTTATCTATTTGCTCGTATTACAACTTCTATTCACTTTTAACTCTGCATAGTTACCGCTTCAATCATACTTCTGACGCAATTTTTTTTTGGGGTCTCTATCTATACTTAAGCATGTTTTTATAGGTTCTTTTAATCATTAAGACACATTCTTAAACACAAAATAATCACAAAGTACATAAACAAGAATTGTTGTTACAATCGGCTATATACATCTAGATATATACGTATCCCATATTTGTTTCACGTCATATTTAGTCCGTATTTGATTTCTATGATAGTTTTAAGCTAGATATCACACAACATCATAAGCCATACTTTGGGATACACACATAACTTAGATTTAGCACATAATTATATAACATCTTGGTTTAAACATAGTCTAGAGAATACAAAGAATACATCTTGGTTTCTGATTTCCTATATGTCTACGAAATTTATAATACATCTTCTGCCTTACCAAAACGTATAACATAGTTTATAATATGTATTCCACTATTTATGATAAATCTTATGTGTAGTTTTGAATTATTCTTCCATATATGTGAGAACTAACAAATATTACATATCACATATGATTATGTTTCAAATTTATGTAATTTGTGGTGTATGGAGATGATTTGACAATAGCAAGTGGAGATTTATTTGTTGATAAAGAAAAATATGATATAGTACATTCTTTCGAATCCACTACTACTCTTCAAAATCTAAATATAATGGTTTCTTAAAAATATGGAATAGAGTGGATTAGGGTTGATGTGGAATTCAGTTATTTACCTATCGGATCGGTACTTTACTATCTCCTCCAGTTATTATGACAAAAGGTTGGCAAGTCAAAAATTTGGTTATATATTTATGAAAAGAGTTTTTGATACAATTGTTTGTGACATTTAAAATAGTAGTGTTGTTCGAAAGAGTATAGTCAAAATTGATGTGAATGAGGAGGCACATGATTCAAATGATTGAGAGAATGATAAGAATATTTCTGAAGTATCCAAAGAATGTGTGAACGAGGCTAAATGGAATGATGATTTAAAGAGCGATCCTTATGATGCTAAATTTGGTGGTGATGATGACTTAATGTTTAAAAGCATTGATGATGGTGAAAACAAAAATCATAGGTTGGAAGATTTTTTTTAAGAAGGGGCAAAATCGAAAGTAAGGATAATCTAAGGCTTTGAAATATGTGGAATCAAGTATAACTTTTACTATGCAATTACAAAATCATGTATAAGATATTGGTGTATCCGCTGTAAATAAAGCGCTGGAACTTGAGAGTTCGTGCAGAGTGTTTAGAGGGGTCTATATGCATTTGCATCAATATATGTGGTGGAACGTACAAGTGATTCTTCGGCAAAAAGAAATATTTTGAGTATACCGTTAACACTGTTAGAGGTTTATCGTAAAAATTTTAGCAAAATATAAAGATACTTGGACGTACTACAAGAAGCGAATCATGCTACGCATACCGGTTATGAAAAAGATTGTGATGTTAAATTTAAATATGTATTTATTTTATTTGGTCAATCCATTTGAGAGTTCTACAAAGATATTCAGAGGGTGGTTATGATTTACATAATGCTTTTAACGAGAAAGTACAAAAGAATTCTACAGTCTATTGTCCTAGATGATAACTCTAATTTGTATCAATTACATTTAGGATTGTTGATCTCGACAATGATCGTTCGTGGGAGTGACTTTAATGCAAGTAAATGTTGATACAGCAAATGAGAAAATTTTTGGCTTTTGTGTTAGATATACATGTCCCAAATTTGCAGCATTAGTCTGCTTTTGAGTGAGACGAGCAAGCATGAGTTCGAGTTAAAGTTTGACAAGAGAACTTGTGAAAAAATAGATTTTTCCCTATGAATGAATATCTCCTCCATACCAAAAACGATTTAGAAAAATAAACGAGAAAAATATAGATAAAGAAAAGGGAGATTTGCGAAAAACAACCTTAGTAAGTCTGTGTTTGACTAAAACTATGTTGATCTTTGTTGATTACTTAAATAATATTCATTACATATTTTTTTTTGTTTAAAAGAAAATATATTTACGAAAACAGTCATTATTTGTTTTTATCATATTTTATTGCGTTTGATTGTAGATTAAAGTTGTGTGGTAGATTTATTTTCTTTGGCGATAGAATTTTAAGCGGTTAGTATATGATGGTAGATATGTTTTAGTGATAACAAATTTATGATAAAATGGTAGATTTATTTCTTTCGGCGGTAGATTTATTCAATCGTTTGATTTTACTGAAACAATCTATAATTGATAGATTTATTGGATATCATGGAGGTAGTATAGTGATAGATTTATATCATTTATCAATGTGATGGTAAACTTGTATTTTTACATACAATTATGGTAGACTTATATGTTTACATACAATGATGATGGACTTATATGTTTATATATTGGTGATAGACTTTTGTGTGACTTGTATAATAAATTCATCGAATTTCTAACGCAAATGCCAGTTGCAAACACCGATCAATATAAGTCTACCATCATTATGAAAACAAGTTGATATAAGACTAACATCATTAAAAATACTAATCGCTACTCCATTTACAAACGCCAATCATAAACACAAATCACACAATCACTTGTAGAAAAATGTAAATTTTGATTTTTTGTAAAAAATTATTTTATTATTAATATTATAATTATATTAAATATTATATTATTTTTTTAATGAAAATGGCATTTTGTTATTAAAAGAAAAACTAAGTTTAAAATTTTTTTCAGCAAAAAATAAACATTCGTTTAGTAATCTGTTTTATTTTTAAAAAAAATTGATTTAGTAATATATGAGCTTCTCAGTACTTTTTAGTAATTATTCCTAAACAAAAATTCAAGGAAATATTTTGCCAATTTGTATTTTATATGCAAAAAAAAAGTATTCAAAGTTCTCAAATGCGAAGATACTAGCTGACTGGACGCAAGCGTTAGACTCTGAAACATTTTAGAAATAGTTTATTTGCATAACAATTTACAAATATAATTATAATGAAATATGATTTACGAAAAAAATGCTAAAGTTGCACACATAATAAAATGAATTATATCAAAACTAAACGTAAGTATATCTCAGTATAAATATTTTCTAGGTATTGAGAGAGAATATGAAGAGCAACCTAATTATTGTGATAAATTTGACACGGCTAAAATAAAATAGTTATAACAACCCTTTGAAATCATCAAAATAACTGAACACAAATTTCATTCAATAAACCTAATTATTACACGCAAGATGTCTGCTTTAAGTTTTATGTAGATATTTACAATTTTAATAAACTGAACATAAATATATGTATATGTGTGTTTCAACACCTGGAGAGATGTTAAATTTTTATCAAATTATATATATATATATATAACATATAACCAATTATTTGTTTAAACTTAATTACATCTACATAAACTGGTATTTCTATACAAATAATGGAATGCAAGTGGTATAACTCAGATGCGACACAAAATTTGTTTGATTTATGAATGTTCAGAAAAGTATTTAGATAACTTGAGAGGTTAAAGACATCAAGAACGTTGACAATGTACAGAGAATAGAATAAGCATCATAGATTAATTAAAAACATTGACAATGTAAAATATAAAGATGTTCATTACAAACCCTAGTAAAAAAATATATATATAGATAACATTACAACGCACCATACTCCAACTATCTATAAAAGTTTTGTGTCGTAAAACCTATGACCAATATGAAAAACATAATTTCGTTAGTTTATAATATATTATACAGATTTCAAACAAATTACAAAAAGTATATGTAGTCATCTTGCTCGGAAATCATAGACATCATCATCATATGGATCAAACAGAAAATCTAAAAACTAATCATATGAACGAAGAACAACAGAACTCTCATCTTTACCTTTAAACTTAGAAAGAACATGAAACTATGTCGAAAACAAATCAATAAAATTACCTGATAGCAAAATATATATATATCATATGAGATCGTCCAATATCTGAGCACAAAAACAATAGGTTCAAAGTGAATATTTTTATAATCATCATAGAATTGTTTGGCAATCAGTCCCCAAGCTATTGAAGAGAGCATACCTTGCCTCCTTACCATTCAAAAAAGACAAAGAAAAAAAAACGACAACAACATGTATTTAAGACTTACCAACTAAGTCAAATAGCTATTAACAATTAAGCATAACAAATAACAAAACACATTTTCATCCATACGCTCAAAGCACAAAGAGAATAGATCATCATCGCAAGTTTCAGAATTAATATCACCTAAATCGCCAAAACGAAAAACAAAATCCTTAGTATCTAAATTTAAAAATAAATTCAAATATTAAATAAATATATAGTCTAATTTTTGTATATTTAAATATTGATATAGCAAAATCTTATACTTACTAATCAAACATGCAAGATCAAGTGATCTACTCAAGATATCAAAAAAAAAATTAAATGATTTAAGTATTCAAAAACTATTTGATATTCTACTAATTTTCAAATGGAGCATGTGATAATAATCATGAGACCTTCATACTATTCAAAAACCCCTCAGTATAAATCATGTTACCCGGATCATTATCTTTACATGATTCAGCACTCTGTGATGATAATTCAGATGCATCATTACCATCGAGCAACAGATCTGATGTATGAATACTATCACAACTTAGATACCCCCTCTCTTCACATGATACATGAAAAAAATAGTTAAGTTAATGGTTAAAGATCTCAACTATCTTTACAACTAAAAACATTACATGGGAGTTGCGAGAACGTATAATCGTTTACCACTTCTATATCATCATTTTGTTGACTTAGTCTAGTCTTCTGTCGTAAGAATATACGATCAGTGTACATGAGAAACGACTATTCATAAACTTGAGCCACAATTGCTTTGATAGAATCCTCACAATTTGTTATCAGAAAATCATCTGGAATTTTAATCTTGGATTCTCCTTATTCATTCTTATTAATATTACCATCTCTGATATCTAGGATTCATTTAGAGAAATCAGCAAGCTCAAGCATCTCACGAATAATATCTCCATGGATAAACACATATTCTTTGTAAGGCTCAAAACTCTACAGCTAGACCATAGAAACAATAAATGTAAAGTAGCAAAAACAATCTCCACCCTGCCAACATTAGGCATAACCGAAAATATCTGTCTGAAGTCCCCTCTGAAATCAATAACTTTACCACCAAATGGCATGTCATATTTTAATATATAAAACATCGTCCTATCCAAAGTCTCGAAACAATCTTTCTTCATCTTCAACGCCTCATCCCAAATTATTAACTTAGTTTCTTGAATCAAATCAGTAAGATTTGATCGAGATTTAATCTAACATGTAGTAAACTTATTCACCACAATGGGAATGGCAAATCTCAAGTGAGCTATCCTACCGCCTTGGAATAACATAGCACCAATGCCACTCGATGCAACATTGAGTAGTATTCAACCATTGGATCATAACACATCTCCTCGCAAACTCCACAAATATGTTTTCCCAGTACAACCAGAACTAAACACAAAAAACATACCTCCAATTCCCATATTTACAGCTTTTTAAATCTCATCATAAACATTTTTCTACTTGTCTGTTATAGTGATTAACATATTCAAATGTCTAACCTGCAGTTCTACGCGATCGTAATTTCTCTTGTCCCGAATAAAAAGATTACCACAAATAAAAAGATTACTACATGTATCTATCATGATGTCTTCTAGAAATGGCATAGATAAAAAAAATTCGTCAGAGAATTCTCACTCATGCGTAGAATTTGCTCTATCTCGATTATTATCCACCTAATCACACAAACAATAACACCAGCACCACTCTTTTGCAAGACATAAAACTCGATCACCATTGCACTAGAGAACTCACATTGTAATTCTGTACCGTTATAGCAAAACCGGGAAAAATATAAACACAAATAAAAAGATTACTTGGAGAAAAATTATGCTTGTTACAAAAGTCAAAACATCAAATCTCCAAAAAAAGATATATTTTGATACGTATTCTCTTCGTATAAACCATCACACACCTCAGAATATTTTTATCACAGACTTTAGAGTCAAGGACCAACTTCATAAAGAAATTCTCCCAAGACTTGAATCTCCGACATCGATAACCTCACCAACCAAATCTATAAAAAGAATAAACACAATAAAACACCAAAAACAAAATAGAAATACACTCGTATAAGTTAATAAAATTTACCAATATACAATACAATATAAAATAAAATAAAAAACTGACCGACTAAATATGAGAATGAACAAGTACCAATGTTCTATAAGGGACTGGCGCTCAAACTCAAGAACCATTATGTGATAAGGAAGTGCAACAGCCTGGTAGAAGTAGTTTAGACGGCCATAATGCATAAGATTGGGCTAGAGGAGGAGGACAAGATGGTGGTGAGTGTGCCCAAGCAAAAGCCGCAAGGGAGACGGAAACCCAAAAATGACATGGGACACCGCAAATGTGAGGACAAAGATAGTATCCTCAGAGATTGTATGACAGATAGGAAACCACATGGACCATGAAAGTCAAATTTGTGTTTTAGGTGCAATGTGTCATGACACTTTACTATGAATTGCAACGTTGGATTACCTTCAAAAAATTGTAACCATTGCGAGCAACCCAGACACATGTCGAAGGATTATGAATTGAGGACGACAAGACCACAGCTTAGAGGCTACAACCAGAACCATATGCGGTGTTCGCTGTTGGAGATCACGATGGGGCCCAACCGATCGTGAATATAAGTATGCTACGGAGTTCTGCTTGAGCGAGCACATGAATATAACGGGCCGAAGACCTCCATGGTATGATATCCTATTTGGCTTAATCAGCGGTGATGTTTCTCCTAAGGCGAACGCATATATAGTGTTTACGTGTGTTATTGACATGTTAAATTTGGGATGTAAACTATCTTCTGCCGTTTAGACTTTTTCAATGAAAGACTGAAAACAAAAAATTTAGAAAAAAAGTTAAAAAGGTTAATAGTATATGATGTTGCTATTTCGACCTGTTGAATTCAGAAATTATCTTCGAATAAAGTAGACCAAATTTTGAGTCTGAACACAACTTTGACGTTTTAAATTGATTCATGCATCTCTATAATATTAATTGAGAAGTATATTTGATAAAATAATCTTTAAAAATATCATGAGAAATAAAACAAACAATTAATTGAAGAAAACATAAGTAGAAAAATTAAAACATAAATCTATGACATTAAATACTAACATAAACTTAAAAACATAGATTTTTCCAACATTAAATTTAAAAATTTGTTAGAATTTTCAAATTTTGTATTTTTAACTTTGAAAAATATATATATATATATATATATATCAAATCTAAAATTTAACAATATATTTATAGTCGGTGTAAGGTGAAAGAACTTATCTAAATATATATAAACTACATAAAATATATTATTAACTATATACGAAAATTTATTTGAAATATATATCAGCATTTTGAATAATATAGCATAGTGTGGGCTATAGTTGATGCTTTGAGGACCACTTCTTTTTTGCAGATCGGACAATAAAACATTTTTATTCCGATGCGCGCGACAATGTTAATTTTTTTCAAAAAAATAATTTTATTATTTTAATTTATATTTAAATTAAATATAAATGAATGCTAGTTTTGAATGAGATTTGAGCAACTCCATAGTATATAAACTGTTCCGAACAAAATTTGATAAATTCTAAATCAATCCCATCCTACTCTATTCTTAAAAATAAATCAAATTTCTTCCATACAGAAATGTAATATCGTAGAGATTTTTAAGAAAATTGTTCCGATCAGATCATGTTCTATTTTCAAAACAGATATCGAAAGTTTATCTCATATGAAAAAAAATTTATAGAAAATAAAAAATTAGGAATAGAGATCGAAGATAAGGGGATAAAAATTTTGTCCATCTTTATATACAAAAATTGATAAAAATTGTAATAAAATTAATAGATCTAAGAAAAGAATAATAAAACAAAAATATTCTAATTAAAAAACATGCACTTACTTCCTAACCTCTCAAAACACATGCGATTTTGATGACGGCGACTAGGTTACGGTGATGTTGCGGCAATTCCAACGGAAGCTTTCGGTGGCTCACGGTGACGATCCTTTACGAACCAAAGAGGGTCTCGATCTACTAATAGGAAGCGATGGATAATCAGCGAAGGAACACGATCTCTTGCGAGATTAAATTTTGGATTGATTTCGGATATCCACAATCGGATCTGTAAAATACGATGGCTAAAGTTTATATGGTCTATCATTCGATTCTTTGGTGAAATAATTGGTGTTCATTGGAGAGGTCTGAATGAGATTCTAAAAATCTAGAATCGGGCAAATAAAGATTTGGAGGTCTGTCGGGATTTTGGAAAGAAAATCAATACAGGCAATGAGAGGATTCCCAGTTTCGTGAAGATGAGGAAGGGGAGGACAAAGGAAACTAGAAAGCATAAATATGAGGATGTTGAGTTGGAATTGTCAAGGTATGGGTTCTAAATAGACAATAAGTCATTTACGGAAAGTGTGGTATAAGTACAAACCTGAATTCATGTTCCTTTTTGAGACAAAACAAGTATTGAGGTTTGTACAACAATTTCAGAATCATTTTGGTTATGATAATATTTACACGGTGGACCCAAGGGGCACAAGTGGGGGGGTTGGCCTTGTTTTATAATGATTCGTTCAATGTCAATATTGTGTTTGCCAATAATAGAATCATAGATATTGAAGCGGAGTTCCAAGGAAATTTTTTTTTATCATTTGTCTATGGGGATCCGGCACAACAGTTTAGAGACAGGGTCTGGGAACGATTCACTCGTATAGGAATAGGGCGTTCAGATCCGTGGTTCATAATAAGTGACTTAAATGAAATAACAGAGAATCATGAGAAATAAGGCGGTCCGCTGCGTCATGCCTCGTCATTTGTACCTTTTAATAATATGATCGAGAATGCTGGATTATTGGAATTTCCGTCGATAGGGAATACGTTTTCATGGCGGGGCCGGAGAGGGGGCAAATAATTAGGTGCCGACTTGATCGAGCTTTGAGAAATGAAGAATGGCATACTTTATTTCCCTACTCTTTCATGGAATATTTAGAAATGATCGGATCAGATTATCGAGCTTTGATAGCTGTACTCGATGATAAACTTATCAAGAAAATACGCCAATTCCAGTTTGATAAATGATGGATAGGTCAAGAGGTTTTGCAAGAAGCAATTGAGACGGGATGGAAAAAATCGGTAGGGGGGAGGAACGGAGTACGGCCTTTGTTACGCGGATTCAAAATTGTCGCAGAGAGGTATCAAAATGGAGGAAACTGAAAAAACCTTACGGAAAAGAACGAATTGAGGAGTTGCAAAAAGCACTGGATGATGCTCTGAATGACGATTCCACAACCCAACTCCAAATACTAGAAATCACTCGACAACTAAAGAAAGCCTATGTAGATGATGAACTCTACTGGCAACAGAAGAGTAGGAATTTATGGTACACAGAGGGCGACCAGAATACGAAGTTCGTTCATGCCCTAACTAAACAACGGCGAGCACGAAATAGAATAATCGGTCTACACAACTCGAATGGTGAGTGGGTGGGTACGGAACCAGAAATTGAAAGGGTGGTAGTCAATTACTTTGACGATTTATTCACAACAACGGAGTCCGGGGAATTTGAGGAGTTCTTATGTGATGTACCAGAGTCAATTACGGAGGAAATGAATGGCAAACTTACGGCACCTGTATCAGAGGAAGAAGTGCGACAAGCACTATTTCTTATGCATCCAGAAAAAGCGCCAGGACCCGATGGGATGACGGCACTGTTCTACCAAAATGCATGGCACATTATTAAGAATGAGGTGACTCAGCTGGTCAATAACTTCCTCAGGACGGGTCAATTGGATTCAAGATTAAATGTGATTAATATATGTTTGATCCCTAAAACGGAAAGACCAACTAAAATGATGGAATTCAGGCCTATCAGTCTGTGTAACGTGGCCTATAAAATAATATCTAAGGTCCTTTGTCAAAGACTTCGGCCACTATTACCGGAAATCATATCGGAAACACAATCGGCCTTTGTTTCAGAACGCTTAATTACGGATAATATTCTAATTGCACAGGAAATGTTTCACGGTTTAAGAACAAACGCATCATGCCAGGGGAAATACATGGCCATTAAAACGGATATGAGAAAGGCATATGACCGGGTGGAGTGGATTTTTATCGAAAAAACGCTAAAAAAATGGGATTTGCACAACAGTGGGTCAACTGGATAATGAAATGTATTTCTACAGTACAATATAAAGTGCTGATTAACGGTCAACCGAAGGGTCTCATCATACCTAAGAGGGGACTTAGACAAGGGGACCCTCTGTCACCATATCTCTTCATTTTGTGCACGGAAACACTCATTTCAAATATAAGAAGAGCAGAGAGGGAAAAAAGATTAACAGAAGTAAAGGTAGCACGAGCTAGTCCTCCTATAACACATCTCCTATTTGCGGATGACATCTTATTCTTCTGTCGAGCTATTAAAAAGGAATGTCAGGTCATATTAGATATCCTAAAGCACTATGAGATGGTATCGAGTCAACAGATTAACCACAATAAATTATCTTTACAATTTGGACATAAGATTGAGGACAATTGTAAGGACGAGTTGAAATCGGTCTTAGGAATTTCAACCATTGGAGGGATGGGTACGTACGTTGGTATCCCTGAGAGTTTAGGAGGAGCAAAAACACAAATCTTCAGCTTTCTAAGAAGCAGACTTCACAGTAAGGTTAATGGGTGGACTTCAAAATTACTGTCAAGAGGAGGCAAAGAAGTGTTAATTAAATCCGTCGCTACAGCATTACCCAACCACGTAATGTCGTGTTTTAGGCTACCTAAATCAATTATGACCAAACTTACCAGTATAATGGCAACATTTTGGTGGAGTTCGGGGAACAATCAGAAAGGAATGCATTGGAAAGCATGGACGAAACTTTGTTGGGACAAAAAGGAGGGGGGACTGGGCTTTTGGGCTTTGGAGGGATTTAATACGACGTTATTGGCGAAACAATTATAGAGATTGATAGAGAAACCAAACTCACTATTCGCACGAGTGCTCAAAGGTAGATACTATCGCAATCCATTAGACTCGGTAAAGTTGTAGTCCCCTTCCTATGGTTGGAGGAGTATAATTTCAGCGCGCCCTCTGGTTAATAAAGGACTAATCAAAATGATGGAAACATGTACATCAATTTCTGTATGGAACGACTCCTGGATCCCAATCAATCGCCCGAGGCCAGCTATATGCAAAACCCACAACTACTATCCGGCTCTAATGGTCAATCACCTGATTGATCATAGATTTCGGACATGGAATGAACAATTGATTCGTGCAATCATAATCCCTGCGGATGCAGAGGTAATATTGAGGATGCCAATTAGTCGAACCCAAAAACCAGATTCCTATGGCTGGCATTTTACACATACAGGGAAATATACGGTAAAATCGGGATATCACATTGCAGTCGGCCCTGAAGGACGAAGGCCTCCCTATACATGGACCAAATGTACTACCGTTACTGGCTCATGTATGGGATCTCAAATGTCCAAGAAAGATCAAACACTTTATTTGGCAAGCTTTATCGGGATGCCTACCGGTCGCTAAAAACTTGCGAGATAGAGGAATACAGTGTGATCCGGTCTGCACTAGATGTGGTGTGGAGGAAGAATCTATTAATCATGCACTATTTCAATGCCCGCCGGCGTTACAGACCTGAGCTCTATCAAAGATCCCGTCAAATCCCAGTATATTTCCAGCGGACTCAATTTTATCTAATATGGATTATTTGTTTTGGCGAAGTACACAAGGACATGAAAAGAATCAATTTCCATGGGTGTTATGGTATGTCTAGAAAAGCCGGAATGACAAAGTCTATAACAATCTGGAACGGGATCCTAGAGAGGTGATCAAACTTGCAGAATCAGAGACAACATTATGGATGGAGGCTAATACACAAACACAGACGGAGAAGATACATGGACTTTTACAAGAGGAAAGACAACATGATTTTCTTACGGAACACAATGATTTATGTTGTTTCGTAGATGCTTCATGGAAAGAAGGAAATAAATTTGCAGGACAAGGATGGATTACAACTAGACTGGGCGCTGCTGGATGGTTAGGCACAAGGAATACCCGCAGCAGTTTTTCACCTCTTCATGCGGAGATATAAGCCTTCATCTGAGCTATGGAATGTATGCATTCAGCAGAACAGAAGGATGTATGTTTTGCTACAGATTGTTTGCAGGTGGTAAAGATGGTTTCAGAACCGACGAAATGACTTGCATTCTCAACACATATGGAGAAAGTACAGCAATGTAAGGAATTCTTCACCAATTTCAAACTAAGGCATATACCCAGAAATAAGAACTCAATAGCAGACAACTTGCAAAAAATGCTCGCATACACTCATCCTATTCCTACCATATAGGCTTCATACCAACCCATAGTTTTCTGAGTCATTATATGTAATGATATATTTGTTGAGAAAAAAATAATAATAATAAAATACTGTTAAATAAAATAATCGTATGCGTAGTTTATATTAATTACTAGTTATGTTACTAGTTATTTTACAAAAGAAAATAAAATAGTAGTTGACTAGTGGAGTATAATTAATGCGGTGATAACGACAAAAGATGAGCAACCACGGAATTAATATTGATACGTACGTCATCTTTCTAGTATGGTATGCCGACAAAAAAGAAAGAGAGGAAAATCATCATATAAAAATAATAAATCTATAATGATTTAAGGAGATTATAAGAAAACAGAGGAGATGGATTTTTGATAGTTTATTTGAGTTATTCTAAATGGTAAATTATAATGTAGAAGGAAATGAAACCAGCATAATAAGATGGGTTCTTCATCTTCACAATGGAACAATGAATTATTATTTTTTTACTAAAATGTAAACTTGTTTATATCATTTTAAATTTATGACAGATATAACCAGAAAAAATGAAACTACAAACTAAAACCAAGTTATAACGAAAACAAAAAAATAGACAAAATCCAACAAAACAGATCGAAACAATTCAAAAGATCCCCAATAAGAAAATACTGATCCAAACACTTAATTTCAAAATTTTGTATTATTGCCATAATTCGTAAGAACTAGTCCTTATCGTCATTGTTAGACCCGTTCCCCTCTCCGGGGCACTTGCGGAACTCTCCTGTGGTACCTTCTCTTCTTTCAAGTCTTCTGACTTGTCAAGCTCCAGCTCGGTCTGGTTTGTCTGGAGCCTTAGTTGCGAGTCTGTCTTCTAAGATCCTGGCATACGGAGCCAGCAACTTCTCTCGTGCAGAAGCGGTGACCTAAGCTCGATCCCAGAAGGAAATTGACAAGATGATATCAAGTACTCGAGAGAGTTAGAATCGATCTGCTGATTTGTCCCCTCCAACTCGCAGCACCCGAGGAATAGTCAAATCTCCCACCTCGGTGAGATCGGGACCAAGAGGAACCTCATCGTTGAAATCTACATCTTTGTCGAATTTCAGAGCTTGTACGATCCCTCCTTACCTTCCCGCCTCCTAATTCGGGAAAGCGTCGTTAGATGGAATCTCTTGAGATCGGCCTACTCTAGGACTCCCGATCTCTCAGGTCGGCTTACCTTAGTAATATGAACCCCATCATTCGCCCCGGCACGAGGAGAAACAGCGTAACCTCAAGGCCATCACCGCTTTGAACGGCTACGTCACCATAAATTCCCTGACCTCATCTCACAAGCTCGGCAACCGGAGATTCGCTGGCAGAATCTAGATGAGAGTTCTCTTTGATTGATATAACTCATCCTATCCGGGAGCGGGCTTGGATATAACTAAATGAAATCGGGACATTCGGCTCCATTTTTATTAGCCCCATATTTAAAAAAAATAC
Source organism: Schrenkiella parvula (assembly GCA_000218505.1). Lineage (NCBI taxonomy): Eukaryota > Viridiplantae > Streptophyta > Magnoliopsida > Brassicales > Brassicaceae > Schrenkiella > Schrenkiella parvula. Next base: position 2,008,346 of record CM001190.1, read on the forward strand.
ATATAGATTATTTTTAAACTGTTTTACAATAAATAAAGAATTTTTTTATAAAAGCTATAACATGTACAAAAAAACTAAAAGATGATAATAACAAAAAAGAGCTATTTGAATTAATGATTTTTAGTTTATGAGTGTTTTAAAAGTTATATTTTTGATATATAATATTCTGTTTTTAACTTTTTATAATATAAAATTAAAAACATATGATTATATTGTTTTATATTATTAAATATAGATCTTCTATTATTTTTTGTTTATAACTTCAAATATTTCAGGATTGATTCTGATCCTACCCCACAATTGGATATAAAAATTATGTCGTCAATCTGACATTGATCCTTGTGACACGGTGCCTTCAGAGGTTGGCATGAGTAGCCTCCTTTCTTGGGGTCAGTTCATCATCTTTTAATCTCCTCGTGGGTTGTACGCTTGACACAATAAATCTTCTAATTTTTTAGGTATAACCTTCTCATATGGATCAGTACGTCTAAGCTTTCACATGACAATACTTTTAATACACATGACAATACTTTTAACAACTTTATGTACATCAGTACATGATACCAGACTAAGACAACAAAATTGTTTGGCTTTTCTAGAAACATCTTTTTATATTTTAAAACATTTTATAAATTGTTATTATAACATTTTAACATTTTTATCATCACCATTTTGAAAATTTAAATCATTTTCCAACTTTTAAAGTTATACATAAATATTTAATTAAGCTCTTTCAAAATATATATAAACTATTTAATAAAAGTATATAATTTATTCCTGAAAATTAGTATAGATTTCTTTAAATTTTTAAAACACCTTCTTACATCCACATCAATTTCCTAACTACCTAGTATATCATTCTAAACATATTTATAATAATATTTTTAAGTCTTTAAAACCAATATATATATATATATATATATATATATATATATTATATTATATATATTATACTTAAACTAATATATATATATATATATATATATATATATATATGTCGAAATAATTTACTAAAATATTAGCATCCATTCCTGAAAATTTGTAAATTATTCATAAATATTAATAAACATTTCCTATATAGCATGGCCCAAAAGAGAACGTACTATCATGTAGATAGCTCAAAAAAAGAAGGTAATGAATTTTTAGGAGAAGGATAGACTAGTGAATTCAAAGCATTAATATTAGAAGAAGTCTTTTTCTATTGTCTACTGAATTCAAAGCATTAATTTGGGTCATGAAATGTATGAATGTCTTTCAGCAACACGAGGTGGTTTTCGCAACAGATTGCTTCGAGTTAACAAAGATGGTGTCAGAGCCGCGTGAGTGGTTAGCCTTCTCAATTCATCTAGAAGAATTTAAAAACTGCAAGGAGTACTTTGACAAGTTTGAAATCGTAAATGTCTCATGCATATAAAATACGAAGATAGATAAGTTGGCACGATGTGCTCGCGTTCAAACGCTTCATGTAATTCATGTAGATGTGGTATCACCTCTTTGACTACCAGGTTTTTGATGGAACCTTTTATTGTTGACAAAAAAAACATTATCTAAATATTTAGAAACATCTTGTTACATTCCAAAATATTTATTAAATGTTTAGTAACATTGCAACATATATTTAGTAACCTTTTTAAGCTTTTAAAATGACTTTGATGTATGTCGAAACTATTTTTAAAATATTTATTAAATTTTTAGAAAACTTTTCGTGAAAGTTTGTAAATTGTTCATAAATATTTAGAAACATCTTCTTACATTTTGAAAATAAATATCTAGTAAACTATTCCAACATATTTATAGTCACATTTATAAACATTTAAAACCAATTTATGTATGCCAAAATTATTATTAAATGTTTAGTAAAATTTTGAAAAAAAATTTCTGAAGATTTTAAATTATTCCTATAAATTAGTAAACATTTTCTACATATTTAGAAATACGTTCTTACATTCGAAATATTTTTAAAAACTTATTAAATATTTAGTAAACCATTCCAAAACATATTTAGAATCACATTTCTAAACAAGTAGAATTGTTTTGAAAATAAATAGGTTTAGACTGAGCTCCTTACATATTTAGTATATCATTCTAACATATTTATAATTATTTTTTAAGTTTTTCAAACCACTTTTTTATGCCTCAACTATTTCTTAATGTTTACTAAACTAGTAAACCAACAAAAAGAGAAAAGAAAAAGTAAAGAGAACTGTAGACTAATAAATTGTCCTTATCTGCATAATAAGTTCGGTGTAGCTGCCATTGAATTACCCTGCGTCTCCTGTGGGTTCCCCTGTGGCCTGTACTCTGTTTTCTATCATTTTCTTTATAATTTTGTAAAGAAAAATGTAATGAAACAATGGGCCCAAAAGACAAAAAAACAAAAAATCTTTTTTTTCGGACACACCATCTTTGAATCTTCACTATAAGCTTTTTCTCATATTCAACAATTTGTAAAACGAAGACTTCTTTAGTCTTTTTTACCCCATTTAATACTCGTCAACTACACACACACACAAACACACATATGCAACTGTGTTTATATAGAGCTCTAGTTACTCTTCAACTTGGAAGTAGTAGAAGAAGATAGAGAGAGAAAAAGAAGACGACTTTTTTATTCTTTGATAACGAGTTTTCTTGTTCTTGGTGTTAATTCTCTGCAATTCTTGAGGTACGTGGGATATTCTGATTATTAGATTATCTTCTGATCACTGAAGATTAAAAAATTCATAAAGTTTACATCTTGCTTTTGGCTCTTGTGTTTGGATTTTCTGAATAATTTCAGATGCTCTAATGTGTTTGTTGAAATGTCTGAATGAGAATTGGGTTGGTGATGATATCAATGACCTCAGTAAGTAACTAATATAGTAGTGACAGTTGTTGGTTGGTTGCTTGATTACTTTACAGAAAGATTCGTTTGTCAACGTTTGATACTGATCTGATTTGGTCTGTATGCGACCTGCGTGCAGGGGCTTTGTAAATTGAGTTTCTTGAAGCTACAAGTTGAAGAATCCTGTCTTTTTATATTGTTGTTTATATCAGGAGATGGGGCTTTCTTTTTCACTGCTCTTATCTGCTTGGAAAGAAGTCTTCACGAACCAGTTCTTTAGTTTGAAGAACCCTGTTCACGAAACCAGATCCTTCAGCTTCAAATTCAAAGACGGAGGCTTGACATCAAGAACCAACAGTTTCAAAAGTGAGACGCCGGAAAACTCTCCTAAGACCGGTATGGAGAGGTCCTTGAGCTTCAACAGCTGGGAGTTTGTAACAGAAACCAAGGCTGAACCGACGAACCTGGAAGGTGATCAGATTCTCGACGCGAAGAAGCCCGCTCGTAGCAGTTTGAATGGAAGAACCTGCGAGAGAATCCAAATAACAAAACCAACGATTGTTCCCCCTAAGCCTTTTGTGTTCTTCTCCCCAAGACCGGTCACTGAGCTTGACGCAGCTGCAACCACGGTACAGAAGGTGTACAAGAGTTACCGGACAAGAAGAAACCTAGCAGATTGCGCGGTTGTGGTTGAGGAACTCTGGTGAGTTGCTTGATGATCTTCCATCGTTCTCTCTGCTTTGTTAGTAATGTGGTTCAAGCTTTTGACACTAATCCCCATTACTTTTTCGAACGTTTTCTTAGGTGGAAGACTCTGGATGCTGCAGCTCTGAATTTGAGCTCGGTTTCCTTTTTCGAAGAAGAGAAACATGAAACCGCTATTTCCAAATGGGCACGAGCTAGAACGCGAGCTGCTAAGGTCTGACATCATTTTCACAAGTTGTTTCACATGTTGAGATCATATCTTTCTTTAGAATGAAACTGATACGAATCTTCTTTTGTTTGACATTTAGGTTGGCAAAGGCTTGTCAAAAGATGAAAAAGCTCAGAAGTTAGCTCTTCAGCATTGGCTTGAAGCTGTAATTCTCGATAAATTGCTCTGGACATTGAAAATATCTTCCTGCTTTGTTGATTTAATCTAAGTTGTGTCTTTTCCGCATTTACAGATTGACCCACGACATCGTTATGGCCACAACTTGCACTTCTATTACGATGTCTGGTCAGCAAGCATGAGCGCACAACCATTCTTCTACTGGTCAGTCCCATCTCCATCTATGTCTCTTTCTGTTGTTATGAATCTGTTTCTAAACTCTGTTTCCTCTTCTTTAAACTTAAGGTTGGACATTGGCGACGGAAAAGATGTAAATCTTGAACACCATCCAAGAAGTGTTCTGCAAAAGCAGTGTATTAAGTATCTTGGACCAGTAAGTAAATCTTGAACAGCATCCAAGAATCGTTCTGCAAAAATGTAGTCAAGCATTCGTACCTTTATCTAACTCATAAACGTTTGTGTTCCCTAACTTGCAGATGGAGAGAGAAGCATATGAAGTGATAGTAGAAGATGGGAGACTAATGTATAAACATAGCATGACCCTGATCAATTCAACAGAGGAATCCAAGTCGATTTTCGTTCTTAGCACCACTAGAACTTTATACGTAGGGCAGAAGAAGAAAGGAACTTTCCAACACTCTAGTTTCTTATCTGGAGGCGCCACAACAGCTGCTGGAAGACTGGTTGCCCGCGATGGGATCCTCGAGGTAATTTCCCGTGTGTTCCAATTTAGTTTCTTTTCCCAGTTTGAATCTCATATATCCCCTTTATGTTGAGGAGGTAATAAAGATCTTAAACACACTTTTCTTCTTAGGCTATATGGCCATACAGTGGACACTACCTCCCAACAGAAGACAACTTCAAAGAATTCATAAGTTTCCTAGAAGAGAACAATGTTGATCTCACCAATGTTAAGGTAAGGACATAAACTTTATTGTCGCATAAATGCTAAATCTGAAGAAGGATCTGTATTAACTAATCTAAATCTGAATGAAGAGGTGCGCTGTGAATGAGGAATATTCATCATTCAAATACGAAGAAGAAACAAAAGACGAGGAAGCAGAGAATAAACCTGCAGAAACCATCATTACAGAGGACAAAGAAGAAGAGAAAGATAGAGAAAGACCGGTGTTCGAGCTGTCAAAGAGGCTATCTTGCAAATGGACAAGTGGAGTTGGTCCAAGAATTGGGTGTGTTAGAGATTATCCCATGGAGCTGCAGTCACAAGCGTTCGAACAAGTCAGCTTGTCTCCTCGGATTTCGCCTGCTTCTGCATGTTTCCCCTCACCATATGGTCCAATTCCTTCACCAAGGCCAAGTCCTAGAGTAAGGGTCTCTCCACGCTTAGCATACATGGGAATCCCAAGCCCTAGAGTTGAAGTAAACTGTTAGGCGTTTGCTGTTAACTAAATTCACCAAGAACCGTGCCTGATGACTTTTAAGCTAGTAAGGTGTGAGAAAAGGCTTTGTTACTTCTCTCATCTTTTGTTCTTTGATTCATGTCACATAAAGTTTTTATATCTTTAAGCTCCCTTTTGGTATTTTTGTCTCTCCTTTTTTTAGTGGAGTGTTGATTGAATGCACAAGGCTGTAAATTCAAGTTCTAATTAATACTCCGTCTATTTCAAAAATAATGTCATTTTAAAAAATTTCACACATGTTAAGAAATTAATTAAAAACTTTATTTTATCCTTTGTGCATATACTAAATATATTTCTCTATCTAATTAGTACATTAAAACAATATGGTTAAAAATGAATTTTTGTTTAAAATTCTACATTGGAAATATAAAATGTCACTTTTTATAAAATGGAGAAAATAGAACCTTGAATAATCTTTAATTTGAAAATTTTGATCATTGATTATTTCAATACGTTAATTCAGTTGTTGATTAAATAACATAATGTTACATAATATCCATCTTTTTTGTTAGAATATTAATTATTAACAAAAGATAACGTGAAAGAGTTCCAACAACATAATTCTCCTATATTCAGTAATACATCCACGAATTGACTTGGACTTTTCATTGGCCTTTGTGGTTTCTTTAATTTTTTCATTGAAGACTCGCTCAAAACAAATCTTTTTTGTATCATTTAGATTAGCAGTGTAGGACACTTTTAAGTTTTGTATTACAAAACACACACTTGCTAAGAATTAGACACTTCGGATCTGTGAAAAAATGAAATTACCCTCATTCATTTTATTTGTGGTAAAAACTGATTTACCGTTTTTTTATGGTTTAATAATCAAAGTTGCAGTTCCTCAAAAAAACAATGTCATTTTTTCTCTCTTGTTCCGCATTTGTTTTTTTTCGAGAACTCTAATGTTTTGCCGACGCCGAGGAGCGCCGGTGCCGGAGAAGAATCGCGTGGCCGTCGATGAAGGTGAGTGAAGAACTAAGTAATTTTTATAAGTTTAGGAGGTCCTACGTTTGTTGTTCCGTATTCCAATTTCTAGGTTTCCTGTATTTTCCGAAACCGCAGAGGACGGTGGTAGTAATGACTGTGGTGTTGCGTCGAAGCTGAAGACCAACCGCCGTCGGTGAACCCAGATGGCCGAGAGAGATGACGCTACTTCTCTTCAAGGTACGCTTAAGAATCGAGTCTTGATTTTAGGTAGGGAGGATTTCAGAAATTGAAACTGTGGAGAAATGTTTTTTTTATAATTTGCAGGTGACGAAGGTTTTGTTGACGAAGGTCTTCCTTTGAGGCTTTATGCCACTGATAGATTTTCCAGCAATTGGTTGAATGTCTATACGAAAGTAGAGAATCAGGGTTTGGGAGGCTTTTTGACATCCCAATAAGTAGGTGTGCTATTTCCTGCAAATTAATCAATGCGCTGCTGACCAGACAACTGTTATCCAAAGACAGGTATGTCTTGTGGACAGTGTTTGGTGGACACCCCCTTAGGTTCTCTCTTAGAGAGTTTTGTGAAGTCACGGGTCTTGATTGCGGGCAGTTTCCGGATGACTATGATCCTGAGTACCAACTCCCCAATGACCGTATGGATAGCAGTTTGTGGACACGGTTGTTTGGTGTTAATAGGAAAGTAACATTAGGTGATATGGAGGATATGCTGGTAAATGAGAGAGGGATGTCTAGTTGGAGAAAGTTGAGATTAACTCTCATTTTGTTGGTTGATGGGGTATTAATTGCAAGGACTCAAGTTTCATATCCCACACCCCAATATGTTGTTTTACTGGAAGATGTGGATGCCTTTTTACGGTTCTCATGGGGGAGGGAATCATTTCTACGGACGATTGCGTCGATGAAACCATGTAGAAAAGTGATGGGTAAATGCGAAGATCCGGTAGGCCAGTACCGCAACTTGCTTCAACAGATTACTTTCAGCCTAAAAGGGTTTCCTCTGGCCCTACAACTTGTTGCGTACCGTGCAATTCCTAGCCTCTTGGAGAAAGTTGTTGGGGGAACTTCTAGGAAGACCTATTTACAGCACCATGTTGTGAAGATCCCTAGACTCTCCGATCTAACACTCAGCGACATACTTGAAGTAGAAAATGATCCTGCGGTATGTGGTGAATAATGTTTAATAGGAAACTGAAATTTTGTGGTTATTGATAATACTGATATTTTGTGTTTACAATGCAGCTTGTGGTTATACACCTTATTGACGTTGACAAACCTTAGTTGAAGGGTGCGCAAAATGGGATGATGAGATTCACGATAGGAAGGTGGAATACCTCGAGAATCGATAGAGGAAGGACACAAGTTCAAGAAGTGTAAATGGCCAGGTGGGGATAGGTCATTCCTGAGTGTTGTCCAAAAGGCTGTCTCCGTTATACTTGGTCACAAAAGACCTGTTGTGAGCTGAAGAGAACAAGGTGAAGCAAGTAGCTCTAGGCGTTTGTCAAAACGTAAGCGAGGAGAAGGAGCTGATACTGAGATGGAGAGTGAGGATGAAGGAGAAAACAGAAACCTACGTGAGGAGGTTGATAACTTGAAAGATATTGTTAAGAAGATGTGTGACCGGATTGAGTTACTTGAGAGGAAATTGCGTTTCAGAGGAAGTAGCAGTTGGCCTGTTGGAAGTGGGAGTAGACTTAAGAGGAGACGTATGACAAAGTCAAGTAAAGAAGGTGTGACTTTGAAGCCTGCTGAACAATTGTTATCTGAAGAGAATGAAGGAGGAACATGAGATGCTGATGATGTGGGAGAGGTAAGTGTTTTAACAATATTGTAAGTTGTTTTTGTTTGTTTTTTGTATTTGGGTTTTGTTTGTTTGAAGATGATAAAATTTGATTCTAGGAAAATACAATGGACGATAATGTTGAGCAAACGTTTATGGATGAGCGTGCCCCTATTTTTGAGAAAAAATGGTATGACGATGATCTGAATGTGGTCAGTGACCACGTGGACATGCATGTTGAAAAAGGAGCTGCGGACACCACAACTGGTAGGGATGCTGTCATCTGACATCGAATCCATTGTTAGGGATATTGCCGATAAATATGCGGGGGATTGTGATTGTGTTGAGAAGACTGAAGTGGTTAGTGGTGGTGATTGTAGTAGCCATGTGGGCAAGGGTAATGTTAATTTTGACCCTGTGGACGAGACAACAATAATCGTTTACCATGTTTCTGGTGGTATGCCTAGTGAAGCAAATGTTGATAGCAAGGTTTGTTAATTTTTTTGATGGGAGTGGTTAGTTTAGCAATTCAATATTTTGGAAAATTAATTATGTAATACATATGTGTTATTGCAGGGTGTGACAATGAAAATAGAGTTAGATGAAACTATCAGTGTCGACGATTTGTTGAGTGAAGAAGACGGCAAGGTTGCTGATGCATTGAATGACGCGGTTGGTGATGAACATCTACCAATTGATGAATTGGTAGCTGATCATGTGGTCGACGATCATGAAGTCAACGACCATGTGGACGTTAACCATGTGGTCACTGACAATGCAGTGAACGACCATATCTGTCCCCCTGCTGAAGAGGCTGAAGGCTTGGTAAGCGGAGACCATGGCAGTCCTGAAATTGATGCTACTGTAGGAAAAAAGAAAGATAACGGTGATGGAGAAAAGGAGGGTGTGGTCAGCAGTAAAGTAGGAAGGGAAAATTTTCCAAGTGAAGAGGAACTCTGTGTAGAAAGGGAAAATGATGACATGGACTGTGATGAGGTCGAGAAAAGTGATAAGATGGAGAGTAGTGATAAGATGAAATGCGATGAGGTGGAGAAAGTGAAGTGTGTGATGAGGTTGAGAATAGTGATAACGATGAGAGAAGCAAAGGCGTTGAGTTGCCGGATATTGAGAATGAGGGAGAGGGAGATGAGGTAATTGTGTCATATTATGATACTTGTGATTGTTTATAGTTAATTGTGTCATATTATTATACTTAAAATGTGTGGGTACATGCAGGATACCAATGATCAAGAAGTCAGTGAAAAGAGGATTTAAAACTATTGGCAATGGTGGTATATGAGGTTGGTTTTTTTTTGGCTTGTTGTATTTGTTGTACAAAAGACAGATTGTGTTATGTCTGTGATCGAACTTGTTGAATACATGACACAGACCAAGAGTTACAACTGAAGTAGGATGTGATAGCACAAGTGATGATTCTGCAATTTGTGTAAGCGACTCATCTCCGGCTACAGCAAGACGTAGGCACAAACCGTCAGATGCAGAGGTTTTGCTTGGCGAATATCTGAAACGATGGGCGGAGGAGAAACCAATTGCATTAGAACCTACAGTTGCTGATTATGACTTTGGTTTTTTCAACGGAAATTGGGAGGCTTGAAGAGAGTGTAAGTTTATTAGATACATGGCCCTTTTTTTTAATAGATGTTTTTTTTACTGATTTGTGGATATTTATTAGGCGCCACTTGACCGAAATAGGGTTTGAATTTGACAACAAATTCCTCCTAGACCTAGCTGAGCCTCAAGAATGGATGTCATCTCTGGTATATCCTTAGTATTGTTTGTTATTGGAGATCTGTTATGTTATAAATAATAATTTGGAATGTTTATGCAGCACTTGGAAGTTTTAATGGCTTTTTTTGGTAAGCGGCATGGTCGAGTGCTTGAGTTGAAACGTGCATCATTTGCGTCTCCTTGGTTAATCAGCCATCTACAGAGAAGCACCGTTCTTTCTATGCATCGAAAAACAAGTCTCGTGTAGGGTGTGCTGAGAAGATTAGGGTGTTTGTCCATATTTCTGGGAAGACGTAGATGACTGATGTTGATACTGTTTACTACCCCATGAACTGGGGTGGGATTGGCCATCAACCTTGAGATGCAGGATGTTGATATATTGGACCCATTGTCTCGTTTGAACCGCCACAATGAGGTGGTGGAGTTTATGAAGCTCGTGATTGAGATGCTGCTGTACATTGTCCGCAAGCGGTGTCCACGAGTGTATACTGAGAACAGGACATTTAGACCTTTCATGTGGAGGCGGTCAAGTGAGTACTAAAAAAATCAGAGGACTGGAGATTTTGGGCAAGTTTCAATAAAATTTATGGAGGTGCATGCGAATGGAGACCCATCTCCTGGAATGGCAGGACTGATTGATGACTTGGTGGACAGCTTTAGGAAACAATATGCGATGGATATTTACCGAGAGTGGATTGTCCCTTTATATTATCATGTTTAGGTGTGTGTTTTGTTAAGTATTTGTGTATGAACATATCGAAACTATAAACTTCTCTTCTGTGTTGTGGGGGCGTGGACATTATGTAGTATTTTGTTGTGTGCCTGACATAAGAAAGAGATTTTTTTATGGCAATGGAGGGGGTGCAAATCATTCATATGGAGGTGACCACAATACATTATGTTCGCCTATGGATGTCCATGTTTTTTGTACAGTAGGGTGATTGAGTGAGCATTTAGTCAGATTCCTAAAAATGTGCGTCTATGGGGATACCCATTTGGAGGTGAAATTTAGTAAAGAATAAATAAAAATTAGCTCGAAGCAGAAGTTTGTCATATCCAAAATTTTATGTCCATAAACAAGTGACCACATGGTCGGTGAATGTTGTGGATGGAGTATGAGAAATGTGAGAATAAGTTTTCAAATGCCTTGTTTTGCCTAATTTCAGAATAGTGATAGCAAAAATAATCACTTTAGAGTTTGGCTTAGGTTAGGGCTACCAAAAAATCAAAAAACACCTAAAAAAAACTCCACACCTCCATTGTCTAGGCAATATTAGATATGTTAAACATTAAATAAACTTCTGTCCTCCCCATGAAATGGGGTTGGTGCAGATTGTCCTTTTGTGTCCTCCCTGACCGCAACGCCCACACTTGTTAGGGGCTGTTTTTTGCTTCTTTGTCATCTGACCAAAAAAACACCAAATTGGGAACACATTAGTAGATGAAGTGAATGTTGCAAAGTAAGTGAGGGAAAAAGATAACCGAGATTTCATCTTAACTTCACCAATAGATGGGATACGTGATTCTTTTGGCCTACCAGAAGGGTGTCGGGTCCTTGGTGGCATAAGCTTCAAGTCCGTTACAATGATGGGCAACTCAACCTCAGTAGCCTTCTCTTCCGGGTTAATGACACATGTGTATGTCTCTGACCAAGTCTTCTGTTTGTAGCAGTCACCAAGCAAGGAGTCACAAGGAAAGAGCAAATGTGTCGACAAAAAGCATAGCATTGCCGCATGGTATTTTGTATTGTTGGTAAGTCCTGCATGTACATTTTTTCATGTCGACGTGGACGTGATGTCCCTGCCCAAAAACACCGACAACTTCAGCACTCCAGCTAGAGACAAAGTTTATCTTGCTGTCCTTTGTGAGATTCATGTTTGTGTTGAGAATTTTCTCAACTTGAGGTGTGATAAGGCCTCTGCATGCCACTGATTTCTTCCTCCTTCCTGCAAACCATCTTGTCATCACGCGTTGTATGAATTTGAGGAGCTCCAAAATGGGTGACGACCTAGACTGCAGAAGTGACTTGTTCAGATGTTCAGCTATATTGTTGGTCATCAAGTTGTACCGCTCCCCGGGAAAATACGCACGAGACCAATGTGCAATCCCAATAGTTTGCAAGTATTTTGCACATTCAGCGTTAGAAGATTGATCTTGTTAAATACCTTTGTGAATCCTCCTACCGTGAAGGCATATGCAGCTTTCCCCACGAGTTTGGCAAGCCCTTTGCTCTTAAACCTAGCAACCACATTTCTCATGACATGGACAATGCATGCTCCATGGTGTGCAAGAGGATATACTCTCTTTTTGGCTGTGTAAATTGACTTGTGCTTATCTGATATGATTGTTAGGTTTGTGCTGTCCGCCAAAATACGCTCAACGTTTTGCAAAAACCAAGTCCACGATTCATCATTCTCACTTTCCACGACACCAAAAGCTAGGGGAAAAACCGAAAATTAGCATCTTGGACACTAGCAGCCAAGAGTGTGCCCTTAAACTTACCGGAGAGATGTGTCCGTCAATTATCAACACATGCCGTATCTTGCGGAATCCTTGGATAGACACTTCAAATGACAGAAACAATTATAGAAACCTATCCAACCCATTATCGTCGGTTTCTGTTTCTACATCTGCATTATTCCCGGGATTGGCAAGCTTGAGCATGTGAAGATACTCAGGCAACTTCATGTAGGAGTCATCATCGGCCCCATGGAGACTTAAAACAGCAATTTCTTTCGTCCGGTAACACTTCATGTAGGAGGCTGAAACATACAAATCCTCTAAGACGAGTTGTTGTAGCTCTGCCGTCTTAGGTCCAGTGATAGGGTCCCCATATTTTGTCTTGTAAACAACTGCTATTACACGAGATGAAGCATTCAGTCGGTAGTTGCCATGCGTCTCGATGTTGCATGTATGCTGAAGATGGGCTTTTCGTATCTCATAGTAGCCACAACCCCGTATCTCATGTGCATTGATCAACAAAGTGCTTTTTCTTAGTCCTGGTCTGCTTAAAATATAACCTGTTTTGATGGCATAAATGGCTAGAGGAATCTTGCAATCCTCTTTGGACGCGTAAGCCTTGCCAAGGTTGACATCGTCGTCCGCTTCATTGATGTCCAAGTCTGGAATCTCAGGAACGTGGTACTTGGTCTCGTCGAAAAGTGGAGGAATATCAAATTCCTCGTCATCAACCTCGTAGAGCTGTCGCTTCTGGGGATTACCACTGGGATCTGACCATGTGGATTGATTTTGTGAAGCGGAGATGTCTGTCCAGGTGTATTTGTCAGAAAGATGGAAGACTTGTGGTCAATGGCATACCCTGGATGTCCAAGTGATCAGCGATGCTGCTTGTACAACCCCGTTCATGTCCACGATCCTGAGACATACAAGCCTGACCACATGGACTTGTCCATGAAGTCTCCATAGTATGGGGACAAGGGTTCTGGGGACAAGGGTTCTTTGGATAAGGGTTATGTGGACAAGGGTTTTTATGATTCTATTCGGGGGTCTTCTCATCTTTAGAAACACCAATCTGAACCATATGGTCGAAAGCATCATTGGTGCTGCAGAAAATTTGATGTGAAACCTTAGGGACAGCATATGGTTTATCAATTCAGAAGACAATCTCCGCAGCGTTTGACACACCATAGTCATTGTCCACAAGGAAAGCCCAGAACTCTGTGTTATAAGCAGACGGGGGGATGTCTACGTTGTTGATTGCAGTAGATTGGTCGTCGTCTAAAGATATTTCTTCCCCACAATTGCTAACCCAAAAGTCTATTTTTGGGGTATCCACACTCCTGAGTTTTTCCTTCTGAATCTCAAGCTCTGATATGAAATCATCGTCATCTAAAAACAGAGTATGAGTCTTGGACCCCGCGCTTGCGATGTAGTCATTACCGTCGACAATAAAACCCTGCAACGTGCCAGAACCGCATCCTTACTCTGAAATACATCGTTTTCTCTTCGCTGGAGTAGGTGTTATGAAGCCAACGACGGAGTCTTCAACAACAGTAACAATACTGTGTTTCTGCGTGCTAGAGAAGTTGGCAAAAAGGTTCATGGATTTGTTAACTTGGAAATGTCTAAAAAAATAAAAACACCAGCGTCGTTTGTGAGAAACACAGGTGGAGTAGTGAGGCCAGTAGCTAGCTCTTTCGAATTAGGAGGCCAGTAACTTAGAGAAAAAAGAGAGAGAGAGAGAGTTGAGGCAGAGTTTTTGGAAACAACTCCTGAAGAACAGTTTTCTTCAGATCCTTCAGTCGAATACCAGCTCGAATTGCAACAAGCCTTGTCATCTAGGTTTTGTCAACAGAGAAATCTCATTTGCCCTCCTTAGAACATGACTATTCACCACATATGACCATACAATGGTCTTCTTCACACAGATTGTCTGCAAGAACTTCCATGGAAACACTTTCGAATTTGGAAACCCAACCACCGAACATGAAACGCATTAATGCGCATTAAAATCGCGACAAGGCAAGAGATAATCACAGCCGCATAATGTATTAACGGCAAAGATTGAAGATTTTGCACCGATTTTGGTGCCAAAAAGGGAAAAGAGAGAGAGGGTCATAATGGTCTTTTTGCATCACCTAAAACCTTAAAAAGTGTCTCTTATTTGAAGAGTGCTCTTTCTTGTAAAGCAAACCTTAAAAGGTGTATGAGAGTGTAATTATCTCTTTAAACTATTATGAGATTCAATTTGGTGTCAATCGATGTTTTGAAAATTGGACTGGACATCGTTCGGATATTGATGTTGTCAGGCCGGACCAACCAATCTAACTGAGTTTTCATTATATACATAGTTAAAAAAGATATGGTAGATCCCAAATCACTATTGAGAATAATAATGAGACATCATATGAGAAGCTCTTTTTTGGAAGAATTTTACTCTACTGTATCCCTTAAAAATCTATGTACATCTTAGTTGTTCAACGAAATGTGCAAATACGTAATTGTCCTAATTAAAAATTAAATAAGAAAAATAAAAAATGATGCAAACGCAGTCTTGGGAAGAAACAAAACGCCGCGACGCTCTCCTCCTCTCTGTCTCGACTCGAGTTCATTTCTGCCGGCAGCATTCTCGACTTTTCGACCCATTTTTCCGCTGGCGAGCTCTGAATCACCATCGTTTATTCGACCGTGGACTGGAGCGAGCTTCAAAATCCAGGTATGTTCTCCGAATAGTAGATTTAGAGTTGATTTTACTCCAAATTGCAAATAAGGGATTGAATTGGATTTGATTACTCACATTGAGTTTTTAACTGTGTTTTATGGGTCGATTAGGACTATTCCTTGGTAATGAACGTATTGCAGTAGCGAACCATAAGTAGATTATAATGAATTGAACCCGAAGTCATCCAATTTGGATTTCAGCGATAATATAACTGGTAAAACTAGTATTAATGGTAAAACTAGTATAACTGACAAATGTAGGATAACTAGTAAAACTGGTATAACTAAATAATTGTGTAAATCACCCAACTTGATAGAATTGGTATAACTGTGTTCAGTAACTAGTATTATTGATTGAGTTTTTGTTCTGTTTTGATAGGATACAGTGAACAACAATGTCAACACACATATCAATGCGAAGGTCTCATGTATAGATCAATGTTGAAGTCATCAATGGAGGAGATAACTTTATTGTGACGGAGGTAAATACTTTTGAGCTTGAGTATAATGTCTTTGGGTGATGGGAAGTCTTATTCGGTGAACTTACTCTCAAGACGTTGCAGTTGCATGTTCAAAAAACTTCACAAATAAATGGTACAAAATGTGTATTAATTAAAAAATACGAAATTATATCATATTGGTTTGTTATTTGGGAATCTTCACAACATACTCCTTATAGTTTTAAGGTAACTTTGTAAATTATAACCAGCTTAGGATGAAAAGTTTACAAAAGTATAGTTTTACAATCTATTAATGCATAAAACACTTAGCCTAATATGTTAATCTAATTAAATAAACTGTAAAACTACAAAAAACAATTTTAAACTTGAGTAATACTAATTAAAATGGAAAATATCCAAAGTAAAACAATTTGAAATTCTAGTACAACTAGTATCTTGCGGACAACTATGTGCAAAAAAAAGCGCCAAAAATTCAAAAATTTGGACGATATTGTTGGCGGATTCCATCCAAAATTCGAACTTTTCTCCCAATTTTTTTAAGATCCCTTCTCTCTCATTTCCCTTTGCACTTTTCTTTTTTCCTCGTTCATTTCAATCTGCATTTTTCTTTCTTCCTCTTCCTCGTTTCACTTTTCACGATCCCCCGTCGATTTTGGGTAAGTAAGTGACAGTTACTAGATTTTGATTTCAACATATTTTTACTAGTAATACCAGTATTACGAAATTAAAAAAAAAATCAACATAGTTTTACTAGTAATACCACTATTACGAATTTAAAAACAAATAAAAAAACATAGTTTTACTAGTAATACCAATATTACGAATTTAAAAATCTCAACATAGTTTTAGTAGTAATACCAATATTACGAATTTAAAAATAAATAAAATCAATACAGTCTTACTGGTAATACCAGTATTACAAATAAAAATCAACAAAGTTTTACTAGTGATACCAATATTACAAATTTAAAAACAAATAAAATCAACATAGTTTTACTAATAATACTCGTATTACAAATAAAAATCAATAAAATTTTATTAGTAATACCAGTATTACGAATGTAAAAGCAAATAAAAAAACAACATAGATTTACTAGTAATACCAGTATTACAAATCAAAATCAACAAAGTTTCACGAGCTAACACCGAATCAAAAGTAACAACAATCACAGAAATATAGTTCATTCATTATATTTCCTGGCCTTTGTCATAGGCCCTCTCGGGTTCTCCTCTATTATATTCCAGTACCTTTATCACCCTTCTTTCTCTTCTTCTTCAAGGTCTGTACGTCAGAATTCTAAAACGCATTGTCTTCAAAATCAACAACATGCTCCATATGATCTGCATCTGCTACTTCTTCCACCACCACCTGCAATCGAATACATTTACACGTACTATTACAAAATGTGACTTTCTCAAAGGACTTGCAGATTTTACCTCTTCCGTCACAATCTCGCTGCCTTCTTTCTCGGTTTTACCTTGCTTCTTCACATAAGCTTCGAATGCAGTTGTGTTCTCCTCCGAATCCTACAAAAAACACGTTTGAACTTACATAATCAGACTATAGGGTGAAACATTCTAAACTTTTTTAGCAGGGATGGTATTACACAACCCCCCCCCTTTTTTTTTCACAAATGGTAAGTTTTAGAAGGATTACCATATATAACACAAATTTTTTTACTAGTTATACCAGTATAACTTACTTAAACCCGGAAAATCAAAAACGAATCCAAAGCCCAATTCTGACGACAATAGGTATAACTAAGGTTACGGCTACATCAACTACCTAGTTCCCAAATGAATGCAAACGAGATCTCAATCCAAACCTAGAAATTCAACTACGGCTACAAACAATTCCGTCGAGTTCAACTACATTCCATCGAGTTTTCAAACAAATCCAAACCCGAAAAATTCAACTACATTCCCTCGAGTTAAACTACTTACCGTTGCGTTGATGCCTTCGCTTACGGTTCAGCTGCTACTTCTGTCGTCATTATATCTTTGTTCGGAATTCGTCACGTCTTCCTCAACAATCCCAAGCGGTTCGGCTGCTGCTTCTACCTCTACACTCAAACGAGAAGACGAAGCATTTGCATCCTTTGCCCAACTCCATCGTGTTTTTGGTTGCATTCTCTCTTTTCTGCAACAATAACGAAAGTTAAAAGAAAAGTGCATCACCGAGTCTCCAATTTGGTACATGTATTCATAAATTAACCGAAATTGACATACCTCACACGAAATCTTCTAGATATTCTTCTACTTATACCTATTTTCGCGAAATCACAAGATAGTTGGAGAGTCGAGTGATCGACTGAGGTCTCAATTGAGCAAGAGAATAGAGTCGAGTCAGAAGCATTCACTAAACAGAAGCATTTGTGATGATGTCTCCATAATGTCTCCATTATTATTACGGTGTGCTTTTCGGATTTTATTTTTAGATAAAGGAGCATGTGTGATGATGTCTCCATAATGTCTAAAGTTATTCTATATAAACAGAAGCATTCACTTGTTCTAATACATACAATATACATATTTGTACTCTCCTTCTAAAGAAATAAATCATCATTTCTTGTGTATTTACGTCTCTCTCTTATCACCTTTGTTACATAAAGGTTATTGTCTTTTATATTTTTATGTGTTATCTATATACTATGTTAATTATATAACACATTATCAGAACACTCATTCTACTGTCACGATTTATTATTCTTAATTATTATTATTATCAAAACATATAATTATTACTTGATTATTTATACGATAACTACATACTTAAGCAGAGGTCAGACTTGAGTTTTATCTCTCTTCTCGCTCTCAATCTTTCAGAAACAGAAACTCAAGCATCTTCTGTTTTTTTTTGTGGTTTTCGATTCAATTAGGATTGATTTTCCGGCATTGTCCCGCCAGTTTCTTCCGACTTTATTCGGATCTTTAGTCTGATAGGTTTTTTTGTCTCTTTCTTTTATTGTTCTAATTTTCCATTGCTTTTTCATAGTATCCTGTTTGATCTTCCACTTAAAGGAGATTCAGTTTTTTGCTTCATCTATTGAAAACCTGTTAGATGGGCTTGAGAGAAGCCTCTTCTAAATGTGAAACTATAGCTTTGTTGCGAATTTCCTCTTTGATTTGGAGCAATTCAGTAGGATCATAGTTCTTTTTTTTGGGAAGGCGTTCTGATGAAGAATTTGTTCTGAATCTTTGGAAAATTCTCTTTGAGTCTTACTCTAGTGGTAAAAAGAGGCCTGGTCAGATCGCATCTGCTTGAATTTTGAGGAGGGAGTCTATTTTGCTGCATACAATCGGCCTAATTTGAAGCTTCGCAGCAGTTCTAGTGAATATTGATGTAACATCAGTCATCACTGGCGGTGGTGGAATTAGGGTCGAAAGATGATTCGGGTTACTATCATTTATTTATTTACCGCCTTAATATAGATGATTTGGTCATATAAGTTATTACAAAAGGAGGCTCAGCCACTTATATAAAATTTATATTTAAACTGGTTAATTATTACTGAACACATGTTAATTTTTTTAGATTAGTTTTTGCTTTATCGTTTTAGTCTAACCGGTCAAAAAAAAGTTTTAAAGTTGTATTTTATTTTTCATCGAGATATTAAACGGCTAATAAACATTATTTTACAATCTATAAATACATTTATCTTTTACTCATTTCATCATTCTCCAAAATCAGCTCCTACACAAATCATTTGTTTCATAAGAAAAATGTTTAAGCTAATTTTAGTTTTTGTAATAGGTTATATACTTGTTTATTTTTAAAGATAAGAAAACAAAATAAAGCAACTAGATCTAGGGTTTTGGAAACAATTAATTGACGTAATTTCATTTTTTTTTGCCATCACCAAAAGTTCTTGCTCTAGAGAAAAGTTCTTGCTTTTTGAATTTGCAGATTATGAATAAAATATTATAGAACACAATTTCTCTTTTTTGTAATTGCACTACTTATTTAGGCATCTCGAATATTTTAATAAAAATATCTATCTAGTAATGTTCTTTGGTATATTCTTAGAAAAGCAAATGACAAAAAATTAGGAAATGGGAGCAAATGATTTTATGTAATGATGATTTCATAACCTTTTTCAGGAATCAAAACGAAAGAAGAAATAGTGTTTTATAAAGATATGAGTCAAGTGTCTATGTTTAGAACTAGTTTTTCCCCGTCTCCCATCTTTCATCTTTTTTTTAATAGTTTAAAATCATGTTTAATGTCTCAATTTACTTTGGTTGATTTGATATTTATTTTGACAGACATTATGAATCAAAACGCTTTTATTATTCTTTTGAATAATTCTTCAGTTCACTTCGGAAACAACACAAGTTATGAACGCGTAGTTTGACCGTATCATTCATTCTGTGTGAATATGCGCTTGCAACTCGACTTTGTTTGTGCATTTCCAATTCGGTAATAATTTTTATTTTGTTTTAGATCTTCAATTTATGGGCCAAAATTTATACCTCCATAATGTGTATCATCTTCAGCAACCCACTAAATTCTTGAATATTGTTTGAAAAATAACATCCAATTTTATACTAATTTTATACTGCCTCTTGCTCTTGTTTATAAGAAATTTTATTAGATTGTTGAGTGTGTTAATTTGTGATTCTTGTAAAAACTCACTAGCATTTCTCTTTTTCCTTAATCACTATAAATCTTTTTGTTAATGGTTTTTAATAGACCCTTTAAGGCTTTAACTAGTTCAATTTGTAGCTATAAACATGGAGAGAGAGAGAATATTTTTTTAGTTTCCAAGTTTCTAAAACCATTTTAATTTTAATACACTCCGTATATGTATTATCTTATATAATGTACAAGAAAACCTGTATAAATTAATAATGTTTGGGACTATGATATTTTATTAATTTAAAAAATATTAATTTATCAAGAGACTAATTGAATGGAAAACTTTATTCAAGGCCAAAATATTTTTATTAATTTATCAAGTAATAATTTTTAGAGATTATATTATCGTAAGTTTTTTCTAAACAAAAGTTATGAAAGTCTGCTTCGTGTCACCTAAATTTTTAAAATCTGTCTTTTTAATTTTTAATGTATTTTTAATTTTTAAGATTCTTCTAATTCAAAATTTTTAGGGTTAATTAGGTGTATATTACTTTTAGATGGATTAATTATGTGAATATCATGTGTACATGCAAAATTAGTACAGTAACAAAATAAGAGAGCACAATGACTAGTTTACCCTTATTGATAAATGAATAAAAGCTGTAAAAAAAACTCGAAAAACAAACCTCAAGAGGACAAAATGAACAAGATGAAGGAATAAAGAAAATGCATAACTCACGCCTTACTGCCAGAAAACATACAATCTAAATACGAAAAATTTTGATATGATAGAGGTTTATCAAATGGATTTAGGGTTTTGGGAGAAACTTTTGGACATCCTATATAATCAACTTATTTGTCAGCATATTTCTGAAGAACAAAAAAAGTGAAGAAACAACAAATCAATTGTGAAGAAAACAAATACATGTGAAGAGAGGTTTGTAATATAATTTCTGTTTTTCTATTATTTTCCCAATTATTGTCAGCTATGTTATGTAATACAGCTGTGATATCTCCAACGTTTTTTTGTAGATGGAGAAAAGGACGACTATTGTTCTTCTGCGAGCACTACACAAAAACAGAGAATTAGCAACGAAAATTAACAACGAATCTGAATTGTTGCTAAATAGCAACTCCTTTACAACCAAGTTACAACGAAAATAAAAATCGTTGCTAACTCGACGTAAATGGAAACGAAAATAAGTCGTCGCAAATTCGACTCTAATTGCAACGATTTTACAACCTATTTACTACTGTAGCACAATTCATCCTAATTTCGATGGTAACTAACATCGGATTTACGACTAACGGTATTTGATTGTATTTAAAAACGAATTACAGACGACGCTGTACAAATTTTAAAAATTAGTATGCATGAACAAAAATTAACTTCCCACACGCGGAAAATAAAAAATATAGAAATAAATTTACCAACTGAATAGGGACGAAATCGTCGCTACTTGGTAGTAAGTTACCAACGAATTAGTGACTACCAGATTAGCATCGGATTAGCAACAATTTCGTCCTATTCCGTTGGCAAATGTAATCGTCGCTAATCCCTTGTAACGTACCCACGAAATAGCGACCAACACGTAGGGACGAATTAGTGACGAAATCGTTGCTAATTGGTAGTAAATTACCAACGAATTAGTGACTACCAGATTAGCAAGGGATTAGCGACGATTTCGTCCTTATTCCGTTGGCAATTTTAATCGTCGCTAATCCCTTGTAACCTACCCAAGAAATAGGGACCAACATGTAGGGACGAATTAGGGACTAAATCATCGCTAATCCCTTATAACGTACCCATGAAATAGTGACCAACATTTAGGGACGAATTAGGGACGATTTTGTCGCTAATTGGTTGTTATTTACCCAAAAAATAGCGACGGTTTTCATAAATGTGATTTAGCAACGAAGTAGCAACGATTGTCTTAAATAATTAACCTCTGCGACTTCCTCTTCCCTCTCTCGCCGGCAAATCTTCTCTCTCTCGCCGGTTGCTGTATCTCTCTCTCGCCGGCGGCGACTTCCTCTCACTCGACGGAAGCAAGGTCTTCTCTTCCTCCCACTTACTAGATCTATAGTTAGATTCGATTGACAATTTAGGTTGGTAATTTAGATTATGGTGGTAATTTAGATTAAGTTAGTAATTTAGATTATATTTAGGTTCGTATTTTATTTAGGTTGGTATGTTATTAGATTGGCAATTTAGGCTGGTATTTTATTTTAAAAATATAATTTTAACACAAATTAACTTTTTTAATAGGTTAGACTAAAGAAAAAAAGACAGGTTATCGTGATGAGATTGATATAGGGTGCTCCCATCGCCTCAAACTTAGCAGCTGCTTTGGAGCAAAGGAAACGGCGTAAAAGACAAGTGAGCGGGCAGACAAGCGGGTAGACATCCGGAGAGACGACTCAATCCACCGGAGAATCTTCGACCAATCTAAATGAAGAACCGTTACCATTTCCCAATGTAGATATTTTGTAAAAACAATTTATTTTATTTTTTCGATATCATAATTTTATAAAACAGAAAATTAAATTTGAAATTCATTACCTTTTTAAATTATAAATTTTTAATTGTATTATTTTAAAACTAAAAATTTATTTAATTATCATAATTGTTTTAACATTAATTGACGATTTTACAACCTATTTTTAACAACCATTTTGCAACCTATTTTTAGCAACGATTTTGCAACCAATATTTAGCAACGATTTCACAATCAATATTTCGCAACGATTTTGCAACCAATATTTAGCAACGATTTTGCAACCAATTTTTAGCAACGATTTTGCAACCAATTGTTAGCAACGATTTTGGGATGAAGTATTACTCGTCGCATATTACCGACGATTTACCGTCGTATATTTATTAACGACGACCAGTTAACGACGATTCGTATTTCGTCGTTAACTAGTTGGGAAAGAGATTTAGCAACGATTTTGCATCGAATACGATGGTTGTAAAACTTATGTTTTCTTGTAGTGGAGGTAGATGGGTTCATTTGGAGTTTGGTGATTGGGAGTTCAAACTCGACCAAAATGAGTTGGCTAAGTGTATTCAGATGACATCTCAGATTTCACTTGGAAAGCTGGTGAAGAAGGTGAAAAAAAAGTTTCAGATCTGTGAAAAAAAAACAGTGGAAGGCACTGTTGACGACATCAAGGTGTTTAAGGCTCTATGTTGTGGCATAAGGAAGCTTAACTTGTGTGTATTGTTGCATTTGGTGATTCGAATGCTGATAAAACTGCATAAATGGGTAAGTATAATCAACTATTGCATAATACTGTATGAATATAGTCATCTATGTTTTTTTCAATATAGTCGACTCTAACGATATTCTGATATGAGTAGATCCTGCACATGCTGTGTCAAATAGAAGAGGGAAGGACATTGATGGATATGACTTTCCTCCAGATGAAGTGTCATCGTACAAGAGTGACTTTGAAGATGGTGTTGGCACAGTTTCGCTCTCACACAAGATGATAAAAATGCTACTGAAGATCCATTCCCTGAAAGCGGAGAGGCTGGGGAGTGTTCCCACAAATGGCCTTGTACTCTGGTACTGAATGACTCAGGTGAAGATGCGACATTGAAGAGGATATGTTTGGAGAGAAGCCGAGACCATGTGTCCTACAAAAATGTGGAGATAAAGCATTAACGTTCGTCTTATTCAACATTGCAGACACTCCAAAGAACTCCCCGCTAGTGTTAGATTTAAGTGTTTATGCTGGTAAGGTTTAATAGCCATATAGTTCAGTTTTTCTGTAAAACACTACTAGAAAAACTGTCAATAACCATGGATTTTGTTGTTGCTATGCCTAAATTTCCGTGGCTGTTTTACCAATAGCCACATATAGCCACAAAAAGATTTCATAGCATTCAGCTTGTGGATATCGGCTAATCATGGATATCCGTGGATACCTTTCCGCGACTTAGCTACGAAAACTTTTGTGGCCCTTTTTCCACGAATAGTGAGAAAACGTTTTGTGGCTCAGTAGCCACAACTAACCACAACGAGAAATGTGGATATATCCACGATTACCCACAATAACAATCGTGGTTCTTATTTCCACGAATAGTTAGAAACTGCGTTGTAGATATTTAGCCACCACTAACCACACTTTTAACCGTGGATATGTCCACGATCAGCCACGAAAACAATTGTAGCTTTGGTTTCCATGAATAGTTCGAAACAGTGTCGTAGCTATTTTGCTACAACTAACCACAATGTGAACCGTTGATATTGCCACAATCACCCACGAAAACAATCGTGGCTTTGTTTTTCACGAATAGTTCGAAACTGTATCGTCGCTATTTAGCTACAATTAACCACATCTTTTACCGTGGATATTGCCACATTCACCCACGACAACTGGTGTGGCTTCTTTTTCCACACATAGCTAGGACCTTCTTCGTGGCTATTAAGCGACAAATCACTACAACTTTATCCGTAGATATTTCGACAATAACCGCAAAACCAAAAACCATTTTGTTGCTATGTTGTATGTAGCTTTTTGTTCCTGTTTTGTTTAAAGCCAAACCACAATTCCAAATTTATACAGCAAAAACAAAATTGCATACATAAAAGAAACATAAGATTTATAAATTAAAAAGAAACATAAGATTCATACACAAAAGGAACATAATTAGTGTTGTTACAACTTTTACTCTACAACTAATACAAGAAGACTAATAGGAGAATGTTACGCAGGCTGGTGGGCGATCTCTAGGCAGGACGTTGCTGGTTTGACTCGGAATGCGGGCTTGGAGCGGATGCAGCACTCTCACGTGGAACATGTTCGAAGGTGACCGGATCTACTCCATTCATCCGCAACCGCATTTCCATGCCCCGTTTCATCGCAGTTATGTCATCCTCCATCTTGTTCATTCTCATCTCAACTCCGACATTCCTAAGTAGTCCAGCAGCTACAGACTCATTCGGATCAGCATCGAGATACTGAATTGAACCAAGACCGTAAACACGACCCTTGCTGTTTTTGCAGTCTGCAAAAAAAAAGACAATGAAACAGATGAAGCTACTACCATCTGCAACACAATTAGACACTTAAAAACACAATTAGCCATCAACCTAACACTTATCCATTTAAAAACACAACTAGCACTGCTCAATACTACCCCTATGCACAACAACTAAGTTCCAGAATGCAATTCGATTTTCAATACTCGTCACAACCATCTGCTCACTAAGTAACTACTAGAATAGGAGACTTACTTCAATATAAGGGGCTGTGAGGTCGTGGCTAGAGGGGACAGAGGCAGCTTCATCAGTCATATTAGATCCTCCTGATCGCTCCAAGGCCAAAGCCTCAGCAGACTTAACAAGGGCCTCTGTGTGGGTTTTACGCACAACCTCGGTGGCTGGTGGTACTATTCCACCAGCCTATATCGCCTAGCAAAAGAAAGAGGAATGTTAGTAGAGATTAGTTACTAAACAATAAGTACAAGAAGTTAGAGATTAGTTAACATCTCATATGCTACTCGGCTGTGGTTTCTTTCTCCTGAAGTGTGACAGTGAGAGCCTAAGCCGTCTGGATTTGAGGAAGCATTCTCAGCATTTTGTGTTGCTATTCTTTATGTGTGACTCCTCCTCCCAAGTCTCCAACATTTGTATTCCAATCTGTGAGGCCAACGAAATCTGGCTTCTTACCATATCTCTTCCTCTTGCTTACAATGTCTTTGATTGAACCTTTTAGAATGTTTTTCCAACGAACCCAAACCAGTTCATGATGCTGAGGATCCCAATAATATTTTTGCTACAACAAAAATATATAAGAGCAACATGCTTAGTTATCTGTTTAGTATCTGTCTCTCATTCAGATAACTAAGCATGTTGCTCTTAGTAAGGTAAATGAGAGACAGATAACTAAGCATGTTGCTCTTATATTTTTTTGTTGTAGCAAAAATATCATTGGGATGAGAGATAGATACCTAAACGAAGAACAGAGTCCTAAACCTAAACAAACACGTACTCCATTCATCCGCAACAGCATTAACAGAACCCTAAACAAAGACCTAAACATATAACAAAGACTTAAATTCATCTTTATTTAGATAACTAAACAGAGACCTAAACATATAACAGAGACTTAAATTCATCTTTATTTAGATAACTAAACAGAGACCTAACTTCATCTTTACTAACCTAAACATGACCTAACTTCATCTTTACTAATCTAAATATCGATTATCAACAAAGTCCTAAACCTAAATAGACACCATTCATCCGCAACAGCATTAACAGAACCCTAAACAAATACCTTAACGAAGAACAGAGACCTAAACAGACACCTAAGTTCTTGTTTTTGCATTAACAAAACCCTAACCTAACCTAAGACGCTTACCACGAAAGTAGCCCACAAAACGTCTTTCGTCTCCTCCGGCACCATTCTGTAATTCCACCATGGCCCCCAAAAATTTGATTGATATGCTGCAACTATATCCTTCCTGATGCAATCATCTATGCCAAACCTGTTTCAAAGAAAATATATAAGGAAGCGAAAAATGAAATCGTGAAGGAAATATATAAGGAAGCGAAAAACTGTGAAGAACTCACCATAAACCTCCATTAAGCCTCTGTGGATGGATAAGTGGCTGTTACGCCTATCTGGTGCACTCATCACCACCGCTAAGCTAGGCAGTGGATGTCGAGTACTGGAGGAAGTTGCTGCCCTCATTGCTCCAGGAGGAAGACGAGATTGACGCCTTCCGGTACTTGTGCCGGACGAAGAACCACCTAGAAGATTCATCTGCAAATGAAAGATGAGAGTTAGTAACAAAACAAAAACAATAACAAAAATGAAAGAGATGAGAGAAATCGCAACAAACCGAGATTCGAAGGAAAGAATCGAAGGATTTAGTTACAGAGAGTCGAAAGAGAGAATCGACGGGTTTAGGTACAGAGAGTCGACAGAGAGGATTGAAGAATTGAAGGAGAGAATGGGAGACTCGAAGAGAGAAAGGAAGAGGAAGAGGAAGATGCAGAGATTTGAAGGAGATAATGGGAGAACCCAAGGAGTTAATGGAAGAGGAAGATGCAGAGAACCCATAGAGAGAATGGAAGAGGAAGATGCGGAGATTCGAAGGAGAAAATGGAAGAGGAAGATGCAATCGAAGGAGTGAAAATCGGAGATTCAAAGAGAGATGAAGTGAGGCGGCACGAGGAGAAGAAATGAGAATGTTCTCGATTAGGGTATTTAGGAGATGTTCTTGTTTAGCCGGTAAACAATAATTTCCTGGTTAAACCTCGAAATTTTTTTGGTTAAAATTTTGGAAATTGATAACCCGAGAAATAAATTTTTTTGAAAAATTTCAAAAGCCACGGACAAATCTGTGGCTGGTCGTGGCAGTCTAGATATATTGAAGTTTCGATTTTGGAAATTGATAACCAGGGAATGAAAATTTAGCAATACTGAAAACCGGGAAATAAATTTTTGCGGTTAACTTCAAAATTTTCATAAGCCACAGACATATCTGTTGCTGATCGTAGCTATCTAGATATTGAAGTTTCGATTTTGGTATTTTATAACCCGGGAAGGAAATATTTGGCGGTTGAATTTAGTTTTTAGATAGCCACGGATTTATACGTCGCTAGTCGTGGCTACGTGGATCATTTTTATGAAGAAACATTAATTTCGAATTATATAGAATAGGAAAAGATATTCAAATTATATAAAATATAATTTATTACAAATAGCATATCATATAATATTATCAATCATCTGAATATGAATCCGAATCTGAATATTCATTATACTGATCATCTAAATTATCTTCAGAAACATATTCATCAGCTGGATCAATCATCGGCGTAGGATCATATTGTGAAGTATCTTGGACGGCATGTGCTTCGACTCACATAATATTAGTAGTTGGGATCACATGGTCGCCAATATCATTTTGTACTGCAAGTTGGGAAACTTCATGAGTTTCACAAAATCCTCTCGGCATAATCTTTGTTGTTGCCCACCACTCTTCTCTGCTCAGTCGCAATCTTCGATAGGAGATATAACAGACTTGGTCACATTGCTCCGGTAATATAAAAGGATCATACTTGTCGTAATGCATTTGCGGACAAACATCAATGATACCAGAAGGATGTCTCCTTACTCCGTGAGCGGTGTTGAACCATTGGCATTTGAAAATCATGGCTTTTAACCCCACAACACCATGATACTCTATCATGAATATCTCTTCGATCAGTCCAAAATATTTGGTCTCTGCAGATCCTCGAATACAAATCCCATAGTTCATCGTCTTCTTATTTTCTCCATGGCTTTGAGTATGGTAATGGCATCCCCTTGAATAGTACATAGACAATGACTTAAATTGATGCTTTGGACCTTATACAAATTCTAGTATCCACAATGCAAACTCATATGACCTGCTAGCCTCGTTTATCTGCACATATATTATATTTAACATATGAAATAATTATAATATATAAATATTTACTATGTTTATTCAAAATTAAGGACTTACATAATCTTTACACCATATTGCAAATGGTTCATCTTTCGCTCTTGTCATTGCGTCTGGTGTTATGTTTGAAATACTAAGTGTCATATATTCTTCTTCAAACATCCTGCATACCAAAGTTATGTTTAGCTACATATACGAATTTTTAATAGTTATTATCATTACATACCTCTCGTACGGTTCAAACTCTTCATAGTTGAGCAACAAAAATTTCTGAAGCACATTATAATCCTCATCATTCAGCCATACACTTGCTGATTTGCCACTGATTCTTCCTACTTGTTGGAACATGACCGGAACACCCGGATAATTGTAGGTGAATCGAATTTTGCTTACATCTGCTGCGGGGTCTTCAACGTTTGGCGGTGCAATCTAATTGGCTGTCACGTAAAAAATTTCCTCGTTCACACATTGAGCAACTATTGATCCTCCAACTCGGGTTTTGTTTTTAACTTTCTTTTTCAGGTGATACATATATCGCTCGAACGGATACATCCACCTATATTGAACTTGACCACCTAAGCAGCTTCATCTGGCCGATGCACTGGTAAATGTTCCATCACATCAAAGAACGCCGGAGGAAAGATTTTTTCGAGGTTACAAATCCTCGTGGCAATGTCTTCTTTTAATATGTCAACATATTCGATTTTCAGAATTTTAGTAGATATATCTCGGAAAAAGAATGCAATATCTATAGAAATATTTTTCAAAAAAAATTAGTAACACTAAATATAAATTATTAATATAAATATTTGATACCTGAAATTGCCGAATGGACAGGTTTTGGAAGAAGCTCCGTAAATGCAATTGGGAGAAGTCGTTGCATTATGACATGACAATCATGACTTTTTAAACCTGCTATCTTTCCACTGTTCACGTTAACACAATGTGATAACTTTGAAACATACCCATCTGAAATTTTCTCTTTTCCTTCCTTCGACTATCTAAAGATTAAAATAGGCACTTTTCCATCTTGGGTCACCTCCAAATCAGTTCTTCTGCAAAACGAAGGAAGATCCATCCTTGATTTCATGATATCTTTTGTCTTTCTAGGGACATTTAACACGGTGTTGATAAGATTATCAAATAAATTTTTCTCGATATGCATGAAATCAAGGTTGTGTCGTAGAAGTAGATGCTTCCAGTATGGCAACTCCGAAAAGATACTCCTCTTCACTCAATTATGGTCAACACCATTCTCTTCAATTGTTCGAGCAGGATTGTCATGTCCTTTGCCTCCACAATCAACCGTCTTATACAGCCCATGTATATTTTTATCCTTTCGTGTAAAATTTCCTCCTTGTTTAACATTGCTGGACGATCGTCATGAACAATTTTGCCCTTTAAGAAAGCTTTAATATTCTGCCTATAAAGATGTCCTGTAGGCAAAAACCTTCTATGGCAATCAAACCAACTATGCTGTATTCCATTTGGCAACCAAAAAGATTTTGACTCATCCACACAATACGGACAAGCCAACCTGCCATGAGTCATACCCCCAGATAACATCCCATTCGCTGAAAAATCGCTAATCGTACACATCAAGACCGCTTGCATCATAAATTTTTCTTTCCGTGAGACATCGTATGCCTCCACACAGTCACTCCATAAATTTTGCAACTCTTCAATCAACGGTTGTAGATAAATATTCAAGCTCTTTTTGGATGTTTTGGCCCTGGGACTAATATAGAGAGGAAGAAAAATTCTCTTTTCATGCACATACCGGGGGGTAAATTGTATGGCGTCACTATGACGGGCCATACTGAATATAATTCCCGTTCATACCAATTGGATTAAATCCATCGGTTGATAAACCAAGATACACATTGCGGCTCTCAGAAGAAAATTCCAGATATACTTCATTAAAATGCTTCCATGCTCTTCCATCAGAGGGATGATGCATTTCTCCTTCGAGGCAAACATGTTCAGCATGCCATTTCATTTGAGAAGTCGTAGTCTCTGATTGGTACAATTGCTTCAACGAATCCGCAATAAGCATATAAAACATCATCTGCTTTGGTATCTTCGTCCCCAAACGACCGACTTTTGGTTCATACCGATCTTTTCCACAGAATCGACAGCGTAACAACTCACGATCTTCTCCCTTCCAAAATAGCATGCAGTTCTCCTCGCAAACATCGATCTTGTGACATGGCAACCCTAGAGATCGCGTCAACTTCTTTATCTCATAATACGATTTAGGTGCAATATTTGGCGAGGCATCACATCTTTAAAGGTTTAGGCAATATCATCCAGACTTTCTTCTGAAACATTGACATTTGTCTTCCAATTCATCAACTTTGATGTCAGGTACAATTGAGAAATATCTTCAGCACATCCTTCGGAGAGAGGTTGTTTTGGATCTTCTAATGCTTGCAAAACGGTATCATGGTTTTTCTCGTAAATTAGTTTTTGAAAATTCTCAGCAAAACCGACATGTTCGGGTAACATGTTGAAATCTTCATTGGGATCATTTGATTGATCGTCTTGAACTTGAACATTAGAATAATCACTTCTTGTTTGATGTCCCACTACGTGATCACTTGTCGATGCTTCGCCACCGTATTGACAATTTTCTCAGTGATGCGTCCACGCATAATAATTTTCCGTAAACCCTTTCAACATAAGGTGCTGCGTCACTGTATCGACATCGCGATGCTTCTGATTCTTGACAATTTTATCGTAGCTATGGAGACTATTCTTTAGAACAGATAACAAGATCCGTGACTTGTTTGATGTGAAATCTGATATATAGCCACGGAGAGCCACACCATGAGTTGTAGCTAACTCGAATATATTCTCTGCACAAAAAAGTGATTGGACGAGACGGTCGCATGCCTGACAAAATTTTTGTATATCTACGGATAGCCACAACCACAGTAGTGGATATGCCGAATATATTCTCTGCGCACTAATGTGATTGAAAGAAGTTTTGACCGACATGACAAAAGTTTAGCTTTGGATAGCCACGATTCAAGCAGTGGAAAGACGAAGATATTTCCCATAAAGCTGACCAATTAGATAAGACCTTGTGCGGGATAATTTACAAACCCGTGACAACTTTTAATAGCTGCGAATGGCTACGGTTATATTCGTGGCAACTTTTTTCCACGAAATTATTTGTGTCTAACTGTAGAAAGATGAGATATATAATTTGGCTACATATAGTTACAACCATGTTTGTGGATATTTCTACACATAGCTACGAAAATTGTTGGAGCTATGATAGACACGACAATAACTGTGGCTAATGGTGGAAAATAATTTCCACAAATACGTCGCGACAATTCATGGCTTTAGTTTCTGCGAATAGCAATAACAATGTTTGTGGATACTGGTTTCTACGATTTAATGTGTGGCTAATAGTGGATGTATATTTCCACAACTTTTTTGTTGCACATCATGGGTATATTTCTTCGAATAGCCACAAACCTAATATCGTAGCTATTTATCCACGGAAAGCTACGCAATAGCCACACTTTCGAGTTTTTAATAATCGTGGCTTGTTTGATGTTATTTGTGGCTATAAAATCTAGCCACAAACTATTTCGTAGCTAAGGTGTGGCTATTAACAGTTTTTCTAGTAGTGAAAGTAAACTATCGGTAGACATAGTCAGCTACGTCTTTACGTAATAGTTAGCTATGGTTACCTATATAGACAATTATTTTTCACCGATTAAGTAAGATGTGTGTTAATGATGTTAATTTGATTAGATATTCATGGAGTCCTATATGATATGAACTATGAAGGAGATGCAGTGTATGCTGGAAGGGTCTACAGAAGCAAATGTATTTTAAAGTGAAGACGACAATACATGCAATCAACAAGAAATATTGTTGTCATAGGGAAATATAAGCAGAAAGACAGACATTAGATAAATTTGATTTGATAAGATTAAAACGTTTTCATGGGGATATCATACCAAGTCTTACAAAAGATATTAAAAAGGTTCGAAAATGTAATCGTTCATATTGAAATCGCTAATGGGAGAGGAGAAGTATATTTTTCAAAAAGCTTAATTTCAAAGATCTTGCCTGCCTTTTTGACATATGCTTCTTCCAAGTTGGATGCAATTACACCAGATGCAAATGCAATTGCACCAGATGCAAATGCAATTGCACCAGATGCATGTAGCTGAAGTAGCAACATAGTGGTGATTCCATGTGAACCTGCAGTATGTAAAAGGAAATTTTCGTTAACTATATTTTATTAGCGATTTATTATAGCTAACTATAATAGTAACTATATTCAAGCCCATTCTAGATTTTCCCGATTACAAAATTAAAGATCTAATTTCCCCTAATTTGAAAGTTCGAAACATAATTTCCCATTGAATAATAGTTCGAAACGTAATAACACATAAATCTTGGTTTAAGTTAATTAATTAGTTAATAGTAAACCATTAACCACATAATACCAACAGTAAACTGTATATAAACCCGATTACACTAAACCAAACTCGATTATCTCCTAATTAAACTAAACCAAACCCAATTAAAACTAAACCGAACCCCAAATAAAATCCCAAATCAAACCTAGAACTTACCATAAACCCAGAAACAAGAACCCTAAATTGATTTCACCTCTGACATCGAAAATCAGAGATCGTGAAGAAATGGGATTGGGAAAATCATCACAACCATCGTTTTCCAAAATCACCAATATAGAGAACGAAAAGCCAAATGGGATTTCAAAAACTCTTCCCTACCTCAATACTTCAACTGGATTTCAGGAATTGCAGATTAAATCAACAGAAATCGCAAAAATCGATTTTAGGATTCTTAGTTTTTGATATTTTCGAATTTGGGGATTTTTGGGGAAGAACTGGGATTTGGTAACGGATATACGGGCTAGGTCGAATCGGCTTTGCTCATGGTTTCGTTTTGGGTTCAACGCTTTGGTATTTTTATTACACCACAAACCGTTGAACTATTATTCAATGGGGAAATACGCTTCGAACTTTCAATTTGGAAGCAATTAGATCTTTAACTTTGTAATCGGAGAAATATAGAATGGGGTTTAAGTTTGGACTCTAAATGGTGCTATACAATACTTCTAGGGGGCAAATAGATCGTCTTCCCTATTATCTATGGCTAGGCAAATTACCCGTAACCAAAAAACAGAACTGAGATTACCCAATACCGCATAGAATTAGAAATCATAAATACCCGAACGGTTCCTTGATTAATGAGTTTAGGTACTGAAACTGAACCGAGAAACGAATAGGTATTTTGGGTGCCCAAAATATAACGTATATTAAAAAATATTAATTATATTTAGGTTTAAAATAACCAAAATATATCAGTTATATTTATAAATCCAAGTTTTCTTAATCATGTTTAAATTAAAATTCTGGTATTATTGGAAATCATCTAATTAATGAATTATCCAAAATTCCCAAATTACCAATTATTCTTATCCAAATCACATGAATTACCATGTTTTTTTATCCGAATTACCCGAAAATCAAAACTGGACCCAAAGGATTTTGGTTACTAACTGCTTCCCAACTTCATTACCGAGCCGATCCAAAAACCGGAACTGATTTGAAACCGACTCGGAATTTATAAAAACCCGAACGGCTCCTACATCTCTATACCCAAAATACCTGAAATCTAGAAAATCCAACTGAACTCGAAGTGTATCCAAATGTCCATACCTAATATCAGATATAACATCAGTATCTTGAATCTTTTAACTATAGTAATGATTTTTGAAAAATAAGCTATGAGATGAAATTCCATCTTTTAGATACAAATTATTACATATTTTACTGTATTACATTGAAATTCATGCAACGCATGAACAATACATAGTAAGCTATATTTTTAAAACTTAACCAAAAAAATCTTAAATCAAACCAAATCTAGTGTATTTTAAAAGAATCTCCGAAGGTTTCTGAAAAGTAATATTTCTAATTTTCTAATGTGTCATCACCACATTTCTTTTTACAAAAAAAATTTTTTGACATAGCTTTGTAAATTATGGCATGGCATCAAGCTAGTTTTGACATAAACAATTTCATTAAAATAGATTTACATGTTTGGTAAGATTCTTGAATGAATCGAGCTGCTCTTATGAGTTTAGGTAGCCCAGCGACGACTTGTCATCTCCAGTGATACCCACACGTCCGACGAGTTAAAATTGAGCTTTCGGTGGTACGCCTGCTTTAGTTTGACAATACTAAGTCAAAGCTTCTTTTACTGGTGTGAATATCTTGTTTGGTTTAGGTAATATGAGCACCAATTAACTATAAAATTTACAATAGTAAGCCAACTTAGATAAACAGTTTGTTTTATAAAATCGAGCTGTTGGAGAAGATGAAGTTTTAATGAAGAAGACTTTTGAATCTAAAATATATACACTACCTTATAACCGCATCGACCGGTCAATTGGCAGAGCTTATATGACATTGATCAAGGTATCTGCATTAATCTCAATTGAGAAAGGTGGAACGAACCTGCTCTGCTTGA
The DNA here is from genome assembly GCA_000218505.1 of Schrenkiella parvula. Lineage (NCBI taxonomy): Eukaryota > Viridiplantae > Streptophyta > Magnoliopsida > Brassicales > Brassicaceae > Schrenkiella > Schrenkiella parvula. The sequence continues at coordinate 2,043,323 of CM001190.1, forward strand.
TCTCTTCCCACCAGACGAGATCGCACGCATTCTGCAAATTCAGCCGGGTATGGTTGAAGACAGGTACATTTGGGCTTACACAAATCCTGGTGCTTACACAGTCAAGAGTGGGTACTGGTTTACCACCAAATATCAATCCTCTACCGTCATGCCGGCTCCTGCCCACGGACAACTTAATCATGCGTTGAAAAATAGAATATGGAGGTTGAAGACGACACCTAAAATCAAAATGTTCTTTTGGCAAACTCTATCAGGCGCTTTGGCAGTCTCAGAAAGACTACAAACTAGAGGACTAAATATGGACACAACTTGCAAACTATGCCAGCAATCTACAGAGTCTGTCGGTCATGTACTCTTCAACTGTGAAACTGCAATAGACATCTATGCTAGCAAAGATTGACCAACCCATCTTTGGCTTTGCCGCATCGCTCGAGGAAAATATTCAATTCTTACTGAATATGATAGATAACACGGCTATAGAACGGTCCACACGTACGAGTATACCTTGGATTGTATCACTACAAAAAAACATAAGTTTAACAACCACCGTATTCGATGCAAAAATTTTCCCAACTGGTTAACGATGAAACATGAATCGTCGTTAACTGATCGTCGTTAATAAATATACGACAGTAAATCGTCGGTACTTTGCGAAGGGTACGTAGTCGTCACAAAAACAATGGGAAAATTTTGTGGGGGGGGGGGAATCGTCGCTAATTACCAATCGATTAGCAACCAAGACTGTTTCGACATTAAAAAAACGCTAAATCAAAACAAAAATGTAGAACGCCAATCGTGGCCAAATCTTTGCGAAATATAAGTTGCAAAATCGTTGCTACGTGTTGGTTGCGAAAACGTTGGTAAATATTGGTTTCAAAATCGTTGCTAAATATTGATTGTTAAATCGTTGAGTCTCCGGATAAGCATGCAACTGGGTCCACAGTACAACCGGATCATCGTATGGACCCTAACGGCGAAACGTAGTTAATTATATGTTTACTATTTACTAATAACAATTTAAAATATTTTATTATCTTTCAATTCATTTAACAAAAATGACAAACTTATATGTTCTATCATAAATTTATAGAATTTCGATATTTGTACAAAAGTTATTCCGAGTCATTAGAATGTTCATCAGGATCGGACTCAACATTATCACTATCATCATCAAATTGATCATCGGACTCAGCTTCTTCTTCTGTATCATTTCGGAGATACTCATATTGTCGGTTGTGCGGATCGATAAGCATGACGTCTTCAGTTGTCTCATTTGGTCTATGAACTGTTTGACAAGCATCTTCTTGCATTGATGGCAATTCTTCAACTCCAACTACACGTCCCCTTGGTGCAACTTTAATAACTAACAACCATCGTATTTCCGTTGTCCTTATGCGCGGGTATGGAACAAAGCTAACTTGTTCTGCTTGAGAGGCGAGTATGAAAGGCTCAAACTTGTTGTACCGTTTTGTAGAATGCACATCTACCAGTCCAAATTTGTTTACTCGAACCGCTCGGGTAACCACTGGGTCGAACCAATCACACTTAAAGAGCAGGCATTTCAAATTTACCAATCTAGGGAACTCGACTTCAATAATTTCTTGGAGCACTCCATAGTCCACCTGTATTTATGATTTTAAAGATATATGTTTAGGCACTAAGAAAGGTATAGCAACCAAAATTAAAATTTAAAACTTACTTGTGTTTTTAACCATACAGCAAAGTGGCGATCTTTCCGGTTATTGATTTCTTCATCGGAAACTCCCTCTATGGCTTCTCGTACTTGATACTCAAATAAGCTACAAAAATGATAGTTAACAAAAAATCGACACATAATAAACATTCATATTAATTTATACTGTAATTATACCTCTCAAAGGGACGGACATCCTCGCAATTTAGAAGGATATACGTATGAGCGTTATGACTGTCATCTGGACTGGTCCTCCAAACTTCTTTCAATTTTCCACTTAAACGACCAATTGGTGAAAAGATATCTGGAACACCTTCAACCGGATATGTTCGTGCTACACCACCATCATCATATTGTCGTGACTTCTTTTTCCGTGTCCGGACCTTTGCAGCAAAATAATAAGATGTAAAGTGAGAAGTTTCTTCGGTTAGCCTACCCGCCACAATCGTTCCTTCTACTTTTGTTATGTTTTTAGCCTTCCCTTTTAAATGTTTCATGAACCGCACGAATGGATATATCCACCGAAACTGAACGGACCCACCTAATTCTGCTTCATGCAGAAGATGGATAGGAAGATGTTGCATAACATCAAAAAAATGCAGGAGGGAAAATCTTTTCTAAATTGCATAATAGTAGTGGAATGTTTGCATGTAGTTGTGCAATGACATCTTCTGACAACGTGCATGTACAAAGATCTCGAAAAAAGCATACAATACCTGCGAAATCAAAATTTAAACCAACCTGACTTCAAAATAGAGATTTAAAATCGTCACCATTATTCCATAGCGTTTGGTGTACTTGATTGTGAGAATAATGCTAGTTCGACTTGGTTTTTCGAGATGCTGAAAACCGTTGTAGCGGACTCTTCTGAATTGGTATTTATGAGTGACAGAAATCCGAGTCACATCAGTGTCGTAGCTAATGTGTATCCGAACGCTCACCACGGCTATTGTATATGGCACATGTCCCAAAATGTGAAAGGCCATGGCTATTGCAGACTCGATGACCACCTCGGGTATACATATTTATAGAATAACTAAATTTAAAATTCTTTAGTTATTTTTTTAATTTATTTATAAGTTTTAAGTTGTTTTGTAGTTTATATGTATGGAAATTAAATAATTTTATATTATCATTTTAATTGGATTGTTAATTCTGATATAAGAAGTATGATCAGGTTAATCATTTTTGGGTATATTGGATTGAACCATTTTTTTCTTCTAATTAGACTAGAACCATATTCATTTTTTTATTATATTTAAATTAATTTTTTGTCTTATATTTCTAAATATATTTTTTGTAAAATTCTTTATAATTTTATATATGTTGTTTTGAGAAAAGTAGTTAAAAAGAATGAAGTACTGATCGGTTTGGAGTAGCATAAACAAACTAAACAAGTAATCTTCTAAAAGCTCAGGCACAGGTAAGAAAATTTGCAAAATAACTAAATCATAGTTTAAATTTTGTGAGTTGCATATAATTCGGTTCTTTTCTTAGATATATAAATATATTTTTTGTAAAAATTATGTATAAACTATATATGTTGTTTTGAAAAAAAATAGTAAACAAAAACTGAAGTTATTTCTCTAGTGTATTAATGTCTCCTCCCCATACTATTAGCAAAGTATTAAAGGTATAGAAGTGTGAGGAAAATAAAGTCACTATATAACTAATCAAATTGACCTGAAAGTAGTTGTTACAGTCGAAAGTAAATAGAATCATTGAAGATGAAGAGTCTTCAATGGAAACCCATCTAGAGCTAGAAGAATTAATGCAGGAGGAATTCAATTCCAAAACTGCGACAGTTCATAACCTATCTTAAGAATCACTTTGCTTACACTTTGAGATTCTTCTTCTTCTTCTTTGTTTTTGCTTGCTTACTCTTCTACCGGTTGTCTTTCCAAAAACACTGCTGATAGTCTTTTGTTTTCCACTTGCTCAAACAGCTACCGGTTGTTTTGTTTAATAAAATTCCTCTAGAAGAGCGCAAAGAATACGCAAGTTTTTTTGTGTATGGGAAACGAAAGTAAAAGAAAACGTAAGATAAAAATCCAATCCAGAAGACCACCTAGGATCTGGAGATTGGATAATCAGAACTAGAAGGTGATCGATAAGAAATTACCTCAGATTACATAAGTCAATGGTGGTTAATGTTGATATAACGACAAGAAAGTACCTCAGATTACATGAGTCAATGGTGGTTAATGTTGATATAACGACGGAAAGTAAGAAAGAGAGGAGATATAAAAAAAGGAAATATTGTTTCTGTTTACCTTTTAGGAAATAGCCTCATAGGCATTACATAAAGAGTATCTATGTCATCAAAGTCCATTTATCTTTCCGGTCACTTTTCCATAGAGAACTCTAAAGTTAAGCATGCTTGAGGATGAGTAGTCAAAAGATGGGTCACCCATCCGGAAATGATTTCCGGTATCCTGTGAGTGAGGATAAAATACGAGAAAATATCATGTAGTGATTGCACGATCAGTATATCAACTCTTTCGAGTCTTCCGATTAAAGCACTGACCGTCATATAGGGATAGGGTCCACGAGCAAAGAGAAGATGTGGGTGCCCACTGGTAGGGACGGTTGGGGTGTGATAGGAATCATGTATCATTCCATGTTGACAGCATCCTCATCCTCAAGGATGGAAGAGAGGATACTTTGCCATGAAATTTTTAAAAAACTCTTATGTGGCTTGTTCAGGATGTTTCACTGTAGGAGCACTTAGGTCACGGCAGCATTACAATGCTTAACCATCTTCTTCTCAAAGACAGCTTTAGTTCCTTGTCAATATTAATATCCAGAAATAACTGAGGTGAGGTAGGTGCTGAAATTGGCAGTTTGGGGCACAATTCAAGCTGACTTACGTCGAACAGTACGGATAGTTGTATGTGAAGGTAGCTGGAGATTATAAGTGATGCAGCATCGCCTCAACACCCTTAAAAACTTATTTAGATCTTTCTATTTTGCTGATTTTTTTGAAAACTCATGCCAGGTTCATTCTTTTCCTTTTAGAAATTGTTCTTCTTTTTGTTTTAGCTAACTCTCTCCTATATAAAGCTTCAATGATTCTATGTAAGACACAAGTCTGTCCTAATAGATTACTCAAATTACTTAGTTGAGCAAGTAGGTCTCAAGAGATTTCGTTAAAAATCTTGATTGAGCTACATATTCGTTACTTACGCTGCGGTAGTTGGTATCAGAGCAAAACCCTAAAATCACCATGGCCAGACCTCGCCACGATCAATAACCAATAGATTCAGAGTCCACGCGTCAAACTCCTGCGCATAAAACTCTTGAGCGTCTTCAAGAACAGATGCATCAGCTTATGGTGGCGATGCCAGTAATAACTGGACAATGTGCACCTCCTTCGCAAAACGTTGTTGCTGGTTAATATGAAGAGCATGCTGATGAGCATGACACCAACAACAATCAGTTTGCAGGTTAGATTTAACACCCTGTCATCATTCCCAGATTCGATGAACGTTCGGAACAAGGATTTAAATCCAAACTTCCCGAGATTCAAGGTGGTTCAATGGCAGAGGAGCTTCTGGATTGGATCATAACCGTTAAAGAGGTATTTGAATTCAAGAGATTTCCTTTAGATCGTTGTGTTCCCGTTATCGCTATGTGGTTTCAAAACAAAGCTGCAACTTGGTGGACTTAATAAAAGACAATAGGAGCTCGTGCAAGAAAAAGCAAAATTAGGTCTTGAGATAAAATGAAGACGTATTTGTGCAAAAAAATTCTACCATTCAACTATGATCATCTAATGTTTCAACGCTTTCAGAATTTGAGACAGGGTCCTCGTACGGTAGAAGATTATTCTACTGAATTTTTTCTGCTGCTTACCGGTATTGATCTTCAGGATTCAGAGCATAAGTTAGTGGCTCGTTTTATTGGTGGCTTGCGACAACAGATTCAACACACTTTGATTTTTTTTCCGACTGTTATCAGTATCTGAAACTCATCAACTAGCGTTGCCCATTAAAGCTCCGACAAAAGGGAACTTCTCTGCGTGGAGCTCAGCTCGGACAGCTCGTCCTTCACCTCTACCAAACGTGAATGGTCAGTCACCTGGAATCTTAATGCCGAAAACATAACAAAGTATGCATGGTCCTGATAACTCTTTTGTTACAAGAGATTTGCAAGTAGCTTTAATTGTGGAAAATAGGGACATCGTGAATCCTCCTTCCCCACCCGTAATCGCCTTGGTCTGATTCTCGATGATACTGAACGAGATGTGGAAGTGATTTATGATGAAGAAGTTGTGGAAGAAACGAAGGAATTACATGTGGATGTGGGTCACCTTCTAGTAGTGAGCCGTACGTGATTAGCTCCGCGTGTTCTTGAGGAACTTTCTCAACGAAACAAACTCTTTCACTCTTGATATACAATCAATGGTAGAGTTTGCAATCTTATTATTGATTCTGGAAGTTGTAAGAATATCATCGCCGAAGAAGTGGTTTCTAAGTTGAATTTGCGGATACAGCCAAACCCCACCCCTTATAAGTTCGGATGGATACAACAGGGAAATGACGTTTCCATTTCACAACGCACCTTAGTGGAATTCTCGATTGACAATGCTTATAAGGATCAAATGTTATGTGATATTTCCCCAATGGACGTTTGTCATCTTTTGTTTGGTCGCCCAAGGGAGTTTGATCACTATGTCATTCATGATGGTTATTTTAATACATACACATTTCGTTTCAATAACCTAACATTCACTTTGAAACCATCTTTGCCCGCACATCTCAAAATTTTGGTTCCTCTCCCAGCCCGATCATGTTGTTCAAATGTGGCCCATTTGAAACAGAGATGCAAGACGAATTTGGGATATTAATTCTTATACTCACTGTAGCCGCGTCTCCTCCACAACACAATGTTATTTCTCCCCGTTTAGAAACATTATTACATAAATTTTCCAATGTCTTTCCTCGTTATCTCCCACTGGGTTTGCCTCCATTGGATAACATTCAATATTGAATTGATTTGATGCTGCATGTGTCTCTTCCCAATCGTTCACACTACCGCATAAGCCCCAGTGAGCATGAAGAGTTACAAAGACAAGTTGAAGATTTGGTTGCTAAAGGCTTTTTGCTTGAAAGTTTAACCTCTTGTGTTGTTCCAGCGTTACTAATACTAAAGAAAGACGGTTCTTGGCGGATGTGTGTGGATAGTCATGCGATCAATAATATTACGGAACGTTATTGTTTTCCTATTCGTCCTCGATGACTTATTGGATCAAATAGGCGCAGCCAATATTTTTGAAGCTCACCCTGAAGAGTGATATCATCAAGAATGTATTAGACCTAGAGATTTGTGGAAAACTGCATTCAAAATTATTTAAGTGACTGGTAATGCCCGTTGGCCTATCAAAAGCTCCTAGCACGTTTATGCGTGTTATTAATCAAGCTCTCCATTTTTTTATAGGTAAATGTTTTGTCGTTTACTTTGATGATATTATTATCTTCAGCTTGATTTGGGATGATCACGTACAACATGTATGAAATGTCTTATTAGTTTTGCGGAAGAGAAAGGTCTGCACCACTAAAAAAATGTTAGTTTGGTTCGGAGAAGGTACCTTTGTTGGGATACATTGTTTCTGCACAAGGTTTAGCTGTCAATCCAAGTAAAGTTTTAGCAATAATTTCCTTGGCCGACTCCTAAGATGTTAACAGAAACTCGCAGCTTTCATTGGTTGACGACTTTTTACAAACGTTTTGATCCACAATTAAGTAGTCTTATGGCTTATATTACGGATGGTATGTGAGATTGTACTTTCGTTTGGACGCCTACAACGACTACATCATTTGAGATTGTCAAGCAAAAACTTGTCTCAAAATATCAAACGGAGTACTCTTTACGCTTGCATGATAAGGAGTTTTATACCATCATACTGCCAAAGGGACATTTGCTCCATGAGTGGGGTGTATCAGAATTCATACATTGCAAGTAAGTTTCGAGAGTTTGATTTGTTACCTCCGTTTGCTCGTAGGTTTTAGGCTGATAGGCTGTAGAGAAGCGCCGATCAGCTCTATGTACCCGAAATAACTACTTCCAGACTTCACTTAGAAAAGCGGGATCGTGGTAGCTGATGATCTCATGTGGCATTCCATGGAGTTTAAAAACCTTATCCATGTAGATTTGTGCCACATCTAGAGCAGTGTAGGGGTGTGACAAACAAAGGATATGCGCATTTTCAATGCAATGCTTATCCGAGGAAGGAGGAAGACCCTCGATAAAATCCATGATGATGGACCCCCATAAGACAATGATTGAGCAGTCCTGGTTTAGCAGCATAATCATATTTATTATTCTGGCAAATTAAGCAATTCCGAATATAGTCATGAACCTCTGTATTCATCTTCCAGTATAAAAGAGACTTAACTTTGTGGAGAGTAGCATCTAGGTCTTCCTGAGTGACCCCCAACCGCAGAATTATGCAACCATTAGAGAAGGTGGAGCTTTAATGCTTTGTCATTACCAACGACCAATTTACCTTTTTTGCGCAACTCATTGTTATAATAAGAGAAGGCATGATGGGACCTTGGATCAGCTTCTAACTCATAGGATATCTTATGCAGCTTGTTATCCGTTTGCCACAAAATCTTAAGTGAATCATAGAAACCATTATGAGCTTGAGATAAAATTATATGGAGCAACTCTGATCCCAAAACACAAGAAAGGGCGATCGGCAACATAATTCTCCTCGTCCTGCTTATACTAAATTTCGAAGGTATAACCCATCAGCTTGGATAGCCACATGTGCTGAAAAGGGGTAGTTACCTTCTGATCAAGCAAAAACTTCAGTTTTTATGATCAATTTTAATGATAAATGGTTGATGATCAAGATTCCATGTTTGTAACACGTGTACCACAACCATAAGCTCCTTTTCATAAACAGGGAGAGATTGATGTCGCGGTCCCAGGGCTCGATTGATGTAAAATATCAGATGATTTTCTCGCATAAATACAAGCGCAATCCCTTTGTTAGAGGCATCAGTCTCCACGACAAATGGAAGATTTCTTAGGGCCTTTTTAAAGCCTGGAAAGCTTTGGTGTCCTCTGAGTTCCAAGAGAAGCCTTCTTTCTTAAACATAGTGATGAGAGGGCCAAACAACTAGATTGTACCCTTTTATGAACCTTCGATAGTAATTAGCTAACCCCAAAAAACTTCTGAAATATTTCCGGTTCGTTGGAGTAGGCCATTGCTCTATACTATGTATCTTGCTTGGATCTGTACTTATTGTTGCAGCTGAAATAAAGTAACCCCGAAAGTACACTTGAATAGCTTCAAGTAGAGCCTATGATGCCTCAAGATAGAAAATACTGCATCTAGATGTTTGAGATGTGCTTCACAAGTAGGACTGTAAACCAGTATATTATCAAAGAAGATCTGAAGGTACTTCCTCGCAATAGATTTGAAAATATGTAATATGATCCTCCATAGATCGGCCCTTTGAAAGCGAGTGAGGTTGAGTATGAAACCGAAAACAAGTAGCGATACGTTTTGAATCCGAGAAACACCAAAGTTTCAAGGAGATAAGATATGGATCGATGGGTCACACAGAAGTTATGGACTAACTACTGATTTACCAATGGATCGAGTGGTCACACAAGGGATGTGGAAAAGTCTTTGATTTACCGGTTTTGATCTTAGTCTTGCAAAAAGTTTTTGATAAAAGATTATATGAGTTCTGAAATGAAATTAAAAAGAACAAGCTCCAATGCCGACCTTGGAAGGCAAACCTAATAAAGCAAAGCAAACAAAAAACAACAACCAACTACCAACCACTTATTAAATGCAAAGAAGTAAAGCAAAGAGTTTGAAATTCAAAAATGAGCATTTTATCTCTTTGTCCACGTTTTGGGCTTGCCTCTTTGTTTGGCTTGGGTCTTTGATCATCAAATGGGCATTAGAGAGTGAATTCATAAGCCTCATTAAAATTTTCCTTTGGAAAACCCATTGGGACAAAACAAAAGGCAAGGAAAAAAAGTACAAATGAATCACTTGTCCATTTGATTATTTATTGGGCTTGGATTGAAACTAGGATGGTTTGGTCGTGGCTTGAGTCATTTGGTCTGTCCCAAATGCGACTGAGCAGTCCTATGATGGCTTGGTTCAATCTTCTTGTCTTAGATCGGTTTATTTGCCCACGTAGAGTCTCCTCTGTTACAAGCTCGTCTTCGTTAACCTCCTCGGCTGTTGACTCCAAGTCTTTGACGTCTTCTATGTTAGATCCATTCTCGGAATTTTGACCCACCGAAGAGCGAAAACCAAATCTTGGTTAGTCAAGATGATAACCCATTAGGCCACGGGGACGCTTACTCACCGTCAAATCCGTACAATCTGATCTGGATAGGTCATGCGCCGCTCAGATCTGGTGGATCAGGACATTGAACGGAACATGGTGACAAAAACCCAGTTGACATAGAGGAACTCGCTGCATGGGTTGATTGAGGTTTTTTGTGAAATATTAGACTATCATCATTTTGATTCTCTTCACAGTTACTTAGAGACTCTTCTTGTCTTTGGTCTGCTGCCTCTGAAGCATTCGCATCTCTTCGACCTGCTGGGAAAACGTCTATTGTCGAGTTTCACTACCATGATTTGAGCTCTACAAATCGAACAGCTCTGCTACCTAATGAAATAGAAAAACTTCGGTAAGATATAAAATATAATCCTAAGGGCCACCTAGGACCCGATGATTGGAGAATCGGGACTAGAAGGTGATCCATAAGAAAGACATAACACCTTGAAGTACATGATTCAATGGCGGTAGGCGTTGATGAGGATGACGACAAAAAGTAAAAGAGAAAGAACAAATAGATAGATATGTAAATATTGTTTACTAATTACTTTTTGGGAAATGGCCTGATAGGCGTTATATAACGAGTAACATGCTCCAACGATAGAAACGTGTGAGCGGATTAGGACTTAAACTGAAATTAAACCAATATGATTAAATCAACTGAACCGAACTAATAAGTATCTCAAAATCCGATAGATAGATAAGATGCCTCATGTATCAAAAGAGTAGTTTTGACCATTTAGGTTCTATATATAACCAACAATCGTTTACCGATCAAATTCATGTTACATGTTAATAGCTATGGCAACATAAACAATCAAAGAGCTTCTCTTGGGTGGATTTGTAAGGGTTTTGAAAGCACAACAGCAAGTCGAGTCTATGGTTATAGGCAGGGGGCAGTGATATAGGGTGCAGCTATCTTTGCCCATAAGCTTCTTCTGGTCACACATCGATATACGCTACTTATGCAGAAGCCAGCTTATTATTTTACCTTTTCAAATGCTCTTGAGGTCCTTGTGCTTGCCTAAAAATCCCTCACTAATGCAGTCTTGGCTAATCTCAAAACCCATGACTATACGATTGATGGATCTACTAAATTCAAGATTTTGGTCTTCGATCAGGCAGATCTTACCATGGATATACTGAAGACTATTTCGGTGATGGATAGATGTGGTGCTATGGCAGCTATGGTTACAAATAGAAGATAAGAAACATTGTTAAGCTTTCGTTGTTTACACTTTGACGAAAACTCCGTGTTATCATTCTTATAAGATTTGACTAACATGGTTTTTCAACCTGGACAAATCTATGAAAAACTTCAGGAGCTTATTGGATTGAAGATTTGGGAGAACTTCATTTATGTCTTTTTCAAATTTCTCCTTATTGGATTATAATTATAACATATAAAGCTGTTCTGATTCTAAGCTTATTGGATTAATCATTTATACAAATCCTTAAAAATCCCCTTTTATTGGAAAATAAGGATTTCATTGTTAAAATCTATCAAAAAAAAATTTTGAATTATTTGAGAAGCACTACAAGAAAACAGGAAATTAACAACGAAAATTAACAACGAATATAAATTGTTGCTAAATAGCAATCACTTTCCAACCAATTTACGACGAAACAGAAATTAGTCGCAAAATCGACGTAAATGAGAAACAAAAAACAATCGAAGCAAAATCGACGCTAATTGCAACGATTTCCCGACCAAGTGACGACTCCTGCACATTTCGTCCTTATTTTGACGGTAACTAACATCGAATTTACGACCAACCACTTTGCGATTGAATTAACAACGAATTTACGTCTCACCTAAAGTCGATAAAAAAGTAGGTAAACACGTGAAAAATATGGGTTTACCTATCAATTCGTCTGGAAGAAGTTGGGAATTCATAACAAAATCGTTGGTAAAGTACATTTGTCTCAAAATCGTCGTTAACTTTTGTCGCAAATCGGTTGGTAAGTGAAAAATTGTTTCTATATATACTCCTTCTTGTAAACAAAAATCATAACTCAAAACGTAACAAAAAAAAACGTAAAGAAAGAAAAATAATTTAGATGGATGTCTATTTCTTAAAAAAAATGTCTATTTACGCATTATGAAGTTGGATGTATTCACATCGAGATTCAGATGGAATGGTGGCGGAAGAGTTCAAAAACGGGGTTGAAATATTCATGTATCAATAAGCATGAAAAATGGTAAGATGTTCTGTCCTTGTCGATAATGCATGAATAGAAAATTTATTCCGATTGAGACGGTGTGGAGTCATTTATTAAATAGAGGATTTACACCGCATTATTATATATGGTATCAACATGGAGAAAGTTATGAAGGGGGGAACGTGGGAAGTAGTAGCAATGATCAAAATTGTGTTGAGCAAGCTTTCCTCCTGATATGTGCATGGAAAGGGAATTCTTATTTATGAGTATATTAGTCCCCGCTCCTAAGCATCCAAAGTGATCTCTTGGTAATTGTGCAGCCTCTGGTAAATGAGTTGAAGCAGTTGTGGCATACTGGGGTTCGTACGTATGATTGTTCGAGGAAAAAAATTTTACGATGCGGGCGGTTCTCATGTGGACAATAAGCGACTTTCCCGCCTACGGAATGCTATCAGGTTGGACTACGCATGGTAGATTATCTTGTCCTTATTATATGCATAAGACAGAAGCGTTTCAATTGAAACATGCAAGAAAAACATGTTGGTTTGATTGTCATCGCCGATTTCTACCAGTCAACCATCCATATCGTAAAAACAAGCGGTTGTTTAAGAGGAACAACGTTATTCGTGTGACGCCGCCAGTGTACATGTCTGGAGAAGATATTGAAGAGCAAATTGATCATTATGGTGCACAAGCAACTGCGTTACGGGGAGGTAAGCGGCACACACCAGCTAATATGCCAGACGGGTATGGTGAAAGTCATAATTGGCATAAGAAAAACATATTTTGGGAACTTCCGTATTGGAAAGATCATCTGTTGAGACTTAATCTCGACGTGATGCACATCGAAAAAAACTTTTTTAATAACATCATGAGTACAGTCTTGAACGTGCAGGGACGAACTAAAGATAGCGCGAAGTCAAGGTTGGACTTGCCTGATATTTGTTATAGGAAACAGTTGCATATTCCATCAAGTGGGATTGCACCAGTTTCCATATTTCGGCTGGCTGCAGAAGCAAAATCAACGTTGTTTAAATGGGTAGCCTCAGAAGTATCTTTTCCAGATGGGTATGTTTTTAATCTCTCTAAGTGTGTTGAGCAAGAAAAACAATTCTCAAGAATGAAAAGTTATGACTGTCACGTGTTTATGCAAAGACTATTTATGTTCGTATTTGCCGAACTCCTACCAAAAAATGTACATGAAACAATTACAGGTAACATAAAGTAAAATAATTAATTATTTAAATCTCAATTTTTAAGTCATATTGGTTTAAATTTTGATTTCGCAGGTATGGGATGCTTTTTTCGAGATCTTTGTACACGCACGTTGTCAGAAGATGTCATTGCACAACTACATACAAACATTCCACTACTATTATGCAATTTGGAAAAGATTTTCCCTCCTGCATTTTTTGATGTTATGGAACATCTTCCCATCAATCTTCCGCATGAGGCAGAATTAGGTGGGCCTGTTCAGTTTCGGTGGATATACCCATTCGAGCGGTTCATGAAACATTTAAAAGGGAAGGCTAAAAACCTAGCAAAAATAGAAGGATCTATTGTGGCGGGTAGTCTAACCGAAGAAACTTCTCACTTTACATCTTACTATTTTGCTACAAAAGTCCGGACACGCAAGAGGAGGCCAGGACGATATGATGATGATGGTGTAGCACGAACATATCCGGTTGAAGGTGTTCCAGATATTTTTTCACCAATTGGGCGTTTAGGTGGAAAATTGAAAGAAGTTTGGTGGGCCAGTCCAGATGACAGTCATAGCGCTCATACGTATATCCTTTTAAATTGCGAGGATATTCGTCCCTTTGAGAGGTATAATGACAATATAAATTAATACGAATGGTTATTAGCAACGAAACCTTAGCTACGAATTCGCAACCAATATTTAGCTACGAATTCGCAACGAAATTTTAGCTACGAATTCGCAACGAAAATGTAGCTACGAATTAGCAACCAATTTTTAGCTCGAATTAGCAACGAAATTTTAGCAACGAATAAGCAACGTATAAGCAACGAACTTTTAGCAACGATTTAGCCACAATTGACCTTCTGTCAATTTGTTTTGATTTAGCGTTTTATTAATGTCGAATCGACTATCGTCGCTAATCGGTTGGTACTTAGCGACGAATTCCCCACGAATATTTACCATCTGTTTTGCGACGAGTTTTTAACCGTCGGTAATTAGCGATGATTTCCCGTCGAATAATTATTAACGACGATCAGTTAACGACGAATTATGTTTCGTCGTTAACTAGTTGGAAAAGCGATATAGCAACGATTTTACATCGAAATGGTCGGTTGTTAAACTTATGTTTTCTTGTAGTGAAGTAATTATAGTTAAAATTTAGTAGATAAAAAGTACCATCTTATGAGATGGTATTTGAAAAAAATTAAACAAATATTTTCTTACTTTTGTTTGAACATCGATTGAGTTGTTGGTGATAAAAAAAAAGTGGCTGTAATTTTAATTAGTGGTCTCTTCCTATAGCTACTCGTCTGGAAAATAGTTGAAGTGGGGATTAGGTTACAATATATTTTAGATTTTCTCATGCCGCTCTATCTATCTCGTGGCACATCACCTTTTAAAAGCAAATCGGCTGGGCTTTTGGTGATGTTCGGCTATGTCCTCTCGTCAAAATGGGCCGTCCTTAAATTGGGAAAGGCAAAGGTGCCGGCCGAGAGGCTCACTTCCAAAAAACTCCAATTTCAAGGAATATAATTGGATCAGAAAGATCGTGAAGTAAATAATTCACCATGGCCGAGTTTAGAAACCGTAAATTCGAACTCTCTCTCGTCACCCGTAATACGTCAAGCCCCTTTTGGTTTCATGTTTGAAGATGGAAGAGGCCAAAGAATCTGAAATCAAAATCCTGAAACGAACTGATAAGATATAGAAATATATCTGTCAATATATCATTACATCCCTGTAATTATGTTCCGATATCTTTGATTTAGTGTCCACCAATTAGGCTAGATAATTGACATATTATAGGCTATATTAACTCTAACAGATTGTATTGCCTTCTCTGTATTTCTGTTTCCTCTGTATATAAACAGAGCTTGTCTTTTGAATAAAATGATCACTTCTAGAATATTTAATATGGTATCGGAGCAGTCATAGGTCTATACCTCTTTTTTCTCTTCTTCATCTGTCGTCTGCAATTCTTCTTCTTCTTCAATCTTTTTCTTTTGTTGTCCCTTTTTTCTTTTTTTACACAATCTCTTCGTCCTTTTCATTTTTCTCTCTGCCTCACCAAATCATGACTTCTGATTCTACGGCTGAACGAACATCTACTCTCTGTAAACATGTCGAGCGTGACGAAACTTACGAATATGAACTACATGATGTGGGGCAGACAAGTTTGTGCCTTATTAGAGGGTCATGAACTACAACAGTTCATTGACGCTGCTGCTCCATCTCCCACAGTCCTCGTCGATGGTGTTTCTTCACCCAATCCGGCGTTTCCTCCATGGCGACGTCAAGACTGTATCCTCGATTATGGCATCATCGGTGCGATCACTCTCAATATTCAGTCGGTGGTTTCTACGCCACTACCAAAGAGGTCTGGGATATTTTTGCGCAAACCTTTGGTTATCCGACTCGTGGGCACATATGTCAATTAAAATACCAAATCAAAACCTGCGTCAAAGGGACGAAGACGATTAGTGAGTATCTACGCACTATTAAAGCCAAATCTGATGAGCTCGCTCTACTTGGCAAACCGATGGATCAGGAGGATCTCACCGAACAACTTCTGGCTGGTCTTAGCGAAGATTACAAGCCAGAAATTGATGCAATCAATGGCCGCGACAGTCCGATCTCCTTTACTGAACTATATGAGCGATTGTTAAATCTTGAAGCAATGTTGGTATGTAATGAATCCTCCATGGTGTCTCCAATTGTTGCTCATGCCACCGACACTCATCTTCGTCAACAACACAATTTCAATCGCAACCAGCCTCAAAGTCAACACACTCCTCAGAATAAAAATCAAAACCGCTTCAACACACCATATTTGGGACGCTGTCAAGCTTGTGGTATACAAGGCCATAGTGCTAAATACTGCCCAGATTTCCGTATTGTCAAAGGAAATTCTCACCACCAAATATGGTCTCCCGCCAGTCTTATGCAACAACCGTGGCACCCCTCACAAAATCAATCAATCACAAGCTGGCCACCTCGGGCCAATCCTGCTTGGATGTCAGACTCGTCTACTTGGCTTCTTGACTCGGGAGCTTCACATCACATGACCTCGGATCTGGCTAATCTCTCTCTTCATAATCCTTATGGTGGAGGCGATGATGTTCTTCTTGGAGATGGTTCTGGTCTCTCGATATCCCACATCGGTTCTTCTTCCTTACCCCCTTATACTCGTCCTTTCTTCTTAATAATGTTCTATGTGTTCCCTCGCTTGACAAAAATTTGATCTCTGTTTTTCAATTGTGCAAAGCTAACGGTGTTGCGGTTACGTATCCTCCGACCTATTTCCAGGTGAGAGATTTACAAATGGGGGCTCTTCGTCTAGAAGGCAGGCCTAAAGACGGAACCTATGAATGGCCATAATCCTCCAACTTTAAACCTCCTTCTCTTGCTTTTGCTTCCCTCGTTAAAACTACCATGTCGGATTGGCACTCTAGGTTGGGTCATCCGGCCTTAACTATTCTTCAAAAAGTAGTTTCTCAATTTGATTTGCTTATTTCTTCGAATGTTTTGATGGCTCAGCCATGCATTGCTTGCTCTACTAATAAAACACACAAGTTGTCGTTTACAACCTCTACTTTAAAATCCTATCATCCTTTTGATATTGTGTTCTCTGATGTTTGGACTTCACCACTAGTTTTCATTGATGGTTTTAAATATTATGTTATTTTCGTTGATCATTTCACTAGATATACTTGGTTATACCCTTTAACACGGAAATCACAAGTTCATGATGTATTTACCAGATTCAAAGCCTTGGTTGAAATTTAATTTCAATCCAAGCTTAGAACTCTCTATACGGATAATAGGGGTGAATATATAGGTCTCACAGCATTTCTCTCTAGTCACGGCATCTCTCATGTGACATCACCGCCTCATACTCCTGAGCACAACAGTATATCTGAACGTAAACATCGGCATATTGTTGAAACCGGTCTTGGTCTTTTATCACATCATCAATACTTTAATCATATTGGACGTTTGCATTTGCTGCAGCTGTGTATCTTATAAATCGCATGCCAACCTTTATTCTTGAGTTTCAAAATCCGTTCCATGCTTTACATGGTCACTCACCAAATTATCAAAAGTTACGTATTTTTGGTTGCCTATGTTTTCCTTGGTTACGTCCATATGCATCTCATAAACTAGATGATAAATCCACTCCATGTGTATTTATTGGCTATTCTCTAACTCAACGTGCTTGTCTTTGTCTTCACAGGGAAATTTCTAGAATTTACACATCTCTTCATGTTGCTTCATGAAAATGTTTTCCCATTTTCCATTCTTTCTCTTCAAATTAACCAAGATGAAACTAATGAACTAAACTCTCCTATCATGCCTCTTGTCTCTGTTGTTCGACCTGCAAGTAATCTTCAATCTTCTCCTTCACCTGCTACTGTCACTCCAGCAGCACCACCATCACCAACCGAGTCCCATATATCTCCTTCCATGGGACCAATCATTCCTCTTGGTGATAAATGTCAAGCAACGGCACAAACAGAGGATACACACTCTCAACAACAAGTGACAGCTCAGGCACCTGTCCCAACCAGAATGAGCACTCATCAACGCAAACCTATTCAAAAACTTAATCTCCACGCTACAGTTGCTCTGACAGCCGACTATGTTCCCACCTCTGTTTCTGAAGCTCTTAAAATACCTCATTGGCGTGCAGCTATGAGTGAAGAAATTAACTCTCATGCACGCAATCATACATGGGATCTCGTTAACTCATCTAATGTTTCGATGTGGTAGGTTGTCGGTGGATCTTCACGATCAAGCACAAGTCTTATGGTATAATAGATAAATACAAAGCACGACTTGTCGCAAAAGGCTACAATCAACGACCTGGTGTTGACTATCACGATACCTTTAGCCCAGTGGTGAAACCAGCAACAATATGCATTGTCTTGAGCACTACCGTATCTCGCAACTGGCCCTTGAAACAACTTGATGTCACCACGGCATTCCTCCAAGGTCATCTTCATGATGAAGTTTACATGATGCAACCGATTGGATTTAAAGGCAAAGACAATCTTGCTGCTGTTTGTAAACTTCAAAAAGCTATTTATGGACTTAAACAAGTTCCCCGACCTTGGTACAACGAGCTCCGCATGTTCCTACTACAAAATGATTTCAGAAACTCACTAGCAGATGCATCTCTCTTCATCTACAACAACAATGGAATCATTTTCTACATGCTTGTATACGTCGATGATATAATCATCACTGGAAACAGCCCCTCCCATATCACACGGTTTATCGAAACTCTTTCTCAATGTTTTTTAATCAAAGATTTGGGTGATCTCTCATATTTCTTAGGTATCTCTGTTACTCGAAAATCGGATGGATTACTTATGACGCAAAGTTGTTACATTGCAGATCTCCTACACAGGACCAAGATGACAAACTCAAAACTGGTGTCAACGCCAATGTGTTCGAACACCACACTTACACTCATCTCGGGAACAAAGCTTGACGACGCCACCAAATACAGAGCAGTTGTTGGCAGCTTGCAGTATCTCTCTCTCACACGCCCGGACATAGCCTTCTCAGTCAACAAATTATCCCAATTCATGCACCAGCCAACGACTGATCATTGGACAGTTGTGAAGAGAATTCTGCGATATCTCGGTGGTACCATGGATCGTGGTATCTTTCTTTCTGCTGACAACTCACCTACTCTTCATGCGTTCACAGACGCGGACTGGGCCGGAAACAAGGATGACTACACCTCCACATGAGCTTACATAGTCTACCTTGGTCGACACCCCATTGCCTGGTCTTCAAAGAAACAAACTGGAGTCGCCCGTTCATCAACCGAAGCAGAGTATCGGTTCATCGCCAACACAGCCACTGAAGTATGTTGGATCACATCCTTACTTTCTGAGCTTGGCATCAAGCCACCTGCAACACCGGTGATCTACTGTGACAATATAGGTGCCACATATTTAGCAGCAAATCCTGTTTTTCACTCCCAAATGAAGCACATTGCCCTGGATTATCACTTTGTTCGTGGCCATATTCAGACTGGACAGGTTCGGGTCTCTCATGTTACTTCCGCTGATCAACTAGCTGGTGCTCTTATGAAACCCCTGCCACGTCCTCCATCCGAATCACTCTCTGTCAAGATCGGCCTCTCCTCCGGTAGTTCATCTTGAGGGGGTGTGATAAGATATAGAAATATATCTGTCAATATATCATTACATCCCTGTAATTATGTTCCGATATCTTTAACTTAGTGTCCACCAATTAGACTAGATAATTGACATATTATAGGATATATTAACTCTAACAGATTGTATTGCCTTCTCAATTTCTGTTTCCTCTGTATATAAACAGACCTTGTCTTGTCAATAAAATTATCACTTCTACAATATTCAATACGAGTCGTGTGTTTTATAGCCTACTATGTTGTGATGTTTTGTATAATGGGAAATGTGACGAGCTCAGCGATCGTATCCTTGATCTCGTGAATAGGGTACTTCTAAAGTCTTTTCATGTCTTCATATATTTGCCTCCAGTATACAGAATCTTCATCTATGGGTTTATACAAAAAAACTGTACATAAAACAGAGAAGGTGTTGCTTAATCCTGAAACCAAATTGTGTGTTTTATAGCCTACTATGTTGTGATGTTTTGTATAATGGGAAATGTGACGAGCTCAGCGATCGCATCCTTGATCTTGTGAATAGGGTACTTATAAAGTCTTTTCATTCGTAGATTTACCTCCAGTATACAGAATCTTCATCTATAGGTTTATACAAAAAACTGTACAGAAAACACTTAAGGTATTGTTTAATCCTGAATAAGATAAAGTCGAAGATTGTAATTTGGGTTTAGAAACTAGTGTTGAACTGGGGATTCAGCTTTTGGGTTCTCTTCTTGTGATCTAGTGGATAAAGGAATGGAACAGTTTCTGCTACGAGGGCTTGAAGATCTCGAGAGATTACTTTCACGAGACAAGAACTTATATCATGATAATAAGCAACAATGTGTTTTTATGTCGATCTTCATGTTCAAGATCAGAGAACTTGGAGGCTGCAAAGAAGATCAATCGGTTTGTTCCATTCATAAATCTGACCATTTTCTGATTCCATTTGCTACACTTTGTGAAAAAGAACTTTGTTAGAAAATCAAATGAGGACACGTAGAAAGGAAGAGTCTCTAGTGGTTTTCAAACTAAACTACTACCAAACTCTAGAACTTGGTATCAACATCGATCTGCAGCTTCCTCTTCTGAAGTCTCTTTCAACTTTTATTACATTTTAGTACAAAGATGATTTGATAATACAATATTTGGTTATAAGAGAAATTCAAGAAACATTTTGGTGCAATACCATTTGATAGGTTTCTCCTCGTAAAAGTTTTCTGTTAATTCTTTATCGATGTGCAATGAAGAATACAAACAGGTTTTTAGCGATTAAGATGTTTTTAAAAATTAAAAAAAAATGACGTGTTAATTTATAAATAATTTTTAAAAGTTAAAAATATCCCTTTTTGTTTTTCAAATTTCATAAAGTCCCTTCTAATCACTTCCTAAATATTTGCTCAAATCTGAAATCCCTTTAAAAATACCTTGAATTTAGTATATATTAAAATTCTTCCAAGTCATCAATCCAATATGTAACATCCCGGTTTCTAATATATGGTAGTATATGTGGAGAGGTTTAAGAGATTTGATTTGGCTATCTACGTCACCAAAGTGCACTTATATTTTCAGTCACTTATCGAGAGAGAACTCCAGAGTTAAGCGTGCTTCAGCTGGAGCAGTCAAAGGAAGAGTGACCTATCAGGAAGTGATTTTCGATACAGTGTGAGTGAGGACAAAATACGGGAAACGATCATGTGGTGATTACAGGGTCAGTATATCAACTCTCTCGAACCTCCCGGTTAACACACCGACCGTCGGACAAGAGTGGGATCCACGGGCCGAGAGAGGACGTGGGTGCCCACTGGTAGGGGCGGTTGGGGCGTTACACAATAAGTTCCCCCATATTTTTTAAATCTGTTTGTATTTAATAAAGGGTAAATTTGTCAAATGACTATATTGGGCCAAAATATTCAATATATGACCATGTAATAATGTGTGTGTAGTAACTAACAATTTGTCCACTTTCTAGACAATTTTAACATTTACCACTTATGTGTGAGAGACACTGCCACATAATATAATAGTATGATATATGAATTGTTTAAAATAGTATGATATATTGTTTAGGGGGAGGTTTGTCAGTGTGGATTTCTGTAAGATTGAATTGTCGATTACGAATTGGAGAAAATAGTGGAAGCAACTATAATATGCACTGATTATTGTTCGTCTATTATAATATATGTTGGCATATAGGTGTACAATGTACATGTACAGGTCTATACTATATGGAACAAGTAAAATTAACAACACAAGTTAATATAAAATAGACTGATTTTGGAAACCAGTAATTGCACGACTATTTGAGAAGAGTGAAAACTCAATTAAGAAGAAGATTAGTTCATAAATATCCTAACTACGTAAGTTTATGTAGATTTCACCGGAGGTCAACCTCCGACTGAAACTCTGAAATTTGTTATCTAATTTTGCAAAATTACAAATATATAAAATTTATAAGTATCGTTCTATTTATCTTACCGATATATAGAATAAAATAAAGTTTCATTTCATATAGAATAGAGTGGGTTAAGTTTTATATAGAACAATATTAATTTGAAATCTTACATATCAAAATTTATAGAAATATATTTTATTTTAAAATTTTCACAGCATATTATATAAAGAAAAAAATCAATATTTTTTACAAGTAAATTAAAACTTTGATTAGTTATTTTTTAGGAGATTGAAAGTAATTAAGATAAAAAGGAAGAACAAGTTTATGATAGAGAAATTTTTAAAAAAATATACAAAATTCAGTTATTCATATATCATAGGGGCAAAATAGTATTGATATACATTATACACACTATATTCTAATCATCCCTTCCTATGGTTATTCTCCTGAATATATTTATTTTTTTGGTTATAGATTCAAATTTCTCTTTAATAAATATATTTTCTATTGGTGGAAAAAAAGTACAAGTATTTGAAAAATAGATTGCTTGTCCAACAATCAAAACTAATGGTATCTGGATTTAAAAAAAAACATAACCAGTTGAATTATTGTATCTCGAATGATCATATATTGATTTAATATTTTTGTATTAACATTTTTTGGTAATATTTGTATATTAATATTAAACTAAAAACTAACAATAAAACAGAAACAAAGAACAATAAAACCAAAACAACTTTCGAGAAGGAGCATCGACTAAATTGTGGATATATTCAAAATCGTACTATATGCATGATTAATTAAAGTGGTTTTGTAAAATATTCTGATTTCTCGTATTTAGCACTTACTTTCAATGAGAGCATGCGTGCCGTTGACTCAAAACCAACCGGTCTAGGAAGCGAACCATCTATGCTTTCAATTTCAACTACTTTTTAAATTAAATTCGAAAAGAATATCTGACAGACTGACACATGGACTGTTACCTGAACAGTGTTTTAAAGTCTGGGCTAATAACCCAATTGGTCCGACCACGACAATGTTTGGAAATAAATTATGGTTTACATTATCTGTGTAACGACAATGTTTTTGGTACTGTTTTGTACAAAAATACAAAACTTCTTCTTGTAACAAAACAAAGATAAATTATTTTCTAAATAGCATAAAATTTAGTTTTTTTTAAAAATCTAATTTACGAAAACTGAAACCCTAAAATAATATAAACTATTCTCTGGGAATACTTTTGTTTTATTTATAAATTAACAAAATATAAAATATATTTCCTTTTTGTTTAATAAATTTATTTGAAATAATCTTTTTAAAATAACAAAAAAAAAATATCTCAAAAATCTTTGTAATATTATCGAAAAGTCTAATATAAAAATTATTTATCAAACAACATAATAGATATTAAAAATAAAACAAAAATAGTTTTATTATCAATCAATTATTTTGGCAAAATAATTTGAAAAAATGCAAATTAATATAACCCGATTATTAGATATCATGGTTTTTTCTAAAAAAAATAGTTTATTTTTATGTTACAATCAATTTAATATCAAATAAATAATTTTAATAATATAGAACTATAATTTAATATTATGCTTGTCATTTGATCCGAACCGAACATGTTGTTCAAATTGATTTTAGTTTTCAAAATATTACTGATTTGGTTACTTAAGTAACTCCAACGGATCAACACTTCAAATTTTTTTCCTAATTTTTTCTCAAAACAACATATATCAAATTATACAAAAGTTTATGAAAATATATTTACAAATATAAGACATAAAATTGAATTAAAGATAATTAATTTTTGAACACGTTTAGTCTAATAAGAAAAAATGTTGTTCATTTCGTAAGAATATATAAAATCTAATATATTTAAATAATGAATAACAGAACAGTTCATAATTTTTATACTCAAAATCACATACCTAACTAAAATAATAACATAAAATAATTTAAAATATTTTTTTTATTTTCATACGCATAAATGACAAAGCGAGTTAAAATATATAAATAAATAAAAATAAAATATCTAACAATTATTATGTAGATTTGAAACTCATTTTGAATTGTTTTTCATTGATCATTCTTTTTAATTTTTTTTGTGCTTATGAATGTTTGAAAACTTTAATATGAAAACAATATCTGGCATACATATAGAGTCTCTAATTTTTGGGTATTCCGGTCTTTTATCCAGTTTTGGTTATTTCGGTTATAAAATACTTTAATCGATCCGAACCCAAAATTGTTTTGCATAAACATCGGATCCCAAGTAAAATACTAGAATCAATCCAAACCCGATCGAAACCAAACAGAACTTGATTCGAAAATTAATAATATCCGAACGGATCGGATATCTTTAGCCCGAAAAATTCGATATCCAAAAGATCTAATCTGAACCCGAATGCCCAAAGATAGGAGAGAGCTCAATAAACTCCTGACCAAACCTACAAGGATAGGATAGCCATTTGGTATGCAAGAAAGGAACATTCCAACTTTTAGATACCGGAAGTATGGGTTCATGGAAGGCCGTAAACTTCTGGCCTTGGATAGATTGTTAGTTTACTAGACCAAATGTACATAGTTGGTTTTTATGGTTCAATTTCCCAAAGAATGACATACTCTCCAATCTGTTATACGAGATTGGTTTGCTCGAAATAGTTTTCAAAATGTTTATCTTATCATTTATTCCTCTTTCCTTAAATTGTAAGGTTAAAAAAAAAATTTCAGTACGTTTGGCAAACAATTTTCTTATGTGTGATAAAACTGGGATATTTTACTCAAGTTCTAGTTAGATAAGTCATCGGTCTATAGTTAGTACAAATCACAAAATCCAAAAGGGCATTGCTTTTGAAAGAGAATGTGTTTCATATCTGATTGCAATATTTTTGGGAGTTTAAATTTCGAATCCAATGATACAATAATAATAGTAAAACAAAACAAGGCATTACACGAGTCAGTCCTGTAACAAAAAAAAAGAGAACAAAAACATTAATCTATATAATAAATATTTAATGTATATATTATTATTTTTTGTGTCTTTTCATGGTTTCTTTTTCATGCCTGTAACTCTGAGAAGGTACACAGTTGTGTAAGTAAATAAGTGTGAAACACAATCAGAGACAAAAGCCTAAAGACTCGAGCATACTTTTAAAATAAAAAGTAAAAAAAACTTTTTTTTGTTCATTTGGTGATTTGTTCAAATTTCAAAAACGTCTCTTTAACCCACCACTCCCTCCATTACCACCACAATTTCACGTTCTCCAAAACTCTCTCTTTCTCTCTCTCTATCTCTCTCAAACTTTCTACATACCTGAGAAAAACAAAATCTCAGGTTTTTCTTTGTGTTGTCTACGAATTCGAGCCATAAAGATCGAAACTTTTTCACCTACGACAAGATGGGTGCTTCAGGGAAATGGGTTAAGTCAATTATCGGTCTCAAGAAGCCAGAGAAAGATGAAATTGTAAGAGCTTTTAATACAATTTCTTCACTTTTGTTTCATGAAGGGTTATTAAAGCTTGAGAGAGATTCTTTGTTTTTTCAGGAAAAGGGTAGTGGGAAGAACAAGAAGTGGAAGCTATGGAAGAACACTTCAGGGGATTTAGCCTCGTCTTGGAAGGGTTTTAAGGGAAGACATCGGTCTGATTCAGACGGTTCGGTTTCTTCAAATGCGTACTCTGCTGCTGTTGCAACTGTACTCAGAGCTCTTCCTAAAGATTTCAAAGCTGTTAGAGAAGAATGGGCTGCTATCAGAATCCAGACCGCTTTTCGAGGTTTCTTGGTGAGTTTAAGCTTTGTGTTGAATAGAATTGAGAGAATAGAGAACCAATTTGAGGGCTTTTTCACAATCAATTTGACTTACCATTCGATTTAACATAACTTAGCATTCAATTTGAGGGGTTTTAGCGATTTCCTGATGAATTTAAGCTACAAGTTGAATATAATTGAGAGAATATAAAGCAAATTTGAGGGCTTTTTCACAATCAAGTTTTGACTTAGCATTCAGTTTAACGTTACTTAGCATTCATTTTTAGGTGCTTTTAACGGTTTATTGATGAGTTTGCTTTATTGTTTTCATTCTCTGAGTTGAATAAGACTGAGGGAACAATCAATTTTGACTTAGTATTGAATTTGTTGTTACTAGGCGAGAAGAGCTTTGAGGGCGTTGAAAGGGATAGTGAGGCTACAAGCTTTAGTGAGAGGGAGGCAAGTGAGGAAACAAGCAGCTGTAACGCTAAGGTGCATGCAAGCTCTTGTTCGAGTTCAGGCTCGGGTTAGAGCTCGTCGTGTGAGGATGACTGTAGAAGGACAAGCTGTGCAAAAGCTTTTAGATGAACACAGAAGCAAATCTGATCTCATAAAAGAAGTCGAGGTTATTGTCTTTTCAGCTTTTTCTGTCCGCATTGGTTTGATGCATATCAAAATGTTAACTTGTTGTTTGATATACTCTCAGGAAGGTTGGTGTGATAGGAAAGGCACGGTGGATGATATCAAGACGAAGTTGCAGCAGAGACAAGAAGGTGCTTTCAAGAGAGAACGGGCATTGGCTTATGCTCTAGCTCAAAAGGTAATTATGCACACACTCTTCAACTGTTTTCTGCTCTTGTTTAAGCTCATTTTCTGAATCCAAATTCCCGGTTTTTCTGCAGCAATGGAGGTCAATTCCTAGCTCTAACCTTAAGACAAACAGTTCAATCTCATATCTCAAAAGCCAAGAGTTTGATAAGAATAGTTGGGGATGGAGTTGGTTAGAGCGTTGGATGGCAGCTCGGCCATGGGAGACTAGACTTATGGACACTACAGATGCAGCCACGCCTCCTTCTCTTAAACATTTGAAGTCACCCGAAACCGCAGATGTTGTTAAAGTTCGAAGAAACAATGTGACAACTCGGGTATCTGCAAAACCTCCTCCTCATATGTTATCTTCAAGTCCTGGTTATGACTTTAATGAGAGCCCTGGTTCGTCGTCTATCTGCACTTCAACCACACCTGCTTCTGGAACCACTGGCCTTGTTTCAGACAACTCTAGCAGTCACGCAAACAAGAACAAGCCAAGTTACATGAGTATGACTGAATCAACAAAGGCTAAGCGAAGAACTAATCGTGTTCTTAGGCAATCAATGGATGAGTTTCAGTTTATGAAGAACTCTGGATTGTTTACTGGGGACTTGAAGAGCAGTCCTGTCTTGGATCCTTCCTATGTTAGTTTCTCCAAACCACTCGGTGTTCCTACTCGATTCGAGAAGCAGAGAGGGTAAAGTAACATTGTGAGGTCAATTGCTTGAGGAAAGTTTCAACAGCTTGTTGTTGTCTTTGTGTTGTGAGATATGTGTATGTTAATTTGTTCTTTTTTTGTCCCCTCTGAAACTACATTGGAGTTTTTGATTACCATGAATTTAAATATAAAAATTGCAGTTTTCACTTTTATTTTATCACGAAACTCTCAGTTTATATAGTCAAGAATCTAGAATCTTTTGATAGCTCTGAGCTTAACACCATTCTTGAAGCTGAGAATTACACCATAATCAAGCTGCAGTGGTTTCTCCATTCCTGGAGAATGTCTGAAAATGTAACTACGGTAGAGATGCAACAAGGTGAGTTTGATCTCTTGCAGGGCAAATCTCTGTCCAACACAGGCTCGTGGACCAATGCCAAACGGGATGAAAGCATATGGATGTCTAAGTTTCTCCTCTTCCCCGTTCGGGTCAAATCTTTCCGGCTTGAACTTTTCTGGCTCTTGAAAGTTTTTGGGGTCCTTTGCTAGAACTCCTAGTGCCAACCAAACCCATGTTCCCTAAATTACAACAATATGGTAAGTACAAATCAGTTCTTAAATAATTTTGAATGGTAACAACTGACGAAATGGACTAGTTTGCTTTTGTCAATCATTCAAAAGTTTTGGTCTTTTTTTAATGGAAATTGCACTCATCTATACCAAATTGTTTTGAATGGTAACTAAAAACGGTTTTGACCTTAAGCTGACTCTTATGCTTCATAGGTTTGAATAGCAGAGACGGATCCTAAAATATCTGAGGCTATAAATAACTGGGGATTTATGTTTAATAATATAGAGACAATATAATCACACGTTGTTTTATCTTCACATAAAAAACAGTTTATAAAAAAAAGAAACAGAACATCAAATACCAATGATATAACTTTTAAAAACTCATAAACTAAAAATATAAACCACTCATTTAAATCTTTCTTTTTTGTTATTATCATTGTTCCGTTTTTTTTATAAGTTATATTTTTTCCTTAAATTTTATTCTGTATATGTATTGTAAAACAATTTAAAAATGATATTTTTTTTTAAAAAAAAAACCGGAAGCCCAAAACCCCATATTTTATTTAGCTGTGTCAAAACCCGTCACTTTTGAATGATAGCAGCGGATGGAGTGCAATTGAAAGTTTACCTTGGGAAGTAGATAACCTCCTATATTTACTTCTTTTGCAGTTTCCCTTGCAACCAATGGAGAAACCATGTAGAATCTCATAGACTCTTTGATAACCTACAAAGTAGGAAAAGCAAAATCATCCATATAAGATTCTAATACCCTCACAAAGAATCAATTTTCCGGTTTTGCTTGTTACTAACAATGCACCTGATCGAGGTATGGAAGCTTGTATTGTAACTCATGGGAACTCGGGATCAGATCACGGCTTCCAAGCCCGTCAATTTCTTGAAGCAGACGTTTCTCAACTTGAAGATGACCAGAGACTAAGTAGAGCACAGAGGATAGTGTGAAAGCAGTGGTTGCAGAGCCAGCAAGAAGATGCTCATAAGTCACAGCACTAATATAATCTGGCGTAAAGAAGTTCTTGGCAAAAGAATCGAACTCTCGAGCTTTCAAAATCAGTGACAAGAAGTCTTTTGACTCAGTATCTCTCTCCTTGGCTCGCTTTGACACAATCTCATTAAGTTGTCCACTAAGTCTAGCATTAGTCTTCTCGACCCTCCAGTCCATAGTTCCCGGTATCCTCTTCAAAACCTGTCTGAATGGCTCTTGAAGAATCGGAATCAGTAAGCCTAAGATAATGGAGAGTGAGCCAGACAAATCCATCTTGAGCTGTGTCGTGGAGTAAACATGCTGGTTTATGAAATCAGTCACTTCTATATTGCTATCAGCTGAATCTTTTATTGGTTTTCTACCCGAGAGACCGAAATCGACTCCAAAAGCAGCTTGTCCGATGATATCAGTGGTAAGTTTGAGGAAGAGATTGGAGATAACAATATCTTGTGGTTCAGAATCAAGATTATGAGTAGCAGAAGTGATGAAGTTGTGCATTGTTGGGATAAGACTTGTCAAATGTGAAGGCTGGTAGAGAGATAAGATGGTGTTTCTCATCTTAGACCATCTCTTGTCCCTATTAAAGATCCATGAATCATAAATGGTTATATAAAGGTTGAATAAAAGAGACATCTATAGTTAGTGCCTAGCCTGTCTAATGAAAATAGTGGTCTGAATCAAGAAGCATAGTACCTAGTGAAGAAGAGGCCTTTTTGGTGAAGAGGAGAGGCTGAGATTGGAGAAGGAATGCTTCTGTTTGGAATATCTTTGAACTTCTTTATTCCAACTTCTCTGCAAAGCTCTGCTTCTGCAATTATTATCAATGGTTGCCTCCCCATCTGAAATCTATATTTTTGATAATTTAAATTGATATCTTTTAGTTAGTTAAAGTTTTTGTCTTGGACATAATCAATTGTATTCATCTTTTTTCTTTTTTTCCCCAACAACACTGTTGTTCATCAATCAGCCAATGACAATCTCTTAGAAAATAAATTGAACTGAATCTAAACCAAAATATTTAAGCAGAACTCAAACCGAATTGTATTTATAATTTGTGTTATTTTATTATTTTACAACAAAGAAGAAATTTAAATAATTTCGACTAGTTTTAATGCAAATGAATCAAACCGAACTGAATAAACTAATATTTACTAGAATTGCATACTGTCGACTATATTTATGTTTTCAAATAAATGTGATCACATTAATACATAAATATTAATTAAATAATTATTTAAAAGGATTAAGTTGGTTTCAATTTTGATTAAAAAACCTAAAAAAATCTCTAAACTTGATTGTCCACCCAAAACAACTATGAATCAAGAGAGAGATATGGACCTGAAGATAGGGCCATAGTGCTTAGCAAGAACAGAGAAGACGTCAGGGCCGTACTTAGCCATCAAGGGCAAGTGGCCAACAAGAGGCATAGCGGTTGGACCGGGGACATTGCGTACGGACCAAGAAGGTCGGTACAAGTAGACCATAACCACAACAGCTGCAAAACTCAAGAATGCAACAAGAGCTTTGTGTTGTACCAAGAAAAGATCAAGAACTTCCCACCATAGATGTTGCGTCTTCATCTCTTTAACCTCTAAAAGTTCTCTATTTTTTTCTTTTTAATGTGTGTGGGTTTTGGTGGGTGGTTCATTAATTTCTATAGTATTTGATGTGCTTTTTGAAAAGTGGGTTCTACTCTCTTTCCACTATCCCACCATTAGAATAGTGTGGACTATTTTGCAAGAAGACAAAATGCGTTGAAATTAAGTTGTCAAATTCTTATATCTAGTACGAAGTGATTCTTACGCACGGACGTCATATTGAATATGAAATTGTTTTTTTTTTCAACACTTAGCTATATTTGGTTATGTTTGGAAGCGATACATAAACGAATTACTGGGTGTAAATCTCAACCCACGTTAAGGTCCAACAACTAGTAATCAAGCACTCAGAAACGGAGTACATAGCATTACTGATGTAAAAGATATGGAACAAAACCAAACAACGGATTTAGATCCACGGAGTGAATAACACCATCAAACTTACGTGGCAAAGACCAATTTCAACTCTGGAGTGAAATAGAGACTTATTTAAAAAAGTAATACATCACTTTGACTAATAACAGCCGAATTCACCAAAGTTAACGTGATTTAATGTTAAATCAAACAGGCTAAATGGAGAGGTAAAATATGATTTCAAGATAAAAAAATGATAGAAAACAGATTTTATACATACACAATGGACTCATTTTCAAACTAGTCAGAAGAACATCCCCTATTTCTCTCCACTTTCCTTTTAATTCGCACCTTACTTCGCTTACCTCAGTTTTTAGCAAAAACCCTTGTCCAAATTTGCCTGAAAGGCCTCTTGGATTTTTCTAGGACGAATCTGGTTATCCAGTTATTCATATTTAAAGTATTTGATAGTTGTACTTTCTACTACAACAGTTTGGCGCTACAAGGAGGGGGCTTCGGGTTCATAAGCAGTGACTGTTGTCCAATGAAAACTCGCTTATGTTAAATTTGAAGAAATAGTCAAACGGTCGATTCATTTTTTTACTTCCGTAAAAACTTTTATTACAGCAGAGAGAGATTTACCAAGAAGCATGACCGAAAATCAAACAAACTTTAGTATTTAAACAAAATCGAACCATGCCGTTCGTTTGCTTGAAAAGACTCTCAAATAACAGTTTTACGCATTTTGGAACGCATATGATGGCCGAGTAGGTGTTCTATAGTATAAAAGGTGCCACTCTTTCCTCCCGCAACTAGATGAGTGAAGGAGGATGTGATGAGATAGCGTTTTGCACTATCCACAAAATAAGCAGCCACAACGCACGAATTGTTGAAAATTACAAAAAAGCATTTATGGAAAAGTATATCGCTGGTGAATTCAAGGATCTTGTTCCACCATCATCCCAGAATAAGTTTTCAGAGGGAATTTCAACACCGTGAAAGGTAAATTTAATCTAGAAGAGTTGCTCCAAAAAAGTAGTTAATTCATTAACCCATTCATATGAGAATTAGTCACTTTCAATGAAGAAGACACAAGCAATCTTAACATATCACATGGTGCATTGAGTGCGTAGTACAAGGCGAAGGATGAACGAATGAGCGCTTACTTAGGGTTGGTACAAGAACTATCGTACTCATTCAAACATTTTGCAATAACCAGAATTCCAAGAGGAGAAAGTAGTTCAGCGGATGTATTAGCTTCGCTACATCGACTTTGGACCATGAAGTCCACAAAATAATCTCGGTCAAAGGAATTGATTAGGGACGAGTACATGCCTCATTGGAGAACTCTGATAATTAAACACCTCATTAATGGAATAACTCCAAAAGGTAAGCGGGACGCTAGGAAGCTCCAAAGCACAAGTTTGTGATTTATGGTAGTATGAGATGAGCTCCTCGGACGTAGCATTGACTACCATACTGGAAAGGGGTCCACAGGAAGATACTAAAACCATTATCAAAAGTATTCATAGTGGAGAATGTGTGAGCTATG
The DNA here is from genome assembly GCA_000218505.1 of Schrenkiella parvula. Classification (NCBI taxonomy): domain Eukaryota; kingdom Viridiplantae; phylum Streptophyta; class Magnoliopsida; order Brassicales; family Brassicaceae; genus Schrenkiella; species Schrenkiella parvula. Next base: position 2,075,564 of record CM001190.1, read on the forward strand.
CGAGAAGAAGGACTATGGTCTTCCATATAAACTGGCAAGGACAGTAAGCAATGGTGGCGGATTATTGACCATCAGATTGCATTGGGCCAATGCTCAACGCAACCGGGGCAGAAAGACATATCCTGGTCCTAACCAACTTTTTTCTCCAAATGGATTGAAGCTGAGACTTACGCCAATGTAACAGCATCACTAGCCGAACAGTTCACTTGGAAAATATAATATTTCGACATGTATTTCCATATGAAATTGTAATTGATAATGGGAAACATTGTACTTGGAAACGACTAGAAATGTTTTTGCAAGAAGTGGAAAATACGCCTAAGTTTTTCGAAGTCGTACTACCCACAAGGAAATGGTTTAGTTGAAGACTCAAGTAAAAAATATTCTGAGCAATCTTAAGAAAAGGTTAGTCAAAGAAAATGTAGAGTGGGCTGAGAAATTGATCTAGGTCCTTTAGGTATAAGAACAACTCCACATCAAGAAACAAAAGAGACTCCGTATGGTATATGGAGTCGATATGATAGTACTTCTAACGACAGTCTCGAGTATAAGAGAATGGTATGTCCCACGGATGAAGGAACCAATAGTGAAATGGTGAAACATTTCTTGCCAATCGATGAACAAAAAAACAAAGCGCATTAGCAAATCCATAACTATCAACAAGAAACGATTCGATAGTACAATATCAAAGTGAAACCATGATCCTTTCAAGAAGGGGACCTGGTCCTACAAAGAGTGTTCTAAAATTATAAAAAGGAAGAAAGAGCTAGAAAGATGTGTATAAAATGGGATGGGCAGTACACAATAGCTGAAATAATAAGGCCTTGATTATATCGATTGAAAGATGAAAAAAAGAGTCTCAGAAAGATATAATGCAAGGCATTTGAAGATTCTGCAACTAAATGAAAATACTTATCTATAATCTAAGAATTACGAAATGGCTTGATCCCGAAATGGGTACGCATATAACTTGCAAAATTAAGTACATCTGCACAAAAATTATCCAATCCGAATCCTCGCGCTACGGAAAAAGGAAAAGAAGTGAATCTAATCTATCGTATCCTCATGGTACGGTAAAAAGAAATCGATTGCGAGCAAATCCACACACTACGTAAAAAGGAACGACTTAGGATTCTCATTCATATCCTCATATTCTCTCATAATCTCCTCTCCTTCTCTTCTTGCTTCAAGAACAAAGGATTCACGAGATGCGGAGAGGTCCTAGAGCTACGACTGATGTTAGAAAGAGAAGATTCGTCACAATCAGAGCAAGCTTTTCCGCTTCAAGATATAGAAGAAGCTTAGTCTTCGCCGCCTAAAACTCTGGAACCTAATATGTGGCATATGTGATCTCAGACTCTGCTTCACGAGCTTCAAGCATCAGTCTCTTATTGTCATTGTGAAGAGAGCTTACTTGGGTAGAACGCTCGGAGGGAGACTCACAAAGTCTTTTTTTTTTCATACCGCTCACCAGTGCTATTGTGGGCCGTCATCAGCTAGAATAAGAAAAATGTTTCCAAAAGATTAAACAAACATCAAAATAATCTGACAAACTAGCAAAGAAGGGGAGAAGAAAGAAATTGTTTTTACCATTCAAGTATATCCCGGAAACGGGTAAAATTCTCAGGACCCTTCTTCTACAAGTGACTTAAAGGAGAAATCTTTGCACCGGCTTCACGGTAGTGCCTCAGCAGAGTAGCGGTTGCAGTCAGGTTCTTCACAACAGGAAGATTATTGTTGTACCTGAAGTTCCACCAATATCTCTATTTTGAAGAAGGGAAGACATATCAGTTTGGGAAAAGCTTACAGCCTTCCCATTTTCAAGTAAAGAAATTTTCTCCGAAGTAGGAGGAGCAACGATTTCGGAGCAGATCCTTTTAGGAGACCGACTCATGTAGCCGTTTGGTTTCTCAGAAGTGGGGACAATGGTGGTATTCGGATCAATATGATCCGGAAGAGCACTCACGCCCACCTCAGTCAGAGAAATCTTGGATCGTCCAGAAGTAGGCATGAAACCTCAAATCCCGATCCCAAAAATAAGATCCAATAAAGAGTAAATCTAAGGTCCGGAAACATAGTAAATATTATTACCGAAATGGAAGGCACTGACGAGGTCAAGCAATGAACTTAGATGTACACGGAGTGAACGACAAACGGTCAAAGATGCGTGATCAAACTCGATGACAACTTCAGAGCGGTCTAAAAACTTATTCAAAAGAGTAATACATCGTTTTGACTAGTAACAACCGAATCCACCAAAATAAATACCATATAATGCCAAATCAAGCGAGATAAATGGAGACGATAAACATGATTTTGAGTTATAAACAAAAAGAAAGATAAAAGACATAGAAGACAAATTCTCTATACACACTCGACTCATTTTTCTTAATAGATTTATATCTCAATTTTTTAAAAAAACTCTTTTTTGATGTTATCAATATTAAAAAACTCCTCCCTTCTTTCCCACTTTTCTCTTATTTCTCACCTTATTTAGTTCACCTCGTTTTTAGGTAAAACTCTTATGAATTTGGGGAAAAGGTTAGTTTGGCATTAATTTACTGTTTTATTACTAGATTAGCCCTAATTTTATTTTAATTACTGATTTGGTTTTGATATCTATTATGCCCTTCATTTTTTTTACAACAATGGCAGAGATTTAATCTGATTTGTGGTAAATAGATGTTTCAGAAAAACAGATGGTTGTTTGGTATTGATAGCAAAAGAGGAAAACAAATTATAAGAGCAAATGACAAAATTTCTTTTGAAGATTTCGTTGGAATGGTGATTGAAGAGTACAAGATCGATAAGAGAGTTTACGAGATAGAATTGAGCTACATGTTTCCTAAGAAGGTATTGTTGACATTACTGCAAAGCACACCGCATGTAGAAGTTGGAAATCCTAGGCAGTTTGATGGATATATGGAACAACTTAAATCCAAGCCATTGCAACTCTATGTCGAATTTTTTTTGGAGGAAGAATTATGTCTACAAAAAATAAAAACGATGAAGACGACGAATGTGAGGATTCAGACGGAGCATCTTCAGGTGATGAGGATTTTACTTTATACAAGATTCCTCCTGGAGAAGATGAGAAGCCTGGCTCGACGTCGACGGACGCTCATGGAAAAATAGTTAATCCACATGTTAATTTAGAATTATCCTCCCTGGATCTAGCTGTTGGACAACGAATCGAGACAAAAGATGTATTGGAGACAAGGTTGAAGATTTCAACTGTCTTCCAGCAATTTGATTTAAAAGTAGATAGATCAACGCCCAACATGTTAGTTATTAAGTGTTAGGAAGAAGGTTGTACATGGAGAGTAAGAGCTACGCCAGTTGGAGATTCTACTCAATTTACTATTTGTGTGTACGTTGCAGAACATTCATGTTCTGTTACTGAATGTTCGGCACGTGCCCGACAAGCGACTCCGAAGATACTTATATGGACTCTGTTGAAGGTGTTCATTCAAAAGTTCTCCCAAAACATGTTGGAGAAGCTTTAAACATGAGACTTGGGGTAAAGGTGCATCGTAATAGATGACATTTAAATTTTTTTTTCGTAGCTTATTAGCACATGTCTTACAGCTTTTTTTAAGAAAAATATTTGTTACTAGATGGATTTTTGGAAGGCTCATCGAACACTTTTATGTGCAAGAAATTTGGTTAGAGGGTCCGCAAAGACTGGGTACTCGGAGTTGCCTACATATCTCTACCATATACGAAGAGCTAATCCTGGAACTTATACACGTTTGGAAGTAGGTGAGTTTAACATATTTAAGTATATGTTCCTTGCATTTGGTGCTAGTATAAATGGATTTCCCTTCATACGAAAGGTAGTTATCGTGGATGGTACGTTTCTTCTAGGAAAATATAAAGGGACACTACTAATCGAAACAGCTAAAGATGGGAATTTCCAAATATTTCTAATTGCATTTGCAGTCGTCGACACCGAAAATGATGAATCTTGGGAATGGTTCTTGCGGCAGCTACACATTCTGATACTTGACGGCGAAAAACTTGCACTTATTTCTGATAGACATAAGGCTATTGGTAATGCTATTGGAAAGATTTATCCTAAGTCTAGTCGTGGAGTCTGCATGTACCATCTATACAAGAACATATTGGTACGTTTTAAAGGTGGTGAAGCGTTTCGTTTGGTTTCAAAAGCTGTAAATGCTTTTAGAATGTCAGATTTCAATGCAGCCTATGACATTGGAAAGAGAGATGTTTGAAAGTGGGCTCGTGTGCATTTTCCTGGTGATAGATACAACCTAACGATAACAAACATTGCATAGTCCATCAATAAAGTCATTTCAAATTCTAGGAGTTCGCCAATTGTACGACTCTTGGATGCAATCAGGTTAATGATGACGAGATGGTTTTCAGATTGGAGGACTGATGCAGGATCTATGAAGATGACACGATTTGTGGGGTAGAAAAACTGTTGGAGGTAAAATTATTTGTCTTTTTTTACATTTCAAATGAAAAAATTTCTATTTAAATATTAATTTGTCATAATATAAATGTTATGCATTATTCTTTTCAAAAACGTGTATCGCATGCTAAGACGCTTGCGGTACAAGCAATTGATTTACATCAAGCATAAGTGACAAGTGGAACGTCTTTTAATATAGTTAATTTGACAGAAAGAAGATGTACTTGTTGTCGATTTGATATAGAGAAATTATCATGTGTGCACGAAATCGTGGCAACGGCAGCCTGAAGAAAATGTCGCATCTCACTATGCCCCCCTATTATCACAAGAACTATTTGTCTAATGCTTATTCTTCTTCTATAATCCAAGGGATGTTGCTTCACCTATTCCAGAGAACGTAACCGCGAAGGTGTGTTTGCCTCCACTAGTACACACACCACCTCGAATGCCTAAAAATTCAAAAATCAAATCTGCATTGGAGAAAGCCACAACAAAAAAACTGCCTAGAACATATCACAAATGTTCTTAACGTTATCAAAGTGGACATAATCGTAAGACATGTAAGGTGCAAGTTTAATACGTGATGCATATATTTCTTTAAGTAGCTTTTTTTTGCATAATTGTAAGACAGTTTTGAATTATTAGGCAACAATCAATTTGATATTTTTCAACACAATCAATTCATGGTGGGCCACGTGACACCACAAACTAAACTTTACAAAATTTTGTTTAGATTATTAGTCAACTATTACGTTGATTGATCCTTTTTTTTGTTGAGTCCTATCAGTGACATGCTATGAATATAGGCATTTACAGAAAAATTCAATTTTTTTTTAAAAATATACTATTTCTTTGCATCGTAATTGATACTCTTAACTGAATGTATCAAACTTTTACATGCCATACGACCCCATGGATATCTCTCGAAAGCTAAAGAATCAAGTACTTTTTTGCACACTCCAAAGAAAATACCAATATGCAAAATACACAACCAGCTAACCATTCTCCTCTTCTCAAAACTCAAGTTCTTGCATCTTTCCAGCACCCGCTGCAACTCATTCAAATTAGGACCTACCACTTGTAGAGACGTTCAACTCTCCCCAAAACTCTGAATGATCAACATCACATGTATCCCCATCTTCAAACGGACCACACTTCAAACCAGTAAGATCATCAAACTCTATTAGAGATAGACAAATCGGCTGGCAATCAATCAATAACCATATCTCATGATTCTTCCTAACTACAAGCTGATTCGTTAGGAGATAGTGAACAGCCTTAGCACACCATATGAAGTCCAACTCATACAACCTAGGAATAACTCCAACAGAAGACTTCTTCAATGCATCTTTTCCAACTCTCGTTTCTCGACAAGTAAAAGTAGTAACTCATAATTTTTTTTTGACTAGGAGCTTTTCCCTTTACATAGAATAGGGTACGATAGTTTCTCGAACGACTTGATGAAGCCATGTCTAGCAGAAAAAAACATACACACTTTAGAATGAAAAATTGAATATAAATTACCAATGAATAATTATTATGACTTCAAAAAGTAACATAAACTTCAAGTATAAAATTCGCAAGATAATTCAGAGATTTTGAATAATAAAAATAATTTTTAAATAAATTTGAAGCGGTTATAAACTATTCAATAATAAAAAAAATTATTCTTTTGAGCAAGCCAAGTGTCTACGCATAAAAAAAAATAAAAATAAAAAGAATTATGCACATGCGCATAATCAACATATAATTGTTGATTCGCAGAGATTAATATATCATCACCTTTTATCACAAAATGTAAAGATTTATAGATATAAACAAATTGGATGGCATACTCTTAGGTGATATCGAAACATGTCATCAAACCAAAACTAAAAAAAACACAAATCTTGTTAAGATAATGATATAAAAACACAGATCCAAGAAACTCTATTTCAAGTTCATATGTGGTAAACAGAGGAAATGGTCAATAAAATTACAAAATTATTATAACCATGTACTATATATTTTAACGAGACCATGAAAGTTTTAATCATACTCTAGGTGATCAACCGAAACATAACCAATAAACGATAAACTCATTGACCCCTAACCAGAATGTCAAAGTAGATCTAAAGAAGCCATGGCTTTCATTAGTGATTAAGAGGATTAGCAAGTATAACAACCAAATAAGGAACCTGCTGTCTTGCTCGATACAGCTCTTGCTCAAGTTAAGTCAGCTTCAATCAGCTGCTCTCCAGCTGCTGAACATACACCTATGGAGGAAACAGTAACATGTTGTTGGACATGTTGTTGCAGCACGGGTTATCCACAAATCATTCAAACTCGAAGAGGACAATATAGGAGGAAAGAGTCATGGTTATCTACTCTATTCATGGATAGTTTCTCACAAATCACTACTTCAAATTTTGAATCAATCTGCTTTCAGAGTATTATCTTGCCAATTGGGAATCTACCACAAATCACTACTTCAAAAAAATTTGATTTATGTATATACCAGGTTGTAAATCTGTTAGATTGACAATTAAACTTCAAATTCGCAAGATAATACCTTAATATGTTTAAGCTACTTTATGAATTGCCAATTTTTTGGTAAACTTTAATACCTTAGTTGCATACATCTAACAGATTTACAGACTGTTATATACATAAATCAACTTTTCAGCAAGATTGTTTTTAATTATCAATAAAGAGTTTGTTTAAACCCAGAAATCATCAATAAAGAACTAGAAATCAAAATCTTGATGGAGATTGAAAAGAGGAAACGTCGTCATAGAGGCACAATGTGAGAAATAGAGAACTAGAGTTGTTAAATTGGAACTGAGGAATAGCTGCAGACACCCATCGAAATAAGAGGTGGAAACCAATGCCGGCGACTGAACAACCGGTAACAGGAATAGATTGAGCTAGGTTTTTGAAGAAGAGGAAGAAAAAGACTAAAAAAAAAACTGTTTTGTGTGATTAAATTTTTTTTTTTAGTTTGTCTTTTGTCTTTTTAATTAAACTCACATGGTATGATATGTAATTACTTTGATTAATGTTGAGAATATTGTTACTTATCAACAATGTCGATATTACTTGTTTTCTACGTGTTAATTTAGTAATAACATGATAAATAATTATTAATCTGAGTAATTTTCTCTATAAATTTACCCTAAAGCTCTCTCGATTCTTTATCCCTCTTAGATGAACACAATCCTCCATCTAATCCTATTTAAAAACTTTGATAATCACTTTAAACATAAAATTAATGATCTACGATGCTATATGCTATAACACAATTTTTAATCAATGATAATCCAAAAGGTCTATGAATCCAAGAGACGAATGATGTTAAACATCGAATCTGGCCAAGAATTGTCCAATGTTCATTTCTATTACAAAATAAGTGATTCATAACAATGATTTAATGTTGTCGGTATTACAAAATCCCACTATCAATTGGGTGGGTGACTTCCTTCACGTGTCCGTACGGAACTTAGCGGCCACCTCATGGAGACACACGTGACCACAAATTGGCAAGAAGCTGTTGACTTCTTTCTCTCCATTCCATAGTTTCGCCGCTCATCTTTCACATTGACAAAGCCATCTCCATGTCATCAAACACTAAAGTAGAGATGGTTCAACACAGAAGGCTGCAGAAACAACTCTTTGATTATAATTGTTTTTGAGAAAATTTTCAGTTGTTTACTTTTCAATTGTAAAGCTTTTTTTTCCAAATATTTTTTGAAAATAACACTTTTTTTGTTTATAAACAAACATCTTAAGAGTATCCACATCAGTTAGAAATCCACAAAAATTTCTAAAAAATAAAAAATATATATATTTTAATACAATTTAGTTAAACAATTAAAGTTTATTTTTTTAAATTTGAACTAATATAAACAGAACACATGGCTTATGGATTTTTTAATGGATTTTTAAAGTTCTCAAATAAGAAACATATCTTGTTCTCTCTTCATTTTTTAATTTTTTTCTTTCTTTTTAATCATAAGAAACTCTTTCAAAACCCCAATGGAGATGCTCTAACAATTCAACCAAAATAAAAGGTGATTTATAAGCGACTGATCCAATATTCAATCATCATAGCAATGGATTTTAGTTATAAAAAGTTGCAATTCAAATGTGTTGATATAATAAATAGCCGATATTTTAATTCAATTCGTAACAAATGATCTAAATTCAACAGTGTAGAACGTTATATCTAAAAGTTTGAAAGTTGTTACAGAAATAGAAAAATATATATACCAAAAGTCAGAAAAAATATGTGTGTATAAACGTGAATAAATAATTATGGAGTCTACTGTTATTATACATATAAAATAACTTTCACTTTTTACCCTCCAAACTGCCTCCACAGAAGCAGAAAGTTGGATGATAGCAGATCAACCGGATCACGAAGACGATGTGGAAGCTCTGACGAGTGGAACTATCAGAGCACAACTCCCAGAAGCCTCCCATACTCCGACTTGCCAAGTAGACGCCTCTTGGACTGACCATGGGCAAGTTAGTGGACTAGAATGGTGTTCGAAAAATGCGATGGGAGACTACACAGTCGGATTAAGAGGCTGCCACCGGAGCTTATCTGCACTTCATGCAGAAATGGAGGGTCTCCTCTGGACTACGACTTGCTTTACTGAGAGGAGATCCCTGAGAGTTAGCTTTGAGACGGACTATGCAGATTTGAAGAAAATGACCGGGACTGTTTTGAATTTTTAATTTTGTTGTTATTCTACGTTCTGAAAATCACCGAGCGGATAACCTTGCCAAAAAGACACGCGCTCGGGGGACTATCTTCTCCCATATAAATCATAACATGTCGGTAACCTCTCTCCATAACGAAAACCGGGTTACAAACCAAACTTGATTTAATGAATGGTGGTATGTTGACAAAACCTGATTTCTGCACAAACTCATAATAAATCAATTATTTCTTTTCTTGGTCTAATTTCTGTATTTATCTTTTTCTATGGGTATAAAATTATTTCTATTTATATTTATTTATAATTTTAATATTACTTATCAACACAATCACTCTATACTCAGACTATACATATATATCATATTATAATGGATGGTATATCACTATTTAACGTACCATTATTCACTAAATATAGCAATATGGTTTGTTGTATCGTTATTAACCTACTGATCTTATATCATTCTTTTAGATGCATAATAATTAATTATTTATTGTTAATATTATACTAGACATTGGAGCCGTACATAATTTATTTTCTTTTCTAACTTTGATAATTATATCATCATAATATTGATGTTAAATATATGTTTATATATGGTTACTAGAGGCTTCACCACCTATATAAAACTTAATGTCCAAATACTGGTAGATTTAATTGAATGGCTACTAAAATTTTAGATTGATTTTTACTTTAAACTTTTATCACCAACAGTCACGAAAATGTTTTTCCAAATTTCTTTTTTTTAAATGGCTACGAATAGTATTTTTTAATCTGTACAAACACTTACTTTTCCCTCGTTCTTTACAGTAAACATCTCATATTCTCTCAAATCTCTTTTCAATAATTCTCTTTAAATTTTATCTTCTAAAACAATTGTTCACTTCTTGTTAGCTATTGTTTTTTATATGTTCTTTGGTTGTATTTACGGTTTTTTTTTGTCGGAGGGTTTACTATAGGATAGCCCACAAGGACTATTGTTTTATTTTTCTATGCATTATTCTTTTTTGTAATTGCTTCAAGAAATACTGTATTATATACGGGTTCATTGTAAAATTAAGAATATTCTAGTGATGTTTTGTTATTTTAATTTGAGAAATCAAATAGTAATATTGTGAAATTCTAGTTCCCAGATATCAAAGTAACTGGTTTAAGTACATATCATGAACTACAAATGTCGAACTCAATCTAGAATCGGAAAAACTATCACAAACCATTAAAAAAAATACAATGTCTCCCCAAAAAAATGATAAAGACGATAATTTTTTTAAGAAGACATCTATATAAGAACTTAACGCATACTTATGTAAATTTGAGAAATCCTACAGAGTTGTGGAAAGCTTTTAAAAAAATGTTTGATAACTAAAAGAAAATGACTGTTTCCAATACTACAAATGAGTAAACAAACCTAAGAACCTAGGGTTTCAAGATTTTGAAAAGGTGAAACATATCATTTCACTACATTGAGAATAGCTGTGCAATTGGAATATTGCAGCAAATCGATCACAGAAGAAGAAATGTGTAACAAGACATACCTTACATTTTATGAAAATCACTGTCTTGTAAGTACACTACATGAACCACGGATACAAAAGGTTTTTAGTTAATTGTGGTGGTCATGATAGCAGAGAACAATAATGAACTTCTCATTAAAAACCAACAATTATGGATCTACGGGAGCCAAAGCATTGGAAAGTTCAGAAAGGAAAAGTCAAACTAATCAAGGTCGTGGCCGCCGATTTAATCGCGGACATGAAAGAACTTATAACCCAAATGAGAGGGTAATTGACAAATGGGTTCAATCTGAACAACATTCTAAAGTGAAAGAAATCCAAGTGGATACCACCCAGAGATGTGAGAATGTATGTTAAAGATGTGGATCCAATGGAAATTGGTCCCATACATGTCAAATTCCTTCACATTTTTGTAATTCATACCAAGATTCAAAAAAAGTAAAGGAAATGAACTAAACCTCACGGAAAACTTTGAGGGTACATCATACCTTGATTCTTTCGATTTTGCAAATGATTTCGATGAGACTGTTCTTTTAGAGAATTGAAATTCTTGTAGTGAGTCTATTTACTACTCTCCACTTATATTATGTATAATTATTACGTTTTCAGTTGCTAATGTTGTTTTCTATAAAATATAATGTATAATTGCTATATGCTTTTTCTATGGATGAAATATACTTTTTCCTTATTGATGTTTATGTTAATTACAGAAATGGATAGCAATACAAATGGAAAAATTGCCAAGAAAAGAGCCTGAGGAATTTTCAAATCAGATGGTAGAAAAATGCACACTATTATGAGTCAATATATATTTATCTTACATAATAACGATAAAAATTATTGTCAATACAACATCGGGTCCGCCAGACTTGATTGAAGGAACTGGTAAAACCAACCTTACATTACTTAATAATGGAACAAAATTTTCCACAAATGATGTCTTGTAATCTCTGTGTTCTAAAAGGAAATTGTTTAGTTATATACTCAATCTGCATATGAGGATGGGAAGAAATATATATATATGTAATTTCTTATAGATCTAGCCAAAGGCATACATTGGAAAAGTTTCCAGAACTGTCTTATATAAATACAATAAAATCATGTGACAAACGAAATCCAAAAGATTTAAAATTATGGCATGATCGGCTTGGTCACCCAGACACCACGATGGTGCGTAAAATCATAAAAACTTTAATGATCATTCACTGAAAATTTAGAAGATCTATCAGGAGAATAAAAGAACATGTGATGCATGTTCTCTTGGAAAATTGATCATAAAGCCATCACCAACCAATATGATAAATAATCACCAAAATTCCTTGAATGAAACTAAGTTTCACCAAAGTTCCTTGAACGAAATTAAGATGATTCTTCTTGAGCAACACATTCACCATTGGATCATTGTAATATTTTATTATATTAATTGACGCATCCAATATATAGTCTCGGAGTACCATATCTAAATGCAATCCAAGCATTTATGTACCTTGGAAATTGTAAACGGTCTGATACATCATATGAAGTTAATCTTTAAGCAAGATTCAACTTGTTCCATGCACGGAGGTATTGGACGAGATTAAACATGTTTTATCTTACATTTGAAGCGCCAATGATTTAGGTTTGTTTTGTTCCAAAAATATAAAAGATCAAATTATTGTTTTTGTAGATGCAAGATATTTTTCAGATCCACATAAATTTCGATCACAAACAAGATACATTTATACGATCAAATGCACTACTATATCTTGGCGTTCTTAGAATCAGATACATCCATTCGAGCAGTGGAATTGAAGCCAACCATCTTAGAAAGACAACATTACATGTGTTATCTAGAAGAATTAATGATATCTTAAAAGTGATAGAACTAAACATATACCTCTAAAGTTGTTCTCATACACTCAATAGTCCAAAATTAAAGAGATTGAAATAAAGTATGTATTATCATGTGACAATGCAGTCTATTTTTTCATGAAATAGTTATACATTGTTACCTAGATGAAGCATGTCCATAACATTAGAATGCATCATCTACAATATATATAAGATAACATTATCCTTATACGAGGATAAGAAGCTTGTGTGGTTGTACTCTTATAACCTTGATATGGTTTTTTTCCATGGAATTTTCCTATAAAAGATTTGAACGAGACAACAAATACATAACACAAGAGACAACAATGATACTAGTCTCCAAAAAAAAAAGTTACAGAAATAAAAAAGTCGAAAATAGATACATCAAAAGTATATAAAAAAAGAATGTTTGTATATAAACATTAGTAAATTATTGTAGAATTTATTACCATTACTATATATGCATAATAACTTTTACTTTTTAACTCTATATAAACTAAAATTTTTGTTCATCGTAAAACACAGTTTATATACAATTCAGTTACATAATAAAAAATATCTCTCTCGTTTTTTTTCTATTTTCGATATTTCTCTTTTTCTACGGATAAGAAATTTTCATTTCTATATATATTTATCTACATAATAAATTATTCTTATTATTATAACAAATATTTAAAATTTTTAAATATATAATTTGATAAATAAAATAAAGTAAAAACATTTTGAATATCCAATATAGCATCTCCGCAAAAGTCTAATTATCAAGTAGTTCAACAAGAGAAGCAAGCTACTGGTCATTCTAAAAGCGGGACAGGGGTTCCTTTTTGACCTTTTTGGCTCTGTACAATTTACATTCAACCAAATCATATGATAAAAAATATTTTTCTCGTTTTTTTATGTTTTATATTTTTTATAGAAAAAGTTTATTTTTATTTATATTTATCTATATTATAAATTATTCTTATTATTATAAAAAATGTTGAAAATCTTATAAATGCTATCTGATGAATAAAATTAATTAAAAACAATTTAAGTATTCGATCTTTTGACCTTTTCCATCTATCGCTATATAATATGTACTCATTGTTATTCGTTGCACTTGCAAGTGCATGTAGATGTCAAAGCAGGATTTACCGTAAATTATAATTTTTATTTTCTTTTATTTCTCCACTTTTTCCACTCTTTCGTTTTTTGGTCACTCCTTTTTTAGTTGAACAAATTATTGATGACTATTTGTTAGTATTTTAATCGGGAAAAGATATGGCTTTGTATGGAGGAAATAGTTTCCATTTGAGCGTTTGGAACTTTAACCATAAAGGACGAGAAATTAAATCATTACACTACCATCTTTTGTTTGTCTTCAAATTTTGTTCTTTCATCTAATTTCATTTAATTTCAATTATTTGTTTACTTTTGTATTTAGACTTAAAATGAATTTTAGAATCACACGTAAAAGGGTAGTTGAACCTTTTTCAAACAAAACAAAAGGGGTATTGGATTTTAATGATCAATAAAATCATTTTTTCAAGGAAAATGTTAGTTTGGTGCCAATTTATTGTCTTATTAGTAGATTAATTACTATCGAGCTTTTGATGCCAGTTTTACTCTTAGAACATTTGTTATCAATACATAAATGTCATTATCATAATTTTCAAGTCATCAAATGTTTTTTCTATCATCAAAGACTAAAGTCACAATATTGTCATAACTTAATTGTTCTCCATCGCCAATTCAATGTTTAAAGCAACCTAGTACCGTTTACAAAATGACATTTATATAAATTGTCAACATCTTGAAGTCACCTCATGTTTTTCAATTGGTCAGCTGAATATGCACAATTAATGTTTAAGTGCTTAATTGCCTTTAATCACATACCAGATTGTAACCATTGATCCAAAAACGTTAAATATTGAGAAGGGTAAAGAGATATAACACGTTGAATTTTTTTGTGAAATAGATGCATTGCAGAACACATATGTTCCTCCCTACAAAGTTTCAATATAATTAATAGTATCATACTAGTGTAGTTAGTAGACATAAGTAAAAAAAGGAGGACATACACATTATCCAGTAGGAATTACAATAAATTCTGGATTTTACTTTCTCAACAGTAGCAAATGAGTCATATGCTAATCAGTGGAGTTACATCCGTGATGATCTGCTTCACTGTAGAATTTCCAATGAATAGAAATAGGTGACTTGATGTTAACATTGTTTGGCGTTTGTGAGGTGGTGTTGTATTGGAGGCTTTTGCTGATTTTTAACTGCTGCTATAAGTGCTTTTAAATGTGCACCAACTCCACCGAATATCTCACCATATATTGAATTTAACTATGTTTCTCTAAAAGTTGTATCAATGAGATGTGGTACTTGTACCTCATTTTTGACAAACTTCTTCTCATTATTAACTTGATCCATACACCTTTTTTCTGTTTATTATTCTTGTTATTTTCCTTCTTCATATTTTTAACAACACATCCAATGGATAATACGTCATGCAATGTGGATTTCATCTCAACCATACAAGACTATAAAACAAGTGGAATAAATAATGAAAAAAATTACTCAGATTAGCACTAATTAGTCATATTATTTATCAAACTATTTTTACCGGGTTTTACAACTAAGCTACACACAACACTAATTATCATGCGTTTGTTGTTCTTTATTATTAAACATGGTATTTTTACTCACATTTGAAGTAATCACTCCGGAGGACAGATTCGTTATGATTCATCATCTTTCGAACTGGAGCTTCGATCATATTCCAAGCGTTTTGATTCAGACACTGTAAAGTAAACCATGAACAAAAATGTTCAAAATTTTATCTTCGATCTCATTATCCCACTTAGGAGTTATATGTTCGTCCAAATATGACACGAAATGCCTTCAAAGTACCTGAAAACATAATAACAACCCATTACTCAACTTTAAGAAAAGAATAAAATTTCCATTAAAAAATATTTCCAAATTTGTACCTGATTTATATGATTTTTTTCTCTTTTTATGAAGTTTTTAAATAAGAATAGCTTAGGAGATCCACCCCGTAAAATAGCGGAACTTCGTCAACACAGATGTTTTTTCCTATAGAGCTCTCATATGCTCATATGAACAACACATAAACAAATCTTTTAACGGTATATGATTTGTTTTTTTACATTATAATAGAGACATTTAATAGTGTATAAAACTCGTTCATGCAACAGGACCCTATATATATCTTTCAAAAGCTTGAGAATCAAGTAAAAACAAATTAACAAAATTGATGCTTCAAGCTTTTTGATTTAAACTTCGAAAATGATTCTAAATTTGTTCAAATCACAATGTAAGTGAAAACAATTCTTGGAACATAAAAGTGGGTTGCCTCCCACTTAGCGCTTGTTTTCAGTCATTAGCTCGACTATGTCAAGACTCATGCATATGGTGGATCAGAGAGTGGCATTGAATGCCTCTGTGAAAGGCGTCTCAACCATGATGGTGTATAAGTAATAGGCTCATGAAGTCGACCAAGGAAATGAAGAACAACATTAGGGCTGATTGACGGAGAGTATCGACGCATTGAACATCATTAGTGGCATTGAACATCATTAACGCATTACACTCGTTCACGTGGTCAAATTATTAAAATGACTAATTATCTTTTATGGTGATTGATATGTGATTTAAAATTCTTCATTTATGTCACTTTTGTCCGTTTGGTTTGGAAGCCATAAACGTAATGACATTTGCAAACTCATATTTTTTCATATAAAAGCATATTACTTTCATATGGAATCCAACATAGGAAAATTGCTTATTTCAATCTGAACAAAAGATGTTGTATCTTTTAATACATAGAAAAGAAATCAACGTTTTTTCACTCCAAATGACAATAAAATTTAAATTTTCTACTCGAACTTAATCCGTTGTTTGTGTTTTTGGCGCGCCTCTCAAATTATAAATTAACGGGTGACTAACATTCAGTTAGTCAATATATAATTATATGTTACAGAATTAAGTTCGGGTAAAAAATTTAAATTTTATTATTTAGGGTGAAAAAACACTGATTCGTTGTCTAGATATTAAAAAGCACAACGGTTTTTTTCATGTTGAAATAAACATTTTTCCCTCCAACATATGACAAATTCCTCTCCTTTTTAGTCGTGTAATCTAAAATTATCCATATAAATTAGATTTGATTAGATTAAGTGTTGCAGATCAAAAAAATTGCTGTAATTATATCATCTGACTCCAATCGTTACAAGATTTTCACACTACATATGATATTTTAAAGAGAAAGATAATATCTTGACTATGCAAATCCTTCACCTTCGTTTTATTCTTCGGTATAATCTATTGTTTATCATAGTTTATAGTCTTGAAATTATTTATTCGTATTGTCTTTGTAAATTGTGGTTATATCAACTAGATTTATAATCCGGCGCATTATTCAAGTTTACAAATTTTATTATTAAAAACATGAATTATTAAATATAAATATTACAACTAAGTTCGGTTATATTTTTGTGTCACTTCTTTTGTTATGTCTACAGATTTTACTTTATTATTATGCATATGTTTTTTCGAGGATTAATTTCTTTTTACTTCAGTTACATTTCTGTGTCATTTTTTTTATCATTTTCCATATTGTACTCTTTCCTCTCCCGATACCTACACTTTTTCATTTTTTTTGTTCGCTAAAAACTATTTTCCTTTTTTATATTTTTATACTTCTTTTCTCTGATCATTTGTGTGATTTTTGTGCTAATTTGAGTGATAAAGAATCTTAACGAAATTCGTGTTTTTGGTGGAGTGCTAGTGGGCAAAAAATGTCTGCATTGGATCTCTTGGAATAAAATTTGTAGAGATAAGAGTAATGGGGGTTTGGGTTTCCGAGGCATCGAAGATTTCAACACGGTTTTACTAGCACAACAGTTGTGGCGGTTATTTGATAAACCACAATCACTGTTTGCCAAGGTTTTCAAAGGTATATACTTCCGGAATTCGGATCTAGAGGATTCGATCAGATTTTACTCACTATCATTCATACGGTGGCGAAGTATTGTTTCAACTGATCTTTTGGTTATCAAAGGACTAATAAAAAGAGTAGGGACATGAATGTCCATTTCTATTTGGAACGATCTTTGGATCCCTGCCATCGTCCGAGGCCAGCAATTTGTAAAACCGATAATTATTACCCCTCCTTTAAGGTCAATCACCTAATAGATCCACGGATGATGACGTGGAATACACAGTTGGTAAATGAAATCATTGTGCCTGATGATGTTGTAATCACCTTAAATATGCCGATTAGCCATACTTTAAAACCCGATATTTATGGATGGCTTTATACGAAATCAGGAAAATATACGGTGAAATTGGTTTTCATTTTCAACGGGAATATTCTGAGAGTGTGAAGTTCAGTCCGGTCATGGGCCAGATATCAAAGCCTTGCAAGCTTTTTCATGGAAGATACGATACCGACTAAAAATTAAACACTTTATAGAAAAATTAAATATACGTCTTTTTATTATAAACACGATAAAAAGCTAAAACAGGAACACACACACAAGCTTTCAGAACAATTAGAGAAATCCACCAAATCTCTCTCGTCCTTCTTCTTCTAACAATGTAAGCCTCGAGAGTATAACCTAGAACTTCAAAGTTAACAGATTCTGCTTCGGGTTTGCAAAATAGCCTCACACGATTGTATCCTGAGATTCAAAAATTGCACATATTACAGACGATATTTTGAGTTAAGGAAAGAGATCAAATCTCGACTCCGTGTATTGTCTCTTTTCTATAAAAAATTTCATACACTTTCTTTACCATATCGTTTTATATTAATCGGTTATATCGCTGATTTAAACTATTAGTTGTTTTGTAATTTTCAATCGATTTTCCCAGTCCTACAATCTTAACTCAATAAATCAGCTTCATGCTTATCGCTGGAATCAGATTGAATATTGCGAACAATATTTATAAAAAATAATTTATAAAACGATTTTTCAAAACGTTTTTTGATATATATAACGTTCTGCTTACTCTATTTCGCTATTCTGCAGAATGTGGGATCTGAAAAAGATGATCAATACAATAACAAGAATAATTGACGCGACAGTCTTTGACAGGTTCGCGAAACGTTTCTCTTATACCATCTTTGCGTTCTGAGAGATAGCGTTTAAGAACGCCTTAAGGAAAATTATAGGAATGATTACTAGCGAGTTCTGAGAACACCATCTAGTAATATCTACAGAAACTCAAAGAAAATTCTAAAAAAATCTTAATTTTTTGGAGAATGCAGTGTATAGCGGCTTAAATATTTTAATCGCTTGTTCGAACTCTGAAAAAGATGATGAATGGAATATTGCAGTAATCAAGGTTACCTCAGAATCTGTGGGGGAAGCAGTGCTTACCAAAAACTATATTCTCAACAAAATATAACACATGGTAACTGACAAAACGCCGTATGAGCTTTGAAAACGTAATATACTTTCATACAAATACCTCAAAGTGTTGGAGTGCTTAGAAAATGTTGTAGTGCCACTTCCAAAGAATGTCATGATAATACCTAAACCCGTGGATTGTATATTTATCGCATATGCACACAACAGCAGTGCTTATCGATATCTGGTATATAAGTTAGATGTATCAGACATCCACGTTAATATGATCATGGAATCAATTAATGCTTCATTCTTTGAACATATATTTTCGACTAAGGATAAGAAATATCCAAAGCGCAGTCATGAAGAAAGAGATGGAGTCAAATTTGCTAATGAAACAGAATGGCTTCAAGATTTCTTGGAAAATATTCCAATGTGGGAGAAAACAGTCCTAACATTACGTGTACACTGCGATAGCCAATCAGCTATAGCCCGGACACTGAATAATCTCTATAATGGTAAATCTAGTCATATGAGAAGGCGACATAAAACCATTAGACACATGATCTCAAGTAGTGTTATATATGTGGATTACATCAAGTCAGCTGATAACCTTACGGACCCGTTTCCAAAGTTTAACGCGAGATCCAGTTTTGTAATCATCAAAGGGAATGAGTTTATTGCCTATGACTAAAGAGGATGTTTGATGGAAATCACACCAACATGATTAGAGGTCCCAAGAATTCGGTTTAAAGGGACAACTAAATCAAGAAGAATCTGGTAAAAGCACTTAAAAATGCTGAACTCCCAAGATGATAAAGAGTGCTTCATCTAAGTATTTAAGGTTAACATGGCTTTTTAATGAGATAAAACCATAGCCTTCATATATATATATATATATCATGGAATCAATTAATGCTTCATTCTTTGAACATATATTTTCGACTAAGGATAAGCAATATCCAAAACGCAGTCATGAAGAAAGAGATGGGGTCAAATTTGCTAATGAAACAGAATGGCTTCAAGATTTCTTGGAAAATATTCCAATGTGGGAGAAAATATTCCAATAGCCTTCATGTATATATATATATATGTATATAGATTATTCATGATACTTTTTGTGTATATGACAAGTGCAGATAGCAATAACTTAATGAGTGTGAAATGGGGCTGTTTCTTGGAGGATAAAATCCAGATTATATTCTCCAAGTTCACTCATGATCAACCAGGCAAGTCTAAGGCTACAATGAACACAATTGAGAACTTAGTTCTACGAGAAAGCGCAGCTGTGTTATACTTATTGTCTCAGTTTGCATAAAAATCTGGGTGGTTCAAGATATCATGTTCATCTTCTAGCCAAATAAACCCGATAGATATTAACAATGAGGTGGTTCAAGGCTGAAATATGCTACTACCTCATACACAGTTAATTTTCTCTTATATTCTCGAAAAGTTTGTATGCCTAGTCTGTAGTCAAGTCTAGTCAGTAGAGTCTGTCGAGTCTGCATAGTTTATCGAGTCTGCATATGTTTAGAGTAATTTCTATTCATGTGGAGGATTGTTGGAACCCAATTTTATAAGCCTTTGAGCTGTGTAAAAATTGGATAAATGTGAAAAGTAATTGTATAATGAAAATGATAAATCTTAAAGACTGTGTCTATAATATTAGATAAATCTAAATCATAAAAGATTGCGTCCATATAATTATGGAATTTTCTGTTTCTATCTACTTACGGGATAAGGAAGAATATTGGCAAATATACGTCTCTCCTCTTCATTCTGAACACGCTAAAAAGCGAACACGCACACAAGCTTTCAGAGCAATTAGAAAATTTCAGCAAATCTCTCTCGTCTTTTTTCTTTTGTAAAAGTAAATTTCGCCAGGTTGTCTCTTGCATGCCCATGGATTCAGCAGCAGTTCAAAAGGTTCGGAGAGTATAACGTAAGACGTCTAAGTTCGGAGATTCTGACTGGGGTGTTGCGAAATAGTCTTACACGGTTGTATCTTAGAATTCAAAACTCGCACAGAATCGTCACACATTAAGAACGATTTATTGAATTAAAGAAAGAAATCAAATCTAGACTCCGTGTATCGTCTTTTTAAAAAAATGTTTGCAATGTCTCGTTTTCATACGTTTTCTTTACCATATCGTTTTATGTTAATCGTTTATATCGCTAATTTCAATGTTTTACTGTTTTGTAATTTTTAATTAGATTTTCGCAATCCTACAAAAAAAAATGGAGAATTTGGTTTTGGTAATATAATATATATTTGCAACTTGGGGATTTAGAATACTTATGTTGTGTGATAGTCATAAAGTTATAACCGTGAGTGTTCTAATTCGGTACATACAAATATAAAACTTACAAATTTCGACTTTCGAGTATTCTTGAGTTTAATCATTGTTTGTATTCTTAATTTATATGGATTTGGACTATTCAAACCCAATTTATAGCCCAAGTCACGTTTCTCTGTTTGGCGTGTGTGAGTTAAGATTAGACTCTTTGGAAATGGTCTTAAGCCTTCTACTCTATATACTAGAGATTTTTTTCTTCTCAATATCTATTGTTATTCTTAATTTTTTGATATTTTTCTCAATTTCCAGTGTGGTACAAGTATCATATGTCATATATATTTTGCGACATTAGACCTTCACTCATTTAAACAACATTGTTTTTACTTTTTTTACATAAAAATACCGTATACAATCTCACGGCTTAAAGACAATTCCTTTTGCACCAGAACGCAAGATCGTTATTGGACTTCATGCAGAAAACATAACAAGAAAAGAATTTGGAACGCTGAAAAATGAAAAATAGAGAATTTTAAGGATTTCACGCCCGTTAAATAGGGCTGTTAGGTCTCATTAAAATTTCTCTCTCATAAACACCTCCAAGAACCAATAAACAGGTTTAAGCTTTGAATGTATTGCTTTCATTTTTCGCTATGTATCCGCTCATTGTATCCGTTCATTGTATCCGCTCATTGTATCTGCTCATTGTATTCAGCTATGCACTCACTCAGGTCTTGACCTAACTCCCGTGGATGATTCCGCAAAGTTGTCTCATTGTACGGATTCACTAAACGAATGGATCAATGGCTGGAATACCTCTTCCTGAAAATTAGTTCATAAATACCCTACCCATAAAATGGAATTATTTATTTATTTTATTCAAATCAAAAATTAGTCAAATTACGAACTACCAATAAAATCGGATATATCAGATTAAAACGGGTTTTAGGGCAAACCTAAATGAAAAATAGATCTGACAACATTTTTTCAAAAAATCTTCATCTCACTCGTCGCAACCTCTCATATTTGCGACGGCTGAAAAACAGAAAAACTAAGAATTACTAAGTATCCAAAACCGAGCATACAGAGCATCCAATCGAAATTAACATTTGAAACAAGCATCCAATCGACATTTGGGTTAGTGGTGTTTGTCATTTCAATTCCCATTTCCATTTTGACATATCACGATTCGTGACATATCTCGATTTGTACTAGAAACATTCTGTTATGGGTCGAGCACGAACAAAAATGGCTGCATACTACGGAGAATAAATCGAACCGAGAGTGGTTCCACGGGAAATCATTGATTCTCCAAGTGGAGAAGAAGAGAGCCACGAAGATGATAGCAGCCAAACAGTGAGCAACCCAGATCTTCCGATTACAACGTTATGTAGTTCGATTAGTTGCAGGACTAGGTAGTTATTTGTTGAACAACTAGGTAGAATTTGGTAAAACTAATTGAACTAGGAAGAATAACTAACACTTGGTACAACTGAGTTTAAATTTGATTTTATAAGTTGGAATGAAAATGTAACACTTCGTATTACGTGGGAGAACTGTGTTTGTATTTGATTTTATAATCACTTGGGAGAACTGTGTTTATATTTGATTTTATAATCGGTAACGAAAATGTACATTGTATTACTAGGTAGAACTCTGTTTGTACAGAATTTTATAAGCGGTAACACTTGGTATTACTTGGTACGACTGTGTTTATATATGATTTTTTAAGCGGTAACACTTGGTATAACTAGGTTTTTATTGCAGGTTGATGATGGGGAAACGCAAGAAACAGAGCCACTACAGTCAATGTGGATCTACTTCGATTTGAAGCACTACAAAAAGCAAATAAAAGATTGGGACACGGTGTTATATCACAAAAGTAGTGAATACATTGAATCGCCTAAAGCTTAAAGACGAAGAAAATAGGTGGTTTTCATCTCATCCATAGTTCCAGCATTTCTTCCACATGCATCAGGAAAATAACTACAACGTGATGAGCATGTGGATGCTCTTGTTTCGGACTGTGCACACTGAGACGACAAGAGAAGCTTGGTTCTGCGTCAACATTGTTTTGATTAGGTATTCCCTTAGAGAACATGCGCTAATTTATGGATTAAACTGTCGTAGCTATCCAGAGAATCATGAGCAGTCGGGAGGTTTAGGGTTTGCGGGACATAATTTTTCCAGAGGTTTAAAGATATCATATGGAGATGTAGAAACAAAGCTTATGAAAATGAAAGCTTGCCCGGGTAGGTTAATGATGTGTGTTTTGTACTTCATATCAAGCATATTGATCGAAAAGAGCAGGACCGGATAAGGAGCACCCTCCGTGGAGCCGTTCTTTATAAGAGTGGTTGATGATCTAGAGATGTGTAGGACATTTTCCTGGGGGAGATTGTCATTTGATCAGAATATGCGAGATATTCAGCGTGCCAAGGATCATTTGGGAGGGGTCGTCGGGAAAGCGGGTAAATCTGATTTTTTTGTTATTAATATCATTATTCATAATTCTTGTTCCTAAATGTAACTATATGTGTCATGTGCAGCTTCTCATAATTTTTTTCGATTTGAAGCAATACCAAATAGTGAATAAGAAATTTTGAGAAGATTACGTAAGTGCAAACCGTAACTGCCCTAAGATGTGCATGACGAAGTGTAAGACAAGTGCTATGACTTTTTCCTTTCAGAAATAATTGATGCACTTGGTGGAATTAAGATTAGAAATTATATTAATCTAAAATATAAATTACATGAATCTACATTATAAATTATATTAATCTAAATTTTATTATATAACTGTATTCCTTCTTCATATTGACATGAAATCGAAAGCATCTTGATCACATCCGCTGATGAAGAATCTCTTATGGGTCGTATCTTCGAGGAAGAGGATGACCGTGATGTCGATGATATTATTGTTGATGGTTGGACGCAGTGTCTTATGAACGAAGAGAGGACAGTAGGGCTTGAAGAGCTGTACAACCAAGACGTAGCAGCCCGAGAAGAAGATGAATTGGAGGAGGAGAATGAAAATGTGGCCATACCTCCTGAGAATGCGGCCATCCTAGAAGAGATAGGATTGGTAAAGATCGTGAGAGTTTGAAGAAAGCCATGGAAGAAGGATTCAAGATAGTCAATGAAAAATTAGATGGTTTGGACAAAAGAATTCTACCATTAGAATCTTATCTGAACGAATCTGAAAAGGTGACATTAAGTAACACTTGGTATTTTGATAGATAATACTTGGTAACATTGAGTATAACTTGATATTTTGATAGGTAACACTCGGTAACACTGAGCATTACTAAGTGTTAGGTAACACTGAGTATTACTAAGTGTTAGGTAACACTTGATTATTAGCACTTGGAATTCTTAAATGGAACATTCGGTAATACTAAGTAGCAATGTATATGAATTGCAGGATAAGGAAGTGCAGAATGAGGAAGAGGGAGAAGAAGAAAAGGAGGAGGGGAAGGAGGAAGAGCCCGAAGGAGAGCCTGCAGAAGAGCCCGAAAGTGAGCCTGTAGGACAGTCCAAAGGAAGCGCCTGCAGGACGGCCCGCAAGAGAGCAAAGGATGATGATTACCTACAAGAGGAAAAGAATACATTCCCGAGATGTAGCGGAAGGAGCTAAACCTGGTAAGAATGCAAGAAAGGCATATGTGGGAGAAAAGCCAAACACAAGGCAAAAGAGTAAGCAACATGACTGAGCATGCGTGGTTAAATTCAAATTAGTGTTGTTTCGTTTATTTAATGAATTTGTGATAATGGCAATACTTGTTTTCTAGGTACAGATATTTTAAATTGTGATACTTGTAATATTGGTATGTTGAATTTGTGATACTAGTAATACTTATATTTTAAATTTCATACTTATTTTAGATTTAAAGATGATTACATAGTTCAATGCATAAAAATCTTGGAATAAGTATAGCACAAACATTTTACTTAAAGAAGTAGATAAAAAAAAGATAACAACTAAATAGAGACCAATAAGAAGTTCAATCATTAGTTTCATCTTTTTTTCTTCAAACAGCTTCATCTCATCAGACCAGCTTTTTTTCCAATAATCTGGTGCAAATCTTAATAAACGTCTGCAACGAGGGGATCAATGAGTCTCGAAAACGGAAAACATTATTCCACATCATTCGTGGGTCAATATAGTCACCATCAGTGTTTGTTGTGAGGTAGCGAAAGTGATCTTCTAGGTTCGCTAATTGCTCCTTAAGATCATGGAGCTCTTCCATCATTGCCTCGTCCCACAATTTCCAAATATTGTGACCTCCATCCTAAGGCATATATGACAATGCGAAATATGATGTCCATACAATCATGATCGTACTATAAAAGATAATTATACAATTTTATTTACCTCCATATTAACGCAAATATATACTTGTCTTCCATTATCGAAACTCATCGTGCTTGTTTGAAGCACCACTGCATAACCGCATATACGTCGGTTTGGAATCTCATACTTTCTATATCGGCGACTCTTGGAGCTAATGCTAGATGCTGAGGAGGAGGTGATGCTGTTATTAAGCCAAAATCCCATCTTGTCTCTGTTCCAATATTACCAAAAAAACCATAACTAAGTATCACCAAATACTACCAAGTATTACTAAGAACAAACCATAAACTAGTATTACCAAGTATTACCAAAAATAGCCAAGAACGAACCATAAATTAGTATTACCAAGTACTACCAAGTATTACCAAGAACATGAGCAAACCCATAAATTGAACGTGAGCAACCTCATAAATTGAACGTGAGCAACCCCATAAATTGAACATGAGCAACCCCAAAACTTGAACATGAGCAAACCCAGAAATTGAACACGAGAAAACTCATAAACTGAACATGAGCAAACCCAAAAAAATCGAAGCTAACAAAACCCCTAATTGAGGAGGAGAGAGAAGTATCCCGAGAGTGAGTGAGGAGAGCGAAAAAAGAGGGAAGCCAAAAAAAAGAGGGAAAACAAATTTTTCGTGTTTTGTCATTTAGTTATAACTTATCTGGAGCTGACACATGGCGATATGAGTATAGTAAATGTACACTTAGTATTTCTTAGTATATCGGTATTATTATTATATCTTTAGCATAAAATATATTTTTTAGTATTACTGATAACTATAAACAATTAAATGCATTTCTTATGTTATTATACATTAATATGTTTTAAATCACATTTTATCTATCTTTTGTATATTATTGTGGTTGATATTAACAAAGTGATTATAAAAGTATAAGGTGTTTGTTGTCTAAATATTCTAATAATTACCCATAAGACTATGAATTAACTTAGTTGTACCATTACAAAATCTGGTTGTATCCAGTTGTACAAAAAAAACTAACGTTAAGGAAATACAAATTCACAGACAAATTACGGTTTACTCTCGAACGGCTCAAATCAGCTACCCAAGTTTTATTACTCGTTTTCCGACGTCTTTCTCTAGCCAATGAAAACATTTTTTCTTTGTTTCTTCCCTTCTTTTTGGTGTATTTCAGAGGTAAAATATTCATTGCTTGGATTTCTTCAGAAATAAGCCAGTCACACATAGCCGGTATTGGATAAATGGTTTTGTAATATGCTAATGCCCACTGTTCAATCCAATAATATCTCGAGCACAAATCTGGTATATGGATATCCCGTCTTCTATCTTCATGCTTCATGAATTCTATTACAGCGGCAATAACATGCTTACACGGATACTTGTCTATATCAAAACACCTGCAACTGCAACTTTTATGTAGCAAGTTAACGAAATAACATTTTCCATCACCTCCATTTACATTGTATTCAAGCTCGAAGGTGTTTAGCTCCGTCAAGGGTAAGAATGACGCTTTCTGACATCGACTGTGCATCAAGTTCTCCACAAAAGGCACCAACTTATGTGTGTCCGATCCACAAACAGAGTCCTTCCGATGGACGTTAAACCATTCATCCATTTTTTCAATAATCGAATCAATCATGGGTAAGAGGGAGTACTTTCGTGCAGCGTTAAAAACGTTTTTCATAGATTCAGCAGCATTCGTGGTATCTATGTTGTACCTTGCCCATTTTTCCACTTCAACACTTTCGTCAAGATACTCGGCAGTAGAATGATATCTTCTCCTAAAATCACCATAAACACGCATGAACTCAACCTCTATATAAATCTTGCCGCATTCTCTGAATTTCTCTGCAATTACATATTTGTTGACATTACAACTCTATTTCTCACATTTTGGGACAAATGCGATAGACAATACCCATGCTTGGCGATTGGGTACACCTCAAGGCTTGGATTTCTGTCAGTGGTAAATACCAATTTTGTAGAGTTCGGTACAATAGTTTTCTGCATATTGAAAAACTACTTCCAACTTGCATCTTTTTCACCATCAAGTACATGAACCACTATGAGATAATGGTGACGATTAGGATTTTGAGTTGTGGTAAAAATTAGCACACCATCATATACAATCTTGATAAATGTTACATCCACAATTATCACTTTTCTCATGGTTTGAAACCCTTCAACGCTAACTCCCAATACGACAAATAGGTACTTGAAAGTTTTTGTTTCATCCACCACGACACTTGTTTTTATATCGGGATTCACCTCCTCTAACATGTAAAAATAGGAATGCAGCAGTTGATAATTTTTTTTAGGACTATCACGCACATCTCTAATAGCTTCTTTTTTTTTCTCTCAGTGCGGTGGAGGATGACACTTTCATACCAAGTCTTTTCTACACAAAACTGATGATATTTTTAGGAGTTGGGTGGCAAATTGTCCTGGATAATCTTCATGCAAAACGGATGCAACTGGTCATGGTGTGCCTTTCCTTTTGTGGTTACTTATATTATGGTGTGTCTTTCCTTTTGTGGTTACTTATACTTGCAATACTCTGTGAACAAGTGTGCATCTTTTTGTGCATTCTAACCGAAAAACAGTCTGAATTTTTTATCTTTCCGGCTCGTAAATACCAATCACAACCTACTTGACAACATTTTAACACTAACAATGACTTATCTGACTTGGCTACAGCAAACCCAAAATAATTTTGAAATGCAGCTCTATCAACCAAATCTTGTACTCCCTTCTTACTCCCAAATTCTTAACATATTTTCAGACCAAGAACATCTTCCAATGCAGGTTTAAACAAGCTATCTTGTGTATTAACTCGATGTTCAACATATTCATCAGGCATACCCGAACTATCCAGACTATTTTCAACATAATTATTCATATCATCCACTGTCTCAAATTCGTCAAATGATACGTTTTCACCCTCTGCAATAAAAGCCATCGGATCAAGATGTTGCTCAGCTGCTTGGTTGCCAACATAAAGAGTAATGGCCCCAGCATTAACATCATCGCCAGAAGGAACCTCACTCTAATTCACACCAAAAGAACTTCCTCGACCCACTCTAGAAAGTTGCTCGTCCCACTGATATATTCTGAAAACTTTGATGACCTCCACATGCAGAACACTTCTACACAACTCTTTGTCCACCGACGTAAAATAAACATACACGTCCTTATCATCAAAAATATCTGATTGTCTTGGAGGTTTCACTACCAATGGAATGTAGCTAAATTTTCAGTTTGGTCGTACTTTCATCTATCCAAATTTTCATGCATACCCTTCCTTTTAGCAGCAAGTTATCTCCTCAATTGATGTCTTAAATGATAAACCGTAGATGTGACCTTCGGACTTCCATATATCCTCCCTCCTTGTCTTCGAATAACTTCCTCCATAATCAAAATGTATGTTAACGATGTTGCTCATTATCCCCTGAAATAATGAAAAAAAAAATGTATTTTGCAATACCAGTAATACCAGTTATACTACATAGTCAGTAATACCAGTTATACCTAGTTGTTTCATCTCTGAAAATTGTGTGATTTCAGCTTAAATGATTTCTAATCTATCTAAGATTCACTTAAATTAAAACATTTACTAATACTAGTTACAATGAAAAGTAATACCAGTTAAAAACAATTAAAATCCTTAATTTTCAACTTAACTTTGTAATACTAGTTGTACCATTTATACTTTTGTATTCAGTAATACCAGTCCTACCAATTCTATTTAGTAATATCAGTTGTATCAGTTATACTTTTGTATTCAGTAATACTAGTTGTATCAGTTATACATTTATGTTCATTATTACCAGTTGTACAAGTTATGCATTTGTATTAAGTATTACCATTTGTACCAGTTATACATCTGTATTCAGTATTACCGGTTGTACCTAGTTTTTCTATCGCCGAAAATCAAATTGCATGATTTTGAGCTGAAACCTTTGTAATCTACTTGTGATTCGCTACGATTCAACTAATACAATTCATTCATTATCAATGCATATTCATATTAGATCCATAAACCATGGTTAGAATCACAATGTAAATACAAAAAGGATGATTCTTTTCTTTTATAAAATCCAATTTTACAAAACCAACCGACATTGATTTAAACACCAAAATCGACAATTATACATATATTGGCGATGACCGAACCTCAAATTTGCAAAAAGAAAGCAGCAGCAACTTCAATGGAGTTTCAAAATGGAATTTTAATAGAGATACACGGAAGCTGGCAGCGGAGGAGGAGGAAGACGGGTCGGGACGGGCACAGAAGCGGGGCTATGGGTTTAGAATTTTTTTTCTTAATTAAATTAATGATTAAAATGAAGGATAAAATCAAAATTACATATATCATTAAAGGAGAGTAGAATATGTAGATTACTAGATGAGATTTGTAATGTAAGTTAAATTTTAAGGGCATTTGAGCCCTTTACTCTAAACGAACTCGTCCTTAACTCCTTATTTTTAAGTTAAAAAACAGCTTGTTTTTGCATTTATGAGTTGGAGCAAAGGGCTACTTCTTGTTGTCCTGCATCCATGGTCACCTGATCGTATCTTTAACGTGAATACTTCCTCTCCACGCTTCTCCTTTTTTCTTTGAACATGCATTGATCTTCATACTTGATGTAGCATCTTAATGTCTTCAGTAGCAAGCAAGCGGCTACTCGTAACACTTGATTAACGAATGTTATCGGTTTGGTTCGGGTTTTAATGTTTTAGCATATTTCCGTATTCATTCTAGGTTTCCTAATTCTCTAGGCTTCCTATATTAGTCGTTGTTGTCTTTGCTTTAACACTTAGTTTTTTGAAGTTTAATAAAGAGAGTTTTCTCAAATCATTAGCTTTGAGTTTTAGTAATTCAATCAATAGGAAGCATGTCCCAAACAATTTCACATCGAAGTCCTTTGGTTCAGCTGACCATTACTACATTCAACAAATACATTATGTTAGCTTCCCTAATCCAATCATTCTATGGAAAGATTAAACCAGAAATCTAAATCAAGTCAAAGTTGAACTTACAACAACTCCTTTACTATATGGTCTGAGATAAGATAGTAAAGAACATTCAAAAAATGCTTTGGATTATGACATGACTAGCTTTCCAAGCAACATTCATTTTGAAACTCACACTTCTGTCTCTCAACGGTCACGGCAGACAGACAAACCCATTTTAAACAATTCTATAGTTTTTCTATATGGACAATTCAGGAGATGGACAAGAAGAATATCCGAAAAATAGAAAATCACCATAACAAAGTTATGGTTGATCTCCTCAATCTTCCAATATTTTCCAATTCTTTGTAATGTTTTGAGCAATATATCAAAAAAAAAACAGTGTTCAGTATTTATATTATTACGGCAAAGCTATTTTACTTATATCTAGATCATTATGCTACATGTTCAAAGGTTCACACATGTGAACAGATTACAGAGGCTGAACTATGAATTACATTATTCACTCATTATAAATGCGCAGTTAACAACAATAAATGTCACTTCTTCTTATAACTCGCTGCTGACATAAGTGACAAAGAAACAAACAAATCCTAAACGTTCATAAAGTAAAGGTAACTAGTTTCTATTAAACATAAGATCTGCTCCTGAGAAACAAATCACAATCACAATCACAATCAGTTTGATTTTCATCCATATAAGGACTTAACTATACATACAACAAAGTAAAAACACAAAACAGAGTAATCTGTAATTTCACTAGTCTAGCTGGTAGTCAAAGGACTATCTTTATTACATACATTACAAGTTCTTCAAGACTAAAACTAAGTTGTGTTAAGTTATATATACCCTAGCATGAATTACAGAACTTCTTGGCTTTTGTTCCAAACAAAGCCTAAAGATGTTACGTAATTCAAGTCTCTTTCTCTCTTATTCACAAGACGTTGATACTCAAACTGCAGCTACGTGTCAAAAGGTCGAAGACATGTTTTGCTTCTAAGATCTGGAGAAGGAAAAACATCAACCCTTAAAAGCTGTCAAACGAAATCAGAGTTTCTTATTCATCAGAACAAGACACAATGTACATTAATTGAAACAAAACATTGAAACAAAAGAACAATCCAACAAGTAAATTGAGGTGGTAGCAATTACCACGACTTAAGACGGCGTAAAATGGTCTTCAGACCAGTTAATGAGTGGAACTGTATCATCAAGGTTCTGATCTAAGAAAACCCATTTGATCTACGATGTCGTGTAAATCCTCATTGTCCCAATCCAACGGTGAAGCAACCAAATCTTCAACTTTCACATCTATCTCTGGCTCGAAATGACCATCCTCCATCATCACATTCATGGCTTCCAAACATTGCTCCTCTTTAGTAGGCATTAAATTGCTCGACTCATTATCGATAGCTTCAGCGAGTAAAGTCTCCATATCCTCCTTCATCCTATTAAACTCCTGATCCTGTAAGATGCTATCCTCCACAGTCCCCATGCTTGGACTAGAGGTAAGCCTCCGTTTCCTCCCACCATCCAAACCGAACAGACTCTTCTTCTCTTTGCTCATCAATGCAAACTGCTGAACAAAGCTTGGATTGTTCAGGGCCTTGGCGAGGAACGTCATCATTTGCTGCTGTCTCTTCTCTGTAATAAGCAACTTTCGCTCCATTGCTGTAACTTGACTCTTGGAACTATGTTGCTGCTGTCTCAGCCTAACTATTTCAGCTACAAGCAAACCATGATCCCTCTTTAGCCTCTCTACCTCCCCGTCGAAACCGTACTGTCCAACTTCCACACACGACATGCCTGAACCTGATCCTGATCCTGATCCTTGCTGATTCACATTCTGCAAAACCATGTTTCTCCTTCGTTTTATGCTCTTCAGGAGATGCTTTTGGCCTGCTAAAAACCCTTCGTTCGCAAATTCCCATCTGTCTGGATCAATCTTTCTGAAACCCTGCAATACAAGGAAAAGTTTCTTCAGAATTGTCGAAACTGGACAGAATCATTGTTGTCATGACTTCTAAGTATCTTTTTTGAACTTCCAAAGACAGAGGACACAAGGTAAGCTGCTAGCAGACATATGTATACATTTCAAGGATTCAGTTACATCAATTTGATTTTTGTTTTATTTTCCATGATTTTCCAGTGAGAAGCAGTATAGTTGGCTTAATTTAGACTTCAGAGTGGGTCTCAAATAAAAAGGAGCAGACTTTGAGGAACCCATTGAATTTAGTCGGTTTAAAAAGCACAAAGAACTAACCTTTTAAGTTGAGGACTAACCTCTTAAGAAACCCATCTAAAGAAATCCAAAACTGAGATTAGAAACAAAGAAAGAACAAGAAGCAGAGGAACTAAATGATGAATTAGCAAAGAGGGCACTTACATAAGTGTTGAGCTGACGAATGAAGCTGGAGAAGTTGCTGTGCTTGAAGTAACGAGGAAGGAGAGTAGTGGAGAATTTGTGAGAATCCCAAACAATAAAGCTGTTACGGCCATTGCTCCAAGAAACCACCGTGTCCGTCGCCGGATCCTCCACCATCTCGTAAGTCTTCGTCAGAAATGGCGGTGGTCCTGTTTCATTTAGTCCTTCCACTGGTCTCGGAGACGAAGATGATCCCACCGACGACGAAGCCGCCGCCGCCGTTGTTCCACCGTACGTCACCGTCTGTTCCTCCAATTCCACTTTCAGTTGCTCCATTTGCTAATCCATAGGCCAAAGAAAACGAATTTTCACGAATTTGACTCTGCAATTTTGGACCTTTAGAGACAAGAGAGAAGATTTTCAGACAGTTCAGGTTTTCTCGCAAAAAATAGAAACTTTGGTTTGGGAAAGTTTGTGAATTTCTGAAAATGTTAAGAGAGAAGTTTGATTCTTGAAAGCTAAACCGTGGAAGAGAGAGAAATGGATATATGTGGAGAGAAAAGAAGGTTCTAGACACTAAATTCAAAGCTTCTTCTTGCCATTTGTCTAAGCACGTGGACACTATTTCCAGAACCTTCTTTAAAAAACTAGAAACTTTATATCATATGGGCCATATAGTTATTTATAGGTTATAACCCTTTTTGTTTTCATAAAAACATTTTAGCCCATTTCTAAATGACATTTACAAGGCCTAACAATTTACAATTTTTTTAAAAGTGCTAGGTTTGTTTATGGTTTTGGAATAAGTGAAACATTTTATACCAATTTTTATGACCGCGGCCGCATGGCTTAAATTACTTTTTAAATTTTTCATACTTAGAATTATTTCAGTGATTTTGAACATTCTAGACAAGTCAAATACCATAAACGAATTTAGATAGATTTAATTTATTACATTGACTTAACCCATACATCTATCCAAATCCACCATCCTTCCGACCACCGCCTTAGTCTCGCGATCCAGCATGCTCGGTTTTCCTATCTGCATCCACAAAGGAGGCATAAGCAACATAATTGCTTAGTGAGAGCGGTCATCCCGTCCCAGTTAGCCACATAGATAATCGCATCAACGAAAATCAATCAGTACAGAAATGCATATCCAACGGTCGTCTGGTCTACCCGATCATCCCACCCCACCGTCGCCCGTCCGCGACCCAGACGTGCCTTAACGGTGACCGCGCCCTAAGCGCGACGTCTGATCCGGACGCCCCCGCGTTGGAACCGATCGTTCGACCCTAGCCAGGCAGAAAACAGAATAAGGATAAGCAACCAAGTCAGATAATCCTAGCAAACCTAGACCAAGAGAATCACGCAGACTCGACCAACCTACGTAGCCCACAGTCACGCATTCACCTTAGCCTAATGGTTTCTGTTACCCCTTGCGCACGCGTTATCCAGACAGCACGATCCGTATGACCTCACGGCCCAGTCTCTCGTCCACCACAAGCGACCGTCGACCGAAATCAGAAATCTCTCGACCGAATCTCGATCTTTCACTCAGATTTCTCTCTCAAAAACCCTAAGTGTTTCTCACAGTTTCTCCTTCGCGAAACTGCTCACAGACCGGCTATTTATAGGCTAAGGGTAGAAAAATCGTCGCTGTAATCGTTCCCGTGATCCCAGGTAACCGTTCCCGTGTATCCCGGTAACCGTTCCTGCGTATCTCGGTAACCGTTCATGCGCCCAGAATTCTCTACCCTCGAGTATCCGTTCCCGCGTCTCTCGGTAACAGTTACGGACTACCCGCAGATGCCCCAAATAACCGTTCCTGCCGAAATCATCGGCCCAAATTGAATTTGGGTCGACCAGCTATCGGATCCGGTCCGACCGATCCAAACCGGGGTCGACCGAATTTCGACAAGGCTGTCCGAAAAATCCGCTTGCTCAGAAGTTTTTACCCAAACATCCCGAAATTCACAGACTAGCTCTCTTTCAGCTCAAATTCCTCAATTCCGTCCTAAAAGACGCTTCCTCTTCCGACCCAACCAGGTCATCCTAGAGAAACGGGTGTTACAACTCTCCCTCACTTGGCTGAGACTTGCCCTCAAGTCTACCCTTCTTCTTTGGTTTTTCCTTAAGCTTCTCAAAGCACTTAGGAAATTCGGCTTTCATCCTCGCTTCTGGTTCCCAAGTCGTTTCTTCATCACCATCACAGTCTTAAACGACTTGAATCATCTGCATCTTCTTTCTACCATCCGGTACATTCTTTTTGCCCACAACCCGAATTGGGTGTCCTTCCACGGTCAAATTCTCCTTTAAGTCCGGAGGTGGCTCAGACTTAACATGATGCCGGTCAGAAATGCACTTCCTCAGCTGCGATACATGGAACACGTTATGGAACGCATCCATAGACGATGGCAAATCCAACTTATAAGCCACCGGCCCGATCCATTCCAAAATCTCATATGGACCCATGTATCTCGGCCTGAGTTTTGCATTCTTGGCAGACCGTTCCTTACCCTTGTAAGTCATAGTCTTGAGATAGACCATATCTCCAATTGAAAACTCTAACTCCTTTTTGCGCTTGTCCGCATAACTCTTCTGTCTATCCTGAGCTTCTTTCAACTTAAGCTTCAGAACCTTTATCTTTTCTGTTGTCTATACCACAAAATCTCAGCCAAAGATGCGGCGCTCCCCCATTTGGGTCCAGCATAACGGCGTTCTACACGGCCGGTCATACAAATGCTTCGTACGGCGACATCCCAATACTAGCTTGGTAGCTATTGTTGTATGAGAATTCGGCCAAGTGTAAGTACCGTTCTCACTTGCCGCCCCAATCCAAAACACACGCCCGCAACAGGTCCTCGAGTGTCCTGATCGTCCTCTCGGCTGCCCATCTGTCTGGGGGTGATAAGCCGTACTCATGTGGACCTTTGTCCCCATCGCCTTCTGCATTGCCTTCCAAAGACTGAGCTAAACTTAGAGTCCCGGTCGGACACAATGCTGAACGGCACACCATGCAACCGCACAATCTGCTCCACGTACAACTTAGCTAGAACCACCGCATTATCCTTCTTGTTGATGGCCAGGAAATGCGCGGACTTAGTCAGCTTATCGACTACTACCCAGATTGCGTCATTGCCATCACAACTTGTCAAACCCGTGATGAAATCCATCATATCACAAGAGAGATTGAACAGGGAATATCTGAGGAATTCCGCAGCCTCAGTGCGACCCATTCGACCCCATTCATCTATCTATCAACCGAGCAAAAGTCCTTCCTAGGCAACCTCTCATCACAGCCTCTCCGCAGTTGTAGCACAATCTCGCCCCGCCACCCTTGCCCTGATCCCTGGGCGTTGTATCCTATTCTGGGCAGTCACGCACCTTATGCTCCATGCTGCCGCAACGATGACACGCCCCAGAAGCAGACCTACACGACCCACTGTGCGCCTTTCCGCACGTCCCACACACACTGGTTCCACCAGATGGCTTACCCGAAGCTCTCCCATGCATCTTATGCTTTCCCGCATCCTTTCCTGACTGGTCCTGCGGTCCAACACCCAGCAACTTGGCTTCCTCAAGCAGACCAGCCTCTTGCTCGGCCGCTTTCTCGACCAGCTCAATAACGGACTCGTAGTTGCGGATCCTACATCGCGTGTTCAGCTCGAAGCGCAGGCCACGCATGAACTTACGCAACAACGATGCTTCGTCCTCGCCCTCACGACCCGCATACTTCTTGAGTCGGTTGAACTCTGCCTCGTACTCAGGTACATACATCGTCCCCTGTTCCAACTTAAGGAACGCACCCTCCAGCTTATCAAACGCCTCCGCTGGAAAGTAATTGCCCCTGAACTTCTCAGAGAATAACGCCCAAGTACAATGACGCCCACCGATCTGACGCGCCACACCCTGCCACCAAGTGTGCGCGTCCCCGTCGAGATAGTGCACGGCAATGTCCTTCTTGTACCCATCGGGACAACGGATCGACTCGAAATTCCGCTCCAACCGAGTCAACCACTGGTCCGCCTCAATAGGCTTCGAACCGCCCGCAAGGAACTTTGACCCCAGCTTCTGCATGTGGTCCATCACCTTGACGTAAGACGGCGGCCTTAACTCCGACAACTCGTCTCCCTCTTTAACCACAGGCGCCACAAACACTGGCGGTGGTGGTGCGTTGGGCGCAGGCACCACGGCAGGAAGTCTTTCCAGGAGTTGCGCCAACAGCCCCAACACAGCCTCCAAACCCGCCGGAGCTCCACCAGAACCATTCTGATGCCCTACGTTACCCGCGCCAACATTACTCGCATCAATGTTACATGCTTTAACATTACCCGCATCCTGATCCGACGCCTCATCCCTTGGAACATGGTTCCCAAAATCTCCAGAATTCGCGATAGCCCTTCTCGCATTACGGTTGCTCCTAGCCATCTGCCATGGCCATAACATAGGTAAGTTAGCCTTACACTAACTTAAAACAGTTTTCAGACAGGAAACAGCTTACCGCGAGACTTTAGGCACTTGGAAGGATGGATTTAACCTACTAACCCGTTATATTACGACTTGTCCTAGAACCGACCATGCTTCGATACCAAATTGAAACACCTTATACCAGTTTTTACGACCGCGGCCGCACGGCTTAGGTCACTTTTTAAATTTTCCATACTTAGAATTATTTCAGTGATTTTGAGCAATCTAGACAAAACAAATAACCATAAACGAATTTAGATAGATTAAAATGAGGTTCAAATACAATGAGCGATCGCTAAATAAGCTATTACATTGAATTTAACCTATACATCTACCCAAATCCACCGCCTTAGTCTCGCGATCCAGCATTCTCGGTTTTCCTACCTGCATCCACAAAGGAGACATAAGCAACAGAATTGCTTAGTGAGAGCAGTCATCCCGGACTAGCTCTCTTTCAGCTCAAATTCCTCAATTTCGTCCTAAAAGACGATTCCTCTTCCGACCCAACCCGATCATCCTAGAGAAATGGGTCTTACAATAAGCCCATTCTAATGACAATAAAATTTGGTGGGTTGTATTACGTGACTAAATACACTGACGCAAACGGAAGACAATGTGAATGTGTGCACTACAAGTAGTTCACCCAAAAATCAAAATACACTATAGGAAATGTACCGACTTACAATTATTGACCTACAAATTTACAATGATGTTTTCGCTATTTCCATATAACAATCCATATATATAATCTCTATGAAACCATTTATATCCAGTGAGTCTGAAAACAATGACAATCAAAATCTCTCTTTTAGATCTAAAATCAAAAGTGACCGAAAATGACAAGTGTTAAAAATCAAAATTGATATAGAACTGGATGGAGAAATAAAGCAACGAAAAACAATATTTTTATTTAAAGAGATATTTTCTGTCAAGAACTTAAAGAAGTGGTTAAATGTTTTCTTAGGTATCACGATAATGAGGTTGTGCCTTATATACAAACTCGAAGATGACACTAACGTTTAACATAATTACATTGATATCGATAATGTAAATAACATGGGTCTATGGCCCAATACCCCTCTCAAGGTGGGTGTGCAGATTACAAACATTCAGCTTGAGAAGAAAAGCTTCCAACTCCTTATGTCCCAATGCCTTGGTCATAATGTCAGCCAATCGTGATTTCGTCCAAACGTGTTTTGTAGTTATGACGCCGCCAAAAAAATTTCATCACGAATTAAATGACAGTGCATGCCCACGTGTTTAGTATGAGTGTGAAACACCGGATTAACAGCTAGGTTGATGGCTGAAAAACTATCGGAGTGAAGAGGAATATGTGATGTACAATCGACACCGAGAGCAGGAAGGAGTTGACGGAGCCACATTATCTTTTGAACAGTATCGGCCATGGCCCTGTATTCGGCCTCCGCAGACGAGAGAGAGACAACATCTTATTTTGTTGTTTTCCATGATAAAGGCGAGCCTCCTAATTGAATGAACTAACCCGTTAGCGATCTACATGTAACTGGACAAGCACTCCAATCAGAGTCGCACCATGCGCTGAGAGTAAGACTAGTGTGAGCATGGAGAAGGATGCCTTGACCGGGACTATGTTTCAAATAACGAACTACGTGTAAAGCGGCCTCCCAATGATCCGGTTTTGGGTTACTCATGAATTGTGAGAGAATGTGAATAACATATGAGAGCTCAGGACGAGTGCCGCCAAGGTAGATGAGCTTACCGACCAAACGACGATAACATGTTCGGTATGAAAGAGAGATGCCGTCCGCAAGTGCAAGTTTGTGGTTCTGTTCGAGAGGAAACTCAACCGGCTTCACCCTGAGAAGACCCGTTTCAGAAATAATGTAAAGTGCATACTTACGCTGACACAAGTAGATCCCCGATGGGTTACATGCGACTTCGATACCCAAGAAGTAATGCAGGACACCCAAGTCTTTCATGCCGAAGCAAGAACCCAAATACAACTTGAACTCGGTGATAATGTCAATGGAGTTACCCGTGATTATCACATCGTCCACATAAATGAGGACACAAAGACTTGCAGTTGGTGTGTCGAATGTGAAGAGAGAATAGTTTGAATCATTATGCTGGAAACCATAGTCCTTAAGAGCAGTGGCGAGCTTTGCAAACCAACAAGGCAATGCTTGTTTTAGACCGTAAAGTGACTTGCGCAAGCGACAGACCTTTGTTTTATCGTCAGTTCGAAAACCCGGAGGAAACTGCATATAGACTTCTTCTTTGAGATCTCCATGAAGACACACATTATGGACATCCATTTGATGGACCTCCCAATTACGAAAGACCATCTGTTAAAGGAATGCACGAACGGTGACCATTTTTGCAACCGGAGCATATGTTTCGTTAAAATGTTCCCCTTCGGTTTAACTGTTACCAAGTCAACAAAGCGAGCTTCGTGACGTGCTAGGCTGCCGTCGGCGTTGAACTTTAAGCGAAAGACCCATTTGCAGCCAAGTGCTCTCTTCTCGGGAGAAAGATCTTCTATTGTCGAAGTACCACTTTTCTCACAAGCGTTGATTTCATCTATGACAGCCCGTGTCCAATTCTCGTCGAGAACAGCCTCGCTGTAGTGATGAGGTTCTGTTCTCTTTGTAACAGCCATGACGTAAGCTTGGTATGTAGAACAGAATCGAGAACTCGACAGAAAATTGTCCAAAGGTTATGGAGTTACCAATGGTGGTGGGTCGTGTAGGAGACTAGCAACAAAATCGGCAAGTTTGGTTGGAGGTCGTTTGATACAGTGACCGCGACCGAGTATCTCGACTGGTTGACTGGTCGAAGATTGTATACTGATATTCGAGTCAGAGGGTGAAGATGAAGTTGCAGGTTCCGGTGGCAAAGATGAAAGTGCAGGTTCTGATTCTGCGACTACAAGAGGCAAATCCCAAATCTCTGAGGATGTTTCTGCGGCCATTGGAACTGGTGGAGGTTGCTGTTCCGTAGGTTGCAGAGCGATAGATTGGGATAAAGATTCTGCAGAATCGACAAAGTTATCGTCTATAATAAGCGAGGGTGTCAGTGACAGCAACTGTGGTGGTGGCGATGATGATCGAGAAACAGAGGACGCATAAGGGAATTCTGTTTCGATAACACTACATCAAAAGAGACCGCTACCACACCAGTGTCCATGTCGTAAACCCGCTCGAGTGTAATGGCGCTTCTTTCTTATTCGTAAGTAAATATTTCCAAACAGCTTGACAGTAATCATCTAGAAAGGTAAGGAAATATCTAGAACCACATAGAGCTGTTGTACGGTAAGGACCCCAAAGATCTCAATGAATCATCTCAAAAGCAAAGTTGTTCGTATTAATACTTAGCGGAAATGAATCGCGTGCTTGTTTGGCACGTATACATATATCACAAGACTTGGAATCAAAAACTGAACTACGTAAATCCGAAAAATGTAGCATTTCTAGTGCTTCAGAAGAAGGATGACCAAAGTGACGATGCCATCTTTTGATAGATAAGCCGTTCAAACTTTGAATCGCAGCAGTAGACTCCATTCCTCTAAAGAAATACAGACCGTTCCGTTGTTTACCCGCCCCATTCAGCATCATCATAATGCGGTCCTGAATGACACAAATCTGATTGGTGAGTTGAACAAGACAACCATTATCACGATCTAACTGAAATACGGAGATGAAATGGCAATCGAGTCCGTCAACAAAATAAACATCTGTAAGAGTCAAAGAAGACCCTAATCGGACACAACCGTGTTGAGTAGCCGTCGTTAGTCTTCCATCAGGAAGTTTAATCGTGACTGGAAGCATATCGGAAACGTCAAACAAAAACCCGACTGTGACTGTCATATGATTTGATGCGCCTGAGTCAATAATCCAAGATTCAAACAATTGCTTACCGGAAGAACTAGCAGGCGAGGCAAGCTTGTGTTCCTCGAGCATATGCACCAAGGTCTTCCACTGTGCATTGGTTAGCCCGCTAATACCAGTCCTATCAGCTGCCGTCAATGAGTTTGCTTGAGTAGTAGTGACAGAGGGGTTAACATGATGCAGAGTTGTGGCATGATTTGCTTTTGCCGAGCCGCTGAAGGATGAGGTTGTTCTGCGACCTGCAGCACCATGAAAATATTTTAGACCGTTAGTGCTCTGTTTTTGTCTGTTTTTCTCTTCCCACTATGGAAGAAAACCAATACGACGGAAACAGTTTTCCGCCAAGTGACTATTACGGCCGTAGTCGGTACAAATGACAGAGGTGTTTCCTCTGTTATTGGAGAGAGTTCGCGGTTTGGTTGTTGTTTGAACATCGAAACTAACAACCAAGAAGCTTCGATTCTTGGTCTTGACTAATAGCATTATACGCATCTTCAAGAGATGGTAAGGGAACCCGAGAAAGGAGAGCAGATTTTACCGCACCTTAGTCTGTATCATCGAGTCCCATGAGGAATTGGTGAAGTTTTTCTTCCTCTCTCTCTTTGCAAACCTCTTCCATCGTCTAAGCCTTTTGGTAATCGACAAGACTCCTCCACAGTTGCGTTAGTTAACCATAGTACGCCTCAATCGGGAAACCTTTTTGTTGGCAAGTTGCCAATTCTCTCTTGAGACGTTGAATGCGTTGATCATTCTTTACACCAAATCGTTTCTGGATATGTGTCCATAGCTCACAAGAATCATCTATGTGCGACATCGAGGTAGAAATGTTCTCGTCGATCGTGAGTTTCATCCAAGAAACAACAAGAGCATTGTTAGCAACCCAATCTTCGTAGTCTGGAGAATCATCGACGGGCTTAGGAATTGTGCCGTCAACAAAGCCAAACTTCTTCCTTGCCTTGAGAGCCAAGCGAATAT
The DNA here is from genome assembly GCA_000218505.1 of Schrenkiella parvula. Lineage (NCBI taxonomy): Eukaryota > Viridiplantae > Streptophyta > Magnoliopsida > Brassicales > Brassicaceae > Schrenkiella > Schrenkiella parvula. The sequence continues at coordinate 2,117,714 of CM001190.1, forward strand.
TTGTGGACCATTCATCATAGTTGGATTCATGAAGCGGCGGTTTATAGATAAGAGTTCCAGAATTGTCGCTGGAAGTCAGATCATAAGGGGAGTTCGTTCGTCGTGTTTCACTGCGAGCAGAGGCAGCGATTGATGATTCGGTGGTCATCGTTTTAAGAAACAAGTTTTCGTCGGAGAGATGACGAAAACAGGAGAGCAAAGAAAGATGAAAGAAATTAGAGAGATCTTATGATCTCAGGATCGTTAAGCGTTAAAACCTTATCGAAGTACAAGTTTTAAAGCTCTGCTACCATGTCAAAAACCTAAAAAAGTCGTTAAAGGTTTTTTTATGTATTACGATAATGAGGCTGTGCCTTATATACATACTCGAAGACGACACTAACGTTTAACCTAATTACATTGATATCGATAATGTAAATGACATGGGCCTATGACCCAATATTTTCAATTAGTCCCATCTTGTTTGACTCAGGAAATCCATAATCACTTTTTTTCGCACGCTGTCATTGGAGTTGATATATCTGCCTTACTCCCTCCAATTCTAACCATCAATAAATGCTATTATGGATGTTAGGTTCAGTGCATTATATTTTGATTTTTTTTTGGCATTTTTATGCCAAACTTTATGTGGATGGATCCTCGGATGCAGAGCTGTTCATGAACTGCAGAAATTTTTCCTCCAACAATATGATGTATTTCAAAAGAAACTGGAGTCAATTGCAAACAAAGGTCGTTGCCGCATTTCCAACTCCAGATCAATACAAACGACACCAATGGACTGCGACTTAACTCTCCACGCATCATCAATGAGACTCCGCACCATAGAAAGCCAAACGAAGCACCATGGCTGATAGACTTCAAATCTTTATTGGATGCAGTCGGAAACCATTAACAGCCCACCCTTATCTCCAGATCCGACAAGATCAAAGCTAGTGGAGTCTGATCTAAGTTTTCTCGTTTCAAACTATTACATGATCTCACCAATCATCACTTATAATCTTCTCCTTAACAAAATTTGCTTTCCCTACATCACCATCTCTATAAGTAAACCATTCTTTACTTATAACCATAGCTTGAAGACCTCTTTGGATAAGTTTCAATCTCTTAAGCATCACAATGATGGAAGCAAAACGTATCAGCACCTGCAAGTAATGTAGGAGGAAGTAATTTACTAAGTATTACTAGTCTCATGATGTGGTTCATGCTGAAATGCTTTATTGCTACTACATCTCCATGAATGTTTATATCCAGTTGCACTTTTCATATGTTTCCTCATTTCTTTCCAAATTATATGCTCCACAAATGTTCTTCAAAGCAAGATTAAGGGTATGAACTACACATGGTGTCCAACCAATATATATGAGGAAACATACACTCAATGATCCCTCCAGCCGCCTTACCATTTGGTGAATTATCAGTGATAATTTGCACAACGTTTTGGTGACCCACTTCATTGAAAACTTCTTTTATCAGATCAGATATGAAAAATCTATCACTCACTTCTCCAAACAATTCACAGCCTATAGATATATAAGAGCACTTCTAAAAATAACAATGAAATTAATCAGAGGTTTTTTTGTAGGATAACTCCAACCATCAGACATCACTGTCACCCCTCTTTCTTTCCATGTTAACTTGAATGGAACTACTAAATTCTCAATGTTGGTTCTCTCTTTCTGAAGCAAGGTAGTTCTCAACTTATTGTAACAAGGAGGAACATGACCATCAATTTTATTGACAGCAACCAACTGATAGGATCTATGATAATGTGCGTTTCTTACCAGATTAAAAGGCAAGCCACCAGTAAAGAATATCCTTATAATTTTTTGATCCAACTGATCTTTTATTCAATACCAAAGGCGCTAGCAATTACAGAGTCGACAACTTTTCTTTTTTAGAAGAAAAATTTGTTTTACAAGGCAAATGAACGCTTTGGAGCCATAATCATTTTCTTTCACTCGAAGTCATTTCAGACTCCTGGTTACTTTCGTACATATATCAAAACTTTCATTAGTAATTCCAAGCACATGTACTCTAATTATGAAATATGAACCTTGCCGACTCTCACTACAAATATTACACTTAAATTTTCAAGTTCTTCCTTTTGTTCCTGGTTTTTCTAATTAAGTCATATATCTCCATAATAGAGCTTCTTTTCACGAATTAGCTGATCCACGATTCAAACTATTATTACCAATATCATCACTTTCTCCTGGAAAAGTCATAGTTAAATGACCAAACTAGAGGAAAAAAATTGCGCTTTAAGCAAAAGACATATACACTTGAAAATAAATTAAAAACATAGGAAAAATGAAAACATGGAAGCATAGAAACATACTTTGCTGGTTTGCTAAGTGATTAATGGAAAATGAGACATGTAAAAAAGAGAGAAGAAAAACTGAAAAAGCTTCCTGAGATCATAAAAAAAAAGAGATCAAATATTTAAAAAGTTAAGACTCTACTATAAACAAGTTTTCGTTTTGATTGTATTTTTCTTTTTGGTTTTTCTTTTTGTGGGAAAAATGGTAATAATTTACGATAAATCAAGTGAAACGTTTAGTTTTTCAGTCCCTATATTTGCTGTCGTCTTCCCCGTCCCAGAGACGTCTTCAAAATGTCCCCAAACCATTCCCAAGTCGTCCTCGTCTTGAAAATGTTTCGGGTACGTGATACGTCAAATGTATACCGTTCCTGAGCTTTATAGTCGGAATCCATCTAAACGCAGAAAAAACCAGAGAAGCGAAAGATAAAGCAGACCACTCCTCACGGCACCAACGACGAAGCGTCGGTCACCGGAGGAGTTGAAGAGTCGAAGCTGTTTTTTTTCTCTCTCTCGCTGCTTTCCAAATTTTACAGTGATAAAAATGAGTGGAACGTTCATCATCTATTTTCCACACAAACAAATACTGAATGTTGTTTAGGAGCTTTGCCGTTTCCTAATGCTACGGTATATTCCTAGGCCAGTGTGGGCCTCCAGGAAAAGCCCACTAATATAAAATACTGGTTATCTTCAAGGGTATTTATGTCATTTCGAAAAGACTAAGAGGCGACCTATCTCGTGCGTGTCTACGATACCTGCTGCACAATTTTTCTCTCTCCCCAAAGCCAAAATAGTCCTCTCACGTGTATCTTTCAATTTCAAGACTTAAGATTAAACAAGAGTGGTTTTGTTTTCCGATATAGATCGAGAGAGAAGAAAAAGAAAGGCTTCGTGTTCGATTTCCGAACATACCCTCACACCAATTTTGTAAGAGCCCCCAAAGGAGATTTGATTGATGGCTTGGAGGAGAATCATCACCAAGGTTTTGTTTTTGTCTCTCTTTCTTGTGCAGTTTGTTTATTAAGGAAAAAAGGGTTCGGATTTGGTTGATTCTGTAGTGGATTCGATCAATTTAGATATCATTTTCTCATGGGTTTGTAAAGATTGTTTTGAAACTGAAGAAGTATTGATATTTTTGCAAACCCTAGAAGCTCAAAAACTTACATCTGCCGTCAAAATGTTGGAAATGTTGTCTTTTTTCATTTCGATTACAATTTTGTAATTTTCTCTCATTGGCAAATTGAAATTTACCTCACCTATGGCTATTTGGTTGATTTGAATACCTAAATTGCTTACTTTGGGAGTTGTTAAAAAAAATTTGGTACGTAGTAGTATTGATTCAGAGCAAGGCAATAAAAATTTCACCTTTCTTGAAGATTTTGGACTTCTTGATCTCTCTAGTGTCTAATTTGAGTTTGGACTGAACAATTTTTTGACTTCATTATAATAAACCCTAGAGGCTCAAAAACTTATATCTGCCGTCAAAAATGTTGTCTTCTTGTCCTGTGGATAACAATCTTCATGGTCTGTCTAGTGTTATTTAACTTGAGCTTTGCCTGAGCAATTCACATCTTATCTCTGACAGGTTTCGAGTCATGAACGGGAATTGAGCAGTTTAAGAAGCTTACTTGTTAGAGCTTACACTTCTCTTCCTAGAGTAGGAGTTGTTGGAGGTAGTTATTTATTTGTATTCACCTGCTGAGAAGTTTGTATTGTTCTTGGATTGTTCCAGAAGCATTTTGATGTAAATGTGTTATCTTTTTCGGAATAGCTGCAGGTGGGGGTGGAGGTTCTTTGACGCACTCGAGGTTTCAATCAAGTTATGTTGGTAGCTTTGCTCGCAGAGTGCGTGACAGAGATGAGTTTAATGAGGTTGCACAACTGAGAGACCTTTTTCGCAGAAACGACCCTGAAGCAGTTATCAGGATATTCGAAAGCAGTCCATCTATGCATTCAAATCCCTCTGCACTGACGGAATATATTAAGGCTTTGGTCAAAGTTGATAGGCTAGATAACAGTGAGCTTGTGCGAACATTGCAAAGAGGTGGACAGCCAAATCTGATTCTGAATACACTTAGGCATCCTTGCTTTCATATTTGTGTTGGCAATAATTTTTTATGCAGGTTTTTATAATACAAATTTAATCTCTTCTTTTAGGTATTGCAGGTGCTTCACAAGAGCAGGAGACTTTTGGAGGTCTTGCAGCATTTAAAAACATAGGAAAGGGAACTAAGGATGGTGTCCTTGGAACTGCTGGTGCACCAATTCATACGATATCTACTGAAAGAAGTAGCTTTAAAGAACAGCTATGGAGTACATTCCGGACTATCGCAGTTGGTTTTCTTCTTATTTCTGGTGTTGGAGCACTTATCGAGGATAGAGGAATTGGCAAAGGTAGTTTGGTTGTATTACTTTCTGTTATGCAGCTGTTTTGGATGCTTTTTTTTTCTAAGTTAGTTGTGCTTCATACATGTTAGGACTCGGTTTGCATGAAGAAGTGCAACCTAGTATGGACTCCAGCACCAAATTTACCGACGTAAAGGGTGTTGATGAAGCAAAAGCTGAGCTAGAGGAAATTGTGCATTATCTTCGCGACCCCAAGGTAAATTCCAAGTGCTAGCATGTTCTTCGTACTAGATATAGACTTTGTTTGGTGATGTAACTTTCCAATCATAAACCATATGAAGTAACAATATGTTAATACTGTTTTGCTGTCTTTCTTTTGATCTTAAATATTTACAGAGGTTCACTCGTTTGGGAGGAAAGCTTCCTAAGGGTGTGTTGCTTGTTGGTCCTCCTGGCACAGGGAAGACTATGCTTGCAAGGGCTATTGCCGGAGAAGCTGGAGTGCCTTTCTTCTCCTGCAGTGGTAGTGAGTTCGAAGAGATGTTTGTTGGGGTTGGAGCCAGAAGAGTGAGAGATCTTTTTGCTGCTGCAAAGAAGTGTTCCCCTTGTATTATTTTTATCGATGAGATAGATGCTATTGGAGGAAGTCGTAACCCCAAGGACCAACAATACATGAAGATGACGTTGAATCAGTTGCTAGTTGAGTTGGATGGATTTAAACAGAATGAAGGAATTATTGTGGTCGCAGCAACAAATTTCCCTGAGTCATTGGATAAGGCCCTTGTAAGACCAGGTAGGTTTGATCGTCATATCGTTGTGCCTAACCCTGATGTGGAAGGTCGACGCCAGATTTTGGAGTCTCATATGTCAAAGGTAACTTTAGATAATGCAGTAGATGGCTTAGCCTGTTATAGACATGAACTACTGGTTGACGTTACTGTCTTCATTTTGTGTTTTCAGGTACTTAAGGCTGAAGATGTCGATTTAATGATCATAGCTAGAGGAACGCCTGGATTTTCTGGTGCTGATTTGGCGAATCTGGTCAACGTTGCTGCTCTAAAAGCTGCAATGGACGGTGCAAAAGATGTGACAATGTCGGATCTTGAGTTTGCAAAAGACAGAATCATGATGGGAAGCGAGAGAAAATCTGCAGTTATATCTGATGAGTCAAGAAAGCTGACTGCTTTCCACGAAGGTGGCCATGCCCTTGTTGCTATCCACACAGAAGGTGCTCTTCCAGTCCACAAAGCAACCATTGTGCCTCGAGGTATGGCTCTTGGGATGGTTTCTCAACTACCAGATAAAGATGAGACAAGCATTTCTAGGAAACAGATGCTTGCTCGGCTTGATGTTTGTATGGGGGGCCGAGTAGCAGAAGAGTTGATTTTTGGGGACAGCGAGGTAACTTCGGGTGCGTCTTCTGATCTTGAGCAGGCAACTAAACTCGCTCGAGCGATGGTCACGAAATTCGGTATGAGCAAAGAGGTGGGTCTTGTGGCACATAACTATGACGACAATGGAAAAAGCATGAGCACTGAGACGAGGCTTCTGATTGAAAGAGAAGTGAAATTTCTTTTGGAAAAGGCTTATAACAATGCGAAAAATATCCTCACGGTTTACAACAAAGAGCTTCATGCCCTTGCAAACGCTTTGCTTCAGCAAGAAACTCTGTCCGGTAAGCAGATTAAAGAATTGCTTACTGATCTCAACTCTCCGCAGATAAAAAAGCGTCAAGAAGTAGTTGCACAGCAAAGCCAGCCGGTTCCTCCATCAACTCCTAGCCCTGCGTCATCAGCAGCCGCAGCCGCAGCTGCTGCAGCCGCTGCCGCCGCAGCAGCTGCAACGGCCGCAACCAAAGGTAAAGACATGGCTCCTGTAGGGTCTTAAAAATAAAGGAGCCTCTTGTATTTGTGTATGTTGGGATAATTGAACTGGGAATAAACTCTTCATTTTGAGAGTTTTTTTAGAATCAGTGGAGGCTGGTGAGAGGGTAAGAGTATTAAGGTTAGGGCCTTAGAGGTAATTAAGGACAATGAGATTAACATCTCACTTTTTTCAAGTGTCTTATCTCACACACGGAATCTCGCTGCAAAATGGTCTGTCTTCCCATCTCTTTTGTCTTAATGTTCTTGGAATCTTGTGGGATGCTTTTTAGAAGTTTGGCTCGTACAGTTTCAGTTTAAACAAAACTCTAAAGAGCCTATATTGTAAGACTTGTGCAATAAATTTACACTCTATTTATTGGTCTGTTCTTGATTTCTTTTTTTTTGGTTGAACCGATGTTATTAGAAGTATCAGTGATTTATCTCTGATCAAAAGTATTGGCTTTGATTGGTAATACCATACAACAATGGTAAATTTGTGACTATTTTGTCACCAATCACAAACGCATTGTCACAAAGCTAGCCTCGCTTGGATATAGCTCCCACTCGAAGTTGATGTTCTAACATAGTTTTTGTTAAAGGACACGAGTTTGTTTGTGTTCTAACAATTCGTTTTGGATGGCAATCTACCAATCACGAGTTTGTTTATGTCCTAACATTCTTGTTACCAGTCACGAGTTTGTTTGGATGCACATCATCCATTAGCAAGTCAATGTTTTCTTGCTCAACCGCGAACTCCCCATGGTCTAAATCGTTCAAGGTAAATCAACAATTACAAGATGGAAAAAAAGACAATGAAGATACATTAACGGCCAAGTAAGAACCTAACCAATTCGAAAATAGGATGATAATCACAATAGATTGAGATATGAGTGATCTCTAAACAAACGGATTCGATAAGTCCTCGCTTCAATGCTATATGCTCAGCCTCCACAACTGTAATGGAGGAGTCATGAAGTGATCCCTTAATCTGAAACAACATATTGTTATCTTTGTTGCAGATGGCAAATCCAAATTCGAATCTTCTTTATCAAACCCTTGAAGTAAAAGCGGCAGGAGTCAGATTGTTTTGGGTCATCTTCTCGTACTAAACTACCTTCTTTGTCTATACTGTTGCGGATACTTTTAGATTGTGTCTAAGTTTGATATATATAGAGAAGAGGCTCTTCATGAGAATAGGATTGAGTTACAATAAAATTAAGATTATGTCTTCTATGACGATTCTATTTTACAATATTCCCAAAATCCAGCGAAAATATTTTTTCCTCCTTGTTGAGGTCAACATTATCTTATAATCCTGTTATTTTGTTTTCTAACAAACATTATCTAAAACACCAAATTATTTATAAAAATTAGTGAAATGAATGCATAACTAAAAACAAATGTATGGTCTTCATTTTTAAGTATACAATAAGATAGGTACCAAGAGACATTTGAGAATGTGAAAGCAATATTCAACATGGAGAAATCTAAATTAATTTGTAATTCTCGGATTTTTCATACTTTCCACAAAAATTTCTTTTAAAAGGTTGGTTTCGATGCTCATTCATTTGAAAAATCACCTTAATTTCTAATACTCATAGTGAATTACGTCAAAGGAAGTGATTTCTAGCATTTGCATAATAAATCCGAGTTCTATACAGCTCCAAAATGTCAACATGTCAAAATTTCTTTAGATTTTTTTTGATGGAGAATAATCTTTTTGATTTAGATTTCATATAGTGGCTTCAAGATATTTATGTACGTGGTTGAAGAAATACATGCACGATTTAGTGAAGATATGTATGTCTGACTCTGAAGAGGAAAATGTGCATAAATAGCCCAACCTTGGTCAAAAGATGAAAAAACCGCATCTGATCCTTTGCAGACCAAATGAACCACCAATTTCAATCTAGACGCCAAGAATCTCGGCCAGGGATCCATCACGACCACTTTTGGCTGAGGCTTACTCATGCTTTCTGAAAACTTCATTTTCTTCCCTCACTTAGCCCTAGCTGACCTAAACACCTATATATATACATATATATATATATATATATATATATATATATATAGCCTTTTGTTTTTACTACCCACGATCCAACCACCAACCACCATAAAACACATCAACGAAACACTAGATTCGTTCTACTCATTTATTTTGAAAGATCTTCATAGTTTTCAATTCAAGAACTTTCTGGAAGAAGATCTCATATTTGTATCTCCATATATAAAAAATTTATGAACCCTCTTGATTTTCATTGAAGTTTTCTATTATGAATTTGTTATTTTCATCTATGTGCTTCTTATAAGTCTGTGTTTGAACAACTCATTTTCTATGTTATCAATTTTCAAAGAGAATTCATGAATTGATCGTTTCGTTGCAAAATTTTAGTTTTTTTTTTGCAGAGTTATTTATCCAAATTTGTGGTAATGCTGCTGACTTGCTTGAACATCTAGTTTCAGCTTCTCAGGTTGATAAACTCATCGGAAATGTTGTTTTATACCTAATATTATTTGAGTGAAAAAATCATCATAATCTACGGGAGTAGAATTGTGAGGCTTTGTGAAAAAATATCAAAATTAAACTTGTATAATTGCTTATTTACCTACGAGAATTGCATAATAATTGTTTTTGAAACATAGATTGGTGCCGCGAAAGTTAGACAACTTTCCAGTATTGATTTGAGTTTTAGAACATTATCTCTATGTGTTTCAGGATAGCTTGAGTAAGAGATAGACGTTCTTGAAGAAGCACTTAGGAGACAAATGTAGATGGATCCTTATAACCGCACAATGAGTTCGATTCACTGTTTTGTGAAACAATATGCCCTTCACCGCCTCATGGTTTAAGAATAGCTAAAAACTTATGTATTTGGAGGAACAACATCATTTTGGTGGGTTAGAAGATGAGGAACCCATTGATCATATTGAAAAGTACGAATAAATCTGCGAGACAAGGAGATCCACTGGATTTTCTGAAAACTACTTGAAGTGCACATTATTCTCATTATATTTAGTTGAGAAAGCATATAAATAGATGAAGTCTCTTCCAGCAGGAGCAATCACTATTTGGGACGAATACAAGCGAGCCTTCCTGAAGCAGCTTTACCCGAAAGAGAGATTGGAACGGATGAAAAGAAGAATCTCAGAATTTCAATGACTACCAAATGAATCATTGCATGAGGATTCTGCACGTCTCAAAAAATAAAATTTAGAATGCCCTCACAATGGTTTCACATATCCAAATTTGTTAGACATCTTCTCTGTAGGAGTTGATGAGAAGTTCAAGATGGCAATCAACATCGCAATTTATTGGTGCTGATAACTTGGCTGAAAGTGAAAAAAAATAAAGCTTGGAATATCTCAAAACTTGGGAGACATCATGCAAAATTCAGATTTTTTTGGAAATCATTGAGCTGAAGATGATGGTTGCTCGGCTTCTCAAAAGTCAATCAAAAGTTGTGAACTTATGTGGGAACGAGGGAGCTTATGGTGGTAAGCTTAATCAAGAGTGTACCATCATCTTCAGCTCAATGATTTCCTAATGAGAGAATCTATGAAGTTATGATGCATCAGCTTTTGGAGAATCAACAACATATCCTAGTAGGATATATGCAAAACGGCCAAGACATTTAAAATCTTGGTTTCAAAGTATATAACATGTATGATCATCTCAACAAACTAAAAGAGGGGTTCTATGGAAATTTTATGTACCTCTGTAATCATGTTAAGAAGGTTGAAATAGAAGTTGCTCAACCTGCATAAAGTGTTGAAAAATCGAGATGGTTTTCTTCCAGGAAAAGTTGGAGAATTCCAAAATTCTACGAAGTGATCACAACTCAGAACAAGGACTTGGCTGCACTATCCCTTGTATATAACTATACTAATGAATACCATGAATTATGGCTTGAATAAATGTCTAAGTGGGTGGAAGCCAAGGCAAGTCTGACAAATGACGAAAATATCGTGATGAAATTTTTCAAGTCGATCATCTTCCCGAAATTCGATGTTTTCGAGTTGTATAATCAGTGATGGAGGTTTTCACTTCATCAACAATATTTTTGAGAATATTTTGAAGAATAATGGAGTCAGACACAAGGTTACTACACCTTATCATCTTTAAAAATTGGTCAAATAAAGGTCTTTAACAGTGAAATCAAAAGAATATAGGAGAAGACAACGAGATTGACAAAAAAAGATGTGTCCGCAAAGTCTGTCACCGAATCTGGCCTTCGTCTCTATAAGATTTTTGTGTGGTGTGATCTTCTCCTTGTACTGTTCTCCTAGATATAAATCTATTTCGTCAAAATAAATAAATGGGAGGACTTGTTGACTTATTCTCTTTCTTTCATAATTCTTATGGGCTATAGTCCTTGTTAATTTCAGATTAGTGATAGATCTAGTGGTTGACTTGTGTTGATATGAAAAAGTATACCTAGAGATTTATGTTTTTTAATCTGAAATAGTTGTTTGGTATGTGAATGGTAATTGTGAATTGTTAAGTATTGGTATTGAGAATAAGGGCCGCCCATGTGTAAAGATTCTAGCAAGTAGAATAATGTCGCAAGAGGAGATGTTTTCTTGAGTTGGGCATGTGGTGATGCTGGTTTGACGGCATGTCTTCATCGTTGGTGTGTGATGAAACCTAGGGTCGGTTTGGCAGACATTGGTTGGACTACTTAGAAGCAATGGGTATACCTGTGGATGGCTTTATGGACACAATGTTGGGATTAGAGAGTCTAGAGTGTCTTGTATGATTCCAGAGCTCCTCTTTTGGGGTAATATTTGGAAGGTGATATTAGCTTAGGACTTGTGTTGTTGTGTTGTGCTGGTTTGCTTATACTGGATAATCCAAACTACTTGCATGTATGTCCGAAGAGTTGAGGAGAGTGTAAAAGTTTTGGTGTGGTGTCCAGTCTTTTAGGGATAACAAAGTTTTCTTTATGCATTCGTTTAAGACTTTAAGTTAGTGATGTTCATATATCTTTTTGATGTTTAAGACATTTTTGTAAGACGTTTATTTTTAGAAGTTTTACTAAAAATGTAATTGGGAAAGAGATATGTAAGTTGGTAAAAATAGCTAGGGACCGGGTGAAATATTTTTACTAGGGCAATTCTATAAAATAGACTAAATTAAGTTTTCATCACAAAAACAGAATAAGAAGGTGATTATGACCTAAACAAGATTCACTAAAACGTAAAATGACTAAATGCCCTCAATAAATTTAATGTTAATTTCTTTTTTTATATACTATAAAAAGGAACGAGAAACTCAATCTCGTCTCTCTCTCTCTCCGGCCGTCGGCAAATTCCCAATCTATCATCGCTAAAATTACTGTCAACTTTCCCATCTTTCGTCTCTCTTTCGCCGGCCATCAGAGCTCTACCTCCTTGACCATCGTCGCCGAATAGTAAGTTGAACTCTAGCTCTATCTTCTTTAATCCCAGAAAAGAAAATTGATCTTTCTAGGTCTTTAAAGTCTCAGTTATATCCTCCTTGATTTCCAGGGAAGCTTAATATTTACTTTGGATTTCGGCAATTAACTTTAGATTGATGAATCTCGTTTCGAATTTTCTGGGATTGCTCAATGTAAGCGAGTTTCTTGAATTTTTTCTTCGATATTGCACTAAATTTTCGTGTCTATGTTCTTTTGCGAATGGGTACGATTACAAAGAGAAGGTCCCTGTGAAATAGTTAACGTGTTTGTGAGGAAAATGGTGTGAAGGGTCTCTGAATCCAGATTCTGGAATAATACAAATTCTTGAAGAAGCTCGGGGATCTTCGACTTGGTATTTTCTATATTTCACACGGACCTTCTCTTTGTAATCTTTGTAAAAGTATGAATTTTTTCTTCGATTTTGCGCTGGATTTTCGTGCTTATATGGCAACTCTTCCAAGGAAAAAAATTGAATTTCAGAAGGGTTTACGGTTTGAAAGTTAGTCTTCTAGTTTCTTGAGTTGGTAATGATATGATGGTTTTGCTTATAAACGTTTCATCTCTCATTGACTGGTTCGCGGATTAGTGTATTGAAGTAGGATAGGTAAATCTTGCTACAATGTGGGTGATGCTTTTTGACAATCAACTAAGCAAGGCAGTTTTGTTCTTTTTGTTGTGTTCGAATGCCCTTGATGTATGCATGATATATGAAAATACATGAATTCTTTCATTTGTTCACTCTCTGGTTACTTTTGACATTGCTTGAATGTTATTAGCTCATTTCGAAATGGATATAAGCCACATTTGTGTTTTCATCTAAAATATTTGCTTCCTTGTATTTGAATCCCGGGCTTGAGTCTCTGACTCCACAAAGCATCACATTCTCATATTTATTGATTAGGTATGTCTACGACGTCCTTCCTAAATCGTTAAGAAACTTACGTGAAATTATAATTCATTAAAGCTGTCCTTAAATTTCTGGAAGAGTTCTTAATAGTTGAGGAAGGACTTCCAGAAATAATATGTATTTGTAAACTAACATATTTTAATCTATATTTGGCAGAAGCTTGCTTATGGTTAGCGTTTCAGTGTTTAGTGTCACAAGTGTGCCCATGAACATACTTCTTCACCACAAAAAAAATCAGAAGAAGGAAGCTTTGATGCACGCATCTTCCAAGTGCATTTATCATCAACACAACATTATGCCACTCTTGACTTGTTTGAGCAAACTGATTTGAACTCAAATTGATTTGAACTCAAACTGATTTGTTCATATCAATTACAAACTCCCAGCGCGATTCTCGTTGAATTTCTTATCACCACAAACACAAAATATATCCACCATATTCAGCCACCACAATCAAATCTATCAAAACCCAAACACAAAACTTAACTAAGCAAAAACAATTTGAAATTTCAAAATTCAAAAAGAATATAATCTTCTAAAAGAGTATAATCAAGCTTTATCGAGCAATTAAAAGGTGTCCTATCAATTTGAAATCCGATTTACTGGTGGTGACAAAAGTGGTTTGCCGCCGGAGAAGATGACTTACATGAGATGGCAGAGATGAGTTCAGAAGATTCATTGTCGATCGAGAAGATGAATCTATCAATTAAAGGACTTTGGCGGTGACGAATTCGGCGATGGCAGAGATGAATTCAGAAAATTCGATACGCTTGTGATGGAGGCCGGAGATAGGTCGACGGTGGTAGAAGAAAGAGGATTTCTCTCGCGATCTATTCTGTTTTTATACTTGATATGTATTGTACTCTATCAATTAAAGGACTCCGGCGGTGACAGAGATGAACTCAGAAGATTCAGAACGCCGATGATGGAGGTCAGATATATGTCGACGGTGGAAGAAAGAGGATTGTCACGCGATCTTTCTGTTTGAATCGCGATCTTCCATTTTTTTAATTAATTAATTAATTGAAGCAAAAAAAGAAAGGAGGGTATAATAGTCACTACACCAATTAATGAATGTAATAAGTGTGACTTTCTATAGTTTAGTCTATATTTGAGATATAAACTTAGATTTAGTCATTAACTTATTTATTTAGATAACTTACCTTTGTAAGGTCTAAACAAATAATGGCGATTTTGAGTGTGATTTGGCGGTTATTAGTTCTCCGTCCTTCCTTGCGACCGTTTCTCCGCTTCGAAATGGTTATTCAGATTCTTGATGCTGGTGAGGGGCTTCGTGATGGTGGTTTCTCATGTGCATCCTCCATCTTCGTAGTGGGGATCATGCCTCACCACGATGTGGAAGTGGTTCTTTGTAACCGCTTCTGGGATTTCTTTATAAGAACACGATTTCGGGCTATCGAGATCTTCATTCTCTGTTTCGACATACGAACATTAGCAAAGAATTACTCAGACACAATTTGCTCTGTTTTAATGGCGGAAAATCTTCATCGCGGGTTACAGAACATCACTTTGGGTGTTGATGATGAACCAGAGGAATTACCTTTGGAAGTGGTTTCAAAGGCGGTGAGAGAGAATCAGTTCTCCTTTATGGGGCTGCCTTGTCATTCCTCGACGACAAAACACCAGAACTTTGGTGTCATCTCTGCCTCGTATTTGGGGTCTATCGAGAATCATTTCGGCGAGAACAATTGGACGACGTCTCATTCAATTCATATTCCCCACAGAGGAATTACTTCAATCGATCATTAACAGGGGACCATGGGCATTTAATGATCGGATGATCATTTTGCAGAGATGGAGCGCAAAAATGAATGAGATGGATTTGAATTTTATTGTGTTCTGGGTGCAAATACGAGGGATACCACTGCAATATCTTACCTGCGCAGTGATAACTCATGTTGCTACTCGACTGGGGCAGGTGCTTGAAGTGGATTTCAACCTTGATGGTAATACGGTGGTGGATTTTTTGCGGGTTAAAGTGAATTGGAATGTCGACTTGTCTCTTAGATTTTAGAAGAAGTTTCAATTTTCAAGAGGGGTGAATACAATGCTTACCTTCTGTTATGAAAGGCTTAAAGGCTTCTGCGAAGAGTGGGAATGCTAACGCATGACACAAGGGCTTGTCTTAACCCGGTGAATGATCAGAATGTGGGTCAGAACGAAAACGAAGATCATGACCAGGATGATGAAGGGAATGGGAGACGCTGGCAATGAAGTGGGAAACATTTTAGCCGAAAATGTTGATGTCAATGAATTGGTATAATTATACCAGAACAGGAGATTGACGTGGGGGAAAGACGAGATGATGAAGTAGTACCGCGTGATCGTTTGGAAGATGATTCTTTGATCAGATAAGTTGATACAGAAAACATGATCACCCCGACAGCAGTAACTCGTCTTCTGCGTAAACATAACATACGTAAGGTGCAAACTAATGATGATAACCTGGAAGCTGGGACTGACCGAGGAAACATAAACAAATCGGAGACAACGGGTGTAACGATTCCAGAACCTCTTGCATTGTGTAATGGATCAGGCACGCCGGATATTTCAACTTAAGAGTATGATGGAACTAATGTCTGTAATATGGAATCTGCTTTTAAAAAACAGAGGAAGAGCTTGATACTAGAGGAAAAGTATGTCCAAGGAGATCGTATGGGACAAACAAGCATGAATTGTTTACAACAGTTACAAAACGATTACTTTGGGAGAAGCAAGTACTTCGACAGAGAAAGACAGAGGCGCGGTGGACCCTAATCCACTAATCCATGAAAGTTGAAGTTTGGAACTGTCGGGGTTTGGGACAACGCCTCACAGTTCGAGGCCTTAAGGAGATGCAGAGGGTGTATCTCCCAGACATGTTGTTCTTGGTGGAAACAAAACAGAATGATGATAATGTTAGAGATGTTGGGGTCTTGCGTGGATATGATGACACGAAAATCGTCTCGCCGATGGGTCTTAGTGGTGGTTTAGCTGTTTTTTGGAAGAAGTTTGTTTCAGTTCAGTGTATTTCCTCTGATCAAAGACTTATAGATCTCCATGTTGAATATAAATCCTTTCACTTCTACTTGTCTTGCATTTATGGTCACCCAATCCCAAAGTTGCGACATCATCTATGAGAAAGATTGCAAAGAATAGCAACTTTAAGAACGGGTCCATGGATGATGTGTGGGGATTTCAATGAGATATCAGATCAATCAGAAAAGAAAGGTGGACGAATTAGAATGCAAGTAGTTTTAAGGATTTTCAGATAATGCTCAATATATGTGGTATGAAAGATCTATATCATAAAGGAAATCCTTTTAGTTGGATTGGGAGGAGACGTAAGGAAGTGATTGAATGCTGTCTTGATAGAGTGTTGGTTAACTCCCAATGGACGCAATTATATCCTGCATCAGAGAATCAGTTTCTTGAGATAGCTGAATCAGATCACCGACCTATGATTGTCTCGATAGAATATCAAGCTAATATCAAGAAAAGTTTATTTAGGTATGATCGTCGTCTCTTTCAAGAAGCAGAGTTTGTTGAAACGGTGAAGCATGATTGGGCAGAAAAAACACAAGCATATGAATGTTTCCCAGAAAAGCTAGGAGAGTGTCGCCGAACCATATCTGCAGTTTGGATACAAGATCTTCGAAGACAGATAGATGACACAACAAGAAACCATACTACTCTGATAGAAGTGATCCATGAAATGAAAAAAGACCTTAACAAAGCATATATGGATGAAGAGGATTATTGGAGATTGAAAAGCAGGAATCATTGGTTGAAGGATGGGGACAAGAATACTAAGTATTTCCATGGAGTTACTAAAGCTCGAAAAGTGAAGAATGGTATTCAGAAAATCAGAGATAAGAATGGGATAATTCATACGAAAGATGAAGCTATAGCAAAGGTTTCGGAAGACTACTTCAAAGAGCTGTTTTCAACATCGGGTGGTATTTTATTTGAAAATGTACTTGCAGATATACCACTAAAGGTTACAGAGGAGATGAATACATGGCTAACAAAGGAGGTAACAGAGCAGGAAGTACAAGAGGCAGTCTCACAAATAGGACCGGATAGAGCACCAGGTTGTGATGGATTCACAAGGGCTTTTACCAACAATTTTGGCCATATATAAAAAAGGATGTATTCAAAATGGCTCAGAGATTCTTTGCTACTAATACGATGGATCAGGGGTGTAATCATACCCATATTTGTATGCTACCAAAGAGTGGTGACACGACTGATATGGCCGAGTATAGACCAATACGTTTGTGTACAGTGAGCTACGAGATTATATCAAAAATACTTGTCCTCTGATTGAAACATTGCTTGGGGTCGATCATTTCGGATTCACAAGCTGCATTTGTGCCAGGGAGAAACATTTCAGATAATATATTGGTGGCACATGAACTAATACATGCACTAAAATCAAAGAAGGATTGCGCAAAATCATATCTTGCCATTAAAACATATATTAGTAAAGCTTACGATCGTGTAGAATGAGGTTTTCTACAAAACACAATGAGAAAGTTAGACTTTGCAGAAAGATGGATCTCCTGGATTATGACGTGTATTACAACAGTGACTTATTCTGTTTTGATAAATGGTAAAGCATATGGAGAGATTAAACCAACCCGAGGATTAAGACAAGGCGATTCATTATCACCATATATGTTCTTAAAATTGGAAGAAAGAAAAAGATTTCAAGGAATGAGAATTGCCAAGGATTGCCCTGCAGTTACTCATTTACTATTTGTGGACGATTCATTGTTCTTTTGTAGAGCCACAAGGAAGGATTGCGAGGAGATGGCTAATATTTTCCACAAATATGAGATGATTTCTGGACATAAGGTAAATTATACAAAATCATCAGTTATTTTTGGTATGAAATTGTGTGAGAATAACAGACGTATGATTCATCAAGTTCTGAATATAGATAATGTTGGTGGTGGGGTGAAATATTTAGGCCTTCCGGAACAATCTGGTAGGAGCAAGATAAAACAGTTTGAGTATGTGGTGAAAAAAGTTAAGGATTCGGTGGAGGGTTGGTATAATCAGTTTCTATCACCTGCTGGAAAAGAGGTTTTGATAAAATCAGTTTTAATGGCTAAACCGATTTACTCGATGAATTGCTTCTTAATCTCCAAGACTACTTGTGACGCCATAAACAGTGTGTTGTTGGAATTTTGGTGGGGAAAGGAAAAATGTAAGTGTAAAATTCCTTGGATTGGTTGGAAAAGGATGGTATTTCCGAAAAAAGAAGGGGAATGGGATTCAGAGATCTATATAGCTTTAATAAAGCTTTACTTGCAAAACAAGCATGACATATATTACAAAATCTCCAATCCTTATTGGCCAGATTACTCAAAGGGCGGTACTATAATACTTTGACTTTTTTACAGTCGAGGTGTGGAGGACATCCATCGTATGGATGGCGATAACTACAAACAGGAAAAGATCTGCTAAAAGAAGGTTTATGGGTTCAAATTGGGGATGGTAGGTCAACGAATATATGGAATGATCATTGGTTGCCAGTTATACCTCCACGGAAAGTAATGGGAATAATATTAAATCTCGACTTGGTAGTTGCTGATCTTTGGAAACAAGGACAAAGAGAATGGGATACGGAGGCATTACGACTGGTTTATCAGATGAGGACATGGAGATTGCAAAACAGATTGTACTATCAAATCATGCAATTTTCGATAAATACATATGGCCTTATACAAAGAATGCAGAGTACTCGGTCCGGTCAGGGTATTGGGTTGCATCACACAAAGCTTTTGTGGAAGATAATATAGAACCACCGGAAGGAAATGTTGTGGTTAAACATTATGCCAAAGATCAAAAATTTTCTATGGAGAGTCTTGTCAGGAGTTATTCCAACAGCTGATAGATTGTGCACAAGGGGTATACAATTTGACAATTTGATTACTCTTCGAATGCATACATGCAAAAGCAATTTGGAGATGCGCTGGTTTTATAATGTTTGATTTGCCATCACCACATCTAGAGGAGAATATGAAGTATGTTCTTGAAATGGCCACAAACGGGTCCTTGAGTCAGGAACAACAACTACAGCCAATTTGGGTAATGTGGTGTATTTGGAAATCTCGTAATGAGGTTCTCTTTACTAAAAGAAATGTCCAAGCGCAGGAAGATGCTAATAGAGGCATTCAAGGAGTTAAAGACTGGATCGATGGTGGATATGGTAAGCATTGTGTAGAGGAGAGAACAATGTTAGGAGATAGAATACGAGATTTTAGATGGATCCCACCTCCGGCAGGGTGGATTAAATGCAATTTTGATAGTAGTTTCTTATCAGATAAGGAAACTATCGGTGTCGGATGGATTCTGCGAGATGAAATGGGAAGCCATTTATGTTCAGGTCATAGTCGTTTGACTCAAGTACATACATCGTTTCAATCGGAAGCAAAAGGGTTTTTACATGCGCTGCAAATCGTATGGGCTAAAGGATTTCGAAAGATTTCGTTTGAGGGAGACAATAAGGAACTCACACAGAATATCAATAGAATGGAAAGCAGTACAGAGATAGGTAATTTGCTCATTGACATACGACATTGGATGGAAAAGCTGCCGGATTGCTCTTTAGACTATGTCAACAGAGAGAAGAACCAAATTGCGGATAAATTAGCAAAAAAAACACATCAAGAAACTGTTCTATATTCAAGCTTTCATTTACCACCAAAGTGGATGTTAAAATATTTGTATTATCCTTATACGATTTGATATATATATATATATAAGATGTTAGAAAAAAAACTTAGTTTTGGTCCATTTGAGGGTATTTCTCTTTTTATTATTCAGTTAGATATTATCAATTATTGTACTTATCTAGAACAGAGAATATCTACCTAAACATATCCTACCTAGATTCAGTTCAATCTGTTGTAAACAAACCTGTGGATATATACGAACGTATATCATCAATAAAAGATAACACAGTTTACAATCCTATATCAGTTTAGTTACTATCTTGCTTTGTTTTGAATTTTGTTTGACATCTAATTGTTAGCTTGCTGTTCAATTTTTTTAAAAAAATTAATTCTTATGTTCTGAGTGTGATAAAAATCCAAAACGACCAACAATATTAGCCTTAGCTTATTCTTGTTTCAAGAGTCGATTGAATAAACATGAATCGAGTGTTTATTCTTTCAAGTTTCAATGATCGATTATATCATATGTGAGAATTTTGCTTTTAATTCTATTGGTAAAATCCCTATAAACAATCTAAAAACCGATTATTAAAAAATATTCCATTACTTTCTAGCAAAATGTTTAATAATACCAAAAATAATGCCGATAATAATAGCAGATATCACCCATAAAAAAACAATAAACCCTAAGGTAGCACACCATGGTCTAAACAATAGACGTCCAGTTTCAAGATCGTAGAAGTTATGACCATGAGGACAACGTCCAGCTTCGGCTCCACATCGGTAACAAAACCTATGTCCACACCTGCCATTTATCAAGTAACTCATGTTGCTACAAAAAAATTAAAATCTTCGAAAAATTCGAAACGAGATGAGATTAAAAGATGATACCTGCATTTTACACTTGCACATCCATCAAAAAGTTCAATCATGTATTGACACTTCCCGCATTGACGCCACATTTTCCGTTTAGCTAGAGCTATTAGCTTTGTATCGTTTGCTAAAGGATTTGGATGCAAAATCTTGTAATTTTCGCACAACAAGTTGTTATGCCACGGAACTTTGCAGTTGATGCAAAAGGGCTCACGGCATTTGACACAGAACTTCCTAAGTCCAGATTCTTCAGTAGATTTAGTTGTAGAGAGCAGTACCCTTACCGACATTAAAGCTGAGCACCTCGGGTTCGGGCAATAAACTCTTTCGGTTACAGGTATCGAGTCCTCCGTGATCCTTTGGACCCAAATCGCTTTTAGTTTAGGTGTCAAAAGGTTGACACAACTTCCATAAAGAAGCTTAAGATTGCAGCCATCATGGGGACATATCATCAACGCTCCCTCGAGTAGTCTCACCTTTATATGTTGTTTCACACATTCGGAACAAAACCGATGACCACAAATATCAACAGAAAACATCTGATCAGAGCTGATATTGTCATCCATACAGATACTGCAAGTCTCTTTCCTAAGAGGCATATCTATTATGACCTCAGAAACTATTGTTTCCATTGCTAATTTGTAAGGAAAATCTTTGACCCAATAGTATATATAAAAACGATAAACAGTTCAACAAAAACGCATAAAGGAAAAGAGATAGATGTTAACTGATAAAAGGATGAGAAATAGAAATATAAATAAGTAGTGGATCCGATGATTGGAGAAATATCTCAAAGTTGCTAAAGGAAAAAGAAAAAGGTCATAAGCATATCATAAGCATGACTCAATGGATGGAGTTAGAAGTGAGACTACAGAAAAATCAGACGATTGATAAGCATATTCAAGAAGAGATCAACAAAGAGAAAAAATACTGGAGAGATGTGTTGTTGTGAATAATTGCATTGGTAAAAGGTCTTGCTAAACAAAATATTGCATTTCGTGGAAGTAGTGATAAGATTCTTGAAGATGGTAATGAGAATTTTTTGGGCATGATTGAGGTATCTGTAGATTTTGATCCAGTGATGAAAGAACACATTAAACGGATTGACAAACGTGAAACTCATTATCATTATCTCAGTCACATAATTCAGAATGAGTTGATAGAGATGCTTGGGAATTAAATCCAACAAATGATCTTAAAGAAGATTCGATGTGCAAAGTATTTTTCAGTTCTTCTTGATACCACTCCTGATATCGGTCACCGGGAACAAATGTCCCTTGTTATCTAATGTGAGGATATTTCTGAGAGTTCACCAAAGATTATACAACCATTGTTGGCGAATACAAGGTAACCAAATTTGTGTGTCTTCTTGCTTTTATCTTTCTGTAATTGTGTGATTACAAGATATCAGAGTTTCTAAATAACAAAATGTTGACGCTCAAATCCCAACATTTACTTTTATCTTTCTGTAATTGCGTGATTACAAGATATCAGAGTTTCTAAATAACAAAATGTTGACGCTCAAATCCCAACATTTATGACTATTACTTACCACTCAATAGGTATTATATATAAAAAGATAAAATAAAACCAACAGAAATAGATATATATATATATATAATAGGTATTATATATAAAAAGATAAAACCAACAGATAGATATATATATACAATAGGTATTATATATGGACCAATGACTCGAGCACGAGCTAAAAGACTAATTGAAATTGTAAGTTCACTCCTCATTCAAGTTGGGTCTGAGTTTTGTCATTTGGGCCAAGAGGAAGAAGGAAACAAGATAGCTTTGGTGGTGTTGATGGCCTTGGAAAATTCGGCACAAACGTATAAGATCTAAAGCCTGTTATGCCTTATAAAAATTATCACAAAAGATGGTGCATGAGAAAACGTGTGTAAGTCAAAGAGGCAGCCTTTCTTGGGATTGATACCATCTTGTTTTTAGTACCAAAGACCATTTCGTTTTCAGAAATTTGTATTTTCCTTTGCTATATAACATTTTCATGCGAAAACTAATAGATTAAATTATCATTTTATTTCTTTGAGAGCAACTCTCCTGTTGTTTTGTGAACTCGATCTTTGTGAGTGATTTGCAAGATCAACCAATTTATCAAGTTCAATCCATAGAAATTGTGTTGCCATTCAGTTGAGCCAAAAGAGTGTGATATGTTTCTAAAATAGATCAGGCGAGAGGTTTCATATACTTCTTATTTGTTCTACACCAAGGATCATTCAACGGTTCCACCACCTTGTTTAGTTGGATCGTTCAAAGACTGTTTAGGAGTTGAATTTTTATAGTCAATTTTGGTTCTGCACGAGTCATTCTCAAGCCGAAAATAATCTCCACCATTTTAAAGTGAAGATTTTTGTTTGATCCAAGTCTAGTAGACTGAAGATCGTATTAAGTGGTATCAGAGCAACACTTCAAGCTCGGTATTTATATATTTTCATATTCTCATCTTTTTATCACTTCTAAAACACTTCTTCTCAGTCTATCTCCAATTATAAGGACGTTGGGCCAACCCTGAATTTACAAAAGAAAAAGAATTAAAAGCTAGTAGGTTATAAGAGTCTAGGAAAAATCAGATCCATAGGTTTCGGTCAATCAAATTCCAAAAAAGAATCTTGCAATATTTTCATCTTATCTTGATATTGAGTTGCTTGCGGTTAATTAGAGTTACCTTAGAATATCTAGGGAGATCTGCTCTAATTTAAATAAATTGAGAGAAATACCTTGTGAGGAAGTTTCTCTAACTCATTTGCTAAGTGATTTCAGGAACAATGGGAGACAAGAGCGTTGAACAAGTAGTTGCTCCTGGTGTTTTATCTAACATTAAAATGAAAGCACTAACCAGTGAGATAAATAGACAACGCCAAAGGAAACCAAGAGGAAAAACCGGTCATGGGTGAACTCTGTGTGACCCGAAGAAACTATAGAGTACATGCTAAAACCAAGGAGGATGAACAAAGGGAAAAACATGTTGACCATATTAGATCGGTTTTAAACATACTTCTCTTTGCCAACTTTTAAAAATTGTACTTTTTAGGTTTTGTTGTCGGTGCAGAAGGAATAAAGGTTGATCAAGAGAAGATCAAGGCAATTAGAGAATGGCCAAGTCTCAAAACCGTTGGAGAGGTGAGGAGCCTCCATGGTCTAGTCGGTTTCTATTGGAGGTTTCTGAAAGATTTTGGTACCATAGCTGCAGCACTCACTGTGGTCATCAAGAAGGACTTTGGATTCAAATGGTAAAAAGCTCAAGAGCAAGCATTCCAAACGTTAAAAGGGAAGTTGACCAATGTGCCTCTTTGTTCTCAACCTGATTTTTCTTAAAATGTTTGAAATAGAATGTGATGCCTCAGGAATTGGTATTGGTGTTGTTTTGATGCAGGAAAAGAGACCCATACCCTATTTCAGCAAGAAGCTTGAAGGAGCTACTTAGATTTGTAGATATATTTTCATAAAATTATGTAATGTTTTTTTGAGAAAACATTAGAAAAATAATTGATGTGTTGATCGGTTTGGAGTTACATAAGTAAACTGAACTAGTAATCTTTTGAAAGCTCATGCATATATGAAAATTTATAAAATGTCAAAATCATAATAATTGGCTAATATTTTGGTGTCATTTGTTTATAGATTTTTTTTATTTGTATGAAAAATAAATAAAAGATAATTTTAAATAATCTTTTTTTGTTATGTTAATTACATATGTGATTTCGATTATACAAATTTTTAATCGTATTCATTTTTGGGTATATTGAGTGATAACAATTCGTCCTAATTGAAACACTTCTATTTGGTTCTAATATGGCTAAACTCAATTTAATTTTGTTAATTGAATATAATTTTGTATACTTTTATATATGTTGTTTTAAGAAAATATTATAAAAAGAAATTGAAGTGTGGATTGGTTCGGAGTTGTATAAGTGAATTAAACCGATAATCTTTTAAGAACTCATCGATCGGTTAGAAGTTGAGAACTTAATGGTAAGCAAAAATTGAGAAGTTTGACCCTATAAGTTTGGTCATCATGAAATGACAGCCATAATTTAATTTTTAATTCAATATCATTTTAATTATTGTGTTGATATTTAGTTGGTCGTAACATAAAAAAGAATATTTTTAGAAAAGAAATATGACATAAAATGATCGGATTACATTACTTTTTGTATTTTTCTAATTATTTGCTCAAAAATAGATTCATAATATAAGTATTCTTAATTCCCTTTTTAATACTTTTTATGTTGTTTGAGGAATAACTTTGATTAAAAATAAAATTAGGGATGTTGACTACAAAAATGGTTTAATGATTTACTTATTAAAATTTAATGATTAAAAAGTGTCAATTAATTGAAAAGAAAATAATAATTTTTTTTTTTTGAGAAAATAAACCATATATACATGCATGTGTAATAGATTATAATTTTTCTTAAATCGAGATATTTAGAAAATAAATTTACTTGTCAAATTAATCTTAATATATTAAAAGCATTTATATTATTACTATTATGAGAATGAAAATGCACATAACTTGTGAAAACCAGTCTTTTCAGATAATATTTACGATGATTTTGAGATACTTTATATGTTTGTTATGTAAAAATAGTTTGGAATAAAATTTATTACAATAAAAAGACGCTAAAAATTAAAGTGCACATGACTCATAAAAAACTAACTTATCTAACAATATTATAGAGATAAAATGATCGGAAAAGTCGTAATGTGTGATGT
Organism: Schrenkiella parvula; assembly: GCA_000218505.1. Lineage (NCBI taxonomy): Eukaryota > Viridiplantae > Streptophyta > Magnoliopsida > Brassicales > Brassicaceae > Schrenkiella > Schrenkiella parvula. The sequence continues at coordinate 2,142,895 of CM001190.1, forward strand.
TGATCTGGTTATCAAAATCTTATTATAAGCAATATAAAATCGTCTTTAAATAAAAAATGTTAATTTTTCAAGGAAGTTGTTGACTTCTTCAAGAAATTTCTAACCGTTAACAACAAAGCTTTTTATAACAAGAAGCTTGAACTTGTGATCAAAGATGCAAAGTAAGGAGACATAATCACTAAATTAAAAGGAATTTATGACTTATTTTTCAAAACTTTATTTTGAATGTGAAAAGTGTTAATTGAAAAGGGCTGAATTGGAGAAGCGCAAAGAGAAGTTAGATATAACAGTTGGAAATTTCGCGGATTGAGTTGAAGATGGACCATACTACCAACTCTACACAAAATCTTTCTATTAAAACATCCTCAAACCAAAGCTTAGGTCTACCATACTTTGATATATATTTTTAATTTAGGAGAAAGATAAAAAAATAATATGTATTGATATACTTGTTGATATTATTTTAATAGGCAGGACTAGCAGGGGTTTTTACACACAATGAAGTCTTCACATCAATCTACAACACCGTGAAGCAACTATTCAAGTGTAAGTCTCTTCTCTTCTCTGTTTTCTTGTAGAGAGAGCATTGTGGGATCCATTTTGATGACTAAATTTTTTGTTTTTGAATACAGACATGAAGGCTTACACAGACACGTGCCATCATTAGCTGACACGTGTAGATGAGTGATGGAATCTGTCACGATCCAATGCCAAATATAAAAAAATTCTAATTCGTCCCGTGAAAAAAATTTAATGGACCTTTTTAGTGAATATAGATGTATTGCTGGTGGTGCAAATTAGGACGCGAGACATATGAACAAAAATGTCTTGAACGGCTATTAAAGTATCAAACCAAGAGTTTGGGATTGAAGTTAAAAGAAATGGATAAAAGAATCAGAGAGAGAGAGTGAACGACCTAGACCGTTCCGATCAGATGTATTTGATGAAAGTTATCGTTGTTTCTTTTTGTCTAGTTCAATCTGTCAAAATCTCTAACAAGTAAAAATCTGTCCAATTGTAAGAGAATCGAATGAGTAAACCTATCTTAATCAATCTCAAAATTAGTACGAGAATCCTTGAATATACTATTTGTTTATAGCAGAAATTAGATTGTAAGTAAGGGTTTTGATATGAATGTTTTGAATGTCTTCTCAGACCAGATTTGTGTGGTGCAAGTCTGGTACCAGAAATAGGAGAATTTGTCTTTCGAGAGATAAAATCATCCTTTTGAGCTGATTTTTGGTCAGAATATTCATAGCCCATAAAGCTAGTTCACTGTAAAAAATTTCGGTGTTAACTATTGTGGTCCAGGAGTTATGATTATTTTACCGCGATTGTTCTGTGCAGTATGTATCTGTAACCAGCCTGTTGAGTGTTGCGTTTTGGTTGAGAAAACAAGCCCCATTTGTCCTCAAACCTGCAGACGTGTTAAGGATACTTGGATCCATCTCTTTGTTGAAGGATAACCTCTTTGAGAACTAGTTGCATGAGTAAACATGAAGTTAACGATGTGACACTGAATTTGTCCAAGAGAGGGTGAAAAGAAGTGTTTCAGTCTTCATTGTTTAGTGGCTAAGGTGAGGTTCTAAGATTTGTCGATTCATGTTATGCGACAGTATGGTCCCGTAAGCTTTTATATTGAGTTAACAAAATAGTTTTTGATGTGTTGAGTGCAATGATGAGTCATTATTAATGGAATGGTGTTGCTAGGATGAAAGGTAGTTTATATTTTATTGATATGTGATGTTTGTTAGTGGTTATGTTTTGTGTGTGATGTCAGACTGAGGGCGAGGACATGGTGATCCCGTTAAAGCGCATAAACATGCTGTCGACCCAAATGTGGCATACGACCTTACAAGGTGACGACCAGCTTAAGTCTCATGTGATAAGTGTGCGAAGTTTTGAATTGTGAATGTGAAAATGAATATGATAGGTTGATATATATATATATGAAGTTGTGTGGTTATATGATTATATTTTGTTAGAAGGTATGATGTATGACTATTTCTAGACTTAGTATATCGATTTGGTGATTTATATTTTTGTATGGCGTGAATCATATGTACAGATACGATCGCCTTACTGAGTGATTCATTACTCACCCTTCTTTTTCTCCTCTTTAGTGTGCGCATATGTTGCTTGTGCTGAAATTTAGGGCGCGAGACCTAGGGAAGGAAAGTGACAGGAATGGGTGTTAAAGTATCAGACCAAGAGTTTGAGATTGAAGTTAACAAAATGGATTGAAGAATCGAAGAGAGAGTGAAAGACCTAGACCGTTCAGATCAGAGGTATGTGATGAAAGTTATCAATGTTTCTTCTTGTCAAGTTGAATCTGCCAAAATCTCTAACCAACCCGAGTCTGTCCATTTATAATAGAGAAAGGAATCAAATGAGTAAATCTATAGTAATCGCTCGTAAAATTGGTAAGAGCATCCTTGAATATACTAGTGTCCATAGCAGAGTAAACATGATGTTAAAGGTGTGACACTGAAATTGTCCAAGAGAGGGAGAAGAGAAATGTTTTCAGTCTTATTGTCCAGTGGCTAAGTGATAGTAGGATTTTTCGTGTTTTACTACTCAATTACCATATGCACTATCATTATCATTGCAGTACAATAGGTTATCAATCCAAATGGGTGTGATGCTAGCAATTAAGTCAAGCCAAGCAGTTTAGTTGTAGAATCTAAGAACCTAAGCGATAGAAATAAAAAGCAATATGAAACTAAAGACTATCAAATGCAAAATAGCAGAATTAAACGAGCAAGCAGAAGCGTTAAATAAACTCAGAGAAAGAAAACTCCTAAGGATGGGGTAATCGACCAGTGACGCTCCTTAATCAACCCTATGTGTTTAACAAAACTCAATCAGAGCTAATCCCTAGACAATAGACATCAAAACTAGACGAATCCACTTCCGTGACAGACGCCCTCAAGCAAAGCTACTTCCTGACTTAATCCCTTAGTGAAATAAACAGAGCAGGCACTAAGATTCAGTCTATTAAAGTCAATAAGCACTCTAAACATCTAATTCTTTAGGCTAGAATGTGCAAATCTCTTGAATTAGTTGGTTCAGACACTTCAGCAGCACCTCCCGGTATGGAAATACCTAAAACCAGGTTTCAATTGATCAGAGAGAAACATGCATTAAAAACACTAATCAATAAGGGATGTATAAGAATCTAAGCTTAAACACCTAAGGAGATCAAGTTTTCTCATCAATCTATCCCATCCTCAAGAACACTAATGACTACTCACTAGTCATGATTATGAACATAAATCCAGAAATCAATAAAAATGGCATGAACAAATAGATCAAGATGAGAAGAACATATATGATCAAATAATGAAGTCTTAAAACTCAATAGATAAAAAGAAAATCACAAAGTTGCTAAAAGAGTTTGAAACTAGAAAAAACCCTTATAAAATCGACACACCTTAAATAATGACCAAGGGTGAGTATTTATAGGATTAGATAAAAACCCTAGAAAGAAAAATAGAAAATTGCAAAAAAGGTCCATCTGGCTCGAGGTAGTAATTGAGCCGCTTGATCGAGCAGGGGCAAAGGTGACTCCTTTAGCTCCAGCTCGAGGTAGTGATCGAGCTGCTTGATCGAGCTGGGTTCGAGGCGACTCCTTTGATTCTAGCTCCGGGTGGTGGTCGAGTCAAGTGGTCTCGTCAGGTGTAACTTCCTCTCCTTCTTCTCTTCTTGACTCCCCTCTTCGTCTGGTTCTAGCAATTGAGTCCATAGCTTCCAAAACGTCCAAGAAACACCTAATAACATCTCCAAATGCAAGAATGTATGCAATGCTAATGCAAACAGTACGAAGTATGCAAAATGGATGAAAAGAACTAAAAATGGTATGAACAAAGGATGAAACGATGCTAACATGGTGACAAATGAATGACTAAATCATGCAAATTATAGACATATCACTAAGGTGAGGGTCTATGATCTGTCGATTCATGTTAGGTGACAGTACGGTCATGTAAGATTTTATAACCAATTAACAAAAGAGTGATTGATGTGCTGAGTGCAACGATGAGTTGTAATTAGTAGTGATATTGTTAAAATGAAAGGCAGTTATGTTTTATTGAGATGTGATGTTGGTTAATGGTTATGTTTTGTGTGTGATGTCGGACTAAGGGTGAGCATATGGCGACCCCGCTAAAGCCCGTAAACCGGGTGACGAGCCAAATATGAAGTACGATCTTTCGAGGTGATGGCCAGCCCAAGTGTCATGTGATAAGTTTTTGAAGTTGTGAATTGTGAAAGTGAATGTGATAAATTGAATATATATATGAAGTCTGGTTATATGATCTCGCGCTAGAAGAGTGTTCAGTTATAGGTATTGATTACTAGGATTGAAAAGTAATGTGTGTCTAATATTGGAGATACTTGGTTGTGATGATTAGTAAGGAATGTCGGATCGATAAGGCATCCATGAGCACAGGTGAAATCTAAGTGAGGAAATTGGACTCCAAAAGTTCAAGGATGGATACCATTAATGAGGGCATCACTTACCATCCAAGGAAGAATTGAAGATACTTATACCGTTCCTCAAAGGAGTCATTAACTTTGTTGGTCTATATCAAAGAAGAGAAAAAGAAGATGAAGGCAATCTAAGTTGGGTTTGGAGCATCTATCTAGAAGTTGCTTTATATATTTAATTCTTATGGGTAGACGACATATCTAAGAAGCTAAAGGAACTGGCAGTGCATCAACCGGGATTAAAATCCATAAGAGCTGTCAAAGAAAAATTCTTAAGGGCATTGAAGATTCACTTGAGGTCAGATCTGGGTAAAAATTGGTGGAGGTCTTCATGGCACAACTATCTCGAGATTCGACGGTATGATTGAGTTTTCAATGGTGAGCTGTTGAATTAAGTGTGCGCTTCCAAGATAACTTAAAGAGTTGTCTCATTTTCCATAGTGTTAAGGCATCACATCATGAACAATTAAACATTCTTGATTTGTAGTCGCATGGGTTCCGGAGAGGGATGATATGAAAGAAAAGATCTTATATCAAACATAACTTTGTGTTTCTTTGTACATCCGAAAAGTATATAAACTAAAATGCAATAAGGAAAACAAAGTGGAAAAATGTGGAAGGACATCATACATCAACCGACAAGAGGAATTTCTTTAAAAAGCGTGCGTATTCCATTTTAATTATGTCTAACAGAGAAAAAAAGCTCCATGTTTACATGAACTCCAATAGAAAATAGAATCTTTAAAGTGTTAGGAAAACAATGTGATGGATTGTACACTATAGGGAACCTTGAGATAAAAGTAAGCTATGTAATCAGACTGAGCATAGTTGAAGCATGTTGGGTGATAACCTACAAGTTACTAAGAGACATAAGGGTGATTGATATCACATGACTTGAAAAGGGATTTATTTCCGTACATCAAACATGCCATAATGGCATGGTAATAAAATCCATTTAGAAGTGGATGATTCTATTCAATAGTTAGGACTACTCGCAAGATGACTATTTTATCTATGCTTTGGAAAGTAAGTAACTATAACATTCGACGTTGTATGCCATCGTATGGCTGAGGATTGAATTTAACCATACTTAAGGATAGAGATGGTGTATTGCTCGACAATGAAGTGGAAGTGAGATGCAGAGATGAACTATTTTCGAGATATTGTTATTGAAATTTCAACAAGTAAATTTCGGAGACAAAAAATGGAATAATGGGATATATATAAATGGAAGGTTTCAAGGAGGCCGATAAGAACAAAGATCTGAAGGAAATCAAGTCGCGGTATATGGGCTATAAGTGATCACCATAAGAATCATGGATGTCTTTAATATGCTAGTCATGTCCTTTGATTATTGAATATTCATAACATGTTTCCAGTATCAAATTGCGCATAGTAGTCTAGAAATCAGATTTGATCTTACTAGAACCGCCAAAGGACCTGGACAGAAGTTACCGGTACAAGGTAGACCCCGAGGATTCTATATCGACAAAAGACTAAGGTTGGAGAAGAAAACGACAAGGTAAAAAGTACACCACAAAGAAAATGAGGACGATATATCTGAGCTCTTTAAGTAACACATCGAAGGCAATATTGATTCAAGGACAAATCCCAATAAAGAAGGGAGTTTGTCACGATCCAATCCCGAATATTAAAGAAAATCTTAATCTGTCCTGCAAAAAAAGTCTAATGGGTCGTCATTATTGTGTCGTGAGGTAAAATAATTGTTGATTAAAGAAGAAAATGCCCAAAAGCATGTGAGTCTATTTTTAATCTTTACCGTAAACTCCCTAACACTATATAAAGGAGTTAGTTTGTGAGAGTCAGAGGCAAAGCGAAGATGCGTATTTTGCCACTCAACCTGACCAGCATCAATATGTCCAGTTGGGTAATTTCTCAAAATTGTTTAGAGGTAGGCTTGTATGGAACGTTCACTCGGAAATAATAAACTGAATTAGTTCAATTTGTTATGATAATACTAACGATATATCATATAGATAAATATACATAAAGGCGAAAATTTTATACCCTTGACGAAAGAGGATACCTAAGAGAATCGAGAGAGAATCGTATTTTATCTTATTAAGAAGTTGTTAAGTTATTGTGTTTACAAAGTGAATGAACGAACGTTTATATAGAGGTAAAAAAGTAAAAGTTACTGTGCATGCATAGCGATGGTGGACTCCACTTCAATTATTATTCGCCGTATTCTATGAATTTTGTAACATTCCCCATTGGAGACCATTGTCACTATTTGTTGCCTCATTAAAAACCTATCTGGGAAGGCAAAAAGAGTACAACTATCTAAGCTCCCCCTCGATGAACACAATGCCATCTATAAGTCATGTTGACAATGCATTACAATGTTATGGATATGTTTACTAAACATCGTGGTAGATAGTGATTTCGTGAAGAGATAAGCTGCATTGTCACACGGTCGGACATACTTATCTCCATTTCTTTATTTCTCTCGAGTTCTGCGAGTAGGAGAAGAACTTCGGCGGTATGTGTTTAGTTCGATCGCTTTTGATATAACTTTCCTTTGTTTGTGCAACACATGCAGCATTGTCTTCATACAAGATAGTTGGTTCTGCGTTTTTGTGGATCCCACTCCTTGACCAGATATGTCGGCTTATTGACCTCAACCATACAGATTCTCTACTTGCTTCATGGAGGGCGATGATCTCAAAATGATTTGAAGAAGTGGCTACGAGCGTCTGTTTCTGAGAATACCAAGATATAGCAGTGCCTCCGATCGTGAAAACGTATCCTGTTTGTGATCGGGCTTTATGTGGATCTGATAAATATCCTACATCTGCAAAACCAACCATTTGAACTTTTAAATATTTAGGTTAAAACAAACCGAAATCAGTAGTCCCTTGAAGGTAACAGAAGACATGTTTAATCCCAGTCCAATGTCTTAGCGTAGGGGATTGATATGTCTATAATTTGCATGATTTGAACATTCATTTATCACGATTTTCGCATTGTTTCATCCATTGTTCATACCATTTTTAGTTCTTTTCATCCATTTGCATACTTAGAGTAGTTTGCATCAAGCATTGCATACATCCTTGCATTTGGAGATGTTACTAAGTGTTTCTCGGACGATTTGGGAGCTATTCAAGACAAGGACTCGATCATTGGAGCTAGACGAAAGGGAGAGTCAGGAAGAGAAGGAAGAAGGAAGATTTCACGCGATCACCTGACTCGACTGCCACCTCGAGCCTGGACCGAAAAAGCCGCCGTGAAACTAGCTCGATCAAGCGGCTCGACCATCGTTCCGAAGTCAAGCCCCATGCCCAGCTCGACCACATAGATCGAATTGAGACCTCGAGTCCAATGGGCTTGATTTGTGATTCTGTCTTATCTTTTCTAGGGTTTTTTAGTTTGTTCATATAAATACTCTCCCTAGGTCTTATCCCTAAGAGAGTCGAGTTTTAACTTAGGTTTTCGTGTTTTGCAAACTATTGCTAGCTACTTTGTAATTCTCTTTAGATCTTTGAAGTTCAAGACTTTTTCTTAAATCATATCTATTTTCTACTCATCTTGATCTATCTATTTCATGTTTACTTCATTGATTTCCATGTTTTTGATAATGAAGTGTGAGTAAATCACTAGGGTTCTTGAGGATGGGATAGATCAGTGACTAAACTTAATCTCCTTAGGTGTTTAAGCGTAGATCCATATAGATCCCTTCTTAATTAAGTGTTTTTAATGCTTGTTTCTTTCTGATCAATCGAAACCTGATCTAAGGTGCTTCACCATCGGGAGATGTTGTTGAAGTACCATAACCAATTAATTCAAGAGATTTGCATATTCTAGCCTAAGGAATTACATGTTTAGAGTGCTTATCGACTTTTATAGACTGAATCTTATTGCCTGCTTTGTTATGTTTCGCTAAGGAATTAGATCAGGAAGTAGCTTGGTTTGAGTGCGTCTATCACGGGAGTGAATTCGTCTGGCTTTGATATTTACTGTCTAGTGATTAGCTTTGATTCAATTTTTGTTAAACACCTAGGGTAGATTAAGGAGAGTCACTGGTCGATTACCCCATCCTTAGGAGCTTGTTTCCTAATTGCTTGTTTATCACGTTTGTCTACTTGTTTTATTCTTCATACTTGGGTTCCATTTCTCTTGGTTCTAGTTTCACTCTTTCGTTTTATTCTACTTTATCACTTAGGATATCGACTTCTACCACCAAAACTGTCTTGCTTGACTTAATCTGCTCTGATCATATCTTGGTTGATAGCACAACACCCATTTGGATTGATAACCTATTGTACTGCGATGACCATGATAGTGCATAGGATAATTGATCAGTAAATCACCGAAAAAACCTAGTATCAGGGATGAACTGAATTTTGCTAAAAGATTAACAGCAAATGATATAGCAGGCCATGTACAATTTGCAAGGTACATAAGAGCTCCGATTGCATTTAGATATGGTACTTCATGACCAAGTATCTCTTCATTTTGCTGATGTGGTCGGAATGGATCATTTTCGACATTAAGTGATCTAACGACCATATGAGTACTTAGAAGAGTTGCTTTATCCATATTAAAGCGTTTTAACACTTTTGGTATATGTTGATTGGTGCACAGAAATACCCTATTGAGAATGCTCAATTGGTATGCTAAGACAATACTTTGTCTGTCCGAGATCTTTCATCTCAAATTCACCCTTTGAGTAATTTGATACTTTCTGTATTTTCTCCATGAGTTCCAATAATGTTTAGATCATCGACATATACTGCGATTATTACAAACCCATATGTCGTTTTTTTCATGAAAACACATGGATATATAGGATCATTTACATATCCTTCTTTCATTAAATGCTCATTGGGACGGTTATACCACATACGTCCAGATAGCTTTAGTCCATATAATTATCTTTGCAATTTTATTGCGCATAACTATTTTGGTTTGGAACTTAATCCTACTGGCATTTTAAACCCATTGGGAATTCTCATGTAGATATCAGTATCCAATGATCCATACATGAATGCTGTAACGACATCCATAAGGCTCATCTCTAGATTTTTATCAGCCGCTCGACTTATCAGGAATCTAAACGTGAATGCATCCATAACAAGGGAATATGTTTCCTCGTAATCTATTCCAGGTCTTTGAGAAAAACCTTGAGCCAAAAGGCGAGCTTGATATCTCAAAATCTCATTTTTCGCATTTCGTTTCTGAACGAAAACCCATTTACATCCAACTTGTCTCACATCTGCAAGTGTGAGTACGATAGATCCGAACACTTCTCGTTTATTAAGTGAATCAAGTTTGACTTGTATTGCGTCATTCCATTTTTTCCAGTCATATCTCTTTTGACATTCATATATATATTTTGGTTTCGGATCATCGTTTTTCTCATTTATTTCTTTTGACACAAGATATGAGAAAGCATCATCAACATCATCCATTTCATTTCGTTTCCATATCTCTTGATTATGGATGTAGTTGATGGAAATCTCATGATTTCCCTCTGGTTTATGATGATCTACATCATCATTAATCTCATCATTTGTTTCCTTCATAATGATTTCTGCTATTTCGAGTGTATCAGGCTTCTCAGCTTCCTTTTGTTTCTTAGTATTTTTGTTCTTAGAACCGAAAGGTCTCCCACGCTTCAGGCGTGTTTTAGGTCCATGTGTATCATCTGTATATCCACGTTCCAGTGGTATTTTAATACAAGCAGGAGTATTTTGCTGCGGAAATATGAGATTTAGTTACCGTCTTGGTATCTGCAAATGCATCAGGTAGCTGATTTGCTATACTTTGCAAATGCATAATTCGTCGAACTTCTAGTTCTGACTCTTTAGTACGAGGATCAAGGTATAGCAGAGATGGTAAACTGCAAATATCCTTTTCAACCTTCTTATTTTCTTCACCTAAAACCGGAAATACTTTTTCCTCAAAGTGACAATCGGCAAAATGTCCCGTAAAAATGTCACCAGTTTGTGGTTCTAAGTATCTTATAATTGATGGAGAATCACAATCCACATATATTCCCAAACTTCTTTGTGGTCCTATCTTTGTACGTTCTGGTGGTACTACAGACACATACACCGCACAACCGAAAATTCTTAGATGAGAAATATTTGTTTCTCTACCAAATGCTAATTGTAGTGGGGAATACCTATACTATGCACTTGGTATTATCCGAATTAGTGCATCCGCATTCAAAATGACATGCCCCCATACAGAGGTTGGAAGTTTAGATCTCATAATCAATGGTCTTGCAATCAATTGCAGACGTTTAATTAAGGAATCAGCCACGCCATTTTGTGTATGAACATGAGCTACAAAATGTTCGACTTCAATTTCCGTTACCATACAATAATAATTGAATGCTTGGGATGTGAATTCACCAGCGTTGTCTAGTCTAACTCTTTTAATAGTATAATCAGGAAACTAAGCTCGCAGTTTGATTATCTGAGTTATAAATCTCGCTAATGCCATATTTTGAGATGATAACAGACAAACGTGTAACCATCTACTGGATGCATCAATTAATACCATAAAATTATGGAATGGTCCACATAATGGATGTATTGGTCCACAAATATCACCTTGAATTCGTTCAAGGAACTTTGGTGATTCTTTATCAATTTTGGTTGGTGATGGCCTTGTGATAATTTTCCAAGAGAACATTCAACACATATCATTTTATTCTCCTGATATATCTTCTGGGTTTTCAGTGAATGACCATGTGAGCTCTCTATGATTTTACGCATCATTGTGGTACATGGGTAGCCTAGACGATCATGCCATAATGTGAATTTTCTGAATTTCATTTGACCACAAGATTTCATTTGATTTCATCTATATAAGTATGATGCAAACCAGAAGGAAGCTTTGAAAATTTTCCAATATATGACTTTTCCCTGATATGTCAGAAGTTATATAAATATACTTCTTTCCATCCTCAGTTGCAGAATGAGTATCATATCCTTGAAGATATATGTCTTTAAAACTCAACAAATTCCTTCTCAAACTCGGAGAATACACGGTATCATTGATGGAAAATTTTGTTCCACTAGGCAACACAATGTTTGCTCTGCCAGTTCCTTCAATCAAGTTTGCAGGACCCGATATTGTATTGACAATAAGTTTTGTCGGGTTTATATTAGAGAAATATCTATTTTGTCTCAGAATAGTGTGCGTTGTTCCAGTATCTGGTATGCAAATTTCTCAGATCCTTTTCTTGGATATCGTTCCATTTGCATTGTGTTCTATTTCTGTGATTAAAATAAATATCAATAAAAGGGAAATAAATTTCATTAATAGAAAATACATACAATAATTATAGAAAGATTGTTGTGAAAAACAACATTATTTAAAAAAAACTGAAAAACATAATCATCCAATTATGGCATTACTGGAGACTATTCAATAGTATCACTAAAAGCGTTTCAGTTTTCTGCACTAGTGATCTCGTCATTCACAAAGTCGGGAGAGTCGAGGTACGACGTGCCCTCAGAGTGTTATATGAGGTTAACTTCTTTTCTTTTGCCTTTTATGGACACCTGGTACAACTTATAAAGATGTGGGGGAGTACGACATGTTCGGGACCAATGCCCTTTAGATCCACATATGTAACAAACATTATCACACGGGTCTCTTTCCTCTTTGGATGTTGTTCAGATCGAACTCATTTCTTGGATCCTCTCCTCTTTGAGTTGTAGGTTCGTCCACGTCCGCGATTAAATCGACGGCCACGACCCCAATTAGTTTAACCTCTTCTTTCTGAATATTACACAGCCGTAACATTCACTTCAGGGAATGCTTTGGTTTCCGTAGGTCTGGAATTGTGATGTTTGATGAGAAGCTCATTATTCTTTTCTGCTAACATGAGCCTCACCATCAGTTTAGAAAACCTTGTGTACCCATATTTTATGTATATTTGTGGCAAGACAAGGTGCTCTTTGTGTAAAGTAAGGTAAGTCTTTGCGAGGATATCTGCTTCGGTGACAGGATTACCACAATATTTCAATTGTGAAACTATCCTCAAGATATCAGAATTATAGTCTTTAACATTTTGAAAAGTCCTGAAACCTCAGGTTTTTCCACTCTTAAAGAGCATGAGGAAGATTCACTTCCCGGTTGTTGACAAACCTTTCTTTTTGAGCTTGCCACAGTTCTGCTGGATCTTTTATGTGCGCATAATCGTGCGTCACATTTTCATTAAGGTACTTCCTTAGGAAGATTATCGTCTCTACCTTATTCTCGGCAGGCGATTTGTTGCCATTTTTAATAGTGTCGGTTAATTTTTCATCTCAAGATAGAACTCAACATTGGTGGTCCACGGTATGTAGTTTCAAGATCAAGAAATTTTTTCCCTAGCTGTAAAAGCATTTTACTAGAGAGTAAAATGTCAAGGATCTGACAGAATAAACAACCATCCTACCGTTCTCCTCTTCTCAAAATTTCAATCCTTGCATCTTTCCAAAATCAATTGTAACCAATTCAAGAAACGTCCCTCCACTTGAAAAAAGATTCATTTCTTCCCAAAAATGTTTATGATCAGCATCCCATTTATCGTTCACCTTGAAAGGTGCCCAATCCAGGTATGTAATCGCCTCAGACTCAAACAAAAAAAAATTAATAGGTTGATCATCTATCAGTGATTATAACTTATAAGACTTCTCAATAGTGAACTGATCTGTAAGTAAGTGGATGGTTAGAATAGACCATGTGTATTCCACCTCTTTAAAATTCGCAATAACTCCAACTGAAGAATTCTGTAACGCATTTCATGCATTTTCATTTTTTATAAGTGTGATTAAGCTCTCCACTGACTTGTTGAATTCTTCCCTTATACACTTTGTTCCTGACCTCAGTCTTAGAGATCGTCTCATTTAATTTCAAAAATTCTGCAGAAAACTAATTAACATATTTCATTTTCAAAACCCTAAATCGACTTTTTTTTTACGATATATTTTTTCAGTGTGATGGTAGACTTGTATCATCAAAGTCAATAAATCTACCACCAATAAAAATAAATCTACCATCAAAAAATATAAACCTATCATCAATACGAAACCAAATAAATCTACCACCAATAAAAATAAAACTACCACGGCTTAATTAATCTACCGTCAAACAAAAATAAATCTACCACATCTACAAATAAGTCTACCAATTTAACAATAAGTCTATCACAAAAAAAAGTCTACCACCATTGACTAGTTAATGTACCACATTAAAAATGTCTACCACGTCGAATAAAATAAGTCTACAAAATATGTCTACCGCGCCATCAATAAGCTTAGCGGCTGAAAAATAAGTCTATCAGAAAAAATAGATCTATCATTCCATTAATCAATCTATGACGGTAGACTTACTTTCTTTTCGGCGCCAACATTTTTTTTGTCTACGTGTGTGGAGATCATAGCGAGTATGATAAGGTCCCAAGAACGGATGTTTGCTTGAGATGGGCATGTGTGGAGCTGAGTATAGGCGGCATTTCATCGTCGTGGGGGTGACACAGACTCCAGCGCCAGTTTAGGTAGACAGTGGTGAGGCCATTTAGGACATTGGATGTACGAGTGGTTTGTTCTGCGGGCACCAGTGGGGAGATTATAGAGTCTAAAGAGTCTACATGAGTGCTTCTTGTGGGGTGATGTTTATAAGGTGATGTTAGCTTATCACTTATGCTTCTTTTGTTGCACTCACTGGGTAATCCAAATTATTCATCTCTCCTTCTTGAATGTTTGTTTGGTGTCAAACCTTTTAGGGAGGAAGCGGAGAGTTCCTACAGGGTTACTGCAGGGGCTACATTTATCAGACTAGAAAGGGAAAATGGTAAAAATTCATTTTGATATTGGGCTACCAAGAACTACTCGGAAGAAAGATGCAATCTGGGTCATTGTGGACTGACTCACCAAATCCGCTCATTTCTTAGCGATTAGGAAGATGGATGGAGCCGATCTTCTTGCTTAAAAGTGTATGGATTTGATTGTAAGGTGGCATGTGGTGCTAGTGAGTATTGTGTCATATATAGATCCAAAGTTTGCCTCAATTTTCTGGCAGACCTTCCACAATGAGTTGAGGACAAAAGTTCACCTCAGTACGGCCTACCATCCGTATACCAATGGACAGTCAAACAAGACGATTCATACGTTGGAAGATATGTTAAAAGCATGTGTGCTGAATTGGAAAGGAAAGTGGAGAAAGTACCTACCATTGGTTTAGCTTGTGACTTGTGCTTATTGTGTTACGCTGGTTTGAGAATTTGCTTGTGGGTCCTTAGGACCTGCACTCACTGGATCATCCAAATTAATCATTTCTCCTTCTGGAACGTATATTCGAGGAGTTGCGGAAGTAGAAGTTTGGTATGATGCCAAATCTTTTTAGGAGAAAAATGGACTTATATGTTTTTGATTAAGATTTAAGTTGATTCTATTCGGCTTTTCTTTTAATGTTTAAGACAGTTTTTGTACGATATTTTTGTTTTTGGAGTCTAGTAAGAGTATTGGGGTTTGAAATGGATGTTGGTATGATTGGTATGAGAATCACGGAAATAAGGTGTGACACTTTGCCTGCAGCTGATTGTTCTTAACGGAGCCATTTGTTTACGTCGCCATCTCTACGATCTACGAAGGCATATTCTCCTCCTCCGCCTCTGACTCAGCGGATCTGGTTCATTTCGTTCACCAAATCTCTCGCCATCAAATTTTTGATTCCGCTGTGCTGGCGCAACGCAATCGACACGAATCGTTGGATACATCGGCTTCTCCACCGCAGCATGGACAAAATCCAATGTTCTCTCAGCTTATATCTAGGGCTTTTATTGGTTATGTCATCTAAAAAAACTTTTAAGGTAAATTCCAATTTCTGATGATATCTTCTTTCTATTTGGGTGTACTTTCTGGTTTTTGCTTACAAAACCGCCTATTGATCAAATTTGCTTAGGTCTATGTTAGTTTGATATGAATTGCACAATTTACTTATGACTTATATTGGTTTGTGGTTATCATTATGTTCTTTAGATTTTCAAATTCGTTTTGGTTCTTTTGATCACATTGTTTTGCCGCCCATGAATGTCATTGTCATTCTTAGATTGTGTACATGAATGATAAGTTTTACTTCACATTTATGACGGATTTAATATTTTGGAACTTTCTGATGATTTTTTCAGTTTTCATTTTTTATTTTCTTGTAGAGATTGCTTCCTGCAAAACTATATGAAGAAAGATAAAGCTCCTACACAGCGTCAAATATGAATCACAACTGCTATTTGTCTAATTTATAAATAATTTTACCAATGCATAGATATCATTGTCGTATGTAGGGTAATTAAGGGAGGCTCCATTGAGTTTCACACTAAAGTATGTGACTGGCCTTCCTCCTTGAGTTAGCACAGCCTCTAGGCTTGTACCAGAAGCATCACATTCAATCTCAAAGGTTTGATCAAAGTTAGGAAGTTCCAAGACATGCGCAATGGTCAGGCTGTCTTTGAGTTTGTGAAATGCATCTTCTTATGATGTCTCCAACTTGAATGCAACATTCTTCCTGATCATTGAGGCAAGGGGTGCGGCTATGGTACTGAAATCCTTCACAAATCTCGTACATAAGCTAGTCAGTCCATGTAAACTTCTCACAAGTCTTATGGTTGATGGAGTTATCCAGTCTTTTATCGTTTTAATCTTCTCCTCATCTACCTTTAGGCCCCATGAACTTACAAAAAATCCTAAAAACACAACTTGATCAGGTGAAAATGTGCATTTCTTGAGATTTCCATAGAGGTTTTATAGCCTAATTGTCTCAAGAACTAGTTCAAATGTATAAATGATCTCAAGTCATGTACTATAGATCAATAGATCATTGAAATATAATACCATGAATTTACAGATATATGCCCTTAGGACATGGTTCATAAGTCTCATGAGTGTACTTAGTAAGTTTGTGAGCCCAAATGGCATGACAAGCCTCTCTTAGTCTTAAACGAGTTTTCCATTCATCACCCTCCTTCATTCTAACTTGATGATACTCACTCTTGAAGTCAATCTTGGAGAAAAAATAACTCCACAAAGCTCATCCAACATGTCATTAATGTAGGATAAAGCTTTTTCTTCATGGTGATGTTGTTGATGGCTCGACAGTCCACACACATCTTCATGGTGATGGGTACTAACAAGACATGAACAACAGAAGTACTTAGACTCCCTCTTATGTACCATTTTTTGTCATAAGGTCTTGGACTTGCTTCTCCAATTCTGGAGCTTCCTCCGGTTTAACCCTATAAGCTGGCCTATTAGGTAGGAGTGCACCAGGGATGAAGTCTATTAAGTGCTTAATGACCCAGATTGGGGGCAGGCTCGAGGGTATATACTTGGGAAACACATCATTATACATTTCCAACAGCTCAAGTATCTCTACGATTAGCTCATTCTCCTTAAAGCCTGAAAACAATCCTTCCTTGAACATCATTACTAGCACTTGTTCTTTGGAATCAAGTGATTTTAAACAGTACTAGGACTGACATAAAGGTTGGTCTTACTTACCTTATCGCGTTTGGACAATGCTATTTGCATATCATTTATCTCTTGTGGGGTGAGAAGAGCTAGATTTTGTCTCCTTGTCAAAGTGCCATGGTCTCCCTAGTAAGAGGTGGCCTTCTTGCATGGGTATCAAGTCACACAAAACTATACTACTTTTGTTACCCACCCTAAATGGGACAGTGACTTACTTCGCGAACTTGAGCTTGGTCTCACCATTGAGCCACTTCAATCGGTAGGGTCTCAGGTGTTTGGTACTTCGGAGCCCTAACCTTTTATCTATGTACTTATTGACCATGTTAGTACAAGAACCAACATCAATAACCAAACAATATACCTTAGCCTCAGTGGTCCATCGAGAATAAAAAAATGTTTTCTCGTTGAATAGTTTCATGATCAGAGAGTGAACTAAGAGCCCTCATGGTTACTAATAGCTCTCCCACCTCCGGGTAGTCTATTGTTTCTTCCTCGGATTTTCCTTGTTCTTCTCCATCCTCATCTTGAGACTCATAATTTCCGTTTCCTTGATGATCATCACCTTTTTATTTGGACATTCCCTTGCGTAGTGTCTGTTTCCCTGACATTGTAAACAAGTAATATCATTGGCTCTTTGGTTTTGAAACTTACCTTGTACTGTTTTGGTTCCCTTGGGGGCTTTTTGTATGGGTTTTTTGAACATTGGCTCCACCTCAATAGCCTTTCTCTTGTCTAGGTTTCTCAGAGGCGGTGGCATCCAAGCCGTCTTGCTCCTGTTGGTAGAGGTTTTTATTCTCTTGATATTATGTTCTGCTTGAATAGTCAAGTCCGACATCTCTTCCAAGTCATGGTAGGTTTGTCTCTCCACTTTTCTTGCAATTTTATCATGTAAACCACCCAAGAATCGCACCAACAATGTTTTCTCAGAATCTTCAACCTCCAATCTGTTTTTAGAGTTTCAAACTCTTCCAAATACTCCTCAACCGGCTTGGTCCCTTGTCTGAGCATCCTAGACTTCTTTTGCAAGGAACATATGTTTTTCTTAGACTGAATCTCATCTCTCCCCATCTGGTGATATGCCCATGGTTTTGCCTTCTTCTCTCGGACACATCTGAATCCCACCATGCTAAGGCATTTTCAGTGAGTTGAGCAGCTGGTAGAGACACTACCCTCTGTTCCGAGTTGTAATACTCAAAAATGTACTCCAATCGCCTTTTCCGGTCAAGGTAGGCGTCTGGATTAACCTTTTCCACAAAGATTGGGGGCATGGAGTTTAACATATTTGCCTTCTGACCTGAAGTGATTCTCTTCTCTGCCTCAGTCCTGGTGGTACTGCCCTCGTGCCCTTAGATTGTGGTCACAGTCAGGTGGGTTAGCTTTCCTCGGGTTGGGTGATGGATCATCCTCTAGGTCAGGCATGTCGTCGTCCTCCTCTTGTTGTGTTCTCTGCCCATTTAAAACCATTATAGGACCTCTCGTGGCCGGTTGTGGTTGCTCCATCATGGTTTTACGCTTTCCCAATGCTTGGACTTGAGCTTGCGTAGCAACAAGCAGCTGAGACATTTTCACTTTGCTTTTTTTTCCCATGGTGCCTGTCTTCCTGCCTTAATCACACAAAACAAACAAACCAAGTGCAAAGGAAATTGGCTAGGCAAACAAATAGAAACAATGCACACTTTTTTTTCCTTTTTGATAATACAAGAACTAGCACATTTTGGGATTATATGAGAAAAAACAGCAAGTTGATGAACACTTTCTTTTTTTTGATTTTAGATGAAAGATGCAACAACAACATCTCTCTCAAGTAATCAACTTAAGGCAGCAACAAAAACTACTAAGCAACTCGAACGATTTTTGTTTTTTGTTTTTTTGTGTTTTCTCTTAAGAAAAACAGAAACAGAAACAACACAAGGTAACTAGAGAGTAGAATGATAGACTGTGGTGTATGAGCGTTTAAGCTTTGGTTGATCTTAGAAGAATAGATGAGTGGTGAAACTCTAACTGGCCGTACGACTCTTTTTAGGGAATCAATAGAGATGAAGGTGGAATGTTGTTACGAACCAGGGGAGGTGATAGATGCCACATAGAATATGGAGAACTCTTTGACTAAGTTTCAAACACTCAAGTTTCGAAGGTTTCTCACGCCAGAAGACAAGAGCGGCGGCTGCTTTCGTTAGACAATAAAAACTTGTTTATTGATTAGGTAAAAATGATGGTTTACAATGCTGAGAAGGAAATTATCAAATAATTCAGCAGCTTTGACCTTCAAGGGTCGAAATAAAAATAAAAAAATGAAAGTTCATATTGCCTCTTAAATACAAAGGAAAAACAGTTCAAATGAAAAGGAAAAATCCTGCAAAACAGAAAAAAAAGAAAGTTCATTAGTATCCCAAACAATTCAAAAGCGCATCTTGAACCGTTGAAGACTTGTGTATCATGCCTCATACAGCCTTAGACTTCCTTTGAGATGAAAAATAAAACCGAGTCTTGGCTTTCTTGTAGAATCAGAAAGAATGATATAGATAGACAAGACGTTAACTGTACTCATGGAGCATTTCTATTGGCTACACTAAAAAAGAGATGTGAAGCGGTTCTGGGTAAAGTGCATCACTTGCTTAAAGGAAAAATCTAGGTCTCGTCCTAATGGTTTTATTCATGCACTTACCTATTACTAACCTACCATGGGTAGATATCTCTATGGATTTTTTTCTAGGTCTGCCTAAGATCAACCACAAGGATTCTATCTTTGTAGTTGCATATAGGTTCTCAAAGATGGACATTTCATTCATTGCAACAAGACCAATGATGCCGCACTGACTGCTGATCTCTTTTGCAAAGAAGTAGTGCGTCGATATGATATTCCAAGGACAATTGTCTCAGAACGAGACACAAAATTCTGAAGGCACTTTTGGAAGGCACTTTGGAAAAAGTTGGAAACTAAGCTTCTTTTTTCAACCACATACCACCCACAAACGGTGGGCAAGAACCGAATGAATTGGTTCTCTTAGTTACCCTATATTGAATTCGCTTATAATTATATCAAACACTCTGTCACTATACAATCTCCATTTGAAATTGTCTATGGCTTCAACCCAACCGCTTTGCTTAATCTACCACCCTTGCCTCGAAGCTGTTTACTCTAGTGTAGAAGGAGAAATCAAGGCCGAGTTCATGAAGAAACTTCACCAAAAAGTGAAGGGAAATCTTGAATAGAAAACCGAGAAGTACAAGGAACAAGGTGACAAAGGCCGCAAGGATATCACCTTTAAAAAAGGAGAATGGATCTTGTTACACATGAGGCACGAGAGGTTTCCAAACCAAAGGAAGTCCAAGCGTTCACCAAGAAGAGATGGACCATTTCGGGTGCTAGAACGAATCAACGATAACGCCTACAACCTTTAAGCTACTAGGTAAGTTAATGATATCCTCGACTTTCAATTTGTCAGATTTACCTCCTCTTTATGCAGAAGAACTAATTCTAAGGGCAGAACAGGAGGGAGGGAATAACGAAGACATGAACACAAACTTACCCGAGGACCATGATGATCCAATCAACATTCCAACAATGAGACGATCTCCAAGAATGAGTTCAGGACAAAAGAGTATAACGAATAAATTCAATATGTCAGAGGAGAGCTTAATTACACATATAGAACCTGAGGAACTCAAGAAGAAGCTGCTCTCCAAATATCTAATTTAGTGGTGAGGTTTAGACTGTTTATGGTTACCAGTCGCTCCGGAAGATGCATAATATTACGCAAAACCGCAAGAGAGAATAGCCAAGTAGATCTTCACAATTTTCAACCACTTCGCTGTTACCTAAATCCCAAGACTTGTATATTTCTCTGTGGACTTCTGTAGAATACTTCTTCTCGACCCTTGGCATTGCTTGAGATTCTTTTTTTCCACGAGATTCATTTTATAAGCTACCATTTATTTTCTTTCTATTATTCATGTTTTTTTAGAGGGGAAACGATCTCTTACTAATGAACCTTATAGTGCACAAAATTCTATCTTTATTTTGTGAATCCCAAGGAAATATTTATCAGGACTCCAATTACATCATTCTACCTCCTACTTCCATGTTCTGAATCTTTAGTGACTGAAACATTGTGTTGTTCATTTCTCCCCTGACGTTTTTGCGTAAATTAGTACATATGACAATAAAGAAAAGATACGAGGTTCGAAAATATTTAGGGTTAAGGTGGAGTCCAACTATATGTGAGTTGGTTATCATGATTAGAGAGTGGTAGAGAGGGATAAGAAGTCAAGAATGGATCGGTTAGTTTTCATGATCTATGTAGTAGTCTAATAAAGTAGAGCTAGACTTAGCATATTCTTTCCAACACAATCTTTCTTAGCTGAAATCATTGGAAGGAGTCATTTTGCAAGATGTATAAATTTTGTATGCTGAAAGTAAATCATGTAAAAGTTGTCACTAGAAAATATATTATAATCACATATGGTCGAAACTCATCATCAGATTTCCTCCTTTTTTAAAAATAAAATTAATATCACATGGGAAAATAGCTTATACATGTAGTGGAATATAAAATGTGTGATCTTAGACTCCTTAGACACTCTCGAGGTTGTCGTTTCATTATCAAACCGGACCCAACTGTCATAGATTCCTTTGACTTTCTTGAAAGAAATTTGAATATTGATATACCTATATTGTTCAAGTACTTTTAGGTGGTTTTTGTTAGAGACAGGTTTCGCACATCTGAATAAGCCCGTCTGAGATAAGTCTTCGGTCCACAATGAGGAAGCCCGGGATAAGGAAACAACGAAGAAAGAAAAGATTTCTATATTCACCGAGGAGAAAAGGAAAATTTCCGGATCGATTGAGGAAATGAAGAGTTCCAGATTCGACGAAAGAGAAAAGGAAGATTTCCAAGATCATATTGAAGAAAGAGGAAATGAGAATCCGACAATATTGTTAGGAGTAGGAAGGGTTGATGAGTATAAATAGTAGAGACGATCCCTGAGTAAAAGACATTCATTATTGATTATTAGCGAGCGAGAAAAAAGAGAATATATATCTAATCTCCGAGCTCGTCGTACAAAGAACAGATCGGCGTCACTTCGACGATCTGAGAATAAAATTGTTGTAATATCTTTTTACTTCCGTTTAATAAAGAGTTTCTTCCTAAATCCACAAGTTACCTACGTCAAGATTAACTTGCGGGGTTCCACATCAACAGTTTTGTGTTTTATAAGGTAATTCTCTCGTATTTGTAATCCAGACATTTTCCGAAGTTGAAAGACCAGACCAAAACGTAAAATATCGAGGAAGTGTGGTTTCCCGTTTGTACATAATCAAAGCATCGGAAGTTTGCCTTCGGACAGTGGCCTGCCCGAATTTTTTTTTGGATGATATTTTGTGGACAGCCTTTCGACTTTGGACTCATTTAGAACTGGTTTGGAGTCAGTTGCAATTTCCTTGAAGAGATACGCCGGTTTTAGTGAAGACATGTCCATCTGGTTCTAAAGGTTGGCTTTGGTCCTGTGCACATCTGGTCAAAGAAAGGAGTAACTGACCCAATGGTGGAGCTTAATAATCATCCCAACATCAGCCCCTAACATCGGCCGGCATCACGATACTTTGGTTACTTATTTTTGTGTATATATCCTTTTTTGCCAAAAAGCTAAATCTAATATATCTAGGATCCTTCTGAAGTATAAATACTTTTTTAAAAGGGTGAATTTGCCCAAAAAAAATATTGGACCCCAAAATTGGTGAAATAACCATGTAATAAACTGTCTATGAAATAACCATGTAATAACACTTTACCCATTTCGAGACCATTATATCCTCTCCTGACGCGCGAGTTTGTGCTACACGGACGAAATCTATTGATAGATTGCGTTGTAGGCGTCGTAGACGTCGCAGCTTCGCCAACATATACCATCCCATCTCTAACATAACACTTAACAACATTAATTAATTCAAATTTATTTATTCCCTCGTAAATCAAATGTGTGGCTTTAAACGTTTTTTCCCCATTATTAAGTGTAGTCTATTATGTAGATTCTGGGTTGTGCAGAGTAGAAGCTTAAGATGAATGAAGATGATGACAGTTGGGTCATAACTTCTACCAACCGTAACGACTATGTATAAGGTGTCAGGTTTTGTTTTATGTAATTTAAAGTTCCTCCTCGTATTTATGATGAATGCTGTTACTAATATGAAGGATATAGATGTATGTGATTGTGGATATGCCATTTAAGTTTCCGCTTAGACCATACCATTACGTAATATAGATTGACACTCCATTCCTGCAGATTTCACAGCAAGACAATGTTGAGGTTGTAACGGGAACGTGGGTGAGAGAGTTGGACTGTGAAAAGCACGCAACTCGATGCGAAAAATGTCAAGTACGGTACCTTAACCG
The DNA here is from genome assembly GCA_000218505.1 of Schrenkiella parvula. Lineage (NCBI taxonomy): Eukaryota > Viridiplantae > Streptophyta > Magnoliopsida > Brassicales > Brassicaceae > Schrenkiella > Schrenkiella parvula. The sequence goes on from CM001190.1 coordinate 2,166,266, forward strand.
GTTGTGCGGCGACCAGTACGGTACATGTGGTCGGTTTGGCCGGTTCGTCTTGATGGAAATTGAACTGTCGAACCAAGGCAAGTGTGACCGCCTCTTGAAGGCTTTTGCCGCGGGACCGTGGCATTGGACTAGGTGAAAATGACATTGGGTCGTCATTGACCAAATCTCGGTCGCCGGTTTGGTCCTTGGGTAGCGTATCTCATTCCTGTTCACGTCCAGCACGATGCATGGGTAAACCGTCTTGATCACTCGTCTTAGCAGCACCACTTGGTCCATAGATAGCTCAGATCCGGTCGTTTGAGTGATCGTTGGGTCGTGATTTTCGAACCTATGATTGATCTGGTCATACCGGGTCGGTCGGGGTTGGGTCAGCACGAGTATCTTCGGGCTCATCTTGTTCCAAGCCAATTCTGGCTCGATCGTCCGTCATATCACGTCTATCTGGTCGAGGAATCTGTAAGCCAACCTACGATTGGTCGAATGGGTTGTCCTCCCTAGACTGGCGGTCCATCCGTGGGTCGAGCGGTCCGGAACTTTGGTCCATGATTGTATCATCCCCTCCCCGTTGAAAAAGGATTTTTCCTCAAATCCGTTTCATCTACAAGAAAAGGAATCAAGTCAGTTACATTAAAACTGGAACTCACTTGGTACTTACCTTGGAGATCAACTTGGTGTGAGTTGTCGTTGATCTTTTTGGTGATGCCGAAAGGACCATCTACCCAGGGCATGAGCTTGGACCTCCTTTCAGCTGGAAAACGGTCTTTCCTTAGATAGATCCACACTAGATCTCCTTCTTTGAAGGTTTGTTCACGTTGACGTCGGTTGGCTTGTTCATTATACCGCTTGGTCCATTCGACGATGTTTTGTTTGGCCTTTTCATGGATCTTCCTGACTTGTTCTGCCTTTCGTTCACCATCTAGACTAGCCCTTTCACTCAAAGGTAAAGAAATTAAATCCATGGGAGACAACGGGTTAAAGCCATAGGCGATCACAAAAGGTGAAAATTTAGTAGCCTAATGTATTGCATGATTATAAGCAAATTCAACATGTGGCAAGCATTCTTTCCAAGTTCTCAAACTTTTGCGAACTATTGTCCTAAGCAAAGCGGACAAAGTCCTATTGACAACTTCTGTTTGGCCATCAGTTTGTGGGTGACAAGTAGTTGAAAACAACAATTTAGTGTCTAACTTAGCCCACAAGGTTTTCCAAAAATGGCTAAAAAATTTAGTGTCCCTATCAGAAACGATCAATTTAGGCATGTCATGCAAACGAACAACTTCTTTAAAGAACAACTCAGCAATATGCACAGCATCATCAGTGGTATGACATGGTATAAAATGTGACATTTTCGAAACCTATCTACCACCACAAAAATGGAATCCTAAAGAATACACAATCGGTTAGGGTAGAATAAGAATCCATCATTCTTGAAAAATTTTCCAAAGGTAAATTTGGAACAAGAAAGGAATGGTTCCTTAAAATCTAGATCCGAGACATATAACTCCTTAATTTGCTCAAAGCCTAAGACTTTGGCGTCCATAGTAGTTATCAATGCATACCTTCTAGACAAAGTATCAGCAACAATATTTTTCTTACCTTGCTTGTACTTAATGACATAAGGAAAGGTTTCGATGAACTCTACCCATCTTGCATGACGCTTGTTGAGCTTTTGCTGACCTTTTAGGTGCTTGAGCGTTTCGTGGTCGGTGTGTACCACGAACTCCTTCGGCCATAGGTAATGCTGCCATGTTTGCAAGACCCTCACCAAGGCGTATAGCTCCTTGTCGTAGGTCGGATAATTGAGAGTTGCGCCTCCAAGCTTCTCACTAAAATAGGCAATTGGTCTACCTTCCTGCATTAAGACAGCACCAATTCCAACTCCTGAGACATCGCATTCAATCTCAAAAGTTTTAAGAAAATTTGGTAAGACAAGAAGAGGGGCATTAGTAAGCTTAGCATTTAGCGTTTGGAAGGACTCCTCTTGTGCTTTCTCCCACTTGAATCCCACGGTCTTCTTAATAACCTCGGTTAGTGGGGCTACTAAGGTGCTAAAATCCTTAACTAAGCGGCGGTAGAACCCAGCAAGCCCATGAAACCTCCGGGCTTCTCCAACAGTCGTAGGACTCGGCCAATCCCGGATGGCCTTTACCTTCTCCTCATCGACCCGCACGCCGTCAGCACCTACAAAAAATCCAAGAAACACGAGATTATCTGTCTCAAAAGTGCATTTCTCATAGTTAGCATAAAGTTGCTCTTTCCTAAGCACTTCTAAAACCGATTTCAAGTGAAACAAGTTTTCTTGATAGTTTTTGTTGTAAACCAAAATGTCATCGAAGTAAACAACTTCAAAGACACCAATAAATGATCTAAGCACATGGTTCATCAACCTCATAAACGTACTAGGTGCATTTGTTAGTCCAAATGGCATAACCAACCATTCATACAATCCTAGTTTGGTTTTAAAGGCTGTTTTCCATTCATCGCCCTCCTTCATCCTATTTTGAAGATAACCGTTTTTTTGAATAAATTTTTGAGAAATAACATGAACCATGCAACTCATCAAGCATATCATCTAATCTAGGAATGGGGTGTCGATACTTAACCGTAATATTGTTGATGGCTCGGCAATCAACGCACATTCGCCAGCTTCCGCCCGTCTTTGGGACCAAGAGGACCGGTACGGCACAAGGACTCTCTTGTGTCACCATTCGATCCACCAATCCGTCTTGGTGCTTCATATCCAAGGGATCAACCGGAGTATCAAGAGTCTTCCGCAACTCTTGTGTCACCATTCGTTCCACCGCCTCGTTTCTTTGGAATTTCATCATTCCATTGAAGTCAAGGATTATCTCACCAACTTAGCGTGCTGACTCCTTGGGAGGATTGTATCACGTTGGCCGCTGTCGGCCTTGACTCGGCCGTTACGGTTGAGGCGCGCGTGCAGTCGCCTTAACCGGTTGGTGCGGCGACCAGTACGGTACATGTGGTCGGTTTGGCCGGTTCGTCTTGATGGAAATTAAAGTCTCGAACCAAGGCAAGTGTGACCGCCTCTTGAAGGCTTTTGCCGCGGGACCGTGTCATTGGACCGGGTGAAAATGACATTGGATCGTCATTGACCAAATCTTGGTCGCCGGTTTGGTCCTTGGGTAGCGTATCTCGGTCATCTTCACGTCCAGCACGATGCATGGGTAAACTGTTTTGATCACTCGTCTTAGCCGCACCACCTGGTCGGTAGATAGCTCGGGTCTGGTCGTTGGAGTGATCGTTGCGTCGAGATTTTCGAACATGTGCTTGATTTGGTCGTACCGGATCGGTCGGAGTTGGGTCAGCACGAGTATCTTCGGGCTCATCTTGTTCCAAGCCAATTCTGGCTCGATCGTCCGTCTTATCATGTCTATATGGTCGAGGAATCTGTAAGCCAACCTCTGATTTGTCAAATGGATCGTCCTCCCTAGACTTGTGGTCCATCCGTGGGTCGAGCGGTCCGGTACCTTGGTCCATGATTGTATCAAGGACCGCATTAAAGTCAAGATCGCGGTCTTAAAGTCAATTTTATTTTCTTCTTTTTATTTTTATTTTCTTTATGTTTTTCCAATAAATGTGAGTTTAGGAACTTGGCTATAAATTGGCAATATTTGTGCCTTTTGTAGACACAACTCATTTTTCATATAATCTAGCATTTTTGCTTTTCTTCTAAAGTCTCAAAAAGTCTTTACTTTGTTCTTTAGAGCTTTTGGTTGTTTGGTGTGTCATATCCTTACAACCGGCCTAATCCATCATCTTGGTGCGTCATATCCGAGGTTGGAACAGGTTTTCATCTGTATACCATTGGGCTTTTACACCCTTTGACGGTCCGAAACGATCCACCACCGAACCGTGAGCGTTAGTAACCTCGCAAAGTTCCTTACCCAACGCGTCAACCATTTTTCAAGTGCAATTTCTTTGGGAAGAATGTATCAATGTGGCCACCATGGAATAACACATGATCGTCAACTTGTTAGTCCTATCGCGAACACCGCAGACAGAGGGAATGGAATACCTAGGAGCGGTGGAGCCGCCATATGGCGGTCGGTTATTGGGAGGCCTCATGAAGACAAGGATAGTGCCCATGGAAGCTCAACAAAGGACAACGTGCGTTGGCAGGCTATAAATTTGAATACTATTCCAGTTACGCATCGGGGATTACTATTCGGGAAGGTGGAAACAGGAGTGCTATAGATATCCGTCAATCTGCGGCACCTAATGAGAAAGGGAAAGGAGTAGCCACAGAAGTGATATTTGATTCAGATAGTGACAACGATGGGTGGAGGATTCCATGTGCACAGTAGCAGCTGATTGTACACCCGACACAGGGGGAACCAAGTCGACCTGTCTATAGGTGTCTTTTCCAAAATACACAGAGTCCAGAAGATGAAAGTGCGACGTCCGAATCCCTGAATGCTAGTGACGGATATGTGGATGGGCAAGGCCGTCGTCTTAATACATACACTTGATGGGGACGCTTCCACGACACACTCCATTAGATGATATATGATAGCAGCTCCGACCATGTCTTGTTTGGAAGGGATGCACCGCCTGTTTTTGATAATGGTGAAGTGGACGATATGTTTTGCAGAACCCGTATACTTCAATTACATAAAATAGTATGTCATGCATGATACTGGAATAGAACGATTGCATTTGGCACTCCTTTTAAATAAATCTCCTTTACAGCTTTCCGAATTTATTTACTATACCCACTAACTTCTGCAGGTCTTGACGCAGCTTTGGCCGATGTTCCATACGAGGGGGATAGCTTGTTCGTGGGAAGGATTTTCAAAACCAAAAGTGATTGTAAAATCAAGATTGCGATCCATGCCATAAACAGAAAGTTCCATTGCAGTACCACCCGATCAACCCCTAAATTTATGGTCATCCAATGCGTGTATCGTAGTTGTCCATGGCGGATATATGCGGCAGCAGTTGACGAGACAGGAATTTCCAAATCCGTCAGGCAACTCTGACAGACAGTTGCACGGTTGATGATCGACGAAACTATCATCGCTTAGCAACAACACAGGTGATTACGCTTTGTGGGAATTAAAAAGGAACCAAATCCTGTATCAATCCGTAAGATGCTGCTTGACAATTATCATGTCAATGTTTCATATTGGAAAGCTTGGCGGTCCCGTGAAGTTGCGATGGAGCTGTCTCTTGGTTCAACGGCCGGGAGCTACGCCCTCTTACCCGCATATATGGGTCTGCTACAAACCGCTAATCCTGGCACTATTTGTCTACTCCATAACGCAGATGATCCAGAAGGAGGTATGATGTTTAAATACAGTTTCGTAGCATATGGGGCTTCAATAAAAGGTTACCCATTCATAAGGAAGGTCATTGTTATTGATGGCACGAGTTTGAAGGGTCGTTTTGGAGGCTGTCTAATTTCCGCATGTGCACAAGATGGGAATTTCCAAATATTCCCTCTAGCGTTTGGGGTTGGTGACAGTGAAAATGATGACGCATGGGAATGGTTCTTATCAAAGCTGAGCATATTCGTGGAAGATTCAACAGATTTAGTTTTTGTTTCAGATAGACATGGCAGCATTTACAATGGGTTAAGTAAGGTACGCATGGTCGGAATGTTATTATAGTCATGCTACGTATATACTATAGTACCTATTATGTTCGGTTTGGTCTAACTGTCCATAATGTTTGGGTCCAAACTATTTGTCACAGGTCTATCCATTAACTCATCATGCGGCATGCACTGTCTATCTATGGTGCAATGTGGTTGCTAGGTTCAAGTCAAAGCGAATTGCTTTCACGGTGGAAGACTTCAATCGGAAGTTCGTTCATATCCAATGCTTGAGTCCCGGGTGCGCAGCATATCTGGTTGACATAGGTAAAGGGAAATTACTTCATGCCGCCTATGTTACATACTAAATATGGAACGTCTGCCCCATATAACCATGTCATATGTTTATGATTTAGGTTTCGTGCATTGGACGCGGGCCCATTTCCAAGGGCTTCGGTATAATATCATGGACTCAAACATCGCTAAGACATGGAATGCTGTGATTAAAGAAGCAAGAGAATTTCCACTAATCTGCATGTTTGAGCACATCCGCACCACGTTGATCAATTGGTTTGCACTAAGACGGGCTAAAGCAGAGCGTTATAAAGGTACGCTTACGCCTAAGGTCCGAGTACTGGTTGAAGAAAATTTTGAAGCTTCGACAACATTTGCGGTTCGGCCGATCAGTGACTTTGAATTCCAGTTGCACGGACCAAACGGACACTGTTTCACAGTCAATCTTGTTGACGGAACTTGCTCATGCAGAGAGTTTCAACAACTCTGTATTCCGTGTGCACATGCAGTTGTAGCTATGGGTAGAGCAGGAATCCCGACAGATACTATGGTTGCGCCTGCGTACTATGTTCAGAATTGCCGACGAGAATTTGAAGAACGGATATATCTAGTTTCTTCAGTAGGTGGGACAGAGATTGGAGGTGCGTTCAGTGGAGAGTTGCTGCCCCCGCTGTACGGCGGCCCTCTGGGCGACCTCGGAAAGTCAGAATTCTTTCACGAGGAGAGTTTAAGGTAATATTCTTGTATATAATAGCATACATATGTGGTCTATATAGTGTTGTCATACTATATAGATAACCAACCCAATTTTCATATACGTATATAATAACTGATTTGGTTCATTACATGGCAGCGGCCTGGATCTAATTCGAACAGGCTATGCAGCTGTTGTCATGTAGGAGGACACAACAAGGCCTCCTGCCGAAATCCAATATGATATGTACAGAATTGATAACGGGAAAAGGTGAACATCAAATGTATCCTATTTTGTGACATAGGGTAATAAGGGTTCCACACATCATACAAACGGTGTTGTGATGGCAGTGTAAAACATGGGTATCAGTGTGCAGCCGTAAATATTGTAGCATATCAGCAAAGGTTGATATACTACACTATTTAGGAGTACCAAACATTACCACATTAGTAGCGTCTGTTTATATGGTGAGCTGCTTTTATATATTGTAAACCCCCTTAAAAAACTTATTATTTTGTGTAAAATATATGTAATGCCCGTTTATCGATTTCATTACATGAAAAACGGTTTGAAATAGATTATCATGGAAACGGCCATTAGAACATATCATAACTAATAAAATAAATTAACTATGCTATCAGTTAGTTATACCACATTATAAAACATATATAAAATATGAGAGCATATAACATAGTATTCAAGGTCGAATTAAAATAGTACATAAGAATGTCGTAGATAAATCCAAAGTTTTTCATTAAATTAAATCCTACAGAGAATCCATGATTTAGAAATGAGGGGGCTAATGTATGAATTTGAAAATAAGAGGATAATAGTTTTAGTACGTTGAACATAGAATAGTACGCCAACATATGCGTAATACGCTAAACTGGCATAAATGAATGGAAAGCTTCAATTGCATAGAACTTCGCAGCATCGCGGAGGATATCATCATTCATGAAAAGCTGACTGGTAGCGTGGAGCTCTAGCAAAAAGAAAGCAGCAACACATGATAAACTTGTTTCAATTGCCAATATAGAGTTCAAGTTAGTATACTAATATGCTCGAGTTTGTTTCCCATTATACACTATACTATCCATAAAAGTAACATATATAGCTAATACCTGGAATTTTGCATAGCACTTGCAGATCCATGCGCGTAACCGGTAGTGGTACAAATGGGCCATTCCAAACCAAAGATCTGCCACAGTTAATGCGAATAACATTAGGCAACATTTCCAGCACCGACAACGCACCTTCTAGTTTGGTATCTGACAAACATGCGGTGTTGCAGTCAAGAACTAGTACGCTACGCTGGAGCAAATCAATCACCAACCCAACCCAATGATTCCCTTCCAGTTAAACTGGCCAGTAAATGAAGTTGATCTGCGCAACCCACTTGGGCCTTGGCAGTAGGGGGAGATGTGGGGATGCGGAGAATTTGAAATTCTCCTTATCCGGAGAAGATTAAAATGAAACGTACTCCCGGGACAGTGTTGTGAAATACGAGGCGGGCATGAAATCAAATCTATGCGCTGGATCAATGTCTCACCGCAGTTGTAAGAAGTAGGCGAGCATGTCCGCGACCTGTCACATAAAGTCAGTGAATATATCTGAATACAAACCGTCTATGCTAACCGGTATAGTGTAGATGCATACCTCTATGGCTATTGGATCATTTGGTTCTATACTATCAAATTAGAACACCACCACGCCAACTATTCTGTTCAAATGGGAAGTCTTCTGCAATCAATGCAACCATGTGTGCAACTTCCACATCTTCTACCTCCCCTGGAAAGGACAACATATCACCATCTGGGTCAGTGCATAGTATGGACCAGACTTTCGCCTGCATAGAACAACACAATTTCAATACCACATAAAATAGGCAACGATACAATTACACAGAGTATAGTATACGCCTAGTCAAATGCAAGGGTCATTCCTCTCATTTACGTGTCCTTTTTGGTCTAGTTGTTTGGTAGTGAGGACATTTATTATCAAGGTCTGTTCACAAACAGCCTGCACAATATCTTTTATTGGAACTGACTTCTCCATTATGGGATCACGGGATCGCGGGTTGGCAATTATTTGCAGACAGCAGCATACCCTAACCAATACGATAGCATGCGCAAATCTCTGGATTGCAGTCGAATCATGTGTATAATGAGCTGCTGACCGTCCTTCACACTACGTACTGTTAAGAGGAACGATTTCTGCCCCCACGGATACTTTAGAAACGCATCAATATCACCAACCATCTCAACAACTTCTGGTCTGATGTTGGTCGAACCACTTGTCGGACATAGGATTCCTTCAACCACTAGCAGGAGTGCAAGGCGGAGTCGAGTTTCTGGATCCTTGTATTTCTTTCCCAACAGAAGCTTATCCATAAAAAAATCGGGAGTTATTTTGTCTTCATTCCTGAACAGCTCTTTCCAAACTTTGCCGTCATCTGCGAAGACTTTCCCTTCACTTTCCCTTTCTTTTTCACATTTCCAGTTTGTTGCCTGCCCACAGATTCCTTACGTGTAGGGGAACAATTAAGGCCCGTTACCAGTGCAAACTCTTGGATCCCATACCTAATAGGTTTTCCCGCAAACAACCACCACAACTCAAACAGCTTATCTGTTACCAACTGCCTGGACAGAAGGTGATGAACAAACATCACAGAGAATGTATGATTTCCCATCTGCAACAGTTGCCTGAACTGTGACTCAGCTAACATCTCAAGCATCTCATCCAACAATACGGGTTTTATAGTCTCTAACCACCGTAGGTTGAAATAATTATTAACGTGTCTCAAAACCTGTCTCAAACAGTCTTTCCGGTAAACCAAGCTCTTCCATCCTAAAATAGTAACATAGAAATCGTTGACATTAACAACTACCAATGTGGAAGAAAAAACAGCGCATAACACAACATGCTATAAAATGGTATAGACTGATATACATATAACAAAATTATACTATACAGACCCAGAAATGAACAACATAGAATACCAACAATTCCATACCAAGCCCCGTAATATCACACAACATTACACATATCATAAAACTACACAGACAATTAACACATAGTCCAGTACGATTTGAAACGTAATACTATACTGCCGGTATATCAACATGGTCAATAAATTACAACAGAATTATTCATCTTCCTAACTGTTCATAGCAACAATGTTCATATCACCTGCGTCAGACTGTTCATCTTCCTAACATAAACCCAACTTCCTATATACTCTGACCTTTCTATATGGTCTAGAATCTTTGATTCCGGACTTCCAATTCACTAATTCACACACTATACTATCAAATTCGCGAACGTACTGTTCTTCTTCACCCAAAAAATTCATACCCATATTGTTCATCCCTAATCGCAACACTGTTCATCATCCTAACATAAACCACACTGCCCACATACTATTATCTTCATATATGGTATAGAATATTCGGATCGAGACTTCCAAATTATAATTAATTAGCACACTATACTATCAAATTAGCGAACGTACTGTTCATTTTTCACAACATTTTCATAGCCGGACTGTCCATATACTAGGCGATGGACTGTTCATCTTCGTAACATAAACTCAACTTCCTATATACTATGACCGTTAGATATGGAATAGAATCTTCGATTCGATACTTCCAAATCACTATTTCGCACACTATACTATCAAATTCGCGCATGTACTGTTCTTCTTCCCCAAAATTTTTGCGGTTAATTGTGGTTGAACATAACGGTACACCATTAAGGGGAACCGAGTAGATGTTACCTTTCTGATTCAGACGCCGGGAAGAATTTAGAAGCTTCGTATCTCCAATTCCGCTTCTCTCGCCGGAAAAATTTGGAACCACCGTCTCTGAAAATGGGACTGTCACGATAAGCAACTTAGGAAACTGATGTGCATATACTCCCAACATATAGATCTGAAAGATCTGAAATCGACTTACCCGATTTCACGGCAAGATTTCGTCACCTCTCCCAAAGTCCGCCGAATAAAACCCTAACTCCTCTTTCACCAAAACTCAACTTTCTCGATGTTAGAAAGGCGAAGGTCTATTTCGAAATTATTTTCCCCCCTATACAAACAGTTCCTATTTTAATTAGTGAATAAAACTGACAAAGCAGTTTCTTTTCTCTTCCCAACCGTCACCTCAGTCTTATCAAAGTCACGCGCCAGACGGTTTCTCAAGGGTAAATTCGATATTATTATATATAATACACTCGATATCAATTTATATTTTTTAAAAATTATTCCTGTTGTACTTCATAGCAAAACAGAACATGGCCCCGTGGTGTTTTAGATATAAAAATGTCACAAATATTTTTCGTTCTTATTCTAAGATATTCAACGAGAGGATTTCTCAACGTTGACCAAAACTTTTGGTTTTATCTTTCTTAACCCTTCTCTTTATAATATCGTATAATTTATTCTTTGTTTTGTGCATTTTTCTCTACACCCATGGCTAAGTAGTCGCCTTGTAAAGTTGTGGAATTTTCAATAAGAACATAGCATGTATAATTGATATCTAATTTTGAATATTTTTTATGTTATACTTCTATAATTTTATGTATGTTCAATGCTTGAGCTGGAGCAATTAAAAAGTGATCGATTTTAGGAAATAGAACCTAGAAAGTCCTGCATCTATTTTATTAATCTAATATTTGGTGAGTTATAGAGTATTGTGAAAGAATTATCATTTATTCAGTATAATGCGTGCCTCGAACATGTAATAACCAACCAAAGTTGAGTTTGTTAGGTTGTTAAAAGATAGTGGCCCGAGCCATGAAATTGGAAAGATTATAAATTTGTGTTTTGAGTTCAAGAAAGAATCTGACTAAAACCCTAACATATGGACTTTCACGCTACTGTTTATTTGTAGATCATTCCTGGCTTAACATCTTCTCTTATTGTTTTAATCTCGTCTTACTTGCTTTATTATTTATTTTATTGCATCATCATTCACAACCTCCTTTGTTTTTTCCTCATTCAATTCGATTTTATTATGGAATTAGGAGGTAAATTTCATTTCAGGGATCCATCATTTTGTTATGGCAAAATTTTATATCCATTAAATCAATAGTTTTATATATATTTATTTTTCAGTAAAATATATATGTAGAATTGTATTATTCTGTTTATTTTTGAAAAATAGTAAATAAAAGTTTTTAAAAATCTATTAATTAGTTGAAAAAATGAACATAAAATTTTTCTAATTCTTAAATGTAATATATTAAGACAAAAGAGAACATATAAATTTTATCAGTTCGAGAATAAAAAATATTTTGACACGTAGAAACTAACTCAGCAGAAATTATACACGAGATATCTGAATCACCAGAGTTGACTAAATGCATTTTGGTCAATGTTGGTTTTAGCTTAAGTTTGTCAGTTCATGTCATTTAATTGGAAACAACTTTGGTTCATGTTGAATTGGCACAGTATCTAAGTCTAGGTATAAAATAACACGACATAAATTTTTTAAGTTGAAAATATGATCCGCCTGCTCAATACTACAACGGTTGATGTGCATTTGTAGTCATATGATCTAGAAAGCCATTTTTTGGTGCAAATGAAATCCACTATATCCTTGGAAAATCTGTATACCCCTCACTTGTTTAATGAGTTGTGTGAAGACGAAATTGTCCAAATTAAAAATTAAATAAAAATTCAAGAAAAGAAAAAGAATCTGCAAATGCAGTTTTGAAAAGAGCACAAACGCAGGAGAACACAGCTCCCCTCTCTCCTCTCTCTCGTGGGAGACCCGATCTCATCTCCGCCGGCAGCCTTGCCGGCCCGTTTTTCCGCCGGGAGCCCTCAATCGCCACCTTTTCTTCCACCATGGAGCTGCAGAATTTTTTGGGAATCCTACAAGAGCCATTCGTTCTTTTTTCTCTAACAGATGGTCAGAACTTCTTTCCAACTCTTTTCACTCTAAATTGAAAATGAATCCAACATATTCATTACTTGTTTTAAACAAGAGAAAGAAAATCAAACTTTTATTACGAATGAAAATTTTGGACTTAATACAAGAACTTTCTATTATCCCCATGAATCAGACTATACTATTCTGACTCAAAATCGTGGCGTAACGTGTATCCCCCCCTCTTCCTTTTTTGAGGATCGACGAATCAAATGATATTTTTGTTCCAATTTTTGCCTCTTCTTCTCCCTATAAATCAAACTTTTCTTTGCCATAATGCTTAAGTAGCGAGCTTCAAAATCCATATCTGTTCTTGGAGTAGTTCATTTCGCATTGATTTTATTTTTTCGAGCTTCAAAGATCGGAAAAATATAAATTTTCTCGATTGGAAAGTACACCAATATGCATTCATGCTCTCACACTAGTCAGAGTGAAAGCAACCTGAAGAGGAAAGGCACACCACAATTAGTTGCATCTATTTTGAATGAAGATTATCCAGGATAAATGGAATCTCCAACTCCCAAAATTTTTGTGGATCTTGTAAAGACAAAAATGGGTGTGAAGATATCATAATCTATTGCTTTAAGAGGGAAAAATCAACTGTTTGTGATTTGCATGGTAGTCTAGAAGAAAGCTACAAGATGTTGTATTGTTATTTGTACATGTTAGAGAACGTCAATCATGGTACAATAGCAAGTACGAAATAGGATGAAAAGAACAAATTCAAGTACCTATTCATCGGTGTGGGAGCTAGCGTTGAAGGGCTTGAAGTAATGTGGAAAGTGATAATTGTGCATGCAACTTTTTTGAAGAACGAATATGGTGGTGTACTAGTTTTTGCTACAGCTCAGAATCCTTATCGTTACCATTATCCCATAGCGTTTGTTGTACTCGACGGTGAGAATAATGCTAGTTGGACTTGGTTTTTTTAGATGCTGAATATTGTTGTAGCGGAATTTTCGGAATTGGTATTTATGACTGACAGAAATCCGACCCTCATCAGTGCCGTAGCTAATGTGTATCTCAGCGCTCATCATGGGTATTGTATATGGCATATGTCCCAAAATGTGAAAGGGCATGCTTTTAACGTCAACAAAGACGTAGTCGCATGGAGATTCATGGAGTGCAGTAGGTTTTACACAGTTACTGAGTTCAACTGTGCTTATTGTTCTTTTAAGATGAGATATCATTCCGCGGCCAAGTATATGGAGGAAACTACTGAGAAAGAAAAATGGGAAGGTGTTGTTTTCCAGGAGAAATATATAACATAGACACAAGCAAATGTGTGGAATCTTTGAACATTGTGTTTAAGCACACAAGAAAGAACTCCTTAGTACACATGCTTGATACGATCATTACAAATTTTTCTGATTGGTTTAATGAACATAGGAAGGAAGTCGCTTCTGAATCGGTTAAACGTAAAATGGTGCCTTTAGTGGAGAAATGTATGCACGATACATGGACGGATGCTGAGAAATTAATTGTGATGGAGTTTAACACTTCCAAGTTTGATTATAATGTCATCGGTAGTGATGGGAAGCCTTATTTGGTGAATGTACTCTCGAAACTTTTCAGTTGCAGGTTCTTCGATATTTAAAGGTATTTTTGTGTGCACGCACTAGCCGCTTCCATTGAACTCAAAATGCATGAAGATAGAGGTCGTGAAATCCAATTAAATGATTTCTTCTCAAAATTTTATTGGACGAAGTTGTGGGCATTGACATATTACAGAATAATTTATGAAATGCGGAATAGATTGGACTGGAATGTCCCATATTACATAAAAAAACTACAGATCATATCTCCGGATCGCAACAAAGATAAGAGGAGAAAGAAATCATTAGTAGAATTTTTCTGTATAGTCACAAAAATTTTGTGGCAAAAAAATAATTTTTGTGGCTATATAATAGATTATACACGAATTGTCAGGAAAAAAATTGTAACTCTAGGATCGTGACTAAATTATTCCGTGATTTTTTGTGGCAAAATAGTCACGATTTTGCCACACAAGTAGTGTGACTAAACTAGTCACGATTTAGCCACTCATATTTCGTGGCTAAATTAGTCACAATTTAGCCATATAATTTTCGTGGCAAATTTATCACGGATTAGCTACATATTTGTCACGATTTAGCCACCCATTATTCGTGGTAAATTTTAGTCACGAGTTAGCCATACAATTTCGTGACAACTTTAGTCACGGTGTTGCCACATAAATTTTGTGGCTAATCTTAAATTTGTCCAACAAAAATAAAATCACAAAACGTGAAACCTCCTAAAAATCAGCAAACGTGAAACCTACTAAAATCAGAAAACATGAAACCACATTCTTTTACCAATACCATATCCAACAATACAATGTAAAAGTCTTATTATAAGAAAAGTTACAAAAGCTGAGCACACCACCTACCTAAATCTGATTGTTGTTGTTGGGTAAAAGGTGGAGTTGAAGCAGCAGGTGGAGTTGAAGCAGCAGCTGGAGTAGAGGCCGCAGCTGGAGCAGAGGCAGCTGCTGGATCAACGATAGCATGTGGAGCTGAGGTAGCTGTCGGGCTAGTGGTGATGGCAGCAGGATCAGAAGACCGTTGGAGAGCAACGAGATTAACTCCGCGACTTTGTAGGATCGCATTTAACGATGCTTTTGATGCCGCCATGTTGTCCTTGAATGTGCCCATGTCAGCCTTATCTCACTTTTTAAAGCCACCACATCTTCTTTGAGTGTAGTCATGTCAGATTTGAGAACTTCAACGCTATTGTTGACAGCTTGTGACCGTGACTCCATGCTCGAGATACGCATATCCATGTCGAGGCTATGGTTAAGAAAAACCGAGGGTAAATCTGATGGTTTGATCTCCCAGAATTGAATGCTGCCTATTCCGTAAATGACACCTTTCCTAAACAGACCATCCTACGAAGGAAAAAACAGATGAGCATCAAGAAACATTAAAAAAAAATACAGAGATAAGACTTTTTAAAACTTAAAGGAAACATGTGTTTATAACTTATACGTGAATTTGTTTATTAGCAACCTCTAGCAATTAACTCAAAACACATTATCAAAATTCAGAAACTTAGCAACCGATATATAAATCAAATCGAATATACATGATCAAAAACCAGAAACTAGAGCAAGACTTAATCTAAACAAAACAATTTGAGCAGACAAACAAGAGTTCAACACTTATGATTCCAATAACTAATTCATAAACATCCCATAAATTCATATGTACACATCTAAAGAGCCTGCAAATAATACAAGAATAAGTGAGTTTTGTTATGGTACCTTGATATATTATTGGTTGAGCAGAATTCGAGAATAAATAGCAGCAGTTGAGGCTGTTGCGCTGTCACCATTTTGAGTTCCTTCGGAAGTTGCCATTTTCGTAACAGCTTCCTCTACCTCAAGTACAAGAGATTGAGCTCGACCGTCGATGAAACTCCCATCTTTGCGGGTGTGTGTCTTCCGCACAAGATCTGTAAAAGATGTTGGCTCATCAGTGCCAGCCTCAACCATCTGCAGAAAAAAACAGAATGATCAACCTAACTCAGTATTCAAAATTACTTCTTATTAATACTAAGATATGAAATTAATTGAAACCATTACCATATCATGCTCAGTCTTCAAACATTTTTGAGGACCAGCACAATGCTTGTGTATCCCTTTACCATCAATATTACTCATGCGGGAATCAGCAGCCGCCTTGCTCTTCTTCATTGCTGGTTCTTCTTCATTGCTGGTTCTGTTGACCAGTACTCCAACATAACAGTCCAATCATCCTCGCTGATGTATTTAGGTTTCTGGTTTTCTCTCTTCTTCTTGCTGATTTTCTGACAGATTGTGGTTTGTGAATGCTTTTTCCATGCAGCATACACCATGTTGTGAAACCGCTCTTCCCAATAATAGTTTTGTTACAACAAGAAAGAAATACATTAGAATTTGTCAGTTAGTAACATCGGAGTGATGAGTAAAGTACAATAGCTAACTTAGGAACAAGAAACACTTGCAACAAAAGTCTGCCAACCACAAAAGTCTACCACCACTTATCTTTCCTCTCTTGAGGAACCCATTTCCAAATGCGCCACGGTTCCATGTAGTAGCTAGTACATGTTGTTCTGATGAATTTGTGGACAGAGGGATCTACACCAAACCTGAGAAAAAGAAAAGTCAAGTTCTACATGTGTAAAGAGAGACTACTATGCATTTGTAGATATGTCCTCTTAGATGAAACTTACCATAAAGTGCCATTCAGTTTCTTTGGATGGAGATGTGGCTAAGATTCTCTAGATGGAGCATTCAGTAATGCATCAAGGGTCATGCAGGTGTAGTTGTTTGCAACTGAAGATTTTGCATGTGATTCTGCAGTCTTTGGTATCCCTCCTGGTGACATAGCATGACCAGATTCTGTAGTCCTTAGTGTCCCTTCTGGTGGCGTAGCATGCCCTGATTCTGCATTCTTTGGTGGGCTTCTCTGGTATGTTGTTGCTCCTAGGGCAAACTAGAAATTAAACAACAAATTCATCAGTGTGTGTAGAAAAACAGAAACTTAAAGAAGTACTTAAGCAATGATTATCATAAGCAAACTAATAAAAAACTCTTTTTTATTATAGGCAGTATGGACAGAAAAAAAACAAAAGCATTCACATATTGATTATACAGTCATATGTATAAGTCACACAGATTATTCAATTCAAAATCAAAATCAATAATAAAGCGATACAGTTATCAAAGAGAAAGTGAATGAGAAACGAAAGATTACCAACTTGTGGTAATAATGCAACATGAAGCAAAACAGGGATACTGATCACAACATGAAGCAAACCTGAAGATTTTTGTTTGCAATATAAGCACAATGAAACTAAGATTGTAATGGGATTAGCCATAAGTCTGATAATCAAAAAATCGATTTATCAAAGAATCTAAACTTGCAAGCAGGAAAATAAAGCTTTTTAAAACTTTTTCCTAAAACCAGAAAAGGCCGAGAAGCTGGACAATGTAAGAAACATTTCTAATGTAAATACAAAAACCCACTTTTGGAGAAAGATTTGTCCTTTTTTGAGTTTAACGTAAAGAGTTCCCAGAAATTATCACCAATGAAACATAGTCCGTTAAGGAAAAAGAGTCACATGCTTTAGACTAAAAACAGAAACTCAATTAGAAATTAGAAAGGAAATAAAACAGAACTGAAGATGCGAAGCTGCGAAAAGCCAAAGATTTTGAAACTTTAATGGAATAAGACGTGAGACGAAACTGTGTAGTTGTCTTCAACTTTGTTAAAAAACTTGTTTGACTCTTATTTTATTCTACTTTCTAGATTCCAAATCGTATCTGCAGAAATTAAAAGCATTTTGCCTATTTATATGAAACCTGAGTTTTGAGTTTTATGAAAATTGCTTCTGACCCAAATATGGAGACAATCATTCATGGCAAAATTCACTAAGCCCCTAAAGAGACAATCATTCAAGGCAAAAGGCAAACACCCATCGTAAAGGGGTTGATTGGCGGCTTCAAAAGCTCAAAAAACGCTATCATGATATGCCTCTTCATTAGTTGATTCCATCATATTCTCCATTTGATTGGGTGATGTCACCTCTTCTCTCACATTACAATTTGTGTATGGAAAATACTCATAAGTATCAACAGGAACTTGCAAATTTCTAGGTTGCTCATTCCACATTGCTTCTTCGCCGGTTAAATTACCTGCCCATCGAGGATTCGCCAACATCATAACAATCTTCTCCATGGACTGACCAAACATAGTAATTTTCCTTCAATCCCGCTCGAAAAAAGATGGCTAACAGTTCTTGCATCTCGTTGCTTTCCATTCTTACAATGTGCACAAGGACACAATATAGTAATTCGCTCTTGGTAAGATGCTTGATTACAAGCATATTCAAGGAATACGTTAATTCCCTCTATAAACTCTTCTGATACACAATTTCTTTCTGAATCAAATCGATGATTCATCCACCCTCTTGATTGAAAAAAAAATGAGACATTTGAGAGAAGAAGAAGCTAAAAAAACAAAGTGTTTGAGAGAGCCTAAATTAGTCACGTTTGTTTACGAAACGATTTCATGACTCAATAGCCACAAATATTTAGTGGTTAAACTTTAGCTAAGTGTTTCCACGGAAAATTTGTGGCAAATTCGTGACTATTTTTCAATAATAGTCACGAAAAAAATATATTATTTTTTTTCGTGGCTAATTGAAATTTAGTCACAAAGTGGTCATGTCTTTTCTGTGGCCATGCGTAAAATTTTTACTAGTGAAAGTAAAAAAGTTTACAGTGGCTGGAAAACTGCGTCTAAGGACAAAAAATAAAAGACGGCCAAGACAATGACTCCAATGGTTGTTATTTGGAAATCATAGTAGTGTTTGATTTTATCTTCACCTATTGTTTTGTAAAACTATGTAAGACGAATTTGTTTCCTAGTCGTGTTTGATTTTATCTACATAAAACTGATTTTTCTTTAGATAATACTGGATAATAATAATAAAGTAACATATACCTGGTAAAAGTGGTATTAGTGAGAAAATATAATTATAATTTGATATGTTTTTTCTTTTTACAAAACCCAAACAGACTTAACTCAATAAGCTAAATGGCATTGTAAAGTTCGTAAATAAATGGTATAATCATGTATTAAGTAGAGAAATATGAAATTATATTATATTGGTTTGTTATTAATGCATCTTCACAACATACTCTTTATAGTTTTTAGGTGATTTTGTAACTAATAACCAACTTAGGATGAAAAATTTACAAAAATATAATTTCACAACATATTAATGCATAGAACACTCAGAAAAATATGTTAATCTAATTAAATCTACTATAAATCTACAAAAAAACAATTTTAAGATTAGGTAATATTAATCAAAATGGAGTACACCCGAAGTATAAATATTTGCAACTCATGACGTCCAAATTTTGAATTTCCCCCAAATCAAATTATTTCACGAAATGTTTGCCGGGTTTCGCCCCAACCTTCAAAAATCTCCCCAAATTTCTTTTAGAATTTCCTTTCATTTATCCTCATTATCCTTCTCTTTCATTTCAATTTTATTTCTTTCTCTTTAATTTCACCTTTCTCCCAATTTGTTCAAAAGCGATCCCTCCTTCTTCCTCCATCGGCGATTTCAATTCCTGGTAAGTGGATTTAAAGTTCGATTGTGGGTTTCTAGTTGGTGGATTGGATTTTGATTATGGATTAGTTCTTGGATTTTTAGTTTGAGGCTTAGATTTCGATTTGCTATTATGGGTTTACTTGGGTAATACGAAAGCAAGTTATACTTGGTTCCTTTCCGTCCTTTGATTTTTATTCTGTGGATTATGTTTCGATTATGACGGACCCCAGCTACAGTGGTAACAAGAGGAAAAAGAGGCTAGTCGAGAGACTTTATGCCGTAGCCGATGGTGAATACGACATTCCGAAAAAGTGTCCATGTGGTGGACGAATCAGACTGGAGACCTTTCAAAATGAAGCTGTTCCAGAATGAAGATACTTTACCTACAATGTGTTTGAGGTGAGAAGAGGAGATCCATTTGAATTTAATGGCATTTTATAAATTTATATGTAGTCATGTGAAGAATGATGGCTACCATATTCGGAAATGTTGGGTTCATGCTCTTGAAGAGGAGATGACTAGGTTATGAAAAGAGGTTGATGAACATACACTGAAGATTCGAAACATGGGATGCCTTGGATTGCAGATCAAGAAAATGCGGGTGAAGCTGAAAAAATGGTGAAGAGATTAGTTTCGGATGTTCTGGGTCATGATATTTAAAACCTCCATCCATTGCGAATGTGTTTCGTAATAAACTATGTTTAAAGTTTGAGAACTTATTTGTCTTTCACCAAGTAATACCAGTATTACAAATTCAAATAGTAATAAAACCAACATAGTTTCACTAAGTAATACCAGTATTACGAATTTAAATACTAATAAAATCAACATTGTCTTATAATACCAGTATTACGAATTCAAATACTAATAAAAAAAACATAGTTTCACCAAATAATACTGGAATTATGAATTCAGATACTTGTAAACCTAACATAGTTTCACCAAGTAATACCATTAGTATGAATTCAAAAACTAATCAAAACTAACCACCATAAGAGAAATATAGTTCACACGTTATTTTTTCTTGCCCTTGTCGTTGGCCTATTCGGATTCTCCTCTACTCCAGTCATGAGCGTCCCTTTATCATCATTTTTCTCTTCTTCTTTAAAGTCTTTATGGAAGAACTCCAAAAAACATTTTCTTCTACTTGGGAATCAACAACAGCTCGATTTGTTGGTCTTGACATCCTTCATTGATGGATCCTCGCCTGATGCTTCTTCCACAGCCGCTTGCAATCAAATACAGTTAGACCTTGTATTACAAAATGTAACTTTCTCAAAAGAGTTGCATATATTACCTTTACCGTGACAACGCCGCTGCCTTCTTTCTGTGATTGACCATCCAGTTGTTTCTTCACATAAGCTTCCAAAAGTGCGACTCTTTTGTCCAACTCATCATTCTTGTCCTTTATTCTCTTCATCTGTTCTCCCTTATCTCTGTTCATGCTGTTTATGAGCTCCGCCAGCTAAATCCACGTTCTATGATGGTTCAATGGCGAGTATCTCCTCGTTCACAACATTTTTTTGGTGCCTCTCTAAACGGGAGGCCACATCTTGGTTGTACATCTCGTCAAATTATACCGCATGTGCTCATGAAGACGCTGTATCCAACTGTCAACAATGACATCATGCTTATCATCGATGTTATCTTTTTCTGTGATTTGAGCCAAAAGAGATTTTTCTACATTGGATGGGATCATTATACTTTCAATGTCCTGTGAATTTAAACAAAGCGTAAAGATTAAAAACATAACAATCCGAGATAATTCATATGCAAAGGACAACTAACTTTAGTTATATCAAGTTCTGCATTTAAAAAAAAAATCAAATGAAAAAGATAACTAACCTTAGATGTACCAAGTTATGCATTTATTTTTGAAAGAATACACTATTTCATTTAGCTTTTCTTGAATTATGTCTTGCACATCCTAGGAAAATTCTTGTCTGCGCTTGGAAAAACTTCTCGGAATTATTTCCCCAATTCCGAAATTGCCTCAAACGCTAAAACCTACACAAGGCACTATTAGTTAGAGTTATCTTGAATTATAAGTAGTAGACTAACTATGACTAGTAGCTCAAATAACATTTACCTCCATAGGAATACAAAAACCTGGAATCGGCCACAATACACCCTCCTTAACGACCCCTCCAAAATGAGTTATCGTGTGCGAGATGTCTCTTAGCATATGATCCAAAGACAATCTCTCCCAAGGAAATGTCTTACATAAATTAAGATCATCCACAACTCTTAGAAAGAATGGCTCCACGGATGAATCATCTTCTTCGGTCTTCGTCTGCCCAACAGTAATGCTAGACAATAAGTAGAGGAATGCCATCTTGAACCTATCTCGAAAAGGTTCCATATCCTCTAGCTTTTCCTTCACGTCTTGTTCCCGTCTCAAAATACTTGTTCACGAGATTCATACTGCCCAATTGCATATAGTGGAGTGGATAGTTTCAGCAGTCTAATCCTGATATCAAGGCGTGCTCCTTTAGACCAGAGCGGGTGAGAACACCATTTACGACAAACCAATGTTCCTTTTCCTTTTCAGTGCATGCCATTCGAAAAAAGAGCATCCACATGCCAATAAGCTTGTGGTTTTTGTCCCTTAGCATGTGGAAAATGTGTTTGAACTGCGGATGCGTTTCAAACCAACTCATTTCAAACTATTAAACGGAGGGTTTAAATTTTCTAGAGTATTAAAATCTTCATGAATAAAACGCCTCGTCGATATCTTGATTTTCTTCTTATACTCAGTAGGCGGAAAGTACATTTTTAAAGGTTGCAATGCTGTCGTGTTGTCCTCCGAATCCTGCAATAAAGTTTTACCTAGTTATACCAATATTATATACAAAATTAGACTAGTTTTACCTAGTTATACCAGTATTAGTTAAAACCCAGAAAATCAAAAACGAATCCAAACCCGAAATTCACAAACAAACTTGAAATAAGAGACTCAGAGCAAACATTTCTTCCTAACAAAACAAAATAGTTTTTCCTAGTTCTACCTTCTCAACTGTTGACTCAAACTATGGCAAGAAAAAATTCAAGCTATGAATCGAACTACTTACCGTTGAGTCAATGGCGTCGCTTACGGTTTTGCTGGTACTTCTCACGTCATGATTTCCTTCTTCAAAACTCCTCTCTCTCTCTCTCTCTATCTTCTACCTCTTGACCCAAACAAGAAGAATTTGCATCCTTTGCCCAGGGCCATCTCGTCTTAGGTGGCATCTTTCCAGCAACAATAACCCTATTAACTTTGGGATACAAAATCGATATGTATCCATAAATTAATTGAAATCAACTTGAATAAGAGACTTACCTTACACGACAATCACTAGTTCTTCTTGTAGTTATTCCTAGTTTCACATAATCAGAAGGAAAACGATTGAGTTTCAAAAATGAGAGAAAGAAAAAGAGCGTTTTCAATTTTCAGTTTTAGGATTTTGAAACCCGGGTTAGATCCGATAGATCTGGGTGGGTGAATAAAACTCGGATACAAAGTGTAATTCATTTAATTTGGATGGGGTAGAAAAGCAATAAACCTGTTTTTCGATTTAAAAAAAAATCATTTTATACCATGTTCTTTTGAGATTTCTGTTTTAGATTAAGGGGCTTTTTGGACGAATTCTCGTTTTAATATAGGTTTTAGTTACTTGATACAAACCCGCAAATCAACTGGCACTAAAACCAAACACTTGACATAATCTTTCAATTGCCAAGGATTAATGATCCTCACTAATGGAGAAACATATAACTTGTGGTCGGATACTTAGAGTGACGGTTAGCAAGAACTTTCGGAGTTACTATTCACGACACACAATATGTTCCAAAATAGTGAGCTCAAGGTTCATTCATTACAAAATCAACTAATTATCAAATGTATATGTGAAAATAAAGTTAATTAATGAATGCACGAATAGCAGCAATTAGATTGACCAAATTCATTCTAAATGATGACCACACAAACTTCTTTGTTCCAAAATTGAATTCAAGGCCTAAGCATGCTTAAAATTTATCAATATTGCAATTTAAGTGAAGAAACAAGTTTGCATAAGTGAAATCCCTAACAATCTACAATGAATAAGCCAAATCAATCTGAAATTCAAAAATTGCACAGACGTATTAACATGAGAAATGAGGTTTTTAAAAGAGATACCTTGTTTTTTGATGAGGATTAAGGAGGATAGGATTTTCAACAAATCCATTTAAACAAGCCAAATTCAAAATTTTCCCCCAAATTTGAAAAAGATTTGTTATTTATTTTGAAGTTCTTGCATGTTCTCTAGTTGTAAAAGATGATGATTTGTGTTTCTACATCCAAATTCCGAATCTTTGCCTCAAAATATAATTTTTTTTTGGGACAAAAGTTTGTTTAAATCAGTTTTGGTTTGGTTAAAATCAATTTTGGTTTGGTTAAAATCAATTTTGGTTTGGTTAAAATCAGTTTTGATTTGATTAAAATCATGTTTTGGTTTGGTTAAAATTAGTTTTGGTTTGGTTAAAATCAGTTAGAAAAAGTTGGACTGGCTTGAGACACTAACCTGACTTTAGATTGAACTTGCAGTGTGTGGATTTTAGGTTAAAAAGTTCAGTGCAATATCCTGAAGAAAAGCTGAGTTTCTGCGTTTTTAAATTTATTTCACTGTTTTAGTTTTCTGTTTTGTTTAAGGGCAAGCAAAATCTAAGTCTGAGGGCGTTGATATATCGCATTGAGCTCGATAGCTGGCTTTACCAAATGTCTTCCTTTTTGGAGAAGTAGGAGCCATGATGATCTAGGAGTGTGAGCAGTACGAGCTGATAGGCTCCCATACTGTTTGGAGCTTTCTTCTCGGTTCCTTCTTCTTATTCGTCCATAACACGAGCTCGAGAAGGAAGGGACTAGAGGGCAAGGGTTTATTGCACAAAAACGATGGGGTGCAGGCTCCCGAACCAGTCAAGGGCCACATGAGGCACAAAGCAGCCGAATATCCTGTAACTTAAACATATATAAATATGATACTTTCAAACTTAGAAATTTCATCAAAGATTTTTATTAATCTGCGATAAAAAATAAAATATTTTATTTTTTGTAACTTTTATAATTTTTGCTTCGTCAAGTTTAATATTCTCTAAAGAAAATAATAAAAAATTAAATTTTGGATCAAATAATCAATTTAAAACTTAAGATTTGGATTCAAATAATCAATTTAAAAGTTAAAGTTAAAGTTGATTAATTTTTCAGAATATTTTTTAAACGATTCAAAAATTTAAAGCAAGATATAGAATAGTTAAAAAGTAAGGAACCAAAATGGATTTATCTTTGTCCTTCCCAAAACCTATGACTAAAAGAAGATGTGTTTCTCAGTTTGGATTTTTCGATTATGAAATAAAGATTTTCTAACACCTTGGACTTAGCATTAATGATGAGATAATTATTTTCTAGTCAGTTTTCTCGAGAAAGCTCTACAAATCGGTGTGTTTAAAGCCGTTATTTGAACAAATAGAGAAAGTGGTTATAGTACCGTGCGAGTGAATAAAAAAAGATTTTACAGAGCTGTCGAAGCGATCTCTGGAAAAACTCAACAAGTTTTTCAAAATAACATACCAAACTAGTGTAGGGTCTACAAACAGAATGTAATATCCAAAACTAATCAAAAACAGACATAAGATTTTGGATTCAAATAATCAATTTAAAAGGTAAAGTTGATTAATTTTCAGGATATTTTATAAGCGATTTAAAAATTTAAAGCAAAATATAGAATAGGTAAAGAGTAAGGAACCAAAGTGGATTTACCTTTAAAGATAACTTATAACAATGGTAAATATAATATATATTACACTATAAACTCTACTTCAATAACTAATTTTCTTCAATTTCTAAAAAATAATGCGAATGATGGCAAAGCATAGATCTGTGTTCTTGTGGTGGTATATAGAGAAAGTCAACAAGTTTTTTAGATTAGGATACGGAATATTAGCCGAATATGGGATCCACATACATCGTGAGACATCAAAAATTAAAGACAAATGAACAAAAAAGTTTGGGTTAATTTGGTCAATTTAAAAATAAAAAAGTTGATAAATATTTAGAAGAATTTCTAATCGAGTTAATATTTAAAAGCCAAAACATTTTTGCTGAGCTTTATCAAAACCTTATAACAATGGTGAATCAAATATCGATAAAACATTAATCATGTTTAACTTAAAGAAAAAAACATATATAAATATGATACTCTCGAACATAAAATTTCATCAGAAAGGCAAATTTATCTGCAATCAAAAATGAAATCATGTATTTTGTTTGTCCTTTATATAGTTTTTGCATCGGCATGTAAGTTTGATTTGCTCTAACGAAGATAATTCGCAAAATTATATTCAGTTTTTCAATGATTAAAATATTTATCTATTAATTTAATATATTTTTGAAAATATTGTAGGTGCGTCAAATATTTTGAGAGAATCTATTTCCGCAGATAGAATTTATTCTTCCAATCCAGCAGAAAGCCCTCAAATAGGTTTTCAAATAACAGATCAACTTCCCCCAGATGAACATCTTGGATACTCGGCCTCTAAAAACCCAATTGGATTTTGCCATGAATGCGCACATCACTGTATGAGAAAGAAGAGGTTTATGAAAGACTGTCGACGTTTTGCGTGTTACTGTGATTATAGATGTTATATTCATGACGTAGGGTAATGAGATAACTCTATATCCTTCCCCAAACCTATGACCAAAAGAAGATGTGTTTCTCAGTTTGGATTTTCGATTATGAAATAAAGATTTTCTAACACCTTCGATTTAGCAATAATAATGAGATAATTCTTTTCCGAGTAAGTTTTCTCGAACAAACTCTACAAATCGGTGTGTTTAAACGCCGCTCTTTGAACAAATAGAGAAAGTGGTTATAGTACCGTGCGAATGAATAAAAAATAGATTTTAAAGAGCTGTCAAAGCGATTCGTGGAAAAACTCAACAAGTTTTTTCAGAATAACATACCAAACTAGTGTAGAGTCTACAAACAGAAAAAAATATCTAAAACTAATCAAAAACAGACATAAGATTTTGGATTCAAATAATCAATTTAAAAGTTAAAATTGATTAATTTTTCAGGATATTTTTTAAACGATTGAAAAATTTTATGACCAAAAGAAGATGTGTTTGTCAGTTTGGATTTTCGATTATAAAATAAAGATTTTCTAACACCTTCGATTTAGCATTAATGGTTAGATCATTCTTTTCCAGTAAGTTTTCTCGAGGAAACTCTACGAATCGGTGTGTTTAAACGCCGTTCTTTGAACAAATAGAGAAAATGGTTATAGTACCGTGCAAGTGAATAAAAAAAAGATTTTAAAGAGCTGTCGAAGCGATTTGTGGAAAAACTCAACAAGTTTTTTAAGAATAACATACCAAACTAGTGTAGGGTCTACAAACAGAATATAATATCTAAAACTAATCAAAAACAGACATAAGATTTTGGATTCAAATAATCAATTTAAAAACTAAAGTTGATTAATTTTCAGGATATTTTTTAAACGATTTAAAATTTAAAGCAAGATATAGAATAGCTAAAGAGTAAGGAACCAAAGTGGATTGATCTATAAAGATAACTTATCACAATGGTAAATATAAAATATATTACATTATAAAATCTCTTTCAATAGCTAATTTTCTTCACTTTCTATAAAAAAAATGCGAGTTATGACAAAGCATAGATATGTGTTCTCTTTGTGATATGTAGAGAAAGTCAACAAGTTTTTTAGATTTGGATACGGAATATTAGCCGAATAGGGGATCCACATGCATCGTGATACATCCAAAATTAAAGACAAATGAACAAAAACGTTTCAGTTAATTTGATCAATTTAAAAATAAAAAAAACTTGATAAATATTTAAAGGATTTTATAATGGATTTAATACGTAAAAGCAAAACATTGGACTAGCTAAAGATTAAATAAAAAAGTGTGCTGAGCTTTATAAAAACATTATAACAATGGTGAATCAAATATGTGTTACATTATAATCTTTTGTCGGATGACATCGTTTATTTATTTTTTAAATACTTACAAAGGCAAAGTAAATTGTAATAATGTTGTTGGTTTGATCTTAATTATTAGCAAAAATTTATTATCATTTTTAAAAGAACGGTTTCATTAACGTTTATAAGTAAAAGAAAACCGTTTGATAAAACATTACTCTTGTGTAATATAAAGAAAAAACATATATAAATATGATACTCTCGAACATAGAAATTTCATCAAAAAGGCAATTTTATTTGCAATCAAAAATGAAATCATATATTTTGTTTCTCATTTTTATTGTTTTTGCTTCGGCATGTAAGTTTAATTTTCTCTAACGAAGATAATACGAAAAAGTATATTCAGTTTTTCAGTGATTAAAATATTTGTCTATTAATATAATATATGTTTTGTTTAATATTGTAGGTGTGTCAAATATTTTGGCAGAATCTATTTCTGCAGATCGAATATATTCTTCCAATCCAGCAGCAAGCCCTCAAATTGGTTTTCAAATAAGAGATCAACTTCCCCCAGATGAACATCTTGGATACTCGGCCTCTAAAAACCAATTGGATTTTGCCATGAATGCGCACATCACTGTATGAGAAAGAAGAGATTTATGAAAGACTGTCGACGTTTTGCTTGTTACTATGATTATAGATGTTATATTCATGACGTAAGGTAATGAGATAACTCTATATCCTTCCCCAAACCTATGACCAAAAGAAGATGTGTTTCTCAGTTTGGATTTTCGATTATGAAATAAAGATTTTCTAACACCTTCGATTTAACATTAATGATGAGATAATTCATTTCGAGTAAGTTTTCTCGAGGAAACTCTACAAATAGGTGTGTTTAAACGCCGCTCTTTGAACAAATAGAGAAAGTGGTTATAGTACCATGCAAGTGAACAAAAAAGAAGATTTTAAAGAGCTATCGAAGAGAATTGTGGAAAAACTCAACAAGTTTTTTCAGAATAACATACCAAACTAGTGAAGGGTCTTACAAACAGAATATAATATCTAAAACTAATCAAAAACAGACATAAGATTTTGAATTCAAATAATCAAGTTAAAAGTTAAAGTTGATTAATTTTCAGGATAATTTTTAAACGATTTAAAAATTTCAAGCAAGTTATAGAATAGCTAAAGAGGAAGGAACCAAAGTGGATTTATCTATAAAGATAACTTATCACAATGGTAAATATAATATATATTACATTATAAAATCTCCTTCAATAGCTAATTTTCCTCAATTTCTATAAAAAAATGCGAATGATGACAAAGCATAGATATGTGTTCTCTTACTGATATCTAGAGAAAGTCAACAAGTTTTTTAGATTTGGATACGGAATATTAGCCGAATATGGGATCCACATACATCGTGATACATCCAAAATTAAAGACATATCAACAAAAACATTTGGGTTAATTTGATCAATTTAAAAATAAAAAACTTGATAAATATTTAAAGGATTTTTTAATCGATTTAATACGTAAAAGCAAAACATTGGACTAGCTAACGATTAAATAAAAAAGTGTTCTGAGCTTTATAAGAACATTATAACAATGGTGAGTTAAATATCTTTTACATTATAATCTCTTGTCGGATTACATAGTTTATTTATTTTTTAAATACATACAAAGGCAAAAAAAATGGATTTATCTTTAAATGTAATTTATAAAATGGTAAATATAATGTATAGTACATTATAAACTCTCTTTCAATAACTAATTTTCTTCAATTTCTAAAAAAAAATGCGAGTGATGACAAAGCAAATATCTGTGTTCTCGTTGTGATATTTAGAGAAAGTCAACAAGTTTTGTAGATTAGGATACGGAATATTAGCCGACTATGGGATCCACATACATCGTGATACATCCAAAATTAAAGAAAAATGAACAAAACTTTTTGGGTTAATTTTGTAAATTTAAAAATGAAAAACTTGATAAATATTTCGAGGATTTTTTAATCGATTTAATACTTAAAAGCAAAACATTGGACTAACTAACAATTAAATAAAAAAAAGTGTGTTGAGCTTTATAAAAACATTATAACAATAGTGAATCAAATATCTTTTACATTATAATCTCTTATCGGATTACATTGTTTATTTATTTTTTAAATAATTACAAAGGCAAAATAAATTGTAATAATGTTGTTTGTTTGACCTTAAGTATTAGCTAAAATTTATTCATTTTTAGAAGAACGGTTTCATTAACGTTTATAAGTAAAAGAAAACCGGTGGATAAAACATTACTCTTGTGTAGCATAAAGAAAAATATATATAAAAAGTTATATAAATATATAAATATTAACGTTTAACGTTTACCAATGAAGTTTTCCCAAAAAATCTTCTTATTTACATTTCTTTCAGACACCAGTATGATTTCACAAATAATCTGAAATTTGTGAAATACAAGCAATACATATAAATTACGAATTATGGTATTACATATGGTGTCTAGTATTTAATACATACAAATTAGCGAACTTACATTTAGTTTATCATATTCAAATTGCTCAAACTCCAATTACAAAGTAACAACACCACAACAGTCTCATTACTTTATAGTTCTTGCATCCAAAGAATAACTTTCCCGAATTATTTTATGTAGTGTATGATTTGAAAATATTCACCAAACCGGAGAATCATGTCAGGAATCCCAAAATTTCCAAATCAACGCAGAGGAGTGGAGCTCATTTCTGGTATTTTATTACTCCACAAACTGCTGGAAGTATTTGATATTTGATTTTAGTTTGTATCGCCCCATCCATTTGTACCATTAAACAATATATCATTACAAAAACGTACTAGACATCTAAATCCAAAAAATATTTGAAAGAAAACTAAATAACGGATGAAAAAACTTACTTGCTCTGGAGATAAGACTTAAGTCTATAACAATAAGAGAAGAGAAATATGAATAAACCGGAGAAGACAAGGGTATAGATTCAGATTTGGATATTATAACTAAGAGAAAACAAACTGACACACTCAAATAGAGATGGTGACATATTAAGAAGATCAAAAGCTTACCACTGCAACAACAGTGACGGAGAGGCGGTGGAGGTCAAGACTCACAGCAAAAGAGGAGAGAGAGAAAGATAGAGAGAGACGAAGGATCCCCTTTAGAGATGGATATTTGTTTTAATAAATTGAGGGTTACCATGGTGGTAACTCCCTTTTATAGTAGGAGGTAAATTTTGGAGTCTGCTTTACCCTAAGATATGCCTCGAAAGAGTGATATGCATTATGCATACTTCTAGTAAAGTCTCTTCTATCATACAGACTTCGGGTTAAGTCTGTCCCAAGTAAACTCTAAATCGAATATTTAGATAAAAATTTATATAAAACATTATAATCATTTAATATATCCACAATTTTAACACTTATATGTGAATTTTACATTTTAAATAACAAAGATATGAACCCATCAATCACGAACCAGAAATTTTTATTCATAAACAATTTTTGTTTTCCTTAACTATGACTCTAATACCCTAAACCTTAAAGCTTAACCTTATCATCCATATACTCTTGAAACTTACAAATGCGAAACAACAATAACTACAAAAACGTTAACACCATTGTATATATCTAAATCTATGGTTATGCACAATATTATTTGGTATGTATTTAGTTCAAGTATGTACTTTATAAGTTTGTGGTTAGCATGTATTTGGTTTTGCATGTATTTGGTTTCTAAGCTGATTTACTTTTCTTAGTTTAAATTGACTTATTTGTATGAAAATTTATTTTATATAGATGAAAATTGTCTATATTTTGGTTACATATAAATGTTTTTTATCAAATTAATTTTCAGAAATTTTATAATTAAATTTAAGATTTAATTACAAAGTAGGTTTCATTAGTCCTATCATAATTCACAAGGTTATAATTATAATTTTTGCTTTAATTTTTTTTGTCATAAGAGAAAAAGTTGTAGTTTTTCTACCCATTTGGGTTACTTGTGACAATGTGTAATAAGAGGTATAATTTTACATTTAAAACCAAATGATAGGTAAAACATAGCAATTCTCCATAGTTTTTGCTTTATAATGTTAGTTTAATTTTCTCTACCAAAGATAATACAAAAGTTATATTCAGTTTTTAATTAATTAAAATATTAGTCTAATAACTCAATATATATTTTGAAAATATTGTAGGTGCGTCAAATATTGTGACACAATCTATTTCTGCAGATAGAACAAATTCTTCCATTCAAGCAGCAAACCCTCAAATTAGTTTCCAGATACGAGATCAACTTTCCCAAAAGGCAGGAGGTCTTCGATGCGAATATTCCCAAAAGGAAGCACGACAAGAATAGATTCCGTGATGAGGTTGGAGCTATGAGTGTAATGCTGGCCGACATGGAAGAAAGACTCGAGCAAGTCGAACTCTTGATGACCAAACTCGAGAACATGATGTTCAGCGAGGTGGCAAAAGTCAAGAACGGGCTTGGTGGGGTCAAGGCGTGGCTCACCAAGCTAGAGGTCTCGTTGATGGAAGCGGTTCAGACGTTGAAGGTGAGCATCCGGGTGATTTAAGAAGATCTCATGTTGTGCAAAAGGGCAGTTGCCAATGGAGGTACCAACAACTCGAGCCCAAGAAACGTGAAATTTCGTAAACCATCCCGTTTCGACGGTGCTAGAGATGCCAATGAGGTGGAGAACTTTCAGTGGCAAATCGAGCAGTAATTCGTCAATCTTGGTCTTACAAACGATCGTCCAAGATCAAGGCGGCCACATCCTACCTTACGGATACATGACATTGAGCGGGGTACATGTCAGATGGACACTTAGGAAGAGTTCCAGAACGATCTCAAATGACAATTCTACCCAGAGAACGTCATTTATGAGGCACGGTAGAATTTAAGGAAACTCCGACAAAAGGGTACAATCCGAGACAATGTTCAAGATTTTACCACCCCTTACTCTACAGATTCCCAACATTTCTGATCAAGACTTAGTGTTCCATTTCATTGATGGACTCCAAGAATGGGTCAATCAAGAGTTGCAGCGGCGTGGAGTAACCATGGTGGATGAAGCCATCGCCGTGGTCGAGTCCCTCTACGAATTTTGTATCCCAAGCCAACTCAAGACCTTCAAGAGGAAGGAAAGGATTGTATGGAAGACTGGAGGAGAAAGGAGGCACCAACCCACTTCGTTTGGCATTCGGAACTAGGAGAAGCAGTCTAACTGAGACGAGTATGAGCAAAGAAGTGGTCTTTTGTTCCGAGAAACGGGTTCTGTGTGCAAAGAGCCGCAACAGGCTAGGGAGTGTCTGAATATGGGGTCCTTATCAGCTCTTCTAGAGCGCGAAGGACAGAGACGCTGGAAGAAGAAGTAGGCATTATGGGGTCCTTTCAGCTGCTCAACGCCTTTAAGCCTACCCCATAGTCTAAGGTCATAAGGAAAGGACTAATGTTTATTGAAGTCTTCATCAAAGGCCAGTCGACACAGGCAATGGTGGATATGGGGGTAACCCACAACTTCATGGCCCATGATGAAGCTAAGAGACTTCGTCTCACATGGACCAATGGAGAAGGTTAGCCCAACATCTATTTGGAGTCTCCAAAGATGTGGAACTTGGCATAAGAGCGTAGAAAGGGCAAATGAATTTTTCAATAGTGCAGATGGACAACTTTAAAGTCGTGTTAGGGTTAGACAAGATTGGAGAAGGAACGTCCTTCCACTGATGATCGAGGAAGTCTTTGAGCAGAACAAGGACATGATGCCCGCAAAGTTAAAAGTAGGAGCCAAGCCCCCAACAATAGTGCCTTACCGCATGGCTCCTTCCGAAATTTTCGAGCTTCGAAAACAACTCGATGAGTTACTCTCGACGGGGACGCTTAAACCGTCAAAATCACCCTATGGCGCCCGGAACTAATCCAAAAGAAGCATGACGGCTCCCTACGGACGTGTGTGGATAATCGAACCGTAAATAAGGTAACTATCAAAAATCTCTACCAATCCCGATGATAGCAGATTTGTTCGCTAGGTTGGGTGGCTTAAACGTGTACACCAAGATGGATCTCCAAAAGGACTACTATCAGGTCCGAATAGTAGAGAGAGAAGAACCTAAGACGACTTGCATCACTCGGTACGGATAGTTCGGGTGGCTATTCATACATTTTGGACTCACAAACGCCTCGACAACGTCTTGCACCCTAATGAATCAGATACTGCAGCCCTACTTGAATCATCCTACCTTGACGACATTTTCATGTATTCAAACTCCTTAGAGGAACAAGTGAAACATTTGTTGATCATCTTCTAAGTCCTTTGTAATAACAAGTTATTTGTCAAACAGAAAAAAGTACATGTTTGCCACAGAGGAGGTGTACTTTTTGGGATATTTTATTGGACATGGAAGGATCAAGATGGACAACGCCAAGGTAACAGCCATTACCTAGTGGGAGGCTCCAACTAAGGTAACTGAACTACGATCGTTCATTGGACTTGTGAACTATTACATTTGGTTTATCGAGGGGTACTCAAAGAAGATATCACCATGGACCGACTTTCTCAAGAAGGAGAAAGTATAGGACTGGTGGGATGGTTGCAAGAAGACGTTCGAGGGGCTTAAGGCCGCGGTTTTCCAAGAGCCAGACCTTGCATTACCCAACTTCAACCTCCCGTTCGAGGTACAAACCGATGCTTTCGACTTTGCTATTGGAGGAGTCATGATGAAGGAGGGACATCCCATAGCATACGAGAGCCGCAAACTGAATGATATGGAAAAGAGGTACACCATCCAAGAGAAAGATATGACGGCAGTGATTCATTGTTTGCGGGTATGGCAACATTACCTTCTCAGTCTCCATTCAAAGTAAAACGGACAACATGGAAACTAGCTATTTCCAGATTCAGAGAAGTTGTCACCCAAGCAAGCTTGATGGCAAGACTTCTTCCAAGTTTGACTACACCTTTGAGTTTAAACCCGGGAAGGTCAATGTCATAACTGATCCACTCTCGATAGGCAAAAGTTTTGGTAATGAGTCAAGCCAAGGGTACAAAGTGTTTTCTAGTAATTTTTGAAAGTTTTGATGTTGTATAGTATCAAGGGAGAATAACTAAAACAATCTTGGAAAGTTTGAAAATGACTAAAACAATTATAATCTTTGGTAATTATTAAAACAACTTACATTTATCCATATTATCATTTATCGATGTGTTGACAAAAAAATGTATTTACGAAAATGTTATTATTAATTTTTGCCACGTATGCAAAAAAGAAAAAAATGTTGGCGCAAAAAAAAGTAAATTATAAAGGTACGGTAGACTTATTAATGGAATGGTAGAGTTATGTTCGGAGCGGTAGACTTATTTTCAATATATAGACTTATTGTTGGAGTGGTAGATTTATTTTGGAATGATAGACTTATTTTGTAGATTTATTGTCTCCGTCATGGTAGACATATTTTATGTGGTAGACTTACTAGTCAATGGTGGTAAACTTATTTTTCTGTGTAAACTTATTGGAAAAATGGTAGACTTATTAGTTCTCATGGTAGATTTATTTTTGTTTGACTGTATATTAATTTAGTTGTGGTATATTTATTAGGTTTGGTGGTAGATTAATTTTGATTCGTACTGATGGTAGATTTATATTGTTTGATGGTATATTTTTTTGTATTGGTAGGTTTATTTACTTTGACGATAGAATTTTTCCGTTCTGTATTTAAAAGTAAATATATTTTTAGTGATGGTAGATTTATAATCAAATGGTAGACTTTTTGGTTTTGGCGATAGACGTTTTCAATATTTCTCTGTTTACTAAAACCTTCTAAAGTTGTAAGACTTATTTTTATTATGATGGTAGATTTATTTATACAATGATGATAGACTTGTATGTTTACAGACAATGATGATAGACTTATATGTTTACATCATAGACTTATATGTTTATATCCAATTATGGTAGATATATATGTGATTTGTAATATATATACAATTAATTTCTAACGCAAACGCTAATTGAAACACCAAATTATATAAATCTACCATCATTCAGAAATCACATTGATACAAGTCTACCATCATTGAAAACGCTAATCGCTAATGTTAATCGAAAACGTCAATTGTAAACACAAATCACAAACATTTATTTATTTAAATAACTTTTTTAAACTTGATTTTAAAAACTTTTTGAGTTTTTATAAATAAATATTTTTAAAAAAATAAAAAAAATAAATTCTTATTATTAGTATTATTATTTATTTATTTTTAATGTCATTGATATTTTTGTTACTAAACAAAAAAATTAGGTTTACAAGTATTTTTTTTAAAATTAACATTGGTTTAGTAAACTGAAATCTCTTAAAGTTATTTTGATAATTAGATAATTTTTCAAATTTATTTTAGTAATTATCTCTAATAATAAAGAGTTATATTGGTGTAGTGTAGTAATTAATAATTAATTTTTTTATATATAACAAAGGTCAGTTATATTTTTTTTGGTAGCTGCTTAGAAAGATTTTCCCCACTGAAAACCAACGCAAGTAAACAAATGTGTGGGCAATTTAGTAATATGACGCTTCATCACAAATGACGAAACAAACCCTGAATCCAAATCCAGTCCAGAGAGACCATATTCAGGATTACTCAGATCTACGAGAAGATTCTCCAATGAATTATCCAGATTTCCAAAATTAAAGATTCTCAAACTTTTTCTTGATATTTTTTTTCAAGATTCTGGAAACAAACATGGAAATCTACAGTGAGATTGGAGTTAAATGAGACAAAATCCTAACAAAATTAAGAATTTTCCAAAAATATAAAAACAACAACAGTTCACAAAATTAATACATAATTAAGAAACAAACCCTTTTTTCGATTTTTTCACTTGTCGTTTCTTTTCTTCACCATCTCCTTGTACTTAGTGATGGAATCAATCCTTTGCAATTTCAACTGATGCTTGAAACGATTGATGAAGTCATCAGCTTTCGCGTCTACTTCTTCATCAGCTTCTTCAACCGTCGTCACTTTCGTCACTCTAACCGTCTCCGGTCGACGAATCTCGACGGAGATTTCGTCTTCCTCGAAGTGAGAGAAAGGAGATTTAGTACTCGCTGATTTCTTCATCTTCTTGGGAAGTTTCGTTAGGTTAACTCCAGAAGCTGGCTCGGTATCAGATTTAGTCCGAGCGACATGGTTCAGATTTAGCTTACTATAAACTTCTTCAAGGCTGGGGCTTGTCTCTTCTTCTTCTTCTTCTTGTTTTGTCTCGACGGGGACAGACGGCGACGGAGATTCAGCGACGGTGATGGGTTCTTGAGAAATGTAGTTGTAAAGATTAAAAGATTTGATTCGATGAAGAACAGAAGGAGAT
The DNA here is from genome assembly GCA_000218505.1 of Schrenkiella parvula. NCBI lineage: Eukaryota > Viridiplantae > Streptophyta > Magnoliopsida > Brassicales > Brassicaceae > Schrenkiella > Schrenkiella parvula. Next base: position 2,203,202 of record CM001190.1, read on the forward strand.
CTAGAAAGAAAAGGCTGATTCTGTTCGATTGAAGCGACCTCGTTATTGTTGTTGTCGGGAGTTGTAACAGGAGGAAACTCGAGATGAGATTTGTCTGGTGAAGTAAAAGAAGAAAAGTTTATGGATTTGAGACGGTGAATCATTGAAGGAGATCGTTGGATCTGAGTTTGATTTGGATCGTTGGGTTTAGAAGTTAAAGAAGAGCTAATTGCAATGGTACCAATCATTAAGTTGAGGAAAACGAATAGTACTGTTGGTGTAAACCAACTGTACATCGCCGTTAGTAATGATTCCGACATGTCCAACATTGATTTGTTTGGAGAGAAAAGAGACGAAAGGAGGAAGAAGGTTGGTTGAATTTTTGGGTTTGTGTTCTTTGTACATGTGACAAAGGGTATTATTGGAATTTTACAATTTCTAATTTTAAAAACTTTTTTTTCATTTTTGTGTGTTGTTTCTTTTTCGAAGTGTGAGAGATGGTGGAAGACAATGAAGGAAGTGGAACATGCTTCTAGAATGCCACATCCACCACCATTTATTTTTAGTTTTTTTTCTTGATTTATAAGAACAAATGTTAGTTTTTATGGTAAATAATGATTCGTATAAAGCTATTTCTCGATCACTTGTGTTTAAACTTCAATCTTGTTATTGAAGAGTCACTATAGAGTGTCTCCTCGATTCCGGCAATGGTGGAGTTAGAAGTCGAAACGTGTCATTTTATATATATACAGTTACAAGTTAAAAAATGCTGCAAATTGTTGTAAATAAATATAGTTTGCAATCCTTGAATTAGACAAGAGGAATCACTAAATCTTTTACTTTATGTAAAGAGAGCTACATGAAACGAGAGCTAAATCTTCCTTTGTCTATGTTCCTTTGTCTAACCGGTTTACTTATGCTACCACTATCTGTTAATTTCGTGTAATAAAGTTTTAAAATGTTATTTTCTATCTTGATATGGTACAACTATGTATAATAACAAAAGCAAAACAATGTAAACAAAGTATTTTCCATTTTAAATATGTGATAATAAATCAAATTGTGTTATGTGTATCTTGACATCTATCCTAATCGAATAAAATTAATTTTTGGTATTCGTTATATCAACATCTTATTTTTACATCATCTATCTTATACTTTTTTTTAATGTTAAATTGTGTTATATTTTCCATTTTTTAATGATTCCTCTTGTCTAATTCAAAAAAAAACATTCTCCAATAACATTTGATAGATCAATTAAAAAACATAATCAAACTCTCTTCCTCTTGTTATGTTTATCTTAATACTTTAATAGTTAGTTGATAAATTTTCTGAAAATGCAAAAAATAAAATAGACCTCATCTTCATCAATTATTTACGAAAATGTCATCAATTCAACCAATCACCATTCACAACCAAATTGAAGCTCTAAATACATTAACCAACAACATTTGAATCCACTTTTGGACTTACAAACCTCAATTTTCTATCTATTTTCATCCTTAAAACTCCATAAATTACTTTTAAAAAAGAATTCAAGTATTTTGATCTCACCATATTTGGTGATTATTGCATACATAACGAATTGGCTTCTTTGGGAGTGGTTAAACTCGAAGTTGTGAGTGTTTGACGAAGTTACAAACCGAATCTAGGTAATTATTCACTTGATTTACGGTTATTTTAAGATAATGCAGCAAAAATAGACTTCAGAAGAACTCTCCAACAATCACTAGGCAACACATAAGTTAGTTTTGTATTTGACCATTTTTAGGATGTTGAACTGCATACTTCAGTGAAGTCTGCGATATTTCATTTGTAAACAAAAATATATGAGGCAGACTTCAATGAGAAGTTTGTGATAGAATCAGTTTAGTTTTGCATTTGACCAAACCGATTACATTGTAAAAGAAGTCTGAGCCTGAAGTCTGCAAACAAACGCATCTATTTTTGCATTTGACCAGCTTTGACTTTTTTGCAGATTTCTTCCCAAAGTATTTCGAGGCTAATTTTGGGGTTGACGAAGAATGTGAAACATTGACCAGTAAAATCATTTAAATCGCAGATTTCGCGTGAGGTCTAATAATTATTGGAAAATAAGTAGATTTCAGGTGAAGTATGCGATTTATTTAACTAGACAGTTTGGTCAACCCCAAAACTAACCCACGGTAGACTTCACCCGAAGTATGCTCTGAGAAAGTCAAACTTGGTCAATTGCAAAACTAACCCCTCACGAAGTCTATTTTTGGAGCACACTTCAGAGCGAAGTCTACTTTTTCAAGAAGACTTGGGCGTGATGTGATGTCTACTTTTGTCAGTAGACTTCACCCAAAGTCTGAAGAAATTTAAGAAATATGCACCAAAAAAAAAAGTTTGGTAAATTACGAAACTAACCCAAAGATTTTTGAGACTTCACCCGAATTCTACTAAAACTCATTTTGAAAGGCAAAAATGATCTAAAAATTTACGAAGACAGACTTCGGGTAAAGTCTGCCTTCTTTAAACTGCAATTGGAAAAATGACCTAAACTTTTAAAACATGTTGATGTCGTCCGAAGTCTGCTATGGAAATTTCGTGATGAAGTCTGTTTGGTAGACTTTGTTGAGAAGTCTGCTATAACCAGTCTTTTTTTCAAAATGCATTTATGATAAACTTATAAATAGTTTTTACATTTTTTTTGGTTTCTGGTGTTGTTTTAGTTAATATGTTTGCTTTTTTTATGGGTTTTACATCTTTATTTGTTATTATTATGCTCAAACCTATTTTTTTACTTAATCAAGCATTTAGCTTAGTATTATGAAGTCTACATCGTATATTTCGTTTAGAAATCTACAGATCAAGCATACAGAAAAAGTTATACGGAATAAGACATTTATACAACACTTCTATGCTATTGGATTTAGATACTACTTGAGATGATTTTTAACTTTGAAAGAAGTCTGCGCAACAAGTCTACTTAGTAGACTTCGTTGTGAAGTCTGCAGTAATCAGGTTTTCCAAAAATGCATTTATGAAAAAATTATTAAGTTTTTTTTAGTCCTTGGGTTTGTTTTAGCTAATATGTATGCTTTTGTTTGGGTTTTACATGTGTATTTGTTATAATTATGTTGAAATCAATTTTCTTGTTTAATCAGACTTTAACTTATTATTGCAGACTTCGTGATGAAATCAATATCCAAGTTTTTTTTTAAATGCATTAATGGTAAATTTATACTAATTTGAAGTTTTTTTTGTTCATGCGTTTGTTTTTCATGGCATTTTGAGATAGTTTTACATATGATGTATGATATAACGTCTATGAAAGAAATATGTAGTAAAAGTCTTTTTATTTACTCCTGGAGCTATTTAATGGTTGACTTTAGATTTATCGCCCTATCCATGTACTAAAAATACAAGTACTAGAATATCTTGGTTCGGAGATTAACTAAATAACATACAACAAAACTTACTTGTTCTAGAGATGAGACTAAGATTTGCAACAATAAGAGAAGAGATTTGTGAATAAACAGGAGAAGACAATGGTATATACTCAGATCTGGATACTATATTTGGTGTGTCAATTGAAAGACTCAAATTGAGATGACTATGGATCAAGAGATTATGACATAGAAAGGAGAAAAAGACCGGATGTAGACTTTTTTTCAATTATTTTTATAATTTTTATAATTTAAATGTAAGATATAATTAAAAGGTACACTTATAAAAGAATTCTACTTTGTAGACTTCACCCGAACTCTGCTCAAACTAAATCAATTATTTATATAAAATGTAGACAAAACATTATAATCGTTTAAATTGACTCATTTGAATATAGCTATTTTACATAACTTGAGCATCATGTATTAAATAAATTATTTTATTTATTTATTTTGATGGACATGTGAAAGTTTGATAGTGTCATGCATTGAGTGATTTAATTTAATTTAATTTATTTTTAAATACATGTTTATAGTCTTGGGCATTCAGGTATTTGGTTCGGGTTCGAGTCGGTTCTAATCGGTTCCGGGTTTTTCGTGTAGAAGATTTTTATATCCATATAGGTACCCGTAGATTTTCGGATCGGGTTCGGGTCGGTTCCTTTCGGTTCAGTACTTAATTTTGAGAACCGGTAAATATCCAAAATTTTTGGTTCTGGTTTGGTTCGAGTATTTATTACCCGAAATATTCAAAATTACCCAAAAATTTGAAAATATACCCGAAAACCCGAATTTGTTTTTCAAAATACACCCAAAAACCCGAAAAAATACCCGAAACTCGAAAAAACCAAAAGAAAAATATCCAAAATACTGAAAATATATCCGTAATATCCAAAAATAATTAATATGATTGATATTTTCGGGTCTTTCGTGTACCCGATCAGTTCTCGGGTAGGAACCGGATCCGAAAATGTATCAACGGATATAAGAGTGTAGGATCCAATGGGGTAAAATATATAGATCCAAACTTGATCTGAACCGAATTTTTCGGATCGGTTCCGGTTCGGGTTTTCGGATCCGGGTAAAATGTCCAGACCTACATGTTCAGTTGTACCTAAAATTTCTAGTTATACTAAGATTCAGTTGTAGGTTATAGCTTTAATTGTATATAACAACTAAAAATGAAAAACAAACCAGAATTGAGTTTTTAAAAAACAATAGTCTTAAACAGTTGCATTCCCAGCCAATCATAACTCATGAACTAATTTTGTCTTGTATATAACACATCCATAACAATGGTAACCCAATAACTCATAATTTCCACATTGAGTCATGTCCAATTTCTCATGTCTCACTTAATCACAAAGTCGCTTTCCTTGTCCAATTTTTTACTTTTCGTAATGCAATCAAACCTTCAGCTTGAATTACGAAAGTAGTAATACTTGGCTTATTCTGAGAAATTCTCATTCTCCTTTACATTTGATTATTAGACATCATAGATAATTCTATGATATCAAAACCCAAAAAGCTATAAGCATTTGTACTTTGCAAACCTATGTTATACACACAGCAACATCATACCATATTCAATTCATAGAAATTAAAAGAACTCACCGTGGTCAGAAGACTTAGATCTCAATAACAATACTACGACCAAATTCAATAAAAAAAAAGAAACTAAATATGCAAACAAATTTCAGATTCACCTTGTCTCTTTTATCAGTTAAACCTTTCTTTTTGGTGGCAATACTACGACCAAATTCTATCCCATTTTTCTTGATGATTTCATCGTTCATACTCTATTAAATCGCAGGAAAACTGAATATCACCCATCATTATTAGTTCCAAGATCAAAGAAACAAATTATCATATTTTCAAAATACTGAGATCTAAATTGAAACTTTATCATCAATAATTCTCATATCACAACTTTTTCTAGTAGGCATATCAAAATTCTCTATTATAGAGACGGATTTCATATATTTTTCATTAAGATGAAAAGAAGAAGAAACGAGTGAGAAGATATAGAGGAAAAAAGATGAAGAAATAGAATAATCGTAATCGGAAAAGACGTTTGAGTAGATTTAATAATCATTTTGGTGGACGGCCAGAATGATAGTAAGTTTGGATGGATTACCCAATTAGTTTGGTTGGATGTATGACCAGAACTCATTCAAGACAAAAATATAATCCACCAATTTTTTATTCAAAATAAAATAAAAAGATAACAATCCTTAACACATGATTATTTTAAAAAAATTGTTGGTGACAAGGGTTATGTTAGAATTTGATCCAGGATCAAATTCTGTTTTATCCCTTAGGGAAAAAATCTGTCATGACCCTCTCAAAACTCACTAATTCTTTTCTTTGAAAAACAGATTTTATCCTAAATGAATTCCTCTACCTTCTATTTTACTAAAAAAATAAAATTAAATCGACCAATCAGAACACAGCTCAAAATTAATTGTCTCTAACCTATATTCTTCTTTCTCTTTAGCGAAGATCAACAAAAAAAACGAGGTCATAAAAGTAATTATTACGGATAGAACTCACCTGAAGAATTTATATGGTGGAATGCTTATAATTGACAGTGTTCAGGATCCAGATCGTCACAATTATCCCACTGCCTTTGGTGTAGTTGATAGTGAGAAAGATGTATTTTGGAGGTGGTTCTTGAATACATTGAAAACATTAATACCGGATGATCATGAGATTGTGTTGCTTTCTGATAGAAATACAAGCATCATCAATACAATAAATGAAGTCTACCCATAGGCTCATCATGGATATTGTATATATCATTTGTCACATAGTGTGAAATCAGCGGTTTACGGTGCTAGGAAATATATTTTTGCACAAAATTTCAGAGAATGCGCTCAAGTTTATGCAGAATATGAGTTCAAAGTACTCTATGTTAATTTCAGGGAAAGTTATCCTGCTTCCGGTGAGTATCTGAATGAGAGCTATTGATAAGAAAAAATGGGCAATATCTTATTTTCCCGAAGTGAGGTACAATGTTGACACCACCAATTATGTTGAATCTTTTAACGGTATTTTTGTAGAATTAAGATATGATGCACTATTATCGATGATTGATTTGATTCTATCAAAGATTATTGACTGGCTTAACAAATATCAGAAGAGTTATGCTGGAGTACCGGAGACACATACACTGGTCCCATGTGTGCATAATCCGAAGTTAATCGTATATGAGTTAAATAATTTTCTGCTTGAGTTCAATATAATTGGTCGCGATGGCAAATGTTACTTGGTTGATTTGAGAAGCAAAACATGTAGCTGTAAATATTTTGATATTGACAGATATCCATGTATACATGCATTAGCTGCTATTATGAGACATGCATAAACATCAAAAGAGGAGGCTCAAGTACATTATTTCAATATTCACTTTTGTAAATAATTAATAAATATAGAATATGCTTATCTACTATTTTCTTTAAAAATAAAGGTGATAAAATTATTCTTATATATTTATTGTATTTATATTTTTTTAATGTGTTATATAATCATGCAAAAAAATTTAATTTTAATTAAAAAAAATCGATATAAATAAGAATGTGAACATTATTTTGAGGGATCTATCATTTTGATGTAACTATATTTTCTGTTTGTTCTTGAAAAAATAGTGAATAAATATTTTTAAAAATATTATTAATTATTTAGAAGAATGAACATAAATTTTTTAATTTTAAATAGTGATATATTAAAACAATAGATTTACGAAAATATAAAAATAAAATTTCATTTTATCAGTTCACCATAACAATAAAAATTGACACGTGACAGCTGAATCAAAATAAACTAGACATGTAGCATCCTATTCAGCAGAGACTATACATATGACATCTAAATTAATATGGTTGACTAATACTATTTCGGTAAATATTAATTTTAACCTAAATTTTGTTAGTTCATTTAATTTATTTGAAACAAACTTTAGTTCATATTAAAATCGGTAGGGTATCAATGTCGAGATATGAAAATGCACAACGAAAGTGATTTAGGTTGAAATATGCTCATTTCCGGCAAGTAGTCCCCTAATTAAAAATGTACTGTTATATATATATAATACTATAATATTATATTCTATTTATTTTCTATAAAATAGTACATACTTATTTAAACTCAATTATCATGTTTAATATTGTGTATATTTAAAAAAAACATTGCATATACGAGTGTTTACATATATTATGGTTAAGTATGAAGATAAACACAATTGTTTAAAGACTAGTGAATTTGATAAGAATTTCTCATTTTATGTGAAACCAACTAGCATTTAATGCATACAATTTCTTTGTATATTATGCATACATTGCATTGCATGATGTTGTATCAGAATTTTGAAATTCACAAGGCTGTTTTGCTTAAAGTTATAGGCTTATAGCCAATTTAATAAAACACTGTTCTATGTTATTTATAAGTATATGATGTGCTATTTTGCTTTACCAACTTTCATAAGCTATAATTAAAGGTAAAAGAGTTACAAATATGTAATTTTTGTTAGGGAGAATTTCAAAAATACCACATTCATGATCTTATTTTACAAAAATGTCATTGTTCTCTATTTCTAAAAATACTAATTTTATAAAAGTTTCTAAGAATTTAATTTTATAAGATTTTATAAAAAAATATTTATAAGATTTGTAATCATGTTATAAATTTTATAAAACCTTACGATATATCTTATAAAATTTTATAAAAAATATTTTCTAAATCTTTTTAAACATGTTTTTATAAACCCTTACAAATTCAAAATTTATAACACTTATAAAAAGTTGTATTTTTAAAAATAAACATCAATCAGTGGTAATTTTGAAAAGTGGTATCATGAAAGTGGTTCTTAAAGAAATTATATTTGGTATATAGTTAATTACCAAAACATGGGTGCTATATTTTTCATTACATATCCAATTTAGTTACTAATAAATTTTGTATATTTTATTCTAGTTGAGAAAAAATTTTATGTCTGAAAATATTGAATCTATAATTTACTAGTTTATATTTGAGAATTATTTTCTCATGCGCATGTATGGAACACTACTTCATATTTGATTAAAGCTCCAATACAAACGAAAACCCAAATCATATATACTAAATTGTATTGTATTTCAACAAAAAATTTTAATTAGAAAGAAACACAATTAGCTATCTAGATGAGGAATGATGTTTAAATATAAAGAGACTGAAAAAGTTATAAAAGTCGAGTTAAACAATCCATAATTTTCTATTGTGTATTATTATTTATAAATAAAAAATATATAAAAATAACTTATGAACCTAAACCAGACCAAAATATATATTGAAAATAAAATTATTATATAACTTGAATGATTTTTGTCTATTTTGTTTGTCATCTAAATTTATTTAATAATCTAACAGAAATAGACACAAAATATGTGTTTTCAAAATGGTTTATTCTCACAATCTAAATCAAACCGAAATCTATATTGAAATTATTATTACAGCTCAAATATTATATATTCTATTTGTTATCAAAATTTATTCTTACAATCTATTACAGAAATAGACATAAGAAATGTGTTTTACAAATGGTTTTTGTATGTTACAACTTTATAAGATACTATTGTTAATTTTTTATGTTACTACAAATGAAATTTTTATTATTCACAATTTTATATATACTGGTACGTAATAACGATTATACTCCATTACATAAATTTACATCACATTTACAATATATGATTATTTATATTTTTTGTATATAAAAAACTAAGATAAACGGCTATATTCACATAATGCCGAAAAATTCCAGTAAATTTTCATTCATTTTTTTCCAATAATTCGAATGTTAAAAAAAAATCAAATTTCAAATTGAAGATAAAAAACATGATCAACACTTGATCAACCATCAGAGGAAATAATTATTATTGAGGTTATCTAATTTTATTGGAAAGTGAGACTTTTCTCTTCCCCCTTTCATACATAATTGGTTAGGCAGCTTGTTTTATTCAGATGTTAGCTTATTTATTTGTGTTACATTTAATTTTGTAGTAGTTCTAAAATATTTTGGGCTATTAAATTTGAATCTCATAAATTGTCATGTGAATGCATTCATTGCTCTCTATTTTTTTCTGCTAATAACAAAAAAAAAATTATTACATAACTAATAGATATTCGTGTAAGAGAATTTACAAAAGAAGCACAAAAAGTGGAAAATAATTAGATTCGCAATCAGACACTACACTTCACCACCGTCACTAAAGCAAATACACAGATCTAAAAAAACCTCCCAATATATCGCAAAACCCGAACTTGCCCTTCGACTACCCTCAGATTTACGATAATGCCACTCTTCTCCCACCGCTTCTCCACCGCATCCTCCTCCTCCTCCTCCTCCACCTCTGCAACTCCTTCCTATTACAGTAAACCCTCGAAGAGCCATAAACCCAACTCTTCTGTCTTTGCTTCGTCTCGCATTCATGTGGCTATCATATTCTTCTCCCTCGTCTCTGTTTTCATCGGTGTCACCGGAACTATCTTCGCAATCACTTCCTCCGGAGGACCTGCTTCCTATTATCGATGTGGCGGATCTAAAGACACTTCTCGAGTGTCTGGTTCTAGAAAGCTTGGAGGTGACGGTCTTAACGGCGGCGTATTGGCCGAAAGACCGAAGCTTTTAGGGCTCGTTGGGATCCAAACTGGTTTTGATTCCGGTGATCGTCGTGCCGCTTTGAGAAGCACTTGGTTTCCTTCTGATCCTGATGCTCTTCTAAGGTAATCTTAGAATGGTACATTGCTTCAAAATTGTGATGTAAATTCCGAAATGCTGGTAACTTCAATAAGTGAGATTCATTCATTTATAAAAAGTTTACAATTTTTTTGGGGAGACTCTTCTACATCTCGATCTTGTTCTCAGACGAGTAAGATGTAAGTGTTTACCTCCTGAAGCTTAAAAGACCCTACTTTTAGATAAGATGTGTAAAACATGGCATGGTGAAATTTTGTAACCTTCAAAGTCTTAACCTTTTGATGTCAATACGGTTACTTTAGCTATCAAAGTCTTGGTTTATGTAGTGGAAAAGTGTATGTTCATCCGGAATCTTCGGGTTAGATGGTAAGCAAGTGATCTTTATTACCAAGTGCTCGTAGAAGCCAATGTAGATTTACAGAAATTACTTTCCTTGGCTCTATTAGCATCTGCTTATTTTGGATTTGAATCCTATGTTTTGTTGTTTGTTAACTGAAAGTCTGAAACTCTCAGGTTGGAACAAGCGACTGGATTAGCTTTTAGATTTGTCATTGGAAGGTCAAAGGATGCAGAGAAGATGGCTGAGCTTGAGAAAGAGATAAAAGAATACAGAGATTTTGTGCTTCTTGATGTTGAGGAAGAATATCTAAGACTTCCGTTTAAAACGTAAAAGAATCCAGATTGCGGGCGCCGATCTGTGTTTTTCTATTCCTTGCATTTCATCAATGACTGATTGATTCATCTCTCCTCTTTATAGGTTGGCTTTCTTTAAAGCAGCTTTTAAACTCTTTGAAGCTGATTATTATGTCAAAGCCGACGATGACATTTACTTAAGACCAGGTATTTGAGAGCGAGTTTCTCTAGCTATTTTCTTCTGCATCGCGATAGTACTCAAATTCCTTTTTGTTTTGTTTTGTTTAGATCGACTTGGGACGCTTCTTGCCAAGGAAAGACTTCATTCACAGACATACATTGGCTGCATGAAGAAAGGACCAGTTATAACTGACCCTAAACTCAAATGGTATTAAATAGTCTTCTCATCATCAGCGACTGTACTTCTATGCGGAGTTTATCGGTTTTGGTGAGTGACATTTAATTTGTCAGGTACGAGAAACAGGGCAACTTGATTGGAAATGAATATTTCTTACATGCTTATGGACCGATATACGTTCTTTCAGCCGAGATAGTAGCTTCACTTGCAGCAGCTCGGAATGGCAGGTTTGAAATGGCTTTCGATTTACCTCACTTGCAGATTCTGATATACAAAAATCTCATTGTCGGTCTTGTCCTTTCAGCTTGAGGATGTTTAACAATGAAGATGTAAGCATTGGATCTTGGATGCTTGCAATGGATGTACATCACGAGGACAACCGTGCTTTATGTGAGCCTCGTTGTTCCCCAAAGTCCATAGCAGTCTGGGACATTCCTAAATGCTCAGGTAACTTAAATATGGGTTTTCATGCAGTAGTGGTCACAAGAACAAACAACATCCAACATTTTTCTTCTCAAATCTTCAGGGCTTTGTAATCCGGAGAGTCGGTTAAAGGAGCTTCATAAGGTGGAAATGTGCTCCAAGAGTCCGACATTGCCTCCCGATGACACTGATCAGTAGTTTGTTTCAAGAGTTTGTCTTGAGACAGTTCAACAGAATGTATGATCTCACAAGCACTAGAGTTCCAACATCCTTGGAGCTGTATAGGGAAAAGATGACTTCATAGTTCTTACATGATCTGATTTTTATAGTTTGTTGTTAGATGTACCACATATATACTGAAGTTATATATACAGATACCTCAAGATCCCTTTTTGTAAAATTAGACTTACAGTATGTGCCAGTGTATGCACTAGGTGATGCTGATACATATGAATCTATTTGTAAAAGAGATCTCATTCAATATATTATTTGATTTGTTTTTACACCATAGAATGTTATTAAGTTGTCAGGGAAGATAAATAATAGAAGGCTTGAATATTGAACCATAAAATTAACTTAAAAGACAAAACATTATTTTTGTATATATTGTTTTGTCGGAATTCTAGTTCAACAAATGTTGATATGGCCGAGTTGGTCTAAGGCGCCAGATTAAGGTTCTGGTCCGAAAGGGCGTGGGTTCAAATCCCACTGTCAACATCAAATGTTTTGTATTATTTTCATGTAGCATAACTATAACAGAAAAACAAGGAATATTTCTTTTAATATATAAATAGAAGGTTCTTTTTGGGTAGACCTCTATAAGACGAGTCAATTAGATGTACCAAAATAAAAAGAAAAGAATTATAAAATTGGTTATGAGTTTTATATTTTTGGAAAAAAAAGAGAGAAAACAAAACTTTGGACGAACAATGAACTTGAAAGAAAAATTTGGATTCAAACTCAATGAAACTTTAACATTTATATTGTTTGGTCGATCGTAATCAGTCTGTATTATAAATTGAAATATTTTGTTACTTTATTTTATAGTCACAATAAAAATAAATAATGTGTATTATTTACACAATTTTATAATAAATGTAGATGCGACGGAGAAAGATCTTTCACTATAATTACAAAAAAAAACTTTTGATATACCATTGTTTATAACAACAATCACACATTTACCATTTTTATAAATACAACAATAATAGTTTTTAATTGACTAAATTATCCTTAAACAATGAAAGAGGTATCGTGGGAAAATAATTGCTTTTTGCCGAGGAAAAAAAAATCAGGCAGAGAAAATAGAGTCTTTCGTAACGATTAATCTGACGAATTGCAATAATATGGTTAAAGTCTAAATTATAAGCTGTTGATTTTAGTTTACTAAACTTTAAATCTATATTTCTTTGTAATTCGTCTCATTACTTTTATAGTTACTGAAAATAACTATGTGAAGAGAGGAGTTACAAGAAATGGTTAAGAGCATTTACTGTGGCCATAAAAGGCATTCATGTAAGTAAAAAGCTTTCCAGCATTATCACATTTACATGGTTAACTAGTTTTTCATTAATCGTTGTTGTTTGCTCGTTACTATACATACTAGAGGTAGAGAATCGAAATTTTGTGGGTTTATGCCATTGTCACAATTTTGCCATTGTGTTTAAATTTTTTTTTTTCGAAAATGAAATGGACAAAACAATCTTCATTTTTATCATTTATTTTCAAAAATGTTATCGAATTCAATTTTCCCAACCACCATTAACAAATAAAATCAAGCTCTAAATGTCTTACCAACAATATTTGACCTCACTTTTTGACTTATCAAACTCATCTTCCTCTATTTCCTATCCATTTCATCATAAAACTCAAAAAATTTCCTTTTTAAAACTTCAAATTTGAAAAATCTTGTCACATTCACAACAAACTCGGCATGTGAGTCATAGAGATCGGTTAAACTCGAAGCTTTGGGCACTTGAAGAAATCACAAACCGAATTGAGGTACTTTTCACATGATTCACGCTCATTTTCAGATTGTTCTTCGAATTCGACTTCAGCAGACTTCTTCTGCAGTCTGCTAGTCAACACATATGTTAGTTTTGCAATTGACCTTCTGCTCTATTTACTTTGAAAACAAAAAAAATATGTGGCAGACTTCAACACGACGTCTGCTGAGGAATCATGTTAGTTTTGCATTTGACCAAGCCGATAACTTTGCACCAGAAGTCTGCGAAAAAGGGATGTCAGTTTTGCAATTGTCAGAATTAGCTAGAAGTCTGCTGAGGTTAGTTTTGGAGTTGACGAACAATGTCGAACATTGACCGGTAAAATATTTTAAATTGCAGACTTCGTGCGAAGTCTACTAATTATCGTGAAATTTGTTCAAATGCAAAACTAACCCATTGCAGACTTCACCCGAAGTCTGCGATGTAGCAGACTTCATCAAGAAGTCTACTCGAGAATCTCAATTGCAAAACTAACCCTAACGAAGTCTACTTTCTAAAGCAGACTTCGTCACGAAGTCTATTTTTTCCAGTAGACTTCACCCATAGTTTGAAATTTTTTGAGAATTTTGCGTCTGAAAAGTCAAAATTTGGTCAATTGCAAAACTAACCCGAAAATTTTTCAGACTTCACCCGAAGTCTACTCAACTTTTTTGGAAATGCCAAAATGACCTGCCAATTTAACGAAGGCAGAATTCACCCGAAGTCTTTATGGATCCGCAGACTTCGGGTGAAGTCTGCCTTCGTTAAATGGGAATTGCAAAAATAACCTCCTAACAGACTTCTTTGTGAAGTCTGCTCTCTTGACTTCTTAGTGAAGTCTGCGAAGTAGACTGCAATTTAGAAGTCTGGTATAACTAGTATTTTTTAAAATATGCATTTCTGATAAATTTATAAATTATTTTTGAGTTTTGTCTGGTTATTGGAGTTGTCATAGTTGATATGTTTATCTTTTTATCGGGTTTACATGTTTATTTGTTATTATTATGCTCAAATCTTGTTTTCTTAGTTAATCACGTACTTAGCTTATTATTGCAGACTTCACAGTGAAGTCTACCGGGTAAACTTCGCTACGAAGTCTGCTCGGTAGACTTCATAGTGAAGTCTTCCCGGTAGACTGCGTGTAGAAATCTGCTATAACCAGTTTTTTTTTAAATGCATTTCTGATCAATTTATAAATTATTTTTGAGTTTTTTTTGTTATTGGTGTTTTCATAGTTGATATGTTTGCCTTTGTATTGAGTTTACATCTTTATTTGTTATTATTATGGCCAATCTTGTTTTCTTAGTTAATCACGTACTTAGCTTATTATAGCAGACTTCACAACGAAGTCTACTGCGTGAACTTCGCTAAGAAGTCTGCTCGGTAGACTTCATTGTGAAGTCTTCTACTACGTAGACACCTCGTTAAATTCCTCCAAGTATTAATTTATGACTGTTTTTATGTGTTTTTCTTGCAGGGGATGGCTCAACTACCGGTTGTTTATGGAGAATGGGTTATGCATAAAAATTCATGGCATTTTGAGGTGGATAATTGCAAAGGAGGCAAAATGTTCTTCTTAAGAGATGGATGCACACATGGTGAGCTTCTCGGAATGGTAGAAGAGGATTACAAGCTCGATAAGAAAACTGCTGTTGTTGAGTTGTCATACCCGTTACCAGATCAGCTACTCCAGAAAATGCCTCTAGACACTCCTCCGACAGATGTCACGAATGATAGGCAAGTCCGGAGTTTAGTTGAGTTGTGTAAAAGGCATATTATACGCCTTTGAGTATCGAGTTGAAGCATGTATTTTGTTAAAGACAATGAGCATGGCCATGCGAAAGACGGTGATGATGATCACAGGGACGGAATGGGTGCACACGCATATGACGTGAGTGATGGCTCAGGTGATGATCCCGATGATGATGAGGATGAAAATGCAAATCATTATGCCGATGATGATACGGGTATGAAAGTTGAGGCTGAGGACACTGATGTTGATTACAGTGAATATGGTAAAGTGAAAGACGAGGATGAGGATGAGGAAGGAGTTGATATATCTTTCGTAGTGGAGGGTGTTAAAACTCGTTGTGGTAGAAAAGGAAGACAGTCTAATACCGATTGGAGTGATAATATCTACGTCTCGCAGTGTTTTCCTAGCAAGGATGAGCTAGTAAACGAGTTGAGATTGACGGCGATCATGCTAAAGTTTGCGTTCAACATATCTAAGTCGACAAAGATGATACTCGTAGCAAAATGTTCGGTTGAAGGTTGTGAATGGAATCTGCTTAAACAAAATCGAATATTTATAGAAAACTTAGACAAAAATTTATCGTCGTGTAAATTGACTCATTTTGATGCAAATTTATTTTATATATATGACAATTGTCTATGTTTTATTTATGTATGTGAATCTTTTGCCAAATTATTTTTTATAATTTTATAAATTAAATCTATATTACCTTTATTTAATGAAATTCATCACCTTACCACTTTTATTTTTATTTTTCTTTTATAATTTTGTAACTTTATTTATAACAATAATTGATTGAAATTAAATTGAAATACTAAATATTAAATATTTTCTTTTAATTTTATATTTTGAACAAAAAAATTCAAACAATAAAAATAATTATTATTAAAATAAATAAAGTTACAAAAAACTTCAAATGCAATACGATATAAACACAAGAAACAACTAATAAAACATACATAACTTAATTGGTACAATAGACTCAAAAACAATAAAGCTCTTAAATCACACACAGAGACCTCAAAATGTTTTTAGTCATGGAACATTCCAAAATTGCCTATATGTGTTTGACTAGGTCTGTTTGCAATTCGTGATGTACCTTCGAATCACGTAATTCGGATCTAGCACACACATGATTTGCAAATGCAGGTAACACCTCCGGCGAGAATGGTTGTAGTGTACTAGAACCACTTGCCTCTGCTTGATCATAATTGGTCCATATCTCGTTTATCCTCAACAATCATATTGTGCAATATGATACATAACCACATGATGATAGCCAAATCGGTTATGTTCCACATGCGAGCTGGTTTGCGAATAATTTTAAATCGAGCATGTAACATTCCAAATGCACGTTCGATTCCTTCCGGAATCCTTCTTGATGTTTGGGAAATAACTTGTCTGGTTCACTTTGAAGAAAAAGAATTGATTTGACGAAGTTTGATAAGAAGGATCAATATCATCATCTAGAGAGTATGCCATATCATATGAGCATTGGTTCACAAAGAAGTTCACTCCTGGAGTATTTCCTTGTTCAATATCATCGAACACTGGTGAATGATCTCAAACATTGATATCGTTCAATGTGTCTAGACACCCAAAAAAGGCATGCAAGATCCATAGATAATGAGATGCAACTGCTTCAAGAATAAGAACGGTGGTTCCCTTATCTCCCTGAATAAATTGACCTTCCCACGATGTAGGAATTTGGTTGCACTCCCAGTGCATGCAATCAATAATTCCAATCAACCCCGGGAACCAATGCATCTCAAAACGTGCAAAATTCTTTGTAGGCCATCTTGAGTTGGAGCTCTGAGATACACTTGCTCATAAAACTGTATGATTTGTTTTTACATAATCTACGCATCGGAGTAAAAGAATAAGAGGATAAATGAGATGAATATGACATAATCGATCCATAGTATGGATGGTAGTTTTGAGCAGATGATGGCATGGCAAAGTTTGATGGAAACCCATAATTTGAGACATTTTGGAGTTGGTTGAAAGATAGATTTTCAAATTGATATTTGTTGGGATTTGGTAGGGAAAAAATTATTTAGTATAATTTTACGTAGGATTATTGTTGGGATTCTTTTAGAGAACATATGTTTAAAGATATAAACAAGAGTTTATTGGAGAATAATTAGAAAATTATAGTAGAAATAACGTTTTTCTGTGTCTAAATGAAATGAACCAAGTCCCTATTTATAGAGTTTAAGAAATGATGAATTTTGATATAAAAAAAAAATCAAAAACTTGTTTGCTATATAATATTTGATCTTAAATAGTTAGAATGAAATAAAAAAATTTCTAAAATCTCAATCACCTGTAAAAATTAAACATGGGTCATAGTTTTAACAAATTCTTTTTCTTTTGGCGAAAAATAATATTATGCTTTATGCGCGTGAAAAATACACGTCCAAACTTATCCACATCTCAACTCAACTGAATCCACGTCATTTTTTGGGTTTTCAAGTAACTCATTCTAAGCTTTCAACTGTTGAAATTTTTTTCAACACCTCCAATGTAGGTGGTCTAAGAGAAGACACGGTCTATGGTGCAAACGTTCCTAGCATGTATGTCGCAATCCTTTTTAAAAATTCAGTTGACGAGCTTTGCTGTAAAAAAAGAAGAAAATTCCAGAAAAGTATACTGACTAAGTTCCGATAAGTGTTTGTATATTTTAATTCCTCAATTTTGATACATATATTCATTTTTACAACATCTCATGGTCTAATATTCCCCAAAATATAGAGCCCTAACTTGATTTATGCTTGTAAGGAGAGAAAAAAAGATTGAGGAGAAAATGAATTGAAGTCGAAGTTCTAGAAGTAGGTCGATATAAAGTAAATATATGGATAAGACTTGAAGAATTAAAAGGAGGAAACAAAATAGTTAAAGTATTTTTCGATGAAAGAAAAATATTTGAGTATTAAAAGCTTAATGAAATTTTGTTGATGTATTTTTATGGATTTGTTTTTTGCGAAACATAATATATGGTTAGATCATCCAAATTAGGTTTAACATTATTAGAAAAAATTATGCAGAAAAATAATTTTTATTTCACAATATAAAATTCGAGGTACGTGTCTGAGGTTTTAGCATTGGTTAATGACAAATATGAAAACAAGTTCAATATGGTGGCAAGTAATATACCTCATCTTTTGGAAAATAAACACTAATAATTTTAGGTGGATTATTAATATTTTTGGAGTTTTAAAATTGTTAGAGGTTACTTGGATTTTTTGGACCAAAAGAGACGAAAATCAAATATTTAGAGATTTGATGACATTTTTAATGCGTCAGAAGTTTTGCAACAGATGGAGAATTTTCCATGGTGAAATCTTGCTCAATTTTGGATAAAAGATAGAAGAGGAAGTTAGCTTTCATTTCCTACTGGTTTGAGAACGATCCATTGGTTAGATCTCAAGATATGCTAAAGATACTCAAAATTGGGCTGTTTGGCATCGAAATGTAGTAAGATAGGGAAGATGGAGGTGTTCGACCATCACGGACAAACACTCGAGACGTAGACTCCAGAAGCCAAATGTTCGACCGAGCAATCGACGTAGTGTTCGACCAACTCTGTCGAACACATTGAACCCTAATCTCCTAGAGGCACATTTTCGACCCAATGTCCAACCCAACAAGTTAGCTGTTCAACCCAAAAAGGTAGCTGTTAGACCGAATACTCATAAAAAAAAAGTTCGCCAGATTCCTCTATATCTTTCTAGAAAAAGTACTAACTGACATATATCACAATAAAAAACATATATGAACCACAAAAATAACAAAAAAAATCTATAGTTACAAACTCACTAATTTTTTTAAGTTTATTATTTTCACTATTTCGATACTTTGTCCATTTTGGGAAAAGATATCGTTCTTTTGAACTCTTCAGAGAAGTTTTCTGATCTATAATATATGCTTATCTTCTATCATCTATTTTTGTTATGGTTGAATAGTTTTATTGTTGGAAATAAGCCTTTCTAAGGAGTTATCATTCATAATTTGGTAGATGGATTTTATGCACGAAAAAGTATCTAATAAAGTGGATGAAGAAGTATTTTTATGCAATCTATTTTAGTTAAACATCACAAGTATCCTATATCTACTATTTTCTCAGCCCTGGTGACAAAGTCTAGAATTTACACTGAATGGTTGATATTTAGATGTATTATGTACATTATACAAATAGCTCTCTTCCGTGATAATATATGCTCCAATAAGCCAATTTGATCAACTGAATTGTCTCAAATTATGTATGAGATAGCAACAAAAGGAGAAATACCTCAATAAAACAAACATGAAAGATTAAGTAAATTGAAAAGCTATGTCATAGTTACATTATAATATCTCCAAGTAATTGAAACTATAATTAAATAGTAAATTTTAAATATATAGGACTTGTGTTAAGCAAGTTAAGTTCCCAATATAAAATTCCACTGAAAATTTTATTTTCTAAAATGTAATGGACAAAAATAACATAAACATTATGAGATAAGCTAACTACTTTCTATGATTTTATGCACTTATAATATATAAGAAAATAATAATATAATTCAAACTCTGAGATTTGAATATAATGCATTTGCGAATAAGTGATAAAATCTTCTTGATGATTTACCTTGAAGAATTTTTGACTTAACACATTTTTATTGAATCTTCTTTGAATTGTTCTTCTCCACTTTTCGATGAGCACCTTATGAATCATTTTGTTTGGTCATACGAATCATAATGAATATGTATATAAGCTAGAATGACATAATTTTTTGAATCTTGAACCAAACTGACATTTTTACCTTGATTTTTTTAATTCATCAATTTTTTTTTATATTCATGAATAGATTAAGGAAATTAATAATTCTAATGATGTGTATTGCTCTACTTATATACAGAGAATGGACAATAAAAAAATGAGATACACAATAATTGAACAGATATACGGTAACCAAGAGGACATGGATTATAATGACTAATAATATATACTTTCCATACTTTAATATACCCCACAAGATGGACCAGCGGACGAGAGTCCAGTCTTGAATCGCAAGCCTTCGAATTGTGGACGAGAGAGTGGTTTGGTGAGAGCATCCGCCATTTTGTACCTGATTTCGAACTAAGTGATAGTCGAGGGAAATATGTCTCATGCGAGAGTGAAATAGCGGATTTACCGCTAAATACGTCTCCTATGTTGTCACTGTAAATCGCTGGGATTTGTGAGATTTGAAGACCAATTTTTTTCATTGTAGATGTGATCCAATATAATTTGGCAGCCGTCGATGCAACTGATCGATATTCCGTTTCAATGGATGCTCGGGCAACGCCGTTTTCCTTTACGAAGACCATGCAGTGGGATGGCTTCCTACGTAAAAAATAGGCACATGTCAAACTATAATCATCTTTATTTCCTGCTCAATTAGCCCTAGTGAAGGCATGTAGTGCAGTTGTATTCTTGGTTGGAAAGAAAATGCCTTGAGACATTGTGCCGGAGAGGTAACGGAGATCGTTTGACTGCTTTCCAAGATTTTTTCATTGGCCGATGCATAAGTTATGAGAGCTTGTTGACAACAAAGGAATGTTGGGTCGTGTGAGGGATAAGTATTGTAAGCTTCCTACCGCCGTACAATATTGAGCCGCATCATCCAGAACTGTGTCGTAGAGTAGCGATAAACATGTGTTGGGACATCTAGGTGTGGAAATGGGCTTGGAATTTTTCATGCATCCTCTACAATAAATCTGCAATGTACATTTTTTGGGATAATTGTAAACCACGAGAAGAACGCATTACTTCAATCCCAAAAAAATACGATAAATGTCACAAATCTTTAATAGAGAAACGATGAGAAAGGGAAGTGATAAAACGGTTATGTGTGTGGTATTCTTTCCGGTGATGATGATATCATCGATATAGACCAACATATAGAGTAGAACTCCTCCATTGTTATTGTAAATGAAAGAGAGGCATCAACAAGTGCGTTTTTGAAGTCCGATTGGATGAGAAATTGTCTGAGCTAGGTTCTTGGGCTTGCTTAAGTCCATAAATTGCTTATGAAGCTTACAGACTCCCTTTGTATTATCTTTATCAACAAAGCCGATGGTTGAGTCATGAAGACTTCTTCTTCGAGAGGTCCATGAAAAAAGCTGTAGTGACATCTTATTGTCTCAATGGCCATTCTCTGGTAGTTGTTGTGCCAAGAACAATCCGAATCATACCTGGTTTGGCAACTGAGATGAAGGTGTCGTGATAATCAATGCCGGGTATTTGAGTAGACTTGTATCGATCTATAGAACCGTCGGGTTTACGTTTGATTGTGAAAATCTATATGTATGGAACAACACTTGTAGCATAATTAACAAAAGTGATATCTCATGTTGTTTCTTTCACTTGAGAGTTGATTCAGTCATGAATATTCTCCAATAATGTGATTGAGAGCCTCAGCAACAGAGACTGGCACAGTTGCTGGAGGGACATAGACCGGACGATAATTTTGGAACCGGTTTCCAGAGTCAAGTGCTTGCCCTTGTTGGACCAATAGGCTGGTCATTAAAGAGGGAGTAGCCGGGGCTGGTTGATGTTGCATAAATGGAGCCGGGGGTTCAGTTTGAGGTTGGTGTCGAGTAAATGTTGTGGGTAAGGGGTCTCTTACAGTTGAAGTTGTGGCATGTGAGTTGGAGCCATTTTCGGATGTTGATGCTTGAGGTATCTTCAAAATTATAGATACGACTAATAGCATAGATAGGTATGTTAGATATGGGTTACGAATCAGAGTCATCTAATTTTTCAACTTTACGATATGGAGTTCTAAATGGGAACACTGATAATGAAAGATCACTTGACGAGATGTGTAAGACTATACGTAGTTCTATCAAGACAACAGTAAGCACTTTGAGTGATCGAGTATCATAGAAAAACACATGGTGTTGATCGATCATCAAGTTTGTGAGACGTCTAAAGTTTGATCCATAGAAAACATAGACCCTGTTCGTTTGGCAGTCGCTAGCGGCCGCGACTAGAGTCTACGACTAGCGTTCGCGATTCGATGTCGCTATTACTTGTTCGTTTCAATATTTTGGACTAGTCGCTGCGATTAGTCGCAGGATTGTTCGTTTTCTTATCGCGCGATTGGTCGTGGCGACATGTGGCATTTTTGTCATTTTACGTTGTTTAATTTTTTGATCGCAGAATTTTTAGTTGCAAC
Source organism: Schrenkiella parvula (assembly GCA_000218505.1). Lineage (NCBI taxonomy): Eukaryota > Viridiplantae > Streptophyta > Magnoliopsida > Brassicales > Brassicaceae > Schrenkiella > Schrenkiella parvula. The sequence goes on from CM001190.1 coordinate 2,225,681, forward strand.
GCTGTTTTTTTTAGCGACTAAAATTTAGGTCGCGGATCGCTCGCGATTGGTCGCTGCGATATGTCACGGCTGCTAGCGATTGCCAAACGAACACGGTTCAATCGCAGACTCTAGTCGCGGCCGCTAGCGAATTCCAAACGAACAGGGCCATAAACAACCAAAAGTACGTAATTTAAGAAACTTCAGGGTATGACCATATAAATTTTGAAAATGCGTTTGGAAATCTAATTTTATGTTAGAATTCTATTTATAAGGTAAACGGTTGTAGCAAATGCACAAGACCAATATATTTTGGGCACTGAGGCATGCGACATGAGAGTAAAACCCATTTCAACAATGTGTCGATGACGACGCTTGACAATATGGTATAGGCCCAAATGTCTCAACGAGAGAATCATATACTTGTTTGGTAGTGTCACACTCAATACCACAAATTAAATCAGTAATGATACTGCACCGATAAGAACATTGAGAGGAGTCGATATTGGCGCCTCCAAGGAGCATATGCTGGGTTCGGGATGGAATCTCCATCAACTTGAATCGTCGGAGAAGGAATACCATCTGATCCGTCAATGTAATGTTGAGTTCATGACCTTCAAGCAGTGCTCGAACTTGTTGATCCTACATGAGGTAATTCCGATTTGTGAGTTTTGTCACACTAGACATGTTCACAGAAAAGAGAGTGCTTTGGGGGTCTTGTGTATTGAACACAGAGGTGCATTCTGCAGTGGAATCCGAGGCCATGATGATCTTTTTGTTTTGTGTTTTTCATGTGTACATAATAAGAGAACAAATACTTAAGAATGGAGGAAAAAACGACTAGTCGGAGAAGAAGATACAATGAAAAGAAAAAGAGAGGACGAGAGAAGAGAAAAAAATAGGTTTAAAACCTATACTACTCTGATACCATATTAGAATATGGAATATTGATAATTTTGTTGATGTGTAGTGTTCTGTTTATATATAGAGAATGGACAATACCAAACATAAACATAAGATACACAATAATTCAGGAGATATAGGATAATTAAGAAGGGACTATAAATGACTAATAATATATATATATATATACATATATATATATTCTATACTCTAATAATCAAAAGGGGAAACCCACTTTTCTTTTAGCTCCAATTTACTAATACAGTCTGTTGAAATATGAAGAAAAAATTGAATTCACAAATTCAGAAGCTTTGATATCTTGTTGGTTTGGTAGGAAACTTCATAGATTTGCGCCTAACATAGAATTTGAAAAAATTGTGTACATGTAGAGTTTATACGATGTTCCAAGAACAACAAAAGCGTGTGCATTTTTTAAAACATATTTAATCTTCTATCTTCTGCATCTTTGCTTTTTTCACCTATATGACCTTATACATTATCAACCAAAGCAGCCAAAATGTGACAGATTCCAAAACTAAATTACATATATAGCAATTTCCTATTTGTACCAAAAACTATAAAAGCGAACAAATTCGAGATGAATTGAAGCAAATTACAGTCGGTTACTGAAAATGATATTAATCTTTTTAATATTTTTTGGTCCAAATAAATTTTTTAATTGTTGAATAAATCAAACATATTTCTTATCTCCTCTAATTTAGTTTGTAACGACAAATTTAAAAAAAAATAGAATTGAATTTTGTAACATACAAATTCAATATTGACTTAAATTGGAGAATCATTCCAATTAAAGAAAGTACTGAATGTGAAAATGTATTTTTATTAGATGAATGAAGGAGAACATAGGACTGTTATATACATTGTACAGAAAGTGAAAAGGAATGATGAGGTTTGGAAGAGAAGTAACAAGCTGTAAAAAGTTTGTTTCTGAATCCTGTGCGAGTGCGAACAGCTTCAAAATAACTTTAACTTAAGCAGAAACTGCTGCTGCCTGTTCTTCGTTCGCCGGTTGGAGAGTGCATATCAGATTACGGTCTCCATAAACGTTGTCCACCCGCCCTGTTTCACACATATTTTGATTTTTTAAGGACTCATAAATAAACCAAATGTTTTTCAATAAACCGAACCAAATTAAAATCGAATCAAAATTTTTTTTGAATGAACGGTAACAATATTTGTATGCCGAACCAAAACCAAATACATGGTATATGTCATATACCAATATTAACAAAATAATCCATATTTATAAAAATTAATAAAATATTCTAAAACGAAATTGTAAAATTTAATGGCAAAAAAATTAAATTCTACCCAAGATGTCCTAACTTAATACTAATACAAATGAGTTGGTTCTCTTGTACCTTGGGTTTAAACCCGATTTGGTACATAAAGTTTTTCATTAAATCGAAATTTCTAAAGACTGATTTCGGAAACTAAAAAAATTATAGGCCGAAGATCCAAAATTCTTACGGTTTAAAAAAAATAATGATAAATAAATTCCAAAACCGTAAACCTGAAAACTGTGTATTTCTTTAGTTTTGAAATATAATTTTTTAAATATATACCTTTTTAGCCTAATTGTTCTAACTCTTAATCGAAGTAAATATAAAAATATATTTGATATACAAATACATATAATACTGATTGAAAATAGTTGTTTGTTTGTATTTTATTAATAGTTTTTAATTATGCAAACCAAACTGAAACTATTTAAACCGAAACCAGAAAGAATTGAAAAAATAATTTTGGTTATAGTTCAGTGGTAAAAATTTACCAGAACCGAGCAAAACCAAGAACCGAACTAAACGCAATGGTACGGCTAGTTTTCAAGTTTTAAAATACTGTACCTGTAGTGGGCCAGAACTTGGAGGAGCGGAGCCATGGAGCAGGGAAGGCTGCGTATTCACGGGAATACGGCTTCTTCCATGCGTCTGCCATCAGCAACGAAGGAGGATGTGGAGCTCCCTGTGTGTGTTTATTCGTAAAGCCATTAGAATCAGACAATAGAAGCAAGCCAGAACTGAAATTGCAGTCTGAAATTTGTCTTTACCTTGAGAACGTTGTTGTGCTGATCAGCGTTTCCTTTCTCAATCTGTGAAATTTCTTCCCTGATCGAGATGAGAGCATCGCAGAACCTATCTAACTCAGCCTGCAGTATCACAAATATGTAAATTACGAAGCCATGTTTTAGAGACTTAATACTGAGTGATTGAGAGATGTGATTTATTAGTACCTTGCTTTCACTTTCGGTTGGCTCAATCATAAGCGTTCCAGGGACAGGCCAAGACATTGTCGGTCCATGGAAACCATAATCCATCAGTCGTTTCGCCACATCCTCTGGTTCTATTCCAGCAGTGTTCTGAAGACATTGAACGAGAATTCATCATTTACAACCAAAGAAGAGAGCCTTTACTCCGAAGACGAATAAGGAAACAAACCTTGAATCCTCTCAAGTCAATGATAAATTCGTGGGCGACTGTTCCATTGACACCACGGAAAAGAACTGGATAGTGGCTCTGAAAAACAAGAAAGCATATGTGAGGTTGCAAAAGAGAAGATAAGTTTACTCTCTTCAAAGAGTTGCAAGGACAAGAGAAGGTACCTCCAATCGCTTTGCCATATAGTTAGCGTTCAAAATTGCAATCTTTGAAGCGTCGGTGAGCCCCCCAGATCCCATCATCGCAATGTAAGTATATGAGATTGGCAAGATAAGCGCAGACCCCCACGGTGCTGCAGAAATGGTTCCCAACGGTGATGTCTTCTCAGGTTCAGGGATACCACCGGTAGGTATCTGTAAAAGCAAATAGAGTGAAAAAGAGGAAAGCCGATAACACAACCAACAGCAGAAGAGAATGAACACTAACCACAGGGTGAGAAGGTAGGAATGGAGCCAAATGTTGCTTCACACCGATAGGGCCCATACCTGGACCACCACCTCCGTGAGGGATACAGAAGGTCTTGTGAAGATTGAGATGGCAAACATCCGCTCCAATGAAACCAGGACTTGTCAAACCCACCTGGAAGTCCAAATGAGATTCTCAAATTTGATAACTTGTGGATTTTTCAGTCAACATAAAATCTGTATTAGCAGAGAAACCAAACCTGTGCATTCATATTAGCACCATCCATATAAACTTGGCCTCCATTTTCATGAATTATATTGCAAATCTCGTCGATACCCTCTTCATAGACTCCATGGGTTGAAGGATAGGTAACCTGATATTCAAACAGAATTTGTGGAATCAGAAAGTGGATTGACCCAAAAGTAACAAGGGTTATATATATAGTGATGAAAGATGCAAATACATACCATAAGGGCAGCCAAGTTGTCCTTATTGGCTTCGGCGGCTTTCCTCAACTCTTCAATGTTAATGTTTCCCTTGGCATCAGTTCCAACAGCAACAATTTTCATTCCGCACATGGCAGCACTAGCAGGGTTTGTTCCGTGTGCAGAGACAGGAATGATGCACACATTTCGGTGATGATCCCCTCTTGACTGCATCATTCATTCACCCATTCACCAAATTTGTTGGAGAGTAAATTCATATTCGAAAAAAGGAAACTAGAGTCAGGTTTACCATATGATATGCACGGATAACCATAAGTCCGGCATACTCGCCAGCAGCACCGGCATTAGGTTGCAATGAGAAAGAGTCGAACCCCGTGATAGTACACAAGAGCTCACCCAAATTTGCAAACATTTCCTAGAAGTTATCAAACAAAACAAAAAATCAATTCATGGCTTATAGAGATGGATAAATCAAATATGTGGCCTCACCTGATAACCTTGTGCTTGTTCAAGGGGGGCAAAAGGGTGAATGTTGGTGAAACTTGGCCATGTGACTGGCATCATTTCAGTCGTGGCGTTCAATTTCATTGTACAAGATCCAAGTGGAATCATGCTGTGGCATAATGATAGATCTTTAGATTGTAACTTGTGGATGTACCTAAGCAACTCATGCTCCGTGTGGTACCTAAACATATGTAAGAAAAGAAGGAAAGTAAATGTGAAGTACTTAATATGTAAAAAGGCAATAAAAGATCTAAGATTCGGAGAAGCAAATATACATGTTGAAGATTGGGTGGGTGAGATAAGGGCTCTCTCTTGTTAGGCTAGAAGGAATAGAATTGTTAACCTCCGGTGCAAGAGACTCAGCCGTGAATTGAACCTTTTGCATTGGAATGGTAGAAAATAACATATCAAGCAAATATGGAAAAGAGTGAGCAAGTTAAACATAAACACACGGAGAGAAAAAATGGGATACTAGTTACTCACGGGCTTGCCGGAAGCAAAGACTTCGAAAAGCGTATCGACATCATCCAAGGTGGTTGTTTCATCAAAAGCAGCAGTAATCTTCAAAAAAACAAGGGAAAAAGCCCACTCAATGTTACTAATTATATACAAAGGTATTCAAAACGAAACATATAAAGACGAAACTCACAGTGTTGGAGTCAACAAGACGCAGATTGATCTCTTTTTTGGATGCTGCATCAACAATCGCATGTGCATCTGAACACTTAATTTTGACAGTGTCAAAGAAGGGAAGATCTTGCACTTCTGCAGTTCCAAGTTTCTTCAATCCCAAGGCAAATACGCCTGCAAGACCGTGAACCCGTTGGGCCATAGATTTTAAACCTTCTGGTCCATGGTAAACAGCATACATGGCAGTCATGTTTGCAAGCAAAGCCTACAAGAAGAAGGTAATAAAAAAACGGTGAATATGTATTTCTCATCAACAGTAAGATTTCAAGCCATGAGCTCAAATTTCACCTGAGCGGTACAAATGTTGCTGGTAGCTTTATCCCTGCGAATATGCTGTTCCCTAGTTTGCATAGCCATACGCAAAGCGTGCTTTCCTGAAGAATCAACACTAACACCAATGATTCTCCCAGGCATCATCCTCTTATACTCTTGTGAAGTAGCCAAAAAGGCAGCGTGTGGACCACCATAACCCATTGGTACACCGAACCTTTGCGCCGAGCCAACGACAATATCAACTCCGAATTCCCCAGGAGGTTTCAACATTGTCAAAGCCAACAAATCCGTAGCCATCACAACTTTAACACCATTGGCATGAGCATTCTTCACAAACTCACCATAGTCCAACACTTCACCTTCAGTACCAGGATACTGAACAAGCACACCACAAACATCCCCTGAGCTATAATCAACATCTTTAAGATCAGCCGTCACGATTTTCAAATCAAACCCATCAGCTCTAGTCTTGCATACATCAATCGTTTGAGGATGACAATTACTTGCAATCACAAACGTCTTCTTCTTCCCCTTCTGTATGTTGTTACACATAGCCATTGCTTCCGCGGCTGCTGTACCTTCATCGAGCAAAGAAGCGTTCGACATAGGTAGACCAGTGAGATCAGTGATTACCGTTTGGAAATTGAGAAGAGACTCGAGTCTTCCTTGTGAGATCTCAGCTTGATAAGGAGTGTATTGAGTGTACCAAGCAGGATTCTCCATTATATTACGTAGAATCACAGGAGGAACATGAGTGTTATAGTATCCCATACCGATAAACGATTTGAACACCTTGTTCTTCGTTGCTAAATCGCTCATGTGTGCAATCATCTGACTCTCAGTTAAACCTTCGTCAAATTTCGAGAAATTCATCGAATCTAACCGAATCGATTTCGGAACGGTGGAATCAATTAGCTCGTTGAGGTTATCGAACCCGCAGTAATTCGCCATCTGAGTTTGTTCAGCCGGCGTGGCGGAGTTGTGACGACGCGGGAATGTGTCGCTTGGCTTCAACGCATCGACGGAGATCGATCTCGTCTGCTGAAACCGCTCCGTCGCGAAACCACCGCTGGTAAAAGATGCTGATTCACGACGGTGGAGAATAGTTGATATGGAGGAGACATACCTTGACGGAACAATATGAGAGGAGGAGGAGGTGGTAGTACGGTGTCGTTTCGTCTCGTTGACGAGACGTCTCACGATTCCTCTGTAAGCAAGTCTCCTTGCACGCTCCATAACTAACAAAATGTGAAACTCAGAGAAGGAATCTAAAGGAGAAGACACACTTCTACAAAGCCATTGCTTCTTGATAATATATATCTGAGGTTCGAGGTGGTAGTCAAATAAAAATGTTTTTTATTTTTAAGAATAGAAATAAAAACGTTTTAAATTTAAATAATTACTAGAAAAAGCAAAAATTATGGTAATTTTGTGGCTCTGATATCTGAAAGGGGTTTGGTGGTAACCACTAGATGAGCACACTATATGGAAAAAAACAAAATCATTTAGATAGATTCCACGTATCTTGCATCGAAGCAATATCTTCTAAAAAAAAATATTATCTACTTTTTTTTTTACTTTTTTTTTTGCGGCTGGAGGCATTTGAATGCATTATATTTTAACATCACAAACTTATCAATGTTGATATTGAGTATTAAGATTTTGAATTGTTACACCGATACATTTATTGCAATTATCGTAATTATCTAGTTTATGCAGTCGTTATGGTTATTGAGATTATTATCATTACTATAATTTTTCTGTATAATCGCAGAAAAATCACAGTTGTTTCGTAATTTTTTCAAAATACTTATTTTTTATAAGTAGTGATATTTTTATTTAAATGATTTATAATGTTTTGTTATCTTTGATACAAAAATAAGTATTATAACCAAGTGGTGCATTCTGTCACCTATTGTCTAATAAATCTAGATTTTAAAATAATTTATGTCGAACATAAAATTATCTAATCATTTCTATTTTAACAATTGAAATTGTGTCACATTTTAGATCTATCAAAAAAATTAATGAATAGACTATTGTACAGCTACATTTATCCTGAAGAGATAAATTGATATAAAAAATTTCGATCACCAATTGTTAATACCAGAAAAGAAATTATTTCTTTAAAAATATTTTTTAATTTTAAATTTAAAACAATAAAGAAAAAAACAGTTTTTCAATGAAAATCAAAGCGAATTTGAATTTTTTTTTATGAATTTCCTTCAATAGTATTTTAGTAAAGCATATTTTACTAATTCTCTCAAGTAAATTAAACTCTTTTAGTCCTTAAGATTTTTTAGATAATTTATAAACAAGTGAACATAACTCTTGCAGCTTTATTCAAAGTGCTTCAACCTCAAAGAGAAAATGAATGGAAGAGAAATAAAATGGAAGAGATTGGGAATGGGTGGACGAAATGTTTTTTCACCTTTTTCTTCAAAAACTATAAAGATAAAAAGAAAAATAAAAAATATATTATAAACACCTTTATAATTATTTTGTTTCACATAGTAAAATAAAAAATAGGTGGCAGCATGTGTTTCACAAAGAACTTATCTTATAAATGTAAGGTTCTTTTTCTTGTTCATCATTTGACAAGGGAACCATCATCATCCTCCAAATATTGCAACTTTTTAAGCCTTTTAAAAAAATATATATATATTACAAAAAAAAATTATGAAAATTAAAAGATCCACTACTTTGGGAATTATTAAATTCATGTTTTTGTTAGTGCGATTTGGTCGGTGGGACCCTAGAAAAGGATTTGCCAGCAACCTAGTAACATCATTATTCTGGCTTTACTACTTGAAGAAACATTAGGATACATATACTAACATGTATCAAATATTTAGCAGGTTGATCGTTATTCTGATGATGCAGGAATTGGTCAAAGTGCTAAACCAAGCCCAAAATTTCAAACGTAGCCGTTTTGACCTGACCAATTTTCTTTTCTCATTTTCTTTTTTTACTTGCCAAGTATAAATCAATTTACTTATTGTCCTAATAATTTTTTTATTTTTCTATTTTTGGTCTAAAAAAATTTTAATTAAATATAAATAATTCAAAATAAATATTTTTTAATTTTTTAAAATTATAAAAAATAGAAAAATGGCAAAAATTATCAATATGAATATAATGAAATTTTGTTTTTGAAAAAAACTTGTGTTAATTTTTTTTCTTTTTTGTTTTACGATCTCCAAAACTCACATTCTACTTTTACGAATGAGTAAAATATGTGTTATAGTGGTTGAATTATGGATATTCATAGTCACATATCGGTCAACCGTTGAGTTATGAATATTTATACTCACATGTGGGTTTAATAGTTGTATCTCTTATCTTAATCCATGGAAATAACTATGGATTCAGTTAAACCATACATGAATACCGTGATTAAGCAAAGAGACTAACTAAACATATTACCATGTGGTTGTTATATGCATACCATGTCCCTGTATATGTTACGCAACATTGTTGGATTTGTCGGTGTCAAGTCATATCCGTTGAAGTACCTTACAATTAGCCACTTAACACGACCCAAACGTGTTCTTTTGATTCAGCTTCTCTTTGTTCTATTAGTGCATCTGCCAAAAAGCTATCAGACTCGATGATCACTAGATGTTCTTGGGGATACAAGATCCTGTGTCTGAGGAGAACTTTGATGGTCACTACAATCATTGAAATGAATTGATGGAGAATCTCTTACGAGCCAAGGGATTATGGAGCCTCGTGGAGGAAGGTTACACTGAAGCAGCAGAGGGATTCGAGGTTAGCCAAAAAAATTTGACAATCTCAAGATGAAGGATCATCAGGTGAAACAGTATCTGTTCCAAGCAATTGACCGGGTGGTGTTCAAGAAGATCTTGGATCGGAAAAAAACGCAAAATCATATGGTATTCAATGAAGGGAAACTTTGGAGGCAATGAAAGAGTGAAGAGATCTTTTCTCCAAACCTTAAGAAGAGACTTTGACGTTCTTACAATGAAAAGAGATGAGAACATTGACGAGAAGATGGTGAAGATATGTCAGATTCAAAGATTGTTGAGAAGATTCTTCGAACCTTAATCGAGAAATTCACATATGAGGTAGTGTCCTTTGAAGAATCTAAAGACACATGAAAGATGATCATTAATGAATTGCAGATCTCCCTGTCTATACACGGCTAAGTTTCAAGGGAAACAAATATGAAAAGGAGGATCAAGCAATCAATGTTAGAGGCAAGGGCAAAGGAATCTATAGAGGACGAGGCAGAGGAAGGGGACACTCAATAAGGCATTGATTGAGTGCTCAAATGGAAACAATAAGGTAATCTGGGACATTTTGCATATGAATGCTCAAATGGAAACAATGGAGCTTACCACGCGGAGATGGAAGAGAAAGAGGTGATGCTTGGTTTGTGGACTCTAGGTGTTCAAATCATATGTGCGGAGATCGAGGCATGTTCTACTGCCTAGACACTCAGTTTATTCACAATGACAAACTTGAAAACAATCACAAACTGATGGTTGGTGGTAAAGGAGTTGTCAGAATCATGCTTAAGAGGGAATCAGCTATGTGATGAATGATGTTACTACGTCCCTGAGTTGAAAAATAATTTGCTAAGTGTTGGTCAACTTCAAGAAAAGGGGTTGGATGTGGAGGAAACCAAAAGACATGCAGCATATTCCATCCTACAAAAGGCAAGTTACCAGAGTCCTGCTTGGTGAACCAAGTAATGGGAAGGGAACAGAAGAAAGATTCCTACAAGTTGATGTCTCTGACAAATCAGAATTGTGGCATCATCTCTATGAAAATCTAAATTACAAAGGCCTACTCATCTTACGTAACAAGGTGATGATCACTAGTCTACCAAAAATTGGTCAAGTTAAGGTGATCTGTGAAGCTTGCATCAAAGGAAAACAACATCGTCTGCCCTTTCCAAAACAGACCAAGTGGAGATCAGATGAGAAACTGCAGCTCATCCATAAGGACTTGTGTGGTCCAATCAATCCTCCATCCAACATCCATGAAGTTTCATTGATGAATTTTGTCGCAAAACAAGGATATAATTCGTGTTAGAGAAGTCATAATCTTTCCATCAGTTCAAGCAGTTCAAGATATTTTTGGAAGAGCAAACTAAATTGTTCATCAAGTGCTTAAGAACATATAGAGAGGGGAGTATAACTCCAGGGAGTTCAAGGAATATTGTAGAGAGCATGTGATCAAGCGACAGTTAACTACCTCCTAAACTCCGCAGCAGAACGGTGTTGCTGAATGCAAGAACAGTACAATCATGAACAGGATATGGATCTTGAGGGGAGGATGATGATAGGATAGCAGCAAAGAGAACAGTGGAATTGCAGAGCAGCATAGAATTGCAGAGAAGGCAAGAAGAAGTGTTGGCGCCAAGAAGATCGATTCATTCAAAATTTCCAAACAAAATACACTTGGGGTAATAAAAAGGCACGTGTTCTAATTGTTTAATTGTTCAAATAAGAGGATCGAGTCTTTATAAGGACATGTTCCCACTTTCAACAATTCTAGTTTTGTAAGGAGCCCATAACTCCACTTTCTTATCACTCTCGTATTTTAAGGAGTTGATAACTCCATCCTTCATGTTTTTCTATTTATATCAATGAAAAAAAACCAGAAAAGAGGTAGGTTTTCTACCCAACATACTTGTGATTTGTTCTTGTGTTACGATTTTCTTTGGCTTTGAAGAGGGACCATAACAGATGACTATGAATGTACTGAAATGGAAACAAAGAAGAAGTAAAAACAGATGAAGCATAGGAAAATCAGAATGAGGATGAGAACCAACTTATGCCAAATGACCCTCAAACAGAAGCATCTACATCAACAGTAGACAAAACAAGAAAACCACCAGCATGGACTGCTGATTGTACTTATGGGAAAGATTTATCAGACGCAGAAGAAGAGGTAAACATGGTGAGAGTAGAGGGTCTTGAATTTGAGTTGATGGGATTCTTGGTGATCACACATCCAACTACTTTTCAAAAGGCATCAAAGCATTTGAATTGGAAGCAGGCAATGGATGCAGAAATGAGTTTGATAGAGAAAAATCAAACATGGTTTCTAGTGGTAGTTCCAGATAGATCTAAAGCGATTGGTGTGAAATGGATATACAAAACAAAATTCAATGAGCTGGGCGAGATTGACAAATTCAAAGACAGACTAGTGGGAAAGGCTATGCTCTAGAGTATGGAATGTATTATACGAAAGTATGGAGACGTAGATGATATATAGCAGAAGCACTTATGGGTATGTATTTTTAACGAGTGGGGGAGCTTTCACATGGTCCTCACGGACTGTAAATCTTATAAAATGCATTGAAATCTATTGAATAATATAGATCATTCAGTGCACTTGTATTCTGTGAACTTACAATTTTCTATGTATAAGAGCCAGATGTTTGGGTCGTGACAACTCTGTAAACAAACAATTTATGAAAATCGATCAGAATTGGAGGTGCAGAAATATTATTGTGCATTTGTGATTCATTATATCCGTGAACTGTTATTGTAATCTTCCGAAAAAACTTGAAGATTTAATATGAATTTGTCAATTTTTTGGCAGATCAGATAATCTTATTATTCTATGTCTCTATCATCATTTGGTTAATCTGAGCTCGAATTTAAGTAGATCTTTTTGTATTTTTTTTACTGTTTATTTTGTGATTTCAGCACTCTCTATAGAGCTGTTCTCCCTAAGTTAAGGATGCTTTTTGATACTTCCAGTAACGAGAACTTCCTCAACAAGGACGTTGATGATGGCTGGGAACTTGTGGAAAACCTTGTTCAGTCATATGGGAATTATAATGAGGATCATGACCGACATGTAAGGAGAAGTGCTGATTCTGAAGATAGGCATAAAAAGGAAATCAAGGCTTTGAATGAAAAACTAGATAGGCTCATTTTCGCTCAGTATAAGCAGGTCCATTTTGTCAGTGAGGATGAGCAGTGTCAGATTCAGGATGGGGAGATTGATCAGCTGGAGGAGATAAGTTACATTCAGAACCAGTTAGGCTACAACAAGGGTTTCATCAACTACAAGGACAACCCAAACTTGTCCTACAGAATCACTAACGTGGCCAACCTACAAGATCATGTCTACCCTCAGCTGCAACAACAAACCCAAAACAAGCCTTTTGTTCCGTACAATCCTAATCAAGGATTTGTTTATAAGCAGCAATTTCAAGGTGGTTATCAGCAGAAACCATTGATGGGAGCACCACCAGGATTTGTACCTCGGCAAACCTAGGTCCCCACAGCCCTAGAGCTAGAAATGAAGAGTATGATACAACAGATTATCCAAGATCAAGCAACTGGCACAATGAAGCTATCAAAGCGGCTTGTAGAGATGAACAACAAGATGAACTGCTCATATACCGACATCAACACCAAACTATAGGCATTGAACTCGAAGGTGCAATACATTGAGAACAAGGGAGCTTCTACATCATCTGCAAAGCCTACATGAAAACTACCAGAGAAAGCTATTCAAAACCCAAAGGAGTATGCCCATGCTATCACATTGAGGAATGGCAGAGAACTTCCTAACAGAGCAAGCAGCCCTATAGTCATTAAGGACAGTGAAACTCATGATAATTAGTAGATTTCGCGCGAAGTCTGTGATTTAAAATATTTTACCAGTCAATGTTCGACATTGTTCGTCAACTCCAAAACTAACCTTAGCAGACTTCTCCTAAAAGTATGCTAATTCTGACAATTGCAAAACTGACTTCCCTTTTTCGCAGACTTCAGAAGCAGATTTCTGGTGCAAAGTCATTGGCTTGGTCAAATGCAAAACTAACATGATTCCTCAGCAGACTTCGTGTTGAAGTCTGCCACATATTTTTTTGTTTTCAAAGTAAATAAAGCAGACTTCACCTGAAGTTTACTCTAAGAAGGTCAATTGCAAAACTAACCTATGTGTTGACTAGCAGAGTGCAGAAGAAGTCTGCTGCAGTCGAATTCGAAGAACAATCTGAAAATGAGCATGAATCATGTGAAAAATACCTCAATTCGGTTAGTGATTTCTTCAAGTGCCCAAAGCTTCGAGTTTAACCGATCTCTATAACTCATATGCCGAGTTTGTTGTGAATGTGACAAGATTCTTCAAATTTGAAGTTTTAAGAAGGAAATTTCTTGAGTTTTAGGATGAAATGGATAGGAAATGGAGGAAGATGAGTTTGATAAGCCAAAAAGTGAGCTCAAATGTTGTTGGTAAGGCATTTAGAGCTTCATTTTGCTTGTTAACGGTGGTTGAGAAAATTGAATTCGATGGAATTTTCGAAAATAAGTGATGAAGATGTGAACTGTTTTGTCCATTGCATTTTTGAAAAAAAAATTAAAACACAATGGCAAAGTTATGAATATTGAAAGGTGAGAATGGTGAAATTGAGAAAATATGGTAAATATTGATGGGAGAGAAATTGGTGGTTAGATTTAAATTTGACCATAAATTGTGGTATATTTTTGTAAGTCATCCTTGAATTATTAGATCGAAGAGAAAAAAGACGATGTGGAGTATAAAAAGAAAAGAAAAAGAAGATGTTGAATTTTAAGTTTTTAATACCATTGTAGATAGTCTTATATAAATATATCAGTATCATAGCAGTTAAAAATATAGATTCATATTAAAATGTATTTTTCTTGTGTTAAAAAAAAAAGAAAAGAAAGCTCGTTTAGGAAGGAGCCAATCTAGAACATAACTACCAATATGAGAGAAAATCAAACCCAATAAAAAAAAGCTTTTATATGTTATAGGAATGGATACACAATAGTACTCCACGAGAAAGTTTTTGTTTTTGTTAGTGTTATTATAAATCTTTTTTAATCTTTTGTACATGTCATTGAAAATGGATAATTGTAATTTATGTTTACTATTTTTCATATAATTGAAAATGTTAACTAATATATTATATTTTAAAAATTATTAAAAAAATTCCTGTTAAACAGTTTTATCGAATTACATTATCAGTCATTATAATGCTATCAGACTGCTTTTTTGAGCCATCATCTTTAGCCGCTTTATTTCTAACCGTATTTTCTACAATTGCTCAAAAAAAAATCTAACTGTTATGTTTAAACATGGTCGCCGATGTAGCTCATAATTTTGACAAAGTGTTAATTTTCTCAATAACTATATTGAAATAACTATTAAAACTTACAACCATCATAAATTTTAAATAAAAGAACTAACCAAATAAGAAAAAATATGGACAAAAATAACCCTCACGTAAAAAGAATTAACAGGAAGGAGAGATGATTTATGCTATATCATTATTTTGGTCTTCTTTCTATGTTGTTGTTTTCTTCTGTGTAAAATAAATTTCATACTTATATTTTATCTTGTTTATTATTGTAGTCTCGTACAATCAATTAATTAAATTTTTGTATTTCTATTAAAAACAGAGTTTTCATTGGAAAATGTTGTTCATCATCATTTGTGAATATAATTAGGGTATGGAGTTAAATTTTAAACATATGCGATTAACAGCTACATAGAATAGTGAAAAATTGCATAATAATAAAACAAAGACAAAAGAAGTACATAGTATAGTTAAGAATATATAAAAGAACAAAAGTTCAAATATAGTATAATATAACACTGCAAATAAACTAAACTGAAATACTTTTTCAAGTTTCACCCACCAAAATAGTTACAAGTGAAATAGAATACTCTTTTAAATAGAACAATTCATTTTTTTCATTCCAACATGGCAAATGCAGCGGTCAACACAGTTTATGTGACATAAAGGGGTAAATGTCATCTTGCATGAAATTTGAAGAGGAACATCAACGATCGAACATCATATAGACCTGCAATTAAAATAATGATGCCAGAATTTTCAATTAGACTATACTATGTTTTAAACATATAGAATGTAATACTGAATTTCAGAAAAATATAAAACTACATCATATAAATTAGCAAAATAGTGGGAATAATTATTTATTTTCTTTCTACATAATTATTTATTTTCTTTCTACCAGTCGTTTCAAATTCATTCTCAAACATATATTCCAGCTATCCAAACTCTTTTATCCTATATATATGAGACATACCATAAAATTGAATAAAACCAACATCGTATACCACTTTAGTAATTATACATAGTAGAGACAAATATGAAATAAATTACTCAAACAACATACAAATTTCACATTTTTCACATCGATATTTATATATAAGTGGTATGTGTTAAAAGGGGTAAAATTATATATTATATATTATATATTATATAAAAATAACATAGTTTCTTAGTTATGTAATGAATTATAGTTTTTTATGGTTATATTTTCAATTTTTTTTGTTAAATGAAAATGAGGTTTTCTAGTTTTTGTTCCTCCTTAAATATTATTGATCACAGGTTTTATTAATAAATTAGATGGCTCAGTAATTGAGAAACCATCACGATTCATTGCACCTTGCTCCATCTTCTTCAATCAGTTTCTAGAACTAGAAGAAACGTCTCTCTTCTGAAAAAATCTCCTCTTTTATTACTAACACCCAAAACCGTAGTTGTTTCTTCTTCTTGTTCCGGCGATTTTGTTTCTCTTCATCGGATCCACTATCCTTCGGCGTAGGCGTCGGCGTCTTTGACAGGTAAAATTGAAGGACACTCTACTTTCGTTTCCTTGTTCTTCTGTAGTATAGCTTTGATTTACTTTCCATAATTTTGTAAATTTTTGGTTTAGATCTTGTGTTTCTAGGTAGATGATTAGATGGGTTTTGTTAAGTTTCCAAAGATTTTGTGAAATTTACAGAGAAAATCACAATGCTGTTCATCCTGAGTGAAAAATCTGGATTAAAAACGGATACTTGGTAACCGAATTGGGAGGTTTAAGATTTAGATTACTTCATGCAATTTTCTTAAGAGTTCATTTAAAGGCTACATCGGAATGATTCTGAGGTTTAACTGATGTTATGGGTTTTCAAAGAGCCTATCAAAAGAGTTAAACTTTTGCCTCTTTCTTTTGGCTGATGATGAGACTGTTCTTGTGTAATAGGTGGTGTGGTTGATTCGTTTGTGGAATCTGCAAACTATCTAAATGTCCCGTGGAAGAGTTCCTTTGATGGATCTTAAACGAACTTATGATGTTGAAGAAGCGGGTTCTACACCAAACACAATCCAAGATGATGATTTATGGCCGCTATGTGAGATTGATCCCAAAAAGTTGAAATTCCCTTGTTGTATAGTCTGGACTCCTCTCCCTGTTGTCTCTTGGTTGGCTCCATTCATTGGCCATGTTGGAATTTGCAGAGAAGATGGAGTCATTTTGGATTTCTCTGGTTCTAACTTCATCAATGTTGATGATTTTGCGTTTGGTCCTCCTGCTCGGTATCTCCAACTCGATAGAACACAGGTATCTTGCTTCTCTATTCTATAAAATCTGGCTAAACATGGATGGTTCATGAAACTTTGATTACAGAACAGAACAACTAGCTTCTTTGCCTTTATGTTTTTGTGTCAATTCTGGATCAATGATAAGACCTTTTGAATCATCGGTAGGACCTTTGTTATCTTCATCGATGTTCACTGGAACAAATGTGTATGTTTTGTTGCAGTGTTGCTTGCCACCAAACTTGGGTGGGCACACTTGCAAATATGGGTTCAAACACACAGAGTTTGGAACCGCGGTTACATGGGATGATGCGCTAAGCACGAGTGCACGTAGCTGTGAACATAGAACCTACAACCTCTTTACCTGTAACTGCCATTCGTTTGTTGCAAACTGTCTTAACCGTCTATGCTATGGCGGCTCGATGGAGTGGAAAATGGTGAATGTTGCTGCTCTGATTTTGATGAAAGGCAAATGGGTCAGCGCGTCATCAGTCATCCGGTCATTTCTGCCGTGTGCTTTGGTCACATGTCTCGGGGTATCACTCGTCGGGTGGCCGTTCCTGATCGGTCTACTCTCGTTCTCGCTACTACTCGTCGCGTGGTTCATAATTGCTACTTACTGTTTTAAGAATATAGTTTGTTGAAGCAGTAGAAAGAAATATTTGTTATACATCCACATTTTGTTAATCCTAAGAATTATTCTCTTTTTCGTTTCGACATCATCTAGCTTTCAACTCCATTAAACCAACAATGTTTTTCTTCTCCCTAGATTGTTGGGCTGGAGAAGATAAAACGAGTGGTTAGGTACTGGCGACATAATGGACTGTTACAACGAGAAAAAAACTGTTGTATTACAAATTGTTAAAAAGGTTTATTATTAAAAATAAAAAATAAAAATACTCCGATGGTGGGAATCGAACCCGGCTCTCTCTCTTCTCTCATCTTCATCTTTCATTTCTTTTTAATATTTAGATACAGTTAATTCGGAGTTTTTTTTGCTGTTCATCAGAAGTTTGTTTCCGTTTATTGGAGGGTTATGTTCTGGCTTTGTCCGTAATTACTGTTTTTATCAGGTTTTTTAGTCTCTCTTCTGACACATGGTCTCAAATACCATTCTCTCTCCAATTATAATTTAACAAAGACATGAGTAAATATAATATTTTTATTAATTTTTTTTAATTCAAAAACTAAACTTTTACCCTTTTACCAAACTAAAAATATATAATTACTATCTTTACCCGGGTTTTATCCACCCACCCAATTTAACTGGGTGAGACCCGATTTTTAAAATCAAAATCGATTTGGGAAAACGCCTCGCCTGCTCATCTCTTTCCTAAAAATCGAAAAAAAATTCTAACTCTCAACTTTCTCTTCTTCTCTGTTGAGGTTTTACTTCGAAAACCTAGTAAGATTAATTTTGATTCCACAAAACTTAATCAACTAAAGAGCTTAAGAAGAAATCAGAGAACGCAAAACAAAGGAACACAAGCACAAGATTTTGGTCACCCTGTGTTCACCGAAGCTACTCACAGGGGAGGGAAGAGCCAGTCCCTCGGCGGAACCACTATATCAGAGAGGTAACACAAGATCGCACCACACACTGGCTAAAACGATCTGATCGTTTACAAGTGTTACAGAGAAAAAATCCTTAAACAGAGGAGCTAAAGAAGAGGTGATTTTTACTCTGATTCCTCACAATCTCTCCTATCTCATCAACCGATGATATCGCCTCCCTCGTTCTATCTTTTTCCTCTCTATCTCTCGATAAATCGAATCTTTCTTGATTCTTCACTTGACCACTCTCTCTCCTTTCTGTTTCTTATTTTCTCGAGAACGACCCAACCTTTCTAGAAAATGACAGAGGTTGTTACAACCTTCGAAACGCTGCGTAGAGATAAATGGAAGAGCTTGGGCCAGGGACAGATTGAGTTCTCTTAAGAGATGATTGTGGGCTTGAAGCCCAAACCTGAGTATGTTTGAATTTACAATCTCCACCTTTCAAACGTCACTCCTTTTCCCGCAAAAACCTGATTCTTTTAACTCTTCTAACCGAAGAAAACATCTCTGCTAAACTCGACCTACACCACACTAATTCAGATATCTCCATGAGCCTGCAATCTCAGAGATTGAAGATTTCTGCAAAGCTTCTGCCGTGAGGGCTCTGATCTAAAAGATCCCAACTTGAGCCACAGATACTGATTCATTGATTGCAATCAACTGAGACAGAGAAAAACCTAGTAATAATACGAAAATCAGAGCGAGAAAACCAGAGAATACCGAGGGAGACCAACTGACAACTGAGATCTCAACACTTTGTAAGACCTGAAAAAAACCAAGATCTCCCCAAATCAGAAAAGAACCTGAGAGCCATAGTCTCATTACTTCAGAAAACCCGAGAACCATAGTCTCATTAATTCTGAACAGAAAACCCAAGAACCATATTCTCATTAACTCTGAACAGAAAACCTGAGAACCATATTCTGCAATCAATTCAGAAAACCCCACTGTAGAGAAGAAACACCCTGATTAGTAAGAAGAGCTCCACCTTGAACTCAACACCTTGACAGAGCAGTGCCTCTGTCTGCTCATTGAGTAACACCCCCTTGCTTTAGAAAGCATATCATGATCTTAAGCAGCCAGTGGGAAGAATGCTTAATCCTTGTGTTACTCAGAGCCAAGCCGAAACCTCATTGAACATTTGATAGATCACAGCAGAGTTGAAACTTTGGCCCGGGCAAGGCTTTTGTTAGAAAATCTGCTAGGTTTCTGCTCGTGTGAATCTTGAACAGCTTAACCATTCCTTTTGCAACGATGTCTCGTATGAAGTGATACATTGTAGCCACGTGCTTTGTTCTCTCATGAAATACAGAGTTCTTTGCTAGAGCTAATGCACTTTGGGAGTCGCAGTGAATCTTCACACTTCTTATTCAAAACCTGACTCTCCTCTTACCTAAACCCGACTCTCCTCTTTCCTCTCACCCGACTCTCCTCTCCACAACCGTGTAAGTAGAGCTCATGTTGGTCATTAATGTCTTTGAGCTCGTTCGAAATTGAGGTGATATTCTGAAACTTAAGTTTCGTTGTTGTTGCAGAAACGAGAGAGAGAATGCAACCCAAAACTCGATGGAGTCGGACTAAAAAAGCAAAGAGCTCGGATGCAAATGCTTCTTCTTCACGTAGGAGTAGAGAAGTAGAAGAAACTCGAACAACAGAAGAGGTCAGAACATAACTGCTTCGGATGGTTGATGAGGACGGAGGAATTAACGATTGCAGCAGTAGCAGCCAAACCGTAAGTGACGACATCAACCCAACGGTAAGTAGTTGAACTTGAAGGAATGTAGTTGAATTTCCGGGTTTTGATTCGTTTGCAAGGAATGTAGTTGAACTTGACGGACTTGTTGGTAGCCGTGGTTGAGTTATCATTTAGATTAGTTTAGGAACTACAGAATATAAATTTTTGCCTTAGTTTCGGAAGTATGGAATACATAGCTATTGTTCCTGGAATTGCTATATAGATTTGGAGAGATCTAATGCAAGCTTCTTGCATATCCGAGCTTCTATCATCGATAAAGTTATCTCTTCCATTGACTTCAACATCATACTATACATGCGACCTTCGCGTTTATAATGTATGTTGACATTGTTGTTCATTATATCCTGCCAAAACAGAGTAAAAACACAATCAAAAATTGCTGAACACAGTAACGAATTAACACAATTATGCAGTTATACCAGTTTTACTAGTTCTACTACATTTGTCAGTTATACTAGTTCTACTAGTTCTACTAGTTCTACCAGTAATACTAGTTATACCAGTTATACTATCGCTGAACCCAGTTTTTTTTGATTCCTGATTCTCTTCAATTCATTCTAATCTACTTATGGTTCCCTACTGCAATATGTTCATTACCAATAAGTAGTCCTAATCGACCCATAAAACACAATTACAAACCCAATGTGAGTAATCAAACCCAATTTAATCCCTATTTCTAAATGGAGAATAAATCAAGAGAAAATCGAATTCAATCCCTCACCTGGATTTCAAGCTCGCGGCAGCTCCTCCAAATCGAGTAAGCAAAGCCGATTCATAGCTCGCCGGCGGTGGAAATTTCGTGTTGGAAGCTCAGCTTGCGGAGAGATCTGAAGCTCGAGCTTCTCGATCCAGTTCTCGTGAGGAGAGAGAGGAAGCTCGTGGGGAGGAGAGAGAGATAAGCACAAACGCGTTTTTTTTAGATTTCCGTTCTGAAACGTTTGAGGCGTTTCGATTGTTTTGAATTTCTTTTTTTTAAAATGCAGAAAGGACAATTTCGTCTTTGCACATTTTATTAAACTGTTCAGGGGTATACAGATTAAGAAGGGGTATAAGAGATTAAAAAACTTTGAAAAAGGGCATATGAGCCGATTTCTCTTCTCTTCTCCTCTCTTTCTTTGTTTGTCTTCAATATCCTGTATGCTCTTTTGCGGTTATTATTTCTTTACTGGATTATGCTTGATTTATCATCCATAGAAGAGTAAAGATTTGCTCTCTTAGGGGGCTAGAGTGCCTTTAAGTAAAGTTTCATTTGTGGGTGATTGATTGATCGAGATAATGGTTATGTTTGGCTGGTTTGGAGCAATTTAAGTAGAGCTAGAAAGCTTTCTCTTGAAAGTGTTCTGGTGAATAAATTGCATTTAAAAACCTTTAAGCTTAATTTCCAGTGGAAATACCCGTATATTTAGCTACATATTTTAATCAAATTTTAGACACCAACATGATAAAAAATCTAAGAAATAATATAATTGCAAGTATAACCATATAAATATTTGTAATTCTTTATCAAAATTAGTGGTAAGTGTGTATTAATAAACCAAGAAAAGTATTGATCGAAAGTTAAAATTTTATGGATAGTTAAATGTTTGAAATTATACTTAGATATATTAACCAGTATAAAAAATGATTAATCAAGTTTCTAAGTTTTTGAGTTTATCGAGTTTAATTGTGATAGATTACCTTAATTGAGCGATTGACGATCAATTTACTGGGCTAAATCAATTTTTTTGGATCAGTTTAATGTATTTTGACCAAAATAAACCAAATCAAAGAAACCGTTAGAATTTATAAATATAAATAAACACATGTTTGAGATGAGTTTATTAAATATAAGTATAATATAAAAATCGTTATTTTATCTTAATTTTTACGAGAAATTAGTTAAACCAAAATAAAATCAAATTAAAAATCTAATAAACAAACCAAAGAAACCAAATTACAAATGATCAATTTTATGGTTTTTGTTTTCAAACTGGTGAAAGGAAGAAAAAAAAACATTCAAATCCTTTTTAAAATGAAACAATTTTAATTATGATTTTGCGTATTTTGAAAAAAAAACCACATAGTGAATAGTAAATAAAGGCAAGTAATAATATTTGCTGCTATGTTATTGATGTATTTTGTGAGGAAAGACTTCCTCATATATCTTCAAGTTCCTTGCCTTTTCCACTTGCATAACAGTCAAAAAGGTTTTGTAGTTTTCCTTTTTTATTGATGAAATGGGATCTAGAGTAATTACGTTCTTTGCTCAAAGGTTTTTTCAAAAAAATACTACAAGTCGTGTCTTAAGTTGATCTTTCTTGTTTTGTTAAATGATAGGTGATCACGGGCATGTATGATGATGTGGTATGAGTTTTCACCCAACTGATCTAATTGCAAGCGCACATCAAACAGATTAGTATAGTTAAGGTTATTGATCCTTAAGGAACTGTATGGTCACACTACAAAACATAAATATTTCAATCAAGGTAGAATCATCACAAAGATTGTCGTTGGTGAATGCCGAAAAGTAAATTAGCAATAGAAAATCAGTAAGAATACTTTTTGAAAGCACTTAAGAAAAAATATAGGTTTTAAGTATAATCGCAGGAACCATGCAAGGTTTGCGATATAATATGTTTGTGGTTTTATGGTCTAGAACACATAACAAGGATAGATAATCTTTCTACAGTCGGGACTCCAATCACTATATCGAAAAAATCAATAGACTTGAAATTTTGTTGGTTAATGTAAGATATAAATATGCATTAAAAGATTATGTTCAGATAGAGTTCACTAAACTCCACAACTCGCCTTTCATTGGTTACAATGCTTAATTCACCAAATATTAGTTCAGATTATTAGATGCAGCACTACAGTGGTTCTAAACTCTTTAGCTTATACTTCTTAATACGCGGTAAAGCAATCATGCAATAAGAACCGCCAAAGATGAAGAACATATGAATAAACCATCAAAAAATCATAATCAAAACGTGTATTATGCAACCATTGATTTCTTTTAACCTAAAAAAAAATCTACTCAAACATGATGCATGGCACACAACGAGTATCAATAGAATCATAATAAAAAATGATCGAGCAAAGAGTAAAGGATAAAAAATTATTCTCTATATCAGGTACAAAACGAGATATCCTCCTTGGAAACTCTTTAGATCCAAAAGCAATAAAAAAACCTTAATCTAAGTGTTTTTGGTGACTTATATCGAGGACGGTCGTGTATGTTGAAGGCAAGAGGCTAAAAACAAATATAAATAGTTTTATAAGGGAGTTAAGGTTTAATAAAGGTAAAAAAGGAAATTTCCTAAAAGTCAGGCTTTGATGTTGCACACATTAGATCAAAATTTGATGTTCCTAGACCAAACAAAAGTGTACTCTTTGGTCTATATATGTAATTTGGATAGGCCAAATCTTACTGGTCAAATACAAAAAAACATATTTATGAAAATGCTATTACTATTTGTTGCCATGTAGGCAAAAATAAGGTAAATATGTGAGCCAAAATAAGTAAGTTTATCTTCTAGCTATGGTAAACTTATTTATGGACTTGCAGATTTATTTAAAGTCGGTAGACTTATGTTTCGACAGGTAGATTTGTTAGAAGAACGGTAGATTTATTTGTAGAACAGTAGACTTATTTTTTTCGATGTGGTAGACATTTGTTTGTGTGGTAGATTTACTATTCAACGGTGGTAGATTTTTTTTAATTGATAGACTTATTGGTCTAATGGTGACTTATTAGTATTTGTGGTAGATGTTTTTTTTTCACGGTAGATTAATGTAGTCGTGGTAAATTTATTATTACTAGTGATAGATTTATTTAGATTCGTATTGATGATAGATTTATATTATTTGATGGTAGATTTATTTACTTTGACCATATACTTTTTCCGGTAGTATGTAATGGTAAATTTATTTTTAATGATGATAAATTTACAATAAAATCATAGATTTTTGGGTTGTGGCTGTAGATTTTTTTCAATTTTTTTCAGGTTACTAAATAAGGTACATTTGGTAGATTTATAAGTTATTATGGTGGTAGATTTATATATAATATTTGTCAATCTGATGGTATATTTGTATTTTTACATACAATGATAGTAGACTTGTATTTTTACATACAATGATGGTAGATTTGTATTTTTTACAAATAAATAAGGTAGAGTTGTATATTTACATCCAATGATGGTAGACTTATATATTTATATCCAGTGATAGTAGAAGACTGTAATATACATATAATAATTTTTTTGAAGCAATCACCAATTGAAAACACCGAATTATATAAGTATACCATCATTTAGGAATCATGTTAATATAAGTCTACCGTCATTCAAAATGGCAACCGCAAATTCCAATCATAAACGCAAATCACAAACGTTTGTTTCAAAAAAGATTTGATTTTTTTTTTAATTTTGATTTTTGAATAAAACAATATGTTTTTTATTACTATTATTATTGTATTATTATTTTTTATTTTTAGTACCAATGACATTTTCGTTATTGTGGAACTCGTTTACTAAAGTAAAGAAACACGTCAGCAAAGGAGAATCATGGCGATTAGAAAGGCTTTCACGAAACTTGGGCTTTCGAAACTCTTCCAGCCGCACGCCATGGCATCCGGCGGCTCCACTGCCGGCCCTCTGAGTCCAGAATCAGTGGATGTAATTGTAACCAGTCGCCTAACACCAATTGAAAGTCTCTCAGAAAGTCTCATGGGTGAACGCAGTCAAAAGTTGACAAAGCGTTACGACGTACGGTTTGAAAAGCTCGGCGATTGATGGAGTCACGGTGGTGCCGGGGGATGTTCTCCAGAACGCCCCACTCTAGGAGGACTTCCTCATTGGAATTTTTCTATCTGGAGCTCCTCAAGTTGCTCGTATGTACGTGATCGTCAACAAAATCTGGCCTTTAGGGGATAAAACAGTACGAGTCGATGTGTTCCCGGTAGATGAAAAATCGGTTAAGTTCAGGATAAAGGATTCCTCCATCAGATCAAGGGTTTACAAAAAGGGTATGTGGAATATAGAAGACATACCAATGGTAGTTTTGAAATGGTCCCCTATTGCAGAGGAAACACAGCCGGAAATCCAAGCACTGCCCATGTGGGTAATCTTGAAAAAGGTTCCGCATGAAATGTTTTCTTGGAAGGGGTTAAGTTTTATCGAAAGTGAGGTTGGGAGTCCACAAAGACTTCACCCAGACACGGAGTCGTGGAAGAGTTTTGAGGAGGCAAAGGTGTTTGTTGAAGCCGATCTTTCTAAGGAATTACCGAAGGAACACAAATTCAACCTTAAGGGAAAAGAGTTTGAAGTTCAATTCACATACCCTTGGCTTTCAGCAGAGTGTGTTGTTTGTGAGAAGTGGGGGCACGATTCAGGTAAATGCACATTTCGTTTGGAGAAAGTTACTATTCTGCAACGTTTATAACAGAGCAACAGAATAACAGAGATATTGTTGGGTCATTGAACACGAAGTTGCAAGAACCAGTCTTGGAGAAATTCACGTCGCATGAAAATGTTACAATGCGGGATGCCATAGCGATCACAAGTGAAGAGATGATGAGCATCTTGCCGGAAGAACATCGGTCTCTGGGAGAGACATAGGGCAGATGGAACTCTGTTTCCCCGAACAAGAGAGGAAGGCAAGTCTCTGTTCATGAGACGAATAGGTCAAGAGACATAATCTCCCCCCTTGCGATCCTCAATTCTAGCTTTAGAGGAGGAGTCGCAAGATCCGGAAGTGGAGAAAGCTGAAACTCATGAAAACACTGGAGATAATAAAGAAGAAACAGAAACCGAGGAGGGAGAAATCAAAATAGGGGAAAAAACAGAGCCACATATAATCTCCCAAAACCCCGAAGAAATAGAACCTCATCCTTTTCTCCTAAGAGCTTCAAAGGCATCCCAAAGGCCAGTTGGAATCATGTGCTCATACAAAGCCAAGGAACGTTGGCAATACGAGCAAACACGTCCAAACGAGATCTTCATAATGTCGAGCTTCTTTGCAATGTAAGAAGATTAAATAAAAGTTCAAAACATTCCATTATCCGTAAATGGATATGAGAGAAAGACTTTCAGTTTGGCTGTTTATTAGAAACTAGAGTTAAAGAAATAAGGCTGAGGAGATTATTGCATCAATTTTTCAGGGTTGGTCAATTATTTCGAACTATGAACACAATAGCTTAGGTCGAGTCTGGGTGGTATGGAAGGACAATGAGAGGCTGACTCCTATGTTAAAAGGTGGACAAATGATAACCTGTTCAGTGCATTTGAAAGTGATAGAATGTAAATTATTCTGCAGTTTTATTTAACGCAGCTAATATGGCCAAGGAAAGGAGAGAACTATTGGCAGGCGTTAGATGCCATCAGAATTCCCCATTATTTCAAAACAATCCATGGATGCTTTGTGGAGATTTTAATGTAATACTAGCAGATGAAGCACATTCGAATCATGGCAATCTAGCGATTTGCTTAGGTGGGGTGCAGAATTTTCAGGACATCGTTAGAAACTGCTCCCTTCAGGATCTTGGCTACCAAGGGCCATTGTTTACTTGGTGAAATAAGCGTATGGAGGGTCTTATATGCAAAAACCTGGACAGGCTGTTAGTTAATGAAGAATGGCTGGAAAAATATCCTCAATCTTATAGTGTGTTCGAAGCTGGAGGATGCTGTGACCATCTGAGCTGTCGGATCCATTTTTAGAGATTATTAATGGCTCGGGAAGGAAATCATTCAAGTTTGTTAACGTTCTCATCACTCTGCCTCAATTCATTCCAATGGTGACTAGTCATTGGGAGAAGTCGGACCCACTTTTGTATCTACCTCTACATTGTTTTGATTCTCGAAGAAGCTCAAAGCATTAAAGCTGATTCTTCGCTCCTTAGAGAAAGACAAGCTTGGGGATCTGTCAAAACGTAAAAATGCGGCGTATGAACAGCTATGTGCGAAGCAAAACGCTATACTACAAACCTCATATACTATATTGATGGACGAAGAAAGTGAAGCTTTTAGAAACTGTCAGCATTTAGCTACTCTGGAAGAAGGTTTCCTAAAACAGAGATCCAAGATCCATTGGCTTGGAGTGAGAGATAGAAACGATAAGTTCTTCTCTAAGTCTGTCCAGCCCAGGAAAGCGAGAAATGAAATTCGAGAAGTTAGAACTCCACAAGGTGAGACTCTTACCGGAATAGAGGATATTAAGGCAGAAGCGCAAAGATTTTTTGAAGAGTTCCTAACATCTCGGCCACCCGAATACACTGGGATGACAGTTGAGCAACTGCAAGATGTCTTGAACTTTTGTTGCTCCGATTTAGATTCCGAACTTCTGATTAGAGATGTCACGGATGAGGAAATTCAACAGACCATATTTGCAATGCCCAATGACAAATCCCCGGGACCAGACGGATACATATGCGAGTTCTTCAAATCTGCTTGGTTAATAGTAGGAGCAGACTTTAGGGCAGCAATATAATCTTTTTTCACAGGCTTCCTCCAGAAGGGATTAATACAAAAATTCTGGCTTTAATACCGAAGAAGACAGCGGCAGTGGACATGAAAGATTACCGCTCCATATGTCTCTGCAATGTTATGTATAAGGTGAACTTGCGGGGTTCTTTAGAAATACTCGTGGGTTGCGACAAAGGTGTTCTCTTTCGCCATATTTATTTGTTATTGCCATGAATATTTTGTCTAGGCTGATTGATAAATCCGCGGTGAAGAACCATATCGGATATCACCCTAAATGCAAACAAATAAAGCTCACACACCTTTGTTTCGCTGATGGTCTTATAGTGTTTGTAGATGGAAAACTAAGTTCCATTAAAGGAGCCATCAGCATTTTTGATGAATTTGCAAGATACTCGGGACTTAGAATCAGTATGGAGAAATCAACCCTATACCTTGCCGGCATGTTTGACTCGGAAAAAACAGAGATCACGATAACCTTCACGTTTGCTGAGGGTACCCTGCCACTGCGATACTTGGAGCTCGTGCTAATGATAAAACGAATGAAAAAGGAAGATTATGCCCCCTTGGTTGATGGCATAAGGAGGAAAATGAGTTCTTGGACTTCGAGATTTCTTTCCTACGCGGGCAGACTGCAACTACTTAGCTCGGTAATTGAAACTATCATTAACTTTTGGATACCAGCTTATCGTCTGCCCCATGCCTGTGTGATGGAGCTTGAGAAGACCTGCGCAGCTTTTTGTGGTTAGACCCTGAGCTAAATACCACATAAGACAAACTAGCTTTGACCACGGAATGTAAACCAAAGGCAGAAGAAGGTCTGGGCCTTAAGATGATCGCAGAGGAAGATACTATCAGCTATTTGAAACTCATTTGGCAACTCCTCTCTTCTTAAAGCTTATGGGTACAATCAGTCCGAGGAAATTGTCTAAAACCTTCTATTTGACACTATATAGGCAGTGAGAGATCATCCCCATATCGGATACTGGATGTAGAGCAAGCTGCTGAAATACAGAGATTTAGCTCGGGTTATTCATCAAGTAAATGTGCAGAATGGTGAGAACACCTCCTTCTGGTATGACAACTGGTCGCCTCTGGGCAGGATCATTGACATCACAGGATCGCGTGGTTTTATTGACTTGGGAATTCTGGTGCAGGCTACGGTGAGGACAACTCTGATTCAAAATTTTGGAGGTTCGAACCTTCTCCTCATAAAACTCGACGTCTTCATCGACTCTATCTAGCCTACTGTCAACATTCAACGATTATCAGCCTATAACTATCACTTCTCCTGAGAATACTTCAAAGTCCATAATCGAAGAAGCAAGTGATGGTTTCTCAAGTTCACATATCCATGCCTCCTGCTTTCTTCCCCACCAGCATGAAGAGCGCGACGTTCCCATTGATTTCTCGGCAATATCCATCGTCGGATCATCATCTCGGCATCACATATCTGTTTGATCAAATACATCATCGAATCATACAAATCCACCAACAAGGTCAAACCCCTGATTGAATCATACAAAATCCCTGATGTTACTTTTTGATTTCTCAAGATCTCGTTATGTGACAACAACTTCCGTCTATGTTAGAGAGTCATTGCACGACCTCAAATCTTGCTCCACAACCAAAATTTGACTGACTTCTACTTCATAAAAGAAAAAAGAATCAGGCAGTCAGAGAATGAATCATAAAACACTAGCACACAAAACCTGCAAAAATTAAAGATTGTTGAGTCATATACGGGAAAACAACAAGGTACCATGTAATTTCTTTCAAGAAGATAAATTAATTTTGCTGATATTCAGGACTACGAAGATAACAATAAGTCAGATTTATAGAAACCAAGTCAAACATTAAACTTAGTCATATGAACCAAAATCTGATCATTTCATGAAGAACTTTGGATTAAGATTCCATTTGAAGTCATCTCTAATAAACATGTTCTCACTATTTCATTTCCCATATTTTAAACACACTGAATTTGACTAAATGAAAAGATAAATTGTGGAGGTTCGAAAAGGAAAGAGACAACTTGGAATTCGATCATTATGGAGAAAATCTAATACCATAGATCTATACAATTAAAAAGATGAAGAACCTTCTCCTTATCAAACTTCATGTCTTCAACAACTCTATCTAGGCTATTGTCAACATTCATACGATCTTCAGCCTATTACTATCACTTCTCCACTGAATACTTCAAATCCACAATCGAAGAAGCAAGTGATCGTTTCTCAAGTTCACATATACATGCCTCCGGCTTACTTCCCCACCAGCATGGAGAGTGGGCCGGTCCCATCGATTTCTCGGCAATATCCATCATCAGGTCATCATCTCGGCGTCACATATCTGTTCGACCCAATACATCATCGAATCATACAAAATCCACCAATAAGGTCAAACCCCTGATCGAATCATTTAAAACCCATGATGTTACTTATTGATTTCTCAAGATGTCTTTTGCTGACAACAACTCCAGTCTATGTGAGAGAATCATTGCATGACCTCAAATCTTGCTCAGAAAATAAAAAGAGAATCAGACAGTCAGAGAATGAATCATAAAACACTAGCACACAACCTGCCAAAATTAAAGATTGTTGAGTCAGGTACGAGAAAACCACAAGATACCATGTAATTTTTTTCAAAAAGATAAATTAATTTTGCTGATATTCAGGACTATGAAGATAACAATAAGTCACATTTATATGCGCAAAATGATGTATCATAAGCCAAGTCAAACATTAAACTTAGTCCTATGAACCAAACTCTAAGCATTTCATGAAGAACTTTGGATTAAGGTACCATTTAAAGTCATCTCTAATAAACATGTTTTCACTATTTCATTTCCCATATTCTAGACTCAAAGAACTTGACTAAACAAAAAGATAAATTATGGAGGTTTGAAAAGGAAAGAGACAACTTGCAATTTGATCATTATGGAGAAAATCTAATACTATAGATCTATACAATTAAAAAGATGACGAACCTTCTCCTCATCAAATTCCACGTCTTCATCGACTTTATCTAGCCTATTGTCAACATTCATACGATCCTCAGACTATTACTAGCCTTGGGCATAACACCAGACCCAAAGAACCGAACCAGAACCGACCCGAATAAACCAGTTTGGTTTGGGTACGGTTCTTGCATAATACCCGAATGGGTGTAGTTCATGTGTTACTTCGGGTATCGGTTCGGTTCGGGTAATATCTGAACTGAACAGTAACCGAATAGTAACCAAACCATTTTACCTCTTAATACCTGTTCAGCTTCTTTTTTGTTATGTTTTCCTATATCGACATTGTAAATACCTAATTCCCAAATATCAATCTGGAATCCCTAAACACTGAATTCGCATTCTCTCTTCCTTCTGAGGCATCTCGAAATCGATCTCAGGTATGTATCATTCATCTTCGTCTTATTCTTCTTCGTCTTCATTCATTAATTCATTTGCTTCCAATTCGATCTCTAAACTTAGCTTTATTCTATTTTTCGTTTCGACAATTCGTTTCATACTTATACGAATTTGAGTGTTAGATTTTCCATACTTATATGTTTTAACTACTTGATTATGTCTCTATTAAGCCAATTCCATAATTGCATATAGAGTCTGGTCGTAGAGATGCGATGTTCTGATTTTGATTTTGAATTTTGTCTGTCTTGTCCGTTATTGAGGTTTTTTTTGTTTCTTGGGCTTAAATTTTGAGAGGTAAGAATTTACAGTCGACATTTTTCTTTGAGTCCTAATTCAAATTTTTTGTCCTTCTCGTTCTGATTTTGCTTTTGCCTTTCCTGTAAGGGATGAAGGTTCGGTTAACTTGATGCTATTAAGTAGGAGTTCAGACGCAGAGTTGAAGAGAAAGGCTGATGGGATGTTAAAAAAAATTGATAAGTATTGGGATGGAATGAAAGGAACGAATAAGATGTTGGTTATAAGTCTTTGATCCTAGGAAAAAAATGGGGTTTGCTAATAATATGTGTTTTGAGAAATTGTATGGAGAAGAAAGTGCAGAAGCTATAGAGATTAGTCAGTCCGTTCTTACTGTTTTGCATGTCATGTTTGATGATTATAGTCCTAGATACAATAAAAGGTCAAATCAGCAATCATCTCAAACATCATAATCACATCAATCACAAGAAAGAATGGAAGTTGTGGAAGATGAGTTGGGTTTGGGATATGAACGGATGGATTCCATATATAAAGAGATGGTTGATGAAACTGGAATTCAATATATACAGGATGAGTTGGAAAGGTATTTGAAAGAGAGTGTTGAGAATCCTAAAAACATGAGTGGAACCGAGTATGATGTGCTTTTCTTGGTGGAAGTTTAATAGTTCTAAGTTTCCTATTCTTTCAGAAATGGCTAGAAATATGCTTGCAATGCATGTGTCATATGTTACTTCTGAAAGTGCTTTTAGCACTAGTGGCCAAACCATTACATCATCTAGGAGTTGTCTAACTCACTATATGGTTAAAGTTTTAGTGTGTATAGAGAAATGGATGAAGGCTAACCTTCGAGACAGTGGTGAATCAAGGCTGGTTACAAAGGAACAAATAACTTCAGAATTCTTGTTTGAAGATAAGCTTAAGAAAGGTAATGTTATTAATTAGAATATTAGATATATTTGGTGGTTTAAGTTTTAACAATATGTTGATTATGTTCTTACTTACCTTTTCAGATTATGATACTCCAACAATACAAGAAGACTGAATCTCAATCCAAGAAGACTGAATCTAAGTCACGGTTTCATACTTTCATTCTACTTCTTTTCATCTTTTTTCTTGTATAAAACTTGTTTCACTTTGCTCTTGGGTATTTGGGAATTTAGAAGACTGGTATCTAATGTATGTTTAAAAGGCTGAAACTCATTTTTGTTGTTTTAATGTTTGATCATGAATGTGAGAAATTTCGGTTGTGTTTAAAAACTTTGGCATAAATGTAGAGTTCCTGTTTTTTTTGGGTATTTTAACACTTTTTCGGTTATTTTGGTTACTTCGGAAACTAAAATACCCGAACCGAACGGGTACCCGTCTTTTCGGATACATTTCGGGTAGAATGCAGAATACTAGAACCGACCCGAACCCACTTAGAACCGAACCGAACCTGACCGGAAAATTAAAAATACCCGATCGGGTTTTATATTCAAGAACCGATACCCGACAGAACTGGCCCGAACCCGAACAGGTACCCGAACACCCAGGGCTACCTATTATTATCACTTCTTTAGAGAATACTTCAAGTCCACAATCAAAGAAGCAAGTGACCGTTTCTCAAGTTTACATATCCATGCCTCCGGCTTTCTTCCCCCACAAGCATGGAGAGCGCGACGGTCCCATTGATTTCTCGGCAATATCCACCGCAGGGTCATCATCTCGGCCTCACATATTTGTTTGACCAAATACATCATTGAATCATACAAATTCCACCAACAAGGTCAAACCCCTGATCGAATCATACAAAACCCCTGATGTTACTTATTTATTTCTCAAGATCTCGTTTGGTGACAACAACTTCCGTCCGTGTGAGAGAATCATTGCATGACCTCAAATATTGATCCACAACCAAAATTTGACTGACTTCTACTTCAGAAAAAAAAAAGAATCAAGCAGTCAGAGAATAAATCATAAAACACTGGCACACAACCTGCCAAAATTAAATATTGTAGAGTCAGATACGAGAAAACAACAAGGTACCATGTAATTTCTTTTAAGAAGATAAATTAATTTTGCTGATATTCAGGACTACGAAGATAACAATAAGTCATATTTATATGCGCAAAATGATGTATCAAAAGCCAAGTCAAACATTAAACTTAGTCTTATGAAGCAAAATCTGATCATTTCATGTAGATAATTTGATGATTTAAAATTTATAGGGATGCAAATTAACAAAAATTTTGAACTGAAAGCCACCAAAATTTTGGGATGTGATAGTACGATATCTCGTATTATATGATGTTCAATCACAATCTAAACACTATGCACGCTAAAGAAGAGAAGATCTGATCAACGCACGTTCAATTGATGAAGAAGGTGATAATGGCTCAGACACCTATAGTGATGATATACTAGAAACAAAGGTTCATGAGACGCAAGAAGAAGTGTACCGTGTTACAATGATGATGATACACACCATGCGAATGAATACACCAATGAAGCAGTCCAAAATCCCACTCGCAGATGCTAGCAATGAAAGATGGTAAATTTCTAGTCAAATGCTAGACGTGCGAGCAGTTCATAAAGATCATGAGGAAACTCACGGATTTCTGTTGGGAGTGTTTCACGAGGAGATTGAAGAAGACAATCTTTTGAAACAACCATACAAGACACCATCGTTAGATATACAGAGTTTCAACGACAAAGTTTACAACAACTTCGCCCATATGCTTTTGGCCAAGAGAACTATGATAAATGTGGAAAAAGGTGGAAGCCATATTTCTTGTTCTAGAAGTTCCAAAAGGGAACTAGATTTTACTGGGCATGACTTAATACACTTCAATACGTAGTATTTTGACTTAAGTATTTCATTGATATAGCTGGAAGCATGGATGAAGATAAAATACAATTGTTAGAAGCTATGACATGTGTTTCACGTAACTACCAAAATGTACAAAAACAGTTGGCTTCGGGCCAATCATTTGGGAGTCTACCTTCAGGAGGGCTATCATATGGCAGTCCATCTTCCTTCGGCAACAATATAGGAGAAAATAATTCAGGAAGAGTATATGCCTCAGGTTTTCAACAGTGGTGTACACCACCAAACACTCAACAATGGGGTTGATCCCAACCAGCTCAAGGATTCATCCCAACAATGGAGAACACCACCAAATTCTCAACAATGGGGCATATCACCATATGCTCAATAATGGAACATACCACTAAATTTTCATAAATTGGGCACACCACCAAACTATCAACAATGGGGCACACCACCAACTGCTTCACAGTGAGGGCTTTCACCAAATTTTCAATCTTTTAGTTTCACCATCAAACTTTCACTCAGAACGACAAGCACATAATTTTCCACAAGGCAGCTCATCGGAAACAGTCCAACTAATATTCAATATGGATTTTCAGTTGGAGGTCAAGTAGAAAGTGTGTTAGAAATACTCAACAAGAAATTCAAGATGGTGCAGGGGTAGGAGCTTCACTAAATGTTCAACAAACTTAATCACGTGGTCTTGATTTCAAAAATTATTTTAAAGGTGGCCATATTTCACATAGACCTATATCTGGAGGTCTATTCAACATATGGAGAAATCCGCAAGGAACAAATATAAATATAAATAAATATCATCACATTTATTCAGAAGACGAAGATTAGTTTCTTATAATCTAGTTTTATCATTATCGTTTATGTAACAAAAATAATAGACGTTTTGATTATTCTATTTCAGCATTTTATGTAATTTTGTAATATAAATTTATATTTTCCTAACGATGTGTTTAACTCATGTTTAAATTTTTAGGCTTTTCGTATATGTCAATTGTAATCACAAGGCATTCACAACCTAAGCTACGAAGAGAGAATTGAAATGTGGAATTCAGAAAATGAGTTGTTTTCCAAGTTAATAATTCACCCAACATTGACTTACTATCATCGATATTTTGACAGAGCATCATTCCAAACCGATATAGGATTTTTGATGGAGGAATATTTAGCGTCGCCTACAATAAGATGATGTGCTTGTCTTCAGTTACTATGAATGTCATTGGCATGTTTTACAACATTGTGTGCTACACTACAAACAAATTATGGTCTACAACCAGCATTAAATGTAAGTATTGAAGAAAGTCTGGCTATGTTTCTCCGGATAAGTGGACACAATGAAGTTCAAAGAGATACTAGTTTGATATTTGGCCCAAATCAGGAGACTTTTCAGAAAAAAAATTATTGAAGTTCTTACGGCAACTGAACTACTGGCCTGTGATTATATTAGAACTCCAACAAGACAAGAGCTATACCGAATTCTTGAAAGACTTCAAGCATATCAGACATATTATCCGTATTTTAGTGGATTTGTTGGAGCTATGGATGTGACTCATGCATGTGTACAAGTGGAGCATGAGTTAGAAGAAATATATTGGAATCGACACGGTAATGCATTCTTGAAAATAATGGTAATATGTGATTTGAATATGTTATTCACATATATTTGGAATTCACATATATATGGAATGCAGCACCAATATCATGTCACAATACAGTTGTTTTCGCAATGGCACAACAAAGTCAGAATGAGTTTCCTTTACCACCATCAGAGAAGTATTATCTCGTTGATTCTGAATATCCAAATAAACAAGGATTTTTGACTCTCTATAGATCATCACAAAACAGAGTTGTGATATATCATATGTGAACTTTGGTCCTGCTCCAAAGAATAAACATGAACTATTTAATTGATATTATGCATCCTTGCGTTCTGTCATTGAGAGGACTTTTGGAGTATGGAATAAAAAATGGAGGATTCTTTCGGATTTTCCAAGGTATAGTTTATGCATACAAAAAAGTGATAATGACGACAATGAGATTACATAATGTTATCAAAGTTTCAAATTTCTCAGATGCAGATTTCGCATCTATAATGACAGAGACGGGCATAAACAACAGAGATTTTCAATCAGACTTACGTCACATGGAAACAACTGAAATAGTAGATAGAGCATATATGACGCAAATAAGAGATAATATTTCAAATTTGTTATAGGAAAATCAAAATATTTGATAGTATGTTTATTATAATGTAGTTAAGTTTGTATTATTTAACTCTTTCGTTGATTTAGTAGTATACAAGAAATTTGTGTTTTTACTTCAAATAATTTTGGTACTTACAGTTCATAAATAATAGATTAAAGTATTAATTCATGAATACTAAACATATAATTTTTAATTTTAATTATCCTAATATTATTAATATATTTTTCTAAATTATTTAATTGCAATATTTATTCTGCACTATATATTACTTTTTTTACTAATCAAATATTTATTTTGTACTATAAAATATTTTTTCACCAATCAAACTTTATTCATACCGCTTATTCTACAAAAAAACAATATTTGTCTGGCATATATATTTTTCACTAACACCATAGTTGAATTGCACCTTACTGGTAGTCCACTTTTTTTATACCATTAAATACACTGTCACCATTAAATACAATGTCACAGTTCCGACTTTCAGATCTAGATCTACAAGATTTTGGAAACTTAAACAGTAATGAGGGATTTGGCACAAATGAAGTATCACAATTAATTAACAAAATAATAGTACAAGACAAGTAACATGCAAATAATATTTTTTTAGTATGTCATTGAAGTTAAATTATAGATAAATGTTTTTAATAAGCTTCATTGTAGCAGTTCAAAGTTTTTTTATCCATACAAGACAATTTAAGTAGCAGGTATACCTAAATAAACGGATCGTCTCGGGCATATCCTTACTTATCACCAATCGCACCAATTGACTTTGTATTTTTAACATAAATTGGTCAATGATATATGGCTACTTTGGAAACTGGTTCTCTTATGGTTATTGGTTTAATTAGCCATATACATACTGACTGAATCCAATAACTAATGAAATTTTATATATAGCATATTTGCTTTATTTACCAAAAAGTAAAAACAGAACTAAATAATCAAAAATATTATTGCCCTTCCTAAGTCCCAAGTGTTATAATCATGTGGGAGCTCTGTGTGTTATTGATTAAATTTTTTTTACGAAGAACAACCAAAAATATATATTTTTTTAATTGCCGATATCAAATTGCAATCGTGGGATAAACTTATTATATAGTCGCTTGGTGGATCTCTTAGTGATGATATTAAGTTAATCTCTCTACCGAACATTGACATTTTTACTTATAAAAAAAGACCAGTTGATTTAGACTAATATATATCTGTTTCAGCTGTTATAATGGACGAGCAAATAAAAAATATTAGATGATTTTTTTGTATTCATGTATGGATATAAATATATAAAATTAATTTTTTTTAGTATTTCATTTTTAATTTTTTTATAAGTTTTAATCGTTTTGTTATTTAGATATATGGAAAGTAAATATGAGATTATTTTAAATAATTTTAAATAATTTTATGTTATTATTTTAATTAAACATGTGATTTATGGTATAAAAATAAAAAAGTTATGTTATTAATTATTTGGGTATACTGGATTTTATTTATTCCTCCGAAATGAACCATATTATTTTTTTTCTATTAGAATAAAATCATATACATAGTTTTAATTATATTTTTCTATAAATACTTTTAATTATATTTACTTCGAGTTTTTTGCCTTAGATTTTAAATCTACTGTCGTAATGTTTTTTAGAATTTGATATATGTTGTCTTTAGAAAAATTAGGAAAAAAAAAGTGTTCATCGATTTGTAGTTGCATAATTAAACCAAACCGATAATCTTTTGAAAGCTCATGCACATATATGAATACAAAATAACTAAATTATAGTAAATAATTAAAGTTTTGCTTTCACTTGTTCATACATTTTAAATTATTTTGTAATTTATTTGTATGAAAAGTAAATAAAAATTTAATTAAAATAATTTTATGTTATTATCTTAATTAAATATGTGATTTCAATTATAAGAATTTGGATTTTATTCATTTTTGGATAAAGTAGATTGCAATAATTTCTCGGAACTGAACCACAATTGCATTTAATTTTAATTACGCTAAAACCAGTTTAATTTTGTTAAATACATACATTTCGGTATTTCGTCTTAGATTTAAAAATATATATTTTTTCAATTGCCGATATCAAATTGCAATCGTGGGATAAACTTATTATATAGTCGTTTAGTGGATCTCTTAGTGATGATATTAAGTTAATCTCTCTACTGAACATTGACATTTTTACTTATAAAAAAAGACCAATTGATTTAGACTAATATCTATCTGTTTCAGCTGCCATAATGGACAAGCAAATAAATAATATTAGATGATTCTTCCTTATTCATGTATAGATATAAATATATAAAATTAAATTTTTTTGTATTTCATTTTTATTTCTTTATAAGTTTTAATCGTTTTGTTATTTAGATATATGAAAATTAAATAAGAAATTATTTTAAACAATTTTATGTTATTATTTTAATTAAACAGATATAAAAATAAAAAGGTATGTTATTAATTATTCGGGTATACTGGATTTTATTTATTCCTCCGAAATGAACCATAATTATTTTTTCCTATTAGACTAAAATCATATAAATACTTTAATTATATTTAGTTCGAGTTTTTTTACTTATATTTTTAAATCTATTGTCGTAAATGTTTTAGAATTTGATATATGTTGTCTTTAGAAAAATTAGGAAAAACAAGAAAGTGTTGATCGATTTGTAATTGTAGAATTAAACCAAACCGATAATCTTTTGAAAGCTCATGCACATATATAAATACAAAATAATTAAATTATAGTAACTAATTAAAATTTTCTTTCACTTGTTCATACATTTTAAATTATTTTGTAATTTATCGGTTAGTAGTTGAGAAAGTAATAATATGCAAAAACTGAAAAGTTTAATTCCACCAATTTGGTTTAGGATAAAGTGACAGCCATAATTTTAAATTATATATCTATATTCTCTGAATTATATACTTCGTATTAAATTGGCCGTAACATGAAAATAAATAAAAAAGTTAGAAAGGAAACATTATATCAAATAATCGGGTTACGTTTTCTTTTCTAATTATTTGGCCAAAAAATAGATTCATAGCAAAACTATTTTTTATTTTCTTTTTATTTTTTATTATATTGTTTGAGAACTAATTTTTATATTAGACTTTTCGAAAAATATTACAAAGATTTTGAAATACTTTTTTGTTATTTTAGAAAGATAATTTGGAATAGAATTTATTGAATAAAAAATACGTATTTTTGTTTTATTTTAGAAAAATAATTTGGAATAAAATATACTAAATAAAAAGAGAAAAAAATTAGTTTTCTGTAAAACTAAAGAGAATTTTGTAATTGATCTTGTGAAAATTAACGTGACAAATAAATATTGGGCCTAGATTTTTGTAATTGACCCGTGACTCTGACATGTCCACCTTCATGCACTATATCTT
This sequence comes from Schrenkiella parvula, assembly GCA_000218505.1. Lineage (NCBI taxonomy): Eukaryota > Viridiplantae > Streptophyta > Magnoliopsida > Brassicales > Brassicaceae > Schrenkiella > Schrenkiella parvula. Next base: position 2,265,562 of record CM001190.1, read on the forward strand.
CTATGTAATATTAGTATTTTTTTAGACGAAGAAAGAAAACTAAACAAATAAACAGCGAAAAGCATATAAAAATTAAATAAAGTGAATAGAGTCTAAGCCTTAGCTATAAAAAGGAGAATTCAAGATCCATTAAATCATCATCCTTACCATTACAAAGAAGAAACACAAACACACAAACTCTCTCTCTCTCTCTCTGACCAGTGTGGTCACGTACGGTACCTTGAAGGAGAAGCCATCACGACATAACGAAAGATACATAAAAAAAGATGGGATACCCCAATGAAGAAACCTTAAGCTCTAACACCAAATCCCAAACTGTTATTGATGATGATAATGAGTTGGGTTTGATAGCAGTGAGACTAGCCAACGCTGGCGCCTTTCCAATGGTTCTCAAAGCTGCCCTTGAGCTCGGTGTCTTTGACACTCTCTACGCCGCCTCCACTTTCCTCTCACCTTCCGAGATAGCAAGTAAGCTACCAACCACACCTAATAACCCTGAGGCACCAGTTTTGTTGGATCGTATGCTTCGTCTACTCGCTAGCTACTCCATGGTCAAGTGCAGTACGGTCCCAAGTGGAATAGGCGAGAGGGTCTATAGAGCCGAGCCAATTTGTAGGTTTTTCTTGAAGAACAACATTCAAGATATTGGATCTTTAGCTTCTCAAGTCATCGTCAATTTCGACAGTGTGTTTCTTGATACATGGTAAGTTTCTTTACAGTGATGTTTGATTCTTCAAGAAGTCAGCTTTATAAGCTTATGAATCTTACGATTTCGAAATGACATTTTTTTCACAGGGCACAATTGAAAAATGTGGTGCTAGAAGGAGGAGATGCGTTTGGTCGTGCACATGGTGGCATGAAACTATTTGACTATATGGGAACAGATGAGAGATTCAGCAAACTATTTAACCAGACCGGATTCACCATTGCTGTTGTGAAGAAGGCTCTTGAAGTTTATGAAGGTTTTGAAGGTGTAAGTGTATTAGTTGATGTTGGAGGAGGAGTTGGTAACACTCTTGGTGTTGTTACTTCTAAGTATCCCAATATTAAAGGTATTAATTTTGATCTGACTTGTGCATTGGCACAAGCATCTTCTTACCCTGGTGTGGAACATGTCGCTGGAGATATGTTCATAGATATTCCAACCGGAGATGCCATGATCTTGAAAGTAAGTTCAGTAATTCATCTTTTTTTCTTGAAAGTGTATGTACAATAGTACTTTGTACAGGTCCGTTTAAGGTATAAGTGAGTGAAAAATATCGATTGGGACATCTATTTTTTTAAAAGGTATTTTTTTTAATTATATTACATATATATATATATATTTAATAATATTAATAATAAATAAAATTTGATAAATTTTCTTAGTTAGACCAATATTTGTTAGATTTTTTTTTTAATTAGAGTAATAGTTTGTTGGACTTTTTTAATAACATTTATGGATTTTTTTATTAAAAGGAAGAGATTAAATGAACTAGTTTTGTTATCAATTGTGACAGTTATAGTTGAAAAACTTTACTATATGAGTTTAATGAAGATTTTGCACAAAAAAATACAAAAACAATTATATTTCAACAGTAAATATTTGTTTTTTTACTATAATTTGTTTATAAATAATTTATGGAATTAGTTTGTTTATAAAATTTTAATGTATTTTTGTATAATTATTTTATGATTTTGGATAAAATATATAAAATGACATAACATTTATACTCGCGTAAAGCAATATAAAACGTTACAACGGCACTGAATTTTTGTACTTACATCTGAAATTAAATTTGTTTTCACAGCGTATACTTCATGATTGGACCGACGAAGACTGCGTGAAGATTCTTAAGAATTGTTGGAAGTCTTTACCAAATAACGGTAAAGTGGTTGTAATAGAATTAGTCACTCCTGATGATGCAGAAAATGGGGACATCAACGCAAACATTGCCTTTGACATGGACATGTTAATGTTCACCCAATGTTCCGGTGGAAAAGAGAGGTCAAGAGCTGAGTTTGAAGCTCTAGCTGCAGCTTCAGGCTTCACCCATTGCAAGTTCGTTTGCCGCGCTTATCACTGCTGGATAATCGAGTTCTGCAAAGAAAATGTATAAATTATGAATCTATCTCTTCTTCATTGTTCATTTCATCTTTGTTTTAAATGGTTAGACATCTATCTTTATCTTCAAGCAATATGAAATAAATGTGAGAGGCTTATTTTTTTTTCATTCTCTCATTGTCCACTTTTACAACAATCTCAATCATCTTAATATTATTTAAGAAACAAGTAAAATATTTAGTTTTAGATAATCTATTTAATTTAATTTTAAAAATTCTGCTGGAAACTAATTAAAATATTTATTTCTCAAAACCCTAAATCGACTAAATCATTTCAGTAATCAAAACTTTAATTTTTTTAGTTTTTCTATGTCCGTATTTTTTAATGTTGATTTTAACTATTTTTTTGTCCATGTGCTTTAATATAGATATTTTCTACACATTGATTTTCCTTATATTCATATTAGTTTTAATATGTCTTTTTGGATTTAATATCAACAATTTGTCGGCAATATGAAAAAATTGAAATCTGTACAAGATCATTTAAAAATTTTTGGCAGTCGAGAGTTTCAAAATGACATTCATTGTACAAAAATTGAGATCTTTATTTTTGGCTTTAGAATTATATTTTTTTAATTAATTTTCTTAATATTATTTGAGAATATCAAATCATTATCAATTATATATATATATATATATATATTTTATGTTGATTTGAAAATGCTACATCTAAAATAAAAAATAGTATAAAATTTTATTCTGCACAAGAGCAGATAAATTATTAGTTAATTAGACAAGTGGAATCCAGTGGTCTCCTTTTGAAGAGCCTACAGGTCACTAGTGCATATTCATTGTTACATCATTTGGTTCCTTCATAATAATTGACGATTATTAATCTTTTAAGAAAACAATATCATTTATAATCTACATGAGGATATAGACTATATGATGGGACAAATGAAGTTCTTATGACATATCATGAAGGTTACATCATATGACAAAATCGTAGAGTTATCTTCTTACTATGATATTATGTTGTTACATAGATATCTCAGGAAAAATAAACATCACAGGAGTTTCAAAATCTAAGCAAAACAAATACAAATCAAGGTTTGGTTGCAAGCTGCCAAATCTTGACCATCCCATCATCACTGGCCGAGGCAAGCGACCGGTTCCCCTCCTGATTCAGTAAACAACAGCAAGCTCAAAAATCATAGACTCTATGCAACAACATTTCTGGTAAGAACTTAGCCATAACCAACTGTCTCTATCATGTGTACTCAAGAAAAAGTGAGTCGAGCAACAATGTCATCATCTCTCTGATCATATAACAAATCTTCAGTATTATGTTGTAACTTCTAACTTCTAACTTCCAAGCCACATTTGTATGATGCCATTTAGACCTTACTTCATTATTGCAACCATATATCAAATACGACTTGTGTGTATTTGCGTCTATTACTTTATAAGAATCATGGAACTTACACCGGGTGACCATTGGACAGAGTTTACATCCATTTCATGTGCTTTTTCCTTCTTCAGCAAAAGATTATATGAAGGACCATCAACCTGGTTACAGAGGCAAACAACTTCAAGCTCAAAGAAGAAGAAGAAATGTTTAATTGTATAGTGGAAGATCACTGGCTAGACTAGAAAAAAAAATAGATCCTACGACCTCCATTTGGTTTCATGTATTGCGCACAAAGTTGAACGTATATATATGGAAAGATGTAGCCAAATTCTTCTACTCAAGACAATAATGAGATATAAAGGATTTCTGTTTTGAAGAAAAACGTAAGATGAAATATTCTTACAGAGTCATGTTTGCTGTCCACAAACAACCGTATTGCATCATCACCTGCTCCACTGGCAATGATGTCATCCCTGTCGAGGTGTTAAAGAGATCAAAACAGAACTTAAAAAAAATCCAAAAGACATATAGTAAGCTTCTGGGATCTCAAATTGTTGAGGTCTCACGAAAGAGTCTTGGAGAAGAAGACAATTCAGCTTATTAAAATGATCATAAAATGACTAATCTGGATATATTTCATTGGAGGACAGGGAGTGCGATTATCAGGTTCAACAAAGATTTTTTCTTTTAGGCTAGCGGAGTCAAATTAGACGGAACTTAGAACGGTTAAATCATGTTTTAAAGAAACCATGTGAGGTGTTACTACCTTGACCAGTGAGCTGAATATATGGTACGGTCATGATAACCAGTGAGTGTACAAAGATGAGTCCTGCAAAGTCAGAGCAGGTAGGCATTCCATTAGGACAGAGATATAATTGGAGAATTTACAGAATTTGATAGGCTGCATATTATGTCAAGCGCGGAACTGTAAAAAACGATTAAAATCGATTAAATGTAAGCCATTATATTCTCACCAAGGTGCATATCCTTCACCAGAGTGCATCTTGGAAATATCTGTCTCCCATATCTTCAAGGTTAGATCATCGCTGCAAGTACACAATCAGGCAAGCCAAATTTCAGAACAGTAAACAAGAGACATATCTTTGCTTTTAGAACACCTACGAGAGACAAAAGGGAGAGGATTCACCAACCTACAAGTAACCATCTTGTTCCCTGCAGCGTTAAACGAGATGGCCCAAACAGTAGAGGAGTGACCACTGTGTGAAGAATAAAGGCACACATATTAATCTACTACTACAATAAAGTACGAGCCTATTAAGAAATTAATTGAAAGGCATATAAGAAGAATAGGCAAGTAGAGGATATACTTGTTAGAATCATCTAAGGTTTGGACACATTGATAATCACCATCATCATCTTCAGACCACCAAACCTGTGAGTAACACACAACTACGCTATCAAATTATAATTTCTTTTTTTATTTGTAACAATTTTTAAGTTCTGCATCACTAAATCCAATCAGACTATTCTCATTACCTTGATGGTGTTATCATAACTGCAAGAAAATAAAACGTCCATGGTGGGATGCCACTGAACCATCTTTACATCTTGTGTATGTCCATTTAACACCGAAGCACAGTCATATTCGTTTCCTCCTAGCACTTCCCAAATCCAGACAGACTTGTCTCTACTACATGTTGCAAGGTATGAACCAGATGCATTCCACGATACACTCTTCACTTCGTTTTCATGTCCCTGCATACAATTCCTTTTATAAGATTCTACTAGCCAAAAGTGTGTGATAAAAAGCATGAGAAAGTACAATAACACCATACTACGAACTTGAGCATAATGAATGCTGATTTATGAACTGAACAACGTACAATCCATGAGACTAGTGATTCAGAGAAGTCCTGGAGGATCTACATAACGGACATAAAGATTTTGAAAGGATTTGGGTTGCCACGAGAGGAGCACAGCATTACAAATCAAGTAAGAACAGAGTCGAAAGAGCAAATCGGATGGCAAAGCAATTTAAAGTCAAGGATTGGGCTAAAGTACCTCCAATGTCGAAATACACTCAAACTCATCCCCAAAATTCTCCCAAATGCCAGTGGTACCATCAAAACTTGCAGTAGCCAATAACTTTCCAGAAGGTGACCAAGCACACGACCTCACAGTTCTTGTGTGCGTTTCTTCCAAAACTGTCTGAGCAATCACAATATACAAAGGACAAGTCTCATATAACAAATAAAGCTTTGGCCTTAGGGGGCTTATAGCACAAGAACTAACATAATACTCGAACTCAAACCTCAAGGTCAAGTTAAGCCCTTTAGAGAATCATAACAAAACCCACAATTTTAAGGTCAAGAAACAATAAATCCTTATTCTTTCTCGGTAGAAAGGTAAATAACATATCACAACCTTCAATCCCAAAGTTCAAGATCAAGTTAAGCCCTTTAGAGAATCAAAACAAAACCCACAAATTTTAAGGTAACCTACATAAATCCACGCTCTTTTTAGGTAGGAAGGTGAATATTTTTGACGAACAGAGATGAGTATTTATAACAAACTAATAAAACTTTGGCCTTTGGGGACCATTAGCACATGAACTAACCCAGCATTCAAACTCGAAGTTCAAGATCATGTTAAGCCCTTTAGCGAATCGAAACAAACCCACAATTTTAAGTTCACGAAGCAACAATTTCACGACTTTTCTGTAGTATAGAGGTTAATATTCTAGCAAGTAGAGATTGAGAGAGACCTTGCAAGTCCAGGAGTGAGAGAGCGAGCTCTGTTCCCAGATTCGTACGGTGTTATCGCCACTGCAAGAAGCAAGTATCGGCAAAGTACCGTCAGCGTGAGAGGAAACGGGGTTCCACGCTACGTTCCAAACCCGATCGGTGTGGCCTTCAAGTTTCTGAACCTCAACTAACTCCAGGTTCTTCTCCATCAAATCCATCTACAAGCTACGTCTCTCTCCTATGAATCGGATCAATCTCGCAGAAACAATAACCTATGAGCAGAGCCAGAAAGTCGATGGAGAGGAAGGATCTTCGGATATGGAAGGAGTAAGCGACGGCTGACCGAAAGACCTATAACCCGGCAAAGAAAAAAACAGGTGACGTGAAATTTATTTGTCTATATGTCAGTTTGGTTTCTGTTGGTTTAAGATCGGTTTGCTTTTATAATTTCTTACCATACCGAACCAATTTCGTAAACCGCTAGTTACGGACTGGTTTGACTAAACTGGTAATTTAGAGAAGTTAATTTGCCATAAACACAACTAAGTTCAATTTCAATTGCTACAGTTTCTTTTGTCCCTTACATATAAACAAATATCAGAGAGAGCAAGCGTGGACATAGTTATGAAAACCGATGAGAGTATTAATGATTATTTTGGAAGAGTAATGTTAGTCTCCAACGAGATGAGAAGTAATGGAGAAGACATGTCAAACTCGAAGATTTTGGAGAAGATACTTCGAACATTAACTGACAAGTTCATATATATATGTAGTGGTATCTATTGAGGAGTCTAAAGACATGGGAAACATGACAATTGATGAACTGCAAAGTTCTTTGTTTGTTCATGAGAAAAAGTTTAAAAAGGTCAGCTATGAAGAAGATGATCAAGTTCTTAACGACAGAAGCAGAGGCAGAGGCAGAGGATTAGACAGAGGTCGCGGCAAGGGTAGAGGACACTTCAACAAAGATGTGATTGAGTGTTACAAATGCCAAAACCTTGGACACTTTCAATACGAGTGTTCAAATGCGACAATGGAGCACATTTTATGGAAACTAAGGAGAGAGATAAAGATTTGCTGATGGCTCATGTGGAATTCAAAGGTACAAAAATAGGAAATGTTTGGTTTGTGGACTCTGGCTGTTCAAATCACATGTGTAGAGAAAGAGACATGTTCTTAACTTTGGACACTAACTTCACACACAATGTCAGACTCGGAAAGAATCACAAGTTGAGGTTGGTGGGAAAGACATAGTGAAGATAAGTTATGTAATACACGATGTATATTACATTCCAGAGCTGAAGAACGGTTTAGTGTTGGGCAACTTCAAGAGAATGGTTTAGATGTGCTATTTATAGTAGGAGAAGTAAAAACGTACAGCATAGTTCACCATTCAAGAGGAAAAATTGCATAGGCTGTCATGAGCACTAATATGATGTTCATTCTGCTAGGTGAAACGAGTGGAACAACAAGGAATGAAAAGTGTCTACAGGTTGATGTCTCAGAACAAGCAGAGCTATGGCATCACCGTTACAGACATCTCAGCTACAAAGGTCTTCACACCTTACAAAGCAAAGAGATGGTAGTGGGATTACCTGAAATCAGAGATGTGTGTAGAATCTAGACTTGTAGAACTCAAAGTAAAACACGTGCAGATGAACTAAATTCAAAAAACAATTTATTAGGAATCTCTTAAACAATCTTACACAGACTTGTTTAATCCGATTTACTCGACGTTTACACAAACTCGAGACGGACCAATCCCTAATCTACCCAACTCACGTGACTCAACAACCGTTAAGCTGTACTCGTTGTTCACTCACCAACTAAAGCCACAAGAACCCCGGCAAGGTGCACTTGCAGATGTGTAACACAAGAGAGAGAAGAGAGCAGTTTGGCTTTTGCGGGTATCGTGAGAGAAAGAAAAATGAGAATCCTAGCACACTCAACAAATATATCAGATGCAAAAACAAATTGACCTCAAGAGAATAAGCCCAAAACTGCTAAGCCAATCCAAATATGAGTTTAACAAATTGTATAACACACGACTGTCATTGTGTAACACTTGAGAGAGTATTAGTGAAGAAATACCAGAGAACAAAGAACCTGAGCATCAGAGACAACTACATGTGAGGCACATCCGGGTAACCTCATGTTGATCGAGAGAGAGTGTTTGGAACAAAAACCATCAAATCGAAACAAAAAAACTGTGGCGTGAAATCAACTCACCCGCCCGTTGTAGCTGTTTCTCAGCCGAGTAGCTGTCACAGCATTGATTATCATGAGATGCAGACATGGGACCAAAGCAAGTTCTCACATGACCTCAATCTTTTCTTGGAACCTTGTGGGTAGGTGGTGTGTAACACGGAAACAAGGCATGCTGATTATGATCCAGCTCAAGACAGTGACCGTGCTTAGAGAGAAAATGTGGTGCATCCTAATCCAAGCAGGGTGTCCATCATGTTTAAACCGATGACACAATCATTTGTATGCATTACCCATACTTGTACAGTTTGTCTTTGCTTGACTTGACCAGGACATACATCATGTTTAGAATGAAAATGTGGTGCATCCTAATCCAAACTGAGTATTTGTTTCTTTTCCGGTCCTTCTCTTATTTGAAACTTTCAACAGCTGTGCCTGAGTCTTGTGTTACACACACCTGCCTCTGTGTTCCACAGCCCGATACAGACAGTGATTGTAACCAGAATGAAAATGTGGTGCATCCTCTTCCGGAACAAGTGTCCTTCTTACTAGGCAGATGTGAGCTTTGTGTGAGACCATGGTGATCACAGGTCTATTCCTGAGATAACTTGCGGACAAGAGGTTTTGATGAAAGAACAAAGGATGGTTTATGTACCCAGCAAACTCTCCCGAAATCAACACACAGATTTAGAGGTCGCAGACACCAAGAGCTTTGCATAGACACACAAAGCAATTGACATCTAGAGGCTTGATAAAAATATCAGCTAGCTGATTCTATGATGCAACATGCTCAATGACAACAAGTTTTTCTTCAACCAAATCTCTAACAAAGTGATGTCTAATGGTACGTGAATGTTGCACATGATTCTTAGTCAGATTGATAGCACTCATATTATCACAGTGTACAAGCATAAGTTCATAATTGATACCATAGTCTACGAGCATTTGTCTCATCTACAAACGTTGTGTGCAAGTTAGTAGACATGTAAGTAACGCTGCTGATCATTCAACTTTGACAAGTTCTAATTTGAGCGAGGTTGCAGAGAATTTCTGCGTTGTGCGTAGGCAAGGGGTGGTGTGATACATCTCTGTGATTGTGTGACACATGAGCTCTGGATTCAAGTTTTTCTGCATTTTCAGAGTTGTGTGGACGCACGTCTGTCTTGATTGTGAACTTGGGATACATATTTCGTTTGGCAACCCAAAAGTATCCAAATTTCTTTGGTTCAATGAAGCACATATTCTGTTTCCAAGCTCGATTAAGTTGATACCTCTTAGTGAAGCATTTGCTTGCATGATGACCTTGTTTTCCACAGAATATGCAGCCTGATCGTCTAGTGGTCCCATGAGCAGAGCAGCGAGACTTCCTCTTGTTTTCTTGTCCATGATTGATCGAACTCATGTTATGTTCAACATTATGTTTGGGTATTGCGTGTTGTGATACGGTGTCTTGAACAAACTTGATGGTATTACCGATAGTAGAAGACGTTTCAGTTCTGCAACCTTGATAGCCGAGACCCCAGTTTGCTTTAGGAGGCTGATCTTTCTGTGATTATCATTGAGTTGCCTTTCTAGAAGTTGGCTTTTCTCTTGCTCCAGATTCAACTCTTATAGGATCCTGCTCACTCTGGTCTCCAGGCTCCGTATTTTCTCTTGTTGTGCATCCACGTTTTTGTGAGGTTGGCTTCTAATTTCCTCTGACTTAGAGCTCGTTATCTCCTCTGGGTCATATCTTGTTTCAGAAGTCAAATATTCCATCTCAAGAATCCTTAATTAGTTGCAGATTTTCATTACTGAGTTTGGCAAAGCTATCAAAGAGAATTCGATATTCAGCTTTCATATCTCTCTCATCATTATCTTCTTCTGCATCTGATTCAGAATCTGAACTGCTTCCTTCATTTTTTATGTCGTCTTCACCGTGTGAAACCAATGCTACAGAGTTTAACATCAGTTCCTAAGAGTCACTTTTGCCGAATGATTTTTTGTTTTTTAGGTTGTTTGGACATTCGCTCCGTATGAGTCCCATCCCTTTGCACTCGATGCACTTAAACTCCTTTCTCTTTGTCAACGGACACTCACTACGAAAGTGTCCAAACCCTTCACATTCTTGACACTGTAAGTTTATCTTCTTGTTATCTTTATCAGCTTCACACTGTGAGTTATAATTGTTATTAATGTGAAGATAAGTTGTGAGGCATGTGTGAAAGAGAAACACCATCATGTATCATTTCCAAATCAAAGCAAATGGAGAGCAACCGAGAAGCTCTAATTGATCCACTCTCATCTATGTGGTCCGATCATTCCACCTTCGAACAGCCAAAGGAGGTATCTAATAAGCTTTATCGAAACTGTTTCTAGAAAATCATGGATATACTTCGGCTAGAGAATCAGAAACGTTCCAACAATTCAAAACGTTCAAAACATTTGTGGAAAAGCAAATTGAGATGTTCATCAAGTGTCTTAGAACACATAGAGGAGGAGAATCAAATTCAGTGAGTTCAAAGAATTTTGTAGTGAGTATGGAATTAAAAGGCAGTTAACCACAACCTATACTCCGCAGGAATATGGCATTGCTGAACGAAAAACCAGAACCATCATGAATATGGTGAGAGCAATTCTTGTGGAAAAAGAAGTACCAAAATCTTTCTGGCCTGATGTTGTGTAGTGGGTGAATCATGTCACCAATAGGTCTCCTACGCAAATTGTGAAAGGCATGACTCCAGAAGAGGCATAGAGTGGAAGAAAGCCCTTGGTTGACTTCATTCATACACTTCAAGTGTAGTTTTTGCATTACACCGACTAACACTTTTTCTTTTGTATCTAGTGAAGGTTATAAATTATTTTTTGTAATGTATCAACTGGCTTTACAAGTTCGGTAATAAATTTGGTGTTTTAAGTACTACGACTATACATACTCATATATAGACTTCTTTCAAAGACATAAGTTGTAGAAATCTATTTGACAACTCACAACATATTGCTCCAATGTCTCCAAAAAAGTTTCAAACTTATTTAAACCTGCAAAGACCCAAAAATACTAAAAAAATACCGAATAATTTATATAAAAGATATATATAATTGTCAAAAACCCAGAAAACCCATGATATATCACATAATAGCAACATAACTAATAACAAGATGAGACTAAGTAATTCCAAAAACTCATTAGAGATCAAACTCCACAAACATACTCCAAAAACATAACTAATAACAAGATGTGTTTAAGTACTAAAAGTGTTTCTTAGAATTCTACTCAATAATTATTTCTTAGACTTTTACATCATACACCATGTGTACAACCATCTCTCAAGCAGAACATTTTTCTTCTTTTGCGATTATCTACCTCAAAATACCAGGATAAAGTTTTCATCACCCATTCTCTGTAAGAAAACATATAAAAACCACATTAAATATCGAGCGAAAGAGAAAACTTTACCCAAAGTCTGTAGCTAGCTAAGAAGTAAAATATTTAATCAAACTAGAAAATTGATTCTCATATACATATAATAAATAAACATGTGAAAATCATACAAATGCAAACACATTAACTAAAATAAAAGCTAGAACGACAAACACTTAAAAATCGTTATAAATTTGCTGTAATTGCATTTTAACCACTGCAAACGAAGCTCAGTCGTTATGTATGCAAGAATCACCAAATATGGCAAAATCCAAGAATTTGAAATGTTAAAATGCAAATTATAGAGTTTCTGTGATGAAAATGAAGAGGAATTTGAGAAAAATTAGGTTGTGTAGTAAAAGAGTGAGCTCAAATGTCGTTGGTTGAATCATATAGATCTTAAATTTGGTTGTTAGTTCGTTGGGATGATTGAAGAAGATGGTATTTTTGTAAATATGAGATGAAGATGACGATTTGCTTGTCTTTTTCATTTTCGAAAACAAGAAAAATAAATTAAAGATAATGACAATTTTGTGAATATTAAAATTTGGGAAATGTGATTTTGAGAGAAAGTGGTATTGGTTAGGGGTAGGAATTGATAGGTTTTAATAATTACGTATAATTAAACAAATACTTAAAATATTCTTGTAATCAATAACACTAATTTTAATTTTTAATCAAAATTATTTTCGAATAGCATATCAGATAATAAAAAAAGGGAATTAAGTTTTCCTATGAATTCGTTTTTTGGTCAAATAAATAGAATAAAAAATCATGTAACCAGATCAACTAATATCGTTTTTTATAGAACATTGTTTATATTTATGTTATGACTAACTTAATACCAAATAAACAATTTAGATAATAGATAACAACTATTTAAAGGTATGTCTGTCAGTTGATCTATCAAACATGACTAAACTGATGAAATCAAGTTTTCAGTTTTCGCATATTATTATGTTCTCCATTTTTAACCGATCGATGAACTTGTAAAAAATTACCGTTTCGGTTTGCTTATGCAACTTCAAACCGATCAACAGTTAAATTTTTTTTCCTAATGTTTTTCCTAGAACAACATATATAAAATGATTCATAGTTTTACGAAAAAACTATATGGAATTAACAAAATTAAATTGATTTTAGCCTAACTAGAACCAAATATATTTTTACTAAAATCAGAGGAAATGTTGCAACCCAATTTACCCAAAACAAGACCAAACTAACAGAATCAAATTTTTCAGTTTTTGCTTATCATTATGTTCTCAACTCTTAACCGATAGATAATTTTTTAAGAGATTACCGATTTAGTTCACTTATGCAACTCCAAACCAATACACATTTCAATTTTTTTTCTAATATTTTCCCCATAATTTTACATATATATATACATACAAATCTAAAACGAATAACCGAAATATATGCAATTAACAAACTTTTGCTGAGTACAATCCTGGTTCAATTCTGAGGAATTGTTGCAATCAAATTTATCCAAAAATAAAAAATAAGGAAGAATTTCTCATTAACAAAATTTATACGATTTTAATCTAATAGGAAAAGATAATTGTGACTCAATTTGAGAATAGATAGAATCCAATTGGAGATCCAAAAAAATAATATATAATTCAATATATCTAACAAATGAATAATCGAACTATTTATAATTTTTATAATCGAAATCACATGTTTAACAAAGTAATAATATAAATAGTAATTAAAATAATATTTTTTATTTATTTTTCTGTTTATAGATAATAAAATGGTTTAAAAAATTTGTAAATAAATAAAATAAATAGAAAATAATTTAATTATTGAATAAAAGAAGAGTAGAAATACATGGTATACATTAGGTGATCGGAATACAAACTTTTTTCATGCTATAACAAAGCAGCCCAGAGCGAGGAATATGATTGCCGGGTTACACAATTTGGCTGGAGAATGGGTTATGAAGGAATCAGAAATTGAAAAAAATGGCGGTGGATTATTTTGAGAATTTATTCACTACTACCAATCCTATGGAGTTTGATGAATTCCTACAAGACATTCCTCCTTCAATTACTGAACAAATGAATGACCGGCTTACGACATTAGCATCGGAGGAAGAGGTGTGACATGCTTTATTCTTAATGCATCCAGAAAAAGTCCCAGATCCAAACGGAATGATGGCGCTTTCTTCCAGCAATCTTGGCCAATTATTTAAAATGATGTACTGGAATTGGTTAATAACTTTCTCAGAACATGAGTTTTTGACACAAGGTTGAACTTGACAAATATCTGCTTAATTCCGAAAACGGAAAGACCAAGTAGGATGAATGAGCTACGACAGATCAGCCTATGTAATGTAGGATATAAGATAATTTCGACGGTTCTATGCCAAAGGCTACGACACTTATTGCCAAATCTTATTTCGGAAACACAGTCTGTCTTTGTGACTGGTCGACACATTACGGATAATATCTTGATCGCCCAAAAGATGTTTCATAGCCTACAGGCGAATCGCTCATGTCAGGATAAATTTATGGCTATAAAAACGGGTATGAGTAAGACATATGATAGAGTGAAATGGAGATTCATTAAAAAATTGCTGCGGAAGATGGGCTTTGCAGAGCAATGGATTACATGGATTTTAAGATGTATTTCTTCAGTCTAGTATAGGGTCGTTATAAACGGTCAACCACGGGGTACCATTTGTCCACAAAGGGGATTTCGTCAAGGAGACCCACTATCATCCTATCTTTTTATTCTGTGTACGGAAGCTCTTATCTCGAATATCCGAAGGGAGGAAGGGGCTAAACAAATTAAGGGACTCAAAGTGGCAAAAGGCGAGCCCGCCAATCTCACATTTATTTTTTGCAGATGACAGTCTTTTTTTTGTCGTGTTGTTAAGGAGGAATGTCATATTATACTGGATATTCTTTGGAAATATGAATTTGTCTCGGGACAACAAATAATTTTTTCCAAATCTTCGATTCAATTTGGTCATAAAGTTTACGATCAAGTGAGGGAAGAAATGAAATCCATACTAGGCATCTCTATTATTGGGGGTATGGGTACATATTTGGGAATACCTGAAAGCCTGGGCGGATCAAAAACAAAAATCTTCAGCTTTCTTCAGGACCGGGTCCACAACCGGGTCAATGGATGGATGGCCAAATTCTTATCAAAGGGAGGAAAGGAGGTATTAATTAAATCGGTAGCAACAGTCTTACCTAATAATGTTATGTCATGTTTTCATCTATCCAAATCGATAGTTAACAAACTCACTAGTGTGGTAGCTCGGTTCTGGTGGAACACATGTGGCACTCATAATGGTATACACTGGAAGTCACAGAATAAGTTATGTAAGGATAAATGTAATGGTGGTATTTGTTTTCGGGCACTGGAAAATTTCAATTCGGCGCTCTTGGCAAAGCAGCCATGGAGATTAATTAAAAACAAAACTCACTTTTTACTAAAGTGTTCAAAAGCAAATATTTCCGGAATGCAGGACTTTTGGATCCAATTAGATCATATTCCCCCTCATATGGTTGGAGGAGTATTATCTCGGCTAGACCTCTCGTTAATAAAAGGCTTATCAAAAGGTTAGGAACGGGTTCATCCATTTCAATTTGGAATGATCCATGGATCTCAGCCTCTGACCGAGGTCAGCAATGAATAAACACAGTATTTTTAATCTGCTACTCACAATGGAACAATTGATTGATCCAGTATCTCGGATGTGGAATGCTCAATTCGTCCAGGATATTATTGATTCAGATGATGCAACTCTTATTTTGAGTATGCCGATCAGCCGTTTACCAAGACCTGATACATATGGATGACATTTTACAAAATCGGGGAAATATACGGTTAAATCAGGTTATCAAACAATGATAAATGTTCATAAAGAGGAACATGGTGAACAGATTTTGGGACCATATATCACAACATTACAAGCATTCTCCTGGATGCTAAAATGTCCTCTAAAGTTAAAACATTTTATTTGGCAAATACTCTCGGGTTGCTTGTCGGTCACCAAGAATCTTCGCTCTAGAGGGATAAATTGTTATCCAGTTTGTAACCGCTATGGCGCAGAGGAGGAAACGATTAATCATGTCGTATTTGAATGTCCCCCTCGCATTACAAACATGGGCTTTATCTGTAGTTCCTACCAATCTAGTTGTGTTCCCAATGACATCAATATTTTCCACTATGGATTATCTGTTTTGGAGAATTCCCCAAGATACCCCAAACTCACAATTTCCATGGATTTTATGGTATATTTGAAAAAGTAGAAATGACAAAGTCTTTAAAAACATTGATCATTATGGGAAGAGACCCGAGGGAAGTACTTAAACTTGCGGAATCAGAATCATCATTATGGGAAGAGGCCCAGCCTCAAGCGATGGTGGATTACCTCAGGGCCAATTATATATAGAGGATGTACGGAATCCTCAGGTGAATCAAAGTGGACTTTGGTATTTTACAGATGGATCGTGGAAATCTGGAGCGACGTTTTCTGGACAAGGATGATTCACCAGCCATACGGGAGTTGCCGGTTGGATGGGAGCTAGAAACATACGCAATAGTTTGTCTCTCCTACATGCAGAAGTAGAGACATTTATTTGGGCGATGAAATGTAGGAACACGGTCCAACAGAAGGAGGTGACCTTCGCAACAGACTGTTTGGAACTAGTGAAGATGATAGCGGAACCGTTGGAGTGACCAGCCTTCACCATCCATCTAGAGGAGTACCAGAGATGCAGAGAATATTTCACTAGTTTCAACCCTGAGATTATACCAAATATAATCAACACCATGGCGGACAACCTAGAACGGACTTCTCATGTGCAGATGCCAGACGATATTCAGCTACCCTATAGGTTTCAGTTTACCAATTTGGTTTTCCTAATCAACTTTTGTGTGATTTTCTGTTAATAAAAAAAAATTATTGTATAAATATTTATTTTTGTGTACCCGAGAAAATCTGCTAGATAGTCTTCCTGTCGCATTAAAACTCGAGCAGTTAGAAGATAAAATCTGATTCGTTAACTAAAAATCTTTCTTTATTAGTCCCCTCGTTAACGACAAGAGTCAAATCTCATTAGATCATTTAAGAGTTGCCATAACCAATAAAATATTAGTATTCGGTCTAGATTGTAGTACTTAATTAAGAAACCCTAACCTTTCATCAATTATTGGTCATGTTGTGTATTATTTTATTTTCTATTCATTAAAGGAAAAGTTAGCCTAAAATGGAAACCACTAGCTAGTTAATAACCACTTTAATAATTCTTAGGAAATAATAATTAAATTAAGCAAACAAACCCAACTTTTTTTCTATATGAATTATATAAGTTTGAATCCCATATAACACAAAAATGATATTAACACAAATCGTTAAACTATGGTTGGTTTGGCAAACTACTTCATTTTAAAAATTATTTTAAACATTAATATGAATTAGATAATGTGGATATAATTCATTTCACAATTTGAATTTACCTACATGCTGATGTTGAGTTCATCTTCAAAAACTGCTCACAGAAAGATCAAAGAAATATAAGAACCATATATCTTGTCAGAAAAGATGATAAGATCTGTCTTACACTACATGTCATCGCTATTTTATAGGAGACTTTATTAAATATTAGTTTACTATGTATTTTCAATTCAAAACTAATCAATAAATATTAGATTGAGCCATGTCTTTTATATAGAATTTTAATTCTTTTTAAATGTTGACATAAAATTCTAATAGATTTAACTTTAAAATATAATGGAACAATAACATAGATTTTTTAAAATTTTGGCTCAATTTTTTGAAGTCCTTTGAAAGCTCTGTAGTTTCTTTCAAGAACAAGCTCAAACAAAATGATGCATATAATGTAACAAAGTCTTTTGTTTTGAATAAATTTAACACTAAATTCAAATAAAGAAAAATAACATATATGATTTTTTTACCTCATGTGGATATAACTTATTTCACAATTTGTATTTACCTACTTGTTGATGTTGGATTCTGTCTTCAAAATCTGCCCACAGAAAGCTCAACGATATATAAGAATCACCTATAGAGGCAAACAAAAGACTAAATCACCTCATGAAAAACCAACAAGTTTAAATACTAAGTATCAAAACGTATGGTTTTGAATATTAATAAAAAAAATGAAGGTTAAAAATTGAGCTAGATAGCACCAAGATCAAATTTAAAACTCTGAAAAGATAAAAATGCATTTATACATATTTAGTGTCTTAAACGACCGAAATTAAATTCAAAAATATTATACACGAAGGAAGAAGATCGACAAAAAGGACCTTCTTTTAGCTACACAAAATCTCTAGGCATATACATTTTCTTGTTCATTTACATACCATTGTACTTGTACTTTGAGAATTGATTTTTGGTTACTTTGTTTTTTTTCCATCTTTGGTCTATATATGATTTGGTGTTCTAAAGAAAGTTTAGCTCCAAATTACATTTTATTCAACCTGATTCAGACCACATACTTTGCTTCCACAATACAGTACCAAAGTTAGATCCTAAAACAATAAACATTTTTTTCCATAAGCGTAAATGAAGACAAATTCTTTGATGGTTCATTAAAATTAAGTGGCTTTCTAAAAATGATCAAACATCGAACATATATTATGGTAATACCAAATTATTAAATACATGTGCAGCGTAACCTTCCCACTACATTTAGGAATAATACAGAGAATTTTGTTAACTACAAGACAAAATAACACAGCTCTGACCAGTTTCTTTTTTCAGACGATTTGTTTTCAAATTTGTTTTTCGAAACCCAAAAGAGTTAAAGCACAGTTTTATTTAAATATTGTCTACTCAGTAATGAATCTTCAGTAGCCAGCAAATTTTATTTAAATGAAACACTTTCCACACACTTTTTGATGATAAATATTAGTATAGTAGCTTAATTAATATGTATGTATGATAATGAGGGAGGTGGTTGGGTCCGGTCTGAAATTAAAGTAATTGTCCATTGAAAGAAAAATAACATGCCAAAGTTCACCATTATGTATGAATATTTGATATCATTGTTTAATAATTTTTTGCATTTAGAAATATGTATTTTATTATTCTATAAAATATTTTGACTTCAAAATGGACCGTCAGTGTCAATATATTCGATTAAACGATATATAGGTCTCTGTAGAAATTTTATAAAACATTGGTTCTTTATAAATACTATCAAATCCTTTTTTGAACGAATTTTTATTTAATAATAGAGATAGTCACTCAGCTTCCGCGGACGAGTTAGAAAGTACAGACAGTGCTGCTTTTGTTAGTGAGTCAGCTTCAACATTCTCCAATCGGAGTATAAAAGAGATTGATATAGAGAGGAAATGTTTGCTCAACACGTTGATATCATGGAGTAAACTCTTCAGCTCAACGTTTTTTCCTTGGTATTGAGCCACGAGACAAGTGACTTGGAGTCCGAAAACAGATTCAGAGTCTTATAGCCTGAAGAAACTGCATCAATGATTGCAATCTGTACCGTCAGAGTCTCCACTATTAGAGCTGAAGCTACAAAGCGACAGTTTAAGGAGTTTTTTTGTGAGGTACCTGTGGCGGGGTCTTTGAACACCCAGCCAAAACCTCCCATACCTGAAGAGCTATCCCAGGCAGCATCCACCATGCAGGTTAAAGCCTGTGACGAAGATGTGGGGGCACATAGTTTACCTGCAGGAGCTAGTGATCGGGCCACGGTGATCCCTTGGGCTTCCTGCTAAGTGCGGACGTCCTTCACAGCTATGATGACCACTGCTTCCTCCGTGAAAAACCTTTTCTCAAAATAGAGTTTGTTTCTTCCTGTCTAGAGGTGCCAAAGGATCTACGGGAGCAACGGAACCGAAGAGAGGCCCATTGGTGGGAGGCATGTCATAATCTTGCTAAATTGCAGGAGGGCGGGAAGAGATGATACCGTTGCTTGGTCGGGCTTATGATTGGCGGGGACATGGTTCCATACCCGAGCTACAAAGGGGCAGTGGACTAAGACATGGAGGTCTGTTTCCAAGGCTCCGCATCTCTTACATGAATTGTCGATCTCGAGGCCGCAACCTACAAGGTTTGCTCCAACTGGAAGAGTTCTGCTTTTGACTTTCCATAGCAAATGTTTAAGCTTTGGCGAGGTTTGGAGGTTCCAAATACATTATTTCCAATTGAAGTTGTCTCCAAGAGGAGGGAAAGAATTGAGTTTAGTGATCGCATATCCCGACTTGGTTGAGTATACACCGAACTTTTCCGGTAACCATACAAATTCATCTTTCATGCCAAAGGAGCTGGGAAAGAGCTGTTGGATTTGATCCTCATACTGAGGTAAGTGCAGTCTAATAGCTGGGATAGACCAATCATAACGTTGTGGAGATAGAAGGTCGAAGACCTTTAAATCTTGCGATGCCTTTGGTGCGGGGTCTATGGGTTTTAGTGGGTGAGTGGTAGACAGCCAGGGTTCCGACCAAATGTTAACTTGAGTCCCAGTTCCTATAACCCAGCCCTTTTTTAGGACCTCTTGGCCTGCTAGAATACATCTCCAACCATGTGAGACAGTGGCTGGAGGAATGCTCTCCATGAAGGAGGAGGAGGGGCAATACTTGCCAAACAGGATTTGTGCTAAAAGGGAGGACGGGTCCTTGAGAAGTCTCCAGACTAGTTTGGTCAGAAGTGCATTGTTGAATTGCTATATTTCCCTGAAGCCGAGACCTCCTGCACTTTTAAGGAGGGTGAGTTTGTCCCAAGAGATCAAACCCATCTTTCTCACATCGGGTTTACAGTCCCACCATAAACAAGTGAGAACTAATTGAATATGTTTGCAGAGAGACATTGGGATC
This sequence comes from Schrenkiella parvula, assembly GCA_000218505.1. Lineage (NCBI taxonomy): Eukaryota > Viridiplantae > Streptophyta > Magnoliopsida > Brassicales > Brassicaceae > Schrenkiella > Schrenkiella parvula. Next base: position 2,286,155 of record CM001190.1, read on the forward strand.
TTGAAGCAGGACATCGCATAAGAGGGCATTGCCTCGAGAACCGACTTTAATAAAAACGGGCGCCTGAGAAAAACTTAGATGTCCAGCTATGGAACTGTTGGTGGATCTGGTCTACATTACTTGAAAATATGTCTCTTTAACGGCTCCCAAAGTGCTCGGGCAGTCCCAAGTATTTTCCAATACCTCATTCGTTTGTAATTTGAAAGTTCTCCTTAACTCGTCTTCTTGTTTCTATAGGTGTTTTTGAAGAGAAGGTGATCGCCGATTTTTGTAGGTTGATGTTCTGTCCGGAGGCTATCTCATACCGGTGTAGGATGGCTTTTAGGGAGGCGCAGCTGTTTGGGTCTTATTTGCAGAAGAACATTGTGTCGTCCGCGAAGAGGAGATGATTGATCGGGGGTGAGCTTCTCGCAGCTTTCATGCCAGGAAAGTCACCCAGAGCTTGGGCCTTATTACACAGGCCGGAGAGGATTTTTGAACAGAGAATGAATAGATAAGGAGTGAGGGAATCACCTTGACGGAGTCCTCTTGATGGTAGAACTCGACTGCGAGGTGCACCATTGATCAAGAACGATTAAGAAACCGAAGTCACACATTCCATTATCCAGCTGATCCATTTAGTGTTGAAACCAAAACGCGACATGACTGCCTGAAAGAAATCCCACTCAATCCTATTGTACGCTGTACTCATGTCTTCAATGCCATGACACATCGTTTCTTTGCCCCAAAGGTGCGCATGTAGTGGAGAATCTCGTGGGTGATGGGCAAGTTGCCTGAGATGGCTCGTCCTTGTACAAACGCGGACTGGTGATTTGAGATGAGTCAGGGGAGGAGCGGTTGTTGTCGTCGTATCAAGATTTTTGCAATAATCTTGTAGTGTGTGGAGCATAGTGCAATCGGTCTGTAATCTGAAACCTTCCGAGGGCTTTTCATCTTTGGTATCAAACGAATGTGGGTTTTGTTCTGTCGATGATGAAGTGAGATTGTTTTAAAACAAGACTGGATGTCCCGGGAAATGTCGCTACCTATTATATCTCAATATGAATGGTAAAATCCGGCAGAGAAGCCATATGGCCCTGGTGCTTTATCTGCATGAATGGAGAAGACTGCATCTTTGATCTCCTATAGTTCCGGAATGCTAGTAAGGGAGGTATTCATCCCGGCAGTAACCATTGGTGAAATAGAATCATTGACCACTTGGAGGTTGTGGCTTGAGTGAGATGTGAAAATATTGTTGTAGTATGCTGCAATTGTTTGAACTATCTGGTTCTCTTCAAACAATGCGATATCGTGATCATTTTCCTGGACTGTTTAGTTGTTCATAGTCTTTGTGTCCTGTGTTACTGTGTGGAAGAAGTTAGTATTATGGTCCCCAGTGTGGAGCCACTGTATTCGGCTTCTCTGTCTCTAATAAATTTTTTCTTCTTCATAAGCCCTCTCTAGGTCCTTAGAAAGGGTGCCTATAAGAATCGTATCCAGGATTGGGTTGGAGAGAGCTGCTTCCAGGGCTAGTTGGGAGGATCAGATCAGATCCGTAGTGTAAGTGTTTTGCTTTTTTATCCATTCGATTATGCTCCGTCTTACCCTGCAAATTTTTGTCAAGATCGACTCTGAATAACCCTTACCTCTTGTATGGTGTTTGGTCGAAAAAGGTTATCAATGGCCTATGATCAGAACCCTCAAACATGAGGTAAGCACTGCACCCTGTAAGGAACATCTCGGACCAAGAATAGTTGACCATAGCGCTGTCTAGGCGGGATTTGATGAAATGATTATATCTGGTACCGCGCCAAGAGAGAGAGTTGCATGTATGAGGAATGTCTCAGAGGCCGAATCGAGAGACAAAGTTTCGGAAAGATAGGAAAGAACCTTCCCATCGCAGGGAGCCGCCTACCTTCTCGGAATTATCTAACAGGTCATTAAGTTCCCCTATAATTAGCCATGCATCAGAGCGGGATTCACATAGAGTCATGAGCTTTTTCCAAAAAAGGGTTCGGTCTTCCTGTCTTAGAGAACCATAAATGAAGGAGACAAAGCAGGAATCTTGTTTACTGTGGACTCGAGTGTCTATAAGATTTGGTGAAGCTTCTAGGATTTCCAGCTTGGTGTCTATCTTCCAGGAAAAAGCCAAACCACCGCTAAGCCCGAGTAGAGGAACTGTGAAAATGTTAGTGTACTTTGTGTTTTTATAAAGGGAGAAAATAACATCATCTTGGTTTTTGGTCTCCATGAGAAACATTACATTTGGGGAAAAACGAGATCGAATTTCTTTAAGACGACGAATTATTAGGGTGTTTCCAATCTCTTGATGGTTCCAGCTTACATACGCTAAGGAAGAGAGTTTGGAGGTGACCGAAAATCAGCCACCCTTTTGCTTATAGGCGGGATAATGTTTATTGCAGGAGCGTTCTGTGGATCTGGATCCTCCAAGTCTCTATCATTCGGGTTTGAGAGTTGAGTACTTGAGTTATCAACAATGAGTTTCAGTTTTGGGGAATTTTGTGGAGGGGTAACCCAACGTTTCTTCAAACTAACTCCATGTAGGGGGCTGTTGTTTCCTCTTTTCCTTGTGGTAAGTTTTTCCACGGCCTTCCTTTTGCCTGTCGTTTTGGTTGCGTTAACTTTACTTCCTCTCTTCTTTGAGTGGGAGTTGTTCTTCGCACCTGTAGCCTCCTGGGAGTGGGGGGCTCCCAGTCGGAGGGAGACATGGAGACTATCCTCACTGAGAGACCTGATTGATGAAACCTGGCCCAGCACAGAAGGTTCTCCGCTTGGGGTTTTAGAGCCTGAGGGCTTAGAGGTGCTGTCCATAACATGGTTCTGAAAGGTGTCTTCAACGTACTACACCTCAACCTCCTGAAGTCTCCCCGAGTCTAAGTTTGAGGATCCAATATGGAGTAAACCAGAGCTGTATTTGGTGGGGTCTAAGAGGGTTCCCGTGTAGGTCTTGGGGATGATGTGTGAGAGATTTGGGAGAGGAGGGGTTGCGGGGACCATTCCTGTACCTTCTCTACCCAACTCCTAGAGGCCGATCTCATGTGAACATCCTGACCATGATAAATAGACGCATGTTGGGAGCATGATGGTCGGTGTGACACAAAGGCTGATGGCCTAAGAGAACCTGGGGGTCGATGGGGGCTTGTGTGTCTGTGATACGGGGATGCCCTGTCCCAATGTCGAGATAGTGGTCCAGAGCGCTCACTACCTTCAGAGTAGGTCCGAGGACCAAGACGTCGAGGATCCTTGTTGGAATTGTCGAGAGTTGGTGCGTTCGTACGGCGAGAGAGTTTCTGAGCAGCCAGTCGTCACTTATCAGCTTCTATGCGATCGAGGGTTCGTTCTTGGCTAATTCCCAGCGGTGTTGATCGACGATTCCTGGCGGAAGTCCTCGAAGGACAGTCCTTCTCTTCATGGGAAAAGGATAAACATGTGAAACAGTGCTTCTCCAGTTTCTCGTACTCAAACTTAACCACTTTAACATCTCATGTTGGGAGTCTGATTTCCATGGGCTGGAGTCCATTTATTTGACGTGAATCCTGCCTTGTTCCACATATCTGGCTTCAATGGGGCCTAGCTCAAAGCCGATGGTGCGGATAGTTTGGTCCATCCAATAGTGGAGTTGGATACCATGGATTTTTATCCAAAACGGGATTAGTGCATGGATGCTTTCATAGATTATGGGCTCCCGTCACTGTAGAATGAGCATCCATTTCTTGAAATGGAAGGGGGCTCTCTTGAGAATAGATTGAATATCATGTTCCATTTCGAAATGAAATTGGAACAGATGTGGTCCAAAATCACGGCCCGTTCCAGTACCTACAATAGTCCAACGTTGCAGGAAAAATTCGGCTAAAGCCCGTGTTTTCTGAACACCAGGGTTTGTAACCTTATCTATGAGGGTAAACTTGTTTTCCTCTATCAGTTTGGAGTTATCCGACTCCGAAATCTTGATAGGGGAGCGACGAGGGGGTCTTCGAGATTCCGAGATCCATTTCTCTTTGCCCGCTCGAGAATAGTGCTGAGATATGGTGAATGGTGGGTAGCAGTGAGGGTCGAGTGTCAGAGGGGACGGAACAATGCCGGAGAGGGTTATCCAGCACTACCAGGAAAGCACCAAAAGACCTCAATGCGAGGTAAAAGACAGGAGTTACTGAACCGTTCAGTAGTTACTGCATCCAGAAGTAGAATGGCTGCTTTAAGGTGATAGGGGACTCCAAAACCGAGCCCAGTCAAGGAGGAGAGTCTGCTGAGAGTCGCCATTCCAGAAAGGTGGAAAGATGGGTCTTCCTTATGAGCAGCAGAGAGGTGGAGGGACTCCAGAACACTCCGGGTGGAGCTGGAGGAAGGTCAAAAAAGCGAAAAGAAGCGTAAAGAAAAAAAAATTTTGGTCAGAAAATGTGGTTGCGATGTTAGAAAGACCTTTTGCGGAGGCTAATTAAAGGTACGCGGCGGAGAAATACAAAACGAAAAACTGTTAGATAATTTTCGGAAAGCATCCGTGAGAGAAAAATTTTATACAAAGGAGTCTTTAAAGATATAAAAACAAATACTATCACATTTTTTGACAAAAAAGTAATAAAAATTACCAATTTTATAGTGGTTGAAGACCTTATTGTGAGATTGCTTAATTAAGTTTGAATCTATTCATTATGATATTAATCACTAATAATAATTATGATATTAGTTTGGATTAATATGCATGATTTTCTGGTTATTATAGAATCTATAGTTTTTTTACAATATTGCCGACCAAAACGAAAAAAGTTTATAAGCTAAATTATTTTTGGTTTAATCTCTAAACCATGCTTCTCCAGAATTCCAGTTTAAGGATTTAAATTTATCATTAAATTTTATTCTTTGTTTAAAAAATCTCATAGCTCCTTAGACATGAACTTTCTTTTATTCTCAACTCTTTCACAAACCCCCAATCTCCAACAAGAACACCATCTCTCTCTCTCTCTCTGTCTCACATCTAACCCTAACTCTCTTCCTCACACACACCTCACACGTGTGATATATTCATCACCATGAGCTCCTCCTCGGTCGTGAGAGGCCTAACGGACAAGGAGCACAAAACTCTCGAACCGGTTATCAAAACTTACCACCAATTCGAACTGGACTCAACCACTTGCACCTCTCTCATAACCCAACGCATCGACGCACCCGCCTCTATGGTTTGGCCTCTGATCCGTAGCTTCAACAACCCACAACGCTACAAACATTTCATCAAGAGCTGCCGTCTCGTCTCCGGCGATGGCGGCGTCGGAAGCGTCCGAGAAGTGACTGTAATCTCCGGTCTCCCAGCATCAACCAGCACGGAGCGGCTCGAGTTTCTTGACGATGACCACCGTGTCCTTAGCTTCAGGGTTCTCGGCGGAGAACACCGGCTTAAAAACTACAAATCGGTGACGTCGGTCAACGAGTTCTTGAATCAAGATTCCGACAAGACTTACACGTTGGTTCTTGAATCTTACACCGTTGATATTCCCGAGGGGAACACAGTAGAGGACACCAAAATGTTTGCGGACACTGTTGTCAAACTCAATCTTCAGAAACTTGGAGTTGTCGCCACAATGCATGAATGATTTTCTAGATTCATTGGTGAGATTTTTCTCTTCTTTATGATGATTATTGATTATTTACTTAATTTGGATCCGTTGGAAGAAAATATTGTTGCATAACGCATAACATTTCTCCTTTATTTCAATAAATGGCCAATCAAGAATTCTCTCAATTGATTCTTTTTTTTAATCATTTGTTAAAATAATTGTTGGACTGTTTCTGAAAATGAATTCGCCGTTTCGATAAACTTTTTTAAAATTTTCTGTTAAAGTGTATATGAAATTTTGGGTAGAAAGGGCCTAGAAATCTTGTCTTGTTATTAACAAGAAAGAAAAAAGGAGCGTTTAAATCATTTTTTTGTCGCAATGTTTTTTTATAACTTCTAAGTAAAAATCTAAATTAATTTTCGAGCCTCACTGAAATTAGGATGGTCATGCCACTTAAGACGTTTAGATGTGGTTCAATGAAAAGGTGAGATAATTTTATAGTTGAGAAGATTGGATTCCTAACCTAAACCAACAAATTGAACCCTCAACAATCTCTAACTGGTTGGGAGATTTCGAAGATCAATAATATTAAGATCATAGAAACATGAAAAATAAGAAAGATTTTAAAAAATCGAGAAAAATATACGAACAATAGAAAATTATATTTATATTTTAATATACTATTTTCATATTAGTTTAAGAAATTAATTTTATTCAACCACTATATAAGTTTATGCATTTTATATTTTTATTTCTATAAAAGTCTAATATATTTCTCCTCTAAATCCTTTTGTGTTCTTACTCTCATCAAATTTATTAGAACCACTACTCTATTACCACTTAATATTTTTTATTGTATAAATCATTATTTCATATATATGTATAAGTAACTTAAATCCGAAATCTGTAGTTTATAAATATTGCAGTGGTAAAAGAATTTGTACATCCATAAGAAATCCATCATTGTAAACTGTGAACGACTGTTAAACATAAAATAAAATAAATGAACTAAGGTAAGTTTTCAAATTTATGTAAGATAATGTTTTTTTTTAATTTTGCATTAGATAAGGAATCAACCTAATGGTCTAGATTCGTGTAGAAGTTCCTTTTTCCTTTTTGTTTCTTTAAAGAGCTGAAAAGAGAAGTGTGTCACATTATGCATGCAGTCATGTACTACTTCCAATGGTTGTGTCTCCGCAAGTTGTTCTACCTTTATAGACACTAATATTTTCTACTTCCAATGGTTGTGTCTCCGCAAGTTGTTCTACCTTTATAGACACTAATATTTTCTTTTTCCTATTTGGCTTACAATTATTATTATTTACTCCAATATGGCTTTAGGATAAATTGAAACTTGTTGACAGAAATTTTGTAATATTTGGATATATTTAGATACACTTTACGTTTGTAATATAAAAGTCAACAAAAAGAAGTTGCGTCGGCTTGAAACTAACCCATCTAACCACCAAGCCATTTAATTTATTTTGGGTTCTATCGATCCTATTGTATGATTGCAACATTGTCAACCTTCAAATTTCGTAAAGATTAATGAGTCATAAAATTTAATTTCTAAAGAGCGTGTAACGTTTTACATTATAAATTAAGAACTTTTTTAAATAATATATAAGAAAGTTGGACTAATCGATTCATTGCCAATTAATTTTACGTTGGAAGTCCATAAAATTTAATATTGTATCAGAGCTCTAAACCTAAACAATTAAAAAATTTAGTTCATCGATCACAACACTCTTGTAATCTAGCTTAGAAATAACATGTGTTTTCGGAACCGAAAGTAATAGCTAGAAAAACCATTATCTCGATAACAATAGAGATTATTTAAAGATTAATAGACCATAAATTTGATTTTTAAAGAGTATATAACATCTTATATAAGAAATTAGGAAAAATCTTTAATATTATATAAATGATTGGTGACAATTCACTCATTACTAATTGATTTTGAATTAAAAATCCAAAAAACTTAACACTGTACGTCTATATATATTCATTTTTTAAATTGAAAATTCATCAATGCATTTCCGAGTACCAATATATTAAATGATTGTCTTGGAGATGAATTTTATATTTCGTCGACCTGTGAACCAACCTTAGAGAGTATTCATGTGAGAAAAGAAACTGACTATTCACATTCAAGAGTAACCCCACTTGCAAAGAATTGTCTCATTTGTTTCTTTTCTTTTTTGTCTTTGTTGTTTCTTTATAGATTATACACACGACCATTTTTGGAGTGTCCTGTAAAAGCTACTGGGATATATGTACCCAATGCATTCTCCTGTAGTTTCTTTATAGAGTAATTTCCTTTTACTTGTTAACTTCTAGTAAAATTTTGTTGAGTCCTCTTCTCAACAACCTAGTGGCTTGTCTTTTCTTTTATGTCCAAGAACTTATGACATGAGTCTCGTGCATGTGATTGCCTTTTTTTTCCTTTTCTTGCCAACCTGTTGTTCTAACTCGAGATCCATTAAACCTTTCTAAAGACTTTACAGAGTTTGCTGAGTAAATGCATTTTGTTGAATCTGAATCAATTAAAACCATGCAATACCAAAATATTATTATAAAATATTTGGAGTTTAAAAAAAATCTTGGCTAAATCAATCTCTCTACGCAAGAAAAAACTACCTAGAACACATGGCATTTCACAAAAGCCCAATAATTGAAGTTCCCGTCCACATTACCAACAGATTAACAAATTTAGCTGTTACACCGATTCACATAGATGAATTTTTTCGTTTGTTTTGTTTCCAACTCGTTTAGTTTTAATCACATTTGGAGGGTTCAATTAGGATAACAAATGTTTCCATGATCTATAGTCGAACTGTATGGATGTTTTTGCAATATTTTTTAAAAATGTTTTTCTTTTTGTACCCGATATACACATTTAACGTGTAATAAGATTATCAAATATTTTAGCATAAATTTTTATTTTGCATTCCCTAAATTAAGAGTTTCGAAGGTTTCATATAGGCTTTGGCATTCCGGTATTCAGATCAGGTTTGAAAAGGAACCCGATCCAGACTACTTTTTTTGAGATCAGTTCCGGTTTTGGTTTCTGGGTCCAGATAAAATGCCAAGTCTTAATCTCTAAAGCATTGTTGTTCGTTAGTCTAGTGTTTAATTTTGATGGTTTTTGTTTATGATTTTTCATTGTAGTAAGCTGGTAAAGTTTAATAAAAGCACTGTTCATAGATAATTTCGTATCTTTGACTACCAAAATTACGCAAACTGGAAGAAATATAACCGTTTAATAATGTCCTCCATATATGGACTAACTTATTCAAATAGGGAACCATACAAACTAAATTTAGCAGCAAATGTTTAGGCAAACTGTCAAAAACAAGAGCAATCTTCTGATCAGAATGGGGTTGTCGTCTAGGATCCGGAACACCTTGTGGAACAGACACATCAAGTGTTTTAAGTTCGTTAACAATCAGCCCCAATAGATCCTCATACTGTTGTGGCCATTTTGTCTAAATGATGAAAACTATTTCAGATGGTCAGAAAGCGAACGACCAAAAGAGGAAGTAGTAAATTGCTAGATTAGATTAGTCTAGGTCTGAAAACTCAAAACAAGGACAACAACAGTGTCACACACAAGAAACCCAACATCAACCTCCAACATGTCATAGGAACATCCGGTCGCCTAGATTCTCTTACCAATTATACTAACAACCATTTTCAAGTTCAATACTCTTATGAAACTTCCAAAACACAAATGCCTTTGGAAAAACGTCTTAAATATGAAAAAAAAATCCGAACACAATCAACTTAATTTTAAACAAAAGCGTAAAAGAAAACTTCTTTCTCCCAAAAGATTTGACACCACACCAGACTTCTCCTCCCTCAACTCCTCGAAAGTATTTGTAAGAACGAGAGGTGAATAATTTAGATTATCCTGTGAGAGCAGGTCCTAAAAACCCACAAACAGTTCTCAAACCAGCACAACACAACAAACATAAGTCCTAAGCTAATATCACCTTACAACATCACCCCAAAAGAGGTACTTTAGTTGCCCTCTTGGTGTCGCTCCACACCCTCCATCAATCAGCACAAATTTGGCCAAAATAGTTTGTTTTCGGGCAAATTTTAATGCTGCAGGACAAATAACTATTGTTAAAAATAAAAGCTCGATATTTCACACCTCATACACCGCCATTAAAGCAAAGGTACACAATTCTTGGAACTAATTCTAAACCACGTGATATCATCAATTCTAAAGGTGCAGAAGCTGTATCACGCTTAAGCAAGCCACAAGATTATCGTCGAGCGCTTGGGTTTTGTATTTGTGATATTTCAAGAAATCGGTTAGTCCCGCCCAGACATAAAGCCCACCCTAACGCTGTTGCTCGTTTTCTTGGTCGACCTCATGTGCATAATGCTTTTACAATACCATGATTGCCAGTCGCTGATCCAACAAGATGCATGAGTCATGATACTGTCAAGCTAATGATTGAAACAAGCGCTTAGTGAGAGGCAACCACTTGTAGGTGAATTGTTTTTTGAATATGAGTTTTTCTTTTTGGTTTTACTTTGGTTTGTCTTTCTATTTCAATTTTTTTTTAAAGGAAAAGTTTGACGAACGAGCGAGGAGCCGACCGACACCCACACACAATGTCGTTCGACACCACTCCAACATGTAAGTATTCTCGATTTTGTCTTTCTTCATTTACTTTTCTTTTTGGTTTTTCTTCCAATCATTAGTTGTAATAACACTGGGGAAATTTTTTTCAAGTCTGGGGAAGATATACTAATTTGTTTTGCTTTATTTTGTTTTGAATCAAGTTTGAGTCAGTCTTTTGTTGAGTCAAGATTGGTTGGAAATCATGATCTTTCTCTTATTTATCGTGTTAACTGTTTTATATGAGTTACCATCACTGAAAAATCAGTTCATATCCGGCTAATGAAGACACACCAGTTAACTAGAGACATCCATATTTCCAAGAAAGTCTACTAAGCCTTCTAAGCTCTTCCTTTTACCTCATCGATATGACCCGTGTTCATAGGGCTAAACGCTTTGTTCATACCTGACAATTGCAACCTGTGTGAGAAACTATGGTATTCTTTTTCCTTACTCTAAATAATAAATAAATACAAAATAAAAGATGAGATGATAAGATTTGAAATGGTAGAAAAATTTCCTATGACCCCATTATATCACTTCCAAAGAAATGATGACACAAAGGTGGAAACGAGGTTAGAAAAGTTTTGCGTGATACCACTATTCATTACACCTTTGCCATAAAAATGAAATGGAGAATAAGAAACGAACATGAAAAATTCTTCCACATCAAAAACCAGATAGAGAGATTGTGAGAGAGATTTTTGTAGAAACAAATCCAACTATGTTCATCCCGAGAGAATATTTTGAACTCCTTTAATTCTTTATTGATTTTTCTTATGCTTTCTATTTCAATTATGGTTTCTGTTTTATTAATCATGCCTGAGTAAATTTCTTGTTAGGTTTAACGTTTTTCAAAGGTAGAAGATGAATTGTTAGATTTGAATTGAATATGTTAGGGTAATCAATAAAGTTCTTCATCTATGTTTAATGTTAATTTTTTAAGACTCCCGACCTAGAATTCAGAATTTAGGTTTATTAGTGGACATGAAAGTGTAATTGATTGCCTGAACTATCTTAGATGAGTAAAATATCTATCTCCAAAGAGATTTGGTTTAGAGATTTTGTGAACAATAGAACCTATACTTAATGCTTGTATGAATTGTTGGATTTCCAAAGAAATTTTGGGATACTATTTTTAGACATAGATAATTTTCGCAGAGGAAGCTGGTTAATTTTATAAATGTGTTTTGAGTTCGAGAACCATTCTAAATTAAACCTTTAACGTTTATTCATTCTTCAATTCAGATTGACCTGAGACTCAACTCTACCTCTCAAAAAACCTTACACAAAATTGACACATGAAATTCATTTTGAAAATCTAACATCTCTTGTGGCAACTCCAACTGATATACCACTGCTCCAATCCTTTCAATAATCACAAACGGTCTCATGTATCCCAGCCTTAATTTCTTCAACTTACTGTTTGGATCACTTCTCTGAAAAGTCATCATCTTCAAATACACAGTGTCACTGACTCCAAATTCTATATCTTTCTGTCTTGCCTGCATATCGTATCTGATGGTCAGAGGCTACTTTGAGATTTTTTTGAACAATTCCATTTAGTTGAATACTTTCAAAATTTACCTTTTGTAATTAATTAACACTACAAGAAAAGTAGTTGATAGCCACAAAATAGCCACGAAAAAGTTTTTGGACATTATATCAAGCTATAACTAGCCACAAACCAGCCACAATTATAAATATATTATATAAGTTTGATGGTCAGAGGCTTCTCTAGCTGTTTGGCCGCCATCACTGGAGAGAGTGACACATGTCTTTCTATTTTTTGAATTACAAAAAAATTAAAACTAAATTTGTAAATTAACGATTCCTTATCCACGGAGAAGCCTCATCGATATCTCCGGAGAAATCCATAAACTCAGTATTATAACACTTTGATCTTATTGAATCAGAGAGAGCTTCAACTATTTGGGTTTATTAGCGTTGAAGACGAGGTTAAGCCCTTTCTTGGCCAACTGAAATTAGGTTACAAAATTTTCCATCATCCGAGTATCTAGAAGATTGGTTGATATTTAAGTTTTTCTAACCTTTTTGTCTACTCTAGTCATGAAACAATCAAATTTTTCAGATTCATATGCGTATGCCTTTATTTAATAATTAAGACCACTTCTATACTAGGTACTGTATTTTCCCATTTCATTTCACCTTTTTTTTATCTTTATGTGACCTTTGTTAAGTGTTCACCCTAGAAGAAGAATCGAAAGCGTTTGAGCTCTTTTAGGAAAACAATTAAGTTTAGCCTTCTTTATTTGAAAAGTTAGATATTATGTTGTAGAATGGCTAATGATGAAATTAATGTTGGTACCAATTCTAAGCTATAATTAGTTGATTATCATCAAATGCCAGCTTCTATAATTACTTGATTTATCATGAGAATTTTGTGGGTTACAGGATCTATGATAGCTTTCACCTACGTTGGAATGGTGTCCATGAAGGATATGTGAATCTGTTATATTTGTTAATGATAATAAGCAAATGAGGTACATATACGCAATATATTGGAGAGGTAGGAAGAGACTAAAGTGATGAAGTTGAAGAGATAGTCAAAGAGACTAGCCAAGAAGAGATGAATGAGAGATAAAGTTTGAAGAAATAGTCCAGAGTAATAATAACTGTAACACGTCCTCTCAAGATGAACAGTTGCTAGATAGACCAATCTTGACAGCAAGATCTTACAGATAATTGTAAGGAAGCGGCTTTGGCAAGGTATCAACAAGCTGATCAGAGGAGGTGATGTGAGAGAGACGGAGAGTTGATTTGAACTTGTTCATACACAAAATGCTAATCAAAAGCAAGATGCTTCATGCGAGAATGAAAAATAGGAGATGGTTGGTTTAGAGAAAAGTTGAATACCAAGTTCAGTCATTAGGGAGGTGAGCCATTTGACTTCCGGTGTAGTGATAACAACACTTCGATGTTCAGCTTCGATAGAGAATCGAGCTACAGGTTTTTGTTTCCTAGAACACCATGAAGTTGGTTGCTTGTGAAGATAAAAAAAATATAAGCACCAGTAGAAGAGTAATCATCAAGATCTCCAGCCCAATCCATGTCAGAGTGGCATGGGTCTGGAAAAGAAGATACATTTGTTAGCTATACCAGCAATATATCTCAGGAACTGTTTGATAGCTTCAAAATGGACCGAAGTGAGACCATGCATAAAATGCAAGAGCCGTTAACAACAAAAGCAATATCAGGTCGTGTGAGAAGGAGATATTTGTAGACTTCCACCAAGTGCTGAGCCAACAAATGTGGTGAGAATATCAGTGGAGCACGTTAAGGCTGAGACATGTTTGCAAAACGTCATCTTTATTTTAACCAACAAATCAGTCATGTACTTCGCTTATGTGAAGAAGACCAGAGGCATCATGATGAACTGATGTGCTGAGAGAGTAAGAAAGATAACCAAGTTTTTTGAGGGAAAACTAAGCATCCAAGAGATTAATGATCTAAGAGACTTCCAATGGATTGTTTCCCGTAATCATTATGTCATATACATAGATGAGGATATAAACAGAGATACCACCCATGTTAAGGACAAACAAAGAAGCATCAGCCAGAGAATTGACAAAAGAAAAACCAATAATGAATTCATGAAGAGCATAATGCCAAGCAAGTGGTGCTTGTTTGATACTGTAAATTTCTTTTTGTAAACAACAAACGTGATCGGATCGATCCTTGTCAACATAGACAGGATGTTGCATCATATAAACATCTTTATGGAGAAGACCTTGAAGAAACGTGTGACTGAAATCAACTTATCCAATAGGCCAATCGCGAGCTACCGCAACACCAAGGACGAGTCAAATTGTGGCATGTTTGATAACATGACTGAATGTTTTTTGAAAACTAATATGTGGTCATTGATGAAAACCTTTAGCCACCAATTTTGTTTTGAACTTATCAATAGAACCATTAGTTAAGTGTTTAATACGATAAACCCATCAACAACTAACAATATTACGATTAAGAGCCCGATCAACAAGATTCTACATATGTTCTTGAGTGTGTGAATCAATTTCAGATCTCATAGCCATGCACCTTCATTCAGCTTTCAATGCTTAAGAATGATTGCTTGGTTCAATTTCTGAGAGGATGCCCAAGATACCATATTTTGGATTAGGTTTCACTATGTTTTTTCTTTCTCGAGTGACCATTGGATGTCGATTGAAAACTTGTAATTGACTCTAGAAAAGTGCCTCCGAAGATGTTTTTGTGGAAGGGTTGAGCTTTCTAGCGAGTCAAGTGGGAACGCCTCAAAAACTACACCTGGAGACGGAGCAGTGTAAGAACTTCGAGGAAGCAAAAGTATTTCTCGAAGCGGATTTAACAAAGGAGTTACCGAAGTCCTTTGCGTTTCTAATTCATGGTAGTGCGAAGAGGGTTGAGTTTCACTATCCATGGCTGCCTGTGCGTTGTGCTATGTGCAAAAAATGGGGGCACTCGTCCAATGAATGCACCACAAAGGAGAAGATAAGAATTCTTCAGCGGCAAGAAAAAGAGACTCGTGAAAAATAGAGCCTCTGACTCGTGAAAAAACAGAGCCTCCGACAAAGGAAATAGCGCACTCTCCTAAGAATGCTTGCCTGGAGATGGAGACGTTTCTAATGACAGACAGTGTTACAACTAGAGAGAGCGCACTGGTTTTAACTGATGAGGTAAACCAAACATTGCAGGAAGTCCCTGTTGCAGAAGGAGAGTGGAACTCTGTTTCACCAAATAAACGTGGTAGGCACGCAGATGCGGAAGTTACTCCTACAGATCTAGCTTCTCCATCTCGCTTCTCTATTCTCGCTGAAGAAGATGAGGTAACTGGGTCAGAGCTTCAAGAAGACGAGGTGACAGAGCAAGAAAATCAGAAAGAAGCATTTGTGACTATAGAATCAGAAGAAGGTGAAGTACTCGCGAGTGAAAAAGCAGAGACCCAACGACAATTCTTGAAACATGATGAATTTGGACAACGACCTTCTCTCCCACGAACGTCTAAAGCAAGGCAAAAGCCGCAAACAAAAACACAATAGCTCAAACAAGGCCATGAAACACTGGCAGTGTGAGCAAAAAAGCGACCCACAAACATTAATATGTCGGCTTTCTTTTGGAATGTCTAGGTTTTGAATAAAGGTTCCAAACATAAAATCATTCTTAATTGAGTTCGAGGAAGTTCTATTAAATTTGGATGTTTACTTGAAACAAGGCTGAAAGAAGAGAAAGCGAGAAACATACTACCTTCGATTCTAGGGAATTGGTCAGTTCCATAACGAGTTAGCCCGCATTTGGGTTGTCTGGGTTGAAGAGGCTCAACTAACTATGGTCTATAAGAGTAGCCAAATTATCACCTGCTATGTGACACTAGAGGGTTCTGCTGATGAATTCTTCTATAGCTTCATCTACGAATCAAATGATTCAGAGGAAAGAAATGTCATGTAGGAATATATCCGCTCTCACCACCAGTCTGCCCTGTTTCGAAATAAGCTTTGGTTGCTCTGTGGAGATTTCAACGAGATTCTCGAAGGCAGAGAGCATTCCAAATACGACATCAATCCTGGAATCTCCTCGAGAACTCGGGATTTTCAGGAAATTGTGCGTAACTGCTCACTGCATGATCTTGGTTTTAAGGGTCAGCTCTTCACGTGGTGCAACAAGAGAACCAATGGTCTTATCTGTACGAAGCTAGATAGATTTTTCGTTAACTCTAAATGGCTTGATGTTTTCTCTCAATCGTACTCTGTTTTTGAGCCCGGAGGTTGTTCTGATCACTTGCGAGGGTCAATAATCCATGCTGCTCCTTCGAACAGGGTAAACGACCATTTAAATTTGTCAACGTGCTGACAACATTATCACATTTCCTGCCTGCCGTAAAGAGCTTTTGGGAAGGTAAAGTGCCTCTTTTCGTCTCCACCTCTGCCCTGTTTCATCTCTCAAAAAAAGCTTAAAGCTTTAGTGACGATCTTGAGATCCATGGGAAAGGATCAGCTGGGAGATCTTTCAAAGAGAACGCAAAAAGCTTATGAGCAGCTTTGTTTGAAACTAGGGGAAACATTACTTCAGCCGGATTCAACCCGCATAGCAGAGGAGGGTAATGCGTTCAATTTGAACCAAATGCTTTCTACTTTCACCATCCATAAAAGCTACAAGAGCCTAAGCAAGCCCAATCTCGTTTACTCTCCTTTGGTACAAGTGAAGGTGTCATGGTCTTCTAGAAAAGAGTCATGAACGTTTGAACTCATGACCGTTGGAGGAGAATGACGCGACCTCGGCTTTCTTATCAAAGGAATATCACATGTTTAGTTAAACAAAATTAACCATCTAAGACATGTCACTTTTATGTGGTTAATTGTGCAAAATAGGACATGCCACTTTCATGTGGTTAATTGTGCAAAATATCTCCATTAATTTATTTTTCTTGTTGCTCTTTAAATAGATTGTAGCTAGGAACCATTTCTTGCAAGAAATATAATTCTTCTTTCTTCTTAAATGCTTAGCATTCTCTCCACAACCCATTCTTCAATTTCTCACAATGTTCATCTTTAATTCTACGTAATCTTACATATTCAACACATGGCAAAAACTAACAGAGATTGAAACGATACCTAAAGCAGAAGGCTAAGATCCATTGGCTTGGCGTTGGAGATAGAAATAATAAGTATTTCCACAAAACAATTCAACAGCGCAAAACGAGGAATCAAATACGGGTTATCAAATACGCAAGAGGTGAGGTAACTGATAACCAAGATGGCATTTAAGCAATAGCTAGCTCGTTCTTTGAGGAGTTCTTGAACCATAATCCAGGTGATTATTCAGGTATGTATAAAAATCAGCTGGAAAATATCTTGGATTTTCGTTGTTCTGATCAGGAGGCAGAGCATATGATCCGGGATGTATCGTATGAGGAGATTCAGAATGTTCTTTTTAAAATGCCTAATGACAAATCGCCTGGGCATGATGGATACACAAGTGAATTGTTTAAGGCAGCATGGCCAGTGATTGGAGCAGACTTCATAGCAGCAATAAACTCTTTTTCGCAAAAGATTTCATACCAAAAGGGCTGAATGCAACAATCCTTGCATTAATCCCGAAATGAGAGATTACATGCCCATCTTACTGTGTAATGTCATCTACAAAGTGATATCCAAGATCATTGAGAATTGTCTTAAAAAGTTGCTACCCTCGCTGATTTCACAGAATTAATTGGCATTTATCAAGGAACGGTTATTAGCATCGAAAATAGTCAAAGATTATCATAAAGATGACATATCTTCAAGATTCTCCATGAAAATAGACATAACTAAGGTGTTTGATTAAGTTCAGTGGTCTTTTCTTCTCAATACTCTCGCTGCCATGGGGTTGCTGGCCAGATTCGTCAATTGGATTAAGCTTTGTGTTACGACAGCTTCATTCTCTGTCCAAGTAAATGGTGAGCTTGCAGGGTTTTTTCACAATAGCAGAGGACTGCCGCAAGGATGTTCTCTGTCACCTTATGTATTTGTCATTTGCATGAACGTCCTCTCTAGAATGATGATATTGCGGCTTGAGATATGAAAATTGGGTATCACCCAAATTGCAAGCTGCTGCATCTCACCCATCTCTGTTTTGCAGATGACTTAATGGTCTTTGTCGATGTAAAACGCAGATCCATTGAAGGGGTTATACAGGTCTTTGATGCATTCGCAACCCACTCAGATCTCAAGATCAACATAGAGAACTCTACACTCTACCTTGCAGGAGTAAAAGATCGGGTTGGAGATGAGATAATCGCCACCTTCCCATTTGAAATGAGAACTCTGCCAATTCGCTATCTCGGTCTTCCTTTGCTGATAAAGAGGATGACTGCTGCGGACTTTACGCCCCTTGTTGATAAGTAACTTTCGAAAATGACATCATCGACAACAAGGTTTCTCTCTTTTGGGGACGGGTGCAACTACTACATTCTATCATTGCTAGTGTGATCAATTTCTAGATTGGTGCATATCGTTTTCCTAGTGGATGTATTAGGAAATAGAAAGATTGTGTGCAGATTTTCTATGGCCTGGACAGAAGGGTGTAAAACGAAGCAAGAGGGTGGCTTGGGCTTTAAATCGATTGAAGTAGCTAACAAAGTTAGCTGCTTAAAACTGCTTTGGAAAATTCTGTCAGCTCAAAGACTTTGAGTTAAATGGGTGAGGGTACTATCTGAAAAATGACTTTCTCTGGACTATAAAAGAGTACACGAGCAATAGATCTTGGATGTGGAAAAAATTGTTAAAATACATAACCATAGCTCAAGATTTCTATTGGGTAAAGGTTCGTGATGGCATATGTACCTCCTTTTGGTATGATAAGTTGTCGGACTTGGGAAAAATAATTGACATAAGGCCCTATGGGTCATATGGTTCTTGATATCCTTGCTCTTGCAACAGTTCACGAAGCTCAGCAACAGCCAAGACACCGGGTGCATAGAACAGAGGAATTGAATGCTATTGAGGAGGCTCTTGGTACTCAGAATGAAAACCAACAGGGGGCGGATATTTCTTTGTGGAGAAGAGGAGATGACCAATACGCACCAAATTTTGATTCAAGGAACACTTGGAATCAGATAAGAGAGAAATCAAAAACAAAAGAATGGTATAAGGGTATTTGGTTTACTCTTGCGGCACCAAAATACAGGCTCTTCGCTTGATTGGCTCTCCATAATAGATTGTCAACTGGGGACAGAATGAGCTCTAGGAGTCCGAGACATCAAACAACATGTGTTCTCTGTAATCAGCAACAGGAAACTAGGAATCACTTATTCTTTGAGTGTCGATACTCGGCAGAGGTTTGGAGGACACTGGTTTCAAAACTCATAAGAGAAGACTACTCACACCAATGGGGCAATCTTGTACCATTATTGTATGCCGCAAATCTGGGAAAAATAAGACTCTTTCTATTTAGGTATGTATTCCAAGCAACTATATACCATATATGGAGAGAGAAATGATTGGCGTCATGGAGGTACGGCAATTGCTGCAGCAACCATTCCTTACTAAACTCATCGACAAGAATGTCACGAACAGACTGCTATCTATAAGGAAACAAGGAGACATGACATACAACAAAGGAATGGTTCAAAGACTTTAGGTCATATGAAAATAAACATTTCTGTTTTCTACACCAATGTAATATATTTGCTTAATATTTATGCACCAATGTAAGGAAATAAAGTTTTTTGGATTGAATATAAATTTAACAATCTTTCAGAAAACAAATGTTCTTTTCAAAAACTTCTTACAAATGTAATAGGAAACATCTTGTAGCTATTTGTACCGAAGCCATGAAATTGCTAGTTATTATATTGTGGCCTATAGACACAAAATCAATTGTGACAGTTTGTGACTACAAAACTACAAAACAGTTTGTGGCTATACATAGACACATCTATGGTTATTTATGTGGACATTTGTGGCTAGTTTAGCTACAAAACCACCGCTGTTATTTCGTGGAAATAAAAGCTACGGATAACCACAAAAAGACGATATCCACAAGCTCAAAGCTACAAAAAATTTTTGTGGCTAGGCATATGTATACGTCAAATAGCCACGAAATATTTACGATATCCACAATTAATTTCGTAGCTATAAACAGTTTTTCTTGTAGTTTGTGCTTACTCTTGCATGTTTAGGAAATCCTTATGATGAGCAAAATACTCATATTTTTAGCATTATTTTAGGAAATGGTGATTTAACCTTCTTTTCGTGGGATTGTCGGTCTCTTTTCAGACTCCCTATATAATTACCGCGAAACCGACAGTCCTAGTCTCTTGGGAATTCATTCGTTCTCTATTGTGGCTGAGTGAATGAATGAATCATGATGGTCTTTCCCTCCCACAAGATCAGAGAAAAAAGTTATTCTCCATGCTTTTATCACCAGTCTGCCTCTTTATAACGCAAATAGATGGAACACTTTACAACTCCATATCGTCTAAAGTGGTCTGAAATGTGGTTCGTATTTCTCGGGCCATAGCGACTTTGGACTCCTCTAGTTTGGCATAGAGCTAGCATTCCTCGCCATGCCACAACAACTTGGTTATTTGAAATAAACCGTAAATTCCACTTTGGATCGTGTCTTCTTGGGGGTATGACACTGAGAAAACATGTCTTTATGGTTCAGTAATTGAAACTCATGACAATTAGTTCTTTAATGCCTTTTTTCATCGAAAATTTGGAGATTGGTCACCGGAAAGTTACATCTTCTTTCTCCTCCTGCCTCAGGGAATCATCTTCCTTCAGTTGTTGTAGACAAGTTTGATCTAGCTTCTTACAAGGATGGTAAGATGCTATTTACGAGACTTGGCGTGAGCGAAGCTGTTGGCTGCATGATAGTCTTACTCTTCATTCATCGAAAGTCGTTGTGCACATTTCTTCCATTTAGCAGAGCAAATGCTCGATAATGCATTTGTTGGGTTCAAAATATAACACGTCTTTTTTACTTTGTTGGTCCAACCTATTTTGAGGACAGAGCCGGCCCCGAAGCCAGGCCCATCAATAGAATTTATTAAAAAATTTTGGCCTTGTTCCTTTTGGTCGAGTCGTATAGATCCTTTTGGTGAATTAGCATGCTTCGGATTCAAAATCAGAGATTGTTAAAAAAAAAATTGTGTTTTTTTTTAGTTTTTTTTACAACAAAACATTAAAGGAAATTTGAACCTATAACAAAAAAACTATAATTAAGAAAATAACCGTAGTAAGGGAATTGTTCGAATATATTGTGTATAATGTATATTAGTACTATTTTACCTTTGTGATTGTGAATAACCATAATTGAATTTTGTATTTTTTTTAGAAAAATTTATCTATTATAAATATGTTCTCCCCTTTAATTTTAATTACTTTCATTCTCCTAAAAAATAATTATTTAAAGTTTTAATTTACCTGTAAAAAAATATATATTTTTTTCTGTATATAATATGTTGTGAAAGTTTTAAAATAAACATATATTTCTATAAATTTTGATATGTAAGATTTCAAATTAATATTGTTCTATATAAAACTTAACCCATTGTATTCTATATGAAATGTAACTTTATTTTATTCTATATATCGGTAAGATGCATATAAATTAGATAACAAATTTTAGAATTTCAGTCGTAGGTTGATCTCTGGTGAATCTCCGTCAATATACAAAGCAACCCACTAAATCTACATAGACTTACGTAGTTAGGACATTTATAAACTAATCTTTTTTCTAATAGAGTTTTCACTCTTCTCAAATAGTCGTACAATTACTGATTCTCAAATATTAGTCTATTTAATATTAAGTGGTGTTGTTAATTTTACTTTGTACCATATAATATAGATCTGTTCTTGGTGAAAGATGTATTGTATGACATGTGTTTATAGAGTTAATACTATCCACTTTGTAGGTAAATTACTAATTTTGCTACTTTATTATTGCATGGTTAATTTTTTCAATATTAAGCTTAATATAATTATTTGGTCAATTCACCCAAACATTAAACCAAAATTAAATTTTACATAAATAAAAAAGAATACTGATTTCCTATTCTTGTTCAACGTTCGCAGTTTTGTTTAGTATATATTTATTTATTTTTTTATAAAAGATTTTTTATTTTGAAAATATGTGACCAGCCATTTTTCTTTCTTGTAATCTGCAGATACTCAAGACCGGTTCTGCTAAGGTTTGACTTTCATGTAGAAATTTATCTTCATTCTACTCATTCTCCTCCTTGATATAGTTTGCTGGTTTTCATATTTGCATACTTTTTGTATAACTCGATTAGCAATTAAAGAAAATTCAGTTAAAACAAAATAATTATGTGTATTGCCGACAAAAATGTTATGTTTATTATAAAACAAAATGAAAAGTTTATTTATTTATCGTAAAAAGGCAAAAATATCTGACTATATAATATGCCAAGGTTCGTCCTCATATATATATGTAATCGCGTGTGTATTCTTTATACCTCACTCTTTTCTTCTCCTTATCTCCGCCTCTTAGGGTTTCTATCGAGAATCTGACAAACATGGCGGACGAATCTCAATACTCCTCCGATGCTTACTCCAACAAACGCAAATACGAAGAGCAAACCGCTCCTCCGCCGTCAACTCGCAGACCCACTGGCTTCTCTTCCGGCCCGATCCCATCTCCTTCTCCAGATCCCTCCGTCGTTCCTCCGCCGTCTTCCTACAACAGCGTCCCTCCTCCGATGGATGAAATTCAGATGGCTAAGCAAAAGGCACAAGAAATCGCTGCTCGTCTCCTCAACAGCGCCGACGCAAAACGTCCCCGCGTCGAGAATGGCTCTTCTTACGACTACGGTGACAAAGGGTTTAGCTCTTACCCTTCTGGTAACTCTTCGATTTTTTCTCTCTTTTGGTTTCTCATGTTTGGGTTAACTTGAAAACTTATTGATTATGTGATTTGATATTGATTTTAGAGGGTAAGCAGATGTCAAACACGGCTCCCTCTTCGATACCGGTTTCGTACGGTAGCTTTACGGGTACTACGAAGAAGATTGATATTCCGAATATGAGAGTTGGAGTTATTATTGGTAAAGGTGGAGAAACGATTAAGTCTCTTCAACTTCAGTCTGGAGCTAAGATTCAGGTTACGAGAGATATGGATGCAGACCCTAATGCTGCTACGAGAACTGTTGACCTAACTGGCACACCGGATCAGATCTCAAAAGCAGAGGAGCTGATCACTGAAGTCCTTCAAGATGTAGTCCTTCTACTCTATTATTGATCATTGCGACAAATCCTTGTGTAGAAAAGTGATTACTAATGCGAAATCTAATAATTTTTGGTTTCAGGCTGAAACAGGTGGTACAGCTGGCTCAGGTGGAGGCTCTCGTAGGATGGGTGGACAGCCAGGAGCGGATCAATTTGTTATGAAAATTCCGAACAACAAGGTACTTGATGCTCTGGAGATTGAAAGATTTATATAACCTGTGTCTTGTATGTAACACACAAATGCTCTAGGTTGGTCTGGTCATTGGTAAAGGAGGTGAAACAATCAAATCTATGCAAGCTAAGACTGGAGCTCGAATTCAGGTTTGTGAATCTACAAACATATAAGCAGGCATCTCTTTGTCTCCTGCAGGTTAAATTTTATTGAAACCTGTTTTATTAATTGTTTGCAGGTTATTCCTTTGCATTTGCCCCCTGGAGATCCAACGCCAGAAAGAACTTTGCAGATTGATGGGACCACCGATCAGATTGAACATGCTAAACATTTAGTTAATGAAATCATCAGTGGCGAGGTATGTTTGATATGGATTGTGGCAGGCTTCTGCAGTGTTTATTTTCCTATCTGAAATTGATATTGTGTTGTGATTACATCATTTTGCTGTCATCAGCTTTAGGTTTAACTAGCCTATGCCTTAAACTGTAGATGTTAGACCCTATTATTCAGAAAACTGATTTTTCATTTGATTTTACCATGAGAATAGAAATCTAGGTGATGGGTGATATAGTTTATACTAGTTTCACGTATTCAATGTGTCAGCTGTTTAAGTAGTCATTGTACTCGTGATGAGCTATGCTCTTCTTATGCCTTCATTTCTGACAGTATAAGCTCCAAAATTTGTATATCCGCTTATTTGCAGGGGAAGGTTCTTTATTTTGTGATTTTACATGTTGCAAGCGATTATATGTTGCTTCTTCTTCCTCTGTTCATTGTTTGCCAGTACCTTCCTTCACCAAGTTTCACGCCTCTGTTACTATTTTTTTATGGCAGTTTTTTTATCTCTTTCCTTGGATTTACTTTTCAATCTGTTTTGAGAATCCACATTTACTATGTGCTTAGCATGGTTCTTTCTGACTCCTATTGTTACCGAGAGATAATCTTAGCATATTCACTTTTCAAATGATATTTTTCTAGTAGTGAATTCTGTTGTCTATGTTTATTGACGGTATGCAGAAATCTTTGTTTCATCGTATCTGCTCACACCAAAGCTGGCTTACCCTACACTGGTTTGAGTAGCCTTTGTGAGGTTGCTGGATAATTTCAGTCCAACCTGCAGTGAAAGTATTTCTAAAACAGTTTTATATCTGATGATTTTTGGGTTGTATGTTTGTACAATGATGATATTCTTTTTGTTACATTGTGCCCCATTATTCCTTTTGTCAAAATCACTTCCGCTTGAGCTGTAACTTCTAATTTCAGTCATCAGGGTATCCCCAAAGGTGGGCGACTAACATATGAAGACCTAGTAGCCCTTTTCTCGCATCAAATATCTTGCTAACCTAGTAACTGTTTATATTCTGCCTTTTCTGCTTGCCTCAAATCTTCCTGGATTCGTTTTTTGCTTAACTGTTCAGCCATAATATACTACAAAAAGATCATACCCCAGCTTGACGCTGCCAATATGTTTCCATGAGAATTGCTATTTTTGAAACGGCATTCTTTTGTTGGTATTAGGTTATTTTGCTATGTAAACTGTACCTTCAAGAATATAGGTTTCACGTATATATATATATGTTGCTTTTATCTGCAAAAGCTTCTATAGTATTTGTGGTTTCTCTTGCACCTATTTTACCTCGGATAGGGAAAGGGATGGGCTTCTGCAGGAGTAACCCAATAATTTCACCAATCAGTACGGTATGTAGGCATCACCATACCCTTCTAGAATATGATATGATCTTGGTTGATCCTATATGGACAGATATTGGTAAATGACATAACTGTGTATGCCTCTCTTGATCTAGTCTTTTTTTATCTGTTTTATATGTCTTTGCCTCTGTGTTGATGTGTTTTTATGCTGTGTTGTCTTTTTCTATTTTCGCTGAAGTTATCTATGCTTATATTGTTGGTATTTTCTTGTGCAGAACCGTATGAGAAACTCATCAATGGGTGGAGGTTATCCACAACAAGGTTACCAAGCCCGCCCACCGTCAAGCTGGGCACCACCTGGTGCTCCGCCAGCACAACAACCTGGTTATGGTTACATGCAACCGGGAGCATATCCTGGTCCACCTCAGTACGGTCAATCACCTTATGGAAATTACCCTCAGCAAACTTCGGCTGGCTACTCCTCTACCTGGGATCAGTCCTCTGTGCCACCATCCCAGCAGGGCGCACAAGGTGAGTATGATTATTACGGTCAGCAACAGTCACAGGCCCCAAATAGTGGGGGTAGCTCAGCCCCACGGACCGACACCACAGGGTACAATTACTACCAGCATGCTTCTGGTTATGGCCAAGCTGGTCAGGGATACCAGCAAGACGGGTATGGAGGTTATAACGCCTCGCAGCAATCAGGATATGGCCAAGCTGGGTATTACCAGCAACAGGGTGGTTACGGCAGCACCACTAACCCTGGTCAAGAGGAAGATACATCTCAAGCCGCCCCGCCATCGTCGGCTCAGTCTGGACAAGCTGGGTATGGAACAACTGGTCAGCAGCCTACTCCTCAAGGTAGCACTGGTCAAGCAGGTTATGGAGCTGCTCCGACTTCCCAAGCTGGTTACAGCAGCCAGCCACCAACGGCTTACAGTTCTGGATATGGAGCACCACCACCAGCTGGAAAACCACCGGCTTATGCTCAGAACCAGCAGTCTCCTGGTGCTCCAGGGAGCTATGGTGGTCAGTCTGGATATGCACAACCAGCTGCATCAGGCTATGGACAGCCTCCAGCATATGGGTATGGTCAAGCACCTCAGGGATATGGGTCTTATGGAGGATACACACAAGCTCCTGCTGGTGGTGGTTACTCTTCTGATGGGTCTGCTGGAACAGCCGCTCCTGGTGGTAGTGGTGGTGGTACGCCTGCTTCGCAGAGTGCTCCACCAGCTGGACCGCCTAAGGCATCTCCAAAGAGTTGATAATGTTGATGGATAAATTTCAGCTGTTATACAATACAGGCTTCCTTCTTGCTCTTCACTTCGTTTTTTCTAAGGATTCCTTAATATTTGTGTTTGGCATTAAGTTGTTCAAAATTTGAGATAATGGTTGATGTTATGTTTGGGCTACACAAACCTCGTATCCACATATAAACTCATCTCCTGGTCTTCAAAGAAGCAACCCACAATATCAAAAAGCTCTAATGAAGACTGTTGAAGTAAAACGATAAAGACTTTCTTTGCTAGGCGATTTTTGAGGTGAATCCGACTCTTTTTCCACCGCTTCTTTTTTGGTAATCAGATCATTTTTGTCGTCGGCGATTCTATCTTCCGTTCATCGGAGCTCTCTTCTTTTTTTTTTGATGGACAAAGTCCTCTGTTTAGTTCTCCAAAACCTGAAATTAGGTTCGGAGAAAAACCCTCTCAAGCTGTCTATTGAAATAATGAAGAAACGAGAGGAGAACCACCGTTTAAATCTTGTAGTTAAGGCTATGAACCTTCAACACCAATATCCGGCTGGAATTAAAATCATCATGTCAAAAGCTACAAGAAGGTTTTTCAACACGAAGACGAAACGGTTCAGTTTTTCTTTCGTCACAAAATGTCCTTGATAACAGCCTTTGGAATTACAGAGATTGGATGGTGGTTGCTGATAGATGGACTCGCAGAAATTATTCGGACTTTTTGACAACAATTTCTTTCTTGGTCAAAATCTTCAATATTCAAGATAATTCTCAGAAAGATAGAGCGATTCGGGATATTGGTGAAATGTTAGGCTATGTTGAAGAGGTCTTTATTCAACAACAGAATAGAGATCAGGAAGGAGAGGCTTAGATTCGAGTGAATATGAATGCATGTGAAAGTCTGATTTTCATGCGTTTTATTCACTTTGATGATCATGAGGGTCCTATTCTCATTCGGTTCTTCTATGAAAAGCTTAGCCGCTTATGTACCTTATGCAGAAGTCTTACTCATGATGCTGACTTGTGCGACTTCCAGCCTAATCTTCCTCAGCAGGAGATAGTTGTTCATAATGGAGAGCAGCACTCTCCTCCACAGTAGGAGTTCCACGCTCAAGCTTACCGTAATCAAGCAGCTCAACCAGCAACGCATGATCATGCTACGGATGACAATATGGGGGAAAATGTGGACTCAAACATCGATATTATGGATTTCTTTTAAGCCACCACATGAGCCATGAAGATTTTACACTGGAATTGTCAAGGTTTTAGGAACCTTTTGACAATTTCGTACCTCAAGGATATCAATGGTAAATATAAGATTGATATCATGTTCCTCGTAGAAACTAAGACTAAAAATAGTTTTGTTCAACATATCGGTAAAGACTTTCACTTTCCCTATCACTTTGTGTTATCTCCTGATGGATTAAGTGGAGGTTTTAGCTATGTTTTAGCTTAAAACAGTGAAATGTGATTTTCTATCCTCACCAACACTTCACTATATGGATATTCTTGCCAATTCCCAAATGTCCCATATATAATGTTAAAGTATAATAATGCTACCAATGCACCTAATCTCATCCATAAGGATACTCGGCAAGCTTCCTATCTCTGCTTTGCTGATGCGCTATGGACAGTAAAGAGCAATAGAGCTGGCATAGGATGGTCTCTATCTACTGGCCAATAAAGCTTATTCTCAAAGGTGCTACATCAATTGAAGCAACATATACCCCTCTGGAATCAAAAGCTATAGCACTTAAAAAGGCAATCATCCAGATCAGAAGATGGAATTATAACAATGTGCTCTTTTTCGGAGATGCAGCAGCACTTCACAAAAGGAAGTAAGGAGCATTCCAGGAATAGGTTCATTCAAGGCTACTTAGATGACATTGTCTTGTTAGTAAAGAAAGACTAGTTTTAAACTTGTTCAAAGACAAGAAAATTCAATAGCGGATCACTTAGCTAAGGAAGCTAGATGTAAAAGTCTTTCTTATGTTATTTCATAGCTTATGTAGTTCTTGTATCACATGAACACTTATTGTTCATATTAATAAAACCGTTGACGACAAAAAAAAGAAGTTCTAATGAAGCTCTTTATCTAAAACCGCTTACTAATTAACTTCGGTCAGTTTTGTTCAGCACTAGCTTGGTGTGTCACTTCCTCTTACACCGGAGCTGTAAGGAGATAATCTTTCTTCTGTCTATTTAACAATAAATCCGGTCTTTCTCAGAAGATCTAAACACTTTAAACGTAATTATCATTATGTCAGAGAATGGATTGCTTTCGGCTCCCTTGTGGTTAAGCATAATCCGACTCATCTCCAAGTGGCTGATTACAAGCCTACTACTTACTCATCTCCAACAGCTACAAGTTGGCAAAAATAGAGCATCTCTGCAAGAAGACAAAAGTGTTTAAGTATGGGAATAACATCAAGAACATAAAAACGTCATGTACGAACCTTGCGTTGAAGAATCGTTTCAAAACCCTTGATTCTCCAGATTTAATGTTGTGATGCCACATGTTCCTTACATTAGGGTTTTAGTTAAGTCATATAAATACAATTAAAGTGTGATGTAAAAACCTAAGTCGAAGACAATCATAAGTATTTTTCATCGTCTTCACTCTTAAAAGCTCTAAACTTTGTTTTATTTAACCGTATAGTGGCATTGGAGCTACCTTTATATTTTTTTTTGTCTTGGCTGTTGACTTCTTCGGAAGCCGTAGCAATGACTTTTCTTTGTTATGCAATTTCTGTTGCCGTGGACACTTTCTTTTTCTGGTCAACTAATATTTTTATTAATTTTTTAAAAAGATAGTTATACAATAGTATGAAAGAGGGAAGCAGAGCAGGTGGAACAACTGAATATCCCTAAAAACAAAGTCGGCCGAAAATAAATTCCCCGAAACTTAAACTCTATAAAAAAGCTGGACACTTTTTAATACATTTATTTTTATCTAGGGACATATATTTTTGTTTAATTTGATCCAATTATTAATAGAAATAAATATGTAGTAGTTATATGTATCATTAGCAAGTAGTTAATAGTTAGGTGCTAGCACTCGTAAAATTTTTAACCATAGCCACGAATAAGACACGATCACTTCGTGACTAAATTATAACTAGAAACGAAAGAATTAAAAAAAAAGCCACGAAATAATAAATGTGGCTATTTCGTGACTATTATTGAAAAAGGTCACGACATTGTCACGTAAATTCCGTGGAAATAGTTAGCCACGATTTAGTCACTAAATATTCGTGGCTTTCTAATCACGAAATAGCTTCGTAAATAAACGTGACTAATTTGGAATCTTTTGTCACGAAATCGCCACGAAATTTCTGAGGCTCTCTGTGTAGTCAATTCCATCAACCTCATAGGACGTTTGGGCGGGGAATATATTCGAAATTTAGCCACGAAAACATGTTCGTGACAATTTTGTGACTTTTATGTTAGAAATAATCGATAAAAATTTTGTTTTTCCACCGAAAACGTCTATTCAGTCAGAGTGCAGAGGTGAATATATTCGATTTTCAGTCACGAAATAGAATGTGGCTAAAACGTGGCTACCATTTTAGCCATGAAAAGGGAACGTGGGAAGTTTGTAGCTAAATGTTTTTCATTATAAAAACAAATCGTTTCTTTCCAATGATTATGTTTCAAGAGCCTTAAAAAAAGTTTCTTAGCTTCTTCTTCTTCTGTCTAATGTCTCGTTTTTTTCAATCAAAAGGGTCGATGAATCATAGATTTGATTCACAAAGAAATTGTGTATCAGAAGAGTTTATAGAGGGAATTAACGTGTTTCTTGAATTTGCTTGTAATCAACCATCTTACCAAGAGCGAAACACTATATTGTGTCCTTGTGCGCGATATAAGAATGAAAAGCAACGTGATGCAAGAACTGTCTCTAGCCATTTTTTTCGGTCGGGATTTAAGGAAAATTACTTTGTTTGGTCGGCCCACGGAGAAGATTGTTATGATGTTGGCGAATCCTCGAGGGCAAGACATTTTACCGGTAAAGAAGCAACGTGGAATGAGCAACCTACAAATTTGCAAGTTCCGGTTGATACTTATGAGTATTTTCCGTACACAAATGTTAATGTGGGAGAAGAAGTGACATCTCCCCATCCGATGGAGAATATGATGGAAACAACCAACGAAGAGGCATATCATGATAGCGTTTTTCGAGCATTTGAAGCCGCCAACCAACCCCTTTACGACGGGTGTGTTGAAGGAATTTCTCAATTATACGTGGCTTCGCGTATGATAAAAGCGAAAAAGGACTATAATTTGGCATAGGCATGCGTAGACGAGATATCACGGACTATCAAAAAAGTTCTTCCCCAGCCAAATAAAGCTCCCGCATCATACTATGAGACGAAGAAGTTGACACGAACGCTTGGTCTGCCCGTATATAAGATTGATGTTTGCGAGGACAATTGCATGCTGTTTTGGAAGGCGGAAGATCGACATCTGTTGTGTTGTCGTTTCTGTGGTAAAGATAGATACCACCCAAACAATGGAAAGGGAAAAAAACGACCCAAACAGAGAATATTTTATATGCCGATTACAGAGCAGTTGAAGCGGCTATACCAATTAGAAACTACTGCGGCTATAGTCAGCTAGGAATTGACAGATAAATACAGCTCATGAAAAACCCGTAATTGCCTTTGACTATATCTTTCTTGTTTTTAATTACTACTAGATACAAGGAGAAGTTCACTAGCAATCTGTGTATCATTAGAAAAAAATTTCATTTATAAATGTTCTTTTTGTAATGACTAAAGATTAGTTATTATATACATAGTTTAACCAAAACTTATTTGCCAATATTTAAGAGTGTGTTTACAACTTCATATATAACATATTTGGTTCATCATGTCTTGAATATATGTTTATTTATCATTATATCATGAATTGTTTTCATTTGCAGTTAATGGTTTGGAATCTAAAACCGGATCGTTTAAAACTATCATTCAAAATAGGATCAAGATATCTATTGGAAATACTAAAAATGGATTATTTATATAAATCTACACCAAAAATAATCCAAAATGAACGTTTATAGTATAACATTTTACTACGGTTAATCTCATGTTCATGTAAAGTCCTCTCTATATGTTTGTAAGGTTTGTTTGTTCTTATAGAGAAAAACATTACTTCATTATGCATAAAAAGAAGTGGCATGCACGTCTTTTCTTCCTTGTGGGATTCCATGATTAACGTCCATCAGCCTAACTTGAATAAAGCATGAACTCACTCGCAATTTATACTCAAGATTTAAAATGAGATAATTAAGTAAATATAACAATCAAACTTGTTTTTGAAAACACATTTAATTGGTTCGGGTGACACAAACACTTTAGAAAATAACATGATATATACAGTGCCAATGTAATGTTTTGTACTGTCTTATGCGAATATAAAATTATATTTTTTAAACATTTTATTCAATATCACAAAATAATAATAATATAAAAATACATTAAAATTTTATAAACAATTTTAATTCTATAAATTATTTATAAAAAGCAGTAAAAAGTATTTTATATTTGAAATATAATTTTAGTTCTCTCAATTTCTTATGAATAAATCATCATTTTCGATCCGTCCTTCCTTTTAATCTAACAAGTACTAATACTATAATTCATTCGTTATGATTTATCATTTTTTTAGTTCTTACAAAATAATAAAAACAATAAATCACAGGTCTTGTGACAAGACAATGACAGTAGAAAACTAAAACAAGAAAAATTGAATTATGTAAAAAAAGGGAATAAAAAAAATTAGGACAAGACGATGACATTAAAAAACTGTGTTGTTACCAATTACTCATGTTTTAGGGTTTTAATTATGATCTAAAATAGAATGATATTAATTATTAGTTAATAAATTATATTTAACCAAATCTGTCAAAATTTATTTATTATCAATATTAATAAAAAGTATATATATAATATAATTAAAAATACCCTCTGAAAATTGATGTTTTATGCTTTAAATTGGACCTGAATATATATTATCCAAGATATAAAATAAAATAATAGTGTTTCTAAAAATTGTCATACAAAGTTGTAATTTTGCAATTCCACTCACATTTATAGCTTTGACTTTTGGGTTTTATGAAAGAAAATCTATATATAATCAAACACACAGAACATCCACCAAAACAAATCATAATCAC
Source organism: Schrenkiella parvula (assembly GCA_000218505.1). Lineage (NCBI taxonomy): Eukaryota > Viridiplantae > Streptophyta > Magnoliopsida > Brassicales > Brassicaceae > Schrenkiella > Schrenkiella parvula. The sequence continues at coordinate 2,318,320 of CM001190.1, forward strand.
TTACATAAGAAATTCAAAACCGTAGAGAAAGATCTTTCCTCTTAGGTCTTTATCTCCACCATTTGACGAGTAATAGAGATGAAGAAGTGGAATTATACGAATTTAATAACTCTAGCTTTATTGTTTATCTTCTTAATGTTTCTTTTTTTGGCATTTCAAGGTTCGACCATTTGTTCTGTTTTTCATTTTTTCATAGTCTAATCTTTTATTTGATAGTGATAATATATAATCTCTCTAATATATATGCATTTAATTAGGTGGATTAAGAGGTGTAAATCATTAACAGCTTCATGCGGCTATTGGAAACAAGGTATTATACATATGAAAACTTTAATGTAACTAAAACTTATTTACCAATATGTAAGATTGGTTTTACAACTTCATATTTTGTTCTTGTATATACATAAGTTTTTATACATATGAGAGTGATGTCATAATTTGTTTTCATTTGCAGTTAAATAATTTGAAATCTGAAACTGAGTCATTGAAAATGATCGATGGGTTCGAGTATTTGGATCAAAGGTCAAGAGATTTATTGGAAATAATGGATTATCGTTATCGTTCTCCAAGAAGAAAGGCCCCTATCCAAAATTAATGATAGCGTAATAGTCATTGAGACTTGGTAAATTGAGGTTTAATTTACTAAAATTATTTGTAAAATAAAACAACAAAAAGTTATGTTTTGTATGTCATTTAAATGTTTGCTATTATGGAGAAAAACATCACTTGATTATGCAAGAAAGAAGGCTACAACTTTTAAACAATTACCCCACACTCACTCACATTCATACTCTTCAAAATTTGAAACAATTTTTTTGTTGTCAACTTAAATTTATTATTGAAACTCAAAATTACAAAAATACTAAAACTCTAACAAGCCAAACAAAGTTGGCAGATGACTTAAATCTCCGGAAGCAAAACCCTATATAAAGAAAAATTTAAAACTAAGATAAGAAATAAATCCCAAAATATACGAATTTTCTTAATTTCTGAAGATTTTAGAAACGATATTTGAAGATTTTATAATTACCATTAATGTCCACGGCCAACCAAATCGAACCATGGACCTCTTTTAACTATGAAATAAATTAAGTAAATAACAATTAACATTTTTCATGAAAACACATTTAATTGTGTTGGGTGACATGCACATTTTAGATATTAACATGTTATTATCTAAAATAATGTCTTATGATGTTTATCTTATTCATCTTCAAATTTAGTTAAACAGTAGGTTGTGTAGGAAAACGCACTTTGAGCGTATCATTTTGAGGTGATTAGGCATAAAACAAAGTTATTTATATAAGTACAGAAAGATATCATGTGGGTTCAAGTAATGAAATGTTTTCACACTAAACAAGTCTTGTCGTTTTATTCGATAAGTATACATATGTGTTTGTTAATATAACGCCAAAGCTGGGTAAGGAAGAAACATGACTATGTGAGCATGCTAAGGAGTGACGTTAGGAGCAGATGATGTCTTCACTCAACTTGTGAGAAACCTCCACCAGTCTCAGCCTTCGTCCTACCAAAGAGACAGAGTTTGCAATTGAAGGATCTTTATACAAAAGAGTAATATAGTTGAGAATTGAGATTCAGGCTTACTTGTGATCTGAAGGATTCGGTCTAATCTCATATACGATTGTTGCAACAACATCCCTTTTCAACTGTTAAGACCAAAACATACGAAACTTAAACAACTACCAAACCATACAAAAGTAGCAGCACTTTGTATGCAAACTTACTTGGGTTGCTTCACCTTTGAACCCGATATAATGTATTTGGGTTGTGTCACCTCCAAAACTCTCAGGGAAATGCAATGTGATGTTCCCAATACTCTGGAATTTTGAATACCTGATCACGTTACGCGATTTCACTGTATCAGACTATCTTCACTTTTGACTAGTTGAAACAAAAGTGTATATAGTTCAGTGAAGAATCATGTTCAACTTCTTAAGATTTATTACATAAGTCTACAGAGTCTATTACGACCCAGGTGAAGCGATATATGTGAAGAGAAGTACCTCGTCTGGTATTCTAAGACTCCTTGCAAATTTTCAGCTAACTCCCATTCCTGCAAAGAACTCACAAATGTTTCTGCATCAGTGCAATTGTTTTTTGACATTTTGGTAAGAAAAATGATCAAAAGGGAATACCTGAACGGCTTGCATGCTCTCAGCGTCTGAGAAGTCAATCCCTTCGCGATTGATGAACCTAGTTTTGAGACAACAATCAGCTTTCTGTTTTTTCCAAACAAAGGAACAGTATGCAGAATTCAACACATACATACAGGAAGAGGTTTGTAGAGTAGTTTAAACATACACTCTCAACTTAGAAGGACTTGTTCCATCAGGGCCACCAACAATTGATATGCTCTTGATCTTGACGTCTGATGTGAATCTATAATAATCATGACAACATGGACATAAATGAGCTGCTCATTAAAAATCTCTAGTAACTTTCGTAGTAAAAAAACATGGACTGTATCTAGTTCTCCCAAGCTTCTCAATGCAAACAACTTATATCAGAAGAAGCTTGAAAGTCGCGGGTCAGTAACTGAAGGAACAAACGGTGTATTCAGCTAGGAATAGAAGGTCATGTGAAAAAAAATGCCAGTTGTAACAGGAACAACAAATAACGATGACATACGGTACAAAGACAAGCAATTCAGGGTCTCCCTCATTGCTCTCCAAATGCTCCTGTAAACAAAGACAGAATACCATTTCCTTTAGTCATTATCATGAATACACTATTTAAGGAAGGGTACATATAATTAAAGGATCCTCCATCAGCCAAGCATGATATCCGTTGATGACTTATGTATATTAGTGGGCTTTCCCAACCTAATGGCTAATTTTTTAGGGTGGAGTTTCGATATGTGAGCTTCAGGAAAATGTGTTGGGTTTGGTAGATACTTAGTTCTTATAGAGTAATGTAAATGTTACAAGCATGGTAGTGTCTAATGATCACATATGGCATTGCTTAATGGCTTATTAGCTTGTAGTGCTCTAGCCTACAAGCCAGATTCTTCTTGTGATACATGGTACTGGATCCTTAAACACAATCTTTCAAGGTACTTTGAATCATATGTTTACTCTATACAACCAATACGAAATCATCTTTCAAGAAAAGATGCAAAACATAAGTTATTGTGAAATGTTTTTGAAAGTACCCCAGAAGAATGTAATCGCTGTTCCCATGCTTTGAAGACTGATTTTACACTTCCGGAAACAGCTTCGTTTAGAGCAGACACCTGAAACAAAGTTATAGAATTACTCTTGTTTAAAGCATACAAAAATACATGATAATCACAGAAACCAAAAAAATCGAATAGTTTTATAATCTGGAAACCCTAAATCAGAGGCAAATCGTTTCTCATAAACCCAATCCCAAAATAGTTTGACAAATAGCTTGAAAACCAGAACATCTTTCTGAATTGATTAAACGACAAAATTGAAGTTTTTAACAATTGTTTGAGCAAAATCGGAACAGAGAGGGAGAGGGAGAGAGAGACCTTGGAGAGATCAATGTGCTTGTAGAGTGACCAATCGGAGGAACACTCATGATCCTCGCAGTTGTGATCATGCGTACACGACATTTAGCAAATCGGATGATTCTCGTCGGCGAAACACTAATCACGGAGATTGTGGCGAAGAAGAAGAAACTAGAAACTAGAGCCGTGAGAAAGATGGAAGGAACACAGTCACCTAAAACACAGCGTTTTGAAGTCTATCATCGGTTCTAAAATATGACAACGAAAAAGTTTTTTCGTTTTTTTCTTTTTCTTTTTTCTATTGGCAACTAACTATATTAATGAGAAACAACATTACATTGTCCAGTTACAATATAGCTTGATTGTGTTTCTCTTACTATTTATTTAGCTATTGCATCAACCTCGTGTAATATATTTCTTGGTACTCTCTTATACAAGTACCTATAAGGATGAGATGATAAGGCTATAACGTCCTTAATTTTTGTAGCAATTGATGAGTGGCACCACCCCTATCTATTTCCTACATGTAGCATTTCCTCCAGTTTTTTAAATAAGAGAAATTAGTTTTTCAAATGGGAAATATGACATTTAAACCCTGAACTTTCAAAATTCAGCCATTTTAATCCTGACTTTTAGCCTGATCCGTTTAAATATTAAATGAATTTATTGACCATCATTTAAATCCCAAACTTTTCGTTGATTGAACCAAATTAGACACAACGTTAAGTGACTAAACGTCGAGATTAAACCCCGTTAAACAGTCGTTTAATAAGCTGTTAAGTATGAAACGACGCGTTTTGAAAAACACACTCATTAAATAAAACGACGCCGTTTTGCATCTTCACTCTAAATCAAACGTAAAATCCCTAAATCGAAACCAAGCCCTCTTTTTGAAATCCCTAAATAAAAAAACCCCCAATTCTCTCAAACCCAGAAAAAATCGAATTCGCTCAAACCCCCAATGCCGCCGAAAGTGAGATGGACGAAGCGTTCGAAACGCAAAGCAAAGAACCCAAACCCGAACCAACTCCCGAAGTCGAACCATCGCCCGAAGTAGAACTACCGGAAGTCGAAGCCGAAGTACCGCCCGAAGTAGAACCACCGGAAGTCGAAGCTGAAGTACCGCCTGAAGTAGAAGATGTTGATGTCGGAGATGAAAGTCAACGCCTGGATGCAATTGGAGAAGATGATGACTGCGCGGTTGTTGATGATAAGGATTACAATGACGCAAGTGATGAAGGTGATGAGAATAACACAAACGCGTTTGGAGCAGTTGAAGAAGAAGAAGAGTGCCGACACTTGGTGCAGTATTTTAGAGAGGCTGCAAGCGACGAAGAAACTGCAACAATGCAGATAGCGGAGATGAGATATGGGATGATGAGAAGATTCCAGACCCTTTATCGTCTGGTTCAGAAGATGATGAAGATGGAGAGAAAGAAAGGGAAAGACGCAGAGAGAGAGGGGCAGAGGATCCCGAAGTAATACTAGCGTTGGGGAAAACCTTAAACACTCCTGAAGATTTCAAGCTTGCCCTACTAAGGTATTCTTTGAAAACACGTTATGATATCAAATTGTATCGGTAACAATCTCTGAAGCTCGGTGCGAAGTGTTCTGATACAATCGTCGATTGTCCGTGGAGGGTGTATTGCTCTTATGAGAAGAGGAAACATAAGATGCAAATAAAAATATTCATCAACGAGCACATTTGTATTAGATCGGGGCACTCCCAAATGCTGAGCGTTCAACCATTGCTTGGTTGTTTGATCCACTCAAACTCATAACAACAAACTTTTTAACTCAAACTACAATGTCAACAACAAAGTACAAGGATTCATTAACGAAAAATACTATTAATCAATGACAAGTTTTGTCTCATGTCCTTTGACAACTCACACGTAAACAACAATGGAAGTAATGAAGAAGAGCCACACAAAACAGATTGTGTTCAACACTTTCCCCTTTCGGATTTCAATTTTGCTCCTTATTACCTCTTCCTTTAGCTCTTCAACCTTGGATTGTGCATCTTCAACTTCTTCAAACATAGCATCCTCAACCCATTTAAACAAATGGCCCTGTTTCAGAAACGATTAAACAAACTAGACAATTAAAACAAAAAACACAACTAAAACAACAATAACACAGCTTACATCTCTTTTGTTTGAACCCAAGCTACTGTCTCTTTGGCGAATACAGCGATAAAAGGGTCTACCTGGGTTTTCTTGCGTTTTAGATGTCAAAACCATGACACCTAAACCACATCCACACTTCAATGGGAAGCCACGCTGTTCGCTCACGACGCCGCAAGATTGATCAGATGAGGAAGCCATCAACGACTGAGAAAGAGGAGAGATCAGAGAGAGACAAGGAAATTCGATTTTAGGAGTTAGGGATTTCAGATTTTCAAAACTGGTTTCATTTGGGGATTTGCTCAATTTAGCTGTTGAGGGAGAAGACTTAAACGGCGTCGTTTCATATTTAACAGCTAATTAAACGGCTGTTTAACGGGGTTTAGTCTAATTTGGTTCAGTCAACGAAAAGTTTGGGATTTAAATGGTGGTCAATAAATTCATTTAACATTTAAACGGATCAGGCTAAAGGTCAGGATTAAAATGACTGAATTATGAAAGTTCAGAGTTTAAATGTCATATTTCCCTTTTTAAATACGAGAAGATTGTCTCTTGCAAATAGCACTTTCATATAAACCAATATTCTTGCTTTCTTCACTGCCATTAATAAAGCAGTTGGCTATTCGTGAAAATGATGAACTGATTAATATTCTGAATATTTCCTTGTTGGTAGCTCAACAAGCAGTTGGAGTGATATTTAGCCATTGATGCTTGAGCTTCTGTCCATAATCTCCTGTCAATAACAGCTTTTTGAATAGTTTGAGGTATGAAATCCCTTTGGTTCTGAAAGATTGATGCATTTTTCATTTTTCATATTTGCCATCCAAGATAATACCTCAGATCAATTGCATCCTGAGTAGAAAGACAATCTAAAAGCATAGTAATAAGGTTCTACTTCAAAGGTTGATTCCAAAAAAACTGAGACAGAGGGGTCTATATTTGTGTCATTTCCCAAATCTCAGTAGAGACTCTACTTGGAACAACAAATGATTGATTATGTCTGTCCAGTCTCCATGTAGTTGACATTCATCATCGATTATGAGTCCTCTTCTCTTTAAGGCAGAAGCTACCGATAGGCTATTGTGATCTACTCTCCAACATAACATCTTGATATTAGGTAGGATAATTTAGTTTCCATAATTTCTGATAGTGCTGTTGATCCTTTTCGGTAATTGCCTGGCTAGCTTTAACATTCTGATGTAGTGAGGTAGTGATTGTTTTCTGCACATAATAGCCAAGTTTAACATTATACTCTCCATTTTTTTTAGTAGCACCATGAGATATGATCATTAACTCTAGTGAAAGCATGGTGTATCCTAGTTACTATCTGAATTTCTGCATAATCAAAGTTAGGCTGTAATTTATGTTGGTCTCATTCCCCTGTAAATGGCCTTATAAGATCCTTAACTGTTAATAAAAGATTGATCTGAGATCCCTGGCCTTGGGCTGGTTTAGGTGGAAGCGTTGGTATCCAATTATCCTGCCACACTCTAATGTGTTTCCCATTCCTAACTCTCCACAAGATTTCTTTTCTGAAAAGCTGCTGAATCCGAATTAAACTCTTCCAAGCATAACTAGAGCGTGAATGCCCAATAGTTTCAAGGAACAAAGAGTTAGGGAAATACTTAGCTTTCATTACTCTTGAAAGCAGCGATGATGGATAGTTCATGATTTTACAACCTTGCTTTGCAAGCAAATGCCTTATTGAAATCATGGAGATCTCTTATTCCAAGGCCTTCCATGTTCTTTGCCTCTATTATCTTATGCCAAGCAATCCATGAAATTTTTCTCCTATTAGATTCAGCAGACCACCAAAATATTTTTAGTACATATGTTATTTGCCCCAACAATCTCTTAGGTATCATTCAAAAGATATGTAGCTACTGCTTTGATCATCACTTCTTTTCCAGCTTGAGAAAGCCATTTTGCATACCGATTGATCATTTTATTTTGAACTCTTTGAGCAATATAAGCAAAAGTATCATTCTTGTTCTTTCAACATTCTCAGGCATCCCTATATCTCTACCAAATCAACCTATCATGATCATAACTATGCTCCCCATAACCAAATTGATGATGTGGATGCTCATTATTTTCTTGCTCAACATAATTTTGATCATTACTACTACTTCTCACATTCCCCCCTTCATAACCTTCTCTATGTTGATACCATATTTAATAATGCGGTGTAAATCCTCTATTCAATAAATGACTCCACACCATCTCAATTGGAATAAATTTCTTATTGATGCATTTTCGACAAGAACATAACATCTTACCACTTTCCATGCTTATTGATGTTTGGCCTGCTTGATACATGAATATTTCAACCCCGGTTTTGAACTCTTCCGTCACTATTCCGTCTGAATCTCGATATGAATACATCCAACTTCGTAATTCGTAGATAGACATTTTTTTAAGAAGGAATTTTTTCTAATTTTGTTTTTCTTTACGTTTTTTTCTTTATGTATTGTGTTATGCTTGTTCGTTTACAAGGAGTATATATAGGAAATTTTTTACACTTACCAACCGATTTGCGATGAAATTTTACGATGAATTTGAGACGAATTAATATTACCAACGATTTGCCAACATTTATGTTATGATTTTCCGACTTCTTCTAGACAAATTGACAGGTAAACCTATATTTTTCACGTGTTCACCTACTTTATTTTTTCGATTTTATAGTGGACGTAAATTCGTTGTTAATACCATCCAAACGAGTTCGTCGTAAATTCTATGTTACGTACCATCGAAATACGGACGAAATGTTGTATTGTCGTAAAGTGGCTGGTAAATCGTTGCAATTAGCGTCGATTTCACAACGATTTATTTTCGATTTCCATTTACGTCGAGTTAGCAACGATTTCCAGTTTCGTCGTAATGTGGTTGTAAAGTGGTTGCTATTTAGCAACGACTCACATTCTTTGCTAAATGTCGTTGCTAATTCCATACTTTCTTGTAGTGGAAATAATCAAATTTAACCCCGATTTCAATCTTTCTGCTAAAATCTTTGAGATTATCTTGTAAGCAACATTACTCAGACTTATTGGTCTGTCAATTTCAATCCAAGCCTTCATTGCGGCTAATCGAATAGGCTATATTGAGGCAAACCTAAAAACCGGTGTATTCTACACGATTAAAAATTTCTTGGTCATAACAACAAGGTAAGTTACATGGTGACTTCCCAAAATAAACCAATTCACTCAGAAAGCAACATTGGTTCAGGCTGATCATATTATTGAAAGACAAAAGCTTATGTTCCATTACTATGCCAAATTTAATAAAACAATCGACATAATATATAAAGCTAAATATGATCTAAGACGAGTTATATCAAAAGAAGATATTGAGAAAACAATGTTTACATCCTGGATAAAAAACAAATAATTTGAAGGGGTTTGCCAACTAAGATATGCTGGAATTTCAAATACAATTGACATGGAACAACAAGAATAAAATCTGGTATGAACGACAACAGAGAGAAATATTCAATATCCACTCATCAGCAGGAAGATATAATATCTAAGAACATTAATCAACAAACTAAAACGACAATGAATTTATGATAAAATCCTAACAATTATGATAAAATATTAATAAATCTTGAATCAGAATGCTATGCTGGAGGTCTACTGTATTTTTGCAGGCATTTGATAACTACAAAAACAACTATTAGATTTTATAATATGTTTCACATATTCTTATAAATCTTCATGTAAGGTTATAAAAAATAACAAATATTATTTACCTTACCAGAAATTAGTATTAAATATATATTTTGTAGAAAGTAAAATGCCTAATCTATTCATACACATTATAAAGTCATAACAATCTCCCTACTATACATGCACCATAGTGAATCAAGTCAAGTAACAGATCATATCTAATGCTGTAAACTCTTTTTACTCTTATCTCAATAAATAAAATATTACTTAACATTAATTAAAGTTCATGAAATGTTTATTACTCATTTTTCTTATTTTTTTTAAAAAGTTACTTAACATTAGTTAAGGTTTATCACATGTTTAATGTGAAATATCAAATTCAAAATCGGGGTGTACTATCAAATAAACATTTCAAAAAGATAAAAAAAATAATATTTCAGAAACAAAAGTATACAAAGTCAATATACAATAACCATACAATCTCGTGAGTCCTTACAAAATACAAAACAAAATGGAACATTATGCATACAAATTATTTTTTATATTATTAAGTATTATTTGAAAAAACTACACTTATAAAATTTTACTCAAAACATAGCAAATAGTAAAGAAGGATTTTTTTGTACATAGCTACTATCGTCTGAACCCACACAAACAACACATGAACAACACCTTCTGAATTTCCCTTAAATAATAAAGTATGTCATTATTATAAATCATTCAAATTACCAATTTAAGAAAGGCTATTCAAATCAAAACATGGAGAAATCACACAAGAGTTCATTCAGTCCTCTATTTGATTGCCTCAAACACACTCACAAGAGGTCATTCAGCATATTATCAACTGAAAAATCAGTACAGCTCCATATTCGATTTCATATTATACTTTGCATTCACAACATAGTAAATTGATATAATAACATATCTTATTTCAAAATGCTATGAAATTTGGAATCCACATTAATCGAGATTTTAGATGCATATATACACAACATCTATCATACATTCATCGAATAGCCAAAGATTTGAAAACATAAACCTTAGTGAAATAAATTTTAGTTTGTTTATGAAGTAGAAGGCATCAGTTTGGAAAATTATTTTCTGTACTGATGTTTAGTAAATGCAAAGCGACTATATTTCTATAGAAATCACACGAAAAATAAAAAAAGTTATTAGGATCTTAGAAATGAACCATATTTGTTTTTCTGTAAAGGAATTACATGTGCTTTGCTACAGTATTGACATTGGATAATTTGATGAGCATCATGACTCTATTGTGAATACGAGATGGATCCAACAGAAATTAGGGCATATAGGCTATAAAACGATGTAAGGAAGAACTAACATATACATTACATGGTAATGTGGTTGATCAGAGCAGAAAAAGGCGAGTGATAAAGATGTTGCCATAGTTTCATGGTTTTTAACAAGAAATGGGAAAACATTGTGAAAAGATATGAAAAATATATGATAAACATATATTAAATGAAAACATTTGTTGATTTGAAAAACATGAATACATTTTTCAGTTTTCAAAAACATCAATTTTTTTTTCTATTCTGATTTCTACTCACATGGTATATAGTACAAGCATATTGGAAAAATCCTGTTAATATTTTTGATAAATTAGTTATCTAACTAGAGAAAACTCAATTGTTTTATTACTGTTTCATTTAACATAATCTATAATGTTATAATAAACCCAAATATAAGAAAACGACACACCATATTTAAATATAGTTTTATGAAATAAAAGTTTTAGAGAATTTATTATATTTTTGATAATTTTAAATTTATTAACCAATACAATTTAAACCAAATTATTGATATAGATTCGCACGTACGACATGTAGAAAACCTAGTGTCATTTTTCTTGATATATATCGTTTGTATATGATAAATGTTACATGTCTTACCAACTGTGTTTAATTTTTTTGGGCCGGGGGAGAGGAAAGTTAGCTTTTACGTTTCTCATGTGCATTGCCTAAGTTTTCCTTCTTTTCACTAAGTTAATTTTGCTATTGTGAACCTTATTTTTCATAATTTTACTATCAAAATTAGTTTCTTCATCATTATTTTCTTTTAAAATTCTTTTAATACAAATGAAACATACAACATACATGGTGAAGGTATTGATTGTTAGTAGTCTAGTATATTTTGCTTAGTTAAGTTTGTGTGACTATTTTCAACATTACAGCTGTCTTGTTATCAAGACATATTGATTACAAACCTTAGTCTCGGAATTAAACCAAATGTTTTTTAGGGTTTTCCTACTGTCTTAGCTTGTAGTAAAGTCATGTTTCTTCTGTCAACACGTATATGGTTGTAAAGGAAGACACACAAACTAACATAGTGAAGGCACACATACAGACTAGGGTTAAGGAAGATACAAACTGAGTTATTGTGAGCCAAAACACACAATCCAATTCGCCAAAAATCCTTAGAAGCTTCGTGGCCAGATTGATAGGCCTACCCCTTGCTAAATGTGGTTGTTGTCGAAATTCCTCTACTGGAGATGAGGATCAAAGAGACTTAGTGAGAGCTCATTCTTAAAAGGAAGAGAGAATTTATGGGAAAGTTATAGTTGCAAATAAGGATCTAGTTCATGAGTTCTAAAACGAAAGTGAAACCATTGATCAATAACTTTTTTCAAAAAGCTGTAAATAAGGATCTGGTTCCTGAGTTTCAAAATGAAGCTATAACCATTGATCAAGAAAATATTTTAGGTAGAACTGCATCTACAAATGAGGATCTCATTCTTGAATTTTTAAATGATAATATGCATTTGGTGATAACATCTAATTCTTCTATAAGCGAAGACCAGGCATGTGATGGTCAAAATGAGCATATTAATCTAGCTTTGGTGATAGCTCAACCACAAGCTTCAATTGCAACCTTAACAGCTGTTATCACTAACAACTTTGCAAAGGTATGACAATTTTGTTTCATTTTTAAATAGTTAATATTGCATTAATTATGCATTTGTTATAATACTCATACATATATATGTTCTTATTTGGATCCCTTGAAAGCTCTTTAAAAAGAGCAAGAGGAAATGTCAAAATCAGTCTTGGCAGTTAAAGAATTCGATTCAGAGGAGCATATCATGTTAAAGGAAACTTTGTGTTATTAAAAGTTTCTCTTATTTCGATGAGGTTACGTCTGGGATGTTGTATGTCAACTTGACACAAATTCACAAGCTCTTAGAAGAACAAGAGGACGAGGTGAAGGCATTCGGGGTTAGGATTAACCTTGGATGGGGTTTGTTGTGAGTGGCAGTAATAATGTTATTTTTTAGTCTTCGCTTAAGGGGTTTGGATGGTTTATCTACGAAAGGAACCAGCTAAACCCGTAAGCTATCATCAGCCCACTTGGACAAGATGGTTTATACTAGTACTTGCCATTTCAAACGTTGGTGGAAACGTTGGCACATATCTCTGGTTGCAGATTGTGGTCTTATTTAAATCTTTGACTTTCATAGATAGAGTAATAGGTGCAGTATATGTAAGTCTTATGTAAATCTTTGACTTTCATAGATAGAGTAATAAGTGTGGAATATGTAGATTAATAAGTCGTATGGTCGGTAGAGTAATAAGACTTATTAAGTCTTATAGATTTGTTTACTATCTTTACTTTGAAGTATAATTATAAGTCTCTTGTGGTCTTGTTTTTTTTTTGTTTTGACTCTGAAAATATAGGAAATATCTTATAGTCTTGTTTATTGTGTAAAATAATAAGTCTTTGTGGTGCATGAAATATGTATTCTTTGTTTTCTAAAGTTTTGGTTTCAAATTAGTTAACTAAGCAAATTTTCACATTATGAAACATAAGATAATATGTTATACACGTTACAATATGAAAAAGTTGTTACGTAAAATCAATAAGAGGCTGTTACATAACATTAGTACCTTATGGAAATGTTTTTGAGCATTAAAGTATTACCTAAAAACAAAAAAAACAAAAACAATCTAAGACACATTTTTATAATTCCAGCTGATCAACATAACTATCTTAAAAGGTAGCTTTTATTGTCATTCTCCCTGACAACAATTTCCACCAAAATTGAAATTTCTAATTAGGCTTGGGTGTCCGGTTATTTATTTGGATTCGGATCGGATCTTTCATATTTTGTATTTTACGATTTACGCATATAGGTCTCATTCAGATTTTATATAATTTTGGGTTGGATTAGACTTGGAACACATCATATTAGGTTCGGAACACATCAGATCAGGTTCGGAACACATTGGGTTCGGTTTGGTTCTTATAACACGGCTTCAGCCCCAATATCTACCTGAATACTCTTCGGATCCAGGTCAGATCTGAAGTTCTCTATTAATCCGAATTAAACTATGCGAATTATAGTCATGAGATAGATGAATCACCGATTTGATTCAGCAAGAAATTGTGTGTAAGAAGAGTTTATATTGGTAATTAACATGTTTCTTGGATTTGTTTTTAATCAGGCATCTTACCAAGAGCGAAACACTATATTGTGTCCTTGTGCGCGATGTAAGAATGGAAAGCAACGTGATGGAAGAACTATCTCTAGCCATCTTTTTCGAACGGGATTTAAGGAAAATTACTATGTTTGCTCGGCCCATGGAGAAGATTGTTATGGTGTTGGCGAATCCTCGAGGGCAAGTCATTTTACCAGTGAAGAAGCAATGTGGGATGAGCAACCTATAAATTTGCAAGTTCCAGTTGATACTTGTGAGTATTTTCCATACAAAAATGTTAATGTGGGAGAAGAGATGACATCGCCCCATCCAATGGAGAATATGATGGTAACAACCAATGAAGAAGCATATCATGATAACGTTTTTTGAGCTTTAGACGCCGCCATTCAACCCCTTTATGACGGTTATGTTAAAAGAATTTCTCAATTATATGTGGCTTCGAGTATGACGAAAGCCAAACTGGACTACAATTTGGCAGAGGCATGCGTAGACGAGATATCGCAGACTGTTAAAAATGTTCTTCCCCAGCCAAATAAAACTCCCAAATCATGTTATGAGACGAAGAAGTTGACACGAGCGCTTGGTCTACCTGTATATAAGATTGATGTTTGCTAAGAAATTTGCATGCTGTTTTGGAAGGCGTGAAGATCGACATCTGTTGTGTTGTCGGTTATGTGGTAAAGATAGATACCATCCGTATAATAGAAAGGGAAAATATCGACCGAGGCAAAGAATGTTTCATATGCTGATTACAGAGGTTGAAGCGGCTATACCAATTAGAAACGACTCCATCCCATATGCGATGGTACGCTTAGCATATATCTCTTGAAGGATAAATGTACCACCCATCAGATGGAACAACATGGAAGCACTTTAATGAGGTATACCCTAATTTCGCTACTGAAAGTCACAATATTTATATAGGCTTATCAACAGATGGATTTAATCCGGTTGGTATGAGCGGTGAGGCACACTTTGTTTGGCCAGTGATCATAACTCCTTATAATTTACCATCTGACATGTGCCTGAAAAGAGAATACTTCTTTCTATTGGTACTAGTACCTGGGCCAAAACATCCGAAGAAAAGCCTAAATACCTTCAATCATTGATTGAAGAATTGCAGAGATTGTGGAGTGACGGTGTCGAAGCGTATGATATATCAAGAAAACAAAAGTTTACGAAGCGAGCAGTGCTGATATGGACATTCAGTGACTTTCCGGCTTATGGGATGTTGTCTGGTTGGATGACACATGAACTTTTATCGTGTACATACTGCCTAGAGAATACAAAATCGTTTTGGTTAAACAATGGAAGAAAGCATAGTAGGTTTGATTGCCGTATAACTTCTCCCGTTTCTATTGGTTTTTCCCATTGAAATATAAATCAGACTTCTTCACCACTTTCATTATGTTCTAGAAACTCGTTGAAAATCTACTTTCTCTCAAAATTGATGTTTTTCAGTGTGACGGAGGTGGTGAATTCATGAACAAAAATTTCTTGCTCCATCTCCAATCCTTGTGTATCCAACAGTATGTATCGTGTCTCCATAAGCCACAACAAAACGGCATTTTAGAACGTAAACACCGACACCTTACTGAACTGGGACTCACAATGATGTTTCAAGCCAAACTTCCCCAAAAGTATTGGGTCTAATCTTTTTATACTATTAATTTTCTGAGCAACCTTCTCCCTTCTTCGGTATTGGATGATTAGCGTAGTCCTTATCAGCTTCTCCATTGCAGAACTCCTGATTACTCTGCGCTGCGTGCTTTTGGTTGCTTCTGTTTTCCGACACTACGTGATTATATATGCAGTTAATAAGTTTCTTTGCACTGCATTTTTCTGGGTTACAATGAAAAGTACAAAGGCTATCGATGCCTTTATCCTCCAATGGGCATAGTTTATATTAGCCGTCATGTGTTGTTTGATGAATCAACCTTCCTTTTCGGTGATAACTATCGGCATCTTTATCCGACTATGTCTAAAACAAATCTTGGTGCCTGAGTTATCTACCACTACAATGCCTCCTCTGCAGCAATCGGCTATTCTATTTACTCCTTAAGATTTTCCTCCCTTACAACCATCAGGGACTCTACCCTCCTCAACCGGGTCACAAAACCAACCGACTATGCCTACTGTCAGTGAGAGTGAATGTTTGGGCGTACGACAGGCTGCGATCCTGTTCCTATTGGCAACAGCGTTCCATTCTCTCCGGACAGGACCGGCACACTCATCTACTCTGTTCCAACAATGACAGTCTCTCATCCTCAACCTCCACCTTCTCATCCCATGACAACGATATCAAAATCAGGAATCTCCAAACCAAATCCTCGGTACGTTCTTCTCACCACCAAAGTTGCCTATCCAGAACAAACTTCTGTCCGCAAAGCTCTTAAACACTTAAGATGGACTTCAGCAATGGGTGATGAAATTGGAAACTGTGCAGCAACAGACACATGGTCTCTTGTGCCACCAACGCCTGACATGAACATCTTAGGCAGTAAATGGGTCTTTCGCACAAAGTGGAACGCAGAGGGCACAATTGACAGGATTAAGGCACGTCTTGTTGCCAAAGGATTTGATCAAGATGAGGGCATTGATTATCTTGAAACCTACAGCCCCGTCGGTCGAACAGCCACAGTCCGGATCGTATTACATCTTGCCACCATTATGAAGCAAATGGACGTGTAAAACGCGTTCTTACATGGAGACCTCACTGAAACGGTTTACATGCGTCAACCCGCGGGCTTCGTTGATCCTGCAAAACCCAACCATTTCTGTCTTCTGCATAAACCTCTCTATAGAGCCGTCTCCCCGTGCCTGGTTCAACAAGTTCAGCAATTTTTTTCTGGATTTTGGTTTTATCTGCGGCATCAAAGATCCAAGTCTCTTCATATACATCAACAACGGTGATACAATTCTTCTCCTCTTATATGTCGATGATATGGCCATTACTGGCAACAGCTATGCCGCTTTTTCCAAACTCCTCATTGAACTCAATAAGCAGTTCTGGATGAAAGATCTTGGCCGCTTACACTATTTCTTAGGTTTTCAGGCGCACTTCCTTGACAATGGTCTGTTTCTTTGCCAACAACAATATGTAGAGGAACTTTTAGCGGTTGCAGGAATGACTAATTGTCGAGCTATCAAGACACCTCTGCCTCTTCAGCTCAACAAAGTCGCTCTCCAAGATGATCCTTTCTCTAACCCTTCGTATTTCCGTAGCCTAGCTGGGAAATTGCAGTATATGACTTTGACACATCCCAACATCCAGTTTGTGGTTAACTATGTCTGTCAGAAGATGCACTCTCCGTTGGTCTCCGGTTTCAACAACCTCACACGCATCCTTCGGTACATTCGTGGCACAACCTCTATGGGTCTCTCCTTTACCACTGCCACAGATTGTACTATCTGCGCTTACAGTGACAACAATTGGGCCGGTTGCCCGGACACAAGGCGTTTCACAGGCGGCTACTGTACCTTTCTAGGCCAAAACATCATTTCATGGTCTTCAAAGAAACAACTGACGGTCTCAAAAATCTCCACTGATGCTGAGTATCGGTCTCTTTCTGAAACCGCCTCTGAACTCATTTGGATAAGCTCTGTTCTGAAGGAACTCGGTGTCTCGCTGCCTTTCACGCCTGAGCTATATGGGGACAACCTCTCGTCTATCTACCTCACTGCCAATCCAGTGTTTCACAAGCGGTCAAAACACTTCAAAGCCGACTACAATTATATTTGTGAACGGGTTGCTCTCGGCTCTCTCGTTGTCAAGCATATTCCCGCAGCCCTTCAACTTGCTGACATCTGCACTAAGTCTTTACCCTTCGATATGTTTAGTTGTTCCAGGTTCAAACTTGGTGTTGACAGTCTCCCCACCCCAAGTTTGAGAGGGGGTGTTAGCGTCTCTACACTCACCAAACAATCTATAGGCCTCGACAGTCTCAAACCCACAAAGAATATCAAAGGTTCAATATTAGGGAAATCTCTAATGGGCCTCAACATCCTACAGCCTACCACCAAGCGCACATAGAAACCCATTCACCTGAAAAAAACTCCAACGGCTATCCTGGAACAAGACAAAAAAAGAAGAGCGCATGAAGATAAGTCATCATCAATTCAATGTACGGAATCAATTAGGACACAACAAATTCACAGCCCTTGATTCCTTAGATACATCAGATTAGTGTCATCTGTCTTTTCCAATTAAGGTTTAGCATTCTTGTATAAAATCATAACATAAACCCTGTAAATCGATAAGAAGAAAATATAAGAAGAGAAAGTTTTATCCTTTTACTGAAGCTCTGCTTCATTTTAAACCGGCGACTATGTCTAAGGACCATCAACCTAGACAGCTTAACAGGCACCGCATAGCTCTTCGGCATAGCAAAAAAAAAATAATTCCTGCGACCAAGTCAGCTTCAGCTACTAAGCTTGATCCCTTAAAAGATAGTAGGATTTTAAAAGCCATTAATTGAATATGGCTAACTCAATAGAATATCAGTTGTTTTGATCTTTCTTACTTTTTTTTTGTGCTTTCCCATAGTGATTTTTATATATGATTATATCACCCATTATTATGATAGATAAAGTGGTAAATGGCTCCTAGAAGGTCAAATTCATCAGCTAATTAAGTTCTCTTAAAAAAGACTTTATCTTAATACTTAACCAATGCATCCCAAATTCTAGCATATGTTATACACAATTTCAAGTTCGGGATACAAATAATTAGCCTCGGGAAAATTTTATTAGAGAACACATATTTTTCTAGATCAGTAGGAAGAGATGCTTTTAAAGTTTACTTGGAGTGTTTTATAAGTAATATAGGTCTTATTGTGATAGAGTTAATACAAAGGTGAAAGGCCTTTTTCGTATTTTATTTATCCTGCATCCAAATTTAGCATTTAGATGCAATTCAGACACAATATATATACAGATATATACATTATTTATTTCAGATTAGTTTTTGCATTTGAAGATAAGTATATAAATTTGTAAAAATTCATACAAAATATCAAATTACTAAAAAATGCATGTTTTTTAAATTATTAAAAAAATTTTAGAAAGTTAGTTTTACAATACCATAATTCTAACAATTATTTTAGAATTAAATATTTATCAATTTTTTGGTATGAAAAAAACTTAATTAGTCATTGTTGGCAAAATAAACATTATTTCATGGTTTTAGCAAAAAAAAGGAAAAATTCTTCCGAAGCCATTAAAACGTAGGAGGTATAATTATTACATTTTTTCATGGTCAATCAATTAATTGGTCAAATTCTAACAGATTTTTGATGAGCTTATATTTCAAAAGATTTTCGACCATATTTTGATGAAATTTTTCCATGGGATGTTGGCGTCAGAAAGGCATCATACTGCGTCATATTTTCCTGAATTGGGATATGAGCTCATTAATGCAATAGTCAATATGATAGACGTTAGAAAAGTCAAAGAAAAACAGGCGTACGTATTATGAAATCAACATAAGACGGCGTGTAATAAATAAAGTGGAACCTACTGTCATCATTATATATGCACAATAACCTTTACTTTTCTACCTCTATATAAACGATCATTTCGTTTCATTTTGTAATCGATTACTTCATAACAAAATACGATTCTCTCTCGTTTTTCTCTGGTATCCTCGTCCTTCGTTACAGGTATAAAATTTTGTCTTTATTTATATTAATCGATATGATAAATAATTAGTATTTTTATAACATGTTATCAGCACGATCACTCTATGATACGACTAAATATATATATATATATATATATATATATATATATATATACCACGATGTTTAGGAAACTTGTCCATAATATTGGGATGCGTCGTCAACATGACTTATAGATGGCATCGTATTCATCAAGGGGGAGCTTGCGTAGTTGTACTCTTTTTACCTTGCTATGGTTTTTCCCACTGGGTTTTCCTATAAAGGTTTTTAATGAGACAACATAATACAACGCAAGAGACAATAGTGACAATGGTCTCCAAGGGGGAGTGTTAGAAAAGTCAAAAAAAAACATGCGAACGTATTATGAAAGCAACATAAGACGGCGTGTAATAAATAAAGTGGAGTCCACCGTCACTATGCATGCACAGTAACTTTTACTTTTCCACCTCTATATAAACGATATTTTCGTTTTATTTTGTAATCAATCACTTCATAATTTTTCATAACAAAACGATTTTCTCTCGTTTCTCTCTGGTATCCTCGTCCTTTGTTGCGGATATAAAATTTCGTCTTTATTTATATTTATCTATATGATAGATAATTAGTATTTTTATAACAATGGATACTTTTCATTATTTTGAGTATTCACATAAGTAGCACCATACTAACCATACACTCTAAGTTGAGATTTTACACAAAGTAGACAGCTTTTCTCTGAAAAATATACTCCTCAATATGGATATTAAACAAAGCAGATGGCTTTTCTCCTAGAATTTGTTGGAACAAGACTTTCTGATACAAAGTTTCATAGAACATAGAAATTCACAAAATAGAAAACAGAAAAAAACTATTTTGCTGATAATATTTTATTTTCAGATTTTCAAATGATTAAAAATAAAAGACAATATATGAATTTATATAAAAGAATATGTAACAGCACTCATTAACCCACCCTCAATTATTCTTTATAATTAAGTAGAAATTTAAAATCCAAATTGACTAAATAATTAAATCAGAAATAGTAACAAATGTATTATGTAACTTATCACATTTGATTCCCAAGTTGAATCACATTTTCAACAAAAGAAAACACTTGTCTATGGGTAAAATTTTCGACCAATTCATATGCACATACATGAAAGCTGAACTATTGGCCAAAATTACAATCTTATATAATATTTTAAAATTTTCTTTATAGAAAAATACAGAGAAGTTGCCATGTGTCATCCATAATATATTTATATTTCTTAAATTTTTTTTCCTCCATTTTATTATCTCTAATTTAATGACTTTAATGTTATGTTTTATCTAAAAACAAAAATTATTAATAATATTTGTCTACTTTTCTTGAAATTTTTTTATCTCATTACAAAAATCAAAACACTTAGGAAGAGTTTAGGATGAAATGAATCAGCGTTATTTTTTTTTCATACAAACTGCAAGGATATGACAACTACACTCTTTTTATTCTTTGTAAAATATTTTTCTTTTGTACATAACAGTGTTAATTAAGAACAAGAATTAAAAAAAATGACTGATAATTTATTATCCATAATTAGCTTGATGGCCTAATCTCTGAATATGAACAAACTATATTTCCACGATGTGTTTTATATACTATTTTGTTTTGACAGCGTCTTTGGCATTCTTTACAGATGGGTCGACTGAGACTATTGTTCGGAATAATCTCAATCATACGTCCAAAGTTTTTGACTAATCGTCCTGCCTTCATATATGGGTCGTTTCCTAGTATACATTCAATATGAAATGTTCCTCCACACTCTTTGCACGTATAGCATCCTTTCTTTGGATCTGTTTTCTCCTCACATACTTGGCACCAATAAGGGCTACTTGCACTTTGCTCATAAGAAAGGGTGAGAAAATGCTCATCATACTCATGCCTAACCTTTTGAGGAAGAGTGGCACAAATGAAGCACAAAGCAAAGTCACATTTAACACAATTTAAGCATCGATATGATGCCCTTCCACAAGTCGAACATGTTTGATTACTCTCTCGTCCATAGATCAAGAACAAAGGATGGGGATGAGATTGATGATCGACCTGTTCAGGTAAGGAAGCACATCTTACGTCCAAACTATAAAAGCACCCTTCATGACACTCGTATTCAAAACCACACGTATTGCGCTTACATGATGAGCAATAGTTAGATCTTTCACTATCACTCAGTCTTATAATAAACCGATGTGGATGTCCCGCATGTTGTTTGATGAGAGGAAGATTTGCACATGCTTCATGAAGAGAGAAATCACATTGCATACATATATAAACATTACCATCATAAAGAGGAAGTACGCACGCTTGACAACGCTGTTTTTCATCATAAACTCTTTCAATATCTTTAGTAAGTCTCATGTGATGGTTGGCATGGGTAAAATGTCGTATAATCCCATCACCGATCTCCTCAAACAACTGAATATTATCATATTCCATCTCTGGTTCGTCCTCAAGTTCTTTCTCATCCCATACACCGCGCTGAGTAGCACACTTAGAGTGCACTGCGTAAGTGCAACCCTTTGTGCAAGAATATTCTCCATAGTTTTCATCAATCTTTCTGCGACAAACTCCGCAAAACCAATCACCAGAAGGCAGAGAAGATGTAAATGAAAGAGTGTGGTTGTGATAAGATATTAGTATGAGTTTTGGTAAATAGATACACGTTACATGGACAACAAAACCGCATTGAAGACAAACGTAGAAGCAATAGTTGGCATTGTCTAATGCGCAAACATCGCAAGTAAGTGAAGCTTTTCTTGGGAAGTAATGGAGGATATGGTCATGCCTTTTTGGATTCATTATCGGTGAAAACTCTTGTTTTCTTGCACAAACAGGATCCATAATAAGATCACAAATAGAAGAATGATAACATAAACCCCTAATTCGTAATCCACAACAATGGCATCGCAGGTCTCCAAGTAAACGTCTAACATCAAATTTGAGAAGCTGAAGAGGATATTTTGGGTGATGAGGGGAAATGAATATAGAGGGAGACTCGACACATTCTTTGTGGTACGGTTCATCACATTCATTGCAAAAATAATAAGTTGTTCCAATTTTAGAACTATAACAAGCCATGCAGAACTTGTCATTTTGTTCGTCTTCTTTACTATTGCACCCAAGAAGCAAGAAAAGATGGTGAGAATGTGAAAACTTGTCGTCTTCATCCTCAGAGAATTGATAAGAATTATCGATTATAAAATACCTCGTCTCTCTAATTTCTTTTGTTTTCAACGAATGTCCGTTTGTGTTTGCGGTTCGTATCGTTGGACATATGAAAGGAGAAGTAGGAGGATAGTTGATGAAACTCATGGATAATTAAAAGAGTTTTGATTTGGTTAGAGAGTTTGAGAGTTTATGAATGGAGTTGTCACAACTAGGCTGATATATTGATTTATATAGACGACCAACTTTGCAGGTCATTTTTAGTTTTCTTCAACTTTATTTACTTATTCGTAAAGCAAGCTCGTTACCTAAAGTACTAATACCATTCTTATATTCTATGTTCACGCAAAGTAAAAATAGAATTTTAGGAAGTGTTGTTTAGGAAAAGGAACGCATAACATTATTATGTGTTCATATTTGCATAACTTTTTTTTAACATACAATACAGCCCTGTTTTATATATCATTAATTTATATAATACAAATTTCAATTCAAAGTTAAGTGGCTTTGAGTAAAGGTTAAAATAAGAAACGAGTTTGAAAGATCTCATTGGAAATGTGGGATGCCATTTTTGTGTTAGAAAAATGTAGAATGCCATCTAAAAAGATAGCTTTGAAATAACAGTTTCCGAAAAAGAAAGAAGTATAAATATTTTTTTAAAATAGATATTATTCTATAAAAGAACATTAAACATATCCATTTAGTTGAGAAAGTCAGATCTCGAAGCTTGATTAGCAGAAATTTTAGAAAAATATTTAATTATTCTCATCCAATTCAGTTTTTTTAATAAACAATAAAAGAGAAAATTTGGAAATTGCAACTGCTCATTTTTATATTCACGAATAGAAGTTACTTGATGGTAATAGTTAGAGCTCGAGGGCAAATCACATAATGCCTCAAAAAAAAATTTGAAGTTTTCAATAAAAACATTCTAAGAATATTTGATATACAAGTCGTATTTAACGATCTATAGAAAGTACACAAATATAATAAAAAGCAATGGTTGTTCAATATGTATGGATAATCTAAAGTCACCAAACAACATCAATATATTGCAAATTATTTATAACACAAATTACCTTTATCATATAAAAAATAGCAATATGATATTTTCAACAACTTTCAATGAAAAAGCGATATTGTCATCATATAAAAATTAATTGTCTTTTTATATGATTTTAATCAATTATTTATCAATTAAAATTGCTAACTTGTTTTTATAGGGAACTTAAAATTATTAGCATAGATAAATAAGAGGAAAAATAAGGATATACATCAAAATTTAAGAGGACGTATGGAAGCTTCTCTTTAGATAATACTTCCAATTAATTTCTTAATATTAACCTTTGTAAATAGATAAGATGACAACATATTATTTATCAATTTAAGAGAAAATGACCACGTATCCCTTTTTTAAAATCCAACATACTGTTGCTCCATTAAGTAGAAATATATAAGCTGAAGTGCTCTTTGCATCATCAATGTCTCCAATATAGTCACTATTATAGTATATGTTTTTTCTTTCAGGTCAAATCCTCTTTTATAAAAAATTTCAAACTCCAACCACCTTTTAAATACCTCAAACTCTCTTAGCTGCATGCATATGCTCTTTCCATAGTTTTTCCATGAAGCTAGATACCAAATAAATCACATATAAAAGGCTGGATCTTGTGAGTGTTAGATATATTAGACACTCCACCAATTGCATTTAGCTCCTTTTGAGAGTTTAGTTCATGAAACAATGGGATTCTTAACTGGATTGCAGTCCACCATTTTAAACCTTTCCAACAGCTCCTGAGCATACATCTCTTGAGAAGAGGATTCCATCTAGGCTTTGACAAAATTTCACACCAAGAAAAAACCTCATCAAGCCGAGATCAATCATCTCAAATCCTCGTTCCATTGATTTCTTGAACTCTTCAAGTAATATCTTATCACTTCCAGCAAAAATAAGGTCATAAACATAAGACTCATCATTATGTGCTTCTCTCCTACGTTTTGATAAACAATGTGTGATTATAGCTGCTTTTGTTGAATCATGCTTGCTTGATATATCTTTCTATTTTTTTAGTCCGTATATAGCTTTCTTGAGCCGATACACTTTATTTTTCTCACCTCTCATGATAAATCTTTTTGGCTGATACACATGCATAACTTCCTTCAATTCCCCGTATAAAATTTCACCTTTCACTTCTATACACTTTCCAGCCTCTTTGTGCAGCTATATCCAATAAAATTATGATTGTATCCTAACGACTTACTGATGCAAAGACTTCATCATAGTCAAGGCTTTTTTCTTGTCCATATCCTTTCACAACCAATCTTGGCTTACACTTATCAACCTTTCCATCCTCATTTAATTTGGTCTTGAAAACCTATTTGACCCTCATGATTGTTTGTTGTGATATTACGGGATTACTCTTGCCCCCAATCAATTCGTTAACTTGGCCCTTCCTCTTAATCTCCAGTATTTGGCTCCCCTCGAGCATTGTGCTTGACATACCAACACAACATTTGGCTCCCTTGGAGCACTGTGCTTGCCAACCTGACTCTCCGCCACCAAATGAGGTTTCCTACATATCCTTTTTGGACGCTTGGCAACGCAACATACATGACGAATCTTTGCCGAAAGTTAGTTACACAAAATCCAAAACGCTCCGAAATCTAAACTTCTTCTCTGGAAATCGATATTGTGAAAACGCTTCAGCACTTACTACCCTCTTATAATCCTTCTCGTAAATTTATTTTTCATGTAGCTAATATCTTTGATGGATTTATTTTGTTGATGTTGCTTTGAAGCTAAGGAGAAGACTAATACACTATGGATATTTCGGTCAAAAATGATTGCAACTATAGCCACAATATTAGGTAAACATCAAAATATCTATTTGATCTTCACATATATTTTTTTGCCCTTTTCTCAGTTTCACATATCTATGCTTAAGCCTTTTGTCTAATCTATTTATTTTCATGCTTCTCATAATCAAGTTCAAAAAAAGGTTAGAGTAGAATATAGTTGATTTAAGTGTGGAGATGGATTTAAAAAACATGATTATGATAATTGTTATTAAACTTTTCATATACGGTAAGTCAGTTTTTTACATTTGTGTTCGTCTTTAAATAATGATATTGAAAATGTTTGAGACAGAGAACTTACTGCGGAAGTCCAACTTAAAAGCATTTGTCTCATGTGCACTCAATCACTTGGAATGGCTCATTTCCTCTAGGATTTATCTTGTCTTAGAAAATTAAGGGAAATATTTAGACCTCAAATAAAGCCAAATAATAGGTTTGTTCAATATTTGGTGTATGTGTTCAGCTGTATTTTTGGCATATGCAGTCATGCTACATACTCAGCATCTCTCTCCTACACATTAATACATGTTTCTTTAAAATTGTTTGCACTGTTTTAAAGCGTTCTTGATCATATTATTTCATATTAATTTAACTATAATATTGGAAGAGCAAAAAGGACCAAAAACTAGTTGGTCCAGAAGAAGAGAAACGAAAGCACGTCACCAGCAATTATCGAAACTTATTCAATGCAATTTCCGCTTCAAGTTCATAGGTATAGTTTTCTTCTTCCATGCATGTGGTTGACTACATCTGATAAATAGCAAGTTATGCTCAGTAGTTAGTTTATAAAATGAATGTGTTACATAGATGTAGACCTATTAACTATGTTTCCTTGGCAAAAAAAAAACAAGGAAGGCATTACAAAGATCATTTCATATATTTTCTAGACATAATTCATCTGATACAAAGCAACATTAGATTGAAAGTGCTTCCTTCTTCTTCGACCCATGAGGATATTCTTAACCTCGCAGTCAATGGATTTGAAGATAACGGGTGGAGGGATAGATTATTTATAACAAAAAACATTATATCGATGTCTCCATAAGTGATAGATCATAGCATACACTACTATTTTTTTTTTAGATTTGAAAGAGCCGATGTAGATTGAGTTCTGATATGGGATGAAAGCTCATACCAGTATTTTAGCAGGCGATGAAAATTTTCAAACCTCGATAGCACAAGTTTTCAAATTCCTGAGCTATATTCGTAGGTGAGCAGCAAGAGATCCATTGTTTTCCATCTAGTACAAAATCAACAGTCTGTATTGGTGTTTAGTCCACAAGAAACTAACATGACTCTTGAGCGTCTGTCTAGGTGTGAAATCTACATATTGAAAACATGCTTAGGGACACAGCCTTTAAACCACACCAGCTTGGACCATAGCGTAGAGCCTTCACGCGGCCTTAGGTTCTCCCACGTCTTTGAGGAGAATGGCTTACATCATTGGCGACCCAATATAATTGATCCTCCGATGAAATATACTGGATAACGATGTTGTTGTTGGATGATTGTGATGATTAAATTGCGTCTCTGATCTTGGAAATAAGATTTTTCAGCCCTGCTCTTGTGCATGCATCAGTAACTTTTGTTTTTAGGGGGATTTTCAGATTTCTGGGTCCATTCTGACCTAAGAGCTTTATCAAAGGCATTGCTGGTCTTGATTTTCAAAAGACTAGAAACGAAAAAAAAATGGATTGGCTTGTACATCAGTAAAAAAACTTGAATGTAACAAAAAAAAAACGGATTTAATGTCAAACAAAAACTGTAAATATTCAAAGCACAAAAGATTAGTAAATTATTCTTGAAAAATTATTCTCCTTGCATTCCTACTTGCGAACTCATTCATTAAAGTTGTATAATCTAATTTTGCAGTCATGTTCCTTTCAATATATATGATCGCCAAACCATTTAGTCTCTCTTGTGAGCTTTAATTTTGAAAAACTTCTTTTTGCAGAAGCAATTGAAACTGAAGTTGTCATCATTATGCGATATGCGTTGGTGGGCGTTGCCAACAAGATTCACGTAATACAAAAGTGGGCTGGGTTATATGAGATAAAAATAGTGGTTTGACCAGATGGGGGTCAGCTGTACTAGGACAAATAGAAACAATTATTGAAGCAGAAGCAAATGCATTACTCATGGCAATGCAAAAGTGTCGGATCCTGGGTACTCGAGCGATAATTTTTTGAGGAGATTACAAAGGTTTAATTGACAATTTTAATGGAAAGTCGAAAAACTATATTCTCAAGAACATAAAAACAGACATCCTACATTGGAGCAAGAAGTTTACAAGATGACGATTTAGTTTCACAATCCGGACAATGAATAATCTGGCACATATGAAAGCACAAAAAGGACCATCAAATTCATTTTTTTGTTTTTGTGTTCTTCATTGATGTATCCCTCTTTTTATATATCTAATTACTTATATCATGACTATGCAAACTCTTTTAATTGTTAATATAATTTATTTTTAGCCGAAAAAAAGATTCATCTATTAACTAAAATTTTCAATTGTAGTTTAATGTCTTCAAATCGAATAAAAAAAGGTCAAAGGCGCAGCAAAAGTAAGAAAAAAAAGAGACAAGAAGCATTAATAAAGTTGTTGGCTGGTTCCATGTTTCGGTATGTAAATCAATTTGAACCTTCTAAAATTGATGAATCTTTAGAAGAAGAGATTATCAAAAGCGGTGAAGAAGCTTGTGGGTTAGAACATGATTAAGCTGGTGGTTTGGAACATGATCAGGCTGAAAGCATTGATGAACATGGAAATGAGGAGTGTGACGAAAATGAGAATAAGGATGAGAATAAGGATGATAAAACAGATAATGTTAAGGACTATCAAATAGATGGAGATATCCATGATCCTGGAAATTGAGAAAAATTTGATAATAGAATGATAGATTTTCTGGTTGAAAAATGTCAAATGCCAAGACTTCCAATTGATTGTAATTTTTCAAGAGATTATATAGGTAGATATATTTTTCATTCATTTTATACAAGAGAAATAAGTAATGGAGAGAAACAAGATATGCGGTGGTAACTTTACTCAAAAGTAAAAAAAAAACTTTTAGTTTTTGTTGTAAGTTATCCATGCAAGACAAATATACAGATCTGTTGGCAAGTAGGGGATCCGATGATTGGAGAAATGCCTCAAAGATGCTCAAGGAAGTTGAAAAAGGTCATAAGCATTATCACATGCATGACTCAGTTGATTGAGTTAGAAGTTACACAACGGATGAATCATCCGATTGATAAGCATACTCAAGAAGAGATCAACAAAGAGAAACAAACACTGGAGAGCTGTGTTGTTGAGGATGATTGCATTGGTAAAAGGTCTTGCTAAAAAAATATTTCATTTCATGGAAGTCGTGATAAGATATGTGAAGATGACAATGATAATATTTTTGGGCATGATTGAGGTATTTCCAGATTTTGATCCAGTGATGAAAGAATACATTAGACAGATTGATAAACATGAAACTCATTATCATTATCTCAGTCACAGAATTCAGAATGAGTTGATAGAGATGCTTGGGAATAAAAAACAACAAATGGTCTTAAAGAAGATTCGATGTGCAAAGTATTTTTAAGTTATTCTTGATACCTCTCCTGATTTCACTGTGAACAAATGTCTCTTGTTATCCGATGTATGAATATTTATGAGAGTTCACCAAAGAAGAATTATTTTTTGACATTTGTCGAAGTTAAAAAAAAACCGAAGAAGGGCATTTTAACACCCTTCAAAATGTATTGCTTAATCTTCGATTGAATATCACCTTTTAGATGTTTCTTTAGTTACTTTTTTAAGTAAAATCAAATCAATTCAATTCGTTTGATTTTATTATTTTTAGGAAACAAATATCAATATTATTTAACCTAACAAAACCAATATCATAGTTTGAACTCGTGACATTAATCCGAAACTGATGCTTAAACCACTACACTAAAGTCACTTTTGCAAAACTATGAGCGAAACTCTAATAATATTATGGGCCGAAAGCTCATGCTTATTTGGCATTCCCTCAAAGCGGGCACTGATCAAAGGACCAAGAGGCCTCCAAGAGTGAAACCATAAGCTGGTTTTCTATACATTTTCCACCACACTTAGGAGGTACTTTTCCACTACAGGCCGCAAGCCCAACAGCGCCTTCTATGTCCACGAGTCAGCATGGACAGTTTCAACTTCCCAAAAGCTTTTGTTGCATAGATGGTGAAAAAAATAGCATTTCACCCATATAGAAGTGCTATAATAATAACCATATGAACCGCAAACACAATGTTTTATTCCAAGCTGAAACCTTTCTGAAACCACCTTCACTCTTGGAAAGATAAACCGTAGACCATGACACCTTTGCTCCTCGTCCATTTTCCATACCACCTGACCAGAGTAATTTAGAGGAATGATAAATCATCTTTTGCTTTCTCATCTCCTGTAGTTGTATCCAACATATTCGCCGCTGGTTATCATTGACATACACAGATTAACAACTCGGAGGATATTCAATCTAAAACTTGAGGTGATTTGGGTTAAAATGAGAAATCATATGTTATTCAAATATGAATTTTAAAAAGTATTTTAAAATCCAGTATTATTAAACTAATGATTTGAAAATGTATTTTAAAAATCCATTGTTATTGGATATATTTTCAACATTATATTTTAAAAGATACTTTGTGATTTTAGAGGGCTTTGGTGAAAAAAAACTTAACTAAAAATAGAAAAATCAAATCTCTTGGTTTTAGATGAGATTCTAGAGAATTTAATAAAAACCATGATGACAAAAAATAAAAATAAAAACCATAAAAGAATTTCCTAAATTCATCCCAAATCGTTAAAAATCAAACCCTTCCAAATTCTAGATTGAATACACCTCTTTGTGAAAGCTCTTTTAGTCCAGTGGTTTGATTGAGAGTTCATTAATGTTTTAACATCAGAAGTTTTGGGGTTCCAGTCTCAAAGAGTACAATTTATTATCATTTATGCAAATTAAATGAGATAAACTTCCAAAAGATCTTCAACATAGCGCATGTACAACCTTCATGCATGAATCTTCATAATGTAGGTTCAGCTGAAATTGTTAGACGTGGATCTTCATAAAAAAATTTAGAATTTTCTGTTGTAAGAGTCTTCGATGTAATAATACTTATAATTTGTAATAAAATAAATCAGTGGTAAACAAAAAAAATTACACCCCCCCCCTTAATATTTTGTGTAAGATTGTTTTAGAGATCTGGTTTGTCTTTCAAATAACAACAGATCAAGTGCTTGATAAAATTGGAAAACAAATATAAGTATAGAAAGTTTTGAACAAACTATATTTATCCCGAAATGAAGAAAAACATTATTCTAGATGACTTCAAATTTGTAATGTATTACAAATTGTTCTTTTTTAAAGTTGAAAACATAATATAAAATAGCAAGCTTGGTATACATAGTAATCCATCCTTAATTTTTTTGTTTCTTTTACCTTTTCTTTGGTAAGAAAAGTTTCTCAAAAACAAAGAAATTTTATAATGTGAAATAACATCATAAGATTTTGTAATTGAATGATTCACACAATTAATAATAAACTATAAATAAAAGAATATTCGCCTTAATACACTTTTCTATCTAAATTATTTTCTGTCTCTTCATTAATATTTTTTGGCTGAACTCACAACAAAAATGGAGTAAACGAGTACAATATTTCAGTTAGAGATGTCAGACGGACCAATCCAAGCCCAAAGCCCAACCAAACCCAAAGCCCAACCCAAGATGGTTTCATATTTTTCTCAGGCCATGCAGACTGGCCCAAGCGGACTGCGGTACATTATGGCCCAAGTTCAACCTGCATCTATTCTACGGATTAGTGGGCTGACCCGCATGTTTAGTTTTTAAAACCTTGTTGGAGGCAAAAGATTTGTCTCTCATGGGGTGGAGAGAAGGCAATTTAAAGCAACAAAGGAAGCAATCTTATAAATCTATATTTTCTACTTGGACACCTGTTTTAATTAGAATTTTGTATCAAGAAACATTCATAACACACAAATCTAAAAGCAATTTTTAGTATCTCATCTTCCCTATCAATTTTTTTCTTCTACATGTGTGATTAAATTAAGTTAGTGAACCTAAAAAGGTTGTGATCAAATAACTGTTAAAGTTATAATAAGGATTTGTTTGTCATTTTCATATCCTTCAAATACCCTTAGGTTCTGAAGCTACATATCTTTTAGATTTATCTATCAAATAATGCGGGATGTCTAAACTCAGAAAAGTGTTCATGTCTAATGACGGTTCTTCAAGATACGTTTCCAAAGAAGATTTTCCACTAACGGCAACACTTAACTTGCGAAAAGCAAAGAAATGCTGAAAGTAAACAAAAAACAGAAGACTCAGATATAAATGTATAAGTTTTTAAACTCACACTTAAGAAAGATATTTACATCACAATTCATGAAACATCCTTTTTATTTTCCACAATCTGCTTTTTGTTGACCACATTCCCTTGATTGTGTAGATGGTGAGCTAGGCTTCGGCTTTTTCACGTATGATTCAAACAGCACACATAGTTTACTAAAGTGATCCATTTTTTCTTTACAAGAACTCTGATCAAGCTTCCTAAACAAAATTCTGCAAGTGTAACATATTTGATACTCTCTCTAACTTTATGCAAAGAGTCACCAATAACTTTCAGTCCATCTTGAACAATAAGATTCAATATGTGAGCCAAACATAAAACATGGAAAAATTGTCATCCACACAATAGATCCTTGCGCAATAGCAACTGCGATTTTACAATCTATTGCATTGAATCATCGACAATCGCATTTTCTAATGTGATGAAAAAAATCATTTTGTTAATTTCCCATTTTTTCATGACTCAAGAAGCTCCATTGATAAATGCATACATGTATGTGGTGGTGGACAGCACAAAGTGCTAGGATTTCGTTCTTCTACGTAATCTGATGTGAAAATGTAGCCTTCAGCTATTAGTGCTGACAATAATTCTGAGTTAAAGCTAATTCGTCTAGGAAGACTAGTCAGTTCCATCTTCAAGTTAGCTGTCTCGTTCTCATAGAAGCGGTAAACATCTCTTGCAGTTGTGTTGCAACTAATGAAGCTAACATCAGTCAACGTGAGCGAATGGCAGATCATGCTGAATAATTATCTTAGTTACCATCTCAAAAGATAGGTTAAATAGCATGTCCTCTAGGGAAAAAAAAAGAGGCGGTGTTACAAAGGACAAAAAAATATTTTAGGATGAGAGATGTATTTTCCAGAATAGATTGGACCGAAGAACGATTGGACGGATTATGATAGATAAAAGAAAGGTATTGTCTCCGAGTAGAAGTGGGAACATCTATATATAATGGCTTTTATCATATATCTTGTAACAATGTGAAAAGTATAAGGTATAAATGGCAAGCAAAGACACAATTTAACATGGCTCACCAACGATGTGTTGCCTACCTCCACGAACAAAAGGTACTTGATTTAATAATGGAGACAAACGTTTAAAAATACATTAGAGATTAGATTAACAAAGTTATATATTGTTGATACCCTAGTAAACTTTAATCGTATTTGGGCTTGTTAGCTTAAACCCATGTAGAAACATTGAACTAGCAGTTGTAACTCATGTAGAAAACTTGCACACCCTACATTTTGCACTTTATAATCCACAGTGTAATTCACATCATGCATGTCTATCAGAGCTTGCACACATGCATGTCTGCCATATTTAAGACATATCAACGAATCTCCACCTTGACTTAAATCTTTTAAATAATATATGTACCACATGCATCGTTATGCCACGTTAAATTTGTCGTTGGTTTACGTTTATACTATATGCTTTTCACATCCGTTATAACAAACTGATATTCAGAGCGATAGATTCAAAAAATTATGCATTGGATGAAAAACGTAAAGTATAAATGTAAAGCAAAGATAAAAATTTGACGTGGTTCACTAAAGATGTGTTGGCTACTAGATGATACTGGAATCATTAATGGAAGCAAACGTTTCAAAATATATTAGAGATTATGTTAACAATGTTATATATAACTGACATTCTAGTTAAGTCTAATCATATTTGTACTCGTTATCTTAGGCCTATATAAAAACTTTAAACTAACAGTTGTAGTCTATTTAGGAAACATGCACATCCTACATTATGTTGCGTAGTTTATACACTTTGTAATCCACATATTGTACAATGCCACATATTGTACAATGCACGTCATGTATGTCTGCCACATCCAAGTAAGATTGCAACACCGAAAAATACATATTAAGTATACGAAGTCTCGAACTCCATTTCTTCTCTCCGAGCTTCTAAACTGCATCTATAGTCTCTCGACTTCTCTCTGTTCTTGTTATGTATTCTTGAAGTCAAATCATTTCCTTGTAACGTGAAACCAAACATACAAAACGTGAGCTCAGTGTCGTAGCTTCTCGTGCCCTTATTCGGTAGACAAGAACCCTAATGGTTGATCCGTTGCATAGAGTTCTTCTCCAAAAGTTGAATATTTCGTCGATTTTCTAGTAAATGACTCCAACAAAACAATATGCATGTGTTATAGTTGGATTGACAACAGTAAAATCAATATAATATTATGATTTTTTATACAATAATTTGTTAATTTTGCGTTTCTCGTGAACTTTTACTTTAACGTATGTAATAATAATAAATCTTATATTTTTTACTTCCGTGTTTCAACAAACAAAGTAATGAGCAAACGTTATGTTGCAATCAAGAAAAGATTCATTGAATTAATTTATTTTATAAATAGCACAAGGAAGGTCCCGTCTATCTAAACATTCTTATTATCCACGTCATCATCACCTTCGCCGAAAGAATAATCCAAAAAAAAACATGACACGTGTTTCCGTTACCGTCGCCGTCGTTTTCTTTCTCTCACTCTTCCTCTCGCTAGCCGCCGTTTCCGGTGACGTCATCAGACTACCTTCTCAAGCTTCCAGGTTCTTCCGTACGACTGAGAACGACGGCGATGATGATTCCTCCGCCGGTACTAAGTGGGCTGTTCTCGTCGCCGGATCTAGCGGATACTGGAATTACAGACATCAGGTATCGAAAATTTCGATTTTTTAGGTTTTCTTCTAAACAATCAATCCTTTCTTGATGTTCGATACAAAGTTTTGTAATTTTCTTGAAAAGTTTACGTTTTTATCCTCTTTCAGCAGATACTGTTTCTTGCTGTGATCTTTGCTAGTTGTTTTTTAGTTAACCTTGATTATTGTACAATTCGAATGGGAATATTTCACAAGATCCCTTTGATTTTAAAGCTAGATGTCGTCAATTTGAGTAAACTTGCATGTGGTGTTAATTGGTCTAAGACCAAGTAAACTCGCTATAGTCCCAAGTTCGATTCCTCTGTATGGCAAATTCTGCATGTGGGTCACACTTTGTTGTTTTTTGTTTTTGTTTTTAATGTTGTGAGTCAATTTTGAGACTATGTTGCTTTTGTGAGCCTGTAAGTTTTAGTTTAGTAGAGACTAATGAGTTGTTGTAAAATATTTCAGGCGGATGTTTGTCATGCTTATCAGCTTCTGAAGAAAGGTGGAGTGAAAGAAGAGAATATTGTGGTGTTTATGTATGATGACATTGCAAAGAACAAAGAGAATCCAAGACCTGGAATCATTATTAATAGTCCTAATGGAGATGATGTCTATAATGGAGTTCCCAAGGTTTTGCTTTTTCATTTTGGTTTTGTTTATGTGGTTATGGTCCATTGAGTTAACTTGTTTGGATTTGCTTGTGGCAGGATTACACTGGTGATGATGTTAATGTTGATAATTTGTTTGCTGTGATTCTTGGAAACAAAACAGCTCTTAAAGGAGGAAGTGGTAAGGTTGTAGATAGTGGTCCAAACGATCATATCTTCATATACTATAGTGATCACGGTGGTCCGGGAGTGCTCGGTGAGTTCTGAGCTGTTTTGGTTCTCATGTTGAACCAACAAAATTGATGACAAAACGTTTGATGATTCAGTCTCTCCATGTTTGTTTGCAGGGATGCCGACTTCTCCATACCTATACGCAAACGATCTCAACGATGTATTGAAGAAAAAACATGCTTCTGGAACCTATAAGAGCTTGGTACAATGTCAAGATTCGACTGAAAATGCTTTCTTTGTCAGCTGCATGTGATTTGGCACAACTTTCTTTTTTTCTGCAGGTGTTTTATCTAGAAGCCTGTGAATCTGGAAGTATTTTTGAAGGCCTTTTACCAGAGGGTTTAAACATTTACGCGACAACTGCATCAAACGCAAAAGAAAGTAGTTGGGGTACTTATTGTCCTGGAGACGAGCCTAGTCCACCTTCTGAGTATGAGACCTGTTTAGGTGACTTATACAGTGTTGCTTGGATGGAAGACAGGTATGCTTCAAACCTGTTATAATATGATGATTAGAGTGCAAGTGGATAGTATATTTGCATAGGATTCTAAGTCCTTTGTTACTCTTTATTTTCCATGCACAGTGATAAACACAATCTACAGACAGAGAGTTTGCACCAGCAATATGAACTGGTAAGCTTCAAGTTTTGGGTATAATGTGATTCATTGTATCGCGAGTGAACGTGCATCAAAATGATATTGTTTCAGGTGAAAAAGAGGACTGCAGGCTCTGGTTCGACTTTTGGTTCTCATGTCATGGAGTTTGGTGATGTAGGACTAAGCAAGGAGAAGCTCGTCCTTTACATGGGCACAAACCCAGACAATGAAAACGTCACCTTTGTGGATGAGAATTCATTAAGGCTGCCTTCAAGAGTTACAAACCAGCGTGACGCGGATCTTGTTCATTTTTGGGATAAGGTTCTATCTGACTCTCTGTAATTTTCTTGATATTGCATCTGATTACTTGAAGTATCAATTTATTGTTTCCATGTAGTATCGAAAGGCACCAGAAGGTTCTGCAAGAAAATCCGAAGCTCAGAAGCAAGTCCTTGAAGCAATGTCTCATAGACTTCACGTCGACAATAGCGTTCTGTTAATTGGTAAACTCTTGTTTGGGATTTCTGAAGGTCCTGTGGTCTTAAATACAGTCCGGCCTTCAGGAAAACCGCTTGTCGACGATTGGGACTGCCTTAAAACACTGGTACACTTCTGAAAAATCTCACTTTCAGCCATCATTGAATGATGATAGAACTAAAAGGAAATAATAAACACTACAAACTTCTCGTGATGATCACATCTTCTTCGTCCATGTCGTTGATAGGTGAGAGCTTTCGAGAAGCACTGTGGATCATTGTCTCAGTACGGAATCAAGCACATGAGGTCCATTGCAAACTTATGCAATGCTGGGATTCAGACAGAGCAGATGGAGGAGGCAGCTATGCAGGCTTGCCCCACTATCCCGGCCGGTCCTTGGAGCTCTCTTAACCGCGGATTCAGTGCTTGATCCTCTTCTCCGCCCCAATATATGTTTATATTAAGGCTACCATCTCCATTTATGATAATGATAACATCTCTGGATATATCTTCATCCAAATTTCCTTATCAGTCTGTACTTGCAAATATCATCCTTCCTATGTACACAATGTAAATTTAATGTTTGTTCGTGGTATCAGTTTCAAAGATAAAAGAAACGGAGATTGTAACTAGCTTTCTCATAGAATCTTTATAACAAATTCTCACAAACTTGGGGATATCTGTAGCGAAAGCATAAATATCACAAAAAGAATGAAAAGTGAACAGAAGCTAGGGAAAAAGTCATGATAGAAGTATGTGTTTCTGATGTGTTAAGGCTTTAAGACATTAAGTATATATATAATTGAGTTGTGACAGCAAAGATTACATACGTTTACATTATACATACTTGGAGAACAACATCTATCACAATTTTCTACTTTATCAAATACATATTGAGTCGCAAACACAATTTACGAAAAGGATCAAGAAAAAGAGAGGCTTACGAGTGGTTAGAGTAGGAGTCGTAGTGTTTACGTTCTTCTTGTATTGACCGGAAAATCCTTGCAGCATTCTCACCCGCCAACTTCGCATTGTGCGGAACCACCTTTATCACTCTCGTCACTCCTCCATCTCTTGTTGTCTGAGTAACAGTTGTTCTCGTTGTGGTTGTGGTTGTCGTCATCATTTGCTCAGGCTCGTTGTTGTCATCATCAACCACTGAGAATGGTCTAAAGGAGTTCTTACCGGAGATTCCCTCTGGACCACTTGGACTGCTTCCTGTGCTCCCTTGCCTGCTCTTTCTAGCCCGAGGATAAGATTTCATTGGCTGTTCTTGTGGAGCCGCTACATTCATGGAGCTCTGTTGTTGGGTGTTCAAAGCGGATGCGTTCTGAAGGTTTCCAGGATGTCCAAACTGATTCATTTGCTCATTGGGTTGTTGTTGCTGGCCTGAACAGTAAGGGTTCATCATGGTAGGCATTATACCATATGGAGGGAAGTAGCCATTACCAGGAGGTGGGAATCCAACGCCTGGGTGAAACGGAGGTGGACCACCACCCATGAAACTACCCATTACCATCGGTGCAGGCATAAACTGACCATAATACCCTCCACAGACCGGTCCTGTGTGTCCCGGACCTGGGTGAGGCTTGTATATTAGCCCTTCGGAAGGAGACATTACAGGGATCAACCATTGCTGATTTCCTCCGGAGGGAGGAGGCTGAGGAGGATAGTAACATCCATTTACAGCTGGTGAAGCGGTTGGTGGATTGCTCGCAAAAGGCATGTAGTTGAAAGGTTGATGATGACCCTGATTTGACAACTTCTCGACTACGTTCTCAGCAGAGCATTCCATTTTATGTTGGTCAGTCTTCTCCAAGTCGCCACCCCTGTGCTTGATAGCCTGTGGTAGAGGAGGCTTTGCTATAAATTCTGATGGAAGGAGCTTCTTTACTGGATAGCTTTTAGCAGCAACTTTTCCAAGATAACTGATGTCATCAAGCAAGACATCCGGTGATGCAGCAATAAGTCTTTGAACCTGATTATTGTCATGAAAATAAAATAAAGTTGAATACGTCTATATCAGTTCAAAACAAAACAAATATTCATGGAAACATACGAGAGGTTTGCTAAATGAGTTTACCTTAATCAGTCTGTGCAACTCAAATAGTTGAACAGCAAATACTCTTTGTTGACTGTAAGAAGAAAAAGAGTCATATCAAGAAGATGACCTATAAAAAGTTCCCCAAATATATATAGTTTCTGTTGATCAGTTAACTGAACAACAGAATAAAAAATGAGATAAAAAACGGAGATTAAAAACGAAGACGCAAGAACACATAGCTCTAATCAATTATGATGGAAACGCAAATCAATACGTTCAAAGACGCTCACAAAATGCATAAATGATCACAAAACTTTCAACAACAGAAAAAAGGAAAAAGAAAAATTGAAGACACATAATGTCAGGCGATGGGTTTACTGATATCCAGCTTTTCGCAATACCTTACCAGAGCAATAAGAGTACCTAGAACCTTATAGCTCGAGTCATGGAGTCTAAAATCCATAGAACTTCCGTACAATCACCCTAAGGATCCTCTTAAACAATAGTAAGAAGCAACTATAATTCTGCATTATCATAAGACATAACTAGCTTTATGTATGGTAAACTAAAATTTAGATCCCAGGGTCCTCAAAAGCATGTTTGCTCCCCTACCTGGTTCAACCCCTTGAAAGACAAGAAGGGAAAATACCCGAGACGACAGTGCAGAATAAAAGCAATACCAAACCGAGACAGGGACATGTTCCAACAAGCAGATACAAAGA
Source organism: Schrenkiella parvula (assembly GCA_000218505.1). Taxonomy (NCBI): domain Eukaryota; kingdom Viridiplantae; phylum Streptophyta; class Magnoliopsida; order Brassicales; family Brassicaceae; genus Schrenkiella; species Schrenkiella parvula. Next base: position 2,357,524 of record CM001190.1, read on the forward strand.
AGACAAGAGTATAAATCCATGAACTGTCTCGGCGGGCACCTTGCACAATGTACGTCAACAGAGAATGTCCCCCCTGCTAACATGATCCAATGCATTAAATGCGTCAATATTTTACCAAGGCTCTTCAACTACCATATAATAGGACCATTTTGGGAGGATTCAGGGACCTCTACACTATAGAACCATCACCTCTCAAGCAAAAAACCCGAAATCTTTTCCCCCAAAACGAAACAATATAAAACTGAGTTACAATCATATATGTATGTAAACAATCCATTGCATCATTATGCATTGAAAAGAAAGAAAGACTAAAGTAAAGTGTCCAAGAAATTTGGTGATAGTGAATTATTCCCGACCAGAGCTCTCCATGAAGTAGAAAAAACAGGAGAGGAAAGATTCGAGTCCAATTAGGGAACAATGCATCAGTATTGATTTGCAAGTAGCAAATGACAGAATGAAAGAAACAGATGGCCAGAAAAAGAGGAAAAATAAGTTAACAAGTTAGCCAAGACCTAGTTAACTTACTTGGCAATAGCTTTCCTTGCTCTCCAGAAACGTTTTTGACCTAATACTCCGACTACGTCATCTGGAGAGACATCTTCGCTGGAAATAGAATCCACCATTGAATTATCAGAAACACCATCACTTGCCTCTTCATTTATCTGCTGCAGAGAGACATATTGTCCACTTCTGCAGTATTGACGAACATTGTCAACGTCATTAGGATTGCCATGACCCTCTTCTGAATGACTTTCCGATGCCAAGTGAGATTCAACTCCATTATCAGTGTCCATCACCCGAGTTTCATCACCATCTCGGTCTAACCTATTTCTAGACTCTTGTCTCAAGGAAGCATTACAATCATTTACTCTGTCACAGCTCGATGCTGATTTATCAAGGTCCATTTCCTCCGTAGCTGATAGATCTAAAGAGTTTGCAAAGCCACCAGGCTTTGCACTCCCCTTGACCTGGTCTCTAACCAATGTGGTGCGTTTTTCCTTCACAATGCCACTCTTGTTGCTGCCAGGACACTGAAATCTTCTTGAGTTAATAAATACTGGCACCGCAAAATCATCTTCCTCTCTTACTATTTTCCTCTGATCATGCTGTGCCAAAGTTCTTACATTTTCCATGAAGGACACTTGGGAGACAAAATTCTCAGTTGCATGACCCGCAGCTGAAGAATCAAGATGTTGGGAAGATAAGTTTCTTTCAACGCCACAAGGCTGCAGAAAAAAGGGTAAAACGTATTATTTCCAACAACAAGAATGCCAGTCTTTATCGAGTTGAATACAGTAACCAGCCTTGTAAGAGCCAAGAATGTTCAGGCCAATCACGAGAAGCATTCGTGAAATTTCAGAACACAAAGAATCTTCCACAAGAGAAAATGTTTAATTTAGTGTTAAACCATCAGACTGTAGACAAGCTTTGCTCGCAAGTCAAAAACCTACATAAACGTCTTCGTACACCATAATCTTCTTCTATTAAAACTATTGAGCACAACAGGAATGCTAGCTTCAACAAGAATGCCAGCCTTAAAAGACAAACAACTCTAACCATTCACACTAGGTAGATTAATGTGAACTAAACTCTAGTTAGCGCAAGAGAATTCAATCGCAAAAGTTCTATCCATAAACAAAACATTGAAACATGGAAATAAACAGCAAGAATCCTACTCTTTCTTGCAAACATCAGTTTTTCCACAGCTCCAAACCCATAAAAAAAACACTATTACTAATCTCAAACAAATACCTGGCTAGATGGTCCAGGAGGAATCAAAGTGGTTGTGTTACGAGGCAACGAACCATGATCACTAAACCTCTGAGAAGGGATGCTAAGTTGCTCATAGAGCGCCATCTTGTTTCTAGGAGGAGCTCTAGGTCCACCTTTGTCCGCATCGTTGACATGAAGTCGAGGAAACATCGGTTCCAGTATCTTCTCCTCATCTTTCCCTCTCTTCATCTCAAACCTTTGCTTCCAAAATATGTCAAACCCTAATAAATTCTCAAATTCACACAAAACCCCTCCCAATCTCCCAAATACTTAGACCCAAAACTGTAAGAAATGAAGAAAAATCCCACTAATCACATTAAATTGAAATTGTCAACCACCAACAACGCCATAGATCTTACCGATCAAAGAAAAAACGAAATCAAACACCGACTCAAAAGTAATCACACCAAGGCCAAGGAAGTTTCACGCGCCAGAACCAGAAACTAGCAGAGACCCAGATACACAAAATCGAAGATCTTTTACTCGTAACGAAGACGGGTCGAGTTGGGCAGGTCGGGTCGGAGAGAAGCTAGTTTCAGGTGGGAATTCTAGGCGAGAAAGTTAGTAGGAGAAACAGATACGGTGAAGGACGAAATGAGTATGAAGTAGAGATGTTCAACCATGAGAAAAGAGACAAGATTTGGTGGTTTTGAGAGAGACGAAGAAGATGACTTGTGAGCAAGAGAGGATAGAAGAAGAAGAAGAAGAAAGGGGCAAAAAGAGATTGAAAGTGGGGCCCAATAAGATAGAAAGAGAGATCCTTAGGGGATAATATATCATAGAAAGATTAAAAGAAACCTCTGTTCGGAACTACGCTAGGCGGAACGCGTACGCTAAATGCGGGTCTAGCGATTTTTAAAAAAATCGGGAAAAAATTGGGGAGTATTCGCGGAGTAACTTTTTTAATAATTTACTTATTTATTTATATAAAATATAACTAAACTAATTTTTTATACATCAAACTTAGAATTAAGATTTATAGAAATACCAAGCTAGATAAAAAATAATTGTTATTTTTTTCCATTCACATCTAATACAAAAAACAAAAACCAAAATAAAATTCACTCACATGATACAAAAAAAAATACATTCTTGATCTTGAGAACAAACAAAAAATATGAAAAAAAGATAGTAATAATCTTTTTTTCCCTTCAAAGATCAAGTAATCACTGTGTAGTGGATTTTGTAGATGTGTTAGAAGTTAGAACTTGTTACTTATATACCTGAAAAGAAATTCAAACCGTTTATATCAGTATATCACCATGAGATCAATCAAAGAAAGACAAATCAGAGTAACCAAAGATAGAACAATAGTTAAAATGAGGTGGTTCTCAACAGAATTCAAACAACAATGACAGAACAATAATTAAAATACAAAGGGAGCAAGTAAGAACAACAGGATTTTAGGTTGTTTAACGCATAAAAAGTGTTTGATTAAATGCATGAAAGAACATAGATGAGCAAAACGTCCTTAGCCAACGAAAGTTGATGTTAAGGCGTTTTGTGAACATATCAAACTTGATTTTAATGCATGTTTAATTCCCTAAATTCAAACGACAGTTTAGAATCTTAGGTTTTTAGACATGGTAATTTTAGAAATGGTGATTTAAGTTCTAGAACGCATTTAATGATTTCCCTGTTCGACTCTATGATTTGTGATTCTAAATTCCTGCAAATTATCCTTGACCTAGCGCTTCGTTTATTTGATTTTTACACGATATTACTTATTTTAGTGATTACATAACTCTCACCAAATTTCGTTTTCATCTTAGCTTAATTTAAATCTCATAAAATCATAGTGTGACTTTTGGTCTTTGTGGTTTCGATCCCTGCATTACTACAACATTTGTTATGCACTTGTAGTAGTTATATAGGGTTAAAACTCTGTGTATTACCCCTCTCTTTTATCTGCTTTGGAGCGATCTTCCACTCTTCAACTTGATCGGCCTTTCTAAAGACCCTTGAGGTTTTGCCTTGATTGGAATGTGGATCGATGGTGTCCCTCTCCTGCGAATTTCAGAGTCATGACTCGTATCACTTTCCGATTGACTGACCTTGGTATGTTCTTCGTCATTCAACACATCCCACTGATCTGTTTTCTTACTCAGTTTCTCGACTTATAACCCTTGAGTGACTCCTTTTCTTTTCTTTTTGCATCACTTTGGATACTCCACCTGAGACCAAAGACGTCACTCCTTCTTGGTCCCAATACTTGCTAAGGTAACTCCAGAACCCACATCCTCACCTTTAAATGATTTAAGCCAGTAAATGCCTTAACCAAATGTTCCTTCTGCCTCTTTTCTTTTTCTTTTTCCGGCATGAGAGAGTTTTCCACCTTTTGGAGCTACTTGGAGCGCACAGGCTCCCCTACTGGATGTTGAGCAGATCACATCACGACTGGAACTTGTTGCCAGGTACTGTTTTAGTTAGGAAATCAGCTGGATTTAATGATGTATGAATCTTGCTTAGAGTAACATCGCCCATTGCAATAATGTCTCGTATAAAATGGAATTGAATGTCCATATGTTTAGTCCTTTCATGATGAACTGCATTTTTTGCCAATATTATAGCACTCTGTGAATCACAATGAATTTTGACACTTTGAAAACCCATTTATGTGGAGATACCTTTTAACCAAATATCTTCTTTTACTACCATTGTTAATGTCATGTATTGTGCTTCCATAGTTGAGAGTGCTATTACTGACTGCATATATGATTTCCAAGATGTTGTATTTCCACCAACCGTGAAAACTATTCCTTAAAATGACCTTCGTTTGTTGAAGTCTGTGGTATAATCTGAATCTGAAAACCCTTCAATCTTTAATCTTAAAACTTGAACCTTTCTTGAAAGTTAAACACTGATTGTAGGATCCATACATGTACCTTAGTATCCACTTAATAGCTGCCCAATGCTCTCTGCTTGAGTTGGTCATGAATCTGCTTACTAGCCCAATTGCATATCCCAAATCTTGTCTAGAGCCGACCATAGCATACATGAGGCTACCTACGACACTAGCGTATGGTCTGTCCTTCATATGCTCCATCTCCTCAGTTCTCTCATTTTTATATAGACTTCTTAATTTGAAATGGGATGTTGTGGTGTCACCACGGATCTTGGCTCAAACATTCCAAATTTTCTTAGAACCTTTTCCAGATAATTCTTATGAGATAAGATCAGAGTTCATTTCTTCCTGTCACGAATGATGTCCATTCCTAGGATCCTTAATTTTTGTCCTAAATCTTTCATTTCAAATCACTCTTAAGATTGTCCTTCAGTTCTCTAATCACCTTGTCACTTCCAGATGCGATGAGCATATCATCTACATATAGCAGTAGAAACACAGCCTTGTTTGACTCGACATCCCTCATATATACACATGAGTCATAGCTACTTTTCATGAAATTATGACCCTTCATAAAGCTGTCAAATCTCATGTTCCACTGCCTTGGAGACTGTTTCAATCTGTATAGAGATTTCTTAAGTAAGCAGACTTTGTTTTCCTCACCTTTCATCACAAAACCTTCTGTTTGTTCCATCATAATTGTTTCTTTTAATTTTCCATGTAGGAAGGTTACCTTGTCATAAAGTTTTTCAAATCCATAGTCCACGTCAACTACATGTGACAACATTAGTCTGATTGATACATGTTTCACAACGGATGAGAATATTTCATTGTAGTCAACTCCCTCCTTCTGGGAAAAACCTTTTGCTACTAGTTGTGCCTTGTACCTTGTTCCTCTATCCCTAGAATTTCTGGTTTTAGTTTAAAGATCCATTTGCATCCAACCAACTTCTGACCTCTGGGCCTATCAGTGAGAACCCAAATCCCATTCCTTTCTAAAGATGACATCTCCTCATTTGCAGCACTTTTCCAGAACTTCATGTTCTTGCTTCTCATTGCATCTTGAAATGACATTGGTTCATCAACTTCTAGTTCCTTAGCTGCTGATAAGGCATAAGCGACCATGTTTTGCACCCTCATACCTTGAGAGTGGTTTGACATTCTGTTTCCTTCCTCGGTCTCTGGCTAGTACATAGTCATCAAATACTTGTTAGTATGATTGCGAGTATCTTCTGAATCTGAACTTTCTGAGCTGTCCGAATGTGAGGTTTCTCCACCTGAGGCGGATAATTGTGTGTCTGCTGGACCACTTATCAAGACAGGAGTGAATGTTACTTTCTTTCATTTTCTATTTACCTTTTAGGTTCTGCTTCTTTGTCTCTACCTGATTCCTCTTTGTCAAGTGGGTTTACCTGATTCCTTCTTTGTACACAACTTCTTCACGAAATACCACATTCCTGCTGGTGGTGCATTTTCTATCTTCATCAATCCATACCATGTAACCCTTTGTCCCAAGAGGGTATCCTAAGAACGTGCCCTTTACAGCCCTTCGACTGGTCTTGTCTTGGATTGTATAAACATAAGCAGAGCAACCGAATCTTCTTAAGTGGGATAGATCATGTTTGTGTCCAGACCACACTTCTTCAGGGAGTTTGAACTCAATGGTTGAATTTGGTGACCTGTTGATCAAATATATGGCAGTTGAAGTTTCCTCTGCCCAAAATTCCAATCCTAAACCAGTTTCTGCCAACATAATCCTCACTTTGTCCATAATAGTTTTGTTCATGCATTCTGACACCCCAATTTGCTGTGGAGTGTAGGTGTACATTATGTGTCTTTTGATCCATGCTCCCTTGCATAGGTTTTCAAACTGTGTGTTGCAGTATTCTAGTCCATTTATTTGTTCTTTAAGTATTTGATCCTTTTCCCTGTCTGGTTTTTTACTTCTGTTTTCCACTCCCTAAACTTTTAAAATGCCTCATCCTTGGTTTTTAGGAAGTATACCCAGACTTTTTTTGAGTGATCATCGATGAAGCTTATGAAATACTTGCTTCCTCCAAGACTTTCAAGAGTTGATGGAGATCTCCATAAGTCTGAGTGAATGTACTGTAGGATTTCTCTTGCGGTGTGCTTTTCCAGCAAGAAATATTTTCTTGTGTGATTTTCCTAACACGCAGCCGTCACAAAAACTTAGGTCATCTACTTCTGACTTTGGCAGATACCCATAGTCGGCTAGGATTTTCATGTTCTCTAGGCTCATATGTCCCAGCCTTGAATGCCACAGAGTTGTGTTCTCATCTTTTGTCATAACCAAGTTTACTTCTCCTCTCATAACTGTTCCTTGTAGAAAATAGAGACCATTGTCATATCTTCCTGATATGACTTTCTATCCATCTTTGTAGAACTGAACCAAAAAGCCTTCATCCTGACTTTTCCAACATACCATATGAGATTAGGTTTTTGCTCATGTTAGGCATGTACTTAACATCCTTGAGTATAACTTCTGACCATCTGGATTTATAATCCGTATCTTGCCAATCCCCTTTACTTCACTCTTGGTGTTGTTTGCCATTAGCACTTGCCCACCACTCATCTCATTAAAATCGAACAGTACATCCTTGTTTGGTGTGAATGTGTGATGTAGCAGGTGTAGCCTGAGTCCATTACCCATTCATTTTTGGAGTCTTGTGTTTTAACTGAATCCATCTTACCTTTCTTTTGTCCTCTTTCTGGACATTCCCGTTTCCAATGTCCATTCCTTCCACATATGAAACACGCTTTCTTACTGTTGTTATTAAATATGTTCTTTGACTTTGATCTTCCTTCCTTGGATTTTGATATGTCTTTCCACTGTTTGTTGCTTCCACCTTTATTGAATCTTTCCTTGGATCTTCCTCTTGATTCAATATATAACCCTTCAGCACTTGACTTGTTTTTGTTTAGTAGTCCATTCTGCCTTAGCTCAGTTTCCTTTGAGTAGGCCGACGTTGTATCCTCATGAACTGCCAATGTCTCTCGACCCATGCCATACTTGAGAGTGTGAACTAATGGTTCATATTCAGGTGGCAGACTTGCGAGAATATGTATGGCTTGATCTTCATCGCTTATGTTGATGTTGAGACTGGCTAGATCAGCTACCAGCTTTAGAAAGCCATCGAAATTCTCCTCAATGCTTTTGTTCTCTTCCATCCTATAGCTTGCAAACTGCTGTTTCAAGTAGATTCTGTTTGGGAGTGTTATTGTTTGGTAGTCCTGTTCAAGTGCTTTTCACATTCCTCTTGCTGTGGGTTCATACATTACTTTTCTAAGTATCATGTCACTCAGACATGTGCCTAACAGATTCTTGACCCTAGTGTCCCTTGCTACCTTGTGAGGGTCCATAACAAGATCTTCTCCTTCATCATGTTCTCCAGTGTCTTTGTACAGAGTGGCTTGCACATCAAGAACTAATGCCAATCCCTGTATCTCCAGATGACCTAGCAGCTTGTATTTCCATAGATTGAAATCACCTTTGCCATCAAACTTATCCATCTCGAACCTTCCTTGAGTGCGTTCCATGATTGTTTGATTCTAAGCTCTTGATTTTTCTATCTTAAATGATGGATCAACTATTCTTGATATTCTTTGGACAATCGGGAGACTAACCTGCCTAAGTTATGCTACCAATTGTGGAGTTTCACAATCTCCGATTGATCCATCTTGAAGCTTGAAGCTTGAGATTCTGAGATCAAACCTTAAGAGCTAAATACACAATCACGTTTAACGAGTTCACAGCCTCAAACCGCTAAGAGCTAAAGACACAATCACGTTTAGAGTAGAGAAAGAGTTGAACCAAAATATGTATTAGCAGACTAATAGAACTTGTGTTGGGCTTATTTCAAGTTCATAAAATCTCATAAAAAAATGGTGATGAGCATTATTCCAAAAAAAATATCATAGGTTTATGTGACTTTATTTTCGTTACCCAGAGTAAGAAGAAGTTAAACTCAAAGATTTGAAGACCAAAAAATATAATTTTGTAAATATATTTATAAATTAATGATTTGAGTCATGTACTTTTATGTAAAAAAAATTTTAAAATTAACAAAATAAAATGGCTGCAAATGCACAACTGTTAATTGTACAATAATTAACTTAAATCAAAAGTAGAGCTACATTGAATGATATGGATTAGTTTGGTTGTAACTAATGCAAGTATCGAAAATGATGAGTAAACAGTAAGGGAAATCTTTATGGACTCATCAACTGAATTATTTAGATTCTAATCATAGAGGCAATTGATATTATCTTTTCATCATACAATGAAATCACAAGTGTATAGTAACCCACTGCTCTGAGTAATGATTAATTTTATTTAAGCAATCCTATTTATCAACTCCCCTAGTCAATAACAAAGCTACATAAGCAATACATTGTTCGTGGCTGATAAGTTCACAAGAACTAGTGAATCAACTCGAGCAATCGATAGATTTAAGACCATCTAATTCAATTTCAGCCAATCAATCAAATAGTGTGTAAGCATTGATCGCATATAATCAGTTACTAAGTAATCAAGGAAATAACATGCATTAACAAACAGAATTAGACGCATAATTACTTCAACTTATCAAAAGCATCACTCTATTCATACAACCTATGTATCAAAAACATGAATTATTCCCTTTTAAAAATTTCTAGTCCCAGCAAAAGATCTACCCATACATGACAAGAGAAATCACAGTATAAGCAGTATAAAAAAACTATTCATGAAATAAAATAGAAGATAAGGTTTAGAAAAATTTCAAAGGAGTAAAAATAGGCTACATCTCACAAAACAACCAAAATAAAGGAAACAAAGAAACTGAAATTTTCTGGTGGATATGTAACTATGAGGGTTAATAAATTTTTTTGTATCATATGTACTTGTATACATTATAAAGTCAATTAGGACTTTTAGGATTTTGATGAATCTGAAAAAATCTGAAATTTTTTTTAAATTGAGGGCTGATCGATTGATCAATAAAGGGTAACGGTCAATCAATTTGGTTGTTCAGCCTCTAATTCTTTAGTTTGATTTTTTTTTGCCATCTATCTATTTTCCAATATTAGTAAGATTTCAGTTTAGGAACTCCTCCATCTGATGTAAAAATTATGTTGTATTTCATCCATTTTCATCAAAAACGCTCATATTTCCTGTCAAGGTTATAAAAAGTTCAAAAAGTTCAAAACACTCATAAAATTAATAAATTCGATAGCTTATTACTAAAATATTAGTTAAAAATAGTAAAATATAAGATATATCAATTGCCTCTGTAATCGTTCGAAGTTGTTCTACAAGACTAGTCTTCACTAAAATTGAGATATCTTCCAAACGGTTTGGGTAAATGACTTTATTTCACTTGGACGTGAAAACAAACGTCTGTGGATATCTTGACACTGATATTAAGCTTATGCACTATCTTGTTAGAATGAAACTTGTTCATTTCCATCTTTTGAATTTTTTTTGGCATCTTTTTTGAGTATTTGATCTGACAAGACTCTAAACTATACAAAATACTAAGACTACCTTTTAGGACGTAAAATCGTATAAAAACGTATGAAATAAAGGTATACCATCATTTTCTGTTGTACAACGAAGACATCACATAACATTTTATCACTAGAAAGAGGAAGAGTTGGAAGCCTTTGAGTGGACTATGTAGCTTATTATTACACTGTATGTGCTAGTTGGCTAGGGTATCTACCAATGTTTTGAGACCCGGACCGACCCGGTCGCTCGAACCGGTTCATCCGTGATCCGATTATTGATCCGGTCCGGGTTTAATACTTAAACCCATTAACTGTAAACCCGATTAAACAAAAAAATCTGATGTTAACCGGCGATCCGATGATCCGGTTTTATTGGTTGAACCGGTTGAGTAGTAATTTAGTTCTTTTATACTAACGACCATGTTTTATCTCCTCCTACTCAACAGTGACCAACTTTTAAAACTTAAAAACTCGATTACCTAAGTCTTTTTTATATCATATTTTATTTTAGTCTTATTTGTCGTAGTTTTGATTTTTATTTCATACCATATACGGTTTTGTTCTATTTCATATTTTAGGAGTTATGTATTTTCTATTTCATTATCTCTTCCATATTTTTGATTATATTTTATTTTTCTGATATCTCTCTCTTCCTCTATTCTTATTTTTGTATTATAAAGATTTTTGTTTTCATATTTATAAATAGATATATATAATAATAATAATAAAATTTATTAATCTATTAATTCTTGGTCCGACTATAACAATTGACTGATTCAGTGGACCCGGCAACCAATAAATTATTTCGGTTCACTTGCCAGGTCGGGTTTCAAAACGTTGGTATCTACATACGTTGGCTCGTCAAAGTCAGAGTTACATTTACATCGATATGAAACAGTCAAATCCTTTTATGGAAGACAATATACCAGTCAAAGTTTCTGATTTTGGTTAGTATGCTCAACATCGAATGCAAGGAATCAATCATGACAAAATTTGTTGGAACATTTAATTACATTGCACCAGAATATGCTTGTATAGTTTTTATTATGTCAATATATTTGGTCATGCATATATATTTGATCAATGATATATATATTTAATATTACTAGAAATTTGAATTGGAATCATAAGATTGAAAACAACTTTTAGTTTCGTTTCCCGAGATTGTTGTTTTGTATCAGTTATATATGAACTACTTTAACCGAATTCGTTACATGAATGTTTTTAACGTATATTTTACTCAAGATACATCATATATTATAATTATTGATAATCTGAAGTAAATAGAAAATTGACAAAAAGAGGCAAAACATGAAATACAAAAATAGGTAAAACATAAGAAAAAAAAAGCAAAACATAAGAAAAAAATATACAAATATTTTTAACAAAACAAAATATTAAAATATTAAAAATAGAAATTACTTGTTCAAAGAGCAGGAACTTCATATGAAGTGTATTTAGGATCAAAAATGCTGCCATAACTAAACAATAAGAACAAATCAAACAAAAGCAAAATCACATTGCAAACAATCACTATACAATATACAAAAATTTGTAAATTTGAAAGTATCAAGTCAAATTGAGCCACAATATCTTTGCTAGCTCACTCCAACTAATGTTTATGCCATTTTTAATCAGTACCAAAAGAGTTGTATCATCTCTATCTTTGTTTTTTTCAAGTTTAATTGATTCCACTGTTCAATGCATAAAGAAAGCAGAGTGACAATATGGCTCATCTCTGGTTTCTGTTCCGGTTTTTTTGCAATGTCGTAGCTGGCAAGTTCGTTACTTCATTGATGTTTCCTTAAATCTTCGTTGAACTTAAGGGTTTTGGTTATGATCTTCACAAAGAAGTCTTCGTCAATGAACATTTTCCTGAACAAAATGGAAATGTGAGATCATCTAGATCGCGTCTCATCTAAAACATTATAGTAGATAGTTTTATATAAATAGCTCCAAAGCTATAAATGCCAATTTTTTAATCTTCATGCCGCTGAAATACTCAAATTATATATTTTTATCTAGACCTACAAAAAAATCTTATTTTAAGAAAAAACTTCAAACAAATTAAAATTTAAAATTGCTCTAATAATTAATGTATATGGCTTCCCACACCATGCACAGATAAATGATCAGCAAAAAAAATGTTTAATCTTTAAACTAGCCATTGTTTATACATGTATATTAAATTTATGGATGATTTCAATTCTTTTTCTTCTTCATTTGGGTTTCTCTTCGTTTTTCTTACAAAATTTACATATGTTGTTTAGAAACTTTATAAACATACATAGCATTTACACATATATTACAATATAATGAATTATATAAAACCGTAAAGAGTCTAAAATTTCAAATGTTTTGAATGCTGATAATTTTGTTTGTGTTTGCATTTTATCCAAACATAGTTGGTTATATATACACATCTATTTTGTCTCTACTCCTATGACTTCTATGGATTTTTTTTTGTTAACAAATTATAAGAACCTCGAACAATTCGGATAACCAAATTGGAGATACATAATCTTCATGAACAATAGATGACATGTGAATATGAGTACTATGTGCCAACTTATGCGTCCTTGTGATGTTAGCGCGTAGAATAAGTGAGATGACAAATGTGTTGAATAACTAATTGCATCTCTGAAACTTCTCTAGATAAACTGAGAAAGCATAATATTTCATTAGTGCAGACACCATATTCACCAATTATTACTTCCATTTTTTGATATGCGATAATATATTTCAGTCTGCAATGGTAAAATACTACATCGTATGTTCCTAGCCACCATCAGTAAACCATCCACTTCCTCTTGACTGTTGAACTATCCTTGTCCTAAAAACATATCAGCCTCTTTCCATGAGCCATCTATATGACACCATCATCCTTCTTGAACCAAATTGGATGCACTTGAATAATCCACACATGAATGAACCTGGGGTAAACCACCCAAGATAACTGAGACTCTTTCCATAATAATGATTATGTTTTCAAAATCTTAAGAATCTCGCAGGGATCCCGATTGATATTATGATACTTTTTATATTCCTACTCTTTCATAGATACCATAATATCCAGCAAATTTTCTATTTAAATTATTAGGAAGAAGCATCTGTATTATTATAGTCCATATTTGAGAAGATTGATAACATGGAAAAGATCCCACATTGGATGGGGCTTGTGATAAATCACATAATGTACAGCCGGCAAGCACTCAAAATGTACGTGATTAATTGATTTTTCATCTGCCCCACAATGAGTACGTTGCATATCACAATTAATCCCTCTTGGCCTCGAACTTTTTAGTTAACAATATACAACCCGATATAACTTGCCATATAAGGTGTTTTATTTCCGGTGGTCATTTTAATTTCCAGGAAATAATTCTGTAAAGATTCAACATCTGGTGCTATAAAAATACTACAATGATCTTGGTCTAAATAAGAATGTTCAATACGATAACATGATTTAACTGTATATTTTGTAAATTTTGTAAAATAACATCCATGTGATCTAGCTTTAGAATACCATGTCTTTTTCCATGAGTCAATCAAATGATTAACCTTAGAAGTAGGCTAATAGTTGTATCATTTACAAATTGTTGATCTCGGGCGAGAGGCTATGATCCATGGACCGCTCCATACTGCAATAGATGATCATGTCCCCACCCTTATGATAAGTCATTTTCTAATTAGAGATCGAGCCGAGAATGTACCCCTCCAACCATAGGATGGATAGTAAGATCTAATCGGGTCTAAAGAGCATGTATCGCAGAAACATCGACCTTCGAACACCTCAGAGAAGAGAGAATTCTGATAAACAATTAACCGCCATAATATTTTTATCAACAAAGCCGTGTTAAAATCCTCTAATACACGGAAACCAAATCCACCATTACTTTTATCTGACATAGCTTTTTTCCAAGACATCCGGTGAATACCTTTGTAGTTTCCACCTGAGCTCCACCAAAATTGAGCAACCACATGTTAAGTTTAAATGTCACCAATTGAGGTAAGCATAAGCATGGCTTTATGGATTTAAAGAATGTCACATTTCATGACTTTTTGGATTTAAAGAATGTCACATTTCACTATGTGTGTTGCCTCGTTTTTCCACGAATAAGATAAAAATGATTGATATTTAAAAGACTATGCCAAAAAAAATTTCACAAGTTTTAATATTTTTTTCTCTATGAGAATGTTACACTTGGCATGAACTATGTAATGTCAATCAAAACATTTTTTTAGTATAGCCTTGTACTTTAAAAGAGCCAATAAATAATAAAAAAAAATTTTATCATAATATTTGATATATTCTACAACACATATGTATTTGACGAATGATTTTTTAACTATTATATCTGATACCGTATAACGTTCTATAATATTTGAGACCACAATAAACAGTTCTGCATGCATCATTCTAAAACTTTCAATAATTTTGCATTCACAAATCTAGAATAAAGATAGAGAGGTAATAGTAAAATATAATTGTATTTTTTTGTTTAGTTTTTTTTGTTTTTTTTCTTTTTTTCTTTTTTTGGGTTTATCAAAAAGGCCGGATTTTTTCTATCCTTTTCTTCAAGTAAAGCCCAGCCCAATGTCCATCGGTTTTCACAAAACCCGATTCCATTGATGAATCCTGGACGGACGCTCCCTCTTTCTCTCTCTCTCAATAAAGAACAAAAAAAAAACTTGCGACTCGCTTCGATGGCGTGATCGAAATGGCGTCGTCTTCTCCAACTCAGCGTGCTCACGTCCCGATTCCTCCCGAGCCAGGTCCCTTATTTTCCTCGTCGATTCGCTTTGTGCATCTCTTAATCTTCGGATTCTTACTCGTTTCTCCACCAAAGCTTCGCTACTATCCCATTCTCTGTTTTTTTTTCTTCTTCTTCTTCTTCCTCTCGTTTCTGATCGCTGTTTGTATTTTACCGTATGTCGATCTGCTTTCCCAAATGATTTTGTGGTTTTCGCCGTTGATCAGTTGATTGATGAACGAACCGATTCACAATGTTAAAACGTTACTTCTTTTCTGCTCGAAATGTGGGTTTAGCCATCTATTTCTCTCTCGTTTCTTGGGCTTGTCGATGCGGAAGCTCCTAGTGTTCATTGACATATAGCAAGATTTGTTTTCTTTCTTTATCTAAGAATGTCTTTATGGACTGTGGAATAGCAAGATTAAGCCGAGAAATGAATGTATGAGTTGGATTAGATCATTGAAGTACCTTTTGTCTGCTGCTTAGGTTGTATACTAAACTAGACATTCTCAGCAATTTTTGTATTTTGATTATGGACGGTATTGTCATAAATCTCGTGTCGTATATCTGAAATGTTTTAGTTATACTGTCACACGACTAGCTATACGAGCGATTTTCGATTAATCTATGTTTTGATCTAAAATGTCTTTTGACTGTGGAACTGCAAGCTTCAGCAGAAATATGAATGCATTGAATTGGATTAGATTGTTACAGTACGCTTTTATGCAGCTTAGATTGTATTATTAACTTAAAGAGTTTCAGCAATTTGGTATTGTCATAAATCTCTTGTCTAATGTCTGACATTTTTTAGTTATACTGTCAGTACGAGCGGTTTTCGATTACTTTCTGTTTTGATCTGAAATGTCATATTGACTGTGAAAATGCAAGTTTAAGCGGAAAGATGAGAATGCATGAGTTGGATTAGATCATTACTGTAACGCTGTTTGCAGCTTAGATTGTATGAGTAATGAATTATTTCCAGTAAATGTTTGTCATAAATCTCTTGTCTCATCGTCTCTGACATGCTTTCGTTTTACTCTGCAGGGGGAATGTCACTGACACAAGAAGCTAATGAGCCACCAGTTCCGATTCACATAGTGAAAAATCCGTCGCAACTGCCGGCTGAATTCCTGAACCCTTGTCCTGAAAAGAAATTGGTCGTTGGTTTTGACTGCGAGGGTGTTGACCTTTGCCGTCATGGCAAACTTTGTATCATGCAGGTTATTCACGATTGCCGTTGTTTTTTGTGATTGCGAACTTTAGATTATTGTTTCTTCTTTATGTCTTAGAATGTGGAGCATGTCACAGAGAATCCACATACTATTGGTATAGTTTATATTTCTCACTGGAGATCCTGTCTTGGCAGATTGCATTCTCTAATGCGATATACTTGGTTGATGTCATCGAAGGTGGAGAGATGCTTATGAAAGCATGTAAGCCTGCACTCGAGTCTAATTACATCACAAAAGTTATTCACGATTGCAAACGTGACAGTGAGGTGTCTGAACTTTTTTTGGTTGACTTGTTATTGTGGCTCACGACATATTTTTTATAGTTCATGACAACATGGCTTAATTGTTTTTCTACTACAGGCTTTATACTTCCAGTTTGGGATTAGGTTGCACAATGTTGTGGACACTCAGGTACGGTTCTACCTTGACATTGAAGAATCTACTGCCATAGATACCTTGGTCCTTATTTTCTTATACTATTCTCTTGTCCACAGATTGCTTATTCTCTGATAGAAGAACAAGAAGGCAGGAGGAGACCTCTAGATGATTACATATCGTTTGTATCCCTCCTTGCTGATCCACGTTACTGCGGTACTTTTTATTATTATCATGTTAGTTTTTGTTTGTGATTATCTTTATGTTTAATTCTCCGGCCTCTTGTTATGAGTATGGATATACTGGTTTCACCTTATCTGTAGAGCCTGCTTTTTGGAAATTCTTGTTCTGGTTCATTTCCTGCCTCTTGAAATAGTGATATTGACAATGTTTTTTTAATCACGTGAAATACTTTACATTTGGTTGTTTGGTTTAGGCATATCCTATGAAGAGAAAGAAGAAGTCCGTGTGCTCATGCGGCAGGTTCATTCTAAATCCATGCCAGACTTTAAACTGAAATTATACTTCCAGAAAGGAAAAATGAGTTGCTTGTGTTTCCTTCCTTAATCTTACAAATTTAGGACCCAAAGTTTTGGACGTACAGGCCGATGACTGAGCTTATGATCCGCGCAGCCGCCGATGATGTCCGCTTCCTTCTGTATCTATATCACAAAATGATGGGAAAACTGAATCAGCGATCGTTATGGCATCTTGCAGTTCGTGGTGCTTTGTACTGTCGGTGTCTGTGCTGCATGAACGATACTGACTTTGCTGATTGGCCAACCGTTCCTCCAATTCCAGGTTTGTGCATTTAGTATGAATGTAACACTGACCCGTTCAGGACATGAACTAGGTTACTCTCAGCAGTCGTGAAGATACAAAAGAATCTATGTGGTTACACAATGTTCATCATTAAGGTCGTATATGCTATAGACAGTACGACAAAAGATGGATGGATGAAGTTAGCTAGAATGGATTTACTGATTGTACTTCGGCTATTAACCGTTGCAGATAACCTGAAGTTAGAAGATCAGTGTATCGAAGAAGAGATCCTGTCAGTGCTTGATGTTCCACCAGGAAAAATGGGACGTGTGATTGGAAGGAAAGGAGCATCAATCCTCGCCATTAAGGAAGCTTGCAAGTATAAACTCTATCACTCATGTTGTAGTAGCGCGAACACGACATCTTATACCTGACTGTCATCAAATTCAAAATTCTATTTTTGTCCTGCAGCGCGGAAATTCTAATTGGAGGGGCAAAAGGTCCACCTGACAAGGTTAGTCATTCTCCAATGTGCATGAAATGAGAGATTTGGAACCAGAAGATGTAAGGTAGTGTTTTGTGCAGATATTTGTGATTGGACCTGTGAAGGAAGTGCGCAAGGCGGAGGCTATACTGAGAGGAAGAATGATAGACTATTGAAGGAGATGAGGATCCTTTGTAATCTTGTCTCTTTGTCCTTCCCAAAACAGTTGTGACAAACACTAAAACGATCTTTAAACTTGGAAACTCCATGGTTCCATACCACCAGAGAGAATCCCTTCAATAAAAGTTACATCGGTTACATCATTAACACTGGTTCCCAATTCGGACATTTGTCTCTTCATTTGCACTTGTAGACAGTCTAGAGTTTAGTACTAAAACATTTATATCATTTGACTACCAAACTGTTCAAGTAATCCTAGATATTTTCCACTTTCCCATGTTTTGGTGATCTTCAAAATGTTCTGCACACTGTCTCACGTATGTTGGGAAACCTTGTCGCCAAAGGTGATAGAAGATTTATCAAGGTTGATGAGTTGTCCTGAAGCTCTTTCATAGGTGTTGAAAATGTGGAAAAAGTTTTGGATGTTGTGCTGATCTGCCTTGAGGAAGAAGAGTGAATCATCGACAAACATGAGATTCGAAATTGGGAGTCCACTGATACTTAGTCTGATAGGTTGTATCTCTCTATTTCGTCTTGCTTGTGATAAAAGGGAGCTAAGCACATCCGCGCATAGTATGAACAAATAAGGAGATAATGGATCTTTTTGGCGTATTTTTCGAGTTGCACAGATATTACCATACATAATGCCGTTTAAAAGAACTGAGAAAAAGACTATTCTAATACATGATATAATCCAACCTATCCAGCATTCACAAATTTTTTTTCCTCATTACTTCCTCCAGAAAATTCCACTCAATGCGATCATAAGCTTTACTAATATATGTTTCATTTCCATGTATGAATTACCGCATCTACGTCGTAACTTTAGGTAATGGAAGGCTTCATATGCTAGTAAGACATTAAAGAGAAAAGTACTAAATTACCCATAAACTAATAAAAATAATTTAATATATAAAAATAAATAAATTCTAAAAGTCTTTTTTCAAAACTCTTTTTCTCAAATTTGTTTTTTCAAAACTGTTTTTTCAAAAAACATTTTAGGAAGCCTTTCTTAAAAATATGTAAATCATTCCTAAAATTTGGTATACCATTCCTACAAATTTAAAAACATATTTATAGTCTTCCAAACATTTCATATATATTTAATACATTATTTTAACATATATATAATTATCTTTTAAAATATTTAGAATCACTTTATATATTTTAAACACATTTTAAAATATTTTAAAAGTCTGATGAACACTTTCATAAAAATATGTAAATCACCCATAAAACTTAGTATACCCTTCCTAAAAATAAGTATATATTTCCTGAACTTTTAAAAACATATTTTTAATTTTCATAAAAATTGAAATATAATTTATATATTATTTTAACTTATTAATCTTTTTAAACATTTAAAACCACTTTATGTATGTCAAAACCATTTTTAACTGTTTATTAAAGTCTTGGAACATTTTCTTAAAAACATGTAAATTATTCCTAAAAATTAATATATCATTCCTCAAATTTTAAGAACATATTTTTAGTCTTCTAAACATTTTTTATTATCACTTTAATATTTGTATAATCATTTTGCTAGCCATTTAAATAATTTAATATAATTTTAAAACTATTTTTGAATGGTTACTAAAGTTTTAGGAACTTTTTTCCTAAAAGTATGTATACCCTTATTTTGCTAACCCTTTAAAATCAATTTATATATGCTAAAACTATTTTAAATGTCTACTAAAGTTTTATGAATTATGTACTGAAGTTTTATGAACTATTTCCTAAAACTATGTAAACCATTCCTAAAAATTAGTATATTTTTTCTAAAATTGATGAACAAAAATTTTGAAAAAAATATTTTTTGAAAAAAAAAGTTTTGAAAGAAAAATATTGAAATCTTTTTTTTTGAAATATAAAATATTTTTATTAGTTTTTTATTTGATAATTAATTTAAATTGAAATTATATAAAGTAAGGGATATCATTGTTTTTTTACACTTTAATGAATGTTATTTTTGTGAATTTTATCTTTGTGTTCTATTTTTGTAACAAAAACTTTATTTAGTCTATTGTATAGGATATTTCTCTGATTATATAATAATAATTGATTTTGCAAATACTATAAAATCTTAAGTTTTTATTCCATTTAACATATTTTGTCAACCTTTTCATTAATGAAAAGCCCAAAGACCAATACACGTGAAGTTTCTAAGCCCAACATCACTTACAATTTGTAACGAAGAATTCCAGTCCAAACCATTTAATCTAAAGTGAGAATGAGAAATTAAAATGCCACGTTATTACCATGTGTGATAACATGAGATGAAGAGGCTTGAGCAAACGGCGTCAGAAGAACATATGTCTTCATGATCTCCGCCTGTCGGAGAAAACAATACGGAAGCTCTTTCTGCAGTCTTCACCGGAGTAATTAGTTGAAACTTCAACAGTTTTGTCATTACTAAAGCTCAAAGAAACAACGTTGCTTTAACTAGATCCAACGTTAATAGGAAAACTTCATTCAATAAAAAACACAATGATAAAAACAAATTCGGATGAGAATCAAAAAAACCAATTCACCAGAAATCATCCCTCTCTTTAAAAGATAGAGATGAGAGAGTTAATCTGCCTTCAAAAGTCTTAAAAAACAAAAAATGGAGAGAACCACAAACCCTTATTACAACATGTTATACAATTTTTAGCCAAGTTTTATATCCTAGTCATTCTAGTAGCTTTGATAACGGATCCGCTTTTAATACTCTCGTTCACTCTAGAATATTTTTGTCTTAATATTTTGAACAAAACTAAATTGCATGACATAAGGAGTCAACAACTTGAATAAAATATTAAACAGACTAATATGTACATATTTTAATTTTAATTTTAATATTAAATAGATTAATTAATTTATGTGGTTATCTGATATGAACTATGTAATTGAGAGATATTTTGGAATATGAAAAATAAAATGGAGGATTCTTTCAGAATTTTTAAGATATAGTTTCTGCATACAAAAAAATGATAATAACTATATTGTGATATACATAATTTTATTAAAATTTCAAATTTCTCAAATACAAATTTTATATTTGTAATAATAGAAACAAAAATAAACAACAGAAATTCTGAATTTGATTGCTGAAATAAGCATAAATTACGCAAAGAAAAACAATAATGCAAATATGTTCCAAAAAATTAAAATATTTGATACTATTTTTTTATAATATTATATTTCAGTTTGTATTATTTAATTTCTTTTTGATTCATACAAAAAATTAATTAAAATTTATGCTTCTACTTCAAACAATTTTGGTACTTACAATTCATAAATAATATATTAAAATATTAATTCATTAATAATAAATAAATATATATATAATATTTTATAACTATAGGTATATTATTAATATAACTTTTAAAATTATTTAATTACAATATATAGTATATTATTTATTATTTTTTACTAATTAAATATTTATTATTTATTATGTACTATAAAATATTTTCTAATCAATAAAACTTTATTCTATATCACTCTTTAGAATATTTTTGTTCACTTGAGTATTTTGAAGAATAGGATATTTTTGTCCCCTTCAATATTTTGAACCAAACGAAACTGCTTGACATAAGGAGACAATAACTTGAATAATTCTTTCACCAAACTGAGATAAAATCCAAATTACATTTAAGAAGTAATTACAAAGATATAACATTAGTAAACAACAAAATAAACCCGATGCCAAATTCAAATCAGAAAATTACAGACATGTTAAAAAAAAAACTGCAGAAAACCCATAAACGAAGCTCTCATCATCATCATTGTTGTAGTGTCACTGTATCTACACAACTGAAAAAAAATCTTCATATTCACAAAAGCAAAATCCGGATAGTCTTATTGACTCAGTTGATATAAACCGAGTCGACTCAACCAAGCGAGTTTTCTCTACTGAGTCTCGCGTACATATTCGCTCTCAGCTCTTTCCCAGATTCCACAAGTTCCATCGCCGGAATCTCTTCACATGCACCGTCCCAGATCTCAAACTCTCTTAATCCCGGCCATGTCCGTCCCTGATTCGAATGCAAAAAAGGTAACCCGAGGCCGGATCTCACCGGAGCGCTCCATAAACCTCCGTTCAATTGCATTTTCCGCATAGACGCGATGAGCTCACCGGTATTTGGAGAAAGCGGCGGAGATTCAGACGGTGGTGAAAATGGAGGAGAGATTAAGATCGAAGTTGGAGACGTAGCTGTTACTGATTTCGACAAATGAGACTCGAATCGGCTACGAATCGATGAGATTAATCCGAGATCCGTCTCACCTGAGTTCGCTAAAACACGTAACTGATCCGACGTATGAGCGAAGAAACAGATTCTTCTCCGGCAACTCGTCCCGTCTTTACACGGCTGAGTGCGATAACGAGCAGGATGTAGCCAACACTCGAAAACACCATGAGCAAACTCACACGAATCACCTCTTCTACAACTTCCTTTACGAAACTCAGGACAAGCAGTACCTGAGTAATGAAACTTCCTCGGATCGCGTCTTCGTGCCTTCTCTCCGGGATGCGCGAACGGACACTCCGTCCAATCGTGAGATCGGCCACGCGAGCATCGCCGCACTTTGAAATCGTACATGCGAAACTCGTCGCAGGTGAACGAGTCGGAGAGTGACTCATCGCCGCTTGATGAGTCGGAATCGTTCGCAAACTCGTTTGATGGAAGGTAACGGTAGAGAGAAGCGAAGGAGTCGAGAAACGGCGACGGAGAGTTTGGATAATCGTTAAAGTTAACGGAGGAAAATGGTGAAGAAATCGTGGCCGTTGGATCGTTGATTTGATCCCATTGAGGAATATGGATCGTCGGATGTGGCCGGTTATTTTCTCCGATCATCATTTTCGTTAGTGACTTAAGGATAATACTAGAAGAAGAGCAAAGTCTGTCTCCTTTATTATAAACTGCTTTAGTTAACCATGGTTAATTGACTTAACCATGGTTAAGTTAAGAAAATCTTACTCTATCCACAATTGCCGTACGGTTAAACTATAATAAGCACGTACGAGATATTTTCACGGAACGAGCATAGCGTCACAGGCTAATCTCCACCGTTGATTTCGAGATCGGATCTAAGATCTAATTTCTAAATGATTTTGCGTGACAGTCAAGTGAGACTATCATCTCACGGATAAAGGACAGATTCTGACGTGGCGGTTGACACTTATCTCGTTGGTTCTCGTGACTTAAACACAGATATTTTTAATTACAATATAATCGCGAGAATTTGTAAAAATTACGATAAGAAGGAAATAAGACACGTGGCCCAATCGTATGAGGTTTCATGCCTTGAGGAGAAGGAACTACTTTGACACTTTATAAACAGCCAAATAGGCATTGAATAAGCCAAATCAGACGGAGAAATCGACGTGAAAAAGTGAAAATAGATCGGTAAATACGATGAAAGTTACTAATATGACGCTTTTGTAAATTTGGATTATAACCAATTCAACAAGTATAAATAAGAATAGCAGAATAATCATCAATCACTATGGGCCTGTATATTGGATAGGAGAAATAGTCATTTAAAGTTTTCATGATTTATAATTAACATTTTTATTTTCTAATTATCGTAATAGAATAAATTACTAATTTTGCTTTGATTTAAAAGTTGAAAAATTAATTTGTAAAATTCTAAAACTTGAGAATTAAATGATTATTTTCAAAATATTATATATTTTTATATAGAAACTAGTGTTAATGTAAAAACTAATATAATTTATATATAAAAATATATGATCTCAAGTTTTATAATTTTACAGATTAATTATCAAACTTTTAAATTGACAAATTAATTGTTTAAGTTTGCGTTGACTAATTTCTACCCTTCAATTACGACGAACCACGTTATTGAACCGTCAACTTGGACGTGAAATACCCAGTTTATACAAGGTATTATAAGTCCGGAAGATGCAGAGTTAATTCAAAAATTGCCCATAAGTCGGTTGGAGCATTCAGATTCAAATGAATGACATTTTACGAAAACAGGAAAATATTCGGTTAAAACGGGATACCAAACGAAAATGCTATTCCCAGATAAAGAGAGACCACATGCCATTGATGGTCCCAATATAAATCCGTTGTTATCGTTCGTATGGACATTAAAATGTCCCCTAAAACTCAAACACTTTATATGGCAAGCTCTTACAGGTTGCATCCCGGTGGCAAAGAACCTTAGGTCTAGAGGACTCATGTGTGACACACTTTGCGCACGCTGCGGAGCGGAGGAGGAAACCATAAATCTGTTCTGTTTGAGTGCCCTCCGGCGAGACATATATGGGCTCTCTCACTCATTCCATCAAACACATGAATTTTTTCTATCTCTTCGGTTTTTTCAAACCTGGATTATTTATTCTGGAGATTACCTCGAAACAATCCCAATAGGCAATTCCCATGGATACTTTGGTATATTTAGAAAGGCAGAAATGATAAGTTTTTCAGAAATATTGATAGGGACCCTCGCGAATCTCTACATAATGCTGTCACTGAATCAACTAATTGGGAAGAAGCACAACTAAAGGATATTACGGAGAACCATCACTCAAACGTCAGATAATCCAGGGGCGGATTACTCAGGACGATAGTGTTTTATTGATGCATCATGGAAACAAAATGATATCTACTCAGGACAGGGTTGTGTAACTAGCTTTAATGGGGTACAAGGGGCAATGGGAGCCAAGAACACTAGAGGAAGCCTTTCTCCACTGCATGCTGAATTTGAAGCACTTTTGTGGGCAATGGAGTGTGTTAACAACACAGGTCCGGGATGTCGCCTTCACAACAGATTGTTTGGACCTTCTGAAGATTGTTGACAACCCAGACGATTGGCCTGCCTTTCTCATCTATGTTGAAGAGTTCAGACAACGTAAGGACTCCTTCTCCACTTTCATCTTATCCCAGGTGCCGAGAGCGAAAAACAAGACGGCAGACATGCTTGCAAAAGGAGTGCGCGTTCAAAAATCGTTGGTAGTTCATCTCGACTATTTTCCACCCCCTTGGATTTCTCTCTGAATTTTTGTTAATTTCGTTTTCACTACAAGAAAACAGTTATTTAGCCACCATCTCGTCACCGAAATTCGTCAGTAGCGAAGAAATAGCTACCGATTCGCCACTTTCTAGCGACCAAAAGGTAATTGCAAAAATGGTGACTAAGTGGTGGCAAATCAGTAGCTATTCCGATACTGAAAAAATCGGTAGCGAAACCGGCGACTGAAATCGAGGTGGCGAATAATTCATTTATTTTTTATTCTAGATACCGAAAATCAGATGCTAAATCGGTTGTCATTTTGATTATGATGCTAAATTGGCCATAACCGCGAAAATTTTCCTCTTTTATTTTCATCCAATTTGGTATGGCCACTGATATAACAGAGGCGAAGGAAGGACCGGTCGGTAGCGAAACTAATATGTTGCTACATTTGGGCCTAAAACCCACAAGCGGTCCATCCCTAATGTTTGGGCAACCGATATCGGTGGCTAAATCAGTGGCGATAAATAATCAGAAGTAAAAAAACCCTAAGGTTCCCTTCTCCTCTCAGTCTATCCGCCTCTCTTTTTCTCTCTCTTCCTCTCTTTCTCTCTAGCCGATTTTCACCTCCGCGATTCTCTCTTCCTCTCTAGCCGATTTTCTCTTCCTCTCCACCTCATCTTCGCGTGATTAACTTTGTGAGTAAAGTTAGCATCTTCTTTTTTTGCTTAGATACAATTATCCCGACAAAAAAAATTGCGTTGACTTTGTAAAATTAGATTCAGAAAAGTTAACGTTAAAAATTTATGTTTTGTTGGTTAAAATTGACTTTTCTCATATCTAAATTTACAAAGTCAACATAAAATTACTAATTTATTCTGCACACACAATAATTGAAAAATAAAAATGTCAATTATAAATATTTAAGGGTTTCAGTGACATAGAGATGTCAAATGGATTGATAATCCGTATGGATAAGATTTTGGATTTATTAAATGTCCATTACAAATGCCTTCTACAGATTGACTTGTTGCGGGATAACAAATTAAGCGGATTAGCATTTGATGATTTTGTGCCAAGTAAAGTTCTATTAAACTAATAAAATGTATTAAACTAATCATTAAAATTGACAAATCAAAAAAATTATAGATCTATCACGTGAATTTCACGCACATAAACTTATATTTATTATGAAGGCTAATTCCATAACAAGCTTTTTAACTTCAGATCATCTTTTTTGGGCGACTGGTTTCGTTTAGTGTTGCGAGAGGTCATCTCGTCTTGTTATTCCCATCATGAAGTCGCCAACCTTATAAAACCTGTTTAAAATAATTATTTGGAGTTTCCTTTGGAAGCCAAAGAAGAATTTGCTGCCACTAGAAGATGAGAACTTTTAGTTACAAGTCTTCAATGCTGAGAACATAAAATAAATGATAATGCAATTCATTTGAAAAACCTCAAATGGTTTTGTACAAGCATCCAAGTTTTGGATCCTATATTTTAAGGTAAAAAATAGGAACTACGAAGATTCTATTTTTTTAAGGAGAAATTATAATGTTTTCAGCCCTAGATAGTGGTGTTGGAGAGAAATCGGTTGAAACCTACATAAACTATGACGATATATTCGATTTATACATAATATATACTACGGTTTAAATAAATATCTAATGTTATAAAAAGTTAAATATCATATTTTATGTTTTTACTTTTGAAAAAAATTCTTACACTTTCTATTACAAAACGAACAACGCCGTTTTCGCTAAAACATAGAATTAGAAATTTAAGAGAAAATGTTATTTTTCATATTTTAGACATGATTTGGTTATTTTGTTATAGTTTAGGCAGGTTTTGGTCACTTTATCATAGTTTATGCAAATTTTCGCTGACCTTCAATATTTAGGTAATGAAAACTCAGATATCTTATTGCAACGATTAACAACTTACAACAATGAAAGACAAGAGTGTTGTATGAAACCAAAAAACACTAGAGACACAAAGTCTAGAAACACAAACCACAAAAGGAATATACATAGTATTGATGATTATGTACTGATGTGAGCATTGTTGTTCTCTCGACTTAAGAGCTTACCATCATGATTTTGAGTTGATTTAGTGATACCAAATTAGTCCTATGCCTTTTCTATTTAAACGCCTCATTTGCAGCTTAATAGAAACAAGAAGCATCTACATTTTTTTCACATTCTCTGGACGTATGGGCTCAAAGTCCCCACCATAAGCATGGACTTAGAGAATACAAAACATTTACCTCACATAAAGCTTTTGAAATGTCTTTCATTGTCAATACTAAACACTTATCATATTCCAAAAATTAATAATCATGACATGAATTAGATGATAAAGACATTTACTACTACATATGCCAAACAACGAAAGTGAGCCAAATGTTACATTTTGATGTTTTTTTGTCTTTCACTGCTGATACTGGTCTACTCTTGTAATGCTTGTTTATAATTTACAATTTGGATTACTCAAGAACTTAAGTCAATAAATTTCTAGGAAATCTAGCTTATATATCTTTTTATTTCATTTACTCAGAATGGACTGCTTCTCTTTATCCAAGTTATGAAAACGTATAAAACCTAACAACTCAAAATCTTGATGCTAAGCACTTAAGTAAAAAAATAAAATAACATGAAGTCCCATCACTTTCTATCAATAACATATATATTCTTTTTGTTTGTATTCTTGACTGTATATATCTGGTGTTGTTGGGTTTCATACAACACTATTATCTTTCATTCTTGTAAGTTATCAAGTTGTGGTAATAAGATTTCTGAGCTCTCATTAACTTGATATTGTATGTCAGCCAAAACCTAAACTATGAAAACGACCAAATCTGCTTAAACTATGATAAAAATATTATTTTCCTTTAACCTTCTAATTATGTGTTTTAACCAAAATGACGTCTTTATAAATATGTTATCCACGTCAACCAAAACAAACGGACTCCTAATTCTGAAAGGCAGATGTATGAATTGGAAAATAAAAATCATAAAATTCATCATATTCGTAAAATTATAATTTTTGTTTTCACGATATCGTCAAAAGTGTTAAAAGCCTATCATCAAAAAATTTTATGCATCAATTCATTTTGGTCGTTAAGTAAAAATGTTAAGATTTTAGTATTTAACATGTAAGTAAAATTGAAACATTTTGTAGTAGACAATAAAAGTTCTTCAATTTGTTATGTGATATATTTTTAAAGTTTTTTATATAGACTATTCTCAATAGAAAATTATAATTTTTATGGCTATTTATTAGTTTTAGTTTTAAAGTCTAAAAAATTATTTGGGTTTATAGCTTATAAATAAAGGATAATTCGCGAATTAATAGATTTATTATGGTTTTTATCAACTTTAAATCAATAAATTTACTATAATTTCACTGGTCTATAATATATAAAAATATTCTGGTATCTAAAATAGTGAAATTAAAAAAATGTATTAATCTAATTGAAAATTTGCTAATTATATGATGTTCGTATAATGACTATTTTCATTTTGTTTGCATATTTTTAATATAATTATTTTTTATATTGGTCTATCTATTTAATAATAATTTTCTTTTATTTTTTTTTGTTTTTCTAATTTAGTGTTCACTATAGTTTGGTATAAAAATAATTTTTTTTTATAAATACTTTGATACTTCAATTCCTGCTCATGGCACGGACCAGTCACATAGTTTCTCTTTTAAATCTTGTTTCACTTATCTCGTTCGTAATCTTAAAACTCTTACGTATTTGTCTAAAAAATCCACTCGGTTTTTTGTGTCCTCTAAATAAACCCAATTTTTCAGCTACTCATATTTACATTGCAAGTTACAGTTGTTGTTACAACAATAACAATTGTTTTCTTTTTTTTGGCATCAGGTTGAATACTAATGCAACTCACAAACCCAGGCTAGTAATGAAGTCCCTACATGAATATTATTTTAAGAAAATTGGTGAGCATTCTGTACAAGTTTTTCCCTCATTATATTTGCTGTTCGTGGGATCAAAACGAGATTGAAAAAAACATAAGGCTCCTACTTCGCTGAAACTCTTCAAGGTGGACGGAGAGAGCAGGCCATTCCGGTGGTGTAGACGCTATCTTCACTTATCTTTCAAAATCAAAGGATCTTGACACAAGGTAAAGAAACACACAACTTTGTACCTTTACGAGTAATAAGGACACAATTTTCTTGCTGCTATAAAAATGTTCAAAAGCATGAAAGGTCTGATAGAAAACACCATAAAGATACTGTCAATAATTACACGTTGAATATGACAATTAATTAAATCCATTGATTGACTCTGAGATTCGGAAAGTAAGTTTAATGTCTACAAAATGCTAGGCAGAACTGCAATCTTCAAATCAAAATTCCTAATCTGAATATGTGAGAAGGCTTTCTCAATTTACAAAACTGCTTGAAGATATCCAAATCTTTCCTCTATAATTGGTTTTTTTTAATCTCAACACACTCCAAAGTCCATAACAAACACTAATGCACATAACTAAGTTCCATTTGTTCTGGCTCTACTAAAACTACATAATCGTGCAAATACAAATAGAAGTCTAAGCTAGATCTTCAAAATCAGTGTTCTTACTTAGCCAAACAACATATTAAAGCAGATTGTTACCAAGACAATGTTTCTCAGGTTTGGGCGGCTCTCAAGAAAGATTGGCAACACTTGCAACAATGAACTGGAGAACGCAGACTGCAAACAATATAGGTTTTGTAATTCTGGAATCGGTCCAAGTTTCAAGTGACGATAAATGACCTGCCAAAGGAAAGAAAATGATACAAGTCCGAAATTTCGAATATAGAAAGTACCTTAACTTTCAGATATGCAAATAAGCGCATAGAGTACCTGTAGAGCACGTTGAGAGATGATCATTTTTCTTATATTAGACAACACGGTTAGAAAATCGCACCTAATATCTCTCTTTCCTGAACCATCGGGATCCAAAGTACTGACAACGGTATCAATGTCGGTCATGAACAAGGAACTCAGATTATTTACCAAAATTTTGTCAAATTGATTATCTTTTAAACTAATGTACTTGAGTCTTGGAGCATCAATCTCAACAGAAAAATCTGTACCAGAAAACTCCTCAAAAACGAGAAGCAAAGCCTCTTCAGAGTCTAAGAGATTACATGATAAAAGCAACAAAAATCTGCGGATTGTAACAAACAAAAATAGCTAATCAAAGTAAGATCTTTAAGAACAGGACAACTTGAGATGAGTTTCTCCATAACCAAAGGATCATTACAATACCATATGTCTTCAAGAAGCAAAACCGTGAGACAAGGTAGAGAAATCAAGAAACTTGTGATTCTTAATCCCTTAGGTTACAATTTTTAAAGACATCAGAGTTTTGCTCTTGATTATGTTCAGAAGTTTGAATCCCTCGACTCACTGCTATACGGATCTACTCCGCGAATCGGTGTCTACATACATAGTATACTGATCCTAATTTTTTTGGAACGATGATTTGCGATAAAATGCTTGTCTCAACTGAATCTTTGACCGGAAGTTGTAGGAGTATCTGAGTTATCAAAAAATCCGAAAATTCGCTAATTCTTTTACGACCCATCGCGAGAAAAGAAACCTAAAATTTCAAAAATAACATCACCAAACCATACGCGAAAAGTTCCACAATTAAATTGTTATCGAGAGCGAGGAACCGACATTGTTTATACCGAACCTAAATTAAACGAAATTTTTTGGTTTTTCTCCAACTTTGGTTTGAGTTCGGATGGGTTCGATTCATTGTATAATTTAGTTGAACTCTGACCGAAGTTAGTTCAGTTCGGATTCGATTCATTTGGTTTGTATTATAGTGAGATTTTTTTTTGTCAACATTTATACTGAGATAAATATTTAAAATTGTATTTGTTAAAATTTTCTAACATGTTATATATGACATTATAAACTTTTTGTTTGATATACATATATTCAAAAAAATTGAGATTTTGACACTGTAATTTGACGGCAATAACTCGTTAAGAAAAATCAGTAGAACATTATTTACTTTTTATCAGTTAGTGAATAATAAATTCGAAAATCCTTAGAATTACTTAAAATAAATAATACTTGTTGAAAAATACACAGAATGTTTAAGCTTCTAAAACAATACGTAACCAATTGCAGAAAACATTTATAATACACAAACATTGAACAATTAAAAATTGCACTAACTCGTAAACATTATCATGAAAATAATATTTAGTTTTTATTGTGTGGCCGAGTTTTTGACGTGAAGAGATCTAGCGGTGAACTTTGACTCCATTACATCTCACTATTCCATCGATTATGACAATGAGTAAGAGAGAAGAAAAAAGTGAGATTGCTAATAAGTGAAAATAAATTTTTGGGTTTGCACCAAATCAATTTAAAGAAAATGATTTAATGCAATTATGAATTTCTAAATTTCATTTCCAAGTATTGTTAAAACAATAAACATGCATTTTTAGCAAATGTTATTTATATAACTATTTTTATGATTTTTTCATAATTTTATATTATTGGAGAGTTAATAAAAATTAAATGTCGTTCTAATAATTTTGTTTAACGAGTTAACCATATCAATATATCGATTTTTGAATATATGTGTATTAAAATAGATTGTCTATTTGTTGGAGAGCCTTATTAATTCATGTATTTTTCTTAATAATTCATGTATTTTCAGCAAATGTCATTCTTGTAACAAAACATTTGTAAATATGAATAGGTTGAAGATCGGGTTCGTTTTCTATTTTGTTATTATACTTTGAAGCCACGTTTAATATTTTCATTTACTCTACTTGAATTGATATCATTGCATTTACTTCACTAGATTTGGCTATTACTAGTCAAAACATCCAACTCTTTTTTATTAATATTTACCCCCTTCCCCCACCCGAGGAGAAAGACACAATCGGAGGAATATGAGCAAGCAAGCGTTCAAAATCAAAAACTTTTTTCTTCTAACGTTTACAGATGTGGGTGGATTATTAAAAAAATTTAAAAGGACAAAACTTATTAAAAATCAGAATATATATGTAATAACTTAAAAAATAAAATTTAGATATTATCATTATAAAATATATGAACAAATTTGATATATTTGTAATTGATATTCAGTTTTAAACTACAATTCTCTCAAAAACTTTTTTCAATCATTAATATATATATAAAAATTTAAAAATTAAGATTCTCTAAATCTAACATTAATCTCCAAAAAAAGAAATTTCTCCATTGAAATCAATTTTCATCAAAACTAAAGTGAATTAAAAAATAAACATAAGTATTATACACATTTTTTTAAAAAAATATGTTTTTATTTTATATTTTATTACCATAATGTCGTTTTTGGTTTATTTTTATGATATAATGTATTTCTATTTTTTATTTATTGATTAACCGTTACTACACCCGCCAGTGCACCAGTCGTATAAATGGCTTAGTACTACTTTTTAACCGCAACTACACACTTTCGCAAACTCCTGCATCCTCATCCGTGACTGCTGCATTTAAACTAGCCAGACCCTTAGTATAAGAAATTGAGTTGTTTTGTATTATGAATTAAATTTTGGTTAGAAAGGATGATTGATCATTTTTTTTTGTATTATCACCAGTCCAATCCTGATATTTTTAGATGTATGGATTTGAGTTTAAAAATTCAAGGATAATAAAAAATAATTATCGGATGGGAATTTTTATCTAATAGTATATCTTTGGATTTTGGCCAATCATTTCTAAAGTTTGAATATAGACTTTATAAATTAATCTAAAAATGTCACTGATCAATGCATGATAAAGAAAATAAAAGTTTAAATGGGTTTCTTTGCAAAAAAAATTACTATAGAATAAATACTAAATTTTTATCCAAAACATAAACATATATCAGGGAAAATTCTAACTAAAAATAAAAGAAGAACTATTATTAAAAAATGTTAGACACTAACCTTACGACAATCTATTGCATGATATCTAACTGGAATCTATAAAACTTTAAACGGTTAATGTATTTACAGAATAAAATGTACTACATATTATGCGGGTAATTAATTAGATTCTAACTGTGGAGTTTTGATATTCTCTATTCATCCTGAGAAAGCGCCCGGCCCTGACGGCTTCTTAGCAGACTTTTACCAGTCCTTTTGGGACATTATTGGTGCGGATGTATCCCATGATATCCGGCTGTTCTTTGAATCAGGTAATCTACATCGGAGACATAATGAAACTCATGTACAACTCATACCAAAGATTACAGGACCAAAGAAAGTTGCAGATTACAGACCTATTGCCTTATGTTCAACGCATTAGAAGATCATAGCTAAGATCATCAGTCGACGCCTGCAACCTCTCCTATCAACCCTCATCTCGCCCCAACAATCTGCGTTTGTCCTGGGTCGAGCTATAGCGGACAATGTCTTAATCACCCACGAGATTCTGCACTACTTACGCAACTCCGGAGCTAAGGTCCGATGCTCGATGGCTGTGAAAACAGACATGAGCAAAGCGCACCACATAATAGAATGGGAATTTCTGCAACAAGTCCTTCTCATTTTGTTTTCCATTGTTTGTAGATCTCGTGGATAATGACTTGCGTAACAACAGTCTCGTATTCCTTCTTAGTGAATGGTTCCCCACAAGGCCGAGTCTCACCCTCTCGTGGACTAAGACAAGGCGACCCACTCTCACCATACATGTGTTATACTGTGTACTGAAGTCCTCTCGGGTCTAACCCGGAAAGCACAGGATATGGGAAACCTTTCGGGCATTAAGGTCTGAAGACACAGTCCAGCTATTAACCACCTCCTCTTTGCTGACGATACTATGTTTTTCTGCAAAACAGTCCCAGCTTCTTGCGCAGCCCTTACCTCTGTTCTAAAACAATATGAGCAAGCTTCTGGACAATGCATTAACCTCACCAAATCGGCCATCACCTTCTCAGGAAAGACCCCTTTGGAAGTAAAAAAGAGAGTGAATACACTCTCCAGATTTTCAATGAAGGAGGCATTGGTAAATACCTGGGTCTTCCCAAGCACTTTAACAGTAAAAAGAGAGACATCTTCGCCACTATCATTGATAAAATCAGACAAAGAGAACATAGCTGGACCACTCCCTTCCTCTCCGGTGCTGGAAAAAAAGTGTTACGAAAAGCAGTTCTAGCTACTCTTCCCGCCTACGCCATCTCTTGCTTCAAGCTGCCAATATCACTCTGTAAACCGATACACAGTGTACTCACAAATTTGGGTGGGATGTTAAACCGAAGATCCGTAAGATGAGCTGGATCTCGTGGAAGAAGCTTACCTTGCCAAAAGGAGTGAGAGGTCCCGCCTTCAGAGACATGGAACACTTTAACAACACACTCCTTGCTAAGCTTGCCTGGAGAATCATTAAAAGTCCAAACTCTCTACTAGCTTGCACACTATTGGATAAATATTGCCACTCTTCCTCCTTTATGGAGTGCTTTGTTTTCTCTGTTATGTCACATGGATGGAGAGGCATTCTTGCGGGTCGAGAGGTTCTAAAACTGGGCTTAGGATGGGTCGTTGGCACAGGGTCTGACATACGAGTATGGAAGGACCCTTGGCTTTCTAGTAGTACTCCCCTAACCCCGATTGAACCTGCCTTACCCATAGGCGATCATCTAAAGGTTAGTGATCTCATCCATACTCAATCCGCAGACTGGAATGTCCAAGCTATTCGCAATCACTTACCTCACTATGAGGATCTCATACGAAAGATCATCCCGAGCTCCTATCATATGCCGGATGAACTCGTATGGTTACCAGGATAATCCGGTGTTTATTCAACGAACTCAGGTTATTCAGCAAAATGACTTGCTGACAGAAAATGACTGGAACAAATGTGTGTGGCGGGTCCGAACCTCTCCGAAACTCAAGCATTTTCTGTGGAAAATAAAGAGTAAAGCTCTCCCGGTGGGAGCTGCATTAGCGGCTAGAGGGTTGGACATGAACACCTCTTGTAGAAGATGTGGTGCATTGGAAACAGAACTCCATGTTCTCTTCCATTGCCCCTTTGCGATAAAAGTGTGGGATCTCGTTCGAGGGCTACACATTCCCGCCCAAATCTTGACGCAATCCATTTCTCAGCTCCTCCAATCTTGCTGTCGGATAATCAAGCTGCCGCCTTATGGGTTAGCTATGACTCCACTATACCCATGAATTCTCTGGAACCTATGGACTAGTAGGAACCAACTACTATTTGAGAATAAGGACTACACCGCATAAGAGGTATGCGTTAAAGTGACCCGTGATGCCCGCGTTTGGCATACGGCCAAAACAACTCCAACAGTACCTCAAGCTAAGCCAAACATCACCAAACCACCACATACCCCCTCTCCATTAGCCAATTCTTTGTACGTTGATGCAGCTTGGGAGATTTCCACGGGACAATGTGGTATGGGATGGCACCTTAAGCACGTGCTTAATCAGGAATCTACCCAATCGTCAGCCCACAGACGATTTGTCAGCTCAGCTCTTGCTGCCGAGGCCCTTGCGGTCAATACTGGTCTCTCGAAGACAGTCAATTCCGGAATCCGTGCGTTGCACGTATTTTCCAATTCAAAGACGCTCATCTCCTTGCTAAACGGTAATGGAAATACTGTTGAGCTCCAAGGACTCCTCCATGACATCCGCGTGTTGAGTAGTTCATTTAACTCTATCTCCTTTTCGTTTTTTCCTCCCCTCCAAAACGTTTTGGCTGATTCTCTAGCAAAATCCGCCCTTGCGGTTCTTGTAAACTCTCCACCTGTGGACGAGTAAAACTATTTGTCTCCTATTTATCTTAATCATATGGTTTAACCAAAAAAAAGATTCTCTAAATCTAACATTAACATCCAAAAAAAGACAATTTTCTATTGAAATCAATTTTCATCAAAACTAAAGTGAATTCAAAAATAAACATAAGTATTATACATATTTTAAAAAAAATATGTTTTTATTATTAATGATATTGAACTAATTATTTTATATTTTTTATTTATTGATTAACCGTTACTACACCCGCCAGTGCATAAGTCGCATAAATGGCTTAATACCACTTTTTAACCGCAACTACACACTTTCGCAAACTCTTTCACCATCATCCGTGACCGCTGCATTTAAACTAGCCAGACCCTTAGTATAAGAAATTGGGTTGTTTTGTATTATGAATTTAATTTCGGTTAGAAAGGATGATTGATCAATTTTTTTTTTGTATTATCACAAGTCAAATCCTGATTTTTTGAGATGTATGGATTTCAGTTTAGTTATTCACGGATAATAAAAAATAATTATCGGATGGAAATTTTTATCTAATAGTATATCTTTGAATTTTGGCTAATCATTTCTAAAGTTCGAATATAAAACTTTGTAAATGGGTTTAAAAAGGTCACTGATCCATGCATGATAAAGAAAAAAAAAGTTTAAATGGGTTTCTTTGTAAAAAAAAATTACTATAGCTTATAAATACTAAATTGTTATCCAAAAAATAAACATATATCAGAGAGAATTCAAACTACAAATAAAAGAAGCACTATTATTAAAAAATGTTAGATATTAACCTTATAGATATCAAAATCTATAAAACTTCTGACGGTTCATGTGTTTACAGAATAAAATGTACTACATATTATGCGGATAATTAATTTGATTCTAACTGTGGAGTTTTAGTCTATTGATATTTTTGCTGTATTTTTAGTATTTTTTTTAAGAAAGAATTTACAGTCTATAAAACCCCAAAATAAATAAATAAATAAATAAAGCTGTAAAAATTGTAAGTTATAGATACAATCTACATTAAAAAACTTAAAATTTGATTAGAAAAAACTGCTGAAAGTATATTCTGATAATCCCACCAGTCTGTAGTAAAATATGATGGTCATTTTACTTTTACCCAAACTAATTTTTTTGTTTTTTTCATAATTTGAAGAAATCATTAAAGTAATAAATACCCAATCAATTTGTATAATGCTTGTTGACTATGTGAAGGTTTGCTCCACTGCTTCGAAGTCCACTTGATTTTACTCTTTGTTTTCTAATTGTTTGGACTTTGGAGCAATGATTATCCATTAAGGGGAACTTATCCCACGTGGGATGCTTACAGCCAAAGATTAGCAATCTTAGACACATAATTGTTACTAGTCCGACCATTAACTGGCCTGTTTGACTGACCTGTTTCAGATAGACACTGGGGACAAATCTCTTTAAATCTCACCTAACCTCTTTTTTAAAGATAACTTTTGGTTCGTGGCTATTAAATTATACTAGAACCCTTAAATTTTCAACTTTTGCTTCACCTACAATCCGCTCATATGGATAAACATTGAATATTTCAAACTATCATAATGATTAGGACCATTATCACTTTTTAGTTTGGTTTGGGTGAGATTTGTTTCCTAGTCTTAGCAGTTACAAAAGCACAATTTTTAAAAATTACATATATGTATTGTTTATGAATTTTATTAGTTTAACTCGTGTTTCTTTCGATTTTGAAATCATAATGTATTTTTTAAATCATAATGTATTTTTTTAAAAGTGTAAAAATGGATTTTAATGTCATGTTTGAATTATCTCGTATTTTATAACCATTATTTGTAAACATTGTGTTTCGTACATATTTTTGATATTTTGTTAGGCCTTTCGAAACTTGAGGAACCTCAAGCCCGGATCGATCATGGTCGTTTGTTAACCTTATAAATACCTTTTTTACGCAAATTAAAACTCTTAACTTGTTTTGTCATTGCTATAAAAGATCTAAAACTTTTTTGTTCTTGAATTTTCTTGGATATTTTTGTATATTGTTTCAAAACTAGTTATCATTTCTCTTTCCATTCATATTTTTTTAATCATGCCTGTTTCTGTGTCCATCCATTCTTTTTTTCATGCTTAACGATGTGTGAGTACATGCGAAACACAATGTTTACAAATAAAGGTTATAAAATACGAGATATTGTATGGTTTAAAATCTAAGTTGCTATAGATGTAAAATCTACAAAAGCATGTACGCAGGGATTTCCTTTACATGAGAGAAAGAAAATTCAACAGGAGCTTCAGCAAGCATATATCGATGAAGATAAATACTGGGCAATAAAGAGTCGAACAGAATGGCTACAATCGGGGGACAGAAACACAAGATTTTACCATCAAAAAACAAAGACAAGAAGGGTCAGAAATCGAATCAGTTGCATACACGATGATTTCGGTAGAATCAAAAAAGGAGACTTTGAAATTGCCAAGATAGCGGTGGACTGTTTCAAATCTCTTTTTAGTTCTCAGCATGTGTCCATTAATGAATTTTGACAAGAGGGTATCACGAGATATGAATGCAGACTTGGTCAGGAAGTTTCGTATGATGAGATCAAATCGGCAGCTTTCTCTATTGGTGCACATAAGGCACCCGGGTCAGATGGTTTTTCGGCTGCTTTTTACCACACATTTTGGAATGATATAAGTCTGGCATTGATCAGGGAAGTGAAGAATTTCTTCGCCGAAGGAAGCTTGGATCAGAGACATAATCATACAAACCTTTGTCTGATACCAAAAACACTTACTCCGACCACAGTGTTCGATTTCAGACCCATAGCCTTGTGTAATGACAGCTACAAAATCATCTCCAAAATACTAGTTAATCGTCTAAAGAATTATCTTGGAGAGATTATATGAGAAAACCAAGCTGCTTTTAACCCAGGAAGGATGATTACATACAATGTAATCCTAGCACACGAGATTTTTCACGCCTTAAAGGTTCGTAAAAGGCAATCAAAGTCATACATGGCATTGAAAACAGACATACAAAAGCTTACAATAGACTGGAGTGGAGATTTTTTGGGAAAAAACTATGTATCACATGGGTTTTGATTTGAAATGGATTAGATGGATTATGACTTGCGTCTCAACAGTTAGTTTTTCGGTTCAAATAAATGGTTCTCCACACGGTTATTTTCTACCTGAGAGAGGAATCAGACAAGGTGACCCGCTATTGCCGTATCTTTTTATACTGTGTGCTGAAGTTCTCTCATACTTACTGCATTAAGCCGAGCACACAAGGCATATTTAAGGAATCAAGCTAAGTAACAATGGACCTTCACTCAACCACTTATTGTTTGCTGATGACTCCTTGTTCTTCACCTTGGCCAATGCAAAATCTGGTAGAGCAATAAAAAAGGTTTTAGAGATGTATGAAAGGACATCAGGACAGTCTGTTAATCTCAACAAATCAGCGATTACATTTGGCAGCAGGGTAAACCATAATACAAAAACAAGAATGCGTCACATTCTGGGTATACACAATGAAGGAGGTGGAGGAAAGTACTTGGGAATACCAGAACACCTTGAAAGGAAAAAGGCAGAGAATTTTCACTACATTGTTGCTAAAGTGAAAAACAGAACACAAAGCTGGTCAAAGAGATTTTTATCGGCTGGGGGTAAAGAAGTTTTACTTAAATCAATCGCGACAGCGATGCCGGTGTATTCAATGAACATATTCAAACTACCAAGAAGATTTGTGAGGAAATTAATGGAGTTCTACCACGTTTTTGGTGGAGTTCCGGAGATGATAAGAGAGGTATGCATTGGTTTTCATGGGACAGGATGAGCATACCAAAAAAAGAAGATGGGCTGGGTTTTAGAGACATTGAAACATATAACCTCGCCCTTTTGGGCAAACAGATTTGGCGAATTCTTAAAACTACAGATTGTCTCATGGCAAGGATCTTGAGAAACCAATATTTCCACGATACAAATATATTAGTGGTAGGCGACAGCACAAAGAGCTCTTATGTATGGAAATCCTTACTACTAGGTCGGGATGCTTTACGACAAGGGGTCAGATTCAATATCGGTAATGGTACAGAAGTAAATGCTTGGGTTGATCCTTGGTTGCCAGTCGAACCTCCGAGAGCGCCGATACCACGAAATCAAAGTGTGTGTTCACTGTCAGATTAGAGATTTGATAAATAACGCCGGAATAGAGTGGAATGAGGAATTAACTCGGGTGCTAGTGGTTCCAGCAGACGTCGATAAAATACTCTCCATTCGATTATTCTCGAGAACACGTAAGGATAACTTGGGTTGGCACTACAACAGATCTGGTGATTATACCGTTAAATTCGCGTATTGGTTATATACACACCTTCGCTCAGCACAAAACATTCGACCACCTCCTGGGTCTCCTTCACTGAAATCTCTTATTTGGAAACAGAACATAGCACCAAAGATCAAGCTTTTTTTTATGGAGGTTACTTTCGGGAGCTTTGCCTACAAGGGCAGAACTTCAACACCGACATCTTGGTTCTGATGGTATTTGTCCGATATGTTTTCACGCAATAGAAACTACAGAGCATTTGTTCTTTGACTGTCTATACACACAAGCTGTTTGGCGAGGATCAGGAGTTCCAACTACTCTACTTCTTAATCCTTTCGAATCATTGGAAATGAAGATTAAGAGTATTTTAGATGGGAATACTCAACTACCAAAACATATACATCAGATCGCAGTATGGACAATTTGGCGTATTTGGAAAGGACGGAACGTTTTGGTTTTTCAGAAGAAAGCTTTATCATGGAAGATAGTGTCTAGCTTGGCAAAAGAGATGCAAGAGAGTGGTTCGATGCGCAAGACTACATCGAGAAATTACAACAAGATCTTCCTAATGACTGTCCACCACTACGTTCACAAAGAGAGAAAAAACAATGGGAGGTAAAACCTTGGAACTGCATCAAATGCAATTATGATGGTTCTTTCACTGATAATAGTAGCTTAAGCAAAGTGGGATGGATAGCTCGTAATGAAATCGGTAGATATTTGGGAGCGGGGAAAACAGCGAATTATAAAGCAACATCAGCTTTGGTAAGTGAATTTCAAGCTCTCATAATTGCTATGCAACAATGTTGGATCAGAGGTTTTAAAAACGTGGTATTTGAAGGAGATAGCAAAAATCTGGTAAATTTGGTAAACAAAAATAGTTCTGATTTTAGATTACACAATTGGTTAGAAAAAGTTCAGTTTTAGAGATCTATGTTTGAAGAGGCTTCATTTCGATGGATACCAAAGGAAACTAATAAATTAGCAGATTTATTAGCGACATCAAACATCCCAAACAACTCTTTATCATATTTTTATTCTATGGCTCCTCAAACAATTTGTAATGCTTTATTGCTTGACACTTTGATTTAATCCAAGGTATTGAAGAAAAAAAACAATTTCTTTTATTTGTTTTTTGTTTTTCTAATTTAGTGTTCACTATAGTTTGGTATAAAAATAATTTTTTTTATAAATATTTTGATACTTCAATTCTTGCTCATGGCACGGACCAGTCACATAGTTTCTCTTTTAAATCTTGTTTCAATCATCTCGTTCGTAATCTTAAAACTCTTACGTATTTGTCTAAAAAATCCACTCGGTTCTTTGTGTCCCTAAACAAACCCAATCTTTCAGCTACTCATATTTACATTGCAAGTTGCAGTTGTTGTTACAACAATAACAATTGTTTTCTTTTTTTGGCATCAGGTTGAATACTAATGCAACTCAGAAACCCAGGCTAGTAATGAAGTCCCTACATGAATATTATTTTAAGAAAATTGGTGAGCACTCCGTACAAGTTTTTCCCTCATTATATTTGCTGTTCGTGGGATCAGAACGAGATTGAAAAAACGTAAGGCTCCTACTTCGCTGAAACTCTTCCAGGTGGATGGAGAGAGCAGGCCATTCCGGTGGTGTAGACGCTATCTTCACCGTTCATTCCATGGGTTTGCCCTCTGATCAATCAGATGGTTAACTCAGAGAGAGGTATCAAAGATAAAGTTTATTTGATGCTGATCTCGGGTGAGAGGTTGGGATCCATGGTATATACTGAGATAGATTCTCTTGTTACCACCCTTTTGATTAGTCATTTGTTTTCTAGAGATCTAGCGGAAACAATATCCTCCACCTCTAGGATGGAGAATAAGATCTAATAGGGTATGTAGGCTCTGAATTTTGAAAGTACCAACCTTTGGGCATCTTCGAGAGCAACGAGTCTTGGTAATCCATTAATATCCACAAGTGTTTGACAAGTACTTCTATATTAAATCCTCTATATCCGTGAAACCAAGTCCGCTATTACTTCTGTATTGACATATTTTGTTTCAGGACATCCAATACATCCCTTTTCTCGATTTACCCGAACACAACAAAAACTGAGCCACAACGCTTGTACGCTTCTTAGTCACTGATTTTGGTAATCAGAAACACGACTTGACATAGGTATGTAAGGCAGTCGCAACCGATTTGATCATCACTTTCTTCCCACCTTTTGATAGGAATTTAGATGACCACCAATTTACACGATTACGAAGCATGTCCTGTAAATAACTAACAATTATTCGTTCGTAATCCATGAAACATATCCAGAGTAATCATCACATTATCCGATACGAACCTGCCAAGTACGAAAGCGGATTGTTTTTCCTGGATTAGATCCGATAGTATATGCTTGAGTCGTTGACACAAAACCTTAGATATAATTTTATACCACATATTGCAAAGACTAATAGTTCTCATTTCCATCATCCGAATTGGCCTTTCCATTTTAGTGATCAAGCAAATATCTGACATGTTGAGCAAAACTACCACATTATCATCAAGATTCCTTCCCATATCCTGAGAAAAGTGATAAGCCATGGAGAAGCTATTTCAGGAAGAGAGTAAGAAGAAATACAGAGAGGAAGGAAGAAGAAACAAAGTCGGAAAGGGGAAGAGATTATATGGAGGCTTGATGACGTGGAATTAATTCTTGAAAGTCTTGTTGTGTAATTATTAAGTAGATAGGGTCGATATAAATAGTTTGGGGGAAAGAGATTAGAAGGGGGGAATCTTTTTTTTAGTGAATTAGAAAGAATCGTGGAGAGGTTTGTTCTTAACGATTCGGAGCTCAAGAACAGAGAGTCTTGGGTGTGTACCTTTCTTGGATAATCAAAGACATCGTGGTTGTTTCCCTATCAATTGGTGCGGTGAGCAGCCGGACATGTCGACGTCGGAGACAGAAGAGCTTGCCCGTCAGATCGGCGAAATAGAGGAGTCTGTGGGCTTTCTCCACGAGGGTTACAAGGTTCTTGCGACAGCTTCATCGGCGGCAGAGAAGCGATTAGATTCTATGGAATCAACGCTCAAATCCTTGGTTTCTTCCATTGATAAGCTGCAATCAACAATCAAAGATCAGGGCGTGTCCGGATCAGCGATGCCGAGTTCGTTGACATCAGGCGCACAGGTTTCAAAATCAAAGTTCGGGACGAACCAACTCGGTTCAAGAGAGACAGGGACGATACTGAATAATCGTGAAGGGATGTTGCGAAAGGTCGAAATGCCAATGTTTAGCGGCCCAAATCCTTATGCGTGGATAGCTCGAGTGGAACGTTTCTTCCGCATTAGACAAGACGACCAGCGGAAAAATATGGAGTTGGTTTCACTAAGTTTGGAAGAGGCTGCGCTAAGCTGGTATAACTATGAGATTGAATACCGCCCATTCTTGGATTGGATGCAATTTAAAAGATGGATGCTAGCTCGATTTGCGGACTCGTTTGAAAGCACTCCGGGCAAAAGATTGTTTGGGATACAACAGACCGGTTCAATTGCGGATTATGTGCGCCAGTTTCAGGAATTAGCAGCACAGGTGCGGGTGGAAGAAGAGAATTTGGTGGATATATTTTTTAATGGACTGAAACGAGAAATGAAAGAGGTGATAAAGATGAAAGAACCAATAGGACTTCCAAATCACATTGCTGCAGTGATTAAAATGGAAGATAGTGATTTCTGTAAGCTCGTTGCTGGGGGAAAATTTGCAGACTCAACACAGAGACAGCCGACTGGAGTTTCATTCAAACCTGTTTCCTTTAACACACAATCCAATTGGAGAGGCAGAAGCTCACAGATAGACCTCACTACACAAAACGGCAAACAATGGGACATACAGTTGCAAAAACAGACGCCTACACCTTTGGGCCAAAGGAAGTTGACAGATGCAAAGTATGACTACAAGAGAAAGAATCGACTTTGTTTTAAGTGTGATGAAAAGTGGTCCAAAACACACATTTGCAAAAACAAAGAGATGCAGGTTTTAATTGTTACGCAGGGAGATGAGATAGAGTTAATAGAAGAGGAGTTTCGTGATACTTTTGAAGATGCAAATAGCGATGTCACAGAACTCATGGCACTTTTGCTGCATTCATTTTTTGGCTGGTGATCTCCAGCGACTACTAAAATGCGAGGCACCATTGGTAAAA
This sequence comes from Schrenkiella parvula, assembly GCA_000218505.1. Lineage (NCBI taxonomy): Eukaryota > Viridiplantae > Streptophyta > Magnoliopsida > Brassicales > Brassicaceae > Schrenkiella > Schrenkiella parvula. Next base: position 2,401,660 of record CM001190.1, read on the forward strand.
TCAGAGTGTCGTAATGATTGATAGTGGGGCGACGCATAACTTTATATCTCCTACAGTGGTACAAAGGGCACACCTACGACCAGTGCAGAAAAACAACTTGCAAGTATTGGTAGGAACGGGCTTGACAGTTCACGGTTCCGGCGTGTGTAAGCAAGTTCCATTAGTTGTGCAGTCTTTCGATTTAACAAACGATTTTATTTTCTTGGAACCAGGAAGTGCAGATGTAATACTTGGGGTGGAATGGTTGCGGACATTGGGACTGTGTCAAGTTGATTGGGAGAAACAGGAGTTGACATTTGCATACAACGGGAGGAGAGTTACGTTACGTGGTGATCCGTTACTTCACTGCAGTGATGCTACATTCAAATCTTTGTCCACAGAGTTAGATTGCCAAACACATGAAGGGATTAGCAATGACGGATTGACGGCAACACCAATAGCCGTGGCAGAGTTGTTAATCACGTTTGCGGGGGTTTTTGCAGAACCAACGAAGTTGCCTCCGATAAGAGGTTATGAACATGTTATCCGGCTGCAGGAAGGTCAAAGTCCTATACGGGTTAGACCATACAGATACCCTCACGCTCACATGGAGGCAATGGAGAAACTGGTTGCAGATATGTTGCAGGCCGGGTTGATTCGCCATAGCAGAAGTCCTTATGCAAGTCCAGTGCTTTTGGTCAGGAAAAAAGATACTTCATGGCGTTTTTGTGTGGATTATAGAGCAGTTAACAAGGTGACAATTCCGGAAAGTTTCCAATTCTAGTGATTGATCAACTACTTGATGAGCTGAACGGTGCGCAGATCTTTTCGAAACTGGATTTACGGGCAGGCTATCATCAAATGCGAATGGCTGAACAGGACATTGAAAAGACGGCGTTCCGTACTCATGAAGGACATTACGAATTTGTGGTAATGCCGTTTGGTTTAACAAACGCTCCGGCCACGATTCAAGCACTCATGAATGCTATTTTTTGGCCAGTGCTTAGGAAATTTGTTTTGGTCTTTTTCGACGATATCTTAGTGTATAGTTCATCCGTGGAGGAGCATTGCATTCATCTACAGACAGTTTTCGAGACACTTTGGGATAACACTCTGTTTGCCAACCAAAAAAAGTGTTTGTTTGGACAGAAAACAGTGGAATATCTCGGACATGTCATTTCGGCTAGTGGAGTTGCGACAGACCCGGCCAAGACAGATTCTATACGTCATTGGCCAACACCAAAGTCGGTCAAAAAGCTGCGAAGTTTCCTGGGGCGTACAGGATACTACAGACGGTTCGTGAAGGGTTACGGGGTTATCGCACGACCATTGACAGATCTCTTAAAACGAGACAGTTTTGAGTGGAGTGGGAAGTCACAGCAGGCTTTTGATCATTTGAAAGCGTCTATGATGTCTGCACCTGTTCTGGCATTACCTGATTTTCAAGAGCGATTCATTGTGGAAACAGATGCGTCGGGTTATGGGTTGGGAGCAGTGCTGATGCAATGCCGACGTCCGATCGCATTTTTCAGTAGAGGTCTGTCTGATCGGGAACAACTAAAACCGATATACGAACGGGAATTGATGGCTATAGTTATGGCGATCCAGAAGTGGAAACACTACTTGATGGGTCGACAATTCACGGTCCATACGGACCAGAAAAGCTTAAAATACTTGCTGGAACAGCGGGATATATCTATGGACTATCAAAAGTGGCTCACTAAATTGCTAGGATACGATTTTGAGATCATTTATAAACCAGGAGCAGAGAATACAGTAGCAGATGGGTTGTCGAGAATAGCTTTGGCAGGGTCAGGGTCGCATATGTCAGTATTGGCGGCCATGACAAGTACAACAACTCTACAAATGTAGGACATTTTGGCAGAAATTGATGCAGATGCAGACCTGCAGCAGGAAGTGCTGAACTTGGTAAAAGGGTCTTCAGCAAGAACAGGGTATTCGGTGTTGAGTGGTCGTTTACTCTATAAGGGCCGTTTAGTGTTACTAAAACAGTCTGTTCACATACCTCTTATTCTACGTGAATACCATGATGGCGTGATGGGCGGCCATTCCGGTGTATTGAAGACAATCAAACGCATACAGCAAGTTTTTCACTGGTCACATTTGAAGAAAGATGTGCAGAAATATGTGTGTGAATGTCAAATATGTCAAACACACAAGTACTCTACTCTGAGTCCCGCGGGTCTGTTACAGCCGATTGCTTTACCTACGGCGATTTGGGAAGATATATCAATGGATTTTATTGAAGGTTTTCCTAAGTCACATGGAGTTAACGTGATTTTCGTGGTGGTTGATCGCCTCAGTAAGTATGCTCATTTCATGTGCTTAAAACATCCATTCACAGCATCGGTTGTAGCAGCCAAGTTTGTGCGTGAGGTGGTAAAAATCCATGGTTATCCTCGATCAATTATCTCTGATAGGGATAAAGTGTTTCTCAGCGGGTTTTGGAAAGAATGTTTTCGGTTGGCGGGTACGCAATTGAAGTTTAGTACCGCTTACCATCCTCAAACGGATGGTCAAACGGAGGTGCTGAATCGTTGTCTCGAAACATATTTGCGATGTTTCACGTCAGCTCATCCGAAAAACTGGTCAGAGTATTTGTCATGGGCAGAATATTGGTATAATACTACTTTTCATACATCTTTGCAGGCAACGCCGTTTAAGGTGGTTTACGGCCGTGATCCTCCGGGGTTACTCTGGTTTGAGGAAGGGTCTACTACAAATTTCGAGTTAGAGCAAAATCTGAAGGAATGGGATTCTATGTTAGTGGATATTAGAGAACAATTATTGAAGGCGCAAGCGGTAATGAAGAACAACGCAGATAAACATCGCCGTGATGTGGAGTTTACGGTGGGGACGATGGTTTTCTTAAAGCTAAGACCTTACCGGCAGCAGTCGGTGACAAAACGGTTCTGTCAAAAACTGGCTGCACGTTACTATGGGCCGTTCGAGGTGTTGGAACGCATTGGACCTGCAGCATATCGTTTAAATCTACCTGCAACTTCAAAAATTCATCCGGTCTTCCATGTTTCACAATTGAAACAGGTTTTGGGTAAAGGTCATGTGGGGAATCCTTTACCGGACTCGTTCTCCGTTAATGAAGAATTAGTGGTGATGCCGGAGACTATTGTTTCTACTCTTTATGACAAGGAGGGCTATTTGGAGGCTTTAGTTCAGTGGAAAGGCTTGCCATAACATGATCAGTCGTGGGTTCGTGTTCACGCATTAGCGGCGGAATTTCCAAATTTCGAGCTTGAGGACAAGCTCGTTCTTGCCGGGGGAGGGGGTATTGATAAGCCATGGAGAAGCTATTTCAGGAAGAGAGTAAGAAGAAATACAGAGAGGAAGGAAGAAGAAACAGAGTCGGAAAGGGGAAGAGATTATATGGAGGCTTGATGATGTGGAATTAATTCTTGAAAGTCTTGTTGTGTAATTATTAAGTAGATAGGGTCGATATAAATAGTTGGGGGAATCTTTTTTTAGTGAATTAGAAAGAATTGTGGAGAGGTTTGTTCTCAACGATTAGGAGCTCAAGAACAGAGAGTCTTGGGTGTGTACCTTTCTTGGATAATCAAAGACATCGTGGTTGTTTCTGATACCAGAATAGCTTCTCATCTCTATAGGCCTCATGGAGTTTTTATGAGATCTCGATGACCCCTCTTCTTTCCGGTTATCATCATATGAGCTTCCTCAAGAGCTTTTTGAAGCGCATTAACAATTTTTTATACTTCTTTGTCATATTATGTTATTTTTATCATATCTAAGTTATCAGACGATCATCTCTTTGGAAATACTGTCATTTGATTCTACTCGCTAAGCTATTTAGTTGTGCTAAACCACCACACATTTGGTAAAAACATACATATGTTAATAATATTCTTAAAGTCTCTACTTACAGTAATTTTGTTATACAAAATTGATGCTGTAACCTGTTCAAGGGAAGGTGATTGAAGTCATTTAAGAGGTTAGTAGCTTACCTAGTTCGGTAAGTTGAAAATATGTTCTTGATGTTTGAATCAATGAGACCGAGTCTTAATTTGTTGTTATTCTGCAGTGTTGAAATTATTAATATCCTCCAAGAAAGTGAGCATGAGATCAACAATGAACTCAGATCCTATCAGAATAAACATCTATTAGAGACTCATATACTGGAGTCCTGGAACATCAATCTCAACCGCAAGTTCTATAACATTGATTCTTCTCATACAGTTTTGAGACTTCCACTAAAAAGCTCTTAAATATCTGAGAACTCATATGCAAAACAACCACATTATCATCAAGATTCCTTCCCATATCCTGAGAAGAGCTTCTTCAAAATCAAAGGATCTTGACACAAGGTAAAGAAACACAAAACTTTGTACCTTTACGAGTAATAAGGACATAAATTTCTTGCTGCTATAAAAATGTCCAGAGGCATGAAAGGTCTGATAGAAAACACCATAAAGATACTGTCAATAACAAAAAGTTGAAAAATGACAATTAATTAAATCCATTCATTGACTCTGAGATTCGGAAAGTAAGTTCAATGTCTACAAAATGCTAGGCAGAACTGCAGTATTCAAATCAAAGTTCCTAATATGACATCTACGATAATGCTTTCTCAATTTACAAAACTGCTTGAAAATATCCGAATCTTTCTTGGTTTTATGAGTATTTTTGAAACTCATAAATTTTAAGAGAACTGCTGAATGCTCAAGAAAGTACCTTAATAGTTTCTTCCCGATATCTTCCTCTATAATTGTTTTTTTAATCTCAACAGTCAAAAATCCATAACAAACACTAATGCACATAACTAAGTTCAATTTGTTCTGGCTCTATCATAACTACATAATCCTGCAAATACAAATGAAAGAATAAGCTAAAGAAAAATTGGCAACACTTGCAACAATGAACTGGAGAACCCAGCCTGCAAACTATATAGGTTTTGTAATTCTGGAATCGGTCCAAGTTTCAAGTGACGATAAAGGACCTGCCAAAGGAAAGAAATGATACATGTCAGAAATTTCGAACAGAGAAAGTACCTTGACTTTCAAATATGCAAATAAGCGCATAGAGTACCTGTAGAGTATGCTGTGAGATGATCATTTGTCTTACACTAGATATCCCAGTTAGAAAATCGCACATAATATCTCTCTTTCCTGAACAATCGGGATCCAAAGTACTCAGTGCGGTATCAATGTCGATCATGAACAAGGAACTCAGCTTATTTACCAAAATCCTATCAAATTGATTATCTTTTAAACTAATGTACTTGAGTCTTGGAGCATCATTCTCAATAGAAAAATCTGTACCAGAAAAACTCCTCAAAAACGAGAAGCAAAGCCTCTTCAGAGTCTAAGAGATTACATGGCGGAAGTAACAAAAATCTGCGGATTCTAACAAACAAAATAGCTAATCAAAGTAACATCTTTAAGAACAGGAAAACTTGAGATGAGTTTCTCCATAACCAAAGGATCATTACAATAACAAATGTCTTCCAGAAGCAAAACCTTGAGACAAGGTAGAGAAATCAAGAAACTCGTAATTTCAAAAGTTTGAATCCCCCGACTCACCGCTATACAGATCTACTCCACGAATCGGTGTCTACATACATTGTTTCTTGATCATAATTTTTTTGGAACGATCGTTTGCTATAAAACGTTTGTCTCAAATGAATCTTTGGTCGGAAGTTTTAGGAGTATCTGAGTCATCAAAGAATCCAAAAATTTGCTAATTCTATTGCGACCCATCGCGAGAAAAGAAACCCTAAAATTTCAAAAATAACATCACTGAACCATAGCGAAAAGTTTCACAATTAACATGCTATCGAGAGAGAGGAACCGATGTTGTTTATGCCGAACCTAAGTTAAACTAAAACTTTTGGTTTTTCTCCAAGTTTGTTTTGGATTCGGGTCGGTTCGATTCATTGTATAATTTAGCCGAACTCTGACCGAAGTTAGTTCAGTTCGGGTTCTATTCATTTGGTTTGTATTATATTGAGATAAATATTTTAAATAATATTTGTTAAAATTTTCTAACATGTTATATATGATATTATAAATCTTTTGTTTAATATACATATATTCAACAAATTGAGATTTTAACACAATAATTTGACAACAATAACTTGTTAAAAAAATCATTAGAACATTATTTATTTTTTAACAGTTAGTGAATAATAAATTAGAAAATCCTTGGAATTAATTAAAATAAATAATACTTGTTGAAAAATACACAGACTGTTTAAGATTCTAAAACAATACGTACCCAATTGCAAAGCTCATTTATAGTACACAAACATTCAGCAATTAAAAATTGCACTTACTCGTTAAACATAATCATGAAAATGACATTAAGTTTTTATTGTGTGGAGAGATCTAGCGTTATACATATATTGGATTTCCTCCACAACCTGAACCTGAAATTTGACTCCATTACATCTCACTATTCCATCGATTATGACATTGAGTAAGAGAGAAGAAAAACGTGAGATTGCAATAAGTGAAAATAAATTTTTGGGTTTATACCAAATCGATTTAAAGAAAGTGATTTAATGCCATTATGAATTTCTAAATTTCATTGTCCACTTATTGTTAACATCATTTAAGTTGCTATATTAATATATCAAATTCTGAATATATGTGTATTAAACATAAAATTTATAATAGGTTGCCTATTTGTTGGAGAGCCTTAATGATTCATGTATCTTTCAAATGTCATTCTTGTAACAAAACATTTGTAAATATGAACAATTTGAAAATCGAGTTCGTCTTCCTTTTTGTTATTATACCTTGAAGCCGCGTTTAATATTTTCGTTTACTCCACTGAAATTGATATCGATTGCCTTTACTTCAGTCGATTTGGCCATTACTGGTCAAAACATCTAACTCTTTTTTTATTAATACTATGATTGAACCCGCGTATACACGCGGGCTATTGTTTTGTTTTTATGATTGATTTAAAAAAAAAAATATTAACCAAAACCAAACTCAAATTTATTTACAACCCGAGTAGTTTTATGAATGAAACCGATAAACCAAATCAAGCCGGTTAGTAAAGATTTTTGTTTAATTACCTGCGAAATCAATGAAAGGCAAAGAAGGATATGGAACATAGGCTTTAGATGCGAGAAGAGGATTAAGCTCAAAGTTATTTGGAGCTACAATCCCCAAATAAGGACCTCTCTTATTTCCAATCGACAAAATTAAGAACTGGTATTAGGTTTTTATGAAAATGCAAATTAAAACAAAACATAAGAAAAACACACAAAAGCCAGTTTACACTTAAACAAATATTGTTACAAAGGTTGTGTTCAATAATTGATATGTTTTTTTTTCTCTATTAGTTGGAACGCTTCTTCTTAGAAGGTTTCTCAATATCTTGATCTTCCTTAATTCCTTTCTTCTCACCCTCTTTTTTGATCCTCTTCAATGGAACACTGGTGTTAGATTTATTTGCTGTTTCTTCACTTGTTGAACCTGGACAAACAGAATATGTTACGTTTATATTTCAATGACTAACCAATTTATGTATATGGTAATTATCAGATGAATAATGTAAAACCATTTTACCTTAGATATTGAGTCCTAATGTATGATCCTTGTAACTGTGAATGCTTGAAATGCGGTTTTAAAGTTGTATTTAGTGATTTTAACTTGGAAGTCCATTGACTTACCCACGATACGACGGATACAATCAGGTATAAGATTGTGATCCATTTCTTCTTCTTCGTCCTGCAGAAGAGTATAAAATGAAATACTTTAGCAAATCTATTAAAGATGATATAATGGTATAGCTTGAACGTGATGATACCTGAGACCCTGTGATTGCCTATGCCGTTGTTTTGGTGAGGATGCAGACGTCTTTATCAAACATGACGAACGTTGTGCTTGCGTTTCCGCTTCGACAATCACTTCAATTCTGAACCTATTTAGATTTAGGCACACATTATCAGAATCACTTCGATCTACATAATCCAAGCTAAAACTTATTAAGACAGAATCACACTATTTTTAAACAATACCAGATTCTATAATCTCGCTAATAACATTCTAAGTTTATATAAATCCTTTACTAAAATATATAATATTCTAGACTAAGATAAGTATTTAAAGAGTTTTGAAGAATTTTTACCTTATGACCCCAATGGTGTTAGCTTCATTGCATACATAGCATTGGATGCTATTGTCTGTCCGTTCAAGCTTTTTTGAGCATTTCACGCAGGATAGATAATTCCACCCATTTCTTTCTGATATGCCTAAAAGTTTTGCATGACATATCACCTCTTTCTCCTGTATTTCAAAACGTACAGAAAAATTATATAAACAACAAAAAGCATATGTAAAGATTATAGAGTGAAGGGTACCTGCTGAGTTCCATCAGATACAAAACCAAGAATCTGAGACACTGTCCACTTCTCCAATTCGTTACTTACATTATCCTCTCCTTCAACAATAGTTTCTTCTGGCGGTTGTTTTATTCCCATCCTAATCAATCAATGAAGTCATTAGATTCAAATTTAAACCAGCAAATAGACTTATAATTTTTTTTACTGGTTCACAAATGATTTCACAGTTTCTAAACCGTAGTCTATGTAGAATTTGGTAGATCCACTTGAACTTAGCTGAAGTTTCCCTGGTAAGAAACAAAGCAACAAATGAGTTTATAAAAAGGATGATTAAGAAATGAAAATGCAATAGATTTACCTCCAATTTTTGTTTTGGATTTAAGCATGTGGCAATCAGGACATCACTCTTACAACCAGATTTATTAGAAAGGGCACGGAAGGAAGAAGCTTGGCCGTCCCACAGTGTTATTCTAACTGTGACACCTTTGTAAGAAAAAAAAGTTTGTTAGTTTTTTATAGATGGAGTCTAATAAAATAAAGATAATTATATAAATTTTTAATTTATGATACTTACTTTTCCATCAATAAAAGCAGAACTAATTTCTGTGTTGAGATGGAGTCACCTGAGTTAGATCCTTGGACTTGAAGTATTTGTCCTACGACATCTTTAGAAAAAGTGTTTTCAGTTATAGAAATTTATTTATTCAGATTATGAAAGAATCAATTACTTAGAAGTTGAAGATTTGTGTCGGCAAGAACTTCTAATTCAGAATAAGACCTTATTCTGAACATCTCCTCTTTGATTGATGAAATGACGGATTCAAAACTTTCTGAAACCTTAGTATCATCCGTAAACCGTATTAAAAGGGGGTGGTCAGTGATTTTGTAACGATTATACACAGGGACTACTTCAAACATATTCAAATAATAAATACTCCCTTCTTGGAGAAGGCTTTTGAATCTATTGATTCTTTTGTGATAAATTGAGGCTTGGATAAGGTTGTCCTACGTGAAAGAGTCATTATACGAATATTATTATGCTAAATTAAGAGTAAATAAATGTATGTGATTCTATAACAACAATACCTTTTCATCTATAAACAGTAGGTCTAAACTCATCAACGCATCATTCTTTTTGAAGTTATGTACTTCCCAAGAGCGAAGAATACGTACCACGATGGTTTGGTTTGTTTTACATTTTTCTAATTTTTCCAAATGAGTGACAGAAAGAGGGGGAGCACGGGGGACTTGACCTGACATTATTTTAGATGAACATGAGATAATATTTGTAAATATAATATATAAGTTGTAACTCAAATAAAAAGAAAAGGTTTGGATCTTACTCTAATTTTGCTGCGGGAACTGGTGGGAAGATTTTCAATCAAAGAGGACAATGATGTATCAGGATAATGGAGGCGTGACATTGCAGATTTATAGGGTTGGGATACTTTGAGTCGTGACCTTTGGTTTGTAACTCCTATTTATTATTAAAAAAAACCATACATAGAGTAGTGACTTTTGATCTATAACTCCCATTAGTTATGAGATCATTTCACTAAAACAAGTAATGAGATATGTGATAAGGTGCGAATGCGAAATGGTGCAATGTCAGATTTTCTTAAAAACCGCTGACATGTCGGGACGGGGTGCATTGACGTGTCGGTATATTGTGAGACCGAGACTGAATTTTTATATATTAGATTAGGGATGATCCCGCACTACGCGCAGGTTATGTTTATAATTTATGTTTTATATTTTATTCGTCAGTTTGTTTTGTAATTTTGTTAATGATTATTTTTTATATATATTTACAATTTTTTATTTTTATTTGTATTTGATGTAATTGTAGAACACAGAAACCTATAGAATTGTGTTAGCGTTTAAACGAAGAAGATTATGAATTTATTAAAAGTATAACATCGTTGTCTCTTATAAATTCTTATTGAAAAAAAGAAAACATTTATCGCGGAATTCATATTATGATATAAGACTTTAATATATAATACTGGTTAAGGTAGCAAGAGCAACATGAGCCTTGATAGTTAAAACCAATGTTCATAAATGTTTTTAATTAGACTCATGAAAAGTATATAAATCATAAATGCACTTTATACAATATAACACAGAACTAAAATCCAATAGACTTTGTGCGAAAACATACCCAACTCGTTTTGGTTCAGGATCAATAGCACAATCCTTCGCTGTATTTTTTGCGGAGTGCACTACTCTCATATGTAATTACAAAGATTGGAAAAGTGATAAGAAAGTGAAGGATAGAAGATTTAAGAGCGAAGACATCATGCATCTATTGAAAAGCATGATGTGAACTATATCTTCATTGAACATATTCTAGTACACAATGCTATATATCCAAACCCAAATCAGAGACGCATATATGTATATGTACCCAAGAAATCAAAATCCAATATTTACGCTAGTAGAGAAATTAACCAGCAAGAACAAACAAATCACATAGTTTTGTAGGCAAAGACTTAAGCCTGAGGAAAATGAAGATAGTTTCATTCAGAAGATTAGAAAAGAGCGAACCTTTGGAAAACCGATTTATGGCCGTCCAAGAGCCCCAAACCTCCATCGCCTTGAATATAAATTAAAAATTATAATCGCATGAGAGCTTACATTTAATTTTATTTAGTGGTTCAGAATTTTTGGAATGTTGTTTCTTTTATTGATCTATATAAAATTTTAAAAATATTGATAGATGCTATAATATTCATTTTTGTGTAAGTATCTTAAAATGTATGATGTTATACTTTATAACTTCATTAGCAACATTAAGAATGTAATCCATTGTTTTTAAAAATTTAAACTCATGGCCATGTTTTATATTTTATATTTGTCTTTAAATATGATATTGACATTCATCTTATTCTGAAATTTATCCAAGAATAAATAAATATTAATGTATTCATCAATTACTATCTATTTTAAAAATAAATATTTGAAAACATGAAATTATTAATCAGTAGATGTTGTATTGCATATATTAATTCATGAGATGCTGATGTGGCTGTTTTTTAGAGAGATTTTTTTGCTGATGTGTCACATCTTAGGAGCCCCAAATAGGGACTTTTATTTAGTATAATTTACCCCCCAACCTGAAAATACAATATTTTCTTTATTTTCTTTTTTAGATCACTCCTCCACTTCGCGTATTGTAGGCACTGTTTTCTTCAAACAAGATTTCTAGGAAGATGGCCAAAAAGAGATGACACCCCAAATGCTGCCTTGATTTCTAGAATCACCACACAGTCCGATGTTTTGGCTGACTTGGGAAAATATGAAGGCCGGTCTGAAGAGACTCCGTAAAAAGAAGATTCGATCGAGATTTTCCCTCCTTGCAATGTGTCCGTTCCTAGGACTACTTGCAGGTGCCGGATTCGTCCATGCAAGGTAGTTCTCTTAACTCGGCCGGTTACAGCCAAAATAGCCTTAGGTACAAGTCCTTCTTGGTCAACTAGATGGGAAACAAATCAAGCGTCAACGAGAACAAACATGAATTTGGGTAGAAAAATGGGAAAATATATTATATGTCGTCTTTGTCAATTTTGACAAAGGACGAAATGAGTCTTCGTTCACCTCAATCGTAACCTTTGATAATTAGATCACTGATAACTCTTCTCCCTTTGATAATTAGATCACTGATAACTCTTCTCCGTGATTCAGCGGTGTAAGGAAACGTTCTAATACGCCTCGACTTCTTCAAATCACTAAGCATGTAGAAGTCACACATGTGAAAAGAAACATCTGTCTCTCTGAGAAAGCACCAGTACCTCAAGAAGTTGACGAACATTATTGGGAGCAATTGCGAAAAGCAGGGACCAACATCAGCGATATACTCAAACAAGACTCTCAAAATAGGAAAATGAAGTCTACAGTTGGAAAAGTAAGACTGATAGTTACATCCAAAACTCGGTGGAACGTTCTCAAGGTTCTCGCTAATCCGTGGAAGAACTATCTCAACTGCTTATAGAATATCGCACTCTGAGCGAAAACCAACAAGCGGAACCTCTTCAAACGTAGATGGTGGCAATGTGCATAGAAATTTAGGTGCCACTGACAAGGACCAAGAGCAACAAGATCAGAAAATAAGAATGATTAACAAAAATGGAAATTAGAAGTGAATCGATTTTCTAGGATTTCAACTCACGAAAAGGCATCAACTTTTTAACGAGATCAACAAGGAACTCAGATTTTTTACCATGATCCTATCAAAATTATCATCTATTAGACACTCATATACTTGACTCCTGTATTATCAATCTCAACCGCAAGTTCTATACCATCGATTCTTCTCTTAGAGTTTTGTGATTTCCGCTAAAAAGCTCTTATATATCCGAGAGCTCATACGCAGAACCACCACATTATCATCATGATTCCTTCCCATAGCCTGAGAAGAGCTTATTCAAAATCAAAAGATCTTGAAACGAGGTAAAGAAACACGAAACTTGGTACCTTTAGAGCAGCTCCAATGAAGGTTTTTAAACCAGTTTCTTGTATTAAAAAATTAATAAAATTAGAAAAAATGAAGAAAGAGAATGAAGAGCATTTCTTAATTGAGAGATTAAGAAACCCATGAGAGAGACCCATATAACACTTGTTTAGATATGATTGGTCTAATTTACTTTTATCAATTAAATTTAAATTGTATAATTAAATTCTATTAAAAATATAAATATTATATTTATAAGAAACTTTGAAAAAGTATCTCTGGGATGGAGGCTTGAAAGGTCAGATAGAAAACAGCATGAAAGGTCAGATAGAAAACAACATAAATATACTGTCAATAACTACATGTTGAAATGACAGTTAATTATATCCATTGATTGATTCAGATATTCAGAAAGTAAGTTCAATGTCTACAAAATAATAGGAAGAACTGCAATCTTCAAATCAAAATTCATAATCTGACATCTGCAAGAACGCTTTCTCAATTTACAAAACTGCTTGAAGATATCTGAATCTTTGTTGGTTTTATGAGTATTTCTGAAACTAAGAATGAATTTTAAGAGAACTGCTGAATTCTCAATAAAGTACCTTAATAGTTTCTTCCCGATATCTTCCTCCATAATTGGTTCTTTAATCTCAACACACTCCAGAGCCAATAACACAAACTAATGCACATAACTTGTTCTAGCTCTGTCACAACCGCAAAATCCTGCAAATACAATTGAAAGAATAAACTCAGTTTAAAATATTTCAACAGGGTTCTCCAGTGCTGACTACGGTATCAATATTTCAAGAAAGATTGGCAACACTTGCAAAAATGAACTGGAGCACGCAACAATAACAAACAATATAGGTTTGGAATTCGGGAATTGGTGCAAGTTTCGAGTGACGATAAACAACCTGCCAGAGGAAAAAAAAAGATACAGGTCAGAAATTTTGAACAGAGAAAGTACTACAGCTGCACCTTTTCTCCGTCATTGAGCAAACAAGCGTTCAAGCATTCGAGGGAGGTAACTTCTTTTGTTACTGGGCTTTGCTTCTTCTTCTTTTTTGGTGCTTCGGATGATCAAGATCTTTTTTTATAGATGCCCCATATGATATGGAGGAGATCCGAAGAAAAGGCGCTCAGCTCCGAGGAGAGGTAAATGCTTCTTTTAAACTCCTCAAAAACGATAAGGAAAGCCACTTTAGAGTCTGAGAGCTTACACGGTAGAAGCAACAAAAATCTGCAGATTGTAACAAACAAAATAGCTAATCAAAGTAAGATCTTTATGTAATCTGCAGATTACATAAATTGTCTATATTTGTTGCAGTTTGTACCAAATGTGGTTCAGCAACTCCTAGGGTTTCTAGCGCTTTCCCAAGGTGCATGTGTTTCTTTCAACTTATTTGAATTCTACAGGCTAGGTGAAATGAAGAAGTTGAAGCGTTTGGCTACCTTTTGTCGAATTTAACAAGGAAAATGAGTAATTCAAACACAAAATCGGAAAAAATCCCAAACGTTTACCAAAACCACAATCCGCATCCATGTCTATATAATGGTAGGCCTAATAAAAAAATTCATAACAAAAGATTCCAACGCTGATGTTCATTGATATTGTCAAGAAATGATGATTTGACAACTGCGACAAAGCTTTGTGAATGTAAGAAGCTCCTTGAAGATATATGTATCCTGGTTGGATATAACAGAATCTTCAAAACGCAGAATGAGTTTCTTGAGAACAACTGAGTTCTCAAGAAAATACCTCGCCAACTTCTTCCTTGTCCCTTCTTCCATAGTCAGTTCTTTAATCTCAACACATTCAAGATTAAATGAAAAACACGGAGGCACATAGGTAAGTTCAGTGTTCTCTAGCGTTGTTGAAACAACAAACTTCTGCAAATAAAAAAGAAAAAAGAGAAATCTAAGTTTACAGTAATTTAACAATTTTCTTATTTAAATCAAATCATACCCTGAAACAAATTCTTACCAAGATAAGGTTTTTCAGATTTGGACAGCTCTTAAGAAAGTCTGGCAAAAACTGTAACATGGAGCTAGAGAATCCAGCCTCCAAATGATGTAAGTTATCGAAATTGGAAATGGATCCCAAATCAGAATATAGATAGAGGACCTGCAAGAAGAAAGAAAAGATTACATCGTAGAGAGTTTTAGCACATTTCATTGTTATATATGCATCAACGAGAATCTAGCGTACCTCAAGAGTAGACTTTGAGATTATCATATGTTGTTTAATTTGGTTTGGATCGGTTCGGTTCACTGTATAATCTAGTCGAACTCTAACCAAAGTTAGTTTGGTTCAATTTGTACTTGTTTGGTTTGTATTATATTGAGAATCTTTTTTCTAAAATGTATGTAATATATTATTAAATTTCTTTTTAGTACATAAATATTCAATATATTAATATTTTGACAGTATAATTTAGACGACATTAGGTCGTTAAAAAAATTATGAAAAAAATATTTAATTTTTTAAGAATTAGTGGATGATAAAAATCAGAACACTTTAAAATACTTATAATAAATAATATTTGTTGAAAAATACAGAGGATTTATGTTTCCAAAAAAATATATAACCTATTAAAAAGTTCATCTTTAATACACAAACATTCACAAATTAAAAATCCGACACTAACTCTTTAAACAGAATCTTAAAAATGATATTTAATTTTTATTGCATGGTCGAGTTTTTGATGTGAAGTAATCTAGCACTACACATATAATGGATTTCCTCCACAATCACCTCAACACTCTTAGGATTTATCATAGAGCCTGAACTTTGACTCCATTAGATCCTCATTGTTCCAATAAGTGAAAATAAGCAAGAGAGGAGAGGAAAAGTGAGTTTGCTATAAGTGAAAATAATTTTGTGGGTTTGTACCACATCGATTCAAAGAAAATCACTTAAGGAAATTATGAATTTATAAATTTTATTACCACGTATTGTAAAAAATTAAATATGTACTTTTTGGAAGTCAAAATAGTTCATGTATTTTTTTTAGCAAATGTTATTTATTTTATCTATTTCTTAGGTTTTTCAGAATTTTATATTATTGACAAGTTATTACAAATTAAGAGTTCTAATGACTTTGTTTAACTAGTTAACGTCATCTAAATTGTTATGTCAAAATCTCAATTTTTGAATGTATGTGTATTAAACATAAAATTTATAATAGATTGCATTTTTTTTGGAGGGCCTAAATAATTAGTATATATTTCGGCAAATGTCATTATTGTAACAAAATCAAAACTGACAAATTTATAAAGATGAATAGTTTGAGGATCGTATTCGTCTTGCGCAAATCAAAAAGTCGGATGGCTTTTAGGAAAATATGCAATAATTTAGCTTCTAGAATAATTAGGATGAAATGAACAAGAATTTAGAGGAAAATGAGGGGGAGGGAGAATGGTTTTTAGTATTGACGACCTTGCAGCCTTTTTTTACAGAGTAAGGACATTGAAAATTAAACTAAGATATACTTTTGAATGAGTTGGGTGTGCGTGAATTACGAATTGTCCCTTCTCATGTTCGTCCCTCTTGTTATCATACCTTGAAGCCACGTTTAACGTTTTCATTTACTCCGTCTAATCTGATATCGGTTGCATTTACTTTATTAGATTCGACCATTACTGGTCAAAACAGTTCACTTTTTTAATTTTTCAGAACGCCACGAAATTGACTTAAATTTGAGGTTTGACTATGTCAATCACTCCGGGTAAAACCAAGTTTACTGCTTTGACGTCGATCCGAAACTTTCATTTCAGTGATGTTCTTGACTCGATATTCTCACTTTTTGTTAATGGCATCTAGTCCCTTCTGTGAATGGTCAGCTTCTAGTTCCACGGATGAACCCTCGACCCCCTTCATTTAGAGTGTGGTATCCCAAACTTGTGAGAACACTGAGAACGTTCGTTCGAGAGTTTGTTGTGTGTACGAACCTTTTTCAAGAAGTTTGAACTTCAATTTCCCATCATAAGGGTCTTGTTCGAATACATCACCGATGCCAGTCTCTATTTGTTGCAGTTGGTACCAAATGTGGTTCAACAACTCCTAGGGTTTCTAGCGCTTTCCCAAGGTGCATGTGTTTCTCTCTTTTTATTTCTACAAGCTAGGTGAAAGAAAGAAGCTGAAGCGTTTGGCTACCTTTTGTCGAATTTCACAAGGAAAATGAGTAATTCAAACACAAAATCGAAAAAACCCAATGTTTACCAAAACCACAATCCACATCCATGTCTATATAATGGTAGGCATAATTCAAAAAAAAATCATAAAAAAAGATTCCAACGCTGATGTTCATTGATATTGTCAAGAAATGATGATTTGACAACTGCGAGAAAGCTTCGTGAATGTAAGAAACTCCTTGAAGATATCTGAATTTTGGTTGGATATAACAGAATTTTTGAAACGCAGAATGAGTTTCTTGAGAACAACTAAGTTTTCAAGAAAATACCTCGCCAACTTCTTCCATGTCCCTTCTTCCATAGTCAGTTCATTAATCTCAACACATTCAAGATTAAATGACAAACACGGAGGCACATAGGTAAGTTCAGTGTTCTCTAGCTTTGTTGAAACAAAAAACTTCTGCAAATAAAAAAGAAAAAAGAGAAATCTAAGTTTAAAATAATTCAACAATTTTCTTATTTTAGTGAAATCATACCCTCAAACAGATTCTTACCAAGATTAGGTTTTTCAGATTTGGACAGCTATTAAGAAACTCTGGCAAGAACTGTAACATGGAACTAGAGAACCCAGCCTCCAAACGATGTAAGTTATCGAAATTGGGAATGGGACCCAAATCAGAATATAGATAGAGGACCTGCAAGAAGAAAGAAAACATTACATCATATAGAGTTTAAGCACATTTGATTGTTATATATGCATCAAAGAGAACCTAGCGTACCTCAAGAGTAGACTTTGAGATGATCATATGTCTGACAATAGATACTCCGGTTAGAAAATCACGGATAATATCTCTCTTCCTTAAATCCTCTGCATCCAAACTACTTCCATTCTCAATGTTAAATTGACAATTAATGTTGATCATTAACAAAGAATTAAGATTCTTCACCACAATCATATCAGATTGATCATCGTTAAAAGACAAATACTCGAGTCGAGGAGCATCGATCTCAACCGAAAAGTCTGTACCATCCGTAAATTTAAGAAACCAGAAACGGAAGCGTTTCAGAGTCTGAGATCTCACACGCAGGAAAAACAGAATTTCTTGGTCATAAGCGTCTTGAAAATAACAATCATAATGCCTAATCAATGTAAGATTTTCAAGTACAGGACAACCTGAAATGAGCTTCTCGATGATCGACGAATCATCATTAAACCAAATATCTTCTAAATACATAATCTTGAGACAAGGCAAAGAAATAGCAAACTCGGGAGTCTCCATTCCTACAGTAACAAGTTTCAAAGAAACCAATGTATTGCTCTTATAAATATTCTCAGGGATATTCTCTCTGAAACCCATTTAACCTTGAATACAATCAACAACTAAATGTTGAATTCCACGATCAACTGTTGTATGGACCCACTCCATGAATCGGTCTCGTTAGATATTGTCTTCATCATATATTAACTCAAACTTTTGCATTCGTAAGTTTTCATTAAACTCCAGAAAATTGTCGACGAAGATTTCTGGACATTGATGAATATTATCAAACATTAAATCAAGTCCAGGAACCTTTTGCCAGAGAGATTCTCATCTCTTTGATAAAACACTTGTTCTAATGGCTTCTATGGTTGGAAGGTATGATAGTATCTGAGCAAGCAAAAAATCTGGTAATTCGCTGATTTTATCGCAACCCATCACGAGAAAGAAAACCCTAAACATCAAATTGACTGATTAATAAGCGAAATGATCCAGAATTGATCCCATCTTTAATGTCTGAAATATCGTCTTTGGAGAACTCGGGCAAGGAGAGATTTCGGGTAATGTATTAGTCTCGACAATTGCTTTGCTAATAGGGCAAGATTGAAATCGTGTAGATCTCTGAAGCCTATTCTGCCCCTATCTTGGGGCATGTATATCTTCTCCCATGCAATCCAGTGTAGGCCTCTACTATTCTCAAACTCCATCAGAAGTTGGATATAGCACTCCTCAACTTATCTATTACGCCTTGAGGGAGAAGATACCACGACATGACGTATGTCGGAATTGCTTGGGCCACAGATTTGATTTGTACATCTCTCCCTCCTTTTGATAGGAGTCTTGCGGACCATGTGTTGACCCGGTTATGTGGTCTATCCTGGACGAAAGCGAATACTTTCTTTTTGGAGCCACAAATCTGTTTTGGGAGTCCCAGATACATTCCCTTCCCTCCCTCATTATCAATCCCCAACGCGTCCTTGAAGTCTCTTCAGACATTATGTGATACTTGTTTCCGAATAGAACCGAGGATTTCGCTGGGTTCAATTGTTGTCCCGAGGATTCGCCGTATGTTCTAATAATCTTTATAATCTCTGCACACTTTAGGATATCCGCTCTACATAAGAAAAGGCTATCGTTGGCAAATAGTAAGTGTGACACCCGTGGGCTCGCTCTGGCTATCCTCACACCGGAGATTCTCCGTTCTGTTTCCGCTCCTCTCAAAAGAGAGATAAGAGCTTCAGTGCAGATTATGAAAAAGAAGGGTGAAAGGGGGTCCCCTTGCCTTAAACCCCTCGTTGGTCAGATCCTCCCTTTTGCTTCGCCGTTAATCAATACCTGGTATGATAGCGAGGATATACAATACATTATGAGGTCTATCCATCTCTCTGAAAAACCCAGCTTTAGCTTTAGCATAAGGGCTCTCAAGAAGCTCCATTTGATCCGGTCATATGCTTTGCTCATGTCTATTTTTATGGCCATAAAACTCGATGCACACGTGTGATTGGTGCGTAGGGCGTGGAAGTTTTCTTGTGCTAAAAAGATGTTATCTGTTATCAACCGTCTAAACATAAATGCTGATTGAGTCTCCGAAATCAAGGTCGGGAGTGTCTTTTTCAGTCTTTTGCACATGAGCTTGGAGATGATCTTATAACTCACGTTACATAAGCTTATTGGTCTAAACTCCGTCATAGCTCGTGGTCGTTCCTTTTTTGGGGTGAGGCAAATATTCGTCTGGTTTAGACAGGGGTCGAAGCGTCTGGTCGTATAGAAGTTTCTGACTAAAGTAATAATATTGTGACTGGTAACATCCCAAAATCTCTGGTAGAATCGGCTGGTCATCCCATCCGGGCTCGAGGTCTTATCCGGATGAATGTCAAAAAGGGCTGTCCTTGTTTCCTCCGATGTAGGCTCAGCCAACATTAGATGGTTAACATGAGAAAGTACTTTTTCGGTAACATACGGGAGCGTGTCATCAAAGCCGCAAGGTTCTGATGTCTTGAAAATGTCTTTAAAGTATTCCGCCACAACTCTCTCAATTCCTTCTGCCGTCTCCGTTCAAACGTCGTTTTGGTCTTTTAGGGTTATGGTACGATTCTTTGCTCGTCTAAGCTCTATTCTTTAAGGAGTGAGATATTGTAAATGAAAAAAGAGTATTAAGTCCATTCTTTTTAATAAGTTTTTATCTCTAAATAAATGCGTTTGATATCTTTCACTTATCAAACAAAATAGTAATATAATATATATTATTTAAAAACACAAACATATATATATATATAAATATCTTACCTATATAAAATAATAAATACAGAATATTTAATTCTTAATTAATAGTGTATCAAGCCGCCGTAATTATTTGTTTAGTCAACTTGAGTCGCGAATTGATTTTCTTTTTTATAAAAGAGATGTTGAAAATTCTGCATCTTCCTCTGCAGTTGCTTGCTGCTTTCAAAAGTCTTCGAAGAAAAGTCTTTTTTATATCACTGCCACAGGTTTCGTTTTCTCTCTTTAGAAAAACAAAAAATCTGCAGATTGAGCAGAGGAATTACTATCTAGATGCATCACCAGAGGAGTAAATTTGTGAGGTGACTCTTTCGAATTTTAATTGAATTAGTTTAAAATTTTTAGCTTTTTTTATCGGAGGAGTTGTTATTGTAGCTATATCTTGTTGATGCAGGTTTGATGATTTCGAACTCGAAAGAGTTTCAACGATGCAATCTTTCAATGGTAATATGAAGAGTGTTAAAGCACACTTGAAGAAGGTTTACGGGAAGATGAAAATTCTTGAAAACTGGAAAAAGACAGTCTTGTTACTTTGCGTTGTTGCTTTGGGTGTTGATCCATTGTTTCTCTTTGTCCCTGTGATTGATTCTCCTAGAACCTGTTTCACTTTCGACAAGAAGCTTGCAGCAGTAGTTTCTGTCCTTCGTACATTTATTGACACATTCTATGTGATTCATATCATCTTTTATTTCATCACTGAGTTCATTGCTCCTCGTTCTCAAGTATCTTTACGAGGCGAGTTAATGGTGCCCTCTAAGACTACAAGGAAAAGACATCTCCGCTTAAACTTCATTGTTGACATTTTGTCTGTTCTCCCCATTCCTCAGGTGTGTTCACTTCCTTTGTCGATCGCGCATTCTTTTGTTTTGTTGTGACATCTAGCATCATTGGAGATGTGCAATGAAATATCTTGTAGGTTGTTGTTCTTACTCTGATTCATCGGTCTGACTCGTTGGTGTCAAAAGAAATACTGAAATGGATTATACTTTCTCAATACATACCGAGAATCATTCGTATTTATCCTCTTTATAAAGAAGTTACCAGAGCCTCTGGTACAGTAGCAGAAACAAAGTGGATTGGAGCTGCTTTTAACCTATTTCTCTACATGCTTCACAGTTATGTAAGTCTTTCCTCTTGCTCCCATTGTTTTGTTATACAGCAGCAAGAATTGTTACAATTGTGATGATGGTCAGGTGTTTGGGGCTTTCTGGTACTTGAGTGCAATAGAAAAGAAAAACAAATGCTGGCGTGAAGCGTGTGCTGAGATATCCGGATGCAACCTCACAAATCAGTATTGTTCACGAGGAGGCGGAGACAACAGTCAATATCTGAACACTTCATGCCCATTAATCGAACCTGGCGAAATCACAAACTCCACAGTCTTCAATTTTGGTATGTACATTGATGCATTGAAGTCAGGGATTGTAGAGGTAAAGCCAAGGGACTTT
This sequence comes from Schrenkiella parvula, assembly GCA_000218505.1. Taxonomy (NCBI): domain Eukaryota; kingdom Viridiplantae; phylum Streptophyta; class Magnoliopsida; order Brassicales; family Brassicaceae; genus Schrenkiella; species Schrenkiella parvula. The sequence goes on from CM001190.1 coordinate 2,423,560, forward strand.
CCAAGGAAGTTCTTTTACTGTTTTTGGTGGGGTCTCCGAAATCTCAGGTTTGTACATTTCAACTCTCTTCTGTGAGATACATAAACCCATCCATCGGGGTTGTCTGAAGATGACAGCTTAACCTGCTCTTTAATGGTTACAGTGCTTTAGGAGAAAACCTAGAGACAAGCAACTCTGTAGGGGATATTGTTTTTGCTATCATCATTTGCGTCTCTGGTTTACTCTTGTTTGCTGTCCTCATTGGAAACATTCAGGTAATGCTCATACTAAGCATATAGATAATGACATCTTAGAATTGATTCTTAGAAGGTTCTTTTGGTAATCACAGAAGTATTTGCAATCAACTACAATTAGACTAGATGAAATGGAGGAGAAAAAGAGAGACACTGAAAAATGGATGTCGAGTCGGATGCTACCAGAGTATTTGAAGGAACGCATTAGGAGATACGAGAATTACAAGTGGCGAGAAACTAGAGGTATCGAAGAGGAAGCTCTTCTTCGTAGCCTTCCAAAGGACCTCAGACTCGAAACCAAGCGCCATCTTTACCTGACTCTATTAAACAGAGTAAGCTCACTTTTCATGATTGATTGATATGTATATCTCTGAGGTTCACTTATATATAGTTGTTAACTTAGAGCTTTTTGACTTTTCAGGTTCCTTGGCTCAGCAGCATGGAAGACGATTGGCTGCTAGAAGCATTGTGTGACCGCGTGAAGTCTGTGTTCTACTCAGAGCATAGCTACATATTGAGAGAGGGTGACCCGGTTGGGGAAATGCTGATCGTAACGAAAGGAAGTCTGGAAAGTGTGACCGCATGTAGTGACAAAACTAGATACTACGATTCATCTAACCTCCAAGCAGGTGACATATGTGGAGATCTTCTCTTTTGGGTTCTTGATCCACATCCTTCTTCTCACCTCCCCACCTCAAATAGAACAGTATTGGCTCTAACAGACGTTGAAGGCTTCATTCTCTTGCCTGATGATCTGAAGTTTGTAGCTTCACATGTCAATCGCTTTCATAGTAGCAAACTCAAACAAATGTTCAGGCAAGGCTTCGAAACGAATTTAGCAGTAGACGTTCTTTACTTTTTCACTACCTTAAACAAACTGCGAGACTCAAATTCCCATTTTTATGTAATGCTGCTATCCATTTTTCAGGTTTTATTCAGAGCATTGGCGATCATGGGCGGCATGCTTCATACAGGCAGCGTGGAGGCAACATTTCAAAAGAAAGATTTCTAAGATCTTACACGCGGAAAGAAAAGATCAGAAAATCCCACAAGGCACACAACTTAATCTTGGAGCAACTCTCTATGTGTCGAGATTTGTGACCAAAGCATTGCGAAATAGACGGGAAAATGTAGCAGATAGTTGCATCTCTCCATCCCCGTTACCTCACAAACCAGCTGATCCCAAGTTTTCAAAGGATGAATCATAGTCTATGTTTATAAGGAAATTATATAGAGGAGTGAATGTTTGGGCATGACTGAGCCCACACACTTTAATTTATGTGGCCATGTGATTATGGTAAGGAAAAATTGCGAACAAACTTGGAAATATGAATATATTGTTTTGGTATATAGACAAGAATCATGCATGGATCAGGATATTACAAAACAAAACAAAAAAATTCACGCATTGTTTATACATTGATGTTTCTATCTGTAGAACTACTAAAACCGAATGAGTGAATTGCGATTAAATAAATGATAATAAGAAAAAACAATATTTTCACAGGCCCAAAAGCTTATAACATTGGTCCACTATCACGTTTGCTCTAGGAGATTTTTCAAAATCTGAAAATAGATGTTAGCTACCATAAGTTGTAAATGAAAAACAGTATTCAAAAGCTTTGATTCTAGTACAAAGACATTAGAATCTAAGAAAGCAAACGAGGACTCACTTCTTGTCTTTCTACTTTACCACATCTACATATTCTTTCAGAAGATTTATCACTCACGCCAATTAATGGTCTTTGCTGCTCAGAGATCATTACTGGAATATCTGCACCTCAATATGGTCCTCAATTTTACTATCTAGTTAGATCTCAGCACTATTTGAGGTTGCTGGAAGTAAGGAATTCCTTGATAGGAGAAGTGCTGGAACTCAATTTAAGACATGTTGCGCTAGTACATTTTCTGACAATTTTCCGACATATTCCAAAATGAATGACCAGAAAATGAGACCGACAGCTGCATCGCCGTGAACACTATAACGGAATGTATTCATATGTCAGAATTGGAGTTTGCTTGAATTAGAAGTGTTTTTCCTAAGTTTGTTGTTTAAGATTTACAAAATGGATATAACAGATATTGTGAAGAAGTCCTAATAAAATTAAAGACCTTTGGAAAATTGTCGAGAATAGTGAACTCGTACTAAATCATGCGTGCGCGCCAAGCCAAGTTTAGATGGGCTCGGACTTAAGTTCGGATGTAGGTGCGGGCTCGGATATATGGTTTTTGCTCCACAAACCTATCTTTTTGTATCAAATATTTATTTGTGTAATTGATCACTACATAAATTAGTATTTGATCAACAGATGAATAATTTTCCTAATCCAATAGAAAATTAATCTGGGTCAAAAAATAAATAATTTTCATAGAGATTAATGTTGGTCAAGAAGTTGAAAAAATCATCTCTTCAATTTTGTGATTAATTATACGGTTAATATCATAATTAATACAATGTTTAAGTTTCCACTATGACTAAAATCGTTTTTGGTGTTTCAAAAAGATATAATGTTCTTTCTCATTCAATTTTTTAAACAAGAATATAATCACAATCTCTTGGTCGTCCTTTTTATTTTTCTCCCTTCATTTTGTTTTGTTTTATCTGAGAGTTATATAAAAAGGTTTTGATGAGTTATGTTCTTCAGTGATGAAAGATGGAAATATTTGCAGTTGTATACTGTAAATTTGGAACGCCATATAACCGTCACACTACGGAGTATTTACATAGTTAAAGAAAAAGCGTGTCGCCTCTGCAAATCCGTTTTTCTTTCCAAATTCTTGTATCAGTATTTTATATATTTTATATAAATACTTTACAATTATTCAGCTAGCCCCATTGTAGAATTTATGTTGCTACAAAAATTGTGAAAAGTACTTGTGCTGGAACTGCTGCAGATTGACATAGTTTACCGAATGTAGTTTTTGCTGTTCTTCCACACAAGCAGGAAGGTTTTGAACAGCATCCAAGACAGGTTGATTCTGGATACTCTCGCGTGGTAGTGGGGTATCATCATGTACTCCAAGATAGCTTCTGGTAGGGCAAAAACACATCGTTTTCATTGGTAAGCGGGTTGGTGTTTTCAGTTTCAATCATCTTTTTGTTGGAATACCATCTTTGTTTAATCCATCACAAGAGCAAGGCAACAAGTCAAACTAGTTGTTGGGAGTCCACCGCGTTTTGGTTTGTTAAAGTTTATAAAATTTCTTGTTTTTTAGATAAATTATAGAGCTAACCATGTCTAAGTGGGTAGTTATTTTGGGGCTCAACAAGTCATGTGCAAAGGGTGGAGAGAAATTACTACTCCGATTTTTTCTATAAATACATATGTATGGGAGAAAATCAGTTTTTTCCATTTACTCTACTTCATACTTTTGTAAGAGTATCCCTTTTTCATCTCTCTACTTCATTCATAACCAAAAACTAAATTCACAACGTATCAACATAATTACAGATATGACAACTACAATATTCTCAACTCTATCACCTTCACGATGAACCTAAAAATAAGACACAACCGATGCATGCTCTGACGAGTGCAACATAAGACTGAACTCTTCCATCTTTTATTACACTTGTGGAAATTTTTATGGCTCCTTTCGTTCTTGAACGTTGCTCAAAAATACTTCACACTTCAACATTGCAGACATCTGAACTAAGATATGACTAATTTGAAGAGACAAAACATGCCAATCACTAGGCTTCTGAATTGTTCTCGGAATCTCCGAATCCAATGAAGCAACAGCCACCTTTTCAAACTTCAAATTTTACATTCTCTCAACCGCCAATCCTCAACTACAAACCTTAGCATCCAAATCAGAGTGAACAAATCAAAGGCTCCGCGACTATGCATCAACACCTCAACCAACTCATTTCTTAAAACCCAAGAAGCCCATGAATTGAAATCATTCACTGATCAAGAATACCCTACATTGCCTTTAAAAAAATCCTTCTTTTGGTGTAGTCCAATGCACAACCTAACTAGAGACTGAACGCTCATATCCGCAAAGTTTGAGGTGGTGATATTGTTTAACATGTTCTTTAAACGATTTCCTTTTTCATCTGCAAACGTGTTCTTTTTTTGGTTTAAATGTTGATTATTTTTTTTAACATGTTAAGATTTAAACCATTTTCTGAAAATAAATGTTATGAAAATACAACTTATTACTATACTCGAACTTACAAATAGGAGAACCTGAAAAAACCCAAGAAAAAAGAGAGGATACAAACAAAACATATCAAATATCAAATAAGAACGCAAATATAACTAAAATACATATCAAGGAGAGAAGAATGTGAATCCGGCAGTAGAAAGGAAGAAAGACGATCTCGGATCATGCGGTCCAATGCTTTTCGGATGTGAAGTGTCGGTGTTAGTGTTTTGAGAAAAAATGTGAGTGCTGCGTTCTTCCCAAATTAAGTAAATGGCTTCCAGTAGAAGGAGCTTGATGATGATTGCGGTTGTGGACTGCGATAGCGATCTAGGCTATAGAATCCAAATAATGATTGCTTGGAGATCTATAAGAGGATTTTACCAAATCCGAAGACCTAGATTATGCCAAACTTACTTCGAAAAAACACACTCGAAGAACAAATGGTCATGTGACTCTAAACCATCTCACTCAACGTGTTCTGTTTTTTTTGTTTCTTTAACATATATAAAACTAACATTATGGCTACTAGTTTTATGGATATATTATGTAAAAGATAAAATGATTGTAAATATATCCGTTTGGGCATGATTTTGTATTATCCAATCAGAGGATGTTATATCATCCATAGTCATCCCTTGACCTAATAAGCAGTAAAGAAAACATAGATCATAAATTTTAAATTGGTATAGATCATAGGGAAGAAAACATTTCATATATATATATTTGTCCAACAAAGAGTGGACACTACGTAATAACACAAAACTTAATTTTAACATTGAGACCATAACTAAACCCAAAATTAAACAGACATTAAAAAAGTGTATCCATATCATGTTTGGTGTGTTTCCGGCTGAGCATAATGTCCCAACTCTTTAGCTTTCTCCGATATTCTCATTCTCGCGTAGTCCACCTTATCCGCTCCCATCGGATGTTTTCCGGTCACATACCTATGGATCCACGATAATGCCGTCGCTGCCGCAATCCCACATCCACCGGAGAACAAGAATCCTGCCGTCAATAGCCCTATCGTTATTACCGCAGGAACCAGCACCGGGCTGAACAGAACCATCAACGGTGTCGCTATGATCAAACCGATAACCGTTCCGGTAAGCGTTAGTCCGGAGAGCGTTAACAGTGACATGCCGATCATCGCCGCCGTCAAGAATCTCACCGTCTGTCGTGTCGATGGTGATGATGATGATGCTTCGTGGAGATTTCGCATCATTGGTTGCTGATCTTGATGATGATGATGATGATGATGATGATGATCCGCCATTTTCTCTTTTGTTTTCTTCTTGCGAATGTTTTTAGATTTTAGGTTTTGGATCTCTCTCTCTGTTTGTTTCTATGGAGGAGGAAGATTGACGAATATAACGGAGAGGGAAACGGGACACGTGGCGAACGATGAAGCGGGATATGTGGGCGTCTGAAGTGGACAGTTAGGACATAGAGAAGAAGACTGTCATGCGGGCGTGTCAGCTCTGCATGGAGCTGCGTTGACGAGGTACTGACACGTGCTGAACTCAGTTTGCGAATTAAATATCTTAGAGTCAACGCTCTTGAAGCCCATTGGGTTACTATCTTGGCTTCTGGTGACTTTATCTCACTCTCATGCACGTGAAGTTTGAATTATTTGAATGTTTTTAGGATTTTTTTGGATAAATACTGTTTGTATTTTTAACCTCCCACTCCCACGATCTAATTACATGCTCCGGACTGTAAAATAATAATCGTATATTATAGTTAAATAAAATGATTTTTTAAAACTTAGTTAAAAATTTTAAAAATACCTGAATGAATTTAGGAAAAATATTCAGACGTACACAATCTAATCAAACATTATAATTAACAAAAATAATCTTGTTATAAAACTTTTTTTTGAAATTTTATTATAAAACTCTTCTTAAATACTAGTAAGAAGTTCATAATTTTTTTAAAAAAGTTAGTCAAACATTTGTGAAACTCTTACTAAATATTAGTAATTATAGATTATTAAAACTAATATGATTAACATTAAAATTAAAAATATAATTAGATTAAAATATATCTATTTTAATCATTTTCTTAGTACATGCCTCTAATTGATATTAAGATTGACATAGATATTAATTATCTGTCTCTTATCTAATTTGAAACGTCTCAGGAAAAAAATTATTTGTAACTTTCGGATATCCTTAACTATATTGTCCTATGACTGGATACACAGATACTATTGCTTATAGTGATTTAACTATATTATTACCCATTTAGAGTCAAGAGATAGATAAATAGACACGTCCCATTGCATTGATGGGATTATTATTTACATAATTAAGATTATTTCCACACTACATGCGGGTTATGTACATAAATTTTGTTTTCTATATCAGTTATAATGTGACGTTTGTTCTGTATATCTTGTAAATGATGAATTCTATTATTAATGTTTATATTGCAATTTTTATTTCTGTTGTGTTCGATGAAATCATAGAATAAAGAAGTCTGTAGAATTGTTTCATGTTTAAACGAAAAAGATTATGAATTTTTAAAATGATAATATCTTCGTATGCATAAAATGTAAGCGAAATTTTTTTGTTACTTTACCATATTTAAATCCTAAAATTTGCTCAAACCGGAATCTTATGCCACGTGACATTCTCTGACACAATTTTTTAATTGAGGTGGCACATCCTGGAGCCCCAATTAGGAACTTTTCTATAGTAGGAATTAGAAAAATATTTGTTGTTTTAGATATGTTTTTTTCTAAATAAAATATATGTGACGAAAACTCTATAAGCAATATTTCAAAATTCATATCCGTATCCGGTATTCACCTCTAATGGATACGATATAGACAATTCTAGTTATTAACTTATAAACTAAATCAAAATGAATAGTTTCAGATTTAGATTATATAGAATTATTATAAGTGAATTTAGACAATGATTTAGAATTTAGAGAATTTAAAATAAATTATCATTTGAAACAAAAATTAAGACTTTATAAATAAATTAAGTAATTTTTAGTATACTAGTTTTCTTTGTCAAAAGATTTTCATAAATTAAAATCAACAGTACAAAACTGATACAAAAACTTAAAATGGAAAGCAAAACAACAAAAACTAAATATGAGATTAGCCACGTTGAACATGATATACAGACTTGACACTATACTCTACTATACTTGAAAAAATTCAAGATTATGATCTTGCATATTAGTGGTAGAAGGACAGACCTTCTTTATCTTTTTGAAATCTACTCGAGTGATATACAACTTCAAATCGGGCTGATCACATTCTCCTACATGAGCTTTGATAAGATCTTCAACTTTGAAAAGGGGATTTTGAAAGATTCATGGGTGTTGAACTAGTCTAGGTGGATCTGTTGATAATCAGTTATCTTACCGCATGTTAGTGGATTTTTCGTTACCTACCCTCCATCTAACTCTCTTTTTGAGAAATTGTTGGGTCTGTATTATGCTTTTCCAAGCATAACTATAATTTGGTCGAAAAAGTTGCTTACCAAAAAAAAAAAATTTTTTAAAATATTGGCGTTATAAGCTCTTGCAAGCAGTATAGATGGACAATTCATGTAACAGTTAACCATTAGAATGTAAGCTCCTTCTCTCTTCTCTCTCTTTTACCTTTCAGATATGTTCCGATTTTAAATCGGACTTCCTTTCCGGCACAAACCGGATTTAGTTTGTTTTATCTTTTACCTTCCGATCTAATTCGGATTGTTTAGCTTTTATTGTGTTTATGCCCTTTTACAGAATTAGTCAAGTTTGGTGATGGTGGTGAAGTTCTTTCTTCCTCTAGTTCTGCTAAAATCTTCTTTTTTCTAGGAGTAATGATGTTTTTGCTCCTCTATGGATGGTCATGGGCCGTAGTACGGATTGTGGAGTGAAGTGTCCAATGGAGAGATGATCGCAGATGCGGTTAACGGTGGAAGGGAAAGTAATCTACATGTGCTGGCAGGATTTGATCTGTATAAGGCTTTCTACAATGGTTTATTGAGGAGTCTTGACAGTTTTCGATGGAAGTTGACAGATCACTGATCAGAAACCGCTGCCGGTGACAGTAATATGGTGGTCCGGCGACGGAGCTAGATGGTGAATATTTCACCGGTCAATTCCTCTATGCAACACACATAGTGTACACTTGTTTTTCTATTGTTCAACCTTATCTTTAGTTTGAAAAATTTTGTTGGGCAGTTGGACTTAAAAATATTTTGTAATGATTTAGAGCTCCAAAAACCATTTGTAGGTTTCGTGCCTTGTATTGGGCTTAACTAAAATTGGAGACAAAAAAAAGGTGGACAATTCATAATTCGCCAATTTTATTTAGCAAGAAAGACTATGTTAAAATCGTGTAAATTTTTTATATTTTTTATGGCTTTTTGCCTCTGTTAGTTTCCTGATTTGATGATTGCTAATAAATCTTCATAATGTTAAAGCTTTTATATATTAATTCATGTATGTTTTATAAAATACAAAAAAATCATCAGCAAACAATAGATGTGAAATAGTTAAATTGTCCGTTGAATATCTTTCTTGTAATTGTTTTATTAAAAATAATATGTCTGATGAAAAAAAAAGAAGAAATAATAAGCTACGAGGGGAGACAAATTTTGAAAAGAAAACTTCCATATAATATCGACACGTGGCAGTCTCTGAATTCGACCGTTGCTGCTTTGCTGGTAGACGTTTTTTCCCTTTTAAAAACATTCCTCCTCTTTCCTCTTCATTGGATCTGTATGCTTCGCAAATTGATCTCTCTCTCTCTCTTTCTTTCTCTCTATTCTTATGCCCATCGATCTTTTCTCATGGGGATTTCAACGGAGACGCAGCAGCATGATAAGGTAAGAAAATTACTGATTCTCTATTCTTATGCCCATTGGATCTGTATGATTCCTCTTTTCTTTTTACCGATTTTTTTTTCAATTTAGGGTTTTAAACCTCATCGATCTCTCGCCTTACTTCAATTTAGGGTTTTTCGTTTCGTTCTGATTCGATCTTTTTCTGTTTGATTTTAGATATAGTTAATTGAAAGATTAAACTTCCAAACGTTTCTGTGGCCAGATTTTTGAAGATTCCGAGCAATTTTCATGATTTGATTGTGGGTTTAGAGTCAATTATTTACAAAACCGATGATTAGGGTTTATGGATCGAAACATATCTTATTGAAAGGACAGATCTTTGTTTCGTTTCTTGCAAAGTACAATTTGAAGAATTGGGTTGTGATGAACTTGTTCCAGTTTCGAAATGTGGCTCAAATACACAGATTTGATTTTCTTGCGGTTACATTGTCTGAGAGTGAAGTTGATTTCTTCTCAGGAGGCTGCACAAAAGAGATGGGCTTTAAGCGATTTCGACATCGGGAAGCCTCTTGGTAGAGGGAAATTTGGGCATGTCTATCTAGCAAGAGAGAAGCGGGTTAGTATCTTGTACGATTTAGAGTTGTTGGAGAAGTATTGTGTTGATGTCTATTTCTAACCAATGTGACGTTTATATGCAAATATAAAACAGAGCAATCACATTGTAGCTCTAAAGGTTCTTTTCAAGAGCCAGCTTCAACAATCTCAAGTTGAACACCAGCTTAGGAGGGAAGTAGAAATCCAGTCTCATCTTCGTCATCCCAATATTCTACGGCTCTATGGTTATTTCTATGATCAGGTTTTGTGTTGTGTTTATGTTTGTTCTGTAAGAACTTTGTTAACATATAATACTTGTCTCTGTGTGAGGATAATAACACAGTTTTGTGGGATATCTTTTGTTGCAGAAAAGAGTTTATTTGATCTTAGAGTATGCAGCTAGAGGTGAACTCTACAAAGAGCTTCAGAAATGCAAGTACTTCAGCGAACGCCGAGCAGCAACTGTAAGTTCTTGCTTCTGAATCTTTGTTTAGTCATTTTTGAATTCACACTTCTTGTAGTATCTAATACCCTTATGTTTGTTGTGGCAGTATGTTGCGTCATTGGCGAGAGCACTCATCTATTGCCATGGAAAGCATGTAATACACAGAGATATAAAGCCAGAAAACCTACTGATTGGTGCTCAGGTAACAAACCTAATCTATTTAATCTTTCTCCACCAACGGCATGTGATTGAAGTTAGCTTAAATATTTATGTGTATTCGTGGATATACTATCAGGGCGAGCTGAAGATTGCGGACTTTGGATGGTCGGTTCACACTTTCAATCGCAGAAGGACTATGTGTGGTACTCTCGATTACCTTCCACCTGAGATGGGTAAGTGAAAGCTAATCCATTGCGATTCCGAATTAGTCTCTTTGGTAACCAGCTTGTTAACTGGCTTTTCTGCTATTGGATTTACAGTGGAAAGCGTAGAACACGATGCTAGTGTCGATATCTGGAGTCTTGGAGTTCTCTGTTATGAGTTTCTCTATGGTGTCCCTCCTTTTGAGGCTAGAGAGCATTCAGACACATACAGAAGGTAAATAAAACAGTTCATTAAGCTTAGGATGGGACTAGAATGATGTCGTGGTTATTGACATTTAAGAACACTCTTTGTTCTACACATGGTACAGGATTGTGCAAGTCGATCTCAAATTCCCTCCTAAACCCATTGTGTCTTCATCTGCAAAAGACCTGATTAGCCAGGTTACTACTCGCATTTCTCTCGTAAAATCTCTCTTAAAACTTATATGCTTTAGAAAGTGAATTCTGATTTTCGATAATTACTGATCAAAACAGATGCTGGTTAAGGAGTCTACGAAACGTTTGGCCTTGCACAAGCTTCTGGAGCATCCGTGGATTGTGCAAAACGCAGATCCTTCGGGCATCTACAGAGGTTGAAGAAGCTTCATGCTTCCATGCAGAGAAGAACAGATTGCATTCTCGGAATTCCTAAAAGGAATTTGACCAATTCATAGTCCATATATCTAGATTTGTTGCAAATTTTTTGTATTATATTTGTTAACGAAGTTGATAGCAACAAGATTGTGTACCTTGACACCAATTTAGTCACTTGCTGTGTACACATAGTTTCAAATAGTTCTAACACCAGCTTTTGTTCGGTGTGTATTGTGCTTTTGGTCGTGGTCTAATCATACTTCAATTGCTTAATGTAAAAAAGTCTGCCATAAATTTTCCTTCAAAAGGTGAATGAGATAAGAATGAACAATGTTTTTTTTCTATCTATAGGAAGAATAATGTGTCTAACCTCAACAATAAAGTTTTGGGTGTGAAATTGTGGTGTAGTCTTAGAAGGCGTATCGGTAAATGGCATCAGCAACACCGTCCTCATCGTTACTCACACCTATCACATCAGCCACGGCCTTTGTCTTTTCTGCACCATTGCTCATAGCCACTCCCAACGATGCTAGTTCCAGCATCTCTATGTCGTTTTCCCCATCCCCAATCGCCATTATCTGATCAAAAATCCAATATGCTTAACTAATTATCTTATGAACAAATAGACCAATCAAATCAAGTCTAAGAAATCTGAGACTTTGAGTTCAGGGGTTTGAGGAATTCTGGTTCGGTTCGGTTTGACTTCTATACCTCCCTACTTGAGTTCCTATAAAATGCCCTAAAAAGACGCCAGACTTTTTACCTCATTCGGTGAAACGCCCAAATGATTGAGTAGCATTTTTACACCGTTCCCTTTGGAAGTTCCTGGTGGAACGATTTCTAACATGTCTGATTGAGCTTGAACGACACTAGCACGGTCTCCTGTTGCTTCTGACCAATACGGACGAATAACAGATGAGACCCCCTCGGTCGTGTCCATAAATATTACTTTCTTTGGATACAAAAGAGAACCGAAGATCAGTATTTAATTTTATACAGATGCAAGAAAGCAGAATCAAAGTTCTGAACCCGGGAATTACCTGAATGTCAGCTTCAGCTATAAGTTGGTCAACCGAAGATATGATTTCAGCCTGTTTAACACAAAACATGTAGGATTGTGTAAGAACCTGATAAAAAATCATAAATAGAAGGGGAGGGAGAGTAACAGTTTCGTTAAGTTACCTTTGGCTCGTTGTAGGTTGTGTGAAGAGAGTCGACAAGAGGGTGGTCAAACAATGTCAAGCAGCGATCCTGGCTGAATGCAATGAGAGGAATTCCATGCTCCAGAGAATAGAGACAAGTCTGCATATTACCAACCAACATTTCTAAATATAGGAAATAGAACTTATAGCTCTCAATTATTCAATCGTGATACACACAGATACTATGCTGAGAACTATGATGCAAGGAGACTGAGTTTCAGAATTCTAATGCATATAATGAATTAAATCGAGGGTGTCAGAATTAAATATGTGCTGATTTTTTTAGTACAAATCCTAATTGTATTACCTCTCTGCAGACATCTCGGTCCAAGTTTCCTCTATACACTTCTTTACCCTGTCTACCATAAACAAGCAAGCCCTATAACCAAACAGAGATTTTGTGAGATATAGAGAGCAGACATAAACAATTAGAAACGTGCATCTCGCTGGTTAAGGAAATAAGAGACCTGAACGAATACACCTGGAGAGGACTCTGAAACAATACCATCGCGTCCAGCTAGATCAGCCATTTTCAAGATTCTGACTGCACCTGGGCGGGACTGCGATAAACAGATGAAGTTTCCAAAACATTCTGAAGAGAACAAATAACAGAAAAGAAGGGAAGACATAATTGGACGGATACTGTTATCTTCTCACCTTTCCTGTAGCTATCACGACTTTAAGTCCCCTCAGTGTGGCTTCTTTTAAAGCTTTTGCATTAGCTTCTGAAATCTGACTTTTACTGTTAAGCAATGTTCCTAGCATCCACATTAATATACTATTAGATGAAGAAGAAAGCTGAAAGCAACAACTACAGATTGTGGAACAGGTAACCTTACCATCCATATCACAGAATATATAGGAGAACTTTGGTCTGTAGAATCTTAGGCCATCCCCTTTCTTCCTGTCTTTTAACAGTAATCTTAGCAGAAACAAGCAAGCAGTATATTTATAATAACCCCTTTGAAAAGGAGGAAATGTGAATGTCGGTTACAATTGCTAACATGTAAATCGAAGAAATTACCATCTATTTTCTCTGGCTGTGATATAGCTATTTTTTCAATGTCATAAGCACTCTGAATGAGTCCTTTCCCTTTCCACCCAAGGGTCTTCAGCAGTAACTCTTCTTCCTCCTCCATTTCTTTCTCAGCCTCGTCGCTGATCTCATGATCAAATCCCAATAGGTGTAGCAATCCATGTATCTTTGAAAAAACAGTAAGGTATTAGCAAAAGGAGGCTGCAACACAAACCATATCAAATCATTGCCTGGTTAAAATAAAAAATAACACTGACTTCTTACATGGTTTAATGTAATAACAAAAATCAAGAACTATACTTCTAAGAAAAAAAAACCCATGTACCCAAAAAAAATTCTTAGAAGTTCTAATTTATACAAGGAGAGATCCCAAAAATCTAGTATAAAGGATCCACATTTTACTTCTATGTTTTAGATCAACAGTACGCCCGTAACTTACCACAAGAATGCGTATCTCATCAAGAAGAGAGTGCCCTCTTTCTGCAGCCTGCCTTGCAGCTGTCTCAACAGAAATGACGATATCTCCCATCATAAGCTACACGAACAACGCACCGTGATGAGTTTCGCCATATTTGGAAACCATGCTGTTAAAAAAATAATGAATGAAAATAACAACTCTTACCACTGGAAGCTTCAGCTCAGGAACATGTTGTGACATCGAAAGCACATCTGTGGGATGATCTTCATCCCTCCACTCTTTGTTGAGTTTAGAGATGAACTCATCGTTGCATAGCATAACAGATAATTCAACAGTTTCAAACCCACCAACATCTTCTATATCAGTTTCTCTTGTTTTATACTTTGAATCTTTCAATCCATTTAAAGCCAGCTTCATTGCCATTGGAACATTGAGACGAAGCATTTCCGCAATATTCTACAGAGTAAGAACAAAAATAAGCCGTAAGCTAAATCCAAATTCGATTAACAAAGACAAGAGATAGACAAAACCTGAATCTCAATATCCTCAGGAAGCTTCTCTTCGATGCAGATACTGACACTAAGCTCCAATTCCTGTTTCCTCTTAGGCGCTCTCTTCCTCATCTTCCTATACTCTCTCCTCTCCGCAAACACACGACCCGCCGGTTTCGGAAGCTTCCAGTCTCCTCCTCCTCCGTTGCTGCGTAGAGCGTGGAATCTCCGGCGGAACACTGAAGAGAAATCCGAGGAGGACAATGACGAAGAAACATTGAGGCGGTTCGTTGTGGTCACAAGAGCAAGTCTCGGAGAAGACCGTAGGAATTGGGGCTGGAGGAGACGGGCGTGGTGGTAAAGAGCGGCGCGTGGCATTTCATGCGCTTCGGCGGAGAAGAGACGGTTATGGCGGAGGATTGGGCAGAGACGAGAGAGCATGGAGAGATTGCGAGGGGCCGAGGGAGGGAGGCGTTTCTGCAGCAGTCTCCAATTTTGCTAATGTGTGGAGATTACAAACCAAATCGAACCGAGGTTATTCGAATTAAAACCGAGTTGGGTTTTTTTATCATGAACCGAACAGTAATATATAGTTATCGTACCAAACAAACCAAATCTAATTAATTCAATTACAACTAAACCGAACTCAATAACCAGAAATTTATAAATTTACTAATAGTTACAAAACCAGATGATTAAAATAGTAGAGGTTCAATCCAAATAGTGGCCATTCAAGAGATTTATGCAAAGTTTAAAGGACTGAAGAAGAAGCGTACATTACATTCCGCATATGCAAACTTCTCATACTTTCCCAAACCTACTCCCAACTCTTGATTTTGGCATCAAAGCATGAGCTAACTTGGAAAAAAAAAGCTGATTGTGACATAAAATAGAATCTTCACTATCCCATATGAACAAAGCTGAATCTTTATGATCAAAAGCTTTTTCGGAAATTGTGTTGAAGTCTACTCCCAACTTTTGATTTTCTGCATTGATCGTGAGATTTTTATTTTCTGTTTCCTATCAAACATCCTTCCACAATTTAAAATCATTTTTTCTCTATCTCTCAATTTATTATACGAAATCATACGAAATCTCGTATATAATAGTGCATGCTCTCTAATGGAATATCTGATAAGAATTCTATTAACCACAAACCATAATTTTTTTTGCAAACCGGTTGAAGCTTGATGAAGTAGCAGTATCCACATGTGCATAGGCTTATAATTAGACTCCTTCGGCATGTGAAAATATGCTTACTGAGAATGATTTGTGAACCATTTCATTTCAGATGGAAAGCTCTTTATCAACTTCATTTTATCCGTCACAATACACCTCGATCCTATCTTACAAACCCTAGTATATTGCTCGGGATCCAAGTAAAATTTCTCTGGTTGCAGTGGTGGAGTATCGTCCTCGTTGTCCTGCAAATTCAAACACTGCTTTAATAAACGGTTTAGCAAATTAATACTTAGTTGAACCTAGTAATACGTGGTTGAACCTAGCAATACGTAGTTAAACCTAGTTGAACCAAGTAATCATTTTTTAACCAAAATACTACTTTTTTTTCTTCCAATTGTCTAAAGTTGTACCAACAACATCAATTTTTCCTAACTTGTACCATTTTCCAATCTAAACCAATGTAAGTATAAGCGTAAGTACAATACTAGAGACGGTGAAGGAGCTGCACCCATCTCCCCATCATTATTTGAGTTCATCCCTTCATTTGAGTTCTTCTCTTCTATAGTTTGGGTTCTCTCTGAACTGATTTGAGGCGGAACAACTACAATTTGGAGCTGTGTTTATGTTGGGAGCTTTGTTGGTGCTTGTGAGATTGCTACTTCAGTTGGTGCTTCTGTTCGGCCTCTAGTTCTTCGGCCTTACATTGACTCATATTGCCCTTTATTGTCTTTCACCTTAGTCATCTTCTGTGATAATTTTTGCTTTGTTTTTTAGAAGAAATTGACCGTGGAAAAGAAAAAAGAGGATAAAAGAGAAGAAAGACGAACAAAGAGGAGTAAAGTTTTTTGGAGTTGAGATTCTTGCCGGTGAAGAAAACGAGGAAAGGAAGAGAGAAGATTCTCGATTTCTCGAGACGTCGCTCGACGAGAGCACGAGGAAGAGAGATTTAGGATTTAGGCAATTTTAAGAAAAATTAAGGTTTAATTAAAATTAAGAATAAATGAGCTCCGATCGGATGAATATGCAGATAGACAAGTAAGGTCTTGGTTTTTTTAGTAAATATAGGAGTTTTTAAAGCATTCTCATATTTATTTGATTTTTGAATTAAAAAAAATTAATTATTATAAGGGTGATAATTCTGGAGTTGAATCTTATTGATAAACATTGGCATTTGAACCATTGATCCTTTTGAAATTGTAGATTTGTAGTTCTTCCAAAATTAAATAGTTTTAACTTGTTTAGTATCTAAAACGTATAGGTCTAAACAGGGGCTCGTGTAAATAGACCATGTTTACCAATTTTAACATTTTTACTCTTGTACACCACTTGCTTTGGACGACAGCTATCAGAAGTCGACACTACTGGTAAATACACCTAATTATGAAAACGAAACCGTAAAAAGGGGAAAAAAAACAAACTTCTGAAAAATCAAAAAAAAAGGAGGATAAAAGATCTAAGAAAATAAAAGAAGCAAACTTTCAAATGATTTTGTTTGTTCGAAACTTGTTGGGATATGATGAGTATCCAAACTATGGGAAGATCGAGTTTGTAACTTGCAAAAGCCGTCTATTGTTCAAGACTCAAAAGACTCAAACTATGCACCAGGAAGTTGGAAGAAAGAGGTGTGGAGTTTGTGCTGGTTCAATGCTTTTTGTCTGAGAACAGCAAAAAAAACAGAACCATTTGGTTAGGAAGTTCCAAACTGAAAACCAAAGTTCATTTGAAAAGGAGCTGATCAGTTTGTAGCTGAAGACCGAATCAAAACAGAGAAAGGAAGAGTTTGGTTCGGTTTGGGCAGGCCTAACATATGTCATCTGAAGTTCTGAAATGATGTTGTTTCCCTAGTTTATGCAAGTAATTGTAACTATGAATTGATATCTCAAGTAACGAAACGAATTGTTGTTTTGATAAAGATTCTAAAACAAATTGCAATTGTACATAACTTGAGACATCACAGTTATAGTAAAGAATATTGAGCAGCATTTGACTGCAGTAATTCAAGAATCAAGAATCAAGAATCATTTCGAAAATTTTAATTCTCAACTCTTTTTTTCACTCAAAAAAGAACTTCGAACTTAGACACCATTGGCATTATTCCTCATATATAGAATCCCATTGCTTGTTTCAAATTGCGAATTGTCGCTTCGGCTATCTCTGTGGCTCTGTCTGCACCTTCTGATAATACTTTGTCCAAATACGCTGACTCCGCTGTTATCTCCTGATAACGAACCTGCACACGAAAAGATATAATAACCAAGTAACGCATTACACAAATGCAATGCCCATCTAATCGTGCAAAAAAACAACTCGATTTTTTCATTTTATGATATGATGAGATGAAATGGTACAATTCAGAAGGAAGGTATTGGATTGAGTTAAAGTTTTGACTTCTCAGACCTGGATTGGACTCAGATGCTCGATCACAGCATCGGCAAGGAGAGGCTTAAATGTGCCCCAGCTCATATCTTTGCATTCCTCCATCACTTCCTGCAACCAATTAAAGTGTTCCCAATAAAAGGCTATATCACTTTCACTTCTTGCCTTGTTTTACTGCTTAAGTGATTATGTTGGTCAAAAGAGTAAGTAACATGTGAAAAGCATCTATGTGACTCAAATCTTTAAGAGTCAAACCCATTAGTTCTTCCTTCATACCTCTTTTGTCTTGCCTGAAACAATCTGATATACGGAGAGGAGATTGTTGCATTCAGGTCTCTCGGCATTGTCAAATTCAAGGCTGTTGGAACAACAAGAAGCAGGAATTTTTCAATATAGATATTTTAATTTTGAAACTAAGATGGTAACAAGAACGAGAAAACAAACTTTGCACTGCATTGAAATTTTTGGCGACATAATTAGCACTCACCCTGCAAATGAGTCTGTCTTGCACCGTTTTATCTTATCTGCAATCAACTACACAATCGAGAGGAGGGATCAGAAATGGACTTAGTAGTAGATGAACGTCACATACAACCAACATGACACAGAATTCTACAAGAATATGTTGTGTTAATTATCAATTACCAGGCACACATATTTATACAAGAGCTTAGCACATATCGCACGTGAAGAATATGGTGTGGGTTGTATGGCATCGTAAATTGTGCAGCGGTTGTAACCAAGAAAAATCAAGAAAATTGGACGTCACAGTTTTCATAGAAATGGTGACAGGTGTATCGTATCCATGCACAGTGAAAAATTATATTTCAAAAGCATTACAAACACGGCGAGTTCATTTCACTTACATCTTTTGAGTCAAGGAGATTGATACGGGACTGATCAGAAGGTGCAGACTTGGACATCTACAAGATTACATGACAGTAAGACCTCAGCAACAAGTAAAAAATTCCTCTGAACTATCTGACAATAGCAATAAGCAAGCTCTAAAGATTGGATCGTCGACAAAACTGTATCCGGACCACAATTAGGGAGGCAAATCTCAAAAGTGTTAAATCCTTACAACTTAGCTAGAAGCTGAAAGCAAACAGACTAGTTAGCAAAGGCCTCTTCAATGTTAAAGAATACTAAGAGTTAACCTCAAGGTCCTCAACACATTTCCAATAGGATTTGTGAACGCTATTCAGTCTCCTTTGAAATTTGATTTATCTAATACTAAGACCAATAGTGACACAACTGCTAAATGCAGAAAGAAAATAACAACAAAAACTTTAGATTAGATGTAAAAATGAAAACATTCTACCTTGGAAAGACCATCTGTAAGAGACATAACTCGGGCTCCAACTTGTGGTATGAGTGGTTCTGGTATCTACAAATAGGATAAATTTGAAAAGCGATTAACCATTTGTGATAAATCTATAAAGCCACACAATGACGATAGACAAAGAATTTGGAAAGTCTCACCTTAAAAATCGAACCACCACGCCTGGAAATGAAAATCGCCAATGTTATACGGACGAGGGGATAAAACAACAGGAATTAAGCCATTAAGAAACATGAAAAGCATAGATCAGAAGCACTTGTTTGAACTTAAATACTAAATGCACAAAGAAAAATTTCTATACCCTCCAAGCTTCTTCCACTTCCTTCCACCATATAAATTATTCACACGCTGGGCCAGGTCGCGGGCAAGTTCTAGGTGCTGCTTCTGGTCCTCACCAACAGGGACAAAATCCGACTGCAAAGGCATGTTGCAGAGTATAAGAATCACGCAATTCAGTGAGATGGTTATCTTACATGCAACAAACAGTTATCTACATGCACTTCTTTAATTTATATTGTTGGTCGAAGAGATCTTGCATGCACTTATAGCTAATATAAGTTTGTTAATTTATTAGTGTTCCTTCTTCATTACACTAATTTCAGATGAACTTTGACTCTCCTAAAGCGTCACCTTATACAAGAGGATATCAGCAGCCATCAGAACTGGATAAGTTAACAAAGAAACAGAAGCATTCTCACCCCCCTGCCAAGAAAAAGGCCAAAATGGAGTTAGTAAACATAATCATGTATGTATACAATCACAGAATATTTTCAGGTTTATGCAGCAGAAAGACTAAGTTGACTATACTGTTCTGATGCCCAATACATTAAAAGGTTACATATATGATCTCACAAGTAACAACAAGAAATCAACAATAAACCTCAAAAATGTTATGTTTTTTATTAACACCAAAGCGGGATTTGATATATACGCACATCTCCCTCATATGTATTCAAATAACGAATAATGTGATACAACTTGAGAATATAAAACATATAAGCACCTCTTTGCGTGATTTCTCTTTGAACTGAGTCATTTTCTGTAGCCAGCCAATAGGTGTGGATGAACTCAAAAGCCACATTAAATCCACATGAGCGCGGACATGAGATTGCACAAATACTGAAGCCTACAAGGTCACTCTTTGATTGGTTATTGCAGATCACATGCGATTGCTTTCACATAAAGAGTGAAATCGAAAACGAACCTTAGAAATGTCTACACCACATGCTAGATAGAGCGCTGCGGTATCCCTAGTTGCCTTTCTTAGTTCTTGTGTGTCATATGGTAGTGTTATCTACATACGTCAAGACAGATATATTAATACTGCGAGAGAAACACAAGAAAAAATATTACCAAAACTTAACTTTTGAAATGTAGATGATACATACCGCATGAAGGTCTACGATAAAAAAGAGTGTTTCGTATGTATCCTGCAGACATATAAACACAGAAAGCCTGAAACAAAAGAGAGATAAACCCATTTTCACAAAGCCTTGAACTTTACAACAAAACCATCTAAATTTGATGCCGATATACAAACACAGAAAGCCTGAAACAAAAGAGAGATAAATATTGTAGCACCCAGAAAAGATAAACCCATTTTCGTAAAGCCTTGAACTTTACAACAAAACCATCTAAATTTGATGAATTATAGTAAAAGTCCAATGCTTATAGACTGACTATACAATAGCAAAAATGGTATAGTAAAAGTGGAGCTACCTGAAGAGCGACCCAATTTTTGATTGCACCGAGATAGTTTCCAAGGTGAATTGATCCTGTAGGTTGGACTCCAGAGACCACACGTTTCCTGCCATCAGAAGAATAAACTAAATGGAATCGAAAGAGGGAAGAGAATGCAGCTAACAAGCAACCAAAGACAACAATTTTACCTTACAGAAGCCGAAGGAGAAGTCTCGTCGGAGCAATAGCACCGGAATCTTTCTCCGGTGAGCGGAACAGAAAGAGGGTTTGGGTTTCTGAGAAATCTGCTGCTATGGCCGAGACGAGAGAACCTGAAGCAGCAGAATGAAAATGGAATCGATGTGCATTTGAAGAGGAGGCGAGTAAGAGAGAAGAGTGAGGGTAAGTAACCTGGAGGAAGAGAGGACGAGGGAGTGAGAGAGAGTCGCGTGAGCCATTCTTGTCTTCTCTGAGCGCCTCTCTCTTTCTGATGGTCACACGAGACAACAGACTCGAACCACAATCCGACAATCGGAACCACCAAGCAAAATCCTAACTATTTAGTGAAATTTTTATGGTTAACCAAAATGCTCGAACCGAGATGAAATTTCTGAATCGAATTATTATTAGAATGAATTGAACGGAATAGAAATTTTCATATTTCTGACCAAAAAAAGAAATTTTCATATTGAATTACTCGAAGACAAAACCGAACGAAACCAAATCTAAATTTTATGAAATCAAATTGAATTAACCAAACTTCAAAGTATTAATTTTCTAATTAAATATAAAAATATAGAGTTAACTAGTTCATAATTAGATAAATAACCCAAAAAAATAGAAAACTAAATTTATTGGAGCAAATAGGATAAATAAAGACATTTTACCTTTTCAATAGCATATACAGTAGATATTCTACCACCAAACACTTTCTTTGTTAGATCAACTTGACTAAGTTGACTTGATATTTATAATTCGGTATATTATATGGTATAATATACCGGCTAGCTCTATTTTTAAACATCTTTTTTTATTACCATAAGCTTTTTACTCGACTCTTTGTCTTATTCCTGCCACAGCCGTACAGAAACCTTCTAAGAGTTTCTGTCAAAAGCTTCGAAAATTGTTTCTTCAGAATCACAATGGTTGATACACGATCGATGAAGATTGAGAGATGTCCACTTAACGACTCATATTCGTCTGTAGAATCGCTTCATCAAACGCAATCAAAGTGCAAGAAAGAGAAAGAGAAAACCAAGTCAGAAGAGCTATCATCAAATTCAACTTCCAACGCAGTCAAATCAATGGCAACAGTTGTTGCCAATTATTTCGACTCAGCGAATAAAATTTTCACCACTACGCGAAACGTAACTGATAAAGACAGAAGTGAGTTTGAAAAAACGAAACATAATTCAAAGGAAGCAGCTTCGGGTTTGCATTCGGGTCTCGTCCAGCGGTTTGGTATGCGGAAGCACTTGTAAGGTACAATCGCTTTTATGAAAGGAAGCTTATTACCGAGAAGATTGTGAAATTTGGGAAATTCGACACAAATGACATGCATGGTGTTTTCCAAAAGTGTAATATTGAAACAACTGTCACTCATGTCAATTGTTCCATTCCATAGGTTATTTGGGGGTTTTATGCTCATCTCCCTTCATCCAAAGTTCACAGGTAAGTTTCTCAAAGTTTTATGTAGAGGACAATACTACGAGTTTAGTCCACGGAGAATAAACGAAGTGTATGATCTATCTTGGATGGATAAGTTAGATAAAGGAGAACTGATAAAGGATGATGATCTCAATTTAGATGATGTAGCTTGTTATCTGAAAGGGGGTAAGGCAAATACTTGGTCAGATCTTTATGTTCTTAAGTTCAGAAAGCAGCTGACTGATGTGTACAACGTTTGTTGTTTGAATTGAATGCCAACGACAAATTTATGTACCATTAAAGCAGATCGCGCTAAGCTGATATACAAGATGGGACACATGTTGAAATTTGATTTTTGAGAGCTTGTGTTTCGTTAGATTCTAGCTGTTGGAGCTTGAAAAAACACAAAATTTATGTTACTTTTTCCATGTTTGATTTTCAAAGTTCTTGAGTCGCAGCGAAATATTCCTATGCTTGAAGGTGAAAATTTTCAGTATCCAGAGATTTTCATTAAGATGGACAAGAATGTTCAAGTTAAAAAGGAGCCAGCTGGGAAGAACACATCTCCGTCCTCAGCTCAAGGTCGAAAAACGCAGAATCACAGTAAAAGACAAGCCTCTGTCGTTGAAGAAGTATCGGATGATGAGGATCACTCCAAACAGGATGAGGAGTTTGCTGAGAAGACAAAACTCAAGGGAAACAAGCATCATCGTCCACAGCTCAAGGTCTCAAAACTCAGGTTCAGAACAAGAAAATACATGCCTCTTTCGTTGACGAATTATCTAAGGATAAAGAGACAGCTACTCCGGATCACTCCACTGAGTACGAGGAGTTTGTGATTCGTATTCCCAAAGACGGAACTGCTGTAAGTGTGTGTGATGCACATAAAGGAGGTCTTTGCACGTTCCAAACAATTCTTAATGCTGTTACAAAGCATTCGTAAGGTTGTGAACATTTCGTAGGAACATTTCATCTTTGTTTGGTTGGTTGTTTATAGAACTGAAAGTTTGTTTTTAGTTTGATTCTTTTTTTTCGTTTTTTTTGTTATGGTTTAACTCAAGGGAGTTATGAACTATTAACAGTAAGTAATTAATTAACTGAAACTTTTGGTTTTGTAAGAATTTTAAATTCAGGGAGGAGCTGTGTTTTTTTAATAACTTTAAAATTCTGTATTTGACTACTAAATTTTTTGTTATCGCATAGTTTAAATTCTATGCCACAATCTGTTATATTGTATAATCTTATTGCTAGATTTAGGAGCTATTATTGGTTTGTGATTTATAAAGAGTTTCAGTGTTTTGAAACATAATCTATAACTATTTATAGAATATATAGAATTTAAAAAGTATTTCAGATTTTCTTAAAATTTTGCCAACGAGTTATATATATTATTATAAATTCTTTAATTAAATCTAATTATAATTATATTTGATAAGTATATTCTGTGAAAAAAATATGTCAAATCAATAAACTAATAAGTAATAACTTCAAAAAATAACGAAATAAGTTACTTTCCCTCTTTTTGAATAACAAAAGACTCTTATTGATTATGTTAAATAATGAATCCAATAACTCTAGATTTAAAAAGTTTTAACTATTTATTACAAATTCATAAACTAATAACATCATACTCTAATATAGTTTTGAATAAATTCAGCGGGGGGGATTGTGATTTTATAATAACTTTAAAGTTAAGTATTTGAGTACTAAATTTTTGCTATCCCATAGTTTCTTTGATTTTTATAAAGAATATATAACTCTTTATAAAATAAATAATTTCAGATTTTCTTCAAATTTTGTCTTGTAAGTAAATATTTAACTTAAATCTTATTCCTAATTTACGAAATCGGGCAAGTATATATTTAGTTCCAAAATCATAATCAATACTACTAAACAAAAGACAAGACGAATTTGTTAAATAGTACACCTATAATACGAAGAATATTTGTTTAATATATTATCACAATTCAATCTATTATAAGGTTGAAGAATATTCGAAATTTTTAAAAACCGTAATCGAATATATTATATATTAATGAACGATCTGATTCAACACTCTTGTGTTTTTAAATTTGTACAAATCTTCAACTCAAACTAAAAATCTTGCAAAATATACTGAATATCTATAAGATATACACGAGATATACCTAATATATCGTTTGTAAATTTTATGGCTATATAAGTTATCCTTACCTTTCTCTCCAAAACACCAAATGCACTTGCAATAAAATGGCTTCTAATTCTGCAACCTATCTTAAAGATGTTAAGTCTTTAAAATCATCTTGGCGAGTGGATGCCAAAGTTCTTCATTCGTGGAAACAATACGTCCCCCAAGCTGGATAATCGTTGGAGCTAGAACTAGCAGATGAGAATGTAAATATTATATTTTATCAATATTTTCAATCTTTAATATCTTTAGACCCGATACACATATATATGATTTTTTTGTCGATTTTTGTTTTGTACAAGGTGTTAAAATACAAGCTACATGTAAGAAATCATTTATTAACAAGGTTGAAAGGAAACTGCATGTTGGTTCATGGAAGGTTATTGAAAAATTCTCTTTAGCTCCCACCTCGGGCTAATACATGACTACGGATCATGTCTATAAAATGAGTTTCAATTTATCCACAACTGTGACACGATCTTTAAAGAAATCAGATAATCTGTTTCTTCAATTGAAAATTTTTGAACAGATTCATGATCCTACCCTCAATCGACATTTCCTAATAGGTAATCTTTACTACTTTTTTTTGTAAGTATTTTAAATGACATATGAACATTTATAAAATAAGTAGTTTGTAATTTATTACTTTTCTAATGTTGTAGATGTTATTGGTCAACTTGTTGATATTGGTGATATTGAAAACGTTCAAGTCGATGGCAAGGATATAAAAAAAGTTCAGTTTCATCTACGAGATTCTCATTGAGTTTGTTTATATAATGTTTCACTAAATCTTGTACAAGATAGAATAGTATTTTCAGATAAATATTTATATCACTACCTAAAATATAAGAACAATCACTTGCCCAGTTGTCTATGTGGACGATTTGCTGAACATATTCGATCTTTTTGTGATTCTGGTGATGACGAATTGGTTATTTGCTTAATAAGATTTGCTAATGTAAACTTCTACAAAGGTATTAAATTTGATAATCATATGTACACAATTTTGTATGTTATTAGAATTGTGAACATGAATACCAATTTTAATCTGATTATTTATGAATTTTCTTACAAGAGAACTTCAGATTACGAATGCATTTGAGTAATCTAAATTAATGATAAATGCTCATTTACCTGAAGTGGATGAGTTCAAGAAACCGTAAGC
Organism: Schrenkiella parvula; assembly: GCA_000218505.1. Lineage (NCBI taxonomy): Eukaryota > Viridiplantae > Streptophyta > Magnoliopsida > Brassicales > Brassicaceae > Schrenkiella > Schrenkiella parvula. The sequence goes on from CM001190.1 coordinate 2,449,442, forward strand.
AACATTTAGCATATTATTAATAAATGTTATCGATCACTAATACGTTATATTTTTTTTTAGCTTACCAAAATATGGTCTTGCTCTAACAATCATTGAGCCTCAACATAATGTATTCATACCTAGGAACAACGAGGTTGATTGGGATTTGCTTCCTAGCAGAACACTCAGAGAAGTTAGATGAGCTCTAGATGTAAGATTTCAAATATTTAAACAAGATTACCCATTTCTCTAGATTTTATGAACAATTTATGTGTTTCAGATAGACAAATGCAAAGTCGTTTGTACCATTTATGAAAATGATACATATTATTCTTGGTATTATTTCGGGTGTGGAAAATGCCAAAAGAAAGTTGAACAAGCAAAAAACGTAACAGCAAATTCGAAAATGACTTATGCTAAACCAACATTTTTTTGTTCTACTTGTGACATATACGTCACAAATATTGAAGCAAGGTATTATCATGATCTCTAATATCCGACTCATTATGTAATTTGACTTTGAAATTGTGTCTGTCTATGTCTACCCTATTCGGAAGATGATTTCTGAAAAAGGTATTATAATTTTGTGTTAATTCTATTTCATTTTGATTATACAAATATTGAATAATATCTTTATTATATCACATATTCTAATTTAGTATCAATCATTTAGTTTGAAACTTTCATAATTTTATGTACAAGTTACATCTCCTGGTCCAGGGCGATGACGATCAATCTAAAATTTATGATGCATGATACAGTTGCTAACACAATTGTCGGAGTCCATGCTTCTGAGCTTCTGAATGGTTCATTTGAGGTATAAAACTTTGACTCGAAAAACTGGAGCACAGCTATACTTTCATCTCTTTAACCCTTATTAACGCAACCGTAATATAACATTTAATTAAGTTATTTAGTTTTGTTTAGAATTTTTGATGAAACAGTTTATTTATTTACAGATTGAAGATCCTACAATATTTTCCAAGCTTATTTTATGTCTCGTAGGACAGACTTAACTGTTTGAAGTTTCTATTGAGAAGGAAAATGTCTTCTATGGAGCTGAAATATACAAGTGTTCTAGGGTTAAGGTAGAACAAGATTTAATCAAGAATGAAACTGTCCCGGATCCTGTAGTCAAATAAGCAATCTTGGATCTATTGTATCTGGTGATGAGGTAGTTGTTATGCATATGCTAGATTACTGCTTATTATTGTCAAAATATTATTTTTATTTTCCCAGTAATTAATTTGTGAAAATTAATTTCAAACTATAGCTTTCGCTTCTTGATTCTACATTTGAAGATTCTAAAGATCTAACGTCGACACCATCTACAAAACGGTCTTCAAACAGTCTCGAATTGGAGGACCTAAGTTCTACTTCGAAGAAAGTTTGCACTAAAAGCATCAAACTGGAATTGTTTGATAACCATTGAAGTCGTCCACGGTTTCATAGATTGTATTACTTTATCCCAATTTAGACAATGTTCCTTTTGATATCCTTCAGTTTTTTAGACTTTCCGTTTATTATTTACTTCAGTTTGTCATATTTTCTTATTAGCTTTATCTTGGATATTTTACACTTATATTTATTTGTTTCGGTTTTTCTACTTTGTCTTTATCAAGACACTTCAAACCCTTGTTTTCCGAACCAGAAACATAGCATTGTAAAACGATAAAAATCTGCACCATAAAAGACGACATGAAAAAATATAAAAATTTAAACCAAACCATTTACAAAAAACACACATTCGTGACTGTGTTAAAAACATGATCAAGGTTTGAGCTCAACGTGTGTTTTCGTAGAAACCACAAATCCTTGTTTTCTCAAACAAAAACAATTACCACAAACATTTAGCATAAAATTATGTGATTATCCTTCAAATTGAGTTCATAACTTTAGAAAAAGTATTCACAACAGTAACAGGAAAAGTTGGCGTTCATGATATTATATTTTATATTGAAAACCTCAATTCTACTATCAACCATATTCGAGAATATTTGAGATCTCAAAACAATCATATTTGGATATCTTATAAATTAAGTAAATATTTTCTGGAAGATTTATTTACCTTTTGATTTATCACCCATCTTTAACTAAATTGTTAAATCTTTCAAGTATATTTTTTATATCCATAAAAAATTATTAGTGTAAAAACAAGTCCAAAAAAACCCTAACAGATTTTATCAAAACAGAACATGGTTGATGCACGATATTCTAAGAGTATAGCTGTGAAACCAATGAAAAACTACAATAATCCTATCCGAAGCCAACATCGGAACAGAATAAGAAATACTAATCAAAAAGAACTATGTTATGATTCGAGAAACACGAATTGCAACCTCTCTGTTCCATTTAAATCTATTTTTCAGAGACTTTCTCTAGATATAACCAAGGAGGGTGTTTCATGTGTAAATTCAGATTTCAAAGGCAAAGCTAAGAATGTAAAACCACCTACATCAAAAAGAAAGACTTTGAATGGTAAGTTAATCTACTTGCACTGAAATATTGTTTCTGTACTTTTGTATTAAAGTAATTTTTGTTTGTTCTATCACATACATACATGTGCCACCAAAGAGAATTTGTATGGACCTGTGGCTCTTAAAAAGAATCATCTAATCCCTGTCCTACCATGTATGTCGCCAAATTTATCACATTTAAAACATACTTTCATGTGATTGTTCTAAAAAATATTGTTAACTTTTTTTTGTTTTGTATGTGGTAGTTGATCAAAGCATTTTATCCGGTTTAACATCACCCCAAGTTAGGGGTTATAGAGATGTAACCATTCTTTCTAATTATGTTCTTAAGGACATCACAAACCTATCTTCAATATCAGTGAAAAACTCTCGAATTCGTAAATCAACCATAATTCCGTTTGATAAAAAAATCAGGGCGTCTTGGTATCAGATAATTTAACAAGAAGAAAAGCTACCGGTGCAATGAACAAGGTAACAAAAATCTTAGTTTGTGGAGAAGATATATGACACAAAAAGTCAGTTGTTCATTATATTCTCAGCAAATCCCACCATCGAAACAACCAAAAGTTATCAAGAATTTTCAGAAACATTCAGCACAGCCAGACATAATGGTAAATGATATATGTCTATATTTTTTTCTGTCTCGTTACATTCTTTGGACCTATTTTATAAGTTAATCACATGTTATTCAGAAGATTTGGCTTTTTGTGATATCTGACTTGTTTATATGTTGTATTTGCATATGGAGATTATGTCAATCGTTTATATGATGAAAATAAGAGCGACATGTTATCAAATGAAGAATGCTTTTACCGATTCAAATTCTTATGCTTCACAAGGTAATTAATATGTTTTTTTCAAATCATTATTCATTATTTTAAAATTGAGTCATCATAATATAATATAATTTTCATAAACAGTGGAAAATCAAGAAAACCAGGAATTAGACATTAGCAGCCAAGAGAGTTCTGATTCGGAAAAAGATGAAACAAGTACTCCACAAAGTAGATACAGAGAACCAAAAGAACGTTCTGCAGTAATCAATACAATGTCCCAGTTGCGTAAAAATTTATTTTCCGATCAAAAGCCAAGTAAAGGTACAAAAGCTTAAAAAAAAGTTCAACTAATATTGATGGTATGCTATTCAGTTCTTATATAAGTATATTCAACATCTATTATATTATTCATTTTGATTACTAACACTCGTATTACAGAAATATACATTGATAAAGGTGATCCAACATACACATGTAGACACTGATCTGCTATTATGTGGTACAATGAACTGTTAAATAGGAGCAAGGCTTCATGAAATACTACTCATTTACACTATGTTGTTTACAAGGTCAAGTAACGTTGCCGTTATTGAGGGAGCCTCATGATTTGTTGAAGAAATTACTTGGAGGAAACGACAGTCTTAGTAAGCATTTTCAAAAAAACATTAGAGCAACCAATATGGCTTTCTCATTTACTTCCCTTAGTGGAAAAGTTAATCGTTATGTTAACAAAGGGAAAGGACCACAAATGGTAACGATATAAGGAGAAATCTATCATCTGATTGGAGGTCTAATACCCCCCTCTGGCCATGATCCTAAATTCTCACAGCTTTATATCGTTGACATATAAAATGAAATAGAAAACATAATTTCTGCACTGAGGTATAGTTTCTAATAATTATACTCTTTTCGCTGTTGTTTTTTTTATTATAATGATCTATAACAGTTCAATAATGCTAACCATTGCAGCAAATCTAATGAAGCTAGACAACAAAAGAAGAACGAGATCTCAATATTGATGCTATAATTAAAATATTAGATGCTGTGAATCCATATGTTGAAAAGTACAGAACAGCGAGAGAGAGATTTGCTTACACTCCAGGGAGAACGTTTCACATGAGAATAGTCAGTGATCGTCCTACTGAGGGAAGGACATACAATACCCCTACTGCATCTGAAGTTGCTGCATTGATTCCAGGTGATTTTCAATTGGGCATGGATAAGCGTGATATTATTCTTCAAATGCAAACTGGAAAGCTTAGAAGGATTAGTGAAATTCATCCATCATATCTTGCATTTCAATATCCTCTCATATTTCCATATGGTGAAGATGATTATAGACTTGACATTAAAAAAAGGAAACACAAAAAATTCAAAGAATGCCAAAAACGATTCTATATCTCTGAGACAATTCTTTGCATATCGTATTCAATAAATAAAGAATGAGGGTCAAAATCTTCTATATTCTAGGCGTTTATTCCAATAGTTTCTGGTTAATGCGTTTACAATAGTAGAAACTAACCGGCTACGATACATACGTTTCGATACTTACGACTCTATCAAACAGTCCGAAAATGCTGGTATATCTGATTTAGGTGAGCAAGAAAACCAGTTTTTTATGGACCTAGATATGTGAATAATAACTACCTTGACGCTATGGCTATATGCAAACATTTTAGATTTCCAGATATTTTCATCACTTTTACCGGCAATCCGAAGTGGGCCAGAGATCTCTAGGTATCTTAAGATTGCAACTTAAAACAAGAAGATATTCTTGATATTATATGCAGGATTTTTAAGATTAAACTCGAGTCTATGATAATTGATTTACGAAAGAAGCATCTTCTCGGAAAATCAGTTTCATGTAAGTTATCTTGATATTGTTTACTGTTTTATTATTAATAATTAATTCATACTGACTATGTAATAAAATGCAGCAATGTACACAACTGAGTTTCAAAAAAGAGGTCTACCACATGCGCACATCTTGCTTTTCATGGAGGCATCATCAAAAATGCCTACACCTAAAGACATAGACCAAATGATTTCCGCTGAAGTTCCAGATAAGAATGAAGATCATGGACTTTATGATGTCATCAAGGACATGATGATTCATGGTCCATCTGGAGCTGCTAATATGAACGCACCATGCATGGAGAATGGGAAATGTTCAAAGTTGTACCCAAAGGACTATAATGAAGAAACGTATATTAACAAAGAAGGCTTCCCAATATACAGAAGACATGAGCAATCAAATCATTTTTTTGAGAAGAATGGCTTTAAGTTTGACAATAGATATGTTATACCCTATAACATGAGACTCTGTATCTGCTACAAAGTACATATTAATGTTGAGTGGTGCAACCAAACCGGTTCTATTAAGTACTTATTTAAGTATATCACAAAAGGTCAGGATCGTGTCTTGTAGTTGTTGAACCATCTCAGAACGTGGGATCGAACAATGGTAGTTCGAAAACAAATGAAGTGATCGCACAAAGGAATACACAGCCTAAAACAAATGAAATTAAAGATTTTTCTTACTGCAGTTTTCTAAGGAGATCATCTGAATTATTGTTTGACGATTTCTGTTTTTCATTTTTTTACTTTATATATATATATATGTGTACTTTTTGATCATAGATAGGTCTCGCCTTGGAAGCAACATGGAGACTTTTTAAATATTTGATTCATTATAGATCAACAACAGTTGTCAAGCTATGTTATCATCTACCTGGCAAACATGTAGTTATTTTTGATAAAAAAGATAAAGTGGAAAAAGTAATGAGTCGGAAAATCATTGAGAATACTATTTTCTTATCTTGGTTTGAATTGAATAAGTCTGATGCATTTGCCGCAACAAAACGCTATGCTGAAATCCCTAATTTTATACTTTTGATAAGAAGAAGAAAGTTTTCAAGAGAAGGCAACAAGGATTCAGTGTAGGGAGAATTTATTATGCTCTTTGGAAGATTGAAGATGTTTACTACCTGTGTATTTTGCTGAACCATGTCGTAGGTTCTAAATGTTTTGATGATATTAAAAAACACAACGTAGTTTTTTTATCCTGGCTACAAAGAAGCTTGTTATGCAAGGGGTTTGTTAGAAGATGACCAGGAGTATTTTGATGGTTTAGTGAGAAATTTTATTTCAAGTTCTGCAGGTTTTTGTTGTGATGCTTATGTCAGATAGTTTTTCTAAGCCAGAGGTTGTTTGGGAAAATATTTGGGAAATTCTCTCTGAAGAAATTGAGTATAATAGAAGACGATATCTAGATAGGACAGGTTATGTTTTTATTTTTTTGCTTTTATTTGTAGTATAACACTAAAATTGAACTTATCTATTTTTTTTCTCTAAGGATTGTGCTTAAGTGATGAACAAAAAAAAATTGTCTTCAGGTAATAGAGAAGATCATGAGAAGTAACGGTACTTTTATTATCGTTTTATAAGTCTATGCCCAAAGAATTTAGAGATGGTATTGATATTGGGAATGTGTTGATTTTTGATGAGACAAACTAAAACAGTGATGATTTGAGAGCAAGCCATGATAAAGACATTACAATGCTTACGGACGAGCAAAAAAATGTTTATGACGTAAACATTGAAGCTGTCTTAGGAAAGAAAGGCGGTGTCTTCTTCGTTTATGGCTTTGGTGGAACTGAGAAGACGTTTCTTTGGAGAATGATTTCAGCGGCGATTCAATCTAGAGGTGATATTATTCTAAATGTTGCATCCAGTGGTATTGCTTCTCCCCATTTACCTGGTGGTAGAATAGCTCATAGCAGATTTGGAATACCTATAAATCCTAATGAGTTTTCTACATGTCATATAACACATGGAACTGATCTTAATGCATTAGTGAAAAAAGCGAATTTAATCATTTGGGATTGAAGCACCTATGATGAGTAGACACTGCTTTGAAAATCATTAGATAGAAGCCTAAATGACTTTTTTGAGAATAAATCGAACAAGCTATTCTCTGAGAAAGTTGATGTGTCTGGTGGTGACTTCAGACATGTACATCCTGTGATACATAGAACTGGTAGGGCTGATATTGTTCTTGTTTCGCTAAATCAATCTTATATTTGGCATCATTGCAAAGTTTTGAAGCTCACCAAGAACATGCGTCTTTTCAACAACGATTTGGCTGCAGAAGAGTCAAAAGAGCTCAAAGAGTTTTCTAACTGAATATTGGATGTTAGTAAAGGCAAAATTGCAGAACTGAACGATGGTGAAGCTTTAAGAGATATTCCAGAAGACTTTCTTATTACTGACTCCAAATCCGTATTAAAGCAATCAGCACATAAATATATGGGGATGCTACTTCATTAAAGGAGTATAAGGATCCTAAATATTTTCCAGCAAATACATATTCTATGTCCCACAAACGATGATGTTAATAGGATTAATGATCATATGTTTGATAAATTATCAGGTTTGTGTTCTAAGTTTTTTTAATGTCGTCTAATAGCCAGTTGACTTTGATATAGATGCATATCAAATTCTGACATTTGTTTAATTTAACAGGTGCTGAAAGGATCTACCTAAGTTTTGATTCTATTGATCCGTCTGATACAATCTCTTTGAATAATGACGCTCTAGGTCCTGAATTTCTAAACCAAATCAAGGCATCTGGATTACCCAACCATAGTTTAAGACTCAAAATTAGGTGTCCGGTGATGCTATTAAGGAACATTGATCATGTGGGAGGGTTAATGAATGGTACTCGACTTCAGATTACACTTCAGATTTTATGGTTAAAGCTTGTTGACAACACCATCAGATCTAAGACTACCATTCAAGATGCGTAGAAGACAATTGCCACTTTCAGTTGCATTTGCAATAAAAATCAATAAGAGTCAAAGACAATCACTATCTCAAATTGGTTTCTTTTTACCTAGGTCTGTTTTTTCACACGGACAACTCTATGTGGCATTATCTAGGGTTACATTGTATAAAGGTTTGAAAATCTTAATTGTCAATAAAGAAGGTAAGCCACATAAGAAACAATGAATGTTGTTTTCATAGAGATTTTCACTAATCTTACTGATAAAAAATCTTGAAACTCCGTATTTGTTTTTTTATACTATTTATTTTTAATCCGCAAATCAATAATTTAAACTCTATTTATTTACTTTGGGCTTTTTCTTTTATTTTTTTTGTTACAATTCTACTTGGACTTTTACTATTCCATAACCATAACTTATATATATATTTGGGATTAGATTCTCATAAATAAAAATAAATCAAATTTCTCTCGAGAAATCAATTTAACTGTTTGCAATCAACAATGTACAATCTCTATATTGTAATACATTAGTTACATTATTTAATATATCTCCACATATCATCTTAGACACATATAACCCCCCATATATAGAATCTTAAAAATAAAACCCATTCTGTTTTTTATCACATCATATGAAATTGTATAAAATCAAAATTACTTATTTAAAAAATTATAACAAAATATATTTTACATCTTATATCCCATTTTATCATTTTAAAAAAAATCTAAAAGCATTCCCCAAAAAAATTGCCCTCGCGGGTGTGCGGGTTAGAATCTCGTATTGTATTAAAATATAGATTAGAGTAACGAGAGCAACATGTTGAAATCTTAGGTGGTATATGATGTTAACATTGACATATCTATAATATCCATGGTCTCATGGATAATATTGACATACAGTTTTGATTATCATTAGCAACTAACATCATTTCCTTTACATTATCCATTTGGGTACTTAATGATGAGGTTTTGACATCTTATAGGAAACTAGTGTCAAAGTAGGCACTTTTTGTATAATGGCTAATAACATTGAACCTTCATATTCAGCCATTTGTAAAAAGAAATGAATTTGTATAGGAAGCCAATCCAGGTTTAGCGATTTTTATATCGTATGTTGCAGTGAAAAAAATTTAGAGTTTTCCTTATGTTTCTCCATCATGTTGTTGAAACTTGACATTTTTTTACTGAGATATGAGGAAATATATTCTCGCTTTTTTATCTCTGATCCTACTGAGAAGTATTTCTCATTCAGCAGAATATGGAGGTAGTTATGGCAGAATTAGCCAATCTGGTACTTCACAATAAAGTGATAGATGAAACTGCTATTAAACGACTTATTAACCGATTAATATATCACTTTGGGATGGCATATACATCACACATCCTAGATCTTGTAATTAATAGTTCCAGAAATTAAAAAAGAGCAGAGACATCAAAAAATAGAGAAAGTTAAAATACTTTCACTTCTTTTGAGTGCTTTTTTCTTCAGGATTGTGTATCTACTTCCCTTCGTATGAAGTTCGCTTCTCTTGCAAAACAACACCACAAGTCTTATTTATCCACACAAGCCAGATCCAGTTTTGTGTATAACAAGGAGTTGAATATCTCTTCCAGGACCTTTTTGCTTGCCATAACAGAAAGTAATTGCCAGATTTCGTTGCAAACTCTTTATTTTCGGTGAATTTTTGCAAGAATCAGTGAAGAAATCATGGTGTTAAAGTTGCTTATTTTGTCAGCCAGTTATACATATATATAGAAGAGAACAAATATCTTATGTCATACATACATATATTATGTATACTATATATAGAGAGTACGAAATATCTTCAGCATTTTTAGTCAGTACAAAAAAAGAGCTTACTTTAACACCTTAAAGACCGAAATTGACAATGTAAAGCATATCAGAAATTGGTAGCAACGGAATAGCATACAACATAATGTCTGAAATGACTCGGATAACCAAATTGGAGTTACAAAATCCACATGATAAATAAAAAACGCTTCTATCCTAATACCTCGTGCAAGTTTATCCATCTGTGTTTGTTTCTCGTGAGACGAATGAGATAGTCCAGTTGGTAAAGAAACACTGACGCTACTGTGACTCCGCTGTGACTCCTCTATGTGTGTTGTGAAAGCTGGCCAATCTTCGGGATTGAGCACAATCTTAACTAGTTCCAAATAGTCAGTTGCAAATGTGACATTCAATTTTTGATACGTTATCATGCATTTTACTGCCCAGATGAGTGCTTTAAATTCTACATGCAGAGAGGAGAGACTGCTTCTTATGTTTCTTGCTCCCATCCATGTATCTATTCCTTCAAAACTGTTGTATCATCGTTGTCCTGAGAATATGTCATCCTCTTTCTAGGACCCATCTATGTGACACCATCTACCTTTTTGCTCTAATATGGTTATCATGTTTTCTTGAGCTGTGTCAATAGTCCTTATTATTTGCGCTTCTTTTCATAGCATAGCTTCCTTCTCTGCTAGCTGAAGGATATCTCATGGGTCTCGATCTATATTACCCAAAGCTTTCTCATTCCTCTTTTTTTTATAGATCCCATAGGATCCAAGAAAATGGGTGTTTAAATTGTCTGGAGGCAGTCTCCTAAATAAATAATCCGTATTTGAGAAAACATAAGATATAGGGAATACTCATGGGTTTGATGGGATCTAGGAGAGAGTCCATGTCTGTAATGCTGGAGGACATTCAAACACTACGTGATTATTGGTTTATTCTACAGCCCCACACTGAGAGCATTGAATGTCACATTTAATACCTATTAAACTCAAATATTTTGTTACCGTCACGCAACCTGTCAGTATTTGCCAAACAAAATGCTTTAGTTTTGAAGGCATTTTAACTTCTACGAAAAAGCTTTTAGCAATGTAACCTCCAGTCCTTCAGAAATTTTGTTTTCCCTTTTGGCCGGGTATTGTTGTTCCGTTTGATATCCTGATTTTACCGTATATTTATGTGTTTTTGTGAAGTGCCAGCCATATGAGTCTGGTTATAAACACCGACTAAAGGGCATGCTTAGAATGATTTTGGTATCATGTGGCACTATTATGTCATGTACCAGCTGTGTATTCCACGTTCTAATACTTGTATCAATTAAGTTCTCTACCATGAGAGTAGGATAATAATTATAGATTTTGCAAGTTTCTAATCTCGGACGAAAGACACGAGGGATTCCATATGGAAATGGATGATCCCCTTCCCATACTTTTAATTAGTCATTTGTTTACCAGAGTTCGAGCTGAAGTAATACACGTCCAACCATAAGAAACGGAGTAAGATCTATTAGAAGTTAATGAGTCTGAATTGTGGAAATACCTACCTTTAAAAACCTTTGTAAACAACGTTTTGGGGTTGTCAACCAAAATCCCGAGTTTTTTCTTGCCAGTAATGCTGTGTTAAAAGCCTCGATGTCTCGAAAGCCAAGACCACCCTTATTTTTATCATGACACATTTTTTTCCATGACATCCAATGCATATAAGCAAAAAGGAAATTAATATAAGAATCTTGATAATGACAATTAGGTATAATACTTTGGGAAATATGACATTTAAACCCTGAACTTTCAAAATTCAGCCATTTTAATCCTGACCTTTAGCCTAAGTCGTTTAAATGTTAAATGAATTTGTTGACCACAATTGAAATCCTAAACTTTTCTTTTACGGGACCAAATTAGACCCGACGTTAAGTGACTAAACGTCGGGATTAAACCCCATTAAACAGCCGTTTAATTAGCTGTTAAATATGAAACGACGCCGTTTCAGTATTGACACTCATTAAGTGAAACGACGCTGTTTTCCCTCTTCACTCTAAATCTAATCGCGAAATCCCTAAATCGAAACCAAGCCCTCATTTTGAAATCCCTAAATCGAAAAACCCACAATTCTCTCAAACCCAGTAAAATCGATTTCTCTAAGGCCAAATGCCGCCAAAAGTGAGATGGTCGAAGCGTTCGAAACGCAAGGCGAAAGAACCCGAACCAACGCCCGAAGTCGAGCCATCGCCCGAAGTAGAACCACCGGAAGTAGAAGCCGAAGTACCGCCCGAAGTAGAAGATCTTGATGTCGGAGATGAGAGTCAACGCCCAGATGCAATTGGAGAAGAGGATGACTGCGCAGTTGTTGATGACGAGGATTACAATGACGCAAGTGATGAAGGTGATGAGAATAACACAAACGCGTTTGGAGCAGTTGAAGAAGAAGAATAATGCCGACACTTGGTGCAGTATTTTAGAGAGGCTGCAAGCGACGAAGAAGCTGCAACAGATGCAGATAGCGGAGATGAGATATGAGATGATGATAAGATTCCAGACCCTTTATCGTCTGATTCAGAAGATGATGAAGATGGAGAAAAAGAAAGGGAAAGACGCAGAGAGAGAGAGGCAGAGGATCCCGAAGTAATACTAGCGTTGAGGAAAACCTTCAACACTCCTGAAGATTTCAAGCTTGCCCTTCTAAGGTATTCTCTGAAAACCCGTTATGATATCAAATTGTATCGGTCACAATCTCTGAAGCTCGGTGCGAAGTGTTCTGATACAAGCGTCGACTGTCCGTGGAGGGTGTATTGGTCTTATGAGAAGAGGAAACATAAGATGCAAATAAAAGTATTCATCAACGAGCACATTTGTATTAGATCGGGGCATTCCAAAATGCTGAAGCGTTCAACCATTGCTTGGTTGTTTGAAATATATATATATATATATATATATAGTTGTGCTGTTGTGCTTGGATCCCCTTAGGGTTCTGTAGCGTTATACCATGGTGGGTACTCAAAGCTTGGAAGCTGTTAAAAGCTATGGAATGACGAAGCCACTTTCTGTTGCTGGTCCTTCAGCGGCTGATTTAAAGCGTAATTTAGAGCTGGAGAAGGTAAGCTTTTTCCTTTGCGCCGAATCAATTAGCCCTGGGCAAAATATCCGGATCCGAAAGACCGAACCAAACCCGATCCGAACAGAGAGGTACCAAATCGAACCGGACTTGGTTAAATACCCGAACGGGTCTTGAATTGCCATATCCGATGAACCGATAGAACCTGACCCGAACCGAAAACCGAATGAGTACCCGAAATATCCGAAATAGCTAAAAATATTAGTTATGTTTGGTTAATTTGAATATTTTTTGGATATTTTTGGATATTTTTGGATATTTTCGGGTTAATTTGGGTAGTTCGGATACAAATTATCTATGGTTATTTTTGGATAAAACAACCGATCTAAACCATTTTTGATGGAATTTCAGATACAAATCGAGTCCGAACAAAACACCCGAACCCGATTGGAACCGAACCGAACTCGATTCAAAAATTCAAAATATCCGAACGGATCCTATATCTCAAATTCGAAAAACCGGATATCTGAAAAGACCCGACCTGAACTTGAACGGGTACCCGAAAACTCAAGGCTATAATCAATGTGATTTTGACTTATGTTTTGGCTTATTTTTGTTTTTTATACTTTCTTTTGTCTTATCCGAAGTTTCTAGTTGCTGAGGGGCTTTACGAGAGCAAGGAAGAAACCATGCGGAGAGAGGAAGTTTTGGGGCGCATTGATCAGGTGAGATTAGCGTGTTTTGGCAAAAAGTTTCTTTATTGGGACAGAGTTTTTGCATATTTGTTCATGTTTGTGAAAATTTAAGATCAAATTTTTGAGCTTTGAGTGGTGGTGTGTAACCTCTATCTCGTTTCTTCTGTCTTTTAATTTAGTTTGCTGTTTTCAAGCTCTTAACGTATGTTGTTTACTTGATAATATGGTCCAGATTTGCTTTCAATGCTAGCTGATTTATAATATATCTTCTTTCTCAAACTTGTTGTATAGATTGTAAAACGCTGGGTGAAACAGTTAACTCGTCAGAGGGGATATACGGATCAGATGGTGGAGAAAGCGAATGCTGTCATATTCACTTTTGGATCTTACCGCCTTGGAGTAAGTGCCTCAAGTTTAATTAAGCTCAACTAATTGTAACTCTGGGATCATTGATCTTCTCTTGAGCCTTGAGAATATCGTTGAACTATCACTCAAGTCAAGAAAAATATAGGGTTGTTTTCATTTCTACATTACTAGCATCTGAGGGTGCTGATAAAAAGCTTGATTTTTGTTGAACTTGTAGGTACAGGGACCTGGGGCTGATATTGATACTTTGTGTGTTGGCCCATCTTATGTTAACCGAGAGGTGACCATTGAAAGACGTCTAACTGATGTATATGTATGGTATATAGTTTAAGTTTCTAACAGGTTATTGTCCACAGGAGGATTTCTTCATCATCTTGCGTGATATATTGGCTGAGATGGAAGAAGTGACTGAGCTTCAACCTGTTACTGATGACCATGTTCCAGTCATGAAGTTTAAGTTCCAAGGAATATCGATTGATCTTCTCTATGCTAGCATATCGCTTCTAGTTGTGCCACAGGTAATATCAATATAGCCTGTTTCAGTTTCCGCTGAAACTTGTGGGTGATTAGAGATACCTTTGTTTTATCTTGGATTTAGTTTGTGCTTGTATTGCATATTGATGGTCATGTATACTGTCCTACTCTTCCCTCACGGGCTGAGATATCAAACAAACCTCTTTTCAAAAACTGATGGCCTCAGTGGACTCCCATTTTTAGCACCTGCCAAAGTTCATATTTACTTGCTGACTCGGATCCCTTGTTTTTCTGGATTGAATTTTTTTAACAGGATCTAGATATCTCCAACTCTTCTGTGCTGTGTAATGTTGATGAGAAAACTGTCCGCAGTCTCAATGGTTGTAGGGTTGCTGATCAGATTCTTAAACTTGTTCCAAATATCACGGTAATTCATTGAAGGCCAGTTTGTTTTGTTAATAGACTAATACATTCTGTAAGCTATCTCTGACGTTTATCTGCAAATGTAGCACTTCGGGACAACATTAAGATGCATGAAGTACTGGGCTAAGAAGCGTGGGGTCTACTCAAATGTAAGTTGTTGTCTTTCTGAATATTACATTTGTTGGCAAAAATGTTCAAGCCCTTGTCATCTCTAGTATTTTGAGCAGGTTACTGGATTTCTTCGTGGAGTAAATTGGGCACTTCTGGTTGCACGCCTGTGCCAGCTTTATCCAAATGCTATTCCTAGTATGTTAGTTTCTAGATTTTTTAGAGTATACACACAATGGCGCTGGCCGAATCCAGTCATGCTTTGTGCAATAGAAGAGGATGAGCTTGGAGTTCCTGTCTGGAACCCACGAAAAAATCACCGTGACCGCTATCATCTTATGCCAATAATAACTCCTGCATACCCATGCATGAATTCTAGTTACAATGTCTCTCAAAGCACTCTTCGTGTTATGACAGAGCAATTCCAGTGTGGTAATAAGATCTGTGAGGTTAGGGAGCGAAACATCCAACTTGTTTATGAACAGTTTACCCAGGATCCTGTTGATAAGAGTCATTTTGTATGCAGGAGATCGAGTTAAAGAAACAACACTGGAGCTCCTTATTTGAGCAATACAAGTTCTTTAAGGCATATAAAAACTACCTTCAGGTTGATGTACTAGCAAGAGATGCAGAAGATTTATTGGCTTGGAAGGGTTGGGTGGAGTCACGGTTCAGGCAGCTGACCTTGAAGGTAGATAACCTTATATTCATTGGCTGTTCAGGAGTAAACCTTATGTGCCTTAAGTGTGTTCTCCAAGTTTCATTGGTAGAAGAAACAATGATTGTGGTTCTTATTTTCCTGTTTTTATCCGATAATGCAGATAGAACGAGATACAAATGGGATGTTAATGTGCCATCCTCAACCAAATGAGTATGTGGACACTTCCAAACAGTTTCAGCATTGTGCCTTTTTCATGAGCTTGCAGAGGGCAGAAAGAGTTGGTGGCCAAGAATGTCAACAGTTTGATATACGCGGAACCGTGGATGAGTTTAGGCAAGATGTAAACATGTATCTGTTTTGGAGACCTGGAATGGATGTGTTTGTTTCTCACGTTCGTAGACGGCAGCTTCCACCTTTTGTTTTTCCAAATGGAGATAAAAGGCCTCGGCAATCCAGACACCAGAATCAACAATGCGAAAAACCTGGTGAGCCCGTTGAATTTTTGTCTGCCAATATTAAAAGACATGCAAAGAGAAAGAACGACAATGAAATGATGAATACAAGGCCAGAGAAACCTGCAAAGCGTGCCTCTCTTAGTCCACATAGCGTAGATGCTGTTATTTCTGACTGTAGTGCTATCACAACTAGCGGGACTCCTCCAATTGGCAGTGTGTCAGATCATAGAGCTGAATGCTTTATAACTAGTGATCTTGGTTTCACCATCCCTAATGTGGAAGTTGAGGCTGAAAGCATAAACTTTTCTCAAAATGGGCATAACTCTGGTAGCAAGCAAATCCTGGAAGTGGATAATAAGGGTCTAGTTCAAGTTTGTCATGACCTGGTTGAGCCTGTAGGAAAGGATGTGAGACCTGATCCAGATGTTGTGGTAGCATGTGAAGGTGCACAGAATGAAAAAGCAGGTTGTATTATGGGCTCTGGATTCATCAATGACACTGCCATGCAACATTTTCCAAGGAGACTAAATCTGAAAGAGAATGTTGATGAAGTTGAGAGGGGATCCATGTCAGGAGAAATTGCTGATGCTGTTTTGCGGACTGGATTCTGGGGACAGAACTTTGATCATGAGGTTAGTTTTCCTATTTTTATTGTGGTATAAGAATCGTAACAAATTGGCAAAAAAATGTCTTCAAAGTACCATAGAAACTTGCATTCAGATGGATTTTTCAAAAGTTGCTTGTCAGAAGAACTTCAGGTTTTATATTCTAACTCATGTCAGTTGGCATAAGGGTTTATTCTTCTGTATGATTTTTGCGTGATAGCTGGTTTGAGATTTACTATCTATGATTTTAACGATTTACACTTATAGTTTGTGTGACTGACACCCTCACTATCTGACATGTTGAAGGCTGATTTTGTCCGTAACTCTTCCTCAGCCAGGCTTGGGCAGAGAATAGCAGAGCAAGTACAACTATTGTACTTTATTTATAGATTCAAGAAATATGAGATAATGAGCTTAAATTAGAGTGTTGTTGATTTTTCAAGCATAGCTACCTTGTGCTACTTAAGTGATCAATTTATGGTCTCTCTTTTCCTCAGAATGGCTTGATGTGCAGCTAATTTTCGTTGTAATCATATCTCTCTCGTCTCTGCATACATCTTAATTAGTGCATCTTAACTAGTATCACTGCCATGCTTTATTATGTTTATCCGCTTGAAAACTATGGCATATTTTTTTTCTTTTTCTTTTCAGACTAAATTCTTTGCTCTTTCATTCAGATCACTTCTGACTTCTCTCTTTGCTTGTAATTTTGTTTGTGTCTTTAGTCAAATACTCTACTCAGTGGGATGGGAAAGCCAGAAGATGGAGCTAGTTCAGAATATTTGCAGAATGCACTGATGTCAATCATAATGTTTTACGCCAATCATTATTTTTTGGTATTTTCTTCGTAGGGTTTGTAGCACTAACAGCTGGTTGAGCTTGAAGTCGATAGTGTGAGCAAGTTCTCCGCAATGGTAATGAGAGCAACTCCTTGTTGCTACAGATAAAGTAAATAAGAAGAGAAGAATCAGAGCAACTACTTGTTGCTACAGCTTCCAGAACTCGACAGTAATTGGTAAGTACACCTAAATATGAAAAAGAACAAAAGTTTTGAAAACTCCAAAATGAAGATACAAGAAAAAGAAGAAGAAAGGTAACAACTTTCAATTGAATTTGGACTCAAAACTATACTCCCGGAGGAAGTTGAGAAAGTGAGGTGTGGAGCTTGTGCTGGTTCTTAGAGTTGCAAATTGCAGAGAAGTGAATCAGTGAGGAGGTCTCACCATTGAAGAAGGCAAAGTGAAATATATATGTCTGCCCTTTTTAGGGTATTTAATTTGTTGTATTTTATATGCTTTCAGATTTTGGATCTTTCAATGTTATATGATAAGATATATTTCTAATCACCAAATATCATCTGAATGTCCTTGCTTTGGTTTATGCAACTACAAATGATTTGTTGTGCACCGGTCAAGAACTTGTTCCTATGGTCGACGCTCGCACTGTTACTTTTGAAATTAATCCTATTGTGTTGGCCGATGGCCTTTAGAGTAATGATTAGTAAGGATATTCGATATAGTACACCAATTGGAACACAAATTTTAATTGAGTTGATCTCTAAGTGTGGATCGAAATCTATCTAACTTTGATGAAGATTCTGAAACAAATTGCAACTGAAAAGAACTATTTCAATATTTGTTATTTCCTTTTCATTGGTCGAGTCTTGTTCAAGTCGAAAATCTCAAATTTACAAACATATAACAGCTACAAGAAATTTTTTATTAAAACAAATGACTACAAATTCAAGAAAAAACTGTTAGATTTAATTCATTTAACTCATTTCGTTAGATCCTAATATTTATGAAGCCATGATCCTAATATCATATAAATATTTTTAGATATTTTATATCTTATTCGATATATCATAATAACTATATTGATTTTATTCATTTCATAAATATTTTCAACACTTTTATAATATTTTTTTCAAACTTATTTAATATATTTAATTATTATTAATTTTCTTTTAAATAGATAGATAAATTAAACTTAATTTATAGCGATCAAATTGAGACATGATTGTGACTTCAGAAAAACAAAATTGAACATTCAACTCTACTAATCAAATAATTTATTAATCAAGAACTATTTGGCAAATGTCTTTTCTTTTGACTCCAAAATGCCAACTCGAAGTATACGGGATACCAAACTGTATGGCAATCATACTTCGAAGTTTACTTAACATCGATACATTTAATTTCTTTATATCACGAAAACCAAATCCCTTTCTTTTTTTGATAAACCAATTTTTTTCCATGCCACCCAATGCATTGATCTTTGGCAGGTACATTTACTCCACCAGTAATTAAATAAAATCCTATATATCTCCTTACATATCCCTTTTGGTAATTTGAAGTAGTTCATAATACATAAAGGAAGAGATAACGCCACCATTTTTAGGAGAATTTCTTTACCAGCATCTGATAGAAACCGATATACCAATTTTGAGTTCTCTGCTTCACTTTAACATATGCAAATAGTCCTTTTTTAATTCTCAAACTGTTCTTGCAATCCCAAATATTTATCGTACCCGCTATCATATGGATATTAAGCACTCCTCTAAGTTATGTTATCCTTTGATCCACAACTTTTGATCCAAATGTAGTTGAATATTTTGCGAGATTGATGGCTTGACTAGGCAGTCTTTCATAATCCGTGAGAATCCTCATGAACGTAGATGATGATCTCTTATTAGCATGACATAAAAAAAGAATCGTTTGCAAATAACAAATGATTTATGTCCATGAGTATTAAGCTTGAATCCTTTCAACAATTTATTCATACCAGCTTTGTTAAGGAGATGGCTCAAAACCTCATCGCATAAGATGAATAAATATAAAGATCGAACATCACATTGTCTAATTCTCGTTTCAGGTTTTGATGATACCATTTGTGACGCCATCAATCAAGGTAGTAAAGGAAACAATTTCCACACAAGTCATAATCAATGCATCCATTTAGTTTCAAAACACATCCATTGCATTCTATCTCGGAGAAATTGCCGTTGATCATAAACCTTTGAGATATCAATTTTGACAGTCATCTAAGACTTGGCCTAACGTTTCCTTCGTTTGAAAGAATGTTGGACTTCATGAGAAGTAGTGACTTTATGAATGATTCTCCTTTCATGTATAAATGCAACTTGATTTTAAGACACTACCGAAGCCAAATACACTGTCAGTCAAGAAACTAGAATTTTAAAAATGATTTTATAACTAACATTTCACTAAGCAACAGGTCGAAAATCAATGATAGTTTTTTAAGAGAGACGAATTTTGGAATTAAACAAATGTTGGTATGATTCAGATTCACTGTCATTATCCCATGACCAAATAATTTTTTTTTACCTCCGTCACTATTGCATCTTTGATCTCTGGCAAAAACTGATGATAGAAGGCACTTGTCATACCATCGGGCCTTGGAGCGCGATCTGCACCTAAGGAGAAAAATACAGCTTTGACTTCATCTTTTCTAACATAACATGTAAGGTCATCATTTGTAAAAGGATTATTCTTGCTTGAAACCGCTCTCCCCCCAAAAAAACATCTTGATAATCGATATGCTGCTGTATCATGCTTTTAAAAAGTCATATAAAGTATTCAAATCTATAATTGAAATCTATAATTAAAAGTTAATATTTGACGGAATTCTCATTTTTTTCGAATTTATAATTGAAAATTGGTTAATAGTTTACCTCAAAATCTGTAATTGAAAATTTCCATCAAATTTGATTTATTCATTTGAATAAATTAATTAAAATAAAAATTAATTTATGTACACGGTATAATTTTTTTACCGAAAACTAAATAGTTTTATTTATTTGTTTGGCGGCAAAAATTGAAAACTATTTAAAGATTTTATATGTAAATATAAATGATTTGAGTTTAAAATATGAGTGACATAATTTTGAAATTTTAAAATGCTATCTTTGGGTTAAAAATAGGATCTTCTCAATTTTAATTTCCGTGCACCAATAATATCACAAATCAAAATTTACCACATCCGATCCAAACTAAACCGCACTTTTTATTCGGATTTTAATTGGCAGAAAATGTCTAAACTAAAATAACCCAAATTTCCGAAAATCTAATTTGAACCGACCCGAAAGTTTTCGAATTGTATACTGTTACTTCGGTCGGGTCCAAACCCGAAAAATAAAACTATTTGATTCTGCGAATCGGATACTATCGTTGAGCCTTACTAATAAGAACTTTGCATCAATGGATTACATCATTTCCCTCTCTTCTCAATCCATCCATACATCAAACAATGGCGTCGCATTGCTCGATGAGAGGAGCTGTTGGAGTAATCCTCCTCAGATTCTCCAATGGTGTCTCTTCCAGATCCATTCTCAACTCCAGAAACAATCATCGTCTTCTCACCATGACCAACTCTTTCTCGTCTCTCTCCTCAATCTCCCCTCACACTACTTCGTCTTTCACGCTGTCAAATGCAGATGATCGGAACTGCATCAAGGGTCAAGTCAGAAAGATTTGGATATCTTCTCCTCTTTGTATGGGTCGTCGCTCTTCCAAAATCGCTGGCCGAAAGGTCCGTTTCCTTCTCTCTCCCTCTTATCAAAGTTCCAATTTTTTTTTAATGATAAGAAGTGATTGCTGCTATTACTGAGTTTTAGGAATATGATTATTTAGAAATTTTGAAGTCTAGAGCTTGTAATTGTTGATGTCTACCACTTGTTTGATGAAATGGCTCACAGGAAGAGTAGGTTCGATCATAGGTATTGTACAATAAAGATTGTGTCTCATCGAGTTACAGCAGAACACAACAAGAAAGCTTCTTTTTGAGACATATGTTTTGTTCAAAAAATATTTGAGCTTGAAGTTTCTGGTGAATGCAGGGGGCTCAAGATTCAAAGAAGGCGAAGCTATACTGTAGAATTGGCAAGGAGGTTGTATCTGCGTAAGTCTTCAAAGTTTTCTTTTTCTTCTCTATGTTGCATCGTCTGTGTTTAGTTTGTTGGATTCAACTTCTTGTGTGGGTTTTTTTTTATCATCATGCAGTGTCAAGAAAGGAGGTCCAAACCCAGTTTCAAATACAGTTCTAGCTACCATACTTGAGAAAGCAAAGGACCTAGATGTACCCAAGGACATTGTGGAGCGTAATATTAAAAGGGCTTCTGAGAAGGGGCAAGAAGATTTTATGGAGAAGATTTACGAGGTTAGGTCACGAGCTTCAATTCAAGTTTTATTTTTGCAAGTGGGGCTGTTATGGTGAATCACCTAGTAAAGTGGGGAAAATTAAAACCTGTGAATTGGTTTTCTTATCATTACTAAACTTAACCAAGTATTTGATTACTGAACCTAACTCAACTTCACTAGCTTAGTACATAACTGAATATGATGGATTTCTTTTGCAGTACCTAATTATCAGGCAATCGCATTTCTTTTGGGTCTAGTTACAAGATTTGATGACTCTGAAGTAAACTTGTTTTCTTTTTTTTTATGGTTTAGGTATATGGCTATGGTGGAGTTAGTATGGTAATCGAGGTCTTAACAGACAAAATTAATCGATCAGTGGCAGCTATTAGATCGGTTGTTAAGGATTATGGGGGGAAAATGGCTGATTCAGGATCTGTCATGTTCAAGTTTAGACGAGTTAGGGTGGTTAACATAAAGGTCACGGATGCTGACAAAGACCAGCTCTTTATTATTGCCTTAGATGCCGGAGCAGAGGATGTTATTGAGCCCCCAAGTTATGAAGATGATACTGATGAAGATAGTGAAGAAAGGTATACACAATATAATATGTTCAAGTGTCTTTTCTTCCTGTCAGTATTTTGTTTTATATGTTTCTTGTCTCGACATTTGTTCAGGTACTACAAAATTGTAACTTCTTCTGAGAACTACTCGACGATATTATCAAAGCTTCGCGATGAAGGTGTGAACTTCGAGCCTGACAATGGCTCTGAACTGCTCCCTCTGACTACAGTTGAGGTAGTAGACCTTTTCTCTGCTGTATAAACTCCGTGCCATAACTTTTTCCGCATGTCTAATACTGAAAAACTTATAGTTTTTTAGTGGTTTGGATTAAATATAATCTATCTGAAATAGGATAAATTAATATCGCAAGACTTGATCCTGCGTTCATCTTAACTTGTCTTTCCCGCAAATATCAGTGTACATCAAATCATTCACTTCGAATATGTGGTTACTGGGGTTCTTGCAGGTCGATGATGAGGCCAGGGAATTAAACAAAGAGCTCATGCAAAAACTACTAGAACTTGATGATGTTGATGCTGTTTATATCGACCAAAACTGAAAATACATTACCGGACGCTTCACTTCAGGATCTGTGAAATTTATAGCTCATCCGAAAAGTAATCAGGTTAATCTCGGAACTGGTTTTGTTCAAGTCTGCATATATTGTGAAGAAGTAACGACGATGGTTCGGGAACACACTCACGATTCACTTCTTAAAGTTTCCAGTTTGAAGCTATAAAATTACAACTGTTCCTTTATAATTCTTAATAAATTGTTTCTTAACCAAAGAATGTTAAACAATTTATTTATAATCATCATCACAGAGCAATACTTGTTGGGTTTACTGTTGTATGTATAAATAACACTATATAAAAGCTGCTATTTGTTGTTCCAGAGAGTCCCACATCAGCTTTTCTACTATCTCATCTCTTTGCCACGTGTCGTCGTCCTGGATGTTGGGTTCTATGTTGGACTTGCAATAACCTTATCACTCGGCCCATTCTGACTTATATTCAGGCGACAGAACTTTCTTCCTAACCTAATATTTTTTTTCTCCTCCGATCTCTCCGTCTCTTCCTTCCTCTGATCTCTCCGACTCCTTCTTCCTCCGATCTCTCCGTCTCTTTCCTCCTCCGATCTCTTCGTCTCTTCCTTCTTCCGATCTCTCCTTTACTTTCTTCCTCCGATCTCTCTTTTACTTTTTTCCTCCGATCTCTCCGTCACTTTCTTCCTCCGATCTCTCCGCCGTCAACACGGCTCCACTTGCCGTCGTTCGGAAGCCAAATCTGGAAGGAAAATTCGTTTGTCCTCTCCTCACCTGGAGGCGACAAACGACCTCTCACCGCGGCGAAAACCGATCTCGTGTCTTCTCGGCTGATCTCCTATGTAGGTAATAATCGTCTTTCGTTTTCAATCCAGGAAAAAAAAAACTCAAACCTGCTAGATCTATTCCCGATTAGGGTTTCCTAATAATTTTTTATCTCACTCTGCTTGCCGGTGTCTTCTTAAACTCCCGTCGTCCTGCGCTTGCATTTCCGCCTAAATTCCGCCGCCGCTGAACACGGTGGCTTACCCGGAAAACATGAACCGTCGGAAGGTGCTCTGTTCGATATCTCGCCCAGTGGGCTTCGAGAATTTGGACCTCTATTAGGCCCGCTTGGAAACGGGTCTTCAAATAAAGGTTTTCCCAGTTTCATTTTTAAAATTTTCAAATATTTACCCAATTACCGAAAATCCCTAATGGGTTTTTAATTGTGAAAACTTTTTCGACGTATTGGGCTGACGTTTTGGCCCGTACGTTTTGGGCCTACGATTTTATCCACGGCGAATTAAAGGTTAGCGTTTAATTTCTTAATAAACTTTTCCGTTGGTACATTTTCTTCATCGAATACGGCTTTCCACAGAATTCTATACGTATCTATGATTTTTTTATTAAAAGCACATTAATTATATTTTGGCTAATTCCGGTTTGTTGGGTTTCTTCGAAACTTAATTTCGAATAACTGGAGTCCCAATCTTTCGGCCCGTTTCGTTTTCAAACCGACTCTCCCATTTAATTAATGGCTAATTCCGGTTTGTTGGGTTCCTTCGAAACTTAATTTCGAATAACCGGAATCCCCTTTTTTGGGCCCGTTTCGTTTTGATTTGCAACCGACTATTCATTTTAACTAACCTAATTCTCTCTTTCTTTTCAGCGAATTCTCCGTCTCTTTCTTTCTCCGATCTCTCCGCCTTGAACGCGGCTCCACTTGCCGTCGCTCGCGAGCCAGATCGGGATGGAAAATTAGTTTGTCCTGTCCTCTCGCCGAGGCGAGAACCGACCTCTGGCCGCGGCGAAAACCGATGTCGCCTCTTCCGTGTTAACCTCCTATGTAGGTAATAATCTTCTTTCATTTTTCAATCCAGAAAAAATACCTCAAAACTTCTAGATCTATTCCCGATTAGGGTTCTCTAATATTTTTTTAACCCTCTCTGGTTGCCGGTGTCTTCTTAAACTCCCGACGCCGTGCGATTGCATTTTTGCCTAAATTACGCCGCCGATTAACACGGTGGCTTACTCGGAAAGCTGGACCCGCCGAACTATGGAGTTTGGGCCACTCGATTGAGAAGACAGGCCGGCCTCCATTAGGCCCGCTTGCAAACGGGTCAACAAAAAAAGGTATTCACATTTTCATTTCTAAATTTCATAAATATTTACCCAATTACCGATAATCTCTAATGGGTTTTTAATTGTGAAAACGATTTCCAGGTGTTGGATGTAGACCAGATAGGGCTTTGCGATCTTGGGCCGGTGTTGGATGTAGGCCCAAATTAATATGAAGGTATTTTGTAATTCCCTTTTTTTTCAACCCACATATTCACGTAATAAGCCCAGATCGCTTATCGGGTCGTCCGTGTTAGCCTCCGAATAGACCCAACGCGATTTAAAAGTCTGTTTTTTTTATATTATGTTTTTAAATTTTTTAATTAATTAAAGCCTATTAATTACATTTAACTAACCTCGGTTTGTTTTGTTTGTTTCCAAATTTATTTCCAGGATAGAAATAATCACCGCGGAACCTGCCGCCGGGTCTCCGATTGATGCCGGCGCCGCCTTTCATGCCGTTCACTGCGCTTCATGGGCTTCGGCTTCTGGGAAAGGTACACTTAAATTGGGCCTCAATTTTTTTGGTTACTGCTTTCTTATTGGGACGGGTTATAATATGCATTTATTTAATGTTGCATATTTGGTGCCCCGCGACTGTGAACACACTGGGCCTGTGTTTAAGCCCATATGAAGAGTCAATTCCAGCCTGGATTAGAATCCTACAATCAAGTAAGTCCACATTAATATATTGGTCCATTTATTTGTTTCAACGTTTATTAGGCCCTGAATTATTTTAATTTCCCCAGATCAGATATTGAGCCCCCGTAGTTATTGGGCCTCTTTCGGCAGATATATGAGGTTTGGATCAGATATTGAGCCCCCGTAGTTCTACTTTAACATGTTCTTACTTATATTCTCTCATAATCTGCTATTTTGATTGACGATTGTTGTTTTTCAGTGGGGAGACTGCCCGGGTTTATTTATAGGAGGACATAGCAGACACTTTCCGCCTCATATGGAATGAGCAGCCCACTAAACCTGCTGTCGTTTTGATGACCACCCTGAATTCGAAGACTCTCGGTGGTAAGTTTTTCCATCCTATTCTGTTAAATATTAAAATATTTGGATATAATATTGTTTGATTTTTACTGTATAGGAGTTGTAACCCTGAGTTCAACAGCTTTTACTAGACTGTTTTTTGATTCAGACATCCCAGAAACTGAGAGATTTTTGAAAAGGTTAGATTCTATGTTTTTTGTTTTCTGTTTTGCTTCTCGAATTGTTCCACTTATTCTGCTCTGTTAAAATCTCAAAGGTTACTTATATTATGATGTTATTTTTGATGATCTCTCTTTTCATTACAGGTTCGGAGCTCTTAAAGGTGTAGCAGCTGATCCAAACAGTCCTTTCTTTGCAGTTACTAAGCCGGAGGTTGTGAATTTGAATGAAATTCACAACTTCCTATCAAATGAGAATCCTCAGATAAGTTTTCTCTCTTAACAGTCAGTAGCTAGGTTAATCATGGTAGTATTTAATCATTGTAATTCTTTAGGTAGCTAGCTTCATTTGTGTTGCTACAATTAAGGAGGTTGTTGAGGAATATGGCTGATTTTTTATTTCCTGTACAACCTGCCGGTCTAAGATGGACAGGTCCGAAACGGCTTTGGTTTGTAGCAATCCGAAATGCAAAAGACCACATAATGTGAGAATTATAAGGTTAGCTTAAAATGTTAGGTCGATATGATTAATTTCTACCGTAGACATTGTTGGTAAAATAGTTGAATATTATGCTTAATTGTGTAGATATAGGTTGGAAACAACCGTTACTGACCAAGAAAGTGGCTTGGCAACATTCGTGATTTTTGATAAAGAAGCAACCAAGCTGGTTGGAAGGTTGGCGCCTGATTTGGCCAGTGAGGTAATTCACAATCTAGATGTACTTAAAATCGTTCCTTATAATTTTATTAACTTTTTCTTTGTGGCAGGTTGATGAACATGAACCAGTGACCCCAACAAGTGTTCTAGGCAGGGAGAACTTGCAAGTTTCAGGTGAAGTTGACTTCATTCAACTTCACCGCTGCCTGTCAAACAATAACTGTCTCGCGGATTCTTGAAGACAATATTGGAGATGGCGCGGGAGCAATGCCAGAGGTCATAGCTGAAGTGGTTGAAAATGGTGAAACAAGTACCTCCAAGGAGCCGATCTCCAAACGTCCCCGTTGCAATTAGAAGATGGTCTTCTTTGTTACTTCGTTTACTTTGCTGTTTTACTACTCTTTCTCATTTACGTTGGTCTTCTTTTGGACAATTTGAATTCGTTTTGGAACATTTACTTATGAAATAATGCATTATGGTCTTATAGTGTTGCGTTCTATCAACAATGTAAGAAGATTTCACAATCAACCCAGTTTTTTAATAACATGATTTAAATGTTTAATTTTTCTAAAATATTTTATTTTAATTTTTGGCAAAATACTATTTGATTTTTGTTTTGGTTTTACACGTACGTAACATCAATTTAATAGACTTTGACGTTACTAGGGATTTTAACATGAACTCTAATCAACTCTAACCTCAACTTTGAAAAAATTAACTTTAATACTACACGATTCAATTGATTAGTTTTTAAAAAATTTTCCATAGTTTAATACATTTATAATTTCGGTTTTAGTATATGTCAAGATTTTAATGAATTTTTATTATTACATTCCATAATTTGTAATTGGCAATTATGCATTAGAAATCTTACACATATATATATTTTCCATTTTATAATATTTAAAATATGTAATGCTTTCCTAAACACTTTATTTTCTGATATTATGACTATATCCTGTAAATCTATTTTCCATTTATTAAACTCATTTTTAATCCCGATATTTGACTATAAATAGCATACAAATACTTTTAGATTGATTCATTATTTTGCTTTCACCATCATTTTGTCAAGATCTTTATGCCGGGTATTTATCTAACTTTTAGTTTGATTCATTATTTTGCTTTCACCATCATTTTGCTTTCACCATTATTATGTATCTGTTTAAATTTTTTTTTAACTAATACAACTATTATTGTTCCATGATAGCAGTTTTCTTTTTTTATTTGTAGTTTTCTTTCATATTTTGTTTTGTCAAAATTATCACCAAAAACAAAAATACGAAATTATTTCTTGAAAACCATTTTAAGTTGTAATTTAATTTTAATTTATGTAGTATATTACATATATATATATATGACAATTAGTTTATATTGTTTTTGCATAAATATAAATATTTATTCAATCTATTTGGTCAAACACTTTTACGGGGTTTTTATTTTTTTGATACCAATAAACTTTATCAATGTATGCTAATCACTGTAAAAAAAGATGTTGTAGGCAGGATACAGATAATACAGGGCAGCGAACTTGCAGATCCTGAAAGACAAACAAAGATTATCATCGGATTGTTGCTAAACAGGTTAATATACAATTATAAATCACATTCTCATATTTCTATAAATAATTATCATATTCAAATTTTATAGGTCCAAAATAGTGAAGCTAATTATAAAGGATAAACAAGCGGCGGATTTTCGTAAGCATTGGACAATCAAGAATCGTATGTACTTAACCGTTTTTGTTACAAATGTGAATCCCAAAAATAAAGAAGGTACCTATATATTAATCTAACATTTGTTTATTTATTATGTAACCCAATAAACTTAGATAACACAGATTGTCGAATTATGCAGGTAAATTCCAACTTGAATCGACACTAGGCACCAGATTTTTCTTTAACAAATCCATTCCGCCAATACAAAAGTATCACAAAAGAAATGGGAAAACGTATTCAGAACACAAATGGAATTAGGAAGTCGCCTATACAAAGACATGTAGGAGCGATAAGAATGCTGGCTTTAATTTTTATTTCAGATTTCAATTAGTCGTTTAAAGATTTTGTGATTTTTGAAATTTGACATCAGTGCAATTTTTTTTATTACTCTTACTAGAACTTCTATTTTATCTACACACTTTTCTACATTGCAATTTCCCCCAACAAAAAAAACAAAGTAATACATCACCAAAAACAAAATTAACAACAAATCTATTATCCAAAACAAATTTTAAAATATATCAAACTCATTCTAAACACCACCCGCGCGTAGCGCGGGTAAAAAAACTAGTTAAGCTTATACATCCGAACTATAAGCCGAATGCAAGCTGCGCACGAATGGCTCCCACATCGCTGTAGCTTCATGGAGGTTATTCTAACACAGACCAAATTCAGTTTCATATTCAGATCAAAGACTTTTCGGCTCGCAACCTATTAGCTTCTTGCATTAGAACAAAGAAAACCACTAACACAAAATTGTCTTTGTATTCCCACTGGCCTTGGGCAAAATACCCGGACCCGATTAACCGAACCAGAATCGACCTGAACTGGAAGGTATCAAACCGAACCGGACCCGACGTGAATATTCGAACGGGTCTTCAATTGCCATATCCGAATAACCGATACCGAATCCGATCCAAACCGAAAATCGAATAAGTACCCGAAATATCCAAAATAGCTAAAAACATTAGTCAAATATATATAATAACCTAAATATCCAAAATTATAAATATACATCCAAATATATTAGTTATGTTTGGTTAATTTGAGTATTTTTGGATACTTTTTGATATTTTCGGCTTAAGTTGGGTAGTTCAGATACAAATTACCCGAACCCTACTTGTATCCGTGGTTTCTTTTGAATAAAATAATCGATCCAAACAATTTTGCGACGAACATTTGGATAGAAATCGGGTCCGAACAAATTATCCGAACCCGACCCGAACCCGAATGGAACCAAACCGAACCTGATCCGAAAATTCAAAATATCCGAACTGGTCTTATATTTCAAACCCGAAAGATCCGATACCCGAAAAACCCGACCCGAATCCAAACGGGTACCTGAATGCCCAAGACTAATTCCCACCTTTTGCTCATCTCACGGTATTTCCCTCCTTTTGATTGAAACTGTATGTTGAAAATGTTGGTTTTTGTTATCTGGATCGTGATGAATCGTGATGAATCGTGAACTTGGATAATGATTGATTCGTGCACAAAAGCACTTTTTTGCAAAAGGTATTTCTCCGGATAAAGACAACCAAAGTTCCTTCTTGTTCTAGGCATATAGTTTTTAATGTTTTGTTGATGTGTGATCTCTCCAACGATTTCCAGAAGTCTTGGTGTTGAGAATCTCTTTCATTCTCTTTATCCTTCTTGTTAATGCCTACAAGAAGCTTTTATAAAAGCTTAATCAGCCTATTTTTCACTAATTTCCAGCTCACTGAATAGTTTTCTATTCCAATAATCTATCATCAAATAGTTGTCTATTGATGGAATTCACGAAC
The DNA here is from genome assembly GCA_000218505.1 of Schrenkiella parvula. Taxonomy (NCBI): domain Eukaryota; kingdom Viridiplantae; phylum Streptophyta; class Magnoliopsida; order Brassicales; family Brassicaceae; genus Schrenkiella; species Schrenkiella parvula. The sequence continues at coordinate 2,479,777 of CM001190.1, forward strand.
CACATTGCTTGACATCAAACCGAACTAGAGTTCTAAACCGGAAATACATGGCGTAAACGTTTATTTTCTGTTTTAATATTCATGTTATTTGCTTTTGTTGTTCTTCCAGTTCCCAATAATTTCATTGTTGCAAGGAGTTACGACTCCCTTTGCTTCTTGTATTTCCTTATTTAAAGCAATGGAAAAACAAAAATAGGCAATCTCAACTGCCAAACAAAACTTATCTTGTGTTGTTATGCTTCTTGTATTTCCTTATTTAAAGCAATGGAAAAACAAAAATAGGCAATCTCAACTGCCAAACAAAACTTATCTTGTGTTGTTATGCTAATGCTCTAACTGAGACCATCAATTGGTATCATAGCATTCATTTTCTTTTCAGTTTTTTCTCTGTTCTTTTGACAAAACGTCATTTCACCAAAAAATTCAAACTTTTTTTAAAAAAACGTTGGTTCACTGAGTCGAGCCTGCGAATCCGTTTGCCCCAGTTCACACATCGATTTGGCATCACTACATTAAGCTTGACTTACCTCAATTCAGCGGAGGATGAAGATGCAGTCGGTTGTAGCAGTTTGGAGTATCACATGACAATAGTACAAGGAGTACTACATGCAACATAAATGTGCGTATAGATCTCTGAACGTGTGAGACTAGAATAACAAATCAAGGTGTGTCTTGGGTTTGTTAACGAAATGTAACTTGTAAGTTCACTTAAAAGATTATCTAGTAATGCACTTTCTTATTGAGAATTCCCTTGTACTACTTATCCATAGTATTTGTACCAGTAGTTCTTACATTTTGGTATCAGAGCAGTCACTTGTGTGTATTGCAAACATATGAGATCTTGTGGAGGAAATGGAGAGCTACCAAGAGTTAGTTGCAAGTTCAAAAGTCATTTTGGATGCAGGGAACTATGGATTTTGGAGCGCAAGGATGAAATCAGTCATTAAAAGGATTGATGCACTTGCCTGGAAGGCTGTCATTGCTGGACGGAAAGAGCCAACAGTCAAAACTGAATCAGGAGACAAAATGCCCTAATCAGAGGAACAATGGACTCGGGAAGAGCTGAAGCAATCAAATACAATTTCAGAGCTCTCACAGCCATTCACTATAGTGTGGCCAAGAAACAATTTGAACTGATTTAGGGGTGTAAAACTGCCAAAGAGGCGTGGGATATCCTGCAATACACTTTGAAGGAACCTCAAAAGTGTAGAACTCAAGAAAAAATATGTTGGCATCCAGATTCGAAAATCTCAAGATGAAAGAGCATGATTCTATAGCGGATTTTAGCTCAAAGTTGAGATTATTGGCACAAGAAGCGCTGACACTGAGAAAATGATACAAGAACAAAAAAATTGTCAAAAAGTTTTTAAGATGCTTGCCCTCAAAATTCATGGCATATAATGCAGCTATGAACGTGTCGCTTAACACTTACACCTTGAGCTTCGATGAGGTGTTTGGAATGTTGCAAGCTCATGCGTTGGAACTGGATGGGGTGAAGAAACCAAGGAGCATGGCTCTAACCTCGACTGAAGGAAAATCCACAAAAACCAGGACGTGAAGATCATGTGAGCATGCTGGTTCGACGCTTTGATCGAGTGTTACGATAGGTAGAACAAAGTCAAGGACAAGGACAAAAGAGACTTTCTACATCAAAAAGACTCTCAGAAGAAAAGGCAAGTAAGAAATCTGACATGCAGTGCAACGAATACAAAGGATATGGTCATTTTAAAACCGAGTGTCCAACAGTCAAAAGAACAGAATTCAAATGCTTGGAATGCAAAAGTTTTGGACACACAACTAGAGTGTGTTAATGATTAAAAATGCAGAAAAGAGAAGTCCCTCATAGGATTCAATGAGGAAGAATCTGAAGAAGACATCGACGAAGAAGAAGAAGAGATTATCAATTTTGTGGCATTTGTAGGAATCATTGAGTTTGTATATGGCAAAAACAATTCTGGATCCGACACCCAGGAGGAAACATCGGATGAAGAATCGCAAGGAGATAATGATGAAAACTACAAATAAATATGTGAGACACTGGTGAAGATTGGGAAAGAAAATCTCCTCCTGGTGAAAGAGAAACATCAACTTGAAGCACTTGTTGATGTACTACATACTGAACTACAGGCTGAGAAGAAAATCAGCCAATGAATCGTGTTGCTCATCAAGGAGAAGCTTGCACTGGCCACCAAAGCAGTTCTACTACACAAGGAAATACAATATGAGAAGAAAATGTCTACTCAGTTCTGATCTGAACTTGATCAGCAATAAAAGAAAATCATGATGCTCAGTGGCACCAGAAGCTTGATAAAATTCTAAGCTACGAAAGAAAAAATAAGTCACACACTAGTCTAGGGTACACTGGAAAAGAACGACGCAAAACATGAAATATACAATTTGTGTCATGAGGCATCTCGAAGCATGTAGTATAGAAAACAAAAGGTAGTACAACAAAAAATGCAGAATGCTACTTATGTGGAAAACCAAGACATATCAAAGCTCGCTGTCAACAATTCAGAAAAAGAGAAGATCGAGTCTAGTATCAAAGGAAGTTCTAGTGGAATGGGCTCAGAAACGAAGTATTGATCGAGATCAGGACATGGATATAGATGTAGCATGGCATTTTTGGCAGCATAACCTGAAGACAAAGGACCATGGTATTTTGACAGTGGTTGTTCACGTCACATGTCAGAAAATCGAGAAAAAATTACGAAGGAGGAAATGTTAAGGTGCAATCAAACGCAAATATGTGATGCAGAACTTCAACAACTGATGAATGTTATCTGGTTCAAGAGCTCAGAGCAAACCTGAACAGTGTAAGTCAACTCTATGATGAAGGATTGTCGGTTGTATTCACCAAGAATGATTGTCAAGCCATCGATGAAAGTGGAAATAAAACTTTGCGAGGGATTATAGCTGCAAATAACTGCTACATGTGGGAAAGATCATCAAAATATCTACTTGCTAATAATGACATCAATTTGTTGCATCAGCAACTTGGCCACATAAATTTAAGAAATCTCACCGCTGTTGTCAACAAGGAGATAGTACGAGGAGTCCGTTAGCTTAAGGGAGAAGATAGAGTGTTATGTGGTCCACACAACAAAGAGAAACAAGTGAAAGTTCAACACAAGAAAGTAAAAGACATACTATCTAAGGCAGCATTAGATCTCATTCACATGGATCTAATGGGACCAATACAAAGTCCAAGTTTGGGAGGAAAAAGATATGTGTTTGTACTCGTGGATGATTACTCACAGTTCACGTGGGTTCGGTTTGTACGTGAAAAATATGAGCCAACAAAAAGCTTCAAGATCTGGTCGATTCAGCTGGTAAATGAGAAAGGAAGTATTAAGAGAATACAAAGTGATCACGGAGGTTAATTTGAAAATAAGTCCATGTTAATTTTTACATCAATCAAGGGATTGCCCATCAGTTCTCAGCTCCAAGGACACCACAACAAATTAGGGTAGTTGAACGAAAGAACCGAACACTTCAAGAGATGGCACATGCTATGATATATGGGAACAATATTCCTGCAAAATTGTGGGCAGAAGCTGTAAACACTACGTGCTACATCATCAACAAGGTCTACATCAGGAAGAGAACCACCAAAACTTCATATTAACTATAGAAATGAAAGACATCAAATCTAAGCTATTTCCATGTCTTTGGTTGCAAATGCTATATTCTGAATGACAAAGAGCATCTAGGTAAATTTGATCCAAGAAGTTACGAGGGAATATTTTTAGGCTACTCAGGAAATAATATCGCCTATAGAATGTTCAACACTCGATCTGATATAGTCAAGGAATCAGTCAATATCGTGTTTGACGATCTCTCATTCATCAGGTGGGACGGCAATGAGTCTGACAATGATACAGAACAAACAAAGTCGGACAAATATAAGCCTCTCAAAGTTTTGAAAGTAGCTTCTGATCAGATCAAGCAGTACCACATTTTCATTGAAATCACGCTCCATCTGATCTGATAGGAAAGCTGGAGGAGGAAAAGAAAAGTCAAGGTGTACATGTGGTTATAAAAATTCCTAGGAACTAACTTGCTATAAGTGTAAGAACAAGGGTCACATTTAGGGATGTTAAAAAGGGTTCAATAAATCAGGGCTGGCCCTAGCCCATCTAAATAATTATAAACCTGGCCCTGATTCATTTAACTTAAAACATTTTGGGTTAATTTAGGGTTTTGTTTTAAAATTCAGGGCTTAAACAAGGTTGAGTGATTTTTTTTTGTTATGCAATATGGATTTGCAGTCAAATTATAAAGCAATTATTTTTTATTTTTTGTTTTATTTTTTAAAAAACTAAAAATATTGCTTTTTATGTTAATGACTATCTAATGTTTTTTCAAAAAACATGATTCAAAAATTATAATTATTGATTATTATTTTTTGGTGATATTTAAATTTTTACTGCCTATTTTACCCTTTTAGAAATTATCACATCTCCAAATTCTTACTTTTTACAATAATAAATATCAAATTATTTTATATGCCTTTAATAATAAATTTTTATAGGGTCAGAGTTTTGTAGGGTTTAAACCCTGTTATTTAAACTTGAACATGTTTTTTAAAGGTCAGGGCTCATTTAGGATTGAGTTTTAATTAAATAGGGTTTGGTAGGGTTGGAAAATCTTTATTAACATCCCTAGTCACATTGCAAAGGACTGTCTAAAGAAAAAGTTAATACCGTTCAACGGTAATGGAGAGGGTCCAAAACTTGTGCGACAATCAACTGAGAGAAAAATGACATCACCAGCAAATGAGAGAAGCAATGATGCCATAACTATCTTCCCAGAACCAGGAGGTCATTTCCTAAAACCCACGAAGGAGAAACAAGAGCCTAGGGCTAAACAAGACCAAGAACACTATATGGTTAATTCTAATCTAGTTATTTATGACCATTCTTGTTACAATGCTTGTTTAATGCACTTGGTTGTGTCCAAAATGAATGAGAGAGATGCAGGTACAAAGGAAAACTCTGCTGAAACAAAGGAAATCAAAGAGTTAAACACAACTCATTCGCTTAATCCACAAGCAACACTTCAAAAAGAAAAGTCAAGTAACATCTCAATCAGATTTAATTCAGTCCGAAAATGATTGTTTCAATGCTTGTTTAATACATTTTTCTACTGCCAAAATTGCTGAGAAAATTTCAGGAACCAAAGAAGACACTCCGATCCAAGAAGAACGACCACAAAACATAAGCATAATATCAGATCAAAAGGAAGACCATGGAAAATCCAGTTCAATGTTGCTGAAGCCAATCAACCAGCTACCATGGAGAATATGTAAATAGGAATTATAAACATGATAGATTAGGATATAATTTTACAAAATCCAAAAAATATACGGTTAGACAAGATATCAACAAAATTATTCATATATCGGTTCAGATTCAGAAAATATACGGTTAAACAAGTAAATCGACAAAATTATCCATCTGTCGGTTCAAACTCACTATTTTTTGACTAAGTTGTTAAGGGTTTATAGGCATATTCATATGAGAGTTAAAATGTCCATTACAGCAAACATATTTTCTTTAAAGTACTTTTGAGATGTGATTCGTCACGACCGACTTGTTGTCACAACCGAACTGAGCATGACTTATTGTAACGATTTATGGACTGCAACTCTCACAACATATATGTCTGATTAGAAAATTATCTTTATCACATCAAACTGAAGTATCACCGACACGTCGTACGGTGTAAAAGCAAGCACACTTAAAACATGGTGCAACTCTCCCTTTACGATTTCTTTGTCATTGGAATTGACCGTAACAACAAAAAAAGAAAGGATCAACTTGCTCGCACAAAAGGGAAAATGTAGTAATGTGATGTCTTGCATGACAATCATGACGAACTAAGCATTACCAACTTGTAGATTACATGCATTTTCAACGTCCCATACGTATATGATTTATTCCTTTACCATTTTTGTTGTTGTTGCAGTGACCGTATCCACTCTCACACAAAAAAAACTAGTAAACAAAACGCTTAGTATATATGGATTCTAGGAGATGTATTCAATCTAGCATCTGAGAAGATTTAGAAGGATTTGGTTTTTGATGAGTTTTTATATGATTTTGGATGAAATAGAAAAGTTTTTATAATTTTAATTAACATTCTAGAATTCCATCTAAAACCATATGATTTAGATTTTTTATATTTTTAACTAAAACAATCTACCAAAACACCTTTAAATCACAACAAAACTCATAAAATCCACCATTTCATATATATCCAATAACAATGGATTTTAGAGTACATTTTAAAATAAAAAGTTAAAAATCTTTTAAAATTCATGTTTGAATAACATATGATTTGTTATTTTAATATACATCACTCTAAATCTTAAACTGAATACACTTCCCACATAAACTACTATATGTCTTGTGAAGATATATACAAATCGGCTAATTAAAAGAAAAACTTGATACAAAAATTTGATTAAAATGTTAGTTATTAGAAATTTAATATACTAATTAAGAAGTTATAAATGTAATTTTGATAATAACTTATAATATGTGGTAACCATATGATAATAAAATATGATAATAAAATATTACAACTGTTCTTTTTAATTAAATATCTAAAATATTATATTTAATAGAAATAAAAGTGCAAAAACTAAAATTAGTATTTTTATAGATTTTATAGTGGAAAAATGTATATTCATGTTTCAATTCAGGTCAAGTGCGATGATTATTGTATGAACTAAACAAACTCTATGCAAACATACATGAACTCATTTAATTTTAAATTTAGATGGCAAAACTATTAAGTCGTGGTCAATCACTACCTTGACTGATTTGGTATTAGTTAAATAATTAACAATGCGGATGTTGAGCCATGGGGAAAAACAAATTTGTTTCGTTTTTTTGGTCACTTGACTGACAAATTTCTTTAAGATAAAAAACTCTTTATTTGTTCTTCCCCTACAAAGTCTGAAATCAAAGAGAATAAGAAGCTTCATTCCTCTTACTGATTAAGAAATCCAAATGTTTTCATTTAATGAGGGAGAAAGTTTTACAGAATCAGGCTTTGAGTCAAGAATTTTCGGCATTGCCTCTCGATTTTTCGTTTTTCTCTATAAAAATGAGGTAATTAGAAAAATTAGGATTTCCAAAATTGAAATAAATTAAAATGATTTACATGAAATTTATGTTGATTTTGTCTAGGTTTGTAAATATTTTGAGATGAGAACTCCTCTGCATATATATTCTTATTTTTTAAGGTTAATTAGATGTATATTATATATAATGTGTTTATTAGGTGAGTAATATATGTAGTCAAATTTATGAAAGTAATAAAAGTGGTGGTGGGAATGACATATATACATTTATTGATAACAAAAAAAACTGTGGAGAGAAAAGCACGATTATGTCGTATTGCAAAAATCTGTAGACCTAAATATGGAAAGATTTGAGAAAAGATGTATTTATCCAATGGATTTAGGATTTTGGGAGAAACATATCTAGTTTTGCTCATCCTATATATTCTACTTTTAGGCAAGCAGATTTCAGAGGAAAAGCAAGGGAATAAACAACAAATCAGTGTTGAAGAAGAAAATATACATGTGGAAGATAGGTTTGTAATATGATTTCCGTTTTTCTATTTTTTCTGCAGTTATAATCAGCTATATATTCTGTTTTTTTCCAAAAATAGTAGTGATATATCCCACGTTTTTTTTTGCAGATAGAGAAAAGGACCACTGTGGTTGTTATGCGGGGTTGATGGGTTCACTTGGAGTTTGGTGATTGGAAGTCTAAACTCGACCAAAATGAGTTGGCTAAGTGTATTCAGATGATATCTCAGATTTCACTTGGAGAGCTGGCGGAAAAGGTAAAAGACAAGTTCCAAATTTATGAAAACAAAACACTGGATTTGTCATATAGATGCCCACAGTGGATTGTCATGTTAGATCAGGAGATGATACCTCCACATTAATCAACAATGATGACGGCGTGAAGGTGTTTGAGGCTCTATGTAGTGACATAGAGAAATCTAGTTTACTATCCAGTCAATATAGTTGACTATCCGGTCAATATAGTTGACTATCCGGTCAATATAGGTGACTATCCGATCTATATAGTTGACTATCCGGTCAATATAATTGACTATCCATGAAATATTCTTGACTATATGAGCAATATAGTTCACTAGTCAGACAAGTAACTGTTACTTTTGACTCACCTTCAGAGCTGTTAGCTGCATTTCTATCTTCAGGATCACTATCTTCAGGGTCCTTTGTTGACTTTAAATTGAGACCTTAACATCATAGATCTCATTAGACCATGCGACATCAGCTTCTTATAGACTTACAATGGGTAAAGTGTAATGAACATTTACCTGAAAAATACAAGAACATCTTCAAAATTAATAGTTGGCTATATATGAATGTATTTTCGGATTACATATTTGACTATCTCACAATTTGTAGTTCACTATCTACGCATATTTATACTATTATACGACGTAGTTGATGATAATGATAATGTGTGGTTAGTGTATTCTATATATTGCAAAGGGGTAAAATTAGAGAATCACATTGATAATGTGTTAGTTTTCTAAATTTAGTCCCACATATGTTACCTAATGAATTTTTGGTCAATTTGCTACTTTGAAGTCCAATTTCCCTTTTTTTGGTGTTTAATATATTATTCAAGTTTTTTCATGTGTTTTTGTATTCCAGGACGTAGTTTCCTCATGTTTATAGTCTTTAGAGTCACTACAGGACGAAACATAAAAAAAATAGATAATAGAACAAAAGAGCACCAAATTATGATCCAACTGTGTCCTTAGATCAAAAGCTTCGACTAAGTGATGTATTTAGAGTCTTCAAGCTTTAGTTAAACTGCAAATACAAAATAATATGATGTATTACTCAGGAATCCATTCATTGATGACTGAAAATCTGCATTGCAAGACGTTGTAGAACAATAGAGATAAGGCAAATTGTGGTTTTGTGTATGTGTTAGTAGAGGATGAAAATCAGTAAGTAAAAGCAGTAAAAACGATGCAAGTAATCAATAAACAAAGCGTTGCGGATCATGGAATTCACATGTGTTCATAGATTAATGCATGCAGAATAAGTCAATGATAAAGAAAACTGATTAGAAAAGTGGTAAAACTCGAATCACAACAATGTAATAGATCTACTCTTACATTATTAATTACCAATATCTAAGCAACTCAATTACTCAACTCTCATAGATCATGCAGAAAATATGCAATTAGATCAGGTTTATTTAGCATTCAGAAAGCTTTTATAACTCAATCTCGTAAGTTATAACATTAAACACATCAAAACTAGTTAATGTAGTAAAGCATTTAAATACTTTCGTGTTTTTATAAAACCTAATATATGTTACTAAGTGGCTATCAAAGCAAAAAATCAAAAAACGAATAACTTCTAAAATCATAAATATCACAACATAATAATCAATCTAACAACCTACATAAACTCACCTTTAAGTGACTAGAACAGCAGTTTATAAATTTGGCATTTGCGCGTTCCAACGTTGTTGACTGTAGGCTGAACACTGTAGTGGATAATGACTTCGTGACGAAGTATGCAGTATTTTTATATGATTCTACATACTTTAGTTTAATTTCTTTACTTTTTTTCAAGTTCTTGGCTATATGAGAAGAACTTTGGTGGAATATGTTTTGGTTATAAGACATGTAGCATTATCTTCATATAAGATTATTGGTTTCTATACTAATACGGATTTGGCCGTTTGATTGGGTGTGTTGATTTATTGATCTAAGCCAGACACATTATTTACTTGCCTCATGCGGAGATGATTTCAGCATGGTTTTGAGGAAATGGCTACGAGTATTTGTTTCTAAAAGCACCATGATATAGCAATTCCTCCAACTGTGAAAACGTATCCTAATTGTGATCGGGATTTATGAGGATTAAATAAATTTCCTGCAGCTGCAAACTCAACTATTTTCCGTTTGATTTTTAAGAGAAAATAATCCTAAATCAATCGTTCCTTAGAGTTAACAAAAGGCACTTTGATCCCATTCAAATGTCTTTGCATAGGAGACGAACTTTACCTTGCGAAAAAATTAACAGCAGATGATGTATCCAGTTAAGTAAAATTTGCAAGATGGATATGTGTTCCTATTGCACTTAGATACTACACTTTAGGACCAAATATCCTTTCTTTTTTTCTCATCTGGTCGAAAAGGATCATTTTCAATACTAAATGATCTAATGACCATAACAGTACTGAGAATAGTTGCTTTATACGTGTTGAAGCGTCGTGGATGTGGATTGATGTATAAATATACTCTTTTCAAAATATTCAATTTGTAAGCCAAGACATTACTTTGTATATCCGAGATCTCTAATCTCAAATTCTCCTTATAGGTAGCTTGTTGCTTTCTGTATTTTTTCATGAGCTTCCGTAATTTTAGATCATCGTCATATACACCAAAAGTTACAAATATGGGTGATATTTTCTTGATGAAAACACATGGACATATATAATCGTTTACATATTCGTTTTTAACTAAATGTTCAATGGGCAATTATATTACATGCGTCTGGATTGCACATAACTCTTTGGGTTTCGACCTTAATGTCTCTGGCATATTGAAGCCTTCATGGATTCACATATAAATATCAATACCTAGTGATCCATATATATATATATATATATATATATGTTATAACAACATCCATGAAGCGCATTTCTAGATTTTTAGTAGCCACTAGACTCATCAAGAATCTAAATATTATTGCATCCATGACAGGGGGATAAGTTTCTTCTTAATCAATCACCAGTCTTTGAAAAAAACCTTGACCCACAAGACGAGCTTGTATTTCATAATTTCATATTACTCATTTTGTTCCGAAAAAACTCATTTTTATCTGACTGGTTTCACAGCTTTAGGTGTGAGTATAATAAGTCTGGCACCTCTTGTTTAATAAAGAAATTAAATTTGATTGGTATTGGGAATCAAATCCTACTTGTATTGCATCTTTCCAATTTTATCCAATCATGTCTCTTCTGACATGCACATCCAGATTTTGATTATGTATATTCGCTTTCATCATAAATCTCTTTTGACCCAAAGTATGTGAAAATTTCATATACATCATTTATTTTATTTTGATTCCAAATTTTTATTATTATGAATCTAGTTGGTAGAAATCTCATGGTTTCTGTCGGATTCAAGATGTTGTAACAACTATTAATTCATCGGCTAATATATTTTTGAAAAGTCAAAAACTAAGTGATAGGGGTTTTCTAAAATCTTCTAAGATGTTAATGGATAAAGAATTGGAGTTGGTTGACTCATACTTTTCAACCAACTCATGACTCCTATTTTTCAAAAAAATTGTTATTTTGGGAGAGTTTTATTTCTCAGCATCCCTCTATTTTTCAGGATTTTTATCTTTAGAACTAACAGATCTACCATATTTTAGGCGTGCTCTAGACTCACATATATCATTTTTCAGGATTTTTCTCTTCCACGTTCATGTGGTATTTGTATACGAGCATGTGTATTTTTATATGGTATATGTAATTTTGTTATCGTCATGGTATCCGCAAATGCACTAGGTTGATGATTTGTTATATTTTTCAAATGCATAACTTTGGAACGTCTAACTCTGACTGTTTTCTAGGACCAAGATGTAACATGGATGGTATATACCATTTCATATTCTTTCCTACTTGTTTATTTTCTTCGACTAAAATAGGAAATACTTTCTCTCCGAAATGAGAATCGGCGAAATGTAACTGTAATGGTGAATAATTATGATCTACACCTGGTCTCACTCAGATAAGTGGTTCTTCATGCAATATATATGTCCCCATATTGAGGTTGAGAGTTTTAATCTCATGATCAACGGTCTTGCAATCAGTTGCAGACATTTGTTTAATGGTTCAGCCAAGCCATTTTGTGTGTGAACATGGGCTACATGATGTTCAACATCAACTCATGTTACCATACATTGATCATTGAATGTTTCAATGTGAATTCACCAACGTTTTCTAGTCTAACTCTCTTTGATAATCAGGAAACTGAGCTCTTAATTTGACTATATGAGTTAGAAATTTCGCAAATGTCACATTTTGATATAATAGCAAATAAACATGTGACAATCTGCTAGATGCGTTTGCGATTGGCATTTTTAATGATGATGGACTTATATCGATATGATTTCTAGTGGTAGACTTATATAATTTGGCGTTTAAACCAGCGTTTGCGTTAGAAATTTATTGTATATATATTACAAATCATACATAAAGCTACCATAATTGGATATAAACATATAAGTCTACCATCATTGGATGTAAACAAGTATACCATCATTATATGTAAAAATACAAGTCTACCATCATTGGATGTCAACAAGTATACCATCATTGTATGTAAAAATACAAGTCTACCATCACATTGACAAATATTATCAGTAAATCTACCACTATAATAAAAAAATAAATCTACCAACTTTAGCATATTTTAGTAAACTGAGAATGATTGAAAAGTCTACCGTCAAGGCAAAAAAATCTACCATTTGCTTTATATCTATCATCACTGAAAATATATCTACCGTCAAATACTGAACAAAAAAAGTCTATCGTCAAAATAAATAAATCAACCAACATAAATAAATCTACAATCAATAGGAATCAAAATAAATCTACCACCAATAAAAATAAATCTACCACGTCTAAATTAATCTACTATTAAAAAAAAAATCTACCACAAGTACTAATAAATCTACCATTTTACCAATAAGTCTACCACAGAAAAATAAGTCTACCACCATTGACTAGTAAGTCTACCACAGAAAATAAGTTTACTATGTCGAAGAAAATAAATCTATAAAATAAGCTTGCCGCTCAAACAGTAAGTCTACCGTTCTATTAATAATCCATCGTAACTATACAGTAGACTAATTTTTTTTTGACGCCAAACATTTTTTTTTGGCTTTTTGCCTACTCTACAATTAAAAAATAATGATATTTTCGTAAATATGTTTTTTTGTCAACACATTGAAAAGGGATAATATAGATAGTGAAGTTTATTTTAGTATTTACTAAATATTGGCACTGGTTTAATTATTTTCAAATTTTCCAAAATTGTTTTAATAATTCTCCCTAAAATTAAATTAAAATTGAGCAAGGAAAGGACTGAAAATAACATGAAAGGAAAGTGTGGTGTAGTAGGGGACACGCTCATGAGTGAGATAATCCGACCAATCAAAATTTCGAATGTGCGCCTAAGTACAGTCTTTGTCTTTCTTTTTCTTATTTTCCAAATTTAGAAAAATCATATAATATAGTTCGACCAACAAAAAAAAGAAATAAAAAGCATATAATGATAAGCACACCAATCAACAATTATATTCATGCATGGATAACTATGCATGACTATAATTGTGTACCAGTAAAACCCAAGGAGGCAAAGACTATTCAATAAGATTCATAGAGAACATTTCGCTTAGACGGTTTCTATAAGTCATAGCAAAATCAATTTACTGATAGAGTGGGAACATACACATTAATAGTTTTAGAATGCTGACGTGGTGTTTTTGTATCATTTTTTTTTTGTCAATAATTTAAGTAATATGTATTAATTTGGATTGGAATCTACACACTAATATTAGTTGACATTAAGAAAAATTGCTAGTTTCAAGTCTGGGTCGTTTTCCAATGTATTTTGAACGCTGGAACAATTATTTGTGGAACTTGTACTCTTCTGTTTTGTGTTATTTTTTAAATCTTTTTAATAACGATGTTTTTATTGTATTGATATTTATTTCCTCTAGCACGTAAAGGCAAAAAAAACAAAAAAAATTAACACTTTACTCCCAGTAAACCCCTAATACATACTTCCAATTAAATGATTAAACCACCAAAAAATTATTCATAACACAAAGTTTAACGGTCGGTAAAACAATAAAATTCAAGATAAAAAGAAACATGGACAGCTTATTGTTGTTTACATTGTTCATAAACTCCTTTAGTGGAATTATTTACTGATTATGCATAGGTTGTATAAGATATTATGGGAGATGAGAATCTAATTTTCTTTCCCAAGAAATTTTTTACTAATAATCCCACAAGAAGCTTTCTTGGAAATGTGGGTCCAACAGTACTGAATCCTCTTCTTCGGTTGCATTTAACCATGGAGGCATCCATACCAACCCCTCCAACGAGTCGAACAACGTGAAATTTTTCTTTAACTCGTTCTCCAGAGTCGGCAACCCCACAATTTCTCCTAGCTTCTCTGATAGCATAAATGTAGACGAGGACGAGGACAAGGACGACGAGGATAAAGATAAAGATGAGGATGAAGATAAGGATGAGGAAAACATATTTTCGCTTGTCTCATTAATCTCAGATCTAGTTTGGGGTGTTGTTTCATCCCTGGGATGAAATGGTGCCGTTTTGAATTTCATAAAGGCCGCTTTCGTTGCTGCGGCCTGGATGTCACGCGGGCTGAGCGAGAAGGGTCGTGGCAAAGAATCTGAGAGCTCTGGAAAGTTAAGGATTGCTGAGCTTCCTTTAATACTCAGTGCCGCAACATCGTGCGCACGCGCTGCCATCTCGGCCGTGGGGAAACTCCCGAGCCAGATTCTTGATTTTTTGCCTGGCTCTCGAATCTCCGAGACCCATTTCCCCCAGCTCCTCATCCGTGCCCCCTGATATACGACTGTAGAGGTCTCCTTTCTCTTCTTGATGGAGGAACATTCGGTGTCCGCAGCATAAGAATCCACCATTCTTGTCTCTTTCGTTTTGATGTGAAAATGTTGTAAGAATTGGGTACAAAAGTGTATGATAAGAATTAGGTATTCGGCAAACAGGATTGAGACTATTTTGAGTGTCGGTAGTTTGAATAGGAAAGAATCATTTTTGTCATTTGTGTTTTTCATTTCAATTGGTTCAAATACTATATAGACTTAGAGTGTATGTGTGGGCTCGCATACGAGAGGTACTCCTTACGAGAGGTAACTTCAATTGGTCCATGGAGATAACTTTTCAACTCTAGCAATGAAAAAACCGTGTTGTTAATCTTTTGTAGCTATTTTGCCATTTTTTGTATTAGTTTACATTTTGAAACTGTACGACTGTCTATGGGGCATGTTGAAACATCCTATACTAGTTTTTACGACCGCGGCCGCACGGCTTAGGTCACTTTTTAAATTTTTCATACTTGGAATTATTTCAGTGATTTTGAGCAATCAAAACAAGTAAAATAACCATAAACGAATTTAGATAGATTAAAACGAAGTTCAAGAACAATGAGCGTTCGCTAAATAAGCTATTACATTGAACTTAACCTATACATCTACCCAAATCCACCATCCTTCCGACCACCGTCTTAGTCAAGCGATCCACCATGCTCAGTTTCCCTACTTGCATCCACAAAGGAGGCATAAGCAACAAAATTGCTTAGTGAGAGCGGTCATCCCGTCCCACTTAGCCATATAGTCAATCGCATCAACACGATTCAATCAGTACAGAAATGCATATCCAACAGTCGCCTGGTTGACCCGATCATCCCACCCACGGTCGCCCGTGCGCGACCCAGACGTGCCTTAGCGGCGTCCGCGCCCTAAGCGCGACGTCTGATCCAGACGCCCCCGCGTTGGAACCGGTCGTTCGACCCAAGCCAGGCAGAAACAGAATATGGATAAGTAAGCAAGTCAATAAATCCTAGGAAACCTAGACCAAATGAAACACGCAGACTCGACTAACCTACGTAGCCCACAGTCACGCACTCACCTTAGCCTAACGGTTGCTGACACCGCTTGCGCACGCGTTACCCAGACAGAACGGTCCGTACGACCTCACGGCCAATCTTTCGTCCACCACAAGTGACCGTCGACCAAAATCAGCAATCTCACGACCGAATCTCGATCTTTCACTCAGGTCTCTCTCTCAAAATCTTAAGTGTCTCACGCAGTTTTTCTCTCTCCTAAACTGCCCAGAAAATGGTCTATAAATAGGCCAGGGTAGAAAAATTATCGCTGTAACCGTTCCCGCGAATTCCGGTAACCGTTCCCGCATCCCACTGTAACCGTTCCCGCGTCCCACGGTAACCGTTCCCACGCCCATAATTCTTTACCCTCGGGTAACCGTTCCCACGATTCCCGGTAACGGTTACAGACTACCCGTGGATGCCCCAAATAACCGTTCCTGTCGAAATTATCGGACCAGATCGAATTTGGTTCGACCAGCTATCGAACCCGGTCCGACTGACCCAAACCGGGGTCGACCGAATTTCGAAAAGGCTGTCCAAAAAATCCGCTGGGTTGGAATTTGTTACCCAAACACCCCGAAATTTCGTCCTAAAAGACGCTACCTCTTCTGACCCAACCCGGTCATCCTAGAAAAACGGGTGTTACAACTCTCGCCCACTTGGCTGAGACTTGTCCTCAAGTCTACCGTTCTTCTTCGGTTTTTCCTGAAGCTTCTCAAACCACTTAAGAAATTCAGCTTTCATCCTCGGTTCCGGTTCCCAAGTCGTTTCTTCATCACCATCACAGTCCCAAACGACTTGAATCATCTGCATCTTCTTCCTACCATCCGGTACAGTCTTCTTGCCCACAACCCGAACTGGCCGTCCTTCCATGGGCAAATTCTCCTTTAAGTCCGGAGGTGGCTCAGACATAACAAGATGTCCGTCAGATATGCACTTCCTCAGCTGCTAGATGTGGATAGCCGTACTTATGTGGACCTTCGTCCCCATTGCCTTCTGCATCGCCTTCCAGAAGATTGAGTTAAACTTAGAATCCCGGTCGGACACAATGCTGAAAAACACACCATGCAACGTACAATCTGCTCCATGTACAACTTAGCCAGAACCGCCGCATTATCCTTCTTGTTGATGGCCAGGAAATGCGTGGACTTAGTCAGCCTATCGACTACTACCCAGATCGCGTCTTTGCCATCACAACTCGGCAAACCCGTGATGAAATCCATCGTGATCATGTCCCACTTCCACTCTGGAATGGGTAAGCTTTGCAACAATACGCTAGGGACTTGATGCTCGGCTTTGATCATTTGACATGTTAGACACTTAGCAACCCACTTTGGTACATCTCTCTTCATCCCGACCCAATGATAGTACCGTTTGAGGTCACGGTACATCTTGGTCGCTCCCGGATGAATCGAGAATCTCGACTGATGTGCTTCCTTAAGGATCTCGTCCCGCAACGCTTGATCCTGCAGAACACACACACGGCCATTCACCAGGCTCGTCCCGTTCTTGGAAGACTGATACTCGGCCTGCTCATTCTTTGCCACTCTCGGCAGAAAGTCGTCCCTTTGCTGCGCCAACCGTACTCTACCCAACAGATCTGCTTGATCGGCCGCACCCAGACCCAACGGCTCTACCTCATCAGTCAACGCAGTCAGACGCAACGTCCCAATCATGTGCACCAACCTTTCTAGGTCCTTTTCCGCATCGACCGCCACCCTCTTACGGCTCAATGCATTAGCGACTAGATTTGCCTTACCCGGATAGTAAGCAATATCTAAGTCAAAATCAGCTACGGTTTCCATCCAACGCCTTTGCCTAAGGTTCAGTTTCGGTTGAGTGAAGATGTACTTCAAACTCTTATGGTCCGTGAACACCTGAACCTTGGCACCATAGAGATAAGACCACCAGATTTTTAAGTGCGAACACCACTGCGGCCATCTCTAGGTCGTGGGTAGGATAATTGCCATCATGCTTCCGCAACTACCTCGACGCATAGGCAATTACCAAGCAGTCTCTGAATATGTTGTTCATCAGCTTCATGAACGCGGCAGGAGCGTTAGTCAACCCAAAGGTCATGACAACGAACTCGAAATGCCCGTACCTCGTCCTCAATGCGGTCTTTCGGACATCCGGCTCGTCTATCGGAATCTGATGATAACCCGACGCTAAATCTGTCTTAGAGAACCATGTTGCGCCCAGAAGCTGAACCAACAACTCGTCTATTCTCGGTAATGGGTACTTGTTCTTCACAGTAACTCGGTTCAACCCACGGTAGTCAATACACAGCGTGAAGCTCCCATCTTTTTTCTTCACAAACAGAACCAGTGCGCCCCAAGGTGAACTGCTTGGTCGCACGAACCCTTTGTACATCAGTTTGGTCAGCTGCTTCTTTACCTCGGCGATTTCCGCCGGCGCCATCCGATATGGTGCCTTAGAGATTGGAGCTGTACCCGGCTCCAGCTCAATCGTGAAAGGGTCAGATTGACTCGGCGGTAATCCAGCCAAGGACTGGAACACGTCCTCAAACTTGTTTACCACCGGAATCTCACTTAGCGCCGCGTCTGGCCCGACTTCTACCGTCGTTATCGCAGCCAAGTACGCTTTGCACCCTTTTTCCAGCATCTGCTGCGCTTGGATTGTCGACACAATCAAGCTACCCTTCGTCGGCCGAACGCCCTGATACTCCAACTTTCCGGCCTCGGTCTCAAAGACCACTCGACCACGGCGACAGTCTAGATGCGCTCTATGCTTCCCGAGCCAATCCATCCCAAGGATTACATCGTACGACTTCACCGGGCAGATGATAAGGTCGGCAGGCATGTTCACTTGGCCGATCATCACAGAGACGCTTCGGACCATACCCAGCGTGAACATGACTTGGCCACCGACCGCCTGAACCATCCCAACATCCACGCTTGGATCTTTCTGAAGTTCCCCAGATTCAACCATGTCCGGATGAACGAAGCAATGCGATGCACCCGAGTCAAACAAGACATGGGTCGCTACACCGCCTATTGCTAAGGTCCCTACACACCCACCCGAATGCTAAGGGCCTAGTTCTAACATGGTTCAACCAATTTCACGCAACTTAAATCTAAGGCAAGTTTAAGGCTTACCAGTGATCGGACGTGAAATGCTCGGGTCGGACGTACCATCCTCCAATGCGTACACCCGTGGTGCGAAGCCTGCCTTTTCCCACCCGGCTGCAATCCCTCACTCGCCCGCTTACCCGACTGCTGAGACGGCTTCGGACACTTGTTCTGGAAATGACCCGCCTCTCCGGAGTTGTAGCACAATCTCGCCCCGCCACCCTTGCCCTGATTCTTGGGCCTTGTATCCTCTTCTGGGCAGTCATGCACCTTGTGCTCCATACTGCCGCAACGGTGACACGCCCCAGAAGCAGACCTACACGACCCACTGTGCGCCTTCCTGCACATCCCACACACACGGGTTCCACCAGATGGCCTACCCGAAGCTCTCCCATGTTTCTTATGCTTTCCCGCATCCTTTCTAAACTGACCCTGCGGTCCAACACCCAGCAACTTGGCTTCCTCCAGCAGACCAGCCTCTTCCTCAGCCGCTTTCTCGACCAGCTCAGCAACAGACTCGTAGTTGCGGATCCTACATTGCGTGATCAGCTCAACGCGCAGGCCACGCATGAACTTACGCAACAACGACCCTTCGTCCTCGCTCTCACGACCCGCATACTTCTTGAGTCGGTTGAACTCTGCCTCGTACTCACGTACAGACATCGTCCCCTCTTTCAACTTAAGGAACGCACCCTCCAGCTTATCAAACGCCTCCGCTGGAAAGTACTTACCCCGGAACTTCTCACAGAACAACGCCCAGGTACAATGACCCCCACCAATCTGACTCGCCACACCCTGCCACCAAGTGTGCGCGTCCCCGTCGAGATAGTGCACGACAATGTCCTTCTTGTACCCGTCGGGACAACGGATCGACTCAAAGTTCGGCTCCAACCGAGTCAACCACTGGTCCGCCTCAATAAGCTTTGAACCGCCCGCAAAGAATTTGACCCCAGCTTCTGCATGTGGTCCATCACCTTGAGGTACGACGGCGGCCTTAACTCCGGCAACTCGTCTCCCTCTTCGACCATAGGCGCCACAAACGTAGGCACAACGACAGGAAGTCTTTCCAGGACTTGCACCAACAGCCCCAACACAGCCTCCAAACCCGCCGGAGCTCCTCCAACACCATTCTGATGCCTTATGTTACCCGCGCCAACATTACTCGCATCAATGTTACCCGCGTCAACATTACCCGCATCCTGATCCGACGCCTCATCCCTTGGAACATGGTTCCCATAATTTTCCCCAGAATTCGCGCTAGCCCTTCTCGCGTTACGGTTGCTCCTAGCCATCTGCCATGGCCATAGCACAGATAAGTTAGCCTTACACTAACTTAAAACAGTTTTCAGACAGGAAACAGCTTACCGCGAGACTTTAGGCACTTGGAAGGATGGATTTAACCCACTAACCCGTTATGTTACGTCTCTCTCTCAAAACCCTAAGTGTGTCACACAGTTTTTCTCTCTCCCAAACTGCCCAGAAAATAGTCTATAAATAATGAGAAAGTGCAAGATTAGAAAATATGATTTAATTGCGTCCAATTTTTTATTAAATGTAAAATATCAGAAAATTATTAAAGTCATTGAGCGGATCATGTAATGAAAAAGTGCAAGATTAGAAAATACGCAGTTTTTCATTAAAAGAAAAATGTTACAAACTTCAGCACCCAAAGCATGTAAGTAATTTCTGAATTACCAACGAAAATTTAAATTTCAGCATCCAAAATTTGGTCATAGACATGTTACCTATTGAATTATGGGTCAATTTGCAATTATTCAGTCTAATTTCCCTAAGAATTAAGATACATTATTGATGTTTTGTAATCTGATATTTATGTTGAAATAAAAGGTAAAACAGTGGATAACATATACGGAAAGTTTTTTCACTAATTGTGTTAATACACTGTAGATATATGGAGAGAAATAGAGAGACACATAACTGCTATAATTTAAGGGAAAAAACGTGAAACCAAACAAAATAATTCTTTTTTCTTCATCGTCGACGTATAGAAAACTAAACTCGATAATGTTGTCAGTCACTTAATTTAAAGAAAGTTTCATTTAATAATACAAAAATGCAGTTTAAAAAAAGAATTTTGTATTGAAGTATAGCTTAATTGAAAAATAACATAATCTTTCATCCATGATCTTTTTATCTTTTGCATCTAGAATGATGCACCTCTTGTCTTGAAAATATACTTCATAACCACTTTGGATGATTTGCGACATACTTAATAGGTTCTTCTCCAACTGAGGCACCAAGAATACGTTCTAGATAACCTTCTTTCCATAAGGTGTCATGACTTCAATATCTCCTTTGCCGGCGGTCATCACAATGTCTCCATTTCTGATTTTTATTGAACCTTGATACTTCTATCAATTTTGGAGAAGTATCTCTCATCTTTGGTCATGTAATTAATACATCCACTGTCTATTAACCACATATCTTCCTTTAATGTTGTTGTTGCAACTTCTCTTGCACTGAACAACATATGATTTTCATTCAAGTCTCCTTCTTCCTCGAGACTTACATGTGCTCGCTCTTTTTTCTTTAAGCGACACTCTTTTGCAAAGTGGCTGAACTTGCCACAATTGTAACACTCACTCTTTTGTTTTTTTCCTTGATCATTTTCTTTTGATCTTTTCCAACACTCGGCCTCTGTGTGGTTGCTTCTCTTGCAAAACTCACACCACTATTTGCCTTGATTGGCACGGGTCTTGTTGCTGTCCTTCTTAGACCCGGTTTCTTTTCCTTTTGTATGAGCATAGAATGCTCCTTAATTTGTGCGATCTTCTTTTGCTGACAACCTTGCTTCGTGTGCTAGTAAAATGCCGATTAGTTCTGTCCTTCTGAGTGAAGTCAAATTGCGAGTTTGCTCCATAACACTAACGATACTATCGAACTTGGCTGGGAGAGAGATAAGTATCTTCTGAATCAATTGATAGTCTTCTTATCACCATGATAAGTTAATTGATTCTCCAAATCAATCAACTTATCAGTGAATATCTTAATGTTTTCACTATCATCCATCTTCAAGATTTCGTAATCTCTACGTAATGTTTGAAGTTTAACCAACTTGACTTGGAGAGAACCTTGATATTCAGCCTTCAATCCGTCCCATGCCTCCTTTGATGTTGTCGCATCCGCAATGCGTGAGAAAATGTGATCGGTCACAGCGGTTTGCAGGATTTTCAAAGCCATCATGTCATTTGTGATTGCTTCTTCTCTAAGCGATCTTTCCCTTGCCATTTCAGGGGTTTGTTGTTCTTGCACCGGTTTGACCGGCACTCCTTCTTCTACCACGGACCATAAATTTCTGGTCATAAAGATGGTTGCCATCTTAATACTACAGAAGTCGTACTTCTCTCCATCAAATATGAATTACTTGATGTGAAGTTCCTTGCATCGTCTAGACTTGTGTGTAACGCATGCAAAATTTCTTCTCTCTATATATTGTGTAAACTAGTGCTCTCTTTTTTGTGTCCTCTCAATCGTAAAGCACTGATACCATGTTGATTGTATCAAGATGTTTTACGTTTATTATGAAAAGAACAAAAGAAATCTGAATAAACGAAACCTTTATTATTAATGAGATTCAGAGTGTATTACACATACTAAATATTGTGTGGCTCGACGCTTACTTATACACGCGAACCGTTATAGAGTGAAACAGTACGACTCAATCCTAAAGACACAACCGTACGAACAAATGTGAAACGTGTCCCTAAGGCATAACTAACTTATACGAATAGAACTATGTGTTACACAGAACTATATATGTGTTATACGAAACCGTATATTATACAAAATTTGATTATAGTTCAACAGTTTTGTAGTTTATATTTATGAAAAGTAGATAGAATATTATTTTAAATATTTTTATATTGTTATTTTCATTAGACCTATGATTTCAGATATAATAATTCTGCTTGGTTTATATATATTTTGGGTTTATTGGGTTGCATTCATTCCCCCGAATTAAAAAATTTTTTTAATTAGACTAAAATCAGTTTAAATTTTTTTATTATATTTAGTTTAATTTTTTATATATTTCTAAATATATTTTCATAAAATTCTATATAATTTGATATATATTGTTTGGAGAAAAAATATCAAAAATAAACTGAAGTGTTGATTGGTTCGAAGTTTCTTAAGCAAACCAAACCGGTAATCTTTTAAAAATTAATGTACGGATATGAATATTTACAGAATAACTAATCATAATTTAATTTTGTTAATTTCATATAGCTCGGTTTCTCTTAGATTTATAAAATGTTTTTTTTTAAATTATGTATGAATTTATATATGTTATTTTGGAAACAAATTAGAATAAAAAAATGAAGTGTGAATTGGTTAGGAGTTGCATAAACGAACCAAACCGGTAATTTTAAAAGTTCATCCATCTGTTAGGATTGAAAACGTAATGATAACCGAAAAATGAAAAGTTTGATTCCGTCAGTTTGATCATGTTCGATTTGGAGCAAGTGTCAGCCATAATTTTAATTTTTAAATCTATATTATTTGAATTGTTTATTTCGTAAAGAAAAATTATATTA
The DNA here is from genome assembly GCA_000218505.1 of Schrenkiella parvula. Classification (NCBI taxonomy): domain Eukaryota; kingdom Viridiplantae; phylum Streptophyta; class Magnoliopsida; order Brassicales; family Brassicaceae; genus Schrenkiella; species Schrenkiella parvula. Next base: position 2,503,181 of record CM001190.1, read on the forward strand.
AATAATCGAGTACAAATATTTTGAGATACTTTCTATTTTTGTTATTTTGGAAAATATAATTTAGAATAAATGATATCAAAAGAAAAACTAGTCGTTAGTCATAATAGTTTTAATTCATCGATTGTATACACATAATTGACAATTATAAGGATTAATGTTATCGCGATACGTAGAAAGCTAACTTCTCAAATAGTATTATAACATTTCTTCGTATTCATCATAGTCTTCTTTGTTATTTTTTTCTCATCATATTTTCCTTCGTTCTTTTCAGTTTTATATGCACTACTGATGTCTTCACTAATTCTAGGCACGATTGCTAGCCAAATTTATCTCTTCTCTCTTTCTCCCACATAGTTATTTTCCAAAGATTAACAAAAACCCCACAATCAATGAACTATGAAAACCCATCTTATAATAACTTTAGTCATCATATTATCTTATCCACCACCTGCTTTACTTAGATGCCAAGTTTCCAGAAGCTCATGCCGAATCGCCAATATGAAACTCTACGATTACTACATGTGTTCACAATGGACATTTCAATAATCAAAAGTCTGTAGCGGATTACTTGTGCAACCATCATCCAACATCTCTTTTTACTTAATTGCATGCCACTTTCCCATTGCAAAGTTCCCATCAGATCTCTAAATCTTGCAAATATTACAGACACCATATGTTTCTTTAGTTGACATTTCATCTCAGTCTTTAGTCTCATATCATATTTTTGCTTCTCAAAGGTATATTTGGCCATTCTCTCTTCCACAATTTAACCCATATTGTATATTCTTCTCAAAACATAGATATAAATCATGTCTCTAGTCACTAAAACGAAATCAATAATCTCCAATACAACCTTAGTTTTTCCTCAAAAATCACTAAATGCTCTTCGTATTCGTTTCCTTCATGAAAAATGGATTCCACCATACATTAGTAGCAAAGGGTATATATAGTCGAGTGCAATCTTCAAAATACATAAGCCCACCCATATAGTCCATATAAGGTATTTGGGGACCTAATATTTATTCGCTATTTCTACAAGGTCGAAATGGATTTTTGTCAATATAAAGCAATTTATTGACCATTGAAAATATTAAAAGATTCGCATTGTCAATATAAAAAGATGTGAGGATCCTTTTGATATAGTCTGACTTATGCACAAATATTTCAACTCCCAGATGCTCAATCTAGACTCCGAGACAAAACCTTTTTTTACAAAAAAAATTTCCAACATCTTTCCTTCCAAACACTTTTTTCATATGTGTTCGAGCATCAATGATCACAAAACTTGGTGATGATTTCTCAACAAATATACGAGGGCATATCGCATTGTTCACATAGCATTTAAGCGATTATATGCAACCAAATTATTTTAATTCGTAAAGTGATTGCTATAATTTAACAACACATATCTCTTTAAATTTTGAACTTAATGCTTCGTGCATTTTCAATACTTCTGGTATTTTCATGTATATATCATTATCTAGTGATTCATATAAATATGTTTTCACAACATCCACAAGGTACATATTAAGATTTCTAGATGCTGATAGACTCATTAAATACCTGATTCTGATTGCATTCGGAATCGTGAAATATATTTCTTAATTCCTGGTCTTTGAAAAAACTTATTGAACAACAAGTTAGGTTTTATATCGTGTGCTCTCGGTTTGATCATTTATTTTTCGCACAAATAGCCACTTATACCCAACTGGATTTATATCTTCAGTTTTCCTGAAAATATGCCCAAAAAAATTAATTTTATTGAAGGAAATTAATTAAGTTTGTATGGTCATCTTCCATTATACCAATCAAGTATTTTCTGACACTCTGATATGGATCTTAGATGTGGATCATCACTTTCATGAGCGATTTTGTAGATACATAAAATATTCCATTAGTATCTCTTATTTTATTTCTAATCCTTAATTTTCTATCATGAATATAGTTGATGAAAATCTCAGATCTTTATGTTTTATTTTCATCATCTGAATTTTCTTGTTTACGCGTTTCTTCTGAAACCTTTTCATTTATGTTTTCTCGACATCTTTCTTCAACTGGTTCTTTGGGAAATGTTTTACTTTGGTCTCCAGTTTCTTTTTCTTCCTTGAATTTTTCATATTTAGACCTTGTCAGTTTCCACGTTTTCGACTGAACCCTAGGTCCATTTGCTATGTTCCTATCAGTATGTCCTTTGGAAACAGTAACTCTTGATTGAACATTTGCAACATGTATATATCATTTTGTCACTCTTTCTGTAAATGTGAACGTATCCGGTAACTGATTTGCCAAATATGACAAATGTGTAATTTAACGAACTTCAAGTTCACGTTGTTTCATAGGGAGATCAAGATGCAACAAGTGTGCACCATGTAACATCTTATAGGGGTTCTTTAATTTCTCCCCATAACGCTGAAATTTCATCTTCATTAAAATTATAATTGCAAAACGTGCCGTAAACATATCACCATTTACCGGTTCAAGATATCTAATTATATTTGGTGATGTATACCCGATATATATATTCCAAATATCCTTTGCGGCTCCAGTTTTTTCTTGCGGTGGGGCTACGGAACACAAACCGCACATAGAAAAACACGAAGATGGGATATTTATATATATGGCTCCGAACCATATGCTAACTGTAATGGGAAATATTTATGATATGTACTTGGTCAAATCTAGAGCAGTGCTGCTGCACGCAAGATAGCATGACCCCATACTAAAATTGGGAGCTTTGTTCTCAATATTAACGGTTTTTAAATCAACTGCAAACATTTAATCAAGAAAAATGACTAGCAGCTTAGCCAAGTATAGTTCATCCCATGGCTACACATGCCAACTAAAATAATGTACTTGTATCTACACTAATAAATGGATTTGCAATTTTACATGCTCCAACAAATAAGTTATGCGGCCAACACTATAACCATCAATTTTGGTTACTATTCCGGTGAACCATTCGATTAGACCCAAGTGGACCCAAAACGTTTTTTTTAAAGACATGTTTGCTAACTGCACCAAGTATAACTTAGTATATAGCCAGACATCTCAACGAACTTAATATACAAGTACATTCACCAACTATTGGATTTAAATGGTAACATACAGTAACAAACATAAAATATGTAACCAACACCACAAATATCATTATGATCACTATTGTGGTATACCACCCGTTGGAATACATATCGTACTTTCATAGTTTTACTTAAAGGTATTTTAAGGACGATTGTATCTTTAATGAATTTTTTTTTTGTCTCTGCGATGTGCGCTTCAAGGTAATGCCCATAGAAAACATGTATATCACTAGGTGGCATGCACATGTTGCACAAAATTAATGGCTATGTCCCATGTTAGGCAAAACACGTTTTGGATCCGTTCGACTCTAATCGGACAGTACACCAGAAAAGTAATCAGATTGATGGTTATAGTGTTGGCCACATAACTTCTGCCCGTTGGTGCGTGTCACCATGTAAATCCATATATTAGTATACATATAAGTACATTATATGAGTTGGCATATGTAGCCATTTGATGGACTATATTGTGTGTACCTGCTAATCATTTCTCGTGTAATCAAAGACTTCGTATAGACATGGGGAACCGGATGCTCAACATCAATCTCCATTGACATACAATAGTTAGTAAATACAAATGAAATGAATTCACCAGCTTTATCAAGCCTTAGTTTGTTTATCGCATATTCAGGAAATTGAATTCATTTATTGGGCAACATAAATTGCAAAAACCGTATTTCTTGTTGTCAATAAACACATATGTAACCATAAACTGGATACGTCAATTAGTATCATAAAATTCTGAAATGACCTATACCATGGATGGATCGTCCACATTTATCACCATATATTTGTTTTAAAAATACTAGTGATTAATTTTCAACTTTAGCTGGTGATGTCCGATTTATAAGTTGTTTTTAGAATATGCATTACATAAAATCTCTCATGATTGCAAAATTTTATCGTTTTCATTGGATGGCCCTTAGAATTTTTCAAAACGTTTATCATCATTATTGAATTATGATGTCCTATCCTTTCATGCCAAACATTGAATGTACTAGTAGATTTTTGAGTTTACAGTAGTATATGATTGAAATATTTATTTTTAGGCAATATAATTCGGAGGACAACATTTGTAATTCTTCCAACATATATATCCTCTTTGATGTAATGCAAAAATATTTAACGCTATTTCTACTCATTGCCTCAATATAATTTTCATTTATGCGAATAGCTTTATAACTAAATATATTTTTTGTAGATATCATCATTTAAGCATAAAAAGAGGGTTCGGGTTCATCAGAGATGAGGTTGGTTTCACTTTCTTTCACTTTTGCTTTATGTGATTTCCAGTATAAACGGCTAAAGTTTTGGCGTACCAATTTTCCTTTATGTCGCATGTGTAACAAACATTTTTTTTTTGCATTTTAACTTCATGTCCATTATCATTTCCATTGTTGGAGTCATTGTGACGGAATCTTCTTCTTTGTCCTTGTCCACGTCCTCGCCTATGACCGTGACTTCGGTTACAACCGCGTCCATGTCCGCACCCACGTCCTTGCAAATTATTGAGAGTTTCAGTTAGATGATCCCGATGATTCATCATCGTGAGTTCATTATTCTAGTCTGCAACAAGAAGGACTTGCATCAACTCTGGGTAACAAGTGTATCTATTTGTTCGGTATGCTTGTTGCATAAATAGATTTCTAAGATGAAATATGGAGAGAGTTTTCTCTATCATATCATAATCACTTGCATTTTTTCCACACATCTCCATCCTGAAATGATTTCAAACATGGCAGAATTATATTCACTAATATTTTTGTAAACCTTAAATCGGAGGTATATCCATTCATGTTTGACTTTTGGTAAAAATCACATATCTTTGGTAATCAAATATTTATTTCAATTATTTCCAAAAATATACATGATCTTCTTTCGTTATATATTTAGTATTTAACCCATCATGGATGTGGTGAAACATAAATATAATATTTTTTACCTTTTCCTCAATCGAAGTTGTTTGCAACTTATCGATGATACCAAGGATGCTGGTTCTTCTTAGATGTTTGCACCTACTGCCATGCAATATATATATTCGATATATTAACTAAATCAATAATATAAAAATTTATTAATCTCAATAAATTTGATTTTTTTTTGCTTTAAGGAAACATAATATAATTTTAAAATTATTTCACATAAAATTTTAAAAACAGAATTTAAAATAATTGAGTAGACATCGTCTACCATGAATTTAAGGAATAGACATAACCTTCAGTCCACAAGGGTTTAACCATCAACTCAATAAATATGATCACGGTAGAGGCTTTATCCTTTCATTACACTAATATATGATCCGAAGAGACATCGTCTACCATTAAGGTATTATAAGAGAGAGGAGAGATAGAAGTTTATTGATTATTATTCAAGCACAAACATTTACACATAATAATCAACACATTTACACCTCTATTTATAAGATAAGGGAAAACATAAAATAATAGAAAAGGGAAGCGGTAAATTGCTGACCGTATTAATAATAGGAGATAATTACTAAAACAATTTGGAAAAATTGGTTATTTATTAAAATAATTTTCTAAATTATCAAATTACTAAACTAATGCATATTTTAAAGGATAATTCCTTCAATCCTAGTCTTTTTTTAAAAGGAAAATGTCATTAGTCCAAAAGTAAGTAAATGATGATATAATAATAATATTAATAATAAAATATAAATTTTTTATTAAAAACTAAAAAGAAAATTTTAAAAAATCAAAACTGTCTTCGAAACAAGTATTTGTGATTGGCGTTTACGATTGATGTTTACAACTAGCATTTGCAATTAATGTTTTTAATGATGGTAGACTTATATCAACCATGTTTTCTAAATGATGGTAGACTTATATCATATGACGTTTTCTACTGGCATTTACATTAGAAATTATTTGTATGTATATTACAAGTCAAACATAAGTCTACCATCACTGAATATAAATATATAAGTCTACCATCACTGAATATAAACATATAAGTCTACACTCCAATTATCATTGGATTTAAACATACAAGTTTACCATCATTGTTTGTAAAATACAAGTCTACCATCATTGTATGTAAAAATACAAGTATATCATCACATTGAAAAATGTTATAAGTAAATCTACCACCATAGTAAGTAATAAATTTACCAACTGTAGCTTGTTTTAGTAAACAACCAAAGATTGAAAAAATCTACTGCCAGAACCAAAAAGTCTACCATTTAATTATAAATCTATCATACTAAAAATATATCTACCATCATATATACCCGAAAAAATCTATTATCAAAGTAAATAAATCTACCCACAAAAATTAGTCTATCATCAAACAATATAAATCTATTATCAATACAAATCCAAATAAATCTATCACAACTACTTTTATCTACCGTCAAAGAAAAATAAATCTACCACAGATACTGATAAGTATATTATTAGACCAATAAGTCTATCACTAAAAAACGAATCTACCACAATTGACTAGTAAATCTACCACACAAAAAAATTTTTACCCCGTCGAAAAAATAAGTCTACCGGTCTAAAAGTAAATCTACCTTTCTTCTAACAAATCTACCGACTTTAAATAAATCTACCAATCCATAAATAAGTCTACCATAACTAGACGATAAGCTTACTTATTTTGGCGCATATTTAATCTTATTTTTGCCTACGTGGCAAAAAATAATAATGACATTTTCGTAAATACGTTTTTGTCAACAAATAAAAAATGTATTATCGAAAGTGGAGATTTTTTTAAAAATTACCAAAACATTGACATTGGTTTAGTCATTTGTAAAATTTTCAACGTTAATTTAGTAATTCTCCCTAATAATAATGATATAATCCTTATTTCATTAATGGTTAATGTTGTTTTCTGAACATTTTTATCTTCATAATTTAATATTTCATTCTCTATGGATACTAGATTTTCTATATGCATTACGCATGATTTATTTCAATAATTTGGTTTAAATTTTGTTGTTTAGTAACTTTTAAATTATAAAAACATAATATATTTTAAAAAATTATTTTAATCAAAGTATATTTGAAGTATGATACGTCGTTTTCTCATATTTGTGTCTATTTAAAACATTATAAATTTTGTTAAGTAAAACAATAATTAAATAATTAAATTTGATGTAGTTAAATAACTAATTTATCAAAAATACTAACATTTTTTCTAATATATTTTTTGCCACATACCATGGATAGAAAAAGAGTAGTTTGACATTTTTGAAAACTGAAAAATGTATTCATTTTTTTTAACTCAATAATTTTATTTATTTGATATATGCTTATTATATATTTTCATAGCTTTTAACATTTTTCCCATTTTGTTTGTTAAAAACTAGGAAACATGTTTATCACTCGCCTTTTTCTACTCTGATCAACCATAGAAAAAGTATACTATTTTATTATAAATCTACATCACTAAAAAAATATCTACCATCATATACTAACTGAAAAAGTCTATCGTAAAAGTAAATAAATCTGCCATCAATACGAACTCAAATAAATCTACCACTAATAAAAATAAATATATCACGGCTTAATTAATCTACCGTCAAACAAACATAAATCTACCACGGGTACTAATAAGTATATCAACTTATCAATAAGTCTATCACGAAAAAATAAGTCTGCCACTATTGAATAGTAAATCTACCACATAAACAAATATCTATCACGTTGAAGAAAACAAGTTTACAAAATAAATCTACCGCTTTAACAATAAATCTACTACTTGAAAATAAATTTATCAGTTTTAAATAAATATATCATTCCATTAATAGTCTATCGTAATAAATCGGTATATTTATTTTGTTTTTTGTGCTAACATTTTTTTTGGCATATGTGGCAAAAATAATGGTATTTTCGTAAATATCTTTTTAGTCAACTGAGGAAAAATGGTATTATAGATAGCGGATATTGTTTTAATAATTACAAAAGATTTGCATTTGTTTAGTGATTTCTAAACTTTTCACTGTTGTTTTACTTATTGTCCTTAATTCTTATGGTAATGTATATTAGGTAATGGCGCAGAGTAACCATGCAGTTTTTGATGTTATTCGCGTCCTAATACTGTTATTTTAAAATTTAGGCAATGCACTTTGCATACATTTTAAGTTTCTTACTTTGTTGAATATTGTAGTATTGTCAAATGTTAGATTACGAATTATGACTCCTTACGATACAAAATATTAATTGCATATAGTTAAATTTGTTCAAATTTTTATTAAAATTAGTTAGTCTATAAATCGAAAGAATAATAAAAATAATCTTTGTTTACATCTTACAATATCCGTATAAAAATTCACAAAAGATACGTCAACATATTTAAATAAATATTATCATCCAAATTACACAAACTTGATGAAAGCGCTTTAAAGGTATTGGTTTATACTCTTCTTGTGCAAGCAAGTGCAACTTATTTGGTTTTGCTCCTCTGTAAAACGCTTATTAGCACGTTATACTTCATTACCCTGAAAATGCAGAATCTCCGTTTCCAGACTATTTACAGTGAGGTCTTCAAGGCTTTACAGAGGCTAAACTTAAAGCAGCTCAAGAGTATAAGCGTCTCCTCTGAGTTGCCTATCTCGTTTTCCACGTGCGTTTTCATTGTAACTTTTAAAGAGCAAAACGTATTAATGCGTGGTCCTGATCTATGTACTTTTTAGCCCTTATACGTGGATCTGTTTTCTGCCATACATACTAAACTTGTCTTTTTAGACTTTATACGTGAATCTCCATTTCAGGATTTTGTGTCAGCTGTTAGTAATATGCGTTCACTTAAGGAGAAGATCAAGAAGAAAGCATAACAAACGTCTAAAACATTTAAGGATATGATGTCCTGGATATAAGAAGAACGCATAACAAACAGAAAATCTATAAGAATATGCGTTCATTTAAGGAGAAGATCAAGAAGAATATATCATCGTTGATGTGTGAAACATTTAGATCTACTCTTAGGTTGCTTAAAACGAATATGGTTGTGTGGTGTTTGAAATATGTTTGCGGGTGGTTGTATTGTGTGGGAAATGGCATGTGTGGATTGGGAATATGAGATAAGTTGAGGTTTGATGCATATTTGTGGCGGTGCAACGTGTTTGGAGAGACATACATCTCAGTTTTTGCATCGTTTCTTGTTGGATCAGGTGGGTACCGGTTGATGTGGTGTGGTTCATAACTAGAGCGGGGAGAGCGGCGAGCCCATTTGCATTATGAGGGCAGACAGTGGGGTGACCACTTAAGACAGTGTGGTGGTGCAAATCATGCGGGTACTGGTTAAGGTGGCGTACTCGCATGAAGGAGTAGATCTCAAGGGTTACCCGATCAGATGGTAAGGTTACGCGATAACATGGGATGCGTGCGGGTACCATTTGATACAATCTTTCTAAAAACTCGACACTCTAAGATGGTATGGATAATCTTTGACTTCAGCAGGAATGGTGAAACACCAAAGAAATGAGGCGATGGAGTTTATGAAAATATTCTGGTTGATCCCTTGGATATGACGCACCAAGACGGATCGGTGCATCGAATGGTCACACAGGAGTTGCAGAAGATTCTTGATATTCCAATCTGACTAATGGATATGATGCACCATTAATCGGATCAATGGATATGACACACCATTAACATAAAATGATATTCACTCTCAAAGATTCCAAAAATAACAAAAATATCTTATTTTTCTCAAAGAGATTACATGAATATTTATAGAAAATACTTGTGTTGAAAATAGACAATAAATTGTTTTTAAACTAGAAAATATTAATACCAAAGCCATGACTTAGACAAGAATAAATTTGAATTAAATAACTATTGGTCTCCACATGACTCTTCAACTCCAAATAACTTTGGATCATCAATTTTCGTCATTCTTTTGGAGCATAAAATTAAGTGATTTATTTGGGCTATTTTTAACTTTTAACATCTATAAGATGGCTGAACAAGATACATAACATAATGGATGGATTTCTGAGTACTCACCATGTCCAGAACTTCATAGATTAGCCGAATTCCTCCATCTTGAAGTTGTTGAAGAAGTCACTTTGTTTTTGATCTAGTTGAATCTTGTCATACCTCTTATTGATTGTTATGCTGCTGTCAGGATCACATCACCAGGTGGTGCAGTAACTTATTGGTAGCGTAGGGGGCCTTTTTGTTGTTTCTTGTTGTTTGCTCATGAATGTACTGGATATTTTAGTTAGGAACATGTGCTATGTTATGCGATGATTGCTGGTGGATGATTTCAGGACTCCTAGAGCTTTCTATACTGAGTATTTGTCGAGATACTCACCCCTCCTATCAAAATTGTTTCTCATTATATTAAAAAGAAAAGTTACAAAGATATGAGACTTGGACTGATATCCTAACAATCCTTCCCTCAAACTAAGAACCGCACAAACACGTGGTCTTCAACCTCCAGTGAAACCTGACACTCATCTTGTACCGCCGTACTCACCAAAAGAATATTTCACTGAAACCATGCAGCACCATTAGGAATTCATCGCCTAACCATTGTAGTACCGCTAAGAAGAGTTTCGGCACAAGTCACTGCCACCCTTATTCGCAAGGTTACCATAAGGGATCTTCTCCCACAACTGAACATGCAGTCCACACCCATCCCTCCAAGTCCACCTAACCCTGCCACATACCAAAGTTTTCTTCCCATTGAACCTAGGATCATCGAACTTGAAGGGTTTTTTAGGTCATTTTGCAGATTTTCATAAATCTTGAACTCTGATACCATATGTTGGCTTTTCAAGCACATGTCCAACTCTATTCATTAGTATGATATTTTCCACTTCGGGACCATGTTGCAAAGCTCACATTTATTTGTTTTTGAGCTCCTTCCAAAAACGTTTCATACTAATCAGAGTTGGACATTATTTATATACTAGACAATACATGTCTAAATTTTAAATGTGGGACTTGGGATTTGATATCCCAACAATCTTGCCCTCAAACCAAGAACCACACAAACACGTAGTCTTCAACCTCCAGCGAAACCTGACACTCATCTTGTATAACCGTACTCACCAATGTAAATCTTCAATTAACCCTTGCAGCACCATTAGGAATTATTAGGCTAACCAACGCAGCACCACTAGGAAGACTTTCGGCATAAGCCACCACTACCCTTATTCGCAAGGTTACCTTAAGGGTTACATCTGAACATGATGTCCACACGATTCCTCTGTGTCCACCTAACATGACCTGCCCCAGACCAAAGTTTCCTTCCCATCAAACCTAGGATCATCTAACTTGAAGGGCCTTTTTGGTCATTTTGCAGATTTTCGGGATCCTTGAACTTTGGTACCATTTGTTGACTTTTGAAGCACATATCCAACTCTATCAGTTAGTATGATATTGTCCACTTTGGACCCAGGTTGCAAAGATTGCATGGATTTTGTTTTTTGGTCTCCTTTCCGAAAAACCTCAAACTAATATTAGACAATATTTGTCTAAATTTCCGATGTGTGACTTGGATTTATATCTCACCAATATGACACCATCAAATATTTTTATGGAAGACAATATCGAAGGTATTTATCAATTACTAGGCTGAACCCGCGCTATAGCGCGGAGTGATGTTCTTTTCCGAGATCATATTTGATTTTGATATAATAACCATTTTAACATTTCTGCTAGGTTAATTTAATCCGTTATATTTTGATATAAAACATTTTCTATTTTTTAAATAGAATAACATATGTTCATATATTTAGTAATTTATATTTGTTCTTTATGTTTTTTATATAACAGAATTTACAACTATTTTTAATATAAATATAATTATAAATTTATGAAAATAGAATGGAAATCCGATCCATCATACTATTTCGCATTAGCCTATATTTTTAAAGCTTTTTACAATCCAAATAGGTTAATTCCTCCTTTAAACTTGTTTCGGAATGGTGTAAATATTTTACATGTCTTAACAGGATAACCTGAAGAGGACCACAATCATAAAAACATCAATCCTTATTCGTCTTATCATATAATCAACTAATTAAATCTTGACTAAATTTTTATATTATAAATTTTTATCAAATGAAAATATTTCTTATAAAATTTAATCATTTAGCCTAATAATAAGATTTATTAAACAACTTGATTGAACCGATAATGTTTTCAAATTTATATGCTAGCTAAGTCATATTTTATACTATTATGAAATTAAAATGGGGTAATCCCTTAATTTAACCCGACTTATATTGGTATATATCCATCTTTAATGTTTTCACAATCAAAATGGATCAATCCATCCTTTTAATCCGTCTTGCAGTGGCCTAAAATATTTAACATGTTTTGACGGAACAACTCACTGAGGACTGCAATCATAAAAATATCAACTCTAACCCGTTACACCATATAATCAGATAATATAAGTATTGGCTATTAAAGATGGTTGGGAGAATTGAAGAATATGGCATTTTTGTAAGTAATTGATGAAGATGAGGTATGATTTGTTTTTTGCATTTTTGGAAAAAAGAATAATAAACATATTGGTAATTTTGCGAATATTGAAATGTGATACTAGAAAAAATGACAATTGTAGAAAGGGAAGAAAATGTGGATTAATTTTGTATTTAACCTCAATTTGTAGGTCATTTTTGTAAGTAGCCAATAACAATATGTGATTACTATTATTTATTAATAAAAATAAAACGAGACAAAGATAAGATAAGGAATATAAAAATTAATGTAATATAATTTTTTTGGTAATTAATGTATGAATAATCATATGTGATTAGGCATATGTCATTAACTATTCTCTACATTTTTTTCAAATATATGTTTAATCTGAAATACCCTTATGAAATAATTAAATTGATTTAAATTCTAATAGCATTTTCAGTTGGACATTATCTATATATATAAAAGAAAATATACTCTCTTCTTAGGCTTTCACATCATCATAAGTGGTCTAATTTTTTTGACACCTCGTCATCTTTATTTACACTAAATTCACTATCACACATCATAAATTTACGACCAAAATAAAAATAAAGATAATTTTTCGTAGAATTTGAAAAAAAATTTATATACACATGATAACTTATATACTGATCTAAAGACTTTCTAACTTAAGCATTTTCATGGTATTATAATTATTTATATAGTTTCAAAATTTTTTAAAAAAATAATAAATCCATGTAAATATTATTCATAATTTACTAATTCATAAATTAATAAAGTTTTCTTCATATCATTATTATTATTATGGTTGAACTAAAATAAAAAATTGTCGAGTTAGTAATTATAAATGACGAATAAAGTATCGCTGACTAGTTAGCGTGGACAATGTTCTATAGATTGTTTGATAAACTTGGATTGATTAGCGTGGATAATGTGTTATAATAGACATACGAGACCTGATATTTTAAATAGGACCAAATATTAAATCGTATAACTGTCCATAAACCGTAAATATGTCCATTTTTGCCCATTAAACTGTCACATTACAAGACACAAATTAGTTAAAAAAAATTTTCTCTAAACAACTCTACATAATTGTAATTGAACGTGTGTTTTCCACGGATTCGGCATCCACATTATCCCGTCCACCATTCCCTCCCTTCAATCATACATTTGTTGATTCTGCAATGTTGACTATCCCAGCAACTCATCTTATGGCTTTAAGGACATGTATTGTAGCAGAAGGTGTGCTAAGACAACCATTGACGCTTCTATGAAACATGTAATTGTGTTGAACATGTGGCCATCACATTTTGGACATATTAATATCACTACTAGCAAATATTCCAATAGACTTGATATCATGGATATATTTTAATGGACAACATATCATAGACATGTTTAAGGTTAATAAATGGATGTGCACAACAAGAGAGTATGCATTAGGAAATGTCCACATAAACATAAGCATAAGAAAAGAATATGAACTATTGCAAACTGAATTATAATTAATCATGGACAAGTATATTATTTTTGTTCACAATATAAGTCTTCGTTTGTGATAAAATACTATAGGGTTTCAAGTTTAGTAAAATGACATAAAATTCTCTCTTGGTTTGTTTAGGAAAGAAGTCAAAATCATATAAAGTTCTATAATTACAAATTATTCTCCAAATCAAAAAAGAAAGACAAAATCTTAATTATCAATTCATATTTGATTACATCAGAGAGCTATGAGATCTGTGAGAAGCCTCCAATTCATGAAAAATAGTTAAATTTGCATATGTTATCTTGTCCAAGTTATACTGAACAAGACTTCATGTCCACATCGTCATGTCCACATCGTCATGTCCACACCACCATGTCCACGCCACAATGTCCATGCCACCATAATCACGCCATCATGTTCATGCCACCATATCCACGCCATAATGTCTACACCACCATGTCTACGCCATCATGTCACCATCATATCATTACTGCATGTTTTCATTACTGAGAGCATTGTGTTGTTTCTTACCGTTGAATGTTTGTCCATGTAATATCAATCCATAATATTGTGTTTTTCCTTACCCACTAATTTATAATAAAATTATATTATATTTTTTAAGCTTTTTCTTAAAAGGCTCATACTAATCAAAGTTGTACATTATCTATATATTAGACGCATAAATTTCTGATGCGGGTTGATATCCCAACAAGATATTTAGTCTCATTTAAAGTAGATCGTGGATTTTTGGCTAAGCAAAAAAAATCTGAAGGATGAGAAAGATATGTTCGTGAACTTATAAGAAGAAAGTCGGATTGGATCGTGACAAAGTAGAACAAAGTCACATGAGTATTGATGATGGATAATTGTTGTGTCACTTGAGTAATTGGAGCGTGCAGTAGATTCACAGAGAAAATATTAACAAGGTTACAATATATGAGAAAATGAAGTTTGTGGGTATAATTTTGTTGAAAAATTATTGTATGCCTTGCAACTTAAGTTTCTACGTTTATTCGTTCGAGGTTAGTGAATAAAGGTTTTGATTATGATGTGTTCTCGAGTATCTTTGTTGTTAATGTTACTCGACTTAGACTGCCAGGAAAGTTATAATCGTCTCTCGTGATTAGTGAAGTGTTGGGCCTGAATTTGAGTTCGATGGCTTTGTAAAAGGAAGAGACTCGTGGATAAAAAAAATATTCAATTTGGGAGTGTGACATAGAGGAACAAGTTTGTGCAAATTATGACTTATGTTCATTTTAATTTTGAGAATTTTAACAGTCTTACTTCTCAAGCAGAGATGTTGAAGATTCATAGGAAGAGCGTTTCTATTGCGACATTAATTTCACAGAAAGAAGAATCCAACGAAGTAAGTTTAAATCAAGAAGAAAGTTTCAGCGTGCAAGAAAAGAAGAGAGCCTCGATTTGAAGAAGAGTCGTTCAAGCTGTTTTTGTCAAGAAGGTGACTCTCCCTATTAGTGAAGCAGAATTAGATATTTTGGTAATAAGTTTTCTTATATCTTAAATGACGAAGAAGATGATTACAAAGTATATATACAATCATTTCTATCAACATGAACCGAAATCAATAACCAAATATAATTAAACCAGACTAAATCAATCCAATAACCAATCTAATCTGATATTTCCCTCTCAAGATGAAGGTTCATATATATTATGAACACCCATCTTGCTCATGATTTCTTGGAAAGGAGAAGGATAGAGAGCTTTAGTTAGCACATCGGCAAGTTGATTTCCAGTTCTAACATACATCGTTTTGAGGAAACCATCTTAAATCTTCTCTCTCACCTTGTGGCAATCAATCTCTAAATGTTTGGTCCGTTCATGGAACACTGGATTGCTAACAATATGCAATGCAGCCGTATTATCACAGTAGAGATGTGTAGGGAGAGAATAGGGAATACGAAGATCATTTAAAAGATGAGAAATCCATATCATCTCCTTTGTCGCCATACACATGGCTCTGTATTCCGCTTCAGCCGAGCTTGTAGAAACCGTTTCTTGCTTCTTAGACTTCCAAGATACTAATGAATCGCCAACAAACATGGCATAGCCGGTAACAGATATTCTTGAGCCAGGGCAAGCTCCCCAATCTGAATCAGAATAACCATGAAGTCAAAGTTTTGTTCAGCTACGTAGAATAAAACTTGTCCAATTGTTCCTTTTAAGTAGCGTAATATCTTGTGAACAACCTGGAGATGTACATGAGTTGGGGCCAATGAGTATTGAGGCAGTTTTGAAACAGCAAAACCAATATATGGTCTCGTAAAGATCAAATACTACAGTTTCCCCAGAAGTTTCATGTAATGTCTCTCATTCTTCAAGGGAACTCCATCAATCTTTGACATTTTCTGATTTGGTTCAGTAGGAACTGCCGACAACTTGAAAACCCAATGGAGTCAAGTAAATCCATGCCATATTTCCTTTGACTTATGGAAATACCATCATTGGATCTTGCTATCTCAAGACCAAGAAAGAACTTCCGTGGTCCTAGATCACGAAGCTTAAAAGGAGAACTTAACTGAGACTTTAACTCGAGAACCACACCATCATCAATACTGGCTATAAGTATATCATCAACGTAGACCAGAACGACCAAGAACTTTCCATCAGCTGCTTTAACAAATATGGTATGATCTCCATGACCTTCATCAAATCCGAAGTCACCCAATATTGTAGAGATGCTTGTTTTAAACCATATATCGACTTATGTAGCCGACAAACCGCAGTAGGAGAGGCATGTTCCCCCCTGAATCTCAGAATACCCTGAAGGAAGTTTCATATAAATTTCTTCATCTAAGTCTCCATTGAGAAAATCATTGGAGATATCACGCTGTGTCAAAGTCCATTTCAGTTTGGGTGCAAGTGAGAAAAGTATCTTCATTGTGGCCATCTTCGCAACATGAGAGAAGGTATCAAGAAAGTCTATTCCTTATTGTTGTGTATATCCCTTATCCTTATATCGACAAATAGAAATTGAATGTGTCTCTATATCTAGAAGCTTGTATCCCTTATAACCTGATGGGTATCCTAAGAAAACACAAGTTTTGGCTCTTGGTTCAAACTTATTCCTATGGTTAGGGGAAGTAGAGCTATAACATAGACAACCAAAGAACTTTAGAGAGTGATATTCAGGAACCTTAGATGTTAGTTACTCATAAGTTGATTTACTATTCAAGACTTTAGAGGGTAATTTATTTATTAGAAACACAGCCGTTAGAATGCAATCTCCCCAAAACTCTAAAGGAATCCGAGATTGAAACATAAACTCTCTAGCTACATTTAAAAGGTGTTGATGCTTTCTCTCTACCACAGAGTTTTGCTCAGGTGTTCAGGATAAGAATGGTAAGTTTTAATCACTTTTTCCAAGTATAGATCAGTAAATTTTAATTCATGTGCATTATCAGACTTACTGAACAAACTTTAGTATTTTACTGAGTTTCAACCATACAAATAAAACAAGGAAAAACATGTGCGACATCAGATTTTTGTTTAAGCAAGTAAACCCCTGTAGCTCTACTAAAGTCATCAACAATAGTAATGAAATATTTGAATTTATCAACAGTTGGAACTGAGAATGGACCCCAAGTATCAATATAAACTAATCCAAATGACTTAGTGCACATGTTCTGCCTTGATGAAAATGGTAAATGTCTTTGTTTAGACAAGTGACAAACATGACAAGGTTCTGAAGTTTTATTTTGTTTTTCTGTAGGTAAAACCAATACATCAGAAAGCAAATCAATCATAGACATGGAAGGATGATTTAATCTTTTATACCAAGTGATAGAACCAACATTCAGACAAGCAGGAACATAGGGCATACCTGTCACTAACACTTAATAGATTAAATTTAAAATCAGGGATATAAAGCACATTGTAGAGATAAATAGCATATGTTAACTGTATAAAACCAATTCCTTCTATATTAACCATAAATCCATTTGGAAGAGTCACAAAGGCTTTATCTAAGGGTGTATACTCTACGTACATGGATCTATCATGAGTTACATGGTGACTTGCTCCTGAATCTATAACCCACGCTCTAAGAGACACTTCAGTTTCTTTAGAAATAGATGAAATTAAAATGTCACCAAAAGAAGTTTTGAATGAGAGAAATGTACCAGTAATTTGTGAAGTACTTGGTACGTAAATCAAAGTTGAAGCAAAGTTCCTTGTGGATACATGACATGGGACTTGTAGTTTGACACTATTTACCCTAGGCATTTAAGTAGAAGTCTGAAGTTTACCGCTTAAGTAAGCTATCATGTTCTAGATTTGTTCCTTTGACATGTGTTCATCAGTTCCTTTGGAGCTAGAGTCTGGAACAAATGTAGCTGTAAGGTTTGTATTCTCAATATGCTTGACTGTCTTGTTTCTTCGTGGGTGTCCTGGTGGATAACCTTGCACCTTATAGCATTTATCAACCATGTGACCAAGGCAATGAAAATGAGAACATTTAGGTTTCTGGAATCTCCCATGTGCTAACAAAATTTGATTGTCTTCAGAAACTGCATATTGCATTTGAAATGCACTAGGAATGGAAATCCCTTTTATATTATTACCGATCATTCTCTGACTCTCATATTGATCT
This sequence comes from Schrenkiella parvula, assembly GCA_000218505.1. Classification (NCBI taxonomy): domain Eukaryota; kingdom Viridiplantae; phylum Streptophyta; class Magnoliopsida; order Brassicales; family Brassicaceae; genus Schrenkiella; species Schrenkiella parvula. The sequence goes on from CM001190.1 coordinate 2,521,769, forward strand.
AGCATGTTTTCTATGTCATTCAATCCAGGTGGAGGTTTCATATTCAATATCTTACCACATATATTATTGAAATTGTTATTCAATCCCATAAGGAACTGAATGATCTGCCTGGTTTCTGCCTCTTCAAGCAATTCCTTAACATGATCACACTCACACTTCTTCACTGTAGCGGACTTGGTGTTAGCCAATTGCTCCCAAAATGCTTTCTTTTGAGTAAGTGGATAAATCAAGCTGTCCCTGCTTAAATTCATAGTTCAAACTGATACTTGCGAGGAAGATTGTTGACTTTAAACCTTCTAAACAAATTATTCTTCATTTGGACAGCATCATCTTAGTATATGATACGATAATAGATTTCCATATTCACAACATTCCATACCCACGATTTAGCCATACTGCTCCAGATTTTGAATAAACGATCGTTAATAGCATGTCTAGAGAGAGAGATCCATCAATGAATCCTAGATTGTTCTTAGCACCAAGACTAATTCTCAGAGCAATTGACTAACTGTTTTAATTCGTTCCATCAAGAGTATGAGAAACGAATGATAAACCTGGATGACCCGGTGAATGAAGAAAGAAGGGACTATGTGTGCTGTCATAGGACTCCATCAGCATCGACATCAATCCAGAATCATCATGAGATATCGAACCGCGAGATTTTTGTCGTTTAGTACAGATTTCTTCAGGTTCTTTGAGAATCGGTGTCACCGATCTAGTACGAGCTTCAGAACCACCATCCTCAGGTGTTGCGTTTCGAGTCTTCATCTTTCCACCTTGTTTAACCATTGTTCGAGTAAACAGAGTTCATTGAGCCGTAACCCAAGCTTAGGGAAATGATTACACGAGAATTCGAGTTGAAAACTGAAAGAGAAATCGGAAATCAAACCAGAATCAGAGTATCTGATCAAGAGTATTGCTCTGATACCATATTAGTGAAACATGATTAGATATTTTGGTAATCTGTTTACTTATTTCTCAAATGAAGATAAAGATGATTACAAAGTATAAATAACCAAAAATAATCAAACCAGACTAAACCAATCCAATATCCAATCTAATCTGATACTCCCATTCGAAACGTACTTGGAAAAATCAAAAATAAGAATCTATTCTTGAAGGAGAGTCAAGAAACATGACAGGCTGACTAAAGAGGAAGAATGAAGCATATTTGAGCTTGTTTAAGATGAGGACCAAGCTCAAACGAAGTGATGGAGATGAAGAATAAAACAAAGATTCATGAGGCAGCATGGATTGGAGTCGAACAATGAAGATTGTTTCAAACTATGATTTTAAGCCGATTAGCCTTAACTCCATCATTGGATAGTTTCACTTGGTTTTTGATCGCACCAGTGTTTCTTAATTTCGAACAAGGGAGAGAAAACCATGCTGCAAGTTTCTCTCATGAAGACTGTCTTTTCTTTATTTTGTTGTTTGGCAAATAAGTATGTACTTAGAAACGCTAAAACCTGAAAGAATACGACTTGGTGACATGTTCTTTACTGACTTTTATGAAGTAAATAGGTAGAAATCTCTTGGTGAATGAGATTTAGTCTCGATACAGTCCATCTACAATTATAAATCTATAGAACAAGAGGATTACGATGAAGCGTTTCACGGATAAAGAAAGATTGCTTATGGAAATAGGATGCAATTTATTAAAAATATTCAAGGTATGATTTCATTTCTTGGTAGAAGACATGCTTCTTGTAGAAATTTTGCAGTGATACAAGTGAATGAATGATGGCAACAGGGCAGAGATATCATCAGGATGCCTTCGGAGTTTAAACCTATGTGACACAGACTTTGAAGGTTTTGGTTTTAGTTTGGCGAAGTGTAGTTTCAGATTAGAGAACTGGTTGTATTACGAACGAGAAGGGAAGAGAGAGTGAAGAAGAAGAAGTTTGTTATAAAAAATGATTCTCGCTATATTGAATGTTCAACTTTACAGTATTTATATACAAGTATAATCTGTACCAATAAATGACTAAACTAGAAATAACCGGATATAGAATATTGTATCAACCTAATCTTCAATAGGCCCTTCAAGATGAACTTCGAAAAATGTTCAGAAAGGGTCATCTTGGATTTTAAGTGTTCAAATTGATAAGGGAAAAGAGGTTAAGTCAATATATTTGCAACCAGATCTGCAGTATTATCATGAATAGTCTTGATGATTGATGATGCCACTATCAAGTTTTTCCCGGACAGAATGACAATCAAGCTCTATATGTTTCGCCCATTCATGGAAGACAGGATTCATGGCTATGTAGATTGCAGCGGTGCTATCAGAAAGAGAATTGGAGTAGTAGAGCGAGTTACTTTGAAATCATCAAGGAGTTTGATCAACCAAACCATTTCTTTAGAAGCCAAATTCAGAGCTTTGTATTCTTCTTCAGCTGAAGAACAAGGTATAATAGCATGTTTCGTGGATTTCCAAGAGATGAGAGAATCACCAAGAAACGTAGAGAGTCCAGTAGCAGATCAGCGATTGTCGCGACCAGATGCCCAATCAGCATCTGCAAAACCTTTCAGAGTTAATTCATCAGAAGCAGAGTAGAATAGTGGTTGACCAACTGTTTCTTTGATGTATTGAAGAATCCGATAAACTGCTTTAAGATGGGAAGTACGCGGATCAGAAGAATACTGACATAATTTGTGAACATCGAACGTAATATCCGGACGCTTAACTGTCAAATACATCAATCGGCCAACCATACTTCTGTATAACTCTGGATCAGAAAGAGGATCACCATCATGCTTAGATAACTGCAGGTTTGGAATCATAGGAGTATAACACAGTTTGCATCCCAGCATTCCCGTAGTTGATAATATCTCTAGAGCATATTTTCGTTGGCAAATGGAGATGCCATCAGAATTTCGAGCAATCTCCAAGCCTAGAAAATATTTCAGAGCTCCAAGATCCCGTAACTTGAATCGTTGTGCAAGATCATGTGTTAGCTGAGAAGAAACTTGTTCACTGGTGCTCGTAACTATTATATCATCAACATAGATCAAGCCAGCAACAAAATTTCCATCAGCACAAGATTTAACAAACAACGTATGATCACCATTTCCTTTTGAGAATCCCAAACTCAATAATGCTGAGGAAAATTTCAAGAACCATTGCCGGGAAGCTTGTTTGAGTCCATATATGGATTTGTTAAGACGTAAAACTGCATTCTTAGGCAAGAAATCCCACATCTCTCAGCATAACCTTCTGGAAGTTTTATAAAAAATCTCTTCATCTAGATCACCATTAAGGAAAGCATTTGATATATCGAGTTGAGTGAGAAACCATTTCTTTGATGCAGAGACTTTAAGGAGTAGTCTGAAGGTAGCTAATTTTGCAACCGGGGAGAAAGTTTATGTATAGTTTAACCTGCTTTCTGAGTATACCCCTTAGCTACCAATCGAGCATTGTATCTCTATAGGCTATCATCGGCATGAAATTTCAGAGCGAATACCCATTTACATCCAACAGCTTTCTTGCCTTTAGGTAAGCTTGTAACGTCCCAAGTTTTTGTGATTACCATTGCACCAATTTCCTTACCAATAGTCTCACACCATTCTTTAGAATCCTTTGCCTCAGCATATGTATGAGGAATACGAATCTTGGTAATGTTATTGATGAAGGATTGGTGAGTATAGGAGAATTGGGAGTAAGACAGAGATGCTGAAATGGGATGAACCAAATCAGAATGAAGATTGTAACAGTGATAATCTTGCAAATGTGAAGGAATTTTATTCTATCTCTTGCGGTGGTATGGTAGAAGATGAAGGAAGGTCAGGACTTAGAGTCGGGATGATGTTATCAGAGGACAAAGAGTGAGATGGTGTGAAGAAATCCAATGATTTATCTGGAATGGAAGACTGTGCCATTGGGAAAATATCTTCATGGAACTCAACATGCTAAGATATGAAAACCACATTTGTCTCCAAATCCATGATCTTATAACCCTTGCACCCAGATGGATATCCTAAAGAACAGACTAGCACGTGATCTTGGCTGAAATTTGTGTCGCTGTTTAGGAGATTTTGAGCCATATAACATAAGCAGCCAAAAGTCCTTATCTGATCAGAACTTGGTGCTCTGCCAGTGAGGATCTCATGCGGTGTTTTGTTGGAAATGAGAGGAGATGGTGTCCGATTAATGAGAAACACTGCAGTCCAAACACAGTCACCGCAATACTTCAAAGAAATCATAGATTGAAAGATGAGAGCCACGGCCACATTGAGGATATGTTGGTGTTTGCGTTCCACAACTGAATTTTGTTATGGTCTTTCGGGACAAGAGTAAAACGAAAAAATGGCCTTTTGTTGATAGAAGTTTGTGAATTTTAGTTCAGGAGCATTATCTGATCTCACAGATTTGACTTTGGCATTGTACTGATTTTCAACCATGTTATTAAAATCAGGGAAAATGGTAAGAACTTCAGTCTTAGTTCGGAGAAGATAAATCCAAGTGGCGCGAGAATGATCATCTACTATTGTCAAGAAGTCTCGATATCCATCCGCTGTTTCAACAGAGAACGGTCCTCAAACATCAATATGCAAAAGTTCGAAGGTTGAATTACATATGTTGTTTGGTGAAAGAAATGAGAGTTTCTTCTGTTTTGCCAAATGACAGATATGACAATAAGAAGTTCCTTTATTCTTGTGTTGAGTAGTACCAAGAGTATATGAGATCAAATCTAGCCGAGCGAAAAAAGCATGTCCAAGACGTTTATGCCATGTACTGATATCAACAACCGCATTCACCATCAAAGAAGATGCAGTGTTCAACTCATAGAGATTTCCAACTCTTTTACCATGTCCAATCATTGATTCCTTGGTAGTGTCCTGAATTTCACAGCAAGAATGATCAAATGTCACTCTGACCAAGATCAGTAGTCAAAGAACTGATACTTATGAGATTTAGTCGAAATTCAGGAATATACAGAACATTCTTGATGAAAATGTCTTTGTTTAATTGAATAGAACCAACACCACTGATTTTAATGGTAAAACCATTTGGTAAATTGACCAAATTCTGGACAGAAGTATCCATGAGGATGAAGAGGTTACGATCGTGAGAAACATGATGTGTGGCACCCGAGTCAATAACCCATGTATCATTGCCAAGAGTAGCTTGAGAAATATTCATGATACCAATAAAACATAATGTCGATGGTGAGAAGGATATACCAGTATGATATGTGATGGACTGGGACGAACTAGCTTCAACTAACTGATTCACAATAGGAGTTTGAAGTTGAGAGCTGCAGAGAGCAATGAAATGCTGAATCTGATCCTTAGTCAAGTTCCCAATCAAACCTTCAAGATTCACAGGCTTTGATTCTGAAGTCACATGGTAGTAACTTGAGCAATAATAGCCTGAGATTTCTGAAACTTGTCAGAAGTTTTGCCTTTTGGAGTGTAACCAGGAAGAAAACCATGCTTTTTATAGCATCTTCAGCAACATGACCAAGTTTATTGCAGAAAGAACATATAGGACGTCCTTTATTTGGTGCAGTCTGAGCATAACTGATAGTATTTTGATGCTGATGCTGATGCTGATTAGTGTTTTCAGATACTTGGAAAGCAACTGGTGGAACAACATTCGTAAAACCACGTTGACTATCATCCTGATCTAAGATATTATACACTTCAGCAAGAGAAGGAAGAACTTTCTTCATAATGATCTGCCTTTGGATAATAGCATATGAATCATTTAGACCAGCCAGAAACTTAACAATCTTGGCTCGTTCTGTTTTCTGCTGAAGACGAGCTGCTTTACCACAAGTACAAGGATCACCAGGCTCTTCAGAACTCTCCAGGTTGCTCCACAAGGTTTTCAGAGTAGTAAAATCATCTGAGAGAGACATAGATCCTTGCCTAAGATCTTGAATTTCTTGTGTAAGATTGAAAGTTCTTGGTAAATTGGTCATGTGAAATTTACTATGCAAATGACGCCAGATATCAGTTGCATCATTCAAACGAAGAATGCCTCGATAAATTTGAGGCGAAACATAGTTAAACAACCACGAATTAACCATACTATTGCATCACGACCACAGACGAAAATTAAAATCTGATTCTTGAGGACGAGGTAAAGTACCATCTACGGATCCAATTTTATTCTTAGCATCTAGAGCAATACACATCGCAGCATTCCAATCATCATAATTTGTTTCATTAAGACGAAGAGCGATGATTTGCAAACTTGGATGATCGGAGCTGTGCATAAAGAAAGGTGAATGAATTGAATCCATTGAATCTGCAACAACATGAGCTCGCGAAGTTTGATTAACCGGCTTTGAAATCACCGGAGAGGTAATCGGAGCTGTACTTGTCAAAGCAACATATCGAGTCGATCTCCGTGGAATCTTCTAAGAGAAACCATGGCGGAAGAAAAACAATTGATTGCGAATCAAGATCGAGTCCGAGAACGAAGGATCGAGTTCGGGATTGAAGAAATCCACAAGAAACCAGGTAAGATCAAGGAAAATTTAAGCAATATAGCTCTGATATGATATTACGAATGAGAAGCGAAGAGAGAGTGAAGAAGAAGAAGTTTGTTATGAAAAATGATTCTCTGTTCAACTTTACAGTATTTATATACAACTATAATCTGTACCAATAAATGACTAAACCGAAAGATAACCGGATATAGAATATTGTACCAACCTAATCTTCAATAGATTGAAAGAGAAAGAAGTACGTTGGGGACAGCAAGGGTTACAGTTAAGGAGATGCCGGAACATGAGAATTTAATTGGTAAAACAAGGAGAATCTGCTGGAATAAGAAGATGTTGTTGAAACAGAAGTCATAGAGACAAGATCTATAAGAGAAAACCAGAAGCTTTCTCAAGATACTTCTCTCGTTTGGGTGTCCCTAAAACGAAGTTTATTGCAGAGAACCTCTCCCTCTCTTCTCCTAAGGTGTCTTGCTCTCGGCCTCTTGTTTAAAACTTTCTCACGTTTGTTTATCGCTTTTTATATGTCTTCTATGGCTTCTTCGTGTTTGTTTGAAGCGTTTCTTTGTGGCTCGAGGTATGTTTCAATTGGTAGAGGTTTGGTTGAGTAGGGTAGTTTGTCTTGTGTCCCATGTGTTTGTTTGTTCTGTAATTAAGAAATCTTACTCGAAAGAGATGAGATGAAAAGCTTCGTATTATTCAATCGAAATGATGTTGGTCCATATAGACCTTTAGCAAGTAGCTTTACAACTAGAATCCTAAACTAACGCTAATGAATAACGAATTCTTTAAAGAAGACTTATTCAAAAACAGGAAAAACAGAAAACAGAGTTGCCCGATTCTTCAGGCTTTTATTCTTCATTTCCTCCCCTAAACTGGAATGGCTCCTTTCCAGTTTACTCTCCTTTAACGCACACTCCCATCCTACTTCTGAGCTTCTCGAACACCTCAAGTTTCACAGCCTTAGTCATTACATCGGATACTGGATCTTGTGTTCCAAAATAGTTGAGTTGAATGACTCTCTCATTCACCAACTCCTTTAAGTAATATGTATATGCTTGCTCCTTCCATGTAAGACAGGGTTCTTTGACAATTTTATGGCAGAACTATTATCACATAACAGAATGGTACCTTCCTCTTGTTTAAAACCAATTTCAAGCAAGATGTTTCGAAGCCATACAGCTTGACATGCTCCATAAGCAGCTGAGACAAACTCTGCTTCAGTTGTAGACAAAGTCACAATCGGTTGCTTCTTAGAAACCCATGACACAGCTCCTCCTCCGAGCATAAAAACGTAATCAGAGGTGCTCTTTCAATCATCAGCATCCCCTGCATAATCACTGTCTACATATCCTACCAGTTTTTGTTCTCTTCCATACTTGTATTGAATTCCAAGATCACGAGTTCTTTGAATGTATCTCAGAATTCTCTTAGCTGCCACCATGTGCTGCTCATTTGGACTCTCCATATATCGACTGACCAAGTTTACTGAGTAAATCAAATCTGGTCATGTTGCAGTTAAGTACCTTAAGCTTCTAACCAATTGTTTGAACGTTGTTGGATTTACTTCTTCTCCAGCTCCTGCCTTCGTTAGCTTATAACCAGGAACCATAAGATTTTTAACGGCATTGCACTCCTCCATCCCATACTTCTTCAGAGTTTCGTCAGCATATTTCCTTTGATTTATGATGATCCCTTTCTCATCTTGGACAACTTCTACTCCCAAGAAATACTTCATTCTGCCTAGATCTATCATTGAGAACTCACTCATCATGGAGCTTTTAAACTCCTCAAGCATCTTTGTTGAGTTTCCAGTGTAAATGAGGTCGTCAACATAGAGATTCACAATCAAACAACTTCCTTCTTCTTTCTCTACAAATAGAGTGTGTTCACAATAACATTTTTCAAAACCTTCCTGCGTAAAGTACCTTTCAATGCGACTGTACCAGGCTCTTGGAGCTTGCTTCAAGCCGTACAACGCTTTCTTCAGCCTATATATCTTATCAGATTCGGTTTTGACCTCAAATCCCTTTGGTTGCTCCACAAAGACTTCCTCCATCAATTCTCCATGTAAGAAAGCGCTTTTAACGTCTAGCTGAAACACATTCCACCCCTTTTCTGCAGCTATACCCAAAATGACTCTTATTGTATCCCATCTAGCAACTGGTGCAAACACCTCATGAAAATCTACTCCTTCTTTCTGATGGTAACCCTTTGCAACCAGTCTTGCTTTGAACTTATCAATCTCACCATACTCATTGAGTTTAGTTTTGAAAACCCACTTCACTCCAATTACCTTGGCTCCTTTTGGTAGATAAATTAGTTCTCATGTGCGGTTTTCTTCTGTAGAAGCGATCTCCCTTCCCATTGCTTCTCTCCATACATTTTGTTGTGCTGCATCTTCAAAGCACGTAGGATCCTCAGATGCTATAAGCATTGCAAGAATATCTCCATCATCTTCTTCTACAAAGAAACATGCATCTCTGGTGTCAAAGTCTTTGAACCAGGCTGGTCTCTTAGTCGTCCTCTTAGACCCTTCTCTTACAGCTGGTTGAGTTATCGGGATTGGCTGAACTTGCTCTGCTACTGCATTTTCTTTTGTGTTTTCTTCTGCAGTTTCTTCTGCATTTTCTTGTCCATTTTCTTACTCTGCATCACAATTTTCTTCTTCTTCAATCGCATTCTCCTTTTCTGCACATTCAATCTCTGAATCATCCCATGCTAGCTCTTTCTCTGCTTGTTTTTCTTCCCAATCCCAACCTTTGGTTTCATCAAAATGGACGTCTCTGCTTATCACTATCTTCTTTGTTGCAGGGTTATAGAGGCGATATGCCTTTGATTGTTTGCTCACCCCAAACACAACACACTTGATGCTCTTCTCATCAAGTTTAATCCTTCTCTCATATGGGACAAGAGCGTAAGCAATGCTTCCAAATACCTTGAGTTGCATGACCGATGGTTTCTGATTGCTCCACTTCTCCTTTGGTGTGATGTCATCTAAGGCCTTTGATGGACTTCTGTTCAAAATATACACGGCATATTGAACTGCTTCTCGCCAAAAACGCCTTGTGATACTCATCTCCAGCATCATACATCTTGTCATATTCATGACTGTTCTGTTTTTCTCTCTGCGATCCTATTTTATTGGGGTGTATACGCGGCAGTGAGTTGACGTTTGATACCGTACTCTCTGCAATACTCGTCAAACTCCTTAGAGTTGTACTCTCCACCCAAGTCAGAACGCAAAAACACCAACATTTTTTCCAAATTCTCTTTCTGCACTAGCTTTAAACTCTTTAAAAACTCTTAATGCCTCTGATTTTTCTATCAAGAAGTAAGTCCAGCTCTTTCTATTATAATCATCTATGAAATTGATGATGTACCTTTTTCCACTCTTAGACGTTTGAGTAATTGGTCCACATATGTCGGTGTGAACCAATTGGAGCCCCCAAGTTGATCTCCACACGCTCTTCTTTGGAATAGTGTCTCGGTTTTGTTTTCCTCTCATGCAGATATCACACACGACTTCTTCTGCTTCTTGACTCAGTTTTGGCCTCCCAATCACCATGTCCTTTTCTACCAGCAACACCAAGCCTTGTTGTTGAGATGGTCATATCTTCTGTACCATAAGTCGTTTGTCTTTTCCATCACTTGTAGACATTGCTCTTCTTTTTCTTTCTTTGTTTTTCTGATGATGGCAAGGATTATGAACATTATGTTCTTTGACATTCTCGAGTGCATTATCATCTTTTTTTCCTCTTTGTGCGATACTTCACACTCTCCGTCTTCGATGATAATTCTCAGACCTTTCTTCTGCAGCAGCCCCATACTAAGGAGATTGTTCTTCAGCTCAGATACGTAGTAGACGTCGGATATTACTTGAATCCTTCTATCAATCTCAAGTCGCAGTTTTCCTCTTCCATCTATTGACATTCTCCTGTCGTCTCCCAGCTTTACGTTTCTTTTGAAGGTATTGTCAAGCTCAATGAACCACTCCCTTAACCCGCACATATGATTGCTACATCCTGAATCCAGGAACCAGATTTGTTCCTCTTTGGTTTTGATATCCTCAATACGTGCCATCAGAAGCAAGTCTTCCTCCATCTCAGCATAATGTGCTTCCTTGTCCCAGTCTGGACATTCCGATCTGTAGTGTCCCATTTTGTGACACTTGAAGCATTCCACATGCTTGTTGCTATTACCACGGTCTCTTCCTTGATATCCACCCCTGCCTTTTCCTCTGGCTGGATATCCGATCTTGCCCTGTTTCTATCATTGTTTGGCTTCCATTGTCCTTCAACCTTCAAAGCTTTCTCTTCTCCGTCGTGTTTGGTCATGTTTTGCTCATGAACCCTCAACGACCTCTGCAGACCATCAACAATCATATTTTTGATATCCTTTGATTCTTCAATTGCACACACTATGTATGTGAATTTTTCAGCCAGTGTTCTGAGAATCTTCTCAACAATCTTCGAATCAGGCATGTCTTCTCCGAAGTTGCGCATGTCATTGGCAACTCCATCACTCGTGAGAAGTATTCTTCGATCATTTCTCCAGGTCTCATCTCCAGAACTTCAAAGGTTCGTCTCAGCCTTTGTAGTTGTGCACTCTGCACTCTATCATTCCCTTGATATTTTTTCTTCATTGATTCCCATATATCCTTTGACGTGTCCTTCTTGATGATCGTTTTCAGAATCGTCTTGTCGATTGAGGCGAAGAGGTAGTTCTTCACTTTGTGATCTGTGACAGTCTTCTCTGCTATCTTCTCTAACAGCTCGGTTCTCTGTGCTCCTGATAGAACCGTTCCTCTTTCTTAGCTTGGAATCCCGATTTCAATCAGATCCCACCACTCATTTGACCGAAACAAATTCTCCATTAGCAACACCCAATGTTCGTAGTCACCATCGAACTTTGGTATGATCATCTTATCTTTGTCACTCATCTTTTCTCTCAAGGTTAGTATCAAGCTCTGATACCACTTGTTGGTTCTGTAATTAAGAAATCTTACTTGAAAGAGATGAACTGAAAAAGCTTTGTATTATTCAATCGAAATGAAGTTGGTCTATATAGACCTTTAGCAATTAGCTTTACAACTAGAATCCTAACCTTACGCTAATGAATAACAAATTCTTTAAAGAAGACTTATTCAAAAACAGAAAAAAAAAAAACAGAGTTGCCTGATTCTTCAGGCTTTTATTCTTCAGCGTTGGGGTTTCTTGTTTTGGTTCTGGTTTGTTATGATCACATTAGATTTTGTACCGGATAATTTACAATCGTGTATATAAACATTTGTACATTGACTTTTATAATTATCAGAAACATTCATCATTTTTCCAAATCTTTCGAGCTCATCTTTGTCTTTCTCTCGAGAGAGCTTCGATCTCGTTTCTGTTCAACATCAATTCCGCTATTAGTTCCTATTTGTATTAGGGTGGAGCTACTTTGTCAAAGTCTTTCATACCCGAATACTTGGTTTCCACCTGGTTTACTGTTTAAGACTCATCATGACTTATTATTTCTTCTATGACGATTTGTACCGGATAGTTTACAATCGTGTATATAAACATTTTGTACATTGACTTTTATAATTAACAGAAACATTTTGTACATTAACTTCTTTTTTTTGTGTGTGTGAAGACTAGTTATAGTTTGTAGGTTTTACTAGTTTTAGTTTTGTTTCTTTTCTGGCTTCAATACTTTGTACAAAGCACCGGTATTGTAGTGGATAACAATGGCACGATAATAACATATGTGAGTTCGTTGCCAACAATTCGCACATAAAGTAAAATTATATAAATTTTCGGAAAAATTGTAACAAGAAATATTTTTAATAACTTAAATGTATACTTTTAATTTCAATTTTTTTATCAAATTATAAAACATACTAATTTTTCGTTCAAATATGCAATTTTCAATTTTCAAACAACATGCGCATTATTAGTTTTTTTAAATACATTTTTAAGATATTTTAAAACATGTGTATTCAATTTTCTAATTTTGTAACGAATATTAAAATATTCATTCTTGTTAATCATATGTAATAGTTTTTGAGTGACAGCACTGATAACAAGGGAGTAACTTTTGTCTAACATAATGGTTATTGGAGAAATCATTTAAAAAAGTTTATGAATACAATATTCTGTAATTTGGTCGACTACAGTCACAAATATTACATTGGGCATGAAGTATTTGTTCGTTTAACAGATATGGCATTGCATGATAAAGAAGTACGTATATCATGGAAATTGAGTACAAAGTCATCAAACAAACTAGAAAGATGAATAAAATAAGGTGTGATTATGTGGCCAAAAAAAATTTCAAGCATACTCTAAAACAAACATATAGAAGCAATGTTTTGAAAACCAGACTGGACTGGTCTAATCGGGAATTGTTTATAAAACCGAGTCCGATTGACTTAAAAACTGGATTTGAATCAATCCAAAAAACTGACAAAAAAATCGGTGATCTAATTCAATATAAAAACTCAGTTTAGTAAATTTAAATCTAAATTTTGATTACTTACTTTAAAGTTACTAATATTGTTTTATAAAATTAAGACTATGAAGTTTCTTTAAATTTATGAAAAGTGATGATTTTTTTTTGAAATACAAAACTCCTTCACACTACTTTTTATTTTTTATTCTGGAAGAAATTATATGTGAAAAATCACATTTTGCTAACATAATATTATTTTTAAAAACTTAATTAGGGTGTATTATTAGATAATAACTTACAAATTATAGATTTAATTTTTTAAAATACTTCATGTTTTTATTATAAGTTATCTTTCTTTTTTAGTTTTTGTGATAATGATCATGTGTATATATTTTCTTTACAACATATAATTTTCTTTTTTTATAAGGGTGATTTACAAAAATAAACCACAAATTGTGATCAAATGAAAAACTAATCTTCATTTTTTCTCCCCTCGACAAATGCCATATTTTCTCAATATCACCCTTTTCATATGTCAATATTCACAAGATTGCCATTGTGTTTAATTTTTTTTCTTTTTGAAAATGCCAAAGACAAAACAGTCATCATCTTCATCACTTATTTTCAAAAATGCCATTGGATTTAATTTTCTTAACCACCATTAACAAGCAAAATCGAGCTCTAAATGCCTTACCAACCACATTTGAACTCACTTTTTGACTTATCAACTTCAATTTCCTCAAATTTCTATCCATTTCATCATAAAACTCAAGAAGTTTCTTTCTTAAAACTTCAAATTCGATGTATCTTGTTAGCATTCCCAAAACACTCGGCGTGTGAGTCATAGAGATTGGTTAAACTCGAAGTTGTTCGCAATTGAAGAAATCACAAATCGAATTGGGGTACTTTTCACATGATTCACGCTTTTTCATATTGTTCTTCTAATCCGACTTTAGGTTTTGTAATTGATCTTCTAAGAGTAGACTTCTGGTGAAGTCTGACGTATTTACTTTGAAAACAAAAAAAATCTGTGGCAGACTTCACAACGAAATCTACGTTGGAATCATGTTAGTTTTGCATTTGACCAAGCCGATGACGTTGTACAAGAAGTCTACGAAAAAGGGAGGTCAGTTTTGCAAGTGACATAATTTACTAGAAGTCTGCTCAGGTTATTTTTGAGTTGACGAACAATGTCGAACATTGACCGATAAAATATTTTAAAACACAGACTTCACGCGAAGTCTACTAATAATCATAAAATAAGTAGATTTCGTGTGAAGTCTGCGATTTTTTTTTATTCGACAGTTGGTCAAATGCAAAACTAACCAATCGCAGACTTCACCCGAAGTTTACGATATAGCAGACTTCACCCGAAGTCTATTCTGAAAAATTCAATTTCAAAACTACTTCTCACGAAGTATACTTTTTAAAGCAGACTCCATTACGGAATCTACTTTTTTCAATAGACTTCATTCGAAGTCTGAAAAAATTTAAGAAATCTGCACGTGAAAAGTCAAAATTTGGTCAATTGCAAAACTGACTCGAAAATTTCTAAAACTTCACCCGAAGTTTACTAAAACTTTTTTTGAAATTCAAAAATAACCCACCAATTTAGCAAAAACATCATTATCTTATTAAAATTAACTATAAAAGACATCATTATCTTAGTTTGCTTTGTATTTTATTAACGGTAAAAGAGTAATACAATATTCAACTTTCCAGTATAGGCCAAATTTACTTCCCAAATAAGTTTATGATCAGTCTATTTTATATATATATATTTTTTTTTTAGTATGTTGTATATGGCTAACAAGAATAAAAATTTTAAGATGACCAAAGAAAAAAAGAGCTAAGAAGCTTTTTTTTCTTAAAGTAGTTTTTGGATCGGTTCTGTATCACAATTGCAATTTAACACAAACACTGGTTTTGTGTCTAAACCAATTTATATTGCTCCTTCTCACACCCGGGAAAATTCTGCGGCCGTAAAGATCTCATCGGCGTAGAGTTTTCAGGCCGTCTTCGAGCCAGGTTAGTATCCTCTCACTATGAACTTCTGATGGCTGAATCTGTAGTTTTATGAGGCTTAGCTTGTAAAGGTAATTTCGTGAGGCTTTGGCTCGCAGAGGCAATTTTTAGAGCGTCGCATACAAGGTGTTCGCTAAAATGCCACAACAATAGTTTAACAATTTCTTGCCATTGCTTGATTATGTTCTTGTTTGGTTTGGAATAATATATCTTTTTCGCTGCAGGTTGCATAGGATGTTATTATAGTCATGAGTAGAATCGTGAAACATCCGGTAATCGCTCTTTTGGATTCTGGCACTACGTTTAAGGAAGTCCGGCAAATCCATGCCAAGCTCTTGGTCGATGGTACACTCAACGATGACCATCTTGTGGGTCAGTTCGTAAAGGCAGTGGCTTTGAGCGATCAGAAATACTTGGATTATGCGAATCAGATCCTGGATAGGTCTGTAAAACCTACATTGTTTGCTCTCAACTCTATGATCAGAGCACATTGCAAGAGTCCTGTTCCAGAAAAAAGCTTCGATTTTTATAGAAGGGTACTTCTTTCAGGAAACGATCTTAAACCGGATAATTACACTGTCAACTTCTTGGTTCAAGCGTGCACGGCGATAGGGATGCGTGAGACAGGGCTTCAAGTCCACGGCACGACAATAAGACGTGGTTTTGACAATGACCCGCATGTCCAAACCGGATTGATTTCCTTGTATGCGGAGCTAGGCTGTCCGGATTCTTGTCATAAGGTGTTTGGATCGGTTTCTTTTCCAGATTTCGTGTGTCGGACAGCGATGGTCACGGCTTGTGCGAGATGCGGGGATGTCGATTTTGCGAGGAAGTTGTTTGAGGAGATGCCGGAAAAAGACCCGATTGCCTGGAACGCTATGATCTCTGGCTATGCTCAGGTTGGAGAGTCAAGGGAAGCTCTAGACTTGTTTCATTTGATGCAGTTGGAAGGTGTGAAAGTCAATGCGATTTCTATGATTTCGGTTTTATCGGCTTGCACTCAATTGGGAGCTTTAGACCAGGGGAGATGGGCTCATGCTTACATAGAGAGAAACAAAATAAAAATCACTGTGAGGCTTGGCACTACGTTAGTCGACTTGTATGCCAAATGTGGTGACATGAACAAAGCTATGGAAGTTTTCTGGGATTTAGAAGAGAAGAATGTGTACACATGGAGTAGTGCCCTGAATGGGTTTGCCATGAATGGGCTCGGGGAGAAATGTCTCGAGCTGTTAGCTCTTATGAAACAAGATGGTGTTACTCCAAACGCTGTCACATTCGTCTCTGTTCTAAGAGGTTGCAGTGTGGTTGGTTTGGTAGATGAAGGGCAAAGACATTTTGATTCGATGAGGAATGAGTTTGGGATGGAGCCTGAGCTCGATCACTATGGCTGCTTAGTTGATTTGTATGCTCGTGCAGGCCACTTAGAAGACGCCGTTGGTATCATCCAGCGAATGCCCATGAAGCCTCATGCTGCTGTTTGGAGTTCTTTGCTCCACGCATCTAGAATGTACAAAAACCTTGAACTTGGTGTGCTTGCATCTAAAAAAATGCTCGAGCTAGAGACCACAAATCACGGGGCTTATGTCTTGTTATCAAACCTATATGCAGATTTAGACAATTGGGACAATGTTTGTCACGTTAGGCAGTCAATGAAATCAAGAGGAGTAAGAAAGGAACCAGGGTGCAGTGTAATGGAGGTTAATGGAGAAGTCCACGAATTCTTTGTCGGAGATAAATCACATCCGAGATATACGGAAATTGAGGCATTTTGGAAGGAGATCTCGAGGAGGCTGAGACTTGCTGGCTATAAGGCGGACACGAGCCCTGTTATGTTTGACATAGATGAAGAAGAGAAAGAGGATGCATTGTGCCTACATAGCGAAAAGGCTGCGATTGCGTTTGGTATAATGAGTTTAAAAGAAGATGTCCCTATTAGGATCGTGAAGAACCTTCGGGTTTGTGGTGATTGTCATCAGGTTTCTATGATGATCTCCAAGATTTTTGACAGAGAGATCATTGTGAGAGACAGGAATAGATTCCACCATTTCAAAGACGGTCACTGTTCTTGCAATGGCTTTTGGTGAATCTTGTTTTGATATTCTATGTTTACTTGATATTAACTGATCGTAATGTTTAATGCTCTCGATAATCTGAACTAGATAGATTAAGATTACAAGAGATACATCTTGCAGTGTACCAAAAAGAAGACTTTAAAGAAGATACATCATTGACTATGAGCTTGATAGGTTTGTAACGTGCATAGAACAGATTCAAACATTTATTATAGGAATGGTTGCTCGTCATCGGCGAGTGGGACATGTGAACGGTCGATGAGGACGTTCTCGTAGATGAATCCGGCGAGTCCACCACCGATTAATGGTCCAACCCAATATACCCAATGGTCAGTCCAGTTTCCGGATACCAGAGCAGGTCCAAAGGATCTGGCCGGGTTCATTGAGGCTCCGGAGAAGGCGCCACCAGCAAGGATGTTGGCTCCGACGACGAATCCGGTGAGAAGTGGGCCTAACCCATCAAGAGAGCCTTTCTTGGGATCCACAATTGTGGCGTAGACGGTGAAGAGAAGTGAGAATGTTAAGATGATCTCCCATATGATGCCCTGAGTGTAACTGACTCCACTTGCCAAAGTGTGAACCGGAGTTCCCTAATCACAAGCATCAATTTATTTGCCAAACTAGGCGATAAATAGAACATTGAGAAAGTACATAATTTTTTTTAAAACGTTTCCGCAAGTATATTAAATATAGAAATATGTTTATATTAAGAAGGATGTGTTTGATGTGAGTGTAACATGCATAATAATTACAACTCATTAGATTATGACTGGTGCCATTGATAATTTAGACTGGGACATGTATAAATGTAATAATATAAATTAATTTAAAATTTCTTATTGTTACCTATTCACTTTTTCTAAAAGACAAAATAATAAAAAAAATTGTTTAAATGATAACAATACAAAAATACAAAATAAGTAGTAAAAAGAAAACAAAAATTTTAAGATAAAAATGGACATAGACTTACCATGATTTAAAATCTAGCGGTTTCTATTAATGTCATCTAGTGTTATCATTTGGGTTGGAACAAAGTTTAACGCATATTATTGACAAAAAAAATAGACATAGATTTCATATAAAATTTACAATATGTAATTGTAATAACACATTTAGTAGAAAATACTAAAACTAACCAAAACAATTAAGCATTTAAACAAGAATAAGAAAATAAGAAATAATGTTTTATTACGAAGAAAAAATGCAAATAGGTGTCTTATTGTTAATTTAGATTGTGACATTTTCTAAATGTCATAATATACATAAAATTTAATTTTTGAAAAAAGTAAATAAATGTGTTATTGTTAATTTAGATCGAGATATTAATTTATATATAAGTATATATATGATATTAAAAACCTTTAACTGAAAAAAAATTTAAGACCAATAAAATAAATAAAATATTATGTTAAATTAAAAGGTAAATGAGTCAAATTTTTAATTAAAAATTATATGGTCATTGCAATAAACATAGTGATTTTATTATATACATCATGATGTTCCAAACTCAGAAATTAACATAATTGTAACAAATAAGTAGTCAATAATCATATTATAACACATGTATTTTTTAATCAGATAAGATAATAAAATAGCAAATGAAAAATAAATCACTTTCTAAATTATATTCAGAAAAAAAGAAATCTAGGTCAAAAGAAATATAAAAAAAGGTTCGTCAAAGTTTTGGAAAAAATAAAAATATAAATAACTTAATAAAAAAATAATTTAATTTAAATAGGAGTGAAAATAAATATTTAGAAACATGTGATTATATAATTAAAAAAATAATAGAAGAAGTAAGAGAATCAAAATAAATAAATAATTATTATTATGTTAGACTTCTTTATTATTGAATAATATCATATCAATGTCCATAATTTTAAATTATTTATTTTTATAGGTGATCTAATTTCGTATTATATATTATTTTTTGGAATTTTATAAAGATTATAAATTAGTAGATTAGGTCCCGCATACAGATATTACAAATACTAAATTACAAATTTCGTACATAAGATCTAATCTAACTTGTGTACTTTATTTTATACAATTAATGTAAATGGAAATAAAATTATACACCAAAAACCGTATAGAATATATGTAGTTTAAAATTATTTTGGTTTCTATTGTTAATTCAAAAGTTAGCTAAATTACAGGAAGAATAAAACCATGTGAAAAATATAAAATTATTGGATCTTAATTTTATATCATTTTCCATCCTATCATCTCTTTTAATAGCATTAAATAAATTAATTAGCGACTAATTAAGGTTGGTATTATTAAATTAGATTATGTACCATTCCTCCGGTGAGGTAACTTAGGAGGAAGCAGGCCGATGGTAACAGCCGGGTTCAGGTGGCCACCAGAGATATGGCCGGCAGATATCATTACGGCCACCACAAGTGCATGAGCCACCGCGACCGCCAAAAGTCCCACCAATGTGTTCCCGACTAAACTGTCTATATCATGCATATATAAAAGATAAACAACATTAAGTGTTATATATTCAAAATGCAGCAATGCTTTGATTGTACATAACCAGTAGCTAACATGTTAGGACCAAAGTGTAACAAAGAACATGAGTGTGATGTAAAGAAAAGTACCCGTGGCCATGGCAGATCCGACGCCGGCGAAGACAAAGAAAAAGGTTGTCAGGAATTCGACAATGAGGGCTTTGATGCAGTCCGGCTGAGCCGCCTCGGTGTGGTTCCATAAGTCGATCTTCCTCATGGCTGTAGAATAAATTTTCGGAAATATAAACCAAATGGGTATATTTGGATGGTGATAGTTGATGTAGTGTGTAATACATCAGAGTGGCTTATAATAAGTTTTTTTTTGTTGTTGTTGTCAAACAAAATTAAGTGAGAAAGGACAAGAAAAATGCTAAGGGAGCACATGCAATAAAATTATTTTATGATAGATGATTGATTTGAGTTCAAAGCTGACTCGTATAATGTTTTTTAGTGACAGGTGAGATGTATTACTTTCTTTAACGTATAGTTTTGGAGAATAGGTGAAAGTTTGAGACATGGTACACATTACAATGCTCTGATTGGTTTCCTTAAAGGATAGTACATATTGTACTCTTTCTATATTATCGCAAAGGTCGGGACAAGTATGTTAGTGGAAGGTCTCGCCATTATGTTATGCTCGAGAAAAGGTCTAGAAAGGAATCAATAGACCCGGTTAGATGCAAAAAGAAAGATTTGAGTGATCTATTCATGTTTGATTTTTCTTTCTGAAGAAGCTATGATCGTAATCAATTAGCAGAAAACAAACAAGGAGATGAGAAACCACAAGAGAGACGTACTGACTCGTAAGGTTAAGCTTGCAAACTTTTCGGGAACAGGAAGAGATGTCATGTAGTTTGCAAACAAAAATATAAATTTATTTTGTTTACATGCACCCTAATCACTCATCATTTCTGTTGAGGCTTCCACAATCGTTGCTTCTGCCAAAAAACACAATTGGGGAGTGAGGCTGTTACTTTGGTGTATGTAACATGTACTAACAGTGGTGATTTTATTTGAAATGCAATGTTATTGAATTAGTGATTTGAAATTATATTGTTATTGGAAATATTTTAATAAGTGGATTTTAATTTTATTATTTTATTTAAAGTATTTCGGTGGAATTTTTTAGTCAAACGAAAAAACCAAAAGTTCATGCTTCTGGATGAGATTCTAGAGTATTTTAATAATCATCATAAAGACTTTTTCATTTCTTCTAAAATTATAAAAAAACTTACTAAAAATTGAATCTTTCCAAATCCTTTCAAATACTAGATTGAATACACCCTTTCTCTTTTTGAGTGTCTTCTTCAAATCCCTGTGAATATTTTCGGTCTTGGATTGTCAAACCTCTTCATCAAGCGGTGGATTACAGATGAATTCACAGAAGAGCTATGCTAATTTATGGTATTTGCATCAAACCATGATATAACTTTGGAAACCGATAATCTATTTGTCTTTATCCTAAATTTTGAAATCATATATGTATTATGAGATTACATAGTTTGGGGGCAGTTTATGCCATGGCACCAAGTTTTGTATTCGCATAGAGAAAGTGATTTAAGTGTTGTGGCGCTAATATTAGTGAATGTTATTTTGTAGATTAACTAGAGGAACATATAGCATACACAGATGAATAAGTAGGTGGTATTTACATAGGTTCTAGATATGTTAGAGGATAATATACTTCATATTTTCCTCTTTTTGATATGTTTTAAGGTTTTTAAAAAGAGACTTTTAAATTTTGGTTTTACAGTGTTTTTAGGGTCTTCTAAATTTTCAAGGTTTATATAGGTAATTTGGAAAGTTTGGACAAAAATAAGTTCAAAACAAGTATTTTAAAATTTTGCCAGCATTTACACACCAGAAGTTTTGCATAGTATAAAAGACTTTCCACCATTTGTTCTTGTTCTAATTTTGGCACAAGATAGCTTAGAAATTTAGCTTTAATATCCAGTAGTTTGAGGTCAATCTAGTGGTTGAATCTATCGCTATACTCAAAATACTGGAGATCAGTCTAGATGGCGTTGAAATAGAACAAGCAAAAGAAAATGGAGTGATCAACCCAGGGTAATCGGCCTAGTTGGGTGGATCACCCGGTCAATCACCATCTTTGGGAATTTTTAGAGGGATCCGATCGACCTCATAATTAACCTAGAAGTAAATAAATTGATCGATTGGGGTTGGTAATCGATCATTTACCTTGCCTAATTGATCAAACACCAGTCTGAGAAAAATGAAAAATTTCTAAATGTTCTATAGATTTCTCACAAATCTTTAACTATTCGACCTAGCCACCTTCTACATCTATAAATACACAAGAGGAGCCACAAAGTACATTATAACATCTAAAATTTCATTTTTATTAATTTCTTACTATTATAATTTTTTCTCTAGTTTCAATCAAAACAATAAACCCACTTTTATTTTGTTCCAACTTGATTCTTATATTGATAGAACTTCTAGTGTACCTATAGAAGGAAACTTCTCGAATTTCCATAGATTTCTCCCAAATCGTTAACAATGTTCTGTAGCCATCTTCTCCGCCTATAGATAAACAAGATGAACCACGAAATATATTCTCACACCTAACACTTTGTTTTTATCGACCCTTACTGTTTTAATATTGCTCTAGTTTCAACCGAAACAAGAAACCCACTTTTCTTTTGTGCTAATTCTTATTGATAAAATTTAAAGTGTAACTTTCAGTCTATGTGGATTCAGTCCCTAAGTACTACAATTATCTCATATGCACTTACATGTAGATTGTGATATTTTTGGTAGAACTTGACACTCCATCAAAACTTTGGCGCTGTTGCTAGGGACAGACATCATTGCCTTAAGTCTAAGAAAAAGATTTAGTCAAGCACTTTTTTTTATTTGAATCTTAAATTTTTTTTTTAATATTTCAGGCACTTCATTTGACAACCATGAATGAGTCATATGATGCTTTCGATGATGATGTGCTTACACCAAAAATAGAAAGTGAGTTTAGTAAAACTCCACCAAGAAAATCTAACATGGACAAGGGATGAAGTAGCAATAAATATCCGGACAAACCTTGTCACCCATCGAGCATTTCTTGAAGGAAGAATGCCTACTTATCTTGACAAAGAGGTACCAAATCATCTTTAAAAAGTAATATATTGATAGATAGGCAAATGCCTTACATTGAAGATATAAATTCTAGTTTGCAAAATCCCATGCTCATTAATTAATGTTATGATTTAATATATGAAACTCAAAGATAAGATATCGTAAGAGTAGAAAAAGTTTGCTAGAGATTACTATGAGATATGCTTTGATATTTATTATATTTCTTCTCTAAATGATAATATCAATTTTAATTCTTCAATATTAGAGGAATCTAAATCTCTTCTTGAAAATTTTTATTTAGAAGATGAGCTTGATGTAGACACCATTTTGAATGAGGTAGAAAATCCTAAAAATGACATATATTATATGTAGATGAATTTCTACTTTATTAAAAATTCATAAAGAAGAAATTGAGTTTATTTTCTCACCAAATGCATTTGGTCGTCGTGACCATGTAACCATCAGAGAAAATTTCCAAGAATCTGTTGAGCATGCAGTAAACTACCTTGATATAAATTATGTTTCTCCGCCATGGAGAATTGTGTTTTTTTTCTGTACCTCATTTTTGATAGGAGAATTTGGAGCTATAACAATAACAAAAACTATAATTCATTATATGACTAAAAACAAAACTAAAGATATTCTCTGTATAATATACATTATATACCTTTTTACCCCTTTTAACACACACCATATATATATATATATCTATGACTTTTTTTATCACCCTTATCTTAATTTCTTTTAATCTCATAAAAAACAAAAATTTAAATTTACAATTTAATTGGAAAAGAATATAGATTTTTTTTCCTGTATATACCATATTTTGAAATTTTCAAAATACATTTATATATCAAAAAATTATTATTTAATGTTAAAGTAAGAAAATTCGTTTTATATAGAACACAAACTCGTTATATTTTATATATTGTTGTGATAAATAAAATAACACTTATTTACTTTTAAGCATTTATCTGATTTTATGATTTTTTGTTTATTTGTTTTCATTTTCATGATGTTAAATATGCATCTCCATTTTAACTTTTTTAATTTGGATTCATTAGTTTTCATATTCACTATTTTCATCTAATATTATATAAACTTGCATAAAATAAATTATCATCATGTACTATACTATTTATTATAGTCATACCATTATGTTTGCAAAAAAAAGAAATATAATCTCCTTCATTCTCTTTTTTTTCCTTTTCTCTCTTTATCTGTCTCCCTCATTTTCTCTGTGTAAGAAGTTCGTTATAATATTTTTAAATAAAAAAATAGAATAGTATATTTTTTTAAAAAAGATGAAATAGACCAAAATCTTAACTTTTGGTTATTTACTTTGTTAGTATTATTACATAGCTATAAGCTTAAATATATAGTATAGTATAGTTATTATACAAATTCACCTTTTTTTATATTGACAGGAAAAAAGCAAAATGTACATTGACCCAATTTTTTTTTATTCTTATGAGGAGCACATGTGCCACCAAGTCGAGATAGAAACATTTAAAGAGAGGAATCGAGTGAGAGACAACCCACTAATAAATGTTTATCATTGTTTTGAAACTTCAATTTATTTTATTACTAACACAATACTTGAGTATTTTACAGAAAAACTACAAAAATCAGATTTTCAAAAAGGCTGATCGACCTAAAACATGGTGATCAACCTATTGAATAAGCATAGTGATCGATCAATCACATGGCCATGTGATCGATTATCCAAATATTTTATTTTCAATCTTGTGAAAAATAATATTTAATTAGCCAACGAGGTTTCTCAGCTGAGTCAAAGAGGTTGCAAACGTTTATAACTTAACAATCGAGAAACCCATATTTTTTATTGAAATCTCTCAAATTCTTGTTTTTTTTTAACTTTTAAATTTTGCACCGACTTGAACGACTTTGTGGTTTAAACTCATAATTTTTTCGAGCTCTATCCATCTATACTAGTTTCATATCGCAAAGATATGACTTCATATTTTTGACTTTACACTCACTGTGGATAGTGAAAAGAGGAATTTGTGTGTTCTTACTTATTTTGATTGGAAAACTTGGATCGTCTATGAAGTTATATAAGATCGAAATCGTGCTTTTACTGCGTAGGAATTGGAATTTATGTGATGAGAAATTGTTGAAAAAATAGATTTTGATGGTTTGTATTGCGATTTGGGAATGGTATATGTTAATAAGATGATTTGTAATGAGAATTATGCATGAGCCTATTTTATTTCATTTAATTTGGAATTTTTCATAATTTATAGTTTACCAAAATTTTGCAAACGATAGATAAGTAGATTTTCATTTCCCGAAATTATTTATTTTCTCCATCGAAAAGAAAGCAACCACAGATAAGTAGGTTTTGAGATTTTTCCCTAAAAATGTAGGATATGCCCAAAAGGAAGTAATCATCTTCTTCTATTCCGATCAAGCAAAAGACATTTGGAGCTGGCTAGGCTGATGGTGAAGCTGACTGGTCACATCATCATGCTGGTCGTGGACATCCTTATCATCCAATTTAGAGACAATTGAAAGGCTGCCAAAATTGTGACGTCCAGAATGTCTCCATGTTGAAGATATCTTGAAGAGCTTTGGCACGAATCTCTTCACAATCTTGGCTAGCTTGGAAATCACTTTGTTTAGCTTGTTTACCTTCTCTTGGTAGTTTCAATATTGGTTCATTGGAAATGTTATTAAAAAGCCGTTGATCTGTTGCGGACTTTATGCATGCATTTCTGGGTGGGATCAATGAAGGATGAGAACCTGATGAACCTCATATAGATTGACATCTCGGCGTACCATCTTCGCTTGTATCTTATAATATTTCTTAACTCCAACAAATGTATCACCAGAATATCTTTCAAACAACTTGTGTTTAGGGATATCTTTCAAACAACTTATGTGTAGGAAGATCAAAAGATGTGTTACATTCACTTAAGATTGGAACTGACCTGTCAGGAAGAAAAATATAATGCCGATTTTCTTCTTTTTCAGGGCGTGAGGTAGCCAAAGCTATTAGAATCCTCAAGCAATCCTCCAACAAAGGTCTTCTTTTGAAGTATTTGAAGATCTAGCTTGTTCTCATCAAATAATATATATTCTTCATCTAATTCAACTCCACATTCCATTGCTATAGCCGTGATACTTCCTCCAAAGTCACCTATTTACTTTGTGCTTCTTAATTTTTTTGAGACATCTTGCTATACTTCAACAATTCTTCTTGCTAGGAGATATCCGTGATTCACCATCTTTAGAATTTTCGAGAAAAAGGTTATGAGGATCAAACCTTCGTCTCTCCTTACCATACTATACTCGTTTCTGCTGAAAATTAGTTGAACTAGAACTTAATGCATATACCTTACTGTTGGATGTTTGATTTTGCTTCCCTTTTGGATTCAGTGGTTTGTATACAAAAGGCTCCAAAGTGCATAATTCTCATCACCTTGCTTAAAACATTTATTGTTGTGGCATATGAATCCAAATAGGTCACACAATCTCTCAATAGTGATCGAGTAAGTGGCGTTCTTTATGGAGAACGAAAGGAATCCTTCCCTTACTTCTACACTCTTCTTGTTTAGCTAGGCAAGAGTGACAGTTTGGAGGAACTCTCGGGTCAGCTTCACGAATTGCTCTAGCTCCAAGGCTTCAAGGTACCATTCAACATCTCTTCTTAAGCGTAGGACATCAAGTATATCCTCATCAATCTGAAGTGTGGGAGTGAGATTGAAATTCTGGAAAGCTCGTTTGTAATCGAAATGGCCACTAAATCCCGAACCAACTTGTTTCATCTCTTCTCGATTTCTCCTTGGTTTCCTAGCATTGGGTTTAGGTGAAAATTTAGGTGTAAGGGATTCCAATCTTTTTTTGTACAAGTATGAATCTTGAAATAAAACACATAGTATTATGAAGTGCACAAACATGTAACAAGTATATATGCTAAAATAAGTTTAAGAAGTGCACAAACCATACTTGAGAGGTCCAAATACTTTTAAGATTAATGCTTGAAAAGTAAACTTCCAAAATCAAATTTAAATCACAATCATACTTATTCACTATCAGTGCAGGGTACAACAGTTTATATGGGTGATTTTATTAAGAATCCAACAATAATTAGTCAAATCCATGGAACGTTTAAAAATTGGATAAACTTCAAAAGTAGAGAAATTGGTATTTTAGAGACCATATATTGGTTATGGATAGGATTAGTGATGAGAAAGACATTATAAATCTAAACCATTTTAAAGAAACCGATTTGAAAGTTTTCTAATGATTTTAATTTTTTTTTGATTTTTGTGTTCTTAGATGTTCTCCAAGTGTAAAAGATGAAAATATGTTTTAAATCCAAAAATCTCCTTTTCTTGTCTTCAATTTTTTTATTATTGGTTTAAAGGCGTTAAATTTGGTTTAACTTGATTTGATTTTGGTTAAACATCAGTTAAAATGGTTTAGGACCGATATTGAGGACTTGCAATGAACCATGGTCAACTAGTGGTCTTGCCTTGGTCCACGATCGATTGGCTGCAGACTGCAGTTCGCTTCGTATCATGACCGAGGGGCGAGGATTCTGGCAGGATGGATGGATGCGTGGGACACGCCTCAGGTTGGATAGAAGCCCTGCCCGAAGGATGAGGAGTGACCGAGGGATAGGACGCACGAAAAGAGGAAAATCGGGCTGTGACACCTCATCTCTTGGCTGAGGGTCATGCCTTTGAGCGGGTCGTGATGAGAAGCCTTGGTTGCGTGTTTTGCTTGACCGAGGGTCGTGGGAAGGACAGTTTGATCAGCTTCCCTCTGCCGGTGTCTTGGCCAAGGGATCGGTCTTTGTCCGATCTTCCTTGGTTCTTTGATATGGTCTTCGTCACTTTTTTCTTGATATTTAAAAATTTCTTCTTCTCTGGTGGTTTCACTTCATCTCCTAGAAAAGTCAACAGATCTCCTCTCTCTTTGAGATTCTTTAGGTAGATTGTGATAGCACCAGACGCATGTTTAGGTTTCCAAATTCATAGCTTAGCAGCCATAGGCACATATAAATACTTCAAAAGTAGATAGATTCCTTGATCTCTGATTTTTGTAAAAGGCATCCTTCTTTTTGAGTGTTCAGTCATAGCTCCAAAAGTAGCAATAGATTTGTATTTTTTGTTGAGGCTATTGAACATTCGATCCATTTTATCACTAAACTGCCTCACAGTAGCTTCAAAACGAATATATTTTTGATAAGGGCTGGTTGGCTGATTGTAAGTAGATGTAGGCTTCACTTGACATAATCTCTTAGGATAGAAAATTTGCTTACGCTATTATTGAGAAAAAAATTGGACATTTTACTTAGATTTAGTCCTGAGGATTTTTGACAGTCATGTCTCGCCAAGACATATTTTGTTCAGAAAATATCTAAATCCTTGGTTGAATTCTATTTGTCCAAAATTTTCAGCAATGTAGTTAATTTCTTCTTGACTTCCCTATGTTCTATCTCCATCAAACTCCATTAAAAACTCTCCAATTGTTTCTACTGCTCTTTCAACTGAATGAACACCTCTTTGGCTCTAAAGTAGTTGTGAAACCATGTTTATGAGCTTTGTTATTTGAACTGATTCCGAGGATCAAGGATCAACTCGTGGTTCTCATGCTCCTTATGTAGTATGGAGTACTATCTGCATCACTTTCTTCAGGGTTCTCAATCAATAACTTTGCTTCCAGGACGGATTTAGCATATAGCTTCCATTGATTACGGTATGGAGAGAAAACTTGTACTTGTGATCAATTCCGCTGTAGAAGATATTTCATATGCTACCTTTAGAGAAACCATGTTTAGGGACGTCCCTTATATACTCCTTAAAACGTTCCAAGGATTCATAGAAAGACTCCATTGGACCTTATTTGAAACAAGAAATCTTGTTCCTTGTAGATTTGAATCTCTGCTTGGTGTAGAACTGATTCGAGAAGGATCCTTTGTACTCATTCCACGTGGTTATAAATTGAGGAGGCAGAGATTTCCTCCATCTCAAAGCTTTAGCATTAAAAGAGAAAGTGAACAACTTTCACTTGAAATTTGCAGGAATCCCATTAGCTATAATAGTGATGTATATCTCCTTGAAAGTGTCTTTGTGATCAAGTAAATGCTCGGTGGGCAAGACATGAAACTGGTTTTGCTTCAATAATCCAATGATATGTGGCTTGATATCAAAGGCTTTCCTTGGAGGTAGAGGTGGTCTAATAGGGTTTATGTCCAAGAAAAATGCATCGAAAGAGTCGAATCACCAATTGTTTGATGTAAAGATGCTGGGAAAGCTGAAACGTCCTTGACACTAGTAGTAGGGAATATCTTGTTAGATTTTATGTTGTTGTTATTACAAGTTAGCAAATTTTTCAGGAGGAAGAGGCTGACGTTCAATTTCTTTTCGGTTTTGCCTATCTCGGTCTCGGGGAGGATTAGGTCAACTCCTTGAGGTAGATTAACATTGTCTTGAAATCTATGAATATCATCATCTCGTACTTGCTGTAAGAGTGTCGCATGGGCATCAGCCTCAGCTTGTGCTGCTGCGGCTTGTAGTTATTCTTCGGTTCTATTGAAGTGTTCAACCCTCTTTTGTTTTTTTTGTCTTTTGAACAGCGTCCCAAGTCTATCTATATCTGGATCAAACTCAACTAGATTATTTACTTTCTATTTTTCACCTGAAAAAAAAAGATTAAACGAGACAAGATTCAAAACTCTTTTTCTGGTTTTTTTTCATGAAAATTGAAAGAAAATTTGAAAAACTGAAAACGAATGTTTTCCTAGACTGGATTTTGATTAGAGGATTCGTTAGGAAACGGGGGTAGAAAACTTGATATGGTGTGAGTTTCACCCAACAGGACCTAACATCAAGCACCACAAGAAACATTTTAGTATAGTCAGGGTTATCGATCCTTAGGGAATTATATTGTTACATTATAAAACTTGAGATTTTAATCGAGTTAGAACCATCACAAGCGTTAAGTTTTCTAGGATAATCTTAGGAAACATGCAACAAATTTAATATGATATGTTTATGGTTTTATGGTCTAAAACACAGAACATGAATATATGATTTTTCCATTATCGTGGCTCTCATCACTATACCTAAAGTGTAAAGCATTAAATGATCAAGTCATGGTAGAGTTCACTAAACTTTGTAACTTAACTTTCGTTGGTTACGATGCTTAACTCAGCAAATACTAGTTCATGTTATTAGATGCAGCACTGCCGTGGTTCTAAACTCCTGAGATCAGATTAGTAAAATATGTGATATAACAATCATGCAATTAGAACGAGCAAAGATGAAGAACATATGAATAAACCATCAAACAGTTCTAATCGAATCATATATTATGCAACCATTGATTTCTTTCAACCTAAGAAAGAGATCTACTCAGACATGATGCATGGAACACAATAAGTATGAAGATTAATCATAATAAAAAATGATGGATTAAAGAGTAAAGGATAAAAAATTTCTCTATATCGTGAACAAGCGAGAGATATCCTTTTTGGAAGTTCTTTAGATCCAAAAAAATATAAGAAAACCCCTAATTTAACTTTTTATGGTGGATTTCGTTATAGGAGGTCATGTTTGTTGAAAGCAAGAGGTGAAAAACAAGTATATATAGTTTTCTAAGGCATATAAGATTCAGTAAGGGCAAAAGAGTAATTTTCCTGAAAATCGGCTTGGGCCTTAGGCACTTTAGATCGACACTTGATGCTTCTGAGCTAAGAAAAAAACGTACTTCTTAGTCTATAGATGAGATTTGGATAGACTAAAACATTATTAGTCGAATCCATAATTTGAATTCTCCATGGTCTTCTCTGGACAGAATAGTCTTCAATAAATTGAGTGTAACCAGCTAAACACAAACTCAAATGATTTCAAACCACTTGCATATGAAAGCTACATCAAAGATATTATTCTCCTCTATAACTCATTCAAACGCCGATCATAGAAGGGCTCAGTCTAAGATCGGACCTCTGGTACATTGAATATGTCATATGACTGAGTTTTGTACATCTTGAGACTTTGAAGTCTTGTTCAGTTGTTTTGTTTTGAAATCACATGTGGGTCATGCTGAAACCCTCTTTTAATATTTTTGGCAAACGTTTGGCATGTTTTTTTGCTTAGACTTGAAATAACCAAAAAACAAGAAAATTACTTTTAAATGCACGAAATCACGCAAAAACACTTAAGGGGGATATATTGAATATAGGGTTTGGGAAGAGTTGGAAGGATTTATTTTTTAATGAGCTTTTAGATGATTTTGGGTAAATTAGAAAAGCTTATATAATTTTCATAAAAACACTGTAGAATCCCATCTAAAATCATAGGATTTGGATTTTTATATTTTTAACTAAGAAACTCCACCAAAACAACTTCAAATCACAAAAAAATATCCTAAAAATCCACAAATTAAAATATTTCCAATAACAGTAGATTTTAAAATACATTTCAAAAGTCACAATTTAAATAACATTGGATTTTAAAAAGTTTTTTAAAATCTATGTTTGAATAATAGATAATCCGTCATTTTAATACAAATCATATGTTACTTAAAGATGGATTTTAAAAAACCTTTGAAAATCGTTGACAAAAAAGACCTTTTAAGATCTAGTGTTATTAAACTTGCGATTTTAAATTATATTCTAAAATCTACTGTTATTGGAAATATTTAAATTAATAGATTTTTAAGAGTTTTTGTGATTTAAATGTGTTTTGGTGGAGTTTTTTAATTAAAAATATAAACATATAAAAATCTAATTCTTATGGTTTTAGATGGAATTATAGAATGGTTTAATTAAAGTCATAAAAACTTTTCTAATTCACCCAACATCATCTAAAAACTCATTAAAAATCAAATCTTTCCAAATATTCTCAAATACTAGATTGAATATGGACCATTTAGATTTAATATAAAATAACCATAAAAACATGCAAAAATCACGTATACTAATATGCGGTAAGTATAAACACAGACAAAGAATTCTTACTTGACTCCTAAACCTAAATCAATTTAATCATATTTATCAAGCCATGAATCCCCCTTGAAAACCCTTAAACCCAAAAAAAGACTACTTGCACATAAAGAACAGAACCATAACAGTAGAAATAACAGATTGCATAAGTATCAAAAGGTTTCAAATACTTCTTTATATCGAGATACAAAGATGAAATCGTCTCCACGAACGATGTATCAAAAACCGAAAAAAGAAATGAAAAACTATGAAATCTTTGGTGACTTTTGGTGGCTGGTGCAGCTCTCATATTTTTGTGGCTTTTTTCTGTTTTATAGGTGTAGGAGGCTATTATAACATATAATAAAATAATTAGGCAAATTTTGCTGAAAAATGGAAAATCTCCACTGTAGTCGGAGGGTTGTTCGATCAAATAGGGTTTCTATTCGATCGAACAGTACTCGTGTTCAATTGAACATGCTATCACTTCTTCATGAATTCCCGAGACATGTGATCGACCAGGTGTTTGAACCAACTTCAGTCGATCAGTTTGGTCGATTATTTCCTGTTTTTTTTTGCTTGCTCCATTTCATCTCTACACGAATCAATCTTCATTATTTCGAGCATAACTTTTCATCTAACCATCTAATCAACTTTAACCTATTTGGAGGTGAAAGTAAACATCTTCAGCTATCTACCTACTTGGAGATGAAAGTAAATATGTACAGCTATCTTGTGTTCAAATGTAAGCAAGATCGCACCATGGAAATTCTTTTATCTGATGCAAAACATTTGGTGCTAGAAATATGTTCTTTCTCCAAAATGCTTGTTTTTAACCTTTTTCGCCCAAAATGCCTAGGTTTCTTGTAAATACTCGTAAAACTCCACAAAAACCTAAAACATTGTTACAAATTCAAAAGTAATTTTTACAATAATTTATCAAAACTTTATGAAAATAGTATTGAAAATACCAAAATATGGAGTATATCAATTCTCCTAGATTTAAACTTTTGTTTGTCATCAAACAAAAAAAAACGAAAGAAGTTGACATACTATGCTCTCTTTTGATAAATAGAATTTGACAATCATTTAAAAAAAAAATTATATTCCTTTTCGCCTTTTACGGTAGTGAAGGATATAATGTTTTTATTCAACCTTCCTCCTTGCTTATTATGGGGTTTCCCAGAATATTTTAGTCAGAGAAAATTAGTATCCTTACGTAATTTTTGATTTTCAAAAGTGAAGATCTCGACTTACCCTTATTCGATGGGTCACGAAACCCATATCAATAACTATGGAAAAAACTGATAACCTTTTGACCCTTAATTACTTCCGTAACTTTTATTTCTCCTTCATGGATAGAGTGGAATTTTTCTTCAGCTGAATCCTGACACAAACAAATTACTTGATTCCAATGGACCAATAAAGACAATCAGGCTCAAACTATGTTCGTGTTGATCCGCCTTATTCAATCTGTCACTCAAATGCTAATCAATGTGGTGGCAGACCATCTAATGGGGGATTCACTCGTTCTAGTTTGAAGTTTTCTTTCTTGTCCGTTTTGATGGATTTTGACCAAGAATTCATTTAGCCCATCGATTTTTGCAATATGGTCGTATTTTTCTTATAAAAAAACACCTTCACCTTTCTTGACGTGATCCGTTTTCTTCCTTTTCAGTTTGCCTATGGATTACAAGGAAATGATCCGAGCTCATAATGTGAATGTGACTCTCAGAAAGAGAAAAGCTAGATCGTAAACTGGAGAAGCTAGACTAAGGATTAGGGTCTTTGGATCTCTTTTTTCCAAGTGGGATGAGCTCGGCATTGTCCCAATTCTGGAGAGCCTCCGTGATACCCCCCATGGTCCTTCCTAGAGATAAGGTTCATGAAGGATCACGTGTGGACGAATATCCTTCGAGACCTCCCTCCTGTTTTTGAGAGCTCGGAACACGCGTTTAGTTTTCAGAACCTTTAATTTAATTGAAAAGAATGTTCCTGGAATTTAGGCTCTCTAATCTTTGTTGAATAAAAGTACTTTTTTCTTTCCGATTTGACTACGTAAGTTGCCTACATACCCATTTCGTGATCAAGCCAACCTATAGCTGAATGAATCTCCATTCACTATGGATGATGTTGTCTTTCTATTTAGCCATCTTTGGTTTTAGCGGCAAAGTTGCAGCGAAATCAGAGTTTCCTCAAGTAATTTGTTACTTCGTCTTGGTTTTTATCACGATCACGATACCATTCATGGTCGGGAACTTCACAAATTTGTGATAAGTTGAGGGCATTGCCCATATTTAATTTAACCAGGATGTTTCCGGTGTCGCATTGTATGGTATCGCGTGGCTGACTACGGCAAACTCCACCATTTCATTAATGCGGCTGCCACTACTAGCAATCTGATCATTCTGATTGAAGTTGTGGATTCGCCATTGAACCTTTTGAAAGTTGACCTTGCACTTCGTGTGTTTTACTTATCTATTCTCATTACTTCATGATTTATAGTATACATAATATCCGCAGCGCTTCTTATATCAATCAAAATACAAGAAGCTTCACAATTTACTCCAGTATTAAGACCTATTGTTAGAATGTTATATGCGGTTTCTTGAAACTCAACTCGATCTTCCTCGGAAAATGATATTTTTACTTCGGGATATCGTAGCTTGCCATTTTCTCTTTTCAAATCAATACGTCATTGATGTCATTTGATTGATCTAGTGGTTTCTCTGCAGAATTTTGACCCTCCGATTATCACATTGATAATTTTCAATCTTGTTGGTGAATGGAGTATGCGTAATTTTATCCATACATAATCAATTTCTAAAGTCACACTCATAACATGATGGACTCTTGAATTACGCTCCTCACCTTCTCTTGTTTTTGGGAGAGCTTGATGAAGATATTCCAACTTATTTGAGCCGACTTCTCCTCTGGGGATCCCACTGAGTTGATCATGATCCCATGAATCATGTTGCCCAAAGTGATTATGGACACTTCTTCTCCCTTCAATGTCTTAAGAGCTCTTTGATCATGCTTTTGATAAAGGAATTTTGGTGGAAAAGACGGTTGAGGTGGGAGAGAGGTCACCAAATGTCTGGTGCTTCCATATACTGGTGGCGTCACCGTATTATGGCTTCCTTGGCCGTTTAAAAGTTGATTTGATCTAAGGGAAAAATGTTTGCGGTCAGGTGTCCATTTCATTTTTTTTTATTTGAGATGATCAGAGTCGGTTTTTTTGAAACAAAAGATAGAATGGTCTTTTAGCAATAAACAAGAAACCAGAGGGTGACAACCAAGAAGATCAATTTCTTATGGAAATTATAATAGAATTTGGTAACACATGAGTTAAGTATTTCAAATCGAGAGTGTGGTGCAAAGAGTATGAACATCCCCTAAACATTATTTGACAAGTGATTTCCCAAATAGTTAGTTGAGTCATCACCACATTCATTCGAAGTATAAGATTATGTTTCCACATATTATGGAAACCACCTTGTAAAAAGTATAAGATTATGTAGTAAAGAACTGGTTGTTCTCTTTTCTTTTGTTACTCCTAGAGGTGGTCATGAAATATCCGAGGCTATAAACAAAAAATAATTAAGAGACTTATACTCAGTAACATAGAGATAATATAATCACACATTGTTTTAACTTCATAAAAAATGGTGTATAAAAAAGTTAAAATCAGGACATCAAATACCAATGATATAACTTTTAAAACACCGACAAACCAAAAGCATAGAATACTCATTTAAATGGTTGTTTTTTTTTGTTTTTTTCCTCTTTCTTTTTTTGTACAATTTATATTCTTTTCTTAAATTTCTTTATGTATTGTAAAACATAAAGAAATAATGAACTGATTATTATATCCTTAGTCCAATTATTTAAAAATTTTACTTGTAATAAATAATAATTAAAAAATAAAACAAATATGGGTGCCTTTTTTTGGTAACGTCTTCTTCTTAATCCTCCCTTAAAGTTGTAACTCAAGTTTCAGATTTTCATATAGTTTCTTTAATATTGTTTCTTTTTCTCTCTTTTGGGTGTAGTTTTAAATTTTATCTTAACTGTAGCTCCAGTTTTATTTTTACTATTCAATTTATGTTTTCAGTTTATAAATTTCAATTTAAAGATATAATTTAAGGATTTCAATTTGGAGGTTTTTTTAAATTCTTACTATAATTCTTGAATAATCCAGGAGTATCAGTACATATGAAACTTTTTTTTTAGTCTAATCGAATCTTATATTGATAATCTATGGATTGTAGATGTCGAATCGTTCTAAATTATAGTAGATTAGTTGCTGGTAAACTTGGTACAACTATTATAATTAGTATAACATGTAAAATTAGTATAACTGGTATAATTTGTACTACTTAGCCATAATACTAAATTCATGTTGGTTTTTAATTTTTATTTTGGTAAAATTAGCTATAGTTGGTTTAAGGTGTGCTACAACGATCTATAATAAAAAAAAACAAACAAAACAACGTGTTATTTTTTATGACTAATTTTAATGTATTAAATTTTGTATGGGTAACACTTGGTGGTTTAAGGTGTGCTACAACGATCTATAATAAAAAAACAAAAAAACAAAACAACGTGTTATTTTTTATGATTTTGCAGCTTGCATCTTGTTGCATATTCAAGGGGGTTGAAGAAAAATTCAAACGGTCACATTGGCTCTAATATGTCATCTTCATCTTGAAGAAAAAAACATACTATTTCTCTCAATTTATAGTTATACCAATAAATCAAGTTTTCATAAATACTTTGAATCTATATCTTGAATGTTGGAAGAGCTTTTCTACTTTCCATTCCTAGTTGCATACACAAAAACTGTCTGCTGCCTCAAGATGAAAACGATGAAGAAAATAAAGATGATAGAGATGATGAAGAGTATGAAGTGGATGAAGAGGACGAAGAAGATGAAGAAGATAAAGATTATGAAGTGGATGAAGACGATGAAGAAATCAAGCAGCCTTTAAGTCGATCAAGAAGGATAAATGATCAACTGGATAAAGAGGATGACGAAAAACAGCAGCCTTTACGTCGGTCATCACGAAATGCTAGGAAGTAGCACAGTTTGGAGATTGTTTCACGCAGATACCTGATTCTACTCGCTCTTTCAATCGCAACTCGACTTCATACTCTCTGCATCATTTGCATAATAGCAGACGCTCTTGATGCTACTCTGTCTCTTTTATGTGTAAACGATTTCTCTCACATATTTTTCACCAACAAGGCAGCAAATCAGGTTTACATAAACACTTTGGAGCTATATCTTGAATGTTGGAAGAGCTTTTCTACTTTTCATTCCTAGTTGCATACACAAAAACTGTCGATCATTTCATGTTTTTTTTTGCTTGCTCCATTTCATCTCTACACGAATCCATCTTCATTATTTCGAGCATAATTTTTCATCCAACCATCTAATCAACTTTAACCTACTTGGAGATGAAAGTAAACATCTTCAGCTATCTACCTACTTGGTGATGAAAGTAAACATCTTCAGCTATCTTATGTTCAAATGTGATCAAGATCGCACCATGAAAATTCTTTTATCTGGTGCAAAACATTTGGTGCTAGAAAGATGTTATATCTCCTAAATGCTTGTTTTTAACATTTTTCGCCCCAAATGCCTAGGTTTCTAGTAAATTCTCTTAAAACTGCACAAACACCTAAAACATTGATAAAAATTCAAAACTAATAATTTATCAAAACAGAAGATAGAATGGTCTTTTAGCAATAAACAGAAGATAGAATGGTCTTTTATCTGAGATGATCAGAGTCGGTTTTTTGAAACAGAAGATAGAATGGTCTTTTAGCAATAAACAAGAAACCGGAGGGTGACAACCAAGAAAATCAATTTCTTATGGAAATTATAATAGAATTTTGGTAACACATGAGTTAAGTATTTGAAATCGAGAGTGTGGTGCAAAGAGTATGAACATCCCCTAAACATTATTTGACAAGTGATTTCCCAAATAGTTAGTTGAGTCATCACCACATTCATTCGAAGTATAAGATTATGTTTCCACATATTATAGAAACCACCTTGTAAAAAGTATAAGATTATGTAGTAAAGAATTGGTTGTTCTCTTTTTTTTTGTTACTCCTAGAGGTGGTCATGAAATATCCAAGGCTATAAACAAACAATAATTGGAATACTTATACTCAGTAACATAGAGACAATATAATCACAAGTTGTTTTAACTTCACAAAAAAATGGTGTATAAGAAGTTAAAATCAGGACATCAAATACCAATGATATAACTTTTAAAACACCAGCAAACCAAAAACATAGAATACTCATTTAAATTGTTGTTTTTTTGTTATTATCCTCTTTCTTTTTTTGTACAAGTTATATTCTTTTCTTAAATTTTTTATGTATTGTAAATTAATTTCAAAATAATCTATATATAACTTTTTTGAAAATGAGACCAATAAAAACAGAAGCCCAAAGCCCATTTTTTATTTAGCTCTGTCCAAGTACACCAATGGTTCATCTTTTTATTTTATGTCTTAAATATGTGTTTATTCATCATTTATTTCATTTAATTTGGCGTTAGTTGCATTAATTGTGGTCAAATTTTCAAAAATGACCTCTCAGATTGAAAAACATTTTGTCATAGCCCTCTTTGATCTATATGACACTTGTCTTTTAATGAAATAATGAACTAACTATTATATCCTTAGTCCAAATATTTAAAAATTTTAGTTGTAATAAATAATAATTAAAAAAGAAAACAAATTTAGGCGCTTTTTTTTGGTAACGTCTTCTTCTTAATCCTCCCTTAAAGTTGTAACTCAAGTTTCAGATTTTCATATAGTTTCTTTAATATTGTTTCTTTTTCTCTCTTTTGGGTGTTGTTCTAGAGTTTCTCTTAACTGTAACTCAAGTTTTATTTTTACTATTCAATCTATGTTTTCAGTTTATAAATTTCAGTTTAAAGAAATAATTTAAGGATTTCAATTTGGAGGTTTTTCTAAATTTTTACTATAATTCTTGAATAATCCAAGAGTATATGTACATATTAAACTTTTTTTTAGTCTAATCGAATCTTATATTGATAATCTACGGATTGTAGATGTCGAATCGTTCTGAATTATAGTAGATTAGTTGCTGGTAAACTTGGTAGAACTATTATAATTGGTATAATATGTAAAATTAGTACAACTGGTATAATTTGTACTACTTAGCTGTAATACAAAATTCATGTTGGTTTTATTTTTATTTTGGTAAAATTAGCTATAATTGGTTTAAGGTGTGGTAAAACGATCTATAATAAAAACAAAAAAAAACAAAACAACGTGTTATTTTTTATGACTTTACAGCTTGCATCTTGTTGCATATTCAGGGGGGTTGAAGAAAAATTCAAGCGGTCACATTGGCTCTACTATGTCATATTCATCTTGAAGAAAAAAACATACTATTTCTCTCAATATATAGTTATACCAATAATACCAATTGTACTAATCTTACTAGTTGTACTAGTCATACTAGTCATGCTAGTTATACTAATCTATTCCTGTCCAAATTATCCAAATTCCATGATTTCTATACTAATCATTTACGTACCATTTGCAAGATCCCTGTTTGCGACTGTGAAAGATCTGATGGCAAAGGGTTTATATCCTCCTCATGCTGAAAACAAAAAACTGACAGTTTTACAAATTGTTACAAAACATAGTTATACTATTTGTACCAATCAATTTCCATCACAAGTTTCATATACCGTTTCTGGGATTCCTGTTTATGACCGTGAAGGATCCCTGGCAAATTGATTAACGATGGAGTTGCAGCGGCGGTGCGAGAACCCAGAAAGAAAAGAGAAGAAGATGGGAGAGGATGAAGAAGAAAAGAAAAGAAGATGGAGAAGAAGATGGGAGAGGATGAAGAAGAAAAGAGAAGAAGATGGAGAAGAAAATAGAGGAAGAAGAGGATTGGCTAACGGCGGTTTTTGGATCGTGGGGAGGAGGTCGTGGAGAAGATGGAGATGAACAAGTAGACGGCAGTTTAGAGATTGGCTAAAGGCTTCTGTTTATGTTAATAAATAAAAATTAGGGATTTGATTGTTGAATTAATGGGTTAATGGTTTGTTGAATGGGTTGTTGGGTTATCCATCTAAAAACGGGTTGGATCGAATATAGTAAATGTCCAAAAACAAAATTGAGATTTACACAATTTTATATTAAAAAAAAATTAAAAATTTGAAAACATAACAATGGTTAAAATAGAATTTCTCACCGTTGAAGATCATCCGAAAATTTGATTCGAGTTTTAACCCTTATAGGCTTGACTTTATCGCTTCATTCTGAATAGATTTGAGCTCGTTGCTTCATTTTTCCATTGCTTCATTCTGAATAGGTATGAGTATGGTGCTTCACTTTTCCATTGCTTCCTACTTATTTTTTATTTTACCTTATTTTTTTAGTGGACATGCATAATTAGACAAGAATTTATATGCCGACAACATTCTAAAAATCTTTCTAAACGTATTTACATACTTTGAATTTGTATCATCGTTTGAAACAATCTATTTTTGCGTTCAATAAATTAATAATTATCGTAAATAAAAGAACAAAAGTTTAAAATATGTATATTTTTGTGGTCCAATTTGCCCACAAAAGAAGGATCATAAGACATGAGCGTGAGACCGTCTCCAATCTGTTCGCCTCTGATGCTCCAGCTCCCTTTCCCACTTTTTTATTCTTTTTATTTTGTTCCCTTCAATTATATATGCTATTTTTACTATAATCGAATCTATTTACTTATTTCTCTTTCTAGCCTTTCTTTTAGTTTCTTGAATTAACCAAAGATCGGCCTAACGTTGACTCGTTATTCTATCTAATTCCAAATTGTTTCAAACCGGATTTGAGTTCAATCGTTAAAACAGACTAAAAACTGGTGAAACTCGCCAATACATTATCAATAATTAACTTTTTTCCACAAATGAATAATCATTATTGGTTACCAATTACGAAAACGGTAAAAAATTATGTTTACTAACCTTTCATTTATTTATTTTAACAATTTTATAATGGTTTTTGTGTTATAATATTTATCATTGACCAAGACTTATAGTCTAGCGGTTTGTGGCCATCCAATGTCATTTTCTGGATTCAAGCCCAACTTAATGCGTATTATTAAATTATTAACAAAAACAATTATCGCTTTGTGTGATCAACTATATAAATATAGCCATTATTTATATAATTGGAGCAAAAAAGTTGAAGAAATACTATAAATATATATATTTGTTAGCGAATAAGGCGTTTTCTACCAGGAAGGCATTATGAATCTTATTTCTTTGTATTGTTTTCAGAAGATGGCGTACACAACTGTGTGTAATAATTTAGGTGTTGCACTTTTGTATGACTTTAACATTTTAACTTCGATATAATGAAAATGTATTTTTAGCCGGAAAAAATAATATAGCCAGTATTTATTAATATAAAATTAGATAGAGAAATTATTAATGAAGATACGTGACAGCTCAAGCACTTCCTTATAAAATGAAATTTAAAGGTAAAGTTTATAACAAATTTGCTGACTTTAACGATAACTCTATTCATAGATGGTAAACTTTCAGTAACTAACGCTTTGAAATTTCCTTAATATAATGAGACGAAAAATCAATAATTAAAAATAATTACAATAATGCCATTTTCTTCTTTTTTTGGTAACTGTTTTTAAAAGCTGTACTTTTTTTTTTGTTCTTTGTCGCTGCTCTTACACGCAAAAATGGCTCACCTCTTCAGAGAACTGTCTCTGGGTCACTCCAAGAGAGAGACGACGCTGCCGCCTCCGGCGAGTTTACGCTCTTCTTCAATGGCTTCGGCTATACCTTCGGATCTACCACCGTCTCCACTTGGACAACTCGCCGTCCAACTTTCCGAATCCGATCTCCGTCTTACTGCCTACGAGATCTTCGTCGCTGCATGCCGTAGCGCCACCGGGAAGCCTCTCTCATCTGCTGTTTCATCAGTCGCCGTTTCTAATCCTGACTCTCCGATCAACGGTGTCTCTCCTGCTTCTCCGGCAATCCAGCGTTCTCTGACCGCAGCCGCCGCTAGTAAGATGAAGAAGGCCTTGGGGATGAAGTCGTTGTCCTCGTTATCACCTGGATCTACGAATAGCCCTGGCTCGGGTTCTGGTTCGGCTTCTGGTTCGGGTGGTAAGTCGAAGCGTCCCACTACTGTCGGTGAGCTCATGCGGATCCAAATGCGAGTATCCGAGCCCGTCGATTCGCGTGTTCGTAGAGCTTTCCTTAGGATTGCTGCTAGTCAGGTTAGCTCAATGTCACTTTTGCATTTCCTTCTCGCTGGATCCCTCTGACCCAGTTGAGATTAATTTCAGTCAAATGTTAGATGCGTTCGATTTAAAGTAAATCTCGAGCTTGGTTTTAGTTGTATATGTGATCATTTCATGATCTGGTGATATAGATTCCATTAACTAATCTGGGATTTGATTTTCTGGATGTTATAGATCTTGCATTGTTTGAATTCAGTATGATTCTGGATAAGAATGTGTGTTGTGACACTTTCTTCTTTTTCAGAGCGTTAATTGCGGGAAAGTTCTTGGCGTAATTTAGTTGTTTTGTTTTTCTGTCAGGTTGGAAGGAAGATTGAGTCAGTGGTTCTTCCGTTAGAACTGTTACAGCAGCTAAAGTCTTCTGATTTTACGGATCAGCAAGAGTATGATGCGTGGCTAAAGAGATCACTGAAGGTTCTTGAGGCAGGCCTTCTGTTGCACCCTCGCGTACCACTTGACAAGACGAATTCTTCTCAACGACTGCGGCAGATAATTCATGGTGCACTAGACCGGCATTTGGAGACTGGAAGGAACAATGAGCAAATGCAAAGTCTTCGATCGGCAGTCATGTCTCTAGCCACTAGATCTGATGGATCTTTCTCTGACTCTTGCCACTGGGCTGATGGCTCTCCTTTAAATCTCAGGCTCTATGAACTGCTTTTAGAAGCGTGCTTTGATTCTAATGATGCAACGTCTATGGTCGAGGAAGTAGACGACCTTATGGAACACATAAAGAAGACGTGGGTGATTCTTGGAATCAACCAAATGCTTCATAACCTCTGTTTCACGTGGCTTTTGTTCTCTCGGTATGTTATAACTGGACAAGTTGAGATGGACCTTCTTTACGCTTGTGATTCTCAACTTGCGGAAGTTGCTAAAGATGCAAAAACAACAAAGGATCCGGAATACTCCCAAGTTTTAAGTGCTACTCTGAGTGCTATATTAGGTTGGGCAGAGAAAAGGCTCCTTGCGTACCATGACACTTTTGACCGGAGTAATGTGAGTACCATGGAGGGAATTGTTTCCTTAGGTGTATCAGCAGCCAGGATATTAGTTGAGGATATATCTAACGAGTACCGTAGAAGAAGGAAAGGAGAAGTTGATGTAGCGCGTACAAGAATCGAGACATACATCAGATCATCACTTCGAACTGCTTTTGCTCAGGCAAGTTGTCTCATTTTCTTTTTATTTTTCTGTACTTACTGCTACTCTGGCAATGGTATGAACTTATTTGAATATTTTGGTCTCTCTGTAGAGAATGGAGAAAGCAGATTCTAGCAGGAGAGCATCAAGGAACCAGAAAAATCCTCTTCCTGTTCTCGCCATCCTTGCTAAGGACATTGGTGAGCTAGCTGTTCAGGAAAAGCGGATGTTCAGTCCAATTTGGAAGAGATGGCATCCATTTGCTGCAGGGGTTGCAGTGGCTACCCTCCATGTTTGTTATGGAAACGAGATTAAACAGTTCGTATCCGGGATATCTGAACTGACACCTGATGCTGTCCAGATATTAAGAGCTGCAGATAAGCTAGAGAAGGATCTGGTGCAAATCGCAGTAGAGGATTCTGTTGACAGTGACGATGGCGGCAAAGCAATTATCCGTGAAATGCCTCCCTTCGAAGCCGAGACCGTTATTGCTAATTTGGTCAAAGACTGGATCAAGGCAAGAATAGACAGACTTAAGGAATGGGTTGACAGGAATTTGCAGCAAGAGGTTAGTAACTCAAATATAGTCATTATATGGATTGATTAATCTTCAAAGTTTGAACCAAGTTAACGCTAACCTTATTTTTCTTTTGCCAGGTTTGGAATCCTCTGGAGAATCAGGAAGGAGGATATGCACAATCTGCTGCCGAAGTGTTGCGGATTACTGACGAAACTCTGGAAGCATTTTTTCAGCTTCCCATACCCATGCATCCTGCAGTATTACCTGATTTAATCATTGGTTTAGACAAATATCTTCAGTATTATGTCTCAAAGGCGAAATCTGGTTGTGGTAAGTTTGCATATAATTTGATCTGTTGGAGCACAAAGAGTACTTGAACGCTTAGTTTCTCACATCATATACATTATTATCTTATGATGATGCTCAGGCTCTCGAACTACGTACATGCCCACAATGCCTGCACTAACCCGATGTACAACGGGATCAAAATTCCAAGGTGTCTGGAAGAAGAAAGAAAAGGCACCTCCCTCTCAGAAGAGAAACTCTCAGGTTTCTATTGCGAATGGGGAAAATTCCTTTGGGGTCACGCAGATATGTGTCAGAATAAACAGCTTGCACAAAATCCGCAGCGAGCTCGATGTTGTGGAGAAGAGAGTGATCACACATTTGAGGAACTGTGAGTCAGCTCACACCGACGACTTCTCCAACGGCTTAGGAAAAAGGTTTGAACTCACACCAGCGGCCTGTATCGAAGGTGTTCAACAACTGTCGGAGTCTCTGGCTTACAAAGTCGTCTTCCATGACCTAAGCCACACATTGTGGGACGGGTTATACATTGGTGACCTCTCGTCCTCTAGAATCGAGCCTTTCCTCAAGGAGCTCGAACAGAATTTGACAGTCATTGCAGAGACGGTTCATGAAAGAGTCCGTACACGCATCATAACGGATTTAATGAGAGCCTCTTTTGATGGCTTCTTACTCGTCCTGCTCGCTGGAGGACCCTCTAGAGCTTTTACAATACAAGACTCTCAGATTATGGAACAAGATTTCAAATCTATGAAAGATTTGTTCTGGGCGAACGGAGATGGTCTAGCCATGGACTTAATCGATAAGTTCTCGACCACGGTCAGAGGAG
This sequence comes from Schrenkiella parvula, assembly GCA_000218505.1. Lineage (NCBI taxonomy): Eukaryota > Viridiplantae > Streptophyta > Magnoliopsida > Brassicales > Brassicaceae > Schrenkiella > Schrenkiella parvula. Next base: position 2,566,446 of record CM001190.1, read on the forward strand.
TGCTTCCTCTTTTCAGTACAGACACAGACAGTTTAATAGAGAGGTTCAAGGGAATGACGCTTGAAGCATACGGTTCTTCAGCTAAGTCTAGACTTCCGTTGCCTCCGACTTCAAGCCAGTGGAATGGTATGGAACCAAACACGCTCTTACGAGTGTTGTGTTATCGTAACGATGAATCTGCGACGAGGTTTCTCAAGAAGACATATAATCTGCCGAAGAAGCTCTAGTGGAATCTACTGGAACGGTTAATAACCTCACATGAAGAAGACTGTGTTCCACTTGCAGGGAGCATCCGAGATTTGTATAGTGAGTTTCATATTTTTTTTATTATTATTTTTTTTATTGTTTTTTATATATTTCTTATACGTATTATATTCATTTATATCGTTTGTTATTGTTAATTTGAAAGAATATATAAAATAACATATTCGATGTAGCTACCATCACCTGTGTTAGTTAAGTTTTCTGCTAAATTATTGTATGTTCTCTTCGTTCATTTGTTTGGTCATGCCAATATACCTTTACTGTTCCTCCTTTTTTTTGTCTTTTTGTTAGGTATTTTGGTTAAAACTTGTAGAATGAATGCTATATAATGAATGTAATCAAGGAGCAGCCGAGATAGCTCAGAGTGTGTTGGATGCGTGACCTGTTCGGCAAGGAGAAGCAAGTTGCCATAGTGTAACATGTAATTCAGTTTTGTCCATCTTTTCTGACGCTAACCCATGTGTATGTTGTTGTTGCTTTTTTTTGTCACGGTCCCTTTTGGCCAATCAAATAATTCGGCCGGATTTGAAGATTTATTTTATTTTTTAGTTATTTTTATTTTGGGATATATGACATTTAAACTTTAAACTTTCAAAATTTAGCTATTTTAATTCCAACCTTTAGCTTGATTCGTTTTAATGTTAAATAAATTGGTTGACCGTCATTTAAATACCTAATTTTTCTTTGACTGGACCAAATTATGCACGACGTTAAATTACTAAACGTCGGGATTAAACTCCGTTAAACAATCGTTTAATTAGCTGTTAAACACGAAACGACGCGTTTCACTCTTCACCCTAAAACCAAATTGTGAAATCCTTAAATCAAACCAACCTTTCTATTTTGAAATCCCTAAATCGAAAAAACTCCCAATTCTCTAAAACCCAAAAAAATCGATTTCTCTAGGGTGAAATGCCGCCGAAAGTGAGATGGACGAAGCGTTTGAAACACAAAGCGAAAGAACCCAAACCAACGCCCGAAGTAGAACCACTGGAAGTAGAAGCCGAAGTACCGCCCGAAGTAGGAGATGTTGATGTTGGAGATGAAGGTCAACGCCCGGATACAATTGGAGAAGAGGATAACTGTGCGGTTGTTGATGATGAAGATTACAATGACGCAAGTGATGAAGGTGATGAGAACAACACAAACGCGTTTGGAGCAGTTGAAGAAGAAGAAGAATGCCGACACTTGGTGCAGTATTTTAGAGAGGCTGCAAGCGACGAGGAAGCTGCAACAGATGCAGATAGCGGAGATGAGATATGGGATGATGAGAAGATTCCAGACCCTTTATCGTCTGGTTCTGAAGATGATGAAGATGAAGAGAAAGAAAGGGAAAGACGCAGAGAGAGAGAGGCAGAGGATCCCGAAGTAATACTAGCGTTGGGGAAAACTTTCAACACTCCTGAAGATTTCAAGCTTGTCCTACTAAGGTATTCTTTGAAAACCCGTTACGATATCAAATTGTATCGGTCACAATATCTGAAGCTTGGTGCAAAGTGTTCTGATACAAGCGTCGACTATCCGTGGAGGGTGTATTGCTCTTATGAGAAGAGGAAACAAAAGATGCAAATAAAGATTTTTATCAACGAGCACATTTGTATAAGATCGGGGCACTCCAAAATGCTGAAGCGTTCAACCATTGCTTGGTTATTTGAAGAGAGATTGCGGGTGAATCCGAGGATGACCAAAACAGAGATGGCTGCTGAAATCATGAGAGAATACAATTTGGAAGTAACGGATGAGCAATGCGGAAAAGCGAAAACAAAATTGATGAGGCAGAAGAAAGCTAGTCATGAAGTCACAAACACAAAGATTTTCAGAAGAAGGAGGATCACAAAGACAATCTCAGGAAACACAGGGTTCTCAAGGTTGGACATCATGGTTTGAAAGTTCAAATCCGACTTAAGCTATTCGACTTAAAATGTACTCGGCTTTTTCTTTTATTCGATATTCTCATTCCTGAACATTGGTGTTATTGTTGCTTTCTCATTGTTTTTCATTCCTGAACATTGTTGTATCGGATGGTTGTTGTTTTATTAATGCAAAAACTTGTTTTTTTTCCACTTGTTTTGGTCGTTTAATAACTCATCACAAAATAAACTCAAACTCATAACAACAAACTTTTTAACTCAAACTACAATGTCAAGAACAAAGAAACAAGAACAAGGAACTAATAAGTAATAACCAAGGACAAGTTTTGTCTCATGTCCTTTGACAACCCACACGTAAACAACGACAAATGCAATGAAGAAGAGCCACACGAAACAGATTGTGTTCAACACTTTCCACTTTCGGATTTCAATTTTGCTCCTTATTACCTCTTCCTTCAGCTCTTCAACCTTGGATTGTGCATCTTAAACTTCTTCAAACATAGCATCCTCAACTCATTTAAACAAATGCCCCAGTTTCAAAAACTCTTAAACAAGCAAGACAACTAAAACAACAATAACACAACTAAAACAACGATAACACAGCTTACATCTCTTTTGTTTGAACTCAAGCTACTGTCTCTTTGGCGAATACAACGGTAAAATGGTCTACCGGGATTTTATTTCGTTTTAGATGTCAAAATCATGACACCTAAACCACATACACACTTCGATGGGAAGCCACGCTGTTCATTCACAATGCCGCAAGATTGATCAGACGAGGAAGCCATCGACGATTGAGAAAGAGGAGAAATCAGAGAGAGAAAGGGAAATTCAATTTTAGGGGTTAGGAATTTCAGATTTCAAAAACTGGTTTCATTTGGGGATTTACTCAATATAGCTGTTGAGGGAGAAGACTGAAACAACGTCGTTTCATGTTTAACAGATAATTAAACGGCTGTTTAACGGGGTTTAATCCCGATGTTTAGTCACTTAACGTCGTGCCTAATTTGGTCCAGTCAAAGAAAAGTTGGGGATTTAAATGGAGCTCAAAAAATTCATTTAACATTAAAACGAATCAGGCTAAAGGTCAGGATTAAAAATGGCTGAATTTTGAAAATTTAGTGTTTAAATATCATATTTCTCTTTTTATTTTATTTCTTATTTATTTTGTGGATTTAAATCAATAGAGAATGATAAATTGGTTTTAAATGATCATGAAAGATTTCTAGGATATTTGTCAAAGATTATATTCTTAAAAATCATCTTCAATCAAATTAGATCAATTTCCATTCAATACATAATCAATTGCATTTTCCTTGTTCTTTTTTTATCTTTTAATCTAAACCGTTAGATCGTTTTGATCACGACCGTCCATTTTGAAAGTGTTTTTGTATAAATAGAGATGAAATTCCTTATTTGTAATCATCCACAAATTCTAATAAAACAAGTATTGCTTCTATTTCTCTCTTTATATTTTGCCTCTCTCTCTAAATATTGAGTTTTATAGTTTTGTGAGGCTTACTTAGCCATTTTACAAAAGGTAAAAAAATCTAAGACCGGTTTTGGTCAAGAGGAAGCTGGGATGAAGAGGCTAAACAGAGATAGGTTTAAACAAACTAGCGCCTTGGGAAAGAAAGGGTGTAACTTAATGTGAAATTATATGTCTTCTGTTTCACGAAAAATGTCATTTTAGAAGTTTTTTTGCTACACAAAGAGTGTCATTGAAAATTTTCAATATAAATTTGGACAAAACATTTCATTTCTAATCTCAATTTAACTTTAAGAATCAAACGATGGTGCAGTACATTGAAGAGATATCGCCGCAGATTCATAATATTTCTGAATGAGGAAGAGAAGCTTTGATGTGATCTCAGTAAGTTTAGATGATTACACTTTCGTAGCTATGAGATCAATATACTTCCTTTTGAAAGTTGGAATCAGTTTAAGGCAAGGATGATTAATAAGAGGAATCACTAAAATTAGTTAGCATTAATAAAAGGCAAGGATCATCATAGTTTTACATTGACAAAATAAAGTATAACATTGCAAAAGAGTTTCTCCACAATGGTCTAAAACTATAAAGAGTCAATCTTTTGTCTATTTGCTAAATTAATCTTTCATATCTTACTTGTCCATCTTTGACTGATAGCATTTCGTCGATCTCTCTTGCACCTGACTGCATCTGATAAATCTTTTCATTCGCCGCCATTGTCTTCTCTTTTGCCGTCTCTTTCTGCTTCTGCAGCTCGACAGGCTTATATTTCATCTCGTTGAGCATGGTCCTCTTCGCGGAACTTATCTGTCGTTTTTTTGTTCTTCCAATAACTTTATGATCTCATCTTTGTTAGATAACAGCTTCTGGATCCTTGCTTAAGGATGTCTAACATCAAATTCGTACTTTTCTCTAGCTCACCTAATGACGTTTTGTAGATATCTAGTTGGCTTCTGGACTGTGCTCTTGTTCTACAACATTCCTCTTAAAACTTGTACTTTCCTTGTTAGGCACTGTAGGTTTGGTTATCAATCTGACATTTGTATCTAAATGCTCTATCTGGATAATACATTTGAATGTTGTTCGTTTTAATTTTTAGTTATAAATCTGGATAATGCATCTAAATGAACATTTGTTTGTTTAGTTAGTTTTTTTTATAAGTTTACATTTCCATGTAGACACATGTAATAAGAAAATAACTAAAATATCAATTTTTAATTTAACAATATTTTAAAAACTTTTAATCATATGAATCGTTAATATAAAGTATATTTATAACTAAATAATGTTCAAACTATTATGTTTGACAATTACAAATTATTTTTGCTCACGCAAATTTATATAAATTTATAAGCTGAGATCCAAGTTTGCATTTTTATGAAATATAAAATTATTTAAAACAAATTTTTGGAAACTATAATATTACGATTTTTGCGGGAAATACAATTTTATGGTTTTGGTAGAAAACATTATTTTGATGTGAAAACGCAATTTTACTGTTTAACAGAAAAATACAATTCATCGGTTTTGACAAGCACTGTTTTGGCTACAAATGCAATTTTTCGATTTAGCAAAAAAAACATGATTTTGGCAAAAAAATGATTTTGTTATTTTGACGGAAAATGCTATTTTGCAGTTTTGAAAAGAAAGTCGATTTTGCGATTTGGACAAAAAGATGATATCGTAATTTAGCGTTTTGGTAGAAAAACGTGACTTAGCAATTTTAATGAAAAAATAGAATTTTGCGGTTTTGGCAAAAACATGATTTTACGATTTCGATGAGAAAGGTGATCTTGCAGTTTGAAAGAAAAATGCGATTTAGATTTAATAGGATAAGTCGGTTTTATACTACGAAATTGGAACTATAAAAAAATAAAACCCTGTGAGTTTTTTTGTCATCTCGAATTATATTAAGTAACTGAAAAGATACAAAGTTTGATACATATCCGGCTACTTTAACCCGATAACAAACACGGGAAAATATTGTAGCTAGCATGCCATATTATTATCGTTTTTATAATTGTTTAGTTGTTTTTGAGTGATTCTTTTGTGTTTTGTTATCACCATCAAGAAAAAGAAAAGGAACTGGTTTCTAGAATACTAAACAAGAAAGGAGAAGTTTTTGCAGAACAATAACCTGTCTTTTATTTTCATTATTTGTATTTGTATAATTAATTTGAGTTGAGTTAGTTTGATTATTTGTCCACTTGAACAGTTATATTCATCTTATGAGGTCCATTTATTGAATGTCACTTCCCCACAATCTATAAAATGTTTTGGTTCACATGTTCACTTAAGATGGTGTAATATGAGCTCTGCCTGATTTATATACCGAAGAGACTCTTTTTTCTGTTCGTCTTCCCGAGATTATTGATTGATTGATCTCTCTTGTCATTAAAGTTTCTTTCAATGGAATCTGAAAGTTTTTCTGAGCATTTAATGTGAGTATCTGTTGCTTAAAGTTTTAAAGTTTGCTGCATTCTATATTATCATTATAGTGCTCCTTTTGTCACTTGTACCGATTCCTTTCTTCTTCTGATTTCCTGAATATCTCTAAATTTTAGTCTTTTAACATTGATATGAATGCTGGTAAGATTTAATTAGTGAAACAGACTCCTTCATATTTTGTAGTTACACTTCCTTCTGATTCTTCTGCCTTTAGAAGTTGGTCTGTGTAGTCTTCTCTGCTTCTTGTTCCACTTTTATCTGTATAATACATTACGAAGCCAAGTGGCAGAGTATAATGAAGTGATTGAAATGGTGTGAAAGATGCTATAAGCTGCCAGAGGTTGAGGCTATGTGTGTGAAGTGGGATTGGATAATGGATGCTGTTCAATGGTTTTGGGGAAAAAACAAGCAGCAATGCTCGAATGATGTATGAGCTTTCTTTTGTGTTTAGAGTTGTTGGAAGTATCATGCAAGATTAGGTAGGCTTGGTTGTGGTAGGAGAAAAGCATATAGGCCTAGCTTCTGAACAAGTTCTGCAGCATCGCGGAAATGGAGATGGAACTGATGCACAAATAACACATGCAATGCTATGAAGCTGGAAAGCTGATGAAATGAGGGAATCAGTGATACACACTCTGCTTATTGCATTCAGATGCTTGAAAGTTTGGAATTTGTTTTTGAATGGATAATTACTTCTCTAGTGGATTGTACTAAGCATCTGCAGCTGAGCTTGCGATCACTCTTTCATTTCCTTGGTACTTGATTTATAAAAGACAAAATGCTACATGGTGTTAAAAGACAAAATATCACTTAAAAAGAGTTAAAACTGTCCCACATTAGAAAGAAGAAGGAATATCAAATGGTTTATAAGTGCAAATGCACATCAACCTACAATCTAGCCTTTGAGGATGAGTTCAACATTTGGGCTTTTAAAGTTTCTGTTAAAGCTCAAACCTAACAATTGGGAAGATTTGGTATTAACTCTAACAATTGGCACGGTGAGAAAGTCGTACACACACTCGACATCACGGAAGAGGCGACCTAGGAAGGAGCTGGTCTGGCTAGAGTGGGCTGTGGGCAATCCAAGCCGGGAACTGACTCCTTTTAATCATTAAACTTAGCTTTATCTAGTGCCTTTTCTTGTTTTGTGGATAGCACTTCACCATCTCAGGTTCCTTGTAACCTGTTTGAATAACACTCCAATACGCTTCTGAATGCAGCAAGTTCTCCTTGAGTAAACTCCAAATGTTTGTAGTTTCCATACAACATTTTGGCACACATGGGGCACTAAAATTGCTAAGATTCAACAACCATATGTCTTATACTCATTTCTTTTCTCACTTACTTTGCACTCCTTTCATTCTCATGTCTCACTTAATCAAATCCCTTTTGCAAAAGCTCTGTGAAGACTTTAGCTTAGGCTCAATGGAAGCACGAATCCACCCAACAATCATCGAATTAACGGTCAGCCAATTTTCGAAGTCAGCACTTTCTTCTGCAGGTTTCTTTAAGACTATAACTAGAATATATTGGAAGATATATGAAGATATATGAAGATCTATATTCCAGCCGATGAATAAGGAATAGATACATATTTATTTGTTGGGATAAGGATGTTTTCCTATTTTGTTAGAGACTACGTTTGCGTTTGTCATATCGTAGAAGTTGTATAAATACAGAGGGTCGTAGAGTTAGCAAGACAAGTCAATAAAATATCAGTTTGATTATTTTATATAGATTGCTATTCATTATTATTGATTATTAAAGATTTGAATATATATTTTTCTCAAACAATTCTCTTTCTAAGTCCATTTATATTGCAATATTTCTAAAACTATTTTTGACGTGAACATATATATTTCTATATATCAACCAATTGTTTCATTAGCACACATATATATATATTAACCAATTTTGAAAACTGTTTTTTCTTCTCTTATGAAACAGTGTGTCTGTTTTTAGTGACATATAACTCCTTTGTGTATATGACTGTGTATCTTTTTATTACATAATTTTTAAAACATTTATGAGTACACATGATATTTTAAAAGTTGAGGTTTATGAGTAAAAATGTGAAAAATTCATATCTTAATAACCTTAAGACTTGAATAGAATTACAAAATCAACAGTAACTAAACTTTCGAATAGTAAGGGATTTTGAATAGAATTTAAAAGTCCTCAAACCAATAATAATGGTTTTGACTAAATTTTAAAAATTTATAAACCAATGATAATGGAAAATTTATAAATTCTTTAATATTCATCTACCAATAACCCCTTAAGTCTACAGAGGTTACAGATCATGATAACCAATCACGAGATATATACTTCAATTATTCAAATATATAACTAAATTATTATTTTTTACTTTTAAAAGTTTAACTTTTTTTAGATTTTTGATAAAAAAAATTATAAATTTATTTCAAATCCTATCTAAACATACACCGTAATATAAAACTTAATAGTCTTTTATTATTAATCTATCATGTTAGTATCTAGGTGAATAGTAAATCAAAACTAATAACTAAATCACAATATTCAACTTTTTAAATATGCCAATTAGTCAGTTTGCAAAACCAGATACACATGATTGACACTTTACAAAGTCCAAAAAATATACGGTCAAATCAGGATATTGAATTGAACGTGTATATCCCGATAAAAATAAGAAGAATATTTTTACGGGGTCATATGTCAAATCACTCCATCTTTTTATGGAAATTAAAATGTTCTCCAAAAATTGAACATTTCATTTGGCAAGCAATATCTGGTTGTTTATCCGTGATTAAAAATTAGCAAACATGTGGGATTGAATGTGATATACAATATGCTTGTTATAGGGCAGATGAAGAAACAATCAATCATGTAATTTTTGAGTTTTGTCTAGCCATATAAACGTGGGTGTCATCACAAACTTCTTCCAATCCGGGAGTATTCCCTTCATCTTTGGTATTTTATAAATATGGAATACTTGTTTTGGAGGTTTTCTCTAGAAAATTTTAATAAACAATTTTCGTGGATATTGTGGTATCTTTGTAATATTATGATTGATTAATTATATGGTAATATTGATCGGGATCCCAAAAATTTTCAAGATTGCGGAGATAGAATCACTTCTTTGGACGAAAACCCAATTATCTGCAAATATTGTATTATCGCAAACTCACCAGTCTAAAGAACAATCAACGGTAAATAATTTGGCTTAAGATGAAATATGGTGCTACACAGATGTCTCATGGAAAGAAAGCCATAAATTTGCTGGAAAAGGATGAATGATCTCATGGGACAAGAAATATCAGAAGTAGTCTATCACTTTTGCACGCTGAATTCGAAGCCATAATTTGGGCAATGGAATATATGAATGCATTTTAACCTGCAAATATAAATTTCACAACAGACTGTTCAGAGTTAGTGAAGATGATGTTTGAACCACATGAATGGCCTGCATTTTCAATTCATCTAGAGTAGTTTCAGAGATATAAGATGTATTTCAATATTTTTGCAATCTACTTGATTCCAGAGATAAAAAGAACACAAAGACGGACGAGCTAGAACAGATTGTTTGCACTCACCCGTCCTTCATAGTTCATGTAGATTTTGTATCTAAGGCATGGCTAACCAATGCATTTTAGTTTATTCTACATTGTTGAAAAAAAAATCTTTAAATACTTTTTTATTAATATATTGTATTCATGCATAGTGCAAGATAAAAAGTGAAAGAAAATGTACCCTGTGAAAGATTTATGCAAAAGAACCATTTCTTCATATCTGAAAGAAACATAAGTTTTAATGAAATATTCATGATTAATGTAATAAATGAAATAAAAAATGGACCAACCTATAGAGAAAAAGGAAACAAAAAAGGAACATTTTTGACCGGAAAGGAAGTAAGGTCAAAAGGGCTTTTGCATGGTCTCCAAGAACGATTATTATTGGTCTCTTCGAGGCTTTTGACATTAGAACATGCTCACTTAGCTGTTACGCCCCTTTCTACATATATAATTTACTTAATGATTAAATCTCAAAGCAAATCAACATAAAAAAAAAGCAAATCAAGCACAAGAAAATTTTATCAAAGCATGAGTATAATTTTATGCGAAAGGTCGAGTTATGTTGTCGATCCGTGGAATAAGGGCCTTTTAATAAGGTTTCATCATGTAAGGGTCTCTAGCATAATCTATAATGGTGCATGATAAAATATTATTTTAACCGTGGGTCTACTCTGATCTGATCGCTAAAAATTTAAACGGTTTTTATTTGTGAGTGTAGGCAGGCTTTAAATGGGTGGACTTAATCTTGAAGTGTTAAGAACTTTTGATAGCGAAGTAAGGTGGATCTATAGGACCTTATCTCCAACTGATAATTTTCCGAATATTGGAACAATTTATAGAAGTAGGGTGGATCTATGGAACAAAATGTTGTTCTAGACGTTAATCACATAACCATAATAAATTACATATTATTTTTTTTGTAAAAGTACAGTCGCAAATCCCTCTCTTTTTTTCGATTTCTTTTCATCTTGTTTGTATATCATGTTTTGACATTTTGAAAACGTAATCCGCTAATTTTTATCATTTATAATATTAATCAAATCTTTACATTTTCAAAAATGTTTCCGCTACAAGTAATGTGTTAAAAATATAATTACAAAATTAAAACATAGTTAATTTACTAATACTAGTTTTTTCAATAATTAATATTTAATCTACAAAAATTGTATTATGTTCGCTAATATTAGTCAGATTCTATGTGTGCATGTCTAAAATATAACAGCAAAGAGTTCTGATTTGTTTATATAACTAATATTCAATAAATTTAATGGATCTACTAGTAAATTAAAATTTCATCTCAATTAATTTGATTCAAAGAATGGACAAAGAAAGAAAGAATTGAAGTTATCGGAATGAATGTTGTAAAACACTGGATAAATAGAAATCTAGCCAAGTGAGTGCTCCTGCAACATCATTTTGACATCTCTTCTTGTATTGGAAGAAATAACGTTTCCACGTACAACTGAGGTTTGCAGATACTCACATCCATGTATATTTGATATTTCAACGTGTGCATATATGTAGAAATAGATTTAGCTAGAAAGATACACATATGGAGAGCGTTTTAAGTTCAATCTTGATGACCTCACAAGTTCGAAGTCTTGTTCGCTTGGTTTTAATGACTAAAAACTATTGATTATTAACTTTAAACTAATTAATTAGGAAATGTTTTTTGACGAAAATACAAAATAACTTTCGTGATATCATCATGTTTTCAAGAAGATAAATTTTAAGAAATACTACTTTCTTGATACTACTTTCAAAATTATTACTGATTGATGTTCATTTTTAAAAGTATAACTTTATATAAATATCACCAATTCTGAAATTATAAAATTTTATAAAAATATATTTATAAAGTCCGTAATATACGTTTTATAAGAAATATTATAAGGTTTTATAAAGTTTATAACATGGCTATAAATCTCATAAATTTAAATTTTTATAAACTTTTATAAAAATAGACAACAAGTAATAGTATTTTTGAAAAATAATATCATAAATATGGTATTTTTAAAATTCTCCTTTTCAAAAAATGATTTTTTTTTTTTGGCAAAACAAACTTCTTATTTTCTTAGCTTGCAATCTCAGTTTAATTTGTGAATATAAAACCATATTATTTGGTTCTCACAAATTTTCATATATCTTTTTTTATTTTTTATTGAAAATCAACATCACTACTAAAGATTGACAGTTCAAAAAATATAAAACAATTCAGTTTAAAATCTATTAGTAAAAGGAAAAATAGATACTATTTTCATAAATAGATAAAGTCCCTGGCTTGAACTATACTAGATTCTAATACACTAAAGAAATAAAAATATAACAAGTTGAATCTTCTAAAAGTTTGCAGAAAGCAGATGAACAAAGTTTCCTCTATGATGCAAAAAGAGAAAATAAAAGATTTTTCGATATTCTCATTCCCATCATGACCAGCAGAAAATTTACATTTATATATATAGACAAACATGCACATCCAAAACATTAAAAAATTGGGAAAAGTAGTAAAGAAAAGAAGAGAAACCAAGGAACAATGATGACGAATTTAAAAACAAAAGTGGGTGCAAGTGTTGAGTCCTTTTCTTATAGGCTATTCGTTTTGTTCCTCACATCTTTTTGACCACATTGTAGAAATTTCATGTTTTCATATATAATTTATTAAAGTTATTTCTTTTTACATAAACTTATTAAAGTTATCTATTCGATCCTGTCATTTAATTATTTCTTGTAATTAGTTTATCATTACTTCGTAGTTGGTTTATAAAGTCGACGAGGACAGTAGTGGTGCTGTAAATTGTTCTTTGAGATGAGTATTTTTGTTCCACTATTGTATTGACACGTCATTCAAGTTTCATTTTCACAAATCAAATTTTTAATTGAATTTTTAACTTTAGTAAATAGTACCATCAAAAAGTTGAAGTCTTGTTAGTAATACTCTAGTCTGTAACTTCAAATGGGTGTTTACAACTTTTAGATGGGTTTATTTTACTTCAAATAATACTCTAAATTTTATTATCCAATTTAATTATTTTATGAAAACATATGGGGAAAACACTATTTTGGAGTTTGATTTACATCAATATTTTGAAAACTGATTGGACACTGACTCGGCATACTTATTGAATGGCTAAATCGATCAAAATAATTTATTTTTAATTAAATAAAAGCATATATAAATATATAAAAAATTATCCACCATTAATAACATCAATTTTAAATGAAAAAACAAAAAATAGTTTCAAATTGCTATACATAATTGATTGAATTTAAAAATCGAAAAAGAAAAATATTACGTTATTGTTTTTTATAATTTGAAAGTAGTCTAATTATAAAAAATAAAGACATGATTTTAGATTTTTTAATATATTTTTTTAAAATTGAAATTAAACATAAAAATCAATATGATAAAAAATGTTCTATATTTTTCGTAAAACCAACCATTTCAAATTCAATTCTATAAAGTGTCACTTAATTATTAACTCTAAAACCTTAACTAATTTTAAAAAAACCTCTAAATAATCAAAATTAATTAAAAATGTTAAATCTGGTTTTTATATCAAATCGGATCATAAAATTTGCTTTTTTATTAGTTTTAATGGTTTAGTTCCAATTCTGTGAGAATATAGACACGTTGACATATGTCACATGATTGTGTGTTTACTCATATTCTCGTGCTGACATAGTTATCCTAACTGAAGCAGCATATTGTGTTCTTAAGAGCTTTCAGTTCCTGGCGACACAGAAGATAAAACATTGATGACTTTGAGAAGGCTAGGGAGGGCCAATAATATCTGTATGCAAACAATGTGAAGATGTTTAAACCATTCTTCAAAGTATATATATACAATCGTTTTATAAGTCAGTAAACGTTGGACTAAAACAAAAACATACATCAGTAAACAATCAAGGTAACATAAAGAAAACCATCTTGATGTTACAGTCCTGTCGGGTTATTAAACCCCACAAAAAAAAGAGCAAAATTGAAAAGAAAAAACAAAAAAAACCCTAATAACATTACTTAAAAGATAAAACAAAGCCAAAATTGTCAGGCCAATGATAGTATCTTGGGAAAATAAGTAGTGCAAGAAGAATTTGACAAAGAAGTAGACTCTAATGCTTTCAACACGTTCTTGATGCAAGGCCTCTCTTGTGGATCCACGACCGTACAATTCAAAGCTAAGTTCATGACATGGACAATCTCTTGCTGATGTACTGAAGTGTCTATAGATGAATCGATCCAAGTGTTGATATGGCAATTGGAATATGAATATCTAGCCAAGTTGACAAAATTTTCTCTGCCTCCAGATTCTATGTCCTCATCACCAGAGGAACTTTTACCAATGAGGAGATGAAGTAGCAGGATTCCAAAACCGTAGATGTCACTTTTACTTGTCACCTCCTTGTGCTCCCTTGTTTCTACGATTAAAAACGGAAACGAAAGTGCAATTTAAGCTAAGAGCAAAAAAAAGAAAAAATTCATATAAAACCCTTGAAACTTTATATACATATAAAATATAAAATTTTTCATTTTTTCAACAGATAATAATACCGAAACCGTTTAGATATATAAATTAGGGGTGCAAGTTATTTTATTTTATTCTGGATTAACAATTTGCACTTTTTATGTTAGTAGAGGATATTTTTCTTTTAAGATTTAAAAACTTTTAATTTTAAATAATCATTTTAGCATAATTGGCGAAATAAAACATTGTTGCAAAACCGTAATAGATAGATGGTATATATTTTGTATATGTTTCAAAAAAATAGTAATAATGTGTTATCGGCTAAAGTAATTTCTTTTTAAAATTTAAAAAATTTTTAATTTAATTAAAAAGATAATTTGTTTAAAAAATCAATTTTTATAGCACAATTGGCGTAAAAAACATTGCTGAAAACCGTAAGTAAATATTATATTTTTCGTAAATGTTTCAATTATATATTAATAGTGTATAATTGCTATTAATTAAGCATTCAAAAAATCAATATTTTAAAAATTAAAAAAAACACAAATCGATGATTTGGAATATTTTTTTTTTTTGTATCATCATTTAAAATCACTCAAACTCTAATAACCCAATTTTGTCTGGGAATATATTGTAGATGTTGTAATTATTACCTGAGGCCATGTAGGCAGCATCCATGCAAAGTAGGCCCGGAAGACCGACAAAGAGTCTTGCTTCATCTTTGACGTCGACGACAATATTTTCCGGCGACAAATCACAGGCAACAACCGCCGGAGAACACCGGCAATGTAAAAACCAAAGAGCTTCTGCGATTCCCATCATAATCTTCCTCCGTCTCTCCCAACTCAAACCACTCAAAATCTGGCTCAGTCGTTTCCCTTCGACGTCCTTGTGTATCAAGTACGCCGCTTTTTCCGACCGACACGTCGCCACTAGCTTAACAATGTTCCTGTGCTCAGAAAGTTTCCTAGTTTCTGATATTTCGGGAAGACAATCATACTTCTTGACCTCTTTAACAACGAACTTGACGCCGGTCTTATCCGCAAAAACGTTTTGTTGCTTGAGAGATGATAGAATCGCGTTTACTGTAAGCGACTTTACGAATCTTGAATCGAAGAATTGAATTTCCCACTTTGTACCATCTTCTTGTTCAAATTTCTTGACCTGCTCCAAAGCGTTATGCTTCCTTTGTAAGACGAGAGAGATAAAGAAACCGGAGACGAGCACGGCCAAGAAAGCTACAAAGGTTGAAGTAGCGACAAACCACCAACTCTTTGTGCTTCTCTTTCTTACAACCTTGCAAGGAGGTAAACCGCTAACGTTATTTTCACCGCATAGATTGTTATTTCCGGTGACTGCTGTTGCGTTTATGGCAAGAAACGCTCCGTTTAAAGGTAAGCTTCCTTGAAGAAGATTATGAGAGATGTTGACTTGCACAAGAGACTCGATGTTTCCTAGATTCTTCGGAATCTCGCCGGATAATCGATTGCAAGACAAGTCCAGATCGCTTAGAACTGAGAAATCCGAGAAACTGGAAGGAATCTCTCCGGTAAGATAGTTGTGGCTCATGTCAAGATTCACTAAGTTCTTGCAAGAAGACAACTCACTTGGGATCAATCCAGTGATCTCATTATCGCTTAAATCCAAATCCATAAGTTCAGAGAGCGTAATGAGCTCTAGTGGAACCACTCCAGAGATTTTGTTCCCCGATAAATCAAGCTTCTTGAGTCTCTTGCTTCTAGAAAGATCCGGTAATTCACCAGAGAGTTGGTTCTTACCAAGGTTTAACATCTCAAGCTGTGGCATGTCCCATGTGCCGATGTTACCTCTGAGGTTGTTGTTTGATAAGTCCAAGAAGTTAACGAGTTGCAACTCGTTGAACCCTCGAGGTAACTCGCCTGAGAAGCCATTATGTTGAAGCCTCACGCGCTCTAAGCTCTGGCACTCGCCCAAACTCGGCGGGATTACACCGTCCAGAGAGTTAGAGAAGAGGATGAGCTTGGTGAGATGGCCAGAGTCACAAAGGGTGTCAGGGAGTTTTCCGGTGAGATTGTTGGTAGAAAGATCAAGAACAGTGAGATTGCTATGTTTCCCAAGATTTGCTGGAATCTCTCCGGAAAATTTGTTGGACCAAAGCTGAAGTACTTGTAGACGTGGTAAAGACGTTACTCCTTGTGGAATCTTTCCGGATAAGTTATTAGAGAAGAGATGAAGAATCTCCAAGCTTTGCAACTGAGCTACAAGCTCAGAGATCTCTCCGGAGAGAGAGTTATCACTAATGTCGAGAGAAATGAGGTTTGGGAGGGAGAATATGGACGGTGGGATCTGACCGGAGAGCTTGTTTTGATAGAGAAACATGTACTTAAGCTCCTTCAAATCTCCTAAAGAAGAAGGTATAGGTCCAGAGAGATTGTTGTAGACGAGATCAAGATGGTTGAGAGAGGACAAGTCACCGATTTGGTGAGGAATTTCGCCGGAGAGATTGTTGTATCCCAAGTATATCCATTTCAAGTTTTTCATCAGACCAAGTTCCGTCGGTATAACTCCGGTCAACTGGTTTGAAGCCAATGTTAAGAACTCTAATCTTGATAGGTTTCCGAAATAGGCCGGTACATGGCCGGTTAAGACGTTTCCGCCAAGATCTAGGACTCTAAGGTTAATGAATAACCCGGTATCGTCGTAGATTTCACCAGAGAGCATGTTGTTGGAAAGATCTAGCGTGTAGAGATTCGGAAGAAAGCCTCGAGGGATCAAACCAGAGAAGTTGTTGTTGCTTAAGTTGAGGTAACGAAGAGAAGGAGACGATGTGGTGAAGATGTCATGAGGGATTGGACCGGAGAAGTTGTTATTGGATAGGTTAATGGTTCGTAGAAAAGGTAGCCGGAAAGTAGCGGAGGTGAGAATTTGGCCGGAGATGTTCTTGCCGGAAAGATCAAGAGAGACAACACGAGAGAAGTTGTTGCAAACGACGCCGTTCCAAAGGCACACATCATTGGTTGAAGAGTAAGACCAAGAAGAGAGGTGTTTTAAAGGGTCTTGAATTGAGGACTTGAATGATAAGAGAAGCTCGAGTTCATTTGCATGGAGGCAATAGAAGTTAAGAAACAAGAAGAAGAGTGTGGTGATAAGATGTGGAGGATGATGATAATGGTGATGAGAAGTAGACATGTTTGCTTTGTGTCTTTGGCTTTGCTCTATTATAACATAATGCTGTTGGATTGTATATATGCTCTTGTCGATGAGTGTGTTGCACTTAAGGATTGTGATTTGCTTCGAACCTTAGCTGTAAAACAGAATAAAAATTATATATATTAAAGGAGATCAATGATGACCTTGGATTAGAGAGATTAAAATAGCCTTATATGTCTTTTTTTTTCCTTTTTTTTCTTGTATAAATAAATCTAAGAGCGTTTCATAAGAAAGGCAATGTGCATTATTCGTTGTACTAGATGAAAAAAGGGATAAAAAGTGCTAGGATGGGCTACAAAAAGGGGAATATACATCAAAGTTTAAATTTTAAAATAGAAAGAAACAAAAAAGGTGTCGAGCGCATTCGCACTTCAAACTATGGCTAATTTTTAATGAAAATAAAATACAATATTTCTTAAACCAAAAGCTTTTTGAGAGATATGAACTACATCAAGTTAAATTGTTATAATTTTTCTCTTTGTAAATTGATTAACCGGAAAGAACGATAAGTATTCTAGTGAAACTAATTGAAGTTATAAAAACATACTTAAGAAAATATCCATTGTGCTCTCTACTATGGATGAATATATTGAAAAGTAGTCATTGAAACTATATTTGAAAATTAAATAAAATTTTATTAGAAAACTATGTTTTTAAAAATAAAAAATTTGTGATGGGAAAAATGATAACTACATCATGACATAGTACTTTTTTCTAAGCAGAAAAAGAGAACGAAAACTATATTATAAAGTAGTCGCTAAAACTGCATTGAAACATGTAACAAAACTATATGTAATAAAATGTATTTGATCTTTATTAGTTATTATTAGGGGAAGATGATGAAGATATGAACGTGATACATAGCATAAAATTGTTGTGCTATTTATCCACTGAAAAATTAGAGTTACTTTCCTACTTTTTTGTTTTGGTTAAAGTTGATATGTAACAATGTATAGAGAAAAAAATGATCTGTAATAATGTGAAAAAATGTTGCTATGTATTGCAATTAATCATGAGAATATCACTGTTACTTTTTTATTCTCTCTCTCTCGTTACTTTTGGAATCGGACGTTTGAACACGAACAGATGAGGATGGGACTGATGTCGTGAAAAAGCCTCTGAGATTTTTGTCGGCTTACTATCGAAATGTTCTTTTGACTGAAGAAAGATTAAAAAACTTTTTATTGGAGTTGTAACCAAACGTCTTCTGTGAACGTAGAAAAGTTTTTTCTAACTTGAAATGTTTTGTTTTTTAGTTTTAAATATAAAATTAAAATTGATACTACCATGGATGTATAGAGCTTTCTATCTTCTCATATAGAGTTATCCTCTTTAGTTTATTATTTTTTGTTTAATTGGATATGGTTTTCAAATAGATCGGAATTTTTTTTATATATCTTTCGAATTTAGTTTCTGATATTTTTCGAATTTAGTTTTTATATTTATAATCTTTTTAAATCATTTTTTCTTTTATTCTTTATTGCTTTAACCTAATTAGAAATATCTTTACATTTTTCTCAATCCTCTTTAACTGAATATTAATCTTACCTTTTGTCGTATAAAAACTAATTAGAATAAATCATCTCATATTAAACTAGAATATATAACTTTGATCGATTTAAAATAGGTTTAGTAAAGCTGTAACTTTAGAATATATTTCTAAATTTTAGTGTTTTTTTCATGTCGTTAATTTTGGACTGTTTGCTCATCACTTATCCCTTCAATTTTGTCTTCTTACTGAATTTAGTTGTACTAAATTGAGAATCTCCACCCAAGACTTCTTTGATCTCATTCTAATCACAAAATTCTTTCTCATGATCAACCATCAATTTCTCTCTATCGACTATTGAGATGCAAGAGACATGTTTGATGACTTCTCTAGTGGGGATAGCTTTGTAGAAAACCGTCTTGTTGATGTTGGAAAACGAGACTCTCTTATTAGGCATATCAATAATTGCATCCATTGTGGCCATGAATGGTCTTCCAATCAGCAAAGATACTTCATATCCGTTTGTCATCTCCACAACCTGAAAATCTGTTTGAACTAAAAAATTCCCCACTTTAACATATAAATCTGGAATCATACCATATGGAGTAGTGGTTGAAGAATTGACAAACGCAAGAATCATCTCAAGATATTTCATATCTGTGATTCCCAACTTCTCTGCAATAGCCTTTGACATGAGATTCACAGTAGACTTGTAATCACATAGAGGATCTCTAAAATCAACTCCTGCAATGGAGCATGAAACAACAAACTTTCCATGGTCTTCAATCTTAGACAATAGCTTCAGTGGTGGTGGTGTACCTCTTGTTTCAATAAAGAGAGCCTTAACCTCTTCTTGAGTTTCTCTACAATTTCCAAAGAAATCATACAATGGATGAGTCTACAAGGCCTCTTCAAATGATATTTCATGTGAAATCTTTCTCACCATCTTGTTAAAACCAACCAGCTTCTCTGCACTAATAGGTTTCCTCAGGTTTGGGCGGAATTGGTATAAAATTTTAGGAACATAAATCCGAGCTGCATGAATTTGAACATAAACCCAATGCAGTCGAGTTTTCTCCGCCCAGAGCAGTCTGTTTGGCCTGGAGCGCTTGCTCCTCATCCTGTTCCTTGGATGTTTATAAAGTTACCACGTCTCTTGCTGCAAAGTGTAGTGTTTTCCATTTCGCAGCTCAACTGCATTGACATATTCAGTCAAAGGATTCACTTTCGCCTTTCCAAGAAGAGTTCCTTGTTGTCTCTTGATTGTCTCAGCAGTTTGAGCTATTTGAGTGTCGAGCTTACGCACATGGGTACAAAATGCCTCATATTTGCCATTGAGATCATTTTACATGCTGTCCACCTTGATATTTAACTTGTTGGCTGATTTTTGTTGATTTAGAAAGAGTTATTGCATGAGATTCTTGAGCGCGTCCTGAAAATCATTCGCAACAGCTTGGAATGGAGCTGGGGGTTGCCATCTGGAAGGTGTTGAAAGGCTTGTTCTGCTGGTTTCCACCCTGAAATCTATTATGAACTTGATTTTGAACATAACCTTGACCGTTCACGTAGTTCACTTCAGCATGATGCTCATTTAATTCAGGTTTAGCAAACTCATGACATAGAATTGCATCTCCTGTCTCCTCACAAACCTGCACACTTCTCTGATTTTCTTTCAGCAACAGATTCACCTTAGCGGTCAGCTCATCAATTTTGACAATTCTACACTGCTGACTTTACGAGTTCTCTCGTATTCTGGATATCGATTACTAGAACTAGTAGCCAAATTCTCGATCAGCTCATATGTCCCATCTCTGGTCTTAGTCATAAAGTCTCCATTGCTGGCAGCATTGAGAGCATTCATGTGATCCCAATCAACTCCATCATAGAAAATATCAAAAATCTGCTCATCCGAAAGCCCATGGTGAGGGCACTCTCTGCGATATTCCATGAATCACTTACACACTTCGTAAAAATCTTCTCCATGGTGCTGGTGAAATGTGGTGATTTTGTTCCTCAAATCAGCTGTCTTGGACTTGGTGTAGAAGTGATCGATCCAGGGGCAGCGATTTCAGCCATCGCTGTACCTTATCCGCAAAACTGAACGGAAAACGCTTGCACTTGAGGTAATCTGGAGGAACTCCGTTGGCTTTGGTTTTACTGAACATTCCACAAACGTCTCGATGTGGTCTATTGGGCTTTCTGCAGGCAGTCCATTGAACATGTGCTGCTTTACCAAGGAGATCATCTGAGGCTTGATCTCAAAATCTTGCCTGAATCTCCGGTGGCCATATAGCAGACCAGTTCTAGTAGGAAGCGTGTGGACTGGAGTGTCGATGTCTCCAGTGGCACGCAGTTGTGCCGGTGTTGCTGCAGCTGCTCCATTTATTGTTGGAGCCTCTCAAGTGCAGCTGCCATGATGTCGTTATCGCCTATATTGGCTGGATTCGACTTGTTTTTTTCTGTTTTGCCATGCTGACCTTGGAAGCTCTTGGTTATTTAGAGTTGCGAGATTTTCAGAGCCGTGACTCCTCGTGGTTAGTGAATGTTAGACTAAACTTTAATCCGTAAATCAAAGGTAACGCAATTGGTCCCTGGCAACGGTGCCAAAAACTTGATACACAGAGTTTTAACCCTATATAACTAGTGCAAGTGCACAGAAAATGTTGTAGTAATACCGGGATCGAAAACAAGGACCGAAAGTTACACTATGACTTTATGAGATTTAAATTAAGCTAAGTTGAAAAATAAATTTGGTAAGAGTAATGTAATCACGAAAATAAGTAATGTCGCTGTAAAAATCAAATAAACAAAACGCTATGTCAAAGACAATTCGAATGAATTTTGAATCACAAATCAAAGAATCGAACAGAGAAATCATTAATCGTGTTTTAGAACTCAAATCATCAATTTATAATTAATTTACTGCTGTAGTATCAATTACTATGTCTAAAAACCTAAGATTCTAAACATGCATTAAGATCGAGTTTGATATGTTCACAAAACGCCTTAACATCAACTTTTGTTGGGTAATGACGTTTGCTCATCTATGTTCTTTCAGGCATTTAATCAAACACTTTTGGTGCGTTAAACAACCTATAATCAGAAACTAGATAGCTAATCAAGTTTCAGCATTAAGATCAACAATAGATGAAAAACTAGAAGATAGATCCCTATTCTAACAGTTCTGATTTAGCAATTCATGAATTCCGTTGAAACCCTAAATCCAACTATGAAGCTACTAACACATAATTTGTAGAGAACAAATAAAGAGATATGAGAGAAAACATAATAAATTCAATATATAAAAGATAGGATTTAGAAATCTTCTCCAAAATTTTCATAAGAGGATCATAAATCTTCTCCCAAAAGTTTGCAAAGTGCTAAAGCTAAAAATCTATGAGTAAAATTGGTTCTCTCTACAAAATGCTCTAAAAAATCATGTGTGCATGTCTAGAGGCGGCTTGTATGAGATATTGGGAGGATTGGGTCAAATTTAAGGTAAAATAGTAATTTTTTTTTTTTTTATCTCGTCATGTCCAAAACGCCTGCTCCAATGTGGAGTGTCTACTCCAAATCGGAGCGCCTGCTATGTTCTGCTTCAGGGAATTTCTCTGTTTTGTTTCGACTAATGTTTTGGCTCTTTTTCATGAGATTTGGCTCCTTTTTCATGATTTCGACCATGTTTGCTCCAGAAGCTCCAATCTTCATTCAGTGCTGTCTTTTGCCTGTAAAGACTCAAAAACAACTTAAAAGATTCGATAAAGACTCGAAAACAACTGTTATTATGCGTCAAAAACGCAACACATCAGAAGGTTCAAGTGCCACTTTTTTTAAAAGTCTCTAACCCTTTGTGTGAAGTTCTAGCAGAGACACATGTGGGTATGAGTCCCCTTATGGAGAATGAAGATAGCTCCCAAAGTTCTTAAAAGAATATTGTAGTACTCGTTGGTCGCTAATGGAGAATGAAAATAGCTAAACATAAGGAAACCAATAATTTGTTGGGCAAATAAAACCATGAATGTTGGTCTAAAAAAGGCTTTTGCCAAAAGAAAAAGCTGCATATGAGGCAGTATGTTCATCAAAAATCTCTAAAGCGTAAAAAAGAGCTGATACCGCATCAGAGATTGCCATCTTTTTAATGAACACAATTAGCTGGAATTTCTAAGGTTTAGGACGTGATGAATGCGTTTTGATGTATTCTAATAGTTATTTTCAAGTTGTTTTTAAATCTTTATCAAGTATTTTAATTGTTATTGAGCCATTACATGTCAAAATATAGCATGAGATGAAGATACAACTTTTGCAGCAAATATGGTCAAACTTGTGCAAAAAGAATCAAACTTACGCCCATAACGGTCAATCTATCCGGAGCAGTCTGTCACGGCTCAATCACCTGGGGTAAACCTTGGGCCGGAGATGCAAGAAAGGATGATCTTTAGGATTGATGATGGTCAATATCAATCCCTAAAGATCAGCCCCAATCATTCTAGTATCCCACCAAATCCGCCCCCCTTTTATGGGTATCATGTAATCAAGGCCATATCTTTAATATGGACCCTTGGATTAGATTAATCGTTACCATCCATTTATGGAGGTGTTTTTGTATAAATAGGGGTGGAATCCCTCATTTGTAATCATCCAATTTTTTATAACATCAGAGCTATTGAGTATACTCTTGTTTTCTTTTCTTTCCGAGTTCTTTTCTCACAAAGGGTCGGAGTTCTGTGAGAGAGAGGCTGTCTAGTCTATTTGTTCGAGACAAAGTAAGATTAGGACCGCACAGTTTGGTTACCCAAGAACCAAGTCCGTGACAAGTCGCTCTAGGTGAATGAAGGAAGGCAGATCTAGCAGTCGCTCCATTATGGAGCAATCGCTCTAATCTTGAAGAGAAATAAAAAAATGTTTTCCCAAATTACCTAATTTCGACCTAAATTACTCCAAATCAGATCCCAACCGACTTTAGACCTATTTATAGCTATTTTTAGTCGTCTTTTATTTAATATTTTATTTGATATTCATACTTTGGTTTTAAAGTGTTGCAAGCTTTTGGGAGACCATCTCTAAACATCTTCTTGAGAAATTTGGAGAATATTCATAAACCATATTTTTTATATATTGGATTTAATTATGTTTTATATCATACATTTTTGCTTGTTCTCTGCAATCCTGATTGAGTAGATTCATTGTTAGGTTTAGGGTTTCAATGAAATTAATAATTGTTAGAAAATGGATCTATCTTCTAGTTCTTTATCTATTGTTTATCTTAATGCTGAAACTTGGTCAGCTACATAGTTTTTGATGTTAGATTGTTTAACACACCAAATGTTATTGTTTAAAAGTCTGAAAGAACATAGATAAGCAAAATGTAATCAGCCAACGAAAGCTGTGCTAAGGCGTTTCGTGAACATATGAATTTTAGACTTAATGAATGTTTAACTTCTTGAATTCAATCGACAGTTTTAAATCTTATATTTTAATACATGGTAATTGATACTACAACAATATATTAGTTATTTGAGTTCTAGAACACGCTTAATGATTTTGCTTTTTTATTTTCTTATTTGTAGCTCTGAATTCTATAAATTTCCCTTGACCTAGCGCTTCATTTAATTATTTTTACATTGATATTGCTTATTTTCGTTTGTTACTACTCTCCCAAAAATCTCGTTTCGTCTTAGCTTAATTTAAATCTCATAAAATCATAATATGACTTTTGGTCTTTATGGATTCGATCCTTGCATTACTAACAACACTTGGTGTGCACTTGCTGTACTTTTGTAGGATTAAACCACCGTGTATGAAGTTTTATGCACCGTTGTCAGGGACCAACTGCGTTACCTTTGATTCTTGGATTGAACTTTAGTCTAAGATTCACTAATCGTTCTATGTTTTTGCTCTTGTGCATGTTTGAAGTGTATGATCACGAAGACTTGAGGCTCTAAATCTCACAACTTTAAGTAATCAAGAG
This sequence comes from Schrenkiella parvula, assembly GCA_000218505.1. Classification (NCBI taxonomy): domain Eukaryota; kingdom Viridiplantae; phylum Streptophyta; class Magnoliopsida; order Brassicales; family Brassicaceae; genus Schrenkiella; species Schrenkiella parvula. The sequence continues at coordinate 2,591,181 of CM001190.1, forward strand.
CTTCCAAGGTCAGGACGACAAGACAAAAAAAAATTTAAATCCATCCAATATGGGCGGTAATGACAACATTGCAACTGCACTTCAGAAATTCCAACAATAGATAGAGCAGCTGTAGCGACAACCACCACAGCTGTGTGCCATTATACATAGACACGCCACATATTTTCTACCAGAACCGGTCTGTTATATGCTCACCAGAGATTCAAAGACAAGATTTTGAGATCAAGCGTCAGATGATCACGTTGGCGAGACAGCACGTGTTCAATGAATTGTCCAAAAAACCCAATGGATCACATCGAGACATTCAAGGAGATGTGTAGTACCACCAATACCAACAAATTTATTGCAAAAATATATCGTGTTATTATTTTTGTTAGAACTAAAAATTGATGATATTTGAGAATATTAAAATATTTTATTTTTCCTTTATACAATTTAAAAATATTTTATCATTTTATGGATCGTCATTCCTCAAAAATTTATATGTGTATTTCTTTTTTTGGTCACTCAACTTATAAATTGTATGTTAACATCTATGATACTGCTTCTTGGTTTTATTTTATTTTACATATAAGTGTATGTGTTGAGAGCAAATTTATGTTGTCATCGTATGGAACTTGTATAATTTTAATTATTATTAGGAAAACAAATTGTTATAGTCCTAGAAGCTAATTGACAAGGAAAGGAGCCCACAAAACAGAAGAATAAAATGTATGGAAGGAATATACAGAGAGTGGTCATTGTCGCCGTAGGGCATGCTTGCTTAATTCCATATTCTAGGGTTTTGCAATTTCCCCACACGCCCACTTTTACCAACCCCACGCTTGATCTCTCCTTTTTTCACTTTTTGTTTTCTTCCTTGCATTAATGAAATAATTCTAAAGTCTTTTTTTCCCCTTAGATAAGTGGGTAAACTAAGAATACCAAAATAAAGGTACAAATATTCCAGGTCAAATAAATAGACAATCTCATATAGAGAAGAATACAGATCCTTGAATACATGAAGACATAAACTTGGACTTATAGTAGTTGGTCTGTTGAACTTCATATATAGGCTGTTAATTTCAAAATTTATTGAGTAGATTAACGTATGTCATGTTTACATACATATATTTAGATCTCTTTTAAGCTTTTGAAATGGGATCATAATAGTCCTTTCAAGATAATTTAACATATATTTAAAAATTGAATGTGAAATTATATTCAAACCTAAAAACGATTTTACAATGAATACATCTTAGTTTTGTAGAGCGTAAATCACTAAATCATTACAAAGAATTCTAAACTACTTATTGAATAGTTTGAAGTGTAAAAAAGTTGTGTCTATGTTGGGCTTGTGGCGAGCCACAGTTGAAGACTGTTTTGAGGCGTCTTGTTTCCTTGAATGCGGAGTGAACTGATTCTATTTCTCACATTCTTGTCAAATAGTCGCTATGTATTATTGCTTCCTGCTCCTCTAAAAATTAAGCCATCAATTGTTGTTGCTGGAGCTACTTTTCAATCAAGAGGAAGACCAAGTAGCCTCCTAGGAATATGTAAAATTGTCCAAACATAGTCCTTGAGTCATAAGAAAAAGAGCAAGCTTTTCTATCTCTAATTTCAAAAGAAATGAAGTTTGTTGCTAAAGGTCCCGAGTTTTAAAGATTGTTTCCACATTGATGATCCATGATTGTTGGAAGACATGTTCCACAAAAAATTCTTTTTGAGTTTGTTTCTTATACACCTGACATGTGTCAGGTTTTACTTTATGATAAAATTATCTAACTGCATGTTCACAAAGATCATTTGTAGTATTTAAGATCGAATCCAACAAAACAAAAGTGCACAATAGAATATGTAAACTAAAAATAAGCCTCCATGATTGTTACTTGTAATAATATTATAAAGAAGTAAATTAAAATGATGTAAATCAATACATTAAAAGCTTCGGTCATTCAAGAAATCTTTAGGTGTTCATGAGTCGATTTATTCAAGTTCGGTTTATAGAGGCAATCAAACCTATTCGCTCTAGGACTTGAAAAAATGTTTAATGACTAACCCACTTGTGGGTTTGTGTCTTATCCAAGTATTTGGGCCGGTGTTTGGGCTTCTGGAAGTTTCAGTTGCTGGGCCTGTTTTCTGTTAGGTGAACTCCATATATAAATTTCAGCTCCTGCAAGGTCGTCTTCTTCGCGATGACTCTGCGTTTTTCATAGAAAACAGATGATAGAATCAGAGGGATTCTTTAGCCTAAATCTTCTTGTAATCTCAGCTAGTTACCTTGTAACAAGTAGTTCTGGTGTAAGACAAGGAGAAGTCTTATGGTTGTAAACCATGCCGGAGGTGTTTTTCGACAAGGCTAGTGAAGTGTTGAGAGCGCCATCTCTCCCCAGACGTAGGGTTACCAATTTTTGTGTCCTGAAAAATCTAAGATCATCATAGTTAATAGCGCAAGATAAATTTCCTACAAGTGGTATCAGAGCGCGGTTGTGTTATTGTTCTTTCTCTCAAGAAAGAAGTTCTTTCTGAATCTTTAAAGCCAGTGAGAGTCAGAGATTACCAGAAGGGCATTGTTTGGATTCATTGTTTTCACAAGTAAGAAAATCAGACTAAGGTTCGAAACTTATCTGATTCTTCTGTGTGCTCTTGTGAGGAATCATTTTGTGCTGTTTGATTGTATGCGGTGACTATCAAGTTTGTGTTCAAGTTTTCATCTACAAAAGAAGGTCGTCAGATCAATCTGTTTTTTATTTTAAACCAATAAATTCAAAGAACAGAGTAAATGGAACCTACACATATCGCTTTGAAGTAGAAAAATTTGATGGCAAAGGAGATTTTGCGATATGGAAGCATAAGATGTTGTGTGCCCTGGAAATCTTAGGATTAGACTCTGTTGGCTGTTTTACCTGTGGAAAGGAAGGTCACTGGAAAAGAGAGTGTCCAGACAGAAGTAAAAACAAAGGATCTAACTCTGTAAATGTTGCCTCCATTTCCGATGAACCAATGGTCTTAACTGCGAGTATACATAATACAAAGGAAGAATGGGTAATGGATTCATGAAGTAGTTTTCATATCACTCCCAACAAGGATCTGTTGTTTGATGGAGGAAAGGTTTTAATGGGAAACAACACTCACAATGAGATTAAGGGTCTTGGGAAAATCAGGATCAGGAAACCTGATGGATCCATTGTTATTCTGACAGAAGTGAGATATATGCGAATAATGGGACGCAATCTGATATCTTTTGGCTGCTTGGAAAGATCTGGTTGCAAATATGAGGGTGAAGATTTTATGATCAGATTCTTTAAGGATGGAAAAAGAAGTGATAACAGGAAAATATAACAACGGTCTGTATTACCTGGAAGGGACAGTCACTCAAGGTGAATCATGTGTAGCAAAAGAGATAATGAACACCACAAGCAAGTGGCATTCCAGACTCGGGCATATGAGTCAGAATAATCTAGAGATTCTAGTCAAGGAAGGATACTTGGCTAAGAAGGAGATACAGAGCGTTGGCTTCTGCGAGAATTGTGTTTTGGGTAAAACTCACAAACAGAGCTTTCCCAAGGGTAAACACATCAAAGGAAGTGTTGGAGTATGTCCATTCAGACTTATGGGGTTCACCATCAGTTGTACCAAGTCTAGCAGAAAATCAGTATTTTATCACCTTTATACATGATTTTTCCAGGAAAGTGTGGATTTATTTCCTAAAGACCAAGGATGAGGCGTTTCAGACATTCAAAGAGTGGAGGATTCAGGTTGAAAATCAGACGGAAAAGAAAATACAGTGTCTCAGAACGGATAATGGGTTAGAATATTGCAATGCAAGCTTTGAAGGTCTATGTAAGATTGCAGGAATAAAAAAGCACAGAATATGTACCTACACTCCCCAACAAAATGGGGTTTCTGAACGAACGAATAGGACCCTTATGGAAAAGATTAGATGCATGTTATCAGAAAGTGGAATGGAAGAGAGTTTTTGGGCAGAAGCAGCCTCAACTGCAGTCTACCTAATAAACTGGTCATCAAGCTCCTTAATAGATTTCAAAGTCCCGGAAGAAATCTGGACAGGAACAAAACCTACTATAAATAATTTGAGGAGATTTGGTTGTGCATCATATGTTCAAGTGGTTCAAGCTAAGACAAGTCCAAGAGCAATTAAGGGATATTTTGTTGGTTACCCACAAGGAACAAAAGGTTTTACTTCCACAAGAAGGAAAATGTACCATTAGTAGAAACGTTGTGTTTCATGAAGAAGAAGTCTTCAAAGACAAATCTCCTGAGATAGAATAAGTTAATGGTAAAGGATCTGGAATGACAGAAACACTTAAGAAAAAAAAGGTTACTTTCAGTCCAAATTTGGTCCAAGGTCCCACAGGTTTAAGAGATGAAAGGTTTTTAGTTTCAGAAGGAGAAACATCAGGAACAGGGTATTCAGTTTCAGGTGGAGAAACATCAGGAACAGGGTATTCAGTTTCAGGTGAAGAAACGTCAGGAACCGGGTCAGAAACAAATGAAGTATCTGATGAGGAAGAATTCTCCAGCTCTATCAATAGAGAGGAAACTACAAATAACTACATTCTAGCAAGGGACAGAGGCCGTAGAGAAACTAAAATGCCTTCCAAGTTTGATGACTATGATGTAGTTGCCTATGCTCTAGCAGCTGCGGAAGATGTAAACATGGATGAACCTAAGTCATTTGCAGAAGCAATGAAAAGTACAGAGAGGAAGGAGTGGACATCTGCCAGCATGGAAGAGATGGATTCTCTTCATAAGAGTAAAACGTTGGATATTGTAAGCAGACCAGAAAACAAGCGGGTAATTGGCTGCAAGTGGGTGTACAAGAGAAAACCAGGTATTCCAGGGGTTGAAAATCCTAGATTTAAAGCCAGACTTGTTGCAAAAGGTTTTTCACAGATAGAAGGCATTGATTATAATGAAGTTTTTTCCCCAGTTGTGAAGCACGTGTCAATCAGATTCATGTTGTCTTTAGTTGTAAATGAAGACTATGATCTAGAGCAGTTGGATGTCAAAACAGCGTTCTTAAATGGAACCCTAGATGAAGAAATCTATATGGAACAACCATAAGGTCTCAAAGAGAAAGGAAAAGAAGATATGGTATGTCTCCTAAGGAAATCTCTATACGGCCTTAAGCAGTCTCCTAGGCAGTGGAACAAGAGGTTTGATGGGTTCATGAAGGATCAGAAGTTCAGGCAGAGTCCATAAGATCCATGCGTGTACATTAAAGGAAAGCATGTTACCGATTCGGTTTATTTCTTGATATATGTTGATGACATGTTGGTTGCCTCTAAAGATTCAAAAACTATTGAGAAATTAAAAGGAAGTCTTAGCAGAGAATTCGAGATGAAGGATTTAGGACCTGCTACAAGGATATTGGGAATGGATATCACAAGAGACAGAAATAAAGGAGTTTTAAAGCTTTCACAAGAAAGTTATTTGAAGCAGGTCCTACGAACTTTTAACATGGAGGAAAGCAAACCCGTATCAACACCTATCGGGTCACACTTTAAACTGAAAAGCCTAGATCCAGAAAGGTCAAAAACAGAGGCAAAGTACATGAGAAATGTTCCTTATGCAAATGCAGTGGGGAGCCTAATGTATGCTATGGTAGGGTCAAGACCAGATATTGCTCACGCAGTTGGAGTAGTTAGCAGATTCATGGGAAATCCGGGTCGTGATCATTGGGAAGCAGTTAAATGGATTATGAGATACATTCATGGTACTGTTGATTTTGGTTTAACATTCACTAAAGGTTCAAGTTTTAAAGTGGAAGGATTCAGTGATGCTGATTATGCTACAAACTTAGACAGAAGAAGATCTGTTACGGGTTATATTTTTCAGGTTGGTGGAAATACAATAAGCTGGAGGTCTGGCCTCCAACCAATTGTAGCTCTCTCAACGACAGAAGCAGAATATATGGCCCTAACAAAAGAAGCTTTATGGCTTAAAGAAATGTGTGAGGATTTGGGTTTTGATCAATGAGCAATCAGAGTTCACTGTGATTCACAAAGCGTTATTTGCCTAATCAAGAATGGTGGATTTCATGAGAGGACAAAACATATCCACACAAAGTTCAATTTCATTAGAGATGTGATTGCACAAGGTAATGTTCTAGTGACTAAGGTTCACACATCTATGAATTGGGCCGACATGTTAACGAAAAGCATACCCAGGAAGACACTGGAGAGAGTCTGGTGTCGATCAAGGCAGCCCCATAGTCTCTTCCAGCACCTGCCTGATGTGTGTTGTTGGTTTCGCCATCTCGCAGGAAAAGAAAAAGTGTCAAAGAAAATTTCAGAAGCTTTGATTTTCTTAGCTCTAATAAATCAACAGGAAACGCTTGTTTCAGTGAGCTACAGGAGGTGTAGTTATCTGATAGTTTATCCTAAGTGCAGGCAGAGAGAGAAAAATATGACTTCCTGCCATTGATAAAGGCAGAAGAAGGAGCAGTTAGATCTCAGAAGCTTAGTGGGAGAGAATGAAGATGAAGGAGTCTCTTACTTTTCAAGCTTCCTGCCGGGTCGAACAAGGTCTCGATCAAAGGGAGAGCTCGCCGTAGCGGCGGCAAGAGAGACGGGATCGAAAAAACAGAAGACAGAAAGTTTTGGAATCGCGAAGGTTCGTCTGAAGAAGACGAAGAGCTCGTCACTGTCGGCAGCTGAGTTTGGAGTGGAGTTAGCTGAAACTTGGACTAAGACAAGGTGGAGTTTGTGGGTTTGTGTCTTATCCAAGTATTTGGGCCGGTGTTTGGGCTTCCGGAAGTTTCAGTTGCTGGGCCTGTTTTCTATTAAGTGAAGCCCGTATATAAATTCCAGCTCCTGCAAGGTCGTCTTCTTCGCGATGACTCTACGTTTTTCATAGAAAACAGATGACCTTTGTAACAAGTAGTTCTGGTGTAAGACAATGAGGAGTCTTACGGTTGTAAACCACGTCGGAAGTGTTTTCCGGCAATGCTAGTGAAGTGTTGAGAGCGCCGTCTCTCCCCAGACATAGCGGCATCGCCGTGAACTGGGTTACCAATTTCTGTATCCTGCAAAATCTAAGATCATCATAGTTAATAACCCAAGATCAATTCCCAACACCACTCTTATGACGATGATTAAATACCAATCTATTCACTCAAATCTCTTGCAGGCAATTGAAAAAGAAAAATACATTAGACCATGTTCGGTCTGTAAAACCTATCACAAATGATGAGATTTGATCTAACCATTCGAACACCAATAAACACAAGACATAAAGATTCTTTTAGTAATGCGATACTATGAATTTAAATATATGAATTTCGTGATGAGGTACAAGTGACGTAGAGGAGGTGTCTCCATCTTAATCACATATTGATTGGTAGGTCTAATTGTGTTGTTAACTTAGGGGTCCAAAGACGCCACTAATTATTACTTTATCGAACTAAACTCAGGATAATTGAGAGACTAATTCTAAATTTATGAAATTGAGTAGGGGGAAAGAGCTTGGACTTGACTTCCTCTCTTATGATGTGTTGGTTCCTTTTGTTTTTCTTTACTTTTGTTTTTGTTGGTCTTAAGCTTTTTGCTTTGTTAACCGTATTGTTATCAACTCATGTCGGACGAATTTGGTCCACTAAGATATTGACATGTTCGAAAGTTTGTTTTTTCTTTCCTTCTTTTCTTATGCGTGCTGGTGTTTTTCTTATCCGCCAACGTATTAATTATAGATTAAAGTTATCTTTTCTTTTGCTAAAAATATGTTTATTTTCTTTGGCACGATCCTATCTCATTTGGCATGATTGTATATCGCATTTTCAATTCCAACACTAAATTCAGCAATAAAAATAAAAAAATATAATAAAACAACCTTAGAAAGTTTAAAAATGATTAAACTAATGTCAATTTTTGATAATTACTAAAACAATTTTCATTATCCAGATTTCTCTTTTTAAATGTGTTGACAAAAAACGTATTTACAAAAATGTCATTATTTTTTGCCACATAGACAAAAAGCAAAAAAATATTGGTGCAAAATAAAAATCTACTGTATAGTTACGGTAGTACTTATTAGTAGAATGATAGACTAATTTTGGAATGGTATATTTATTTTTCAGCCGTTAGACTTATTGTTGGAGCGGTAAACTTATTTTAGAGTGGTAGACTTATTGTTGGAGCGGTAGACTTATTTTAGAGCGGTAGACTTATTTTGTAGACTTATTGTCATCGACTTGGAAAACATATTTTTCTGTGGTAGACTTATTGGTGAAATGGTAGACTTATTAGAACTCTTGGTATATAATTTTTTTGTTTGACTGTAGATTAATTTAACCATGGCAGATTTAGTTGTATTGGGGGTAGATTTATTTTGATTTGTATTGGTGGTATATTTATATTGTTTGATGGTAAATTTATTTGTGTTGGTTTATTTATTTACTTTGATGATAAACTTTTTTTGTTCAGTATTTGATGGTAGATATATTTTAGTGATGGTAGATTTATAATCAGATGGTAGACTTTTTTAATTTTTCTCAGTTTATTAAAACATGCTAAAGTTGGTAGACTTTTTTTTACTATTGTGGTAGATTTATTTATACTATTTGTCAATGTGATGTTAGATTGGTGTTTTTACATACAATGATGATAGATTGTATGTTTACACACAATGATGGTAGATTTGTATGTTTACATCCAGTGATGGTAGACTTATATGTGTATATCCAATTATTGTATACTTATGTGTGATTTGTTATCTATTTATTTTAATACTAATAGCATTTTCGTTATTAAAAAAAAAATTAGGTTTACAAATTTTTTCTTTTAAAATTAGTATTGATTTAGTAATCTGAAATCTTCTAATATTTTTTTAGTAATTAGGTAACTTTCCAAAATTGTTTTAGTAATAATCTCGTAAAAATATGAAACGCAATGGTTAAAGTGGTGACATCCATGAAAGAGTTAGAAAACATAGGAAAAATAATTATGTGTGGCTTCGGGTTCTAAAGAAGAGTGAATCCACAAAGCAAAAATTATTAGGATAAGAATTTTGTAGGTGGAAGACATCATAACTCTCAAACGTTTTTCATTTACTTTCTTTTCATGATCAGTCAGACTGGTTGTCCTTCACTCCTGATGGGATGGCTATTTGATTGTTTATCTGTTTGAGAATTTACCCTCTTATGGATAACATAGTATGAATGCGTATTTAAATGTTGTGGCCTCTCTTATTCAGTTATTGAATCATCCGATCACTCAGTCCTTAACCAATCTGGCATCCTATAATGTAGCCCCATTGCAGGGCTATGAAGGATTATAGTTAGGTCCCTTACTTGGACCAGTGTATTGAAGGTATTAAGTACCCCCTTAAGCGGACCTGAAGGTGAAGGACATTTCATATACAAGGTTCTGTTATTTGTTGAAGATAACTTGTTATTTGACTGGTCAATTCTTAACGCGAAAGTTCAAATGAATATTGGTGGAAAACTTTAATCGAATTTAGAGTGAAAATTTACATCTCTAAGCATAATGAATGTCCTCGGAGTATAAGTGTAAGACCTTGCACGGGCCCTGACAATAGGACTCGGTATCGTGTTTAGTCAGTTTGTCCTTCATTTCGAATGGAATGGCTACTTAGTGCATCCTCCCTATGACCACTCACCCTCTAATATTTTTCACTCTAGATACATAGCACGCATGCGTATTCAAGAGTGGTGGCTTAATTAAGAGATTTATCTGTATTAAAAATAATATTTATCATCAAAGATAGGAGCATATTAAAAATATAAAAATGTAACAAAACTTTCAAAACATGGCGTCTAACAAGTCAAACTTCCTACTTTCACAGTTTTTTTATTGGTTCTTTTACTAATATGTTTTTGGATAATAAAATTATAATATCTGATGTGCGACTTTTAACGTACTATTGAATATTTTTTGGAAATAACTGAGAGATTTTGTATTAGTAATACTATTTTAATAAAGTAAATAAATAAAATAAAATAAAATAAATAAAAATGTAAGAAAATCGAATGAAGTAAATAAAGCTCCAAAAAAAATAATAATGTGGAACTGCCAGGCAAGACACTAATTATAATTGATTATATATCACCTTGTTCTTTCCATTATCTTTGAGATTTTCATGTTAAAATGAACAAGAGATTTTTTAATTATGCATTTGTCTTGAAACATCATCAGATTTTCTACATTAGATATTCGTAATTTCTTAAATATATTTATTTTCCTTACAATTTCCATTAATTATATTTGTTATCTAATTATTATTTGTGAAATTCATGTTCTAAAATTTTGGTACTTTATATATGTAATATTTTTAGGTTAGATGTATAATTTGTTCTATATTATGAGTATATTAGGCTATATTTAGATGTAATTTTCATAGTTTTACAAAATCTATATATTTTTTTCTATATTATGAGTTATTATATTATGCTATATATAGATGTATTTTCATAGTTTAAAAATGTAAGTTTTGAACCTAAATTGTAATATGTGATATGCTAGATTTTTCTATATAATAATTATGAAATGAACAAAGCTCAAACTTTGTTAAAAAATACAAAGTCAAGCCCATGATACTTCTAACTATCGCTCCAATAATTTTTAAAAATTAATCATAAGAAATTTACTTACTTTTTACATTATTTGTGACAAAAAAAAGGCAAAATATCAAAAAATAACAAACTATGTTTAATAATATATATAGCACAATTAAGTAGACATGTTATTAATAAAGGATTAAGAATAACTAGAACTTGAGTCTATAGCATTTCTCAAGCTTTCGAGCCTTGGATCACAACTGATGCTTCGAGAAATTTTAGAACCCAATTGAAAATCTGGTGATCTTTTCTGACTGCTTCGTTTAGCAATCTCTCTCATCGTTCGTGCCAAATGGAGTTTAGGGTTCAGTCTTGTAGTGGAATTAAAGGTTTCACAAACTCCTCTGTGCCAATCCAAAGCATCTTGCATCCCAGTGGCTGCAGTTGGATTTCTCCGGCATCTCTCAGTGACTACTTCAATGCAAAGACCACAAACCCACTTGCCTGAATACAAGTATCTAATTTTGTCTATGTATTGCACAGTGCACTCTTCTTGTATACCACAACAATCACATCTTGCTTGCTTTACTTCTTCCTCTCCTTCTTGTTCTTGGTCGTCATTTTCAAGTATATTTCGTGTTTTTTCCGATGAAACATCAGAGTAGGCCTTTCGAAGATTCCTTTCGTTCTGTTCATATGAAGATGAAGTTTTATTTTTCAGCGCAATCATACAATTCAAGTTATTGTTCGAATATTAACGTATAGTTTTATAAAAAAAGTATCTTATCGTTTATCAAGTTATTACCATATAGTAGTATCATATCCTACCTGGTGAGGAAGTGTATTTTAGACACAACAGTGATAGAACATAGTCATTAGAGTTTATAAGATCTAAGAACAAACTAATTCATGCTTGATGATACGTATTGTGGGGTTACTGGTGTAAGGGAAGTATTTAAACTACCTAATATAAGTACAGGACCGGTCTCGAACACAAGCAAAACAATTATAAGATTTGTAATTCTTATTTATATACAAAAAATTCAAGGTAAAACAGTTTTTTTAAAAAAACATGCAAAACGATCTATTTTTTATTTCATAGTTTGCGATTTTTCAAATGTTCGGTTCTGTGTAAATATGTATGAATATATGTGTAAATATGTATGAAGATATATATGTATGTTTACTTTATATAATTCAATATGATCTTACAAATATACGTACCATTTTTGTCCACTCTCGTTCGCTTGGCCTTGCAAAGACTGTATCTTCTCGTTGTTCTTCAATGCATGAGATATATGTACTTTGACATGCATGCATATTTTATCCTATATATATACAATATATAAGATTACATGCATACGTGATACGTCCACACTTGCATTGATTACTAGTGGGAGTGGGAATCATGCCCTTACAAGTTCACTTTACAGCGAGATGAAGGTAGTCTAGCTACTTTTCCTAAAAGCCACAATACGAAGAGTTTTTATCCAACTTTTTTTCTTCTTCTTAATAAACATGACTATTCTCACTGAAATCTAAAAGGGATAAGATCAATTGCAAGAGAAATATATATATGTATGTTTGTGTAAGAGTCATTTTGATCGGTTATTTAAATTTGACCATTTTGCTGTGTCATGGGGTCCTTTATTAGAACATACAAGGTTGTTTTAGAAATAAAGTAAAAGAATGGTCTCAAATCCAATAATTGAAACGAGTTGCCTCACAAACGAGTAAAAAAGATATATTAATAATGAAAATATTCATGAAGTTTATCTCTAACAATAAAAAAACATAAAATGTAATATAGCTAATAACTCCATAATATATCAAATAAGAAATTAATTACATCTTATACATAAAACATATTTTTATAACAATCTTAAACCAAAATATGTCAGTAAAAAAAAATAATATCTATTTAAGTCTTATTAGTGCTTTTTGTTTTTACTAATAGTGACTTATCCTAGTCTAGTTTTGTTTTAGCTAAAATATTTGTGTTATTAATCTTAAGTGTCTTTTTATTAAATTATAATCATTTACTACTATTAAAATGAATGTGACGAACGAAAATATAAAAAACATGTACCCATCCAACGTACTTAATAAGTTTCGGACCACAAGTCACATTCACAAACGAAATGAAAAAAAAGACAAAAAAATTGCTAATGGCAATAAATTTGTTGAGACTTTTCTAACAAATAAAAACAATACGATCCTTTTGTTAATAATTAAATAAAGTTCTTCTATGTCATTCATTATGTATAAATACTCCAAAGCTTTTGTAACTTGAAGCAAACAATGGTGATTGATTGCTGCTGTACTTAATTTAAGACCTCTAATAAACGTATCGATGAAATAAATATAAAAAGAGTTTTGCAAGAATACGTTTCTTGATCATCAAATAGAAAAGGTGTGGTATGAAATGGTGTGGTATAGATATGACAATATGTTGTGAAAAGAAGATAATGAAATTCTAGGCTTGTGAAGTGGATCACGAGAACTAGACTAAGGTTACGCTTTTTTCGCAACTTGCTCCATTTCTTCGATTTTTGTTGAATCCGGATTCTTCATAGTTAAGATAGTTGAAATCAGTTATGAATTTAAGATATTTTTTTTATATAAAAAACGAACTCGAAGATAACAAAAAATGTCATCATCAGAAAAGAAAATTAGGTCGTTAGAAAATAATCGCGTTAAAACTCTAAAAATAAAATTTGGATATCTCGTAGCGCTTTATTAAGGAGAAAATTACTTGTTCTAACCTATTATTTGGTTTTGAATACAAAAATACATCCGTTATTGAACATTTGGCAAAAGTAATCTAGAGGGGTAGGGGAATAAAATCTCTCTCCCTTATGACTAAACAAAAAAACAAAGCAAAATTGACATTTATAACCTTACAAAGTCTGATCCACCACTCGGAGTTTACTTTTTAATTATATTTTAAATTCTTTTATAAAAATTATGAAAATTAATTTCGTAAAGTATTTGTATACATAAATAAAACATAGACAATTTTCATCTATATAAAATAAATTTTCATTCAAATGATTCAATTTAAACGATTATAAAATTTTGTCTAAGTTTTATATAAATATTCGATTTAGTTTAAGCAGACTTTGGGTGAAGTCTACAAAGTAGACATCGGATGAAGCCTAAAAACTAGAATTCGGGTGATGGTTTAGTTTTACATTTGACCAACTGGTGAATAAAAATAAATTGCAGACTTCACGCAAAGTCTATTTATTTTGTGATAATTAGTAGACTTCGCGCGAAGTCTGCGATTTATAATATTTTACAGGTCAATGTTCGACATTGTTCGTCAACTCCAAAACTGACCTCTGTATTTCGCAGACTTCAGAATCAGACTTCTTGTGCAAAGTCATCGGCTTGGTCAAATGAACAACTAACCTGATTCCAACACAGACTTCGTGCTGAAGTCTGCCATATATTTTTTTGTTTTCAAAGTAAATACGGCAGACTTCACCTGAAGTCTACTCTAAGAAGGCCAATTGCAAAACTAACCTATGTGTTGACTAGCAGACTGCATAAGAAGTCTGCTGAAGTCGGATTCGAAGAACAATCTGAAAATGACCGTGAATCATGTGAAAAATACTTCAATTCTGTTTTTGATTTCCTCAAGTACGAACAGCTTCGAGTTTAACCAATCTCTATGACTCACACGCCGAGTTTCTTGGGAATGCTAACAAAATACTTCGAATTTGAAGTTTTAAGATAGAAATTTCTTGAGTTTTAAGATGAAATGAATAGGAAATGGAGGAAATTGAGGTTGATAAGCTTAAATGTGGTTGGTAAAGCATTTAGAGCTCGATTTTGCTTGTTAATGGTGGTTGGGAAAATTGAATTCAATGGCATTTTCGAAAATAAATGATGAAGATGAGGACTGATTTGTCCATGGCGTTTTCGAAAAAAACAAAATTTAAACACAATGGTAATGTGTGAATATTGAAATTTGAGAAGGGCGATATCGAGAAAATATGGTATTTGCTGAGGGGAGAGAAAATGAAGTTTAGTTTTGCATTTGAAAACAATTTGTAGTGTATTTTTGTAAGTCAAACTTATAAGCAAATTGTGAACGATTTATCTTCTTACTTATAGATATCTTATGTGAGGTTTTTTCATCTTTCTCTTCGAATTCAACTATATCTATTCTTCTTATGTTCCTCCTTGAGTTCGACTAGGTCTTCTTTCTTTTCAGAGCTTCCATCTTTTCGCCGACCCTCCTTTTTTGGACAAGATGACATGTACAAAATGGGCATGACTTTAAGAGACATTGTGTTAGAGATGAGCTTCACACCTCTCTCTAAGGCCCATCTTGGATTTAAGATCGGCCTATTACGAAGAAGGTCTAAATCAAATAAGATTTAGGTTGGCGAGGAAAAAAATGCTTATCTAGATGATGAATAAAGATAAATTCCAAAAAAGGGAGATGAGGTCGGGAAGATTTCCTGAGAGGATGAGGATGATTTCGGGTATAATACAAAGAGGATACAAAAGATGAATCCATCCAAAATTCATAAAAAAAATCGAGAGAGCTAAGAGGAAACTCTAGTCGCTTTAGGACCTCGAACTTTCATATTCTTGTTTAGTTTGGCGTTTCTATCGACGACCTAATTCCCTTTGTTATTCTTGAGTCCCAGAAAGTTATCAATAAAGATCTCTTTTTAAACCCACAACTTATCTTCGTTAAATCATATATACGAGGTTACATTTCAACACAGTGCACATCCCATCTCCAACGGGGATTGATCCCTGATTCTGGCATGGCTAATCATATATACGAGGTGACAATCTAGAATCGATCCCTGATTCTGGTGTGGCTAATTGGTATAGTGTTCTTCTGACGAAGTCTTATAAGAAATCGTTGGAAGATACATTTCATTCTTTTCATATCCCTTCCGAGCTTGAGTTCCGTATTCTAAAGCCGCATGAACGTCCTTGGACTCCATCTCTTGTTCCCTTTGTCACATATTTTATTGTGTATTGTGCTTGCCGTCAAATTAGCACTCTCCCAGGTTTCTACAACTTCAATCCGTCATATAGTCGGGCTGCTTGTCTTGGGAGCCGAGTGCGAATATATGTTGATTTAGGGTTTTTATCGATTTGATTCTTCATATTTGTTATTGTTTGTGCTGAAACTTGATTAACTACCTAGTTTCTGATCTCAGGTTATTTAATGCACCAAAAGTTTTTGATTGAATGTCTGAAAGAAGATAGATGAGTAAAATATCCTTAATCAATGGAAATTGATGTTATTTTGTTTTGTAAACTTATCTAGCGTGATTGTAATGCATGTTCAGGTTGTTGAATTTAATGAGAGTTAGTCTTCATATATCTAAAAAAGGGATTTAATACTCTGGGAGAAGGTTGATCTGTTCTAGTGATTTTGAGTTTGAGAACGTTGCTAAATGCTTTCCCTTGTGAACTATCTATGTATGCATGTTTCAATACATATGAATTCTCTAATGTCCAATGCGTATGATACATTGAATTTTCATATATATTATTTACATTCTTTGCTTAGATTTAAAAACCAAACAAACCATATTTTCGTCTTACCTCTACTCTACTCTCACAGATTTGCTGGTTAACTATTGGCCAATGTGGATTCGATCACTAGAATACTATTTCGTCTGATGTGAACTTGCCGTACCTTTATAAAGTTATAACCTTATCTATAATCTTTTGGCGCCGTGCAGGGACCAATTGTATTGCCTACGAGTCTAGGACTGGAGTTTAGTTTATGACACTAACTTTTTTTTTCATGTAAGTGATGGCCATGAATTACAATGTTTGGTCACATGAAGAGCAATCATTTGATGCCAGGGTGCGCATATGAATACAGAAAGTGGAGTTGGATGAACTCCACAAAGAGAATCCCATGTTGAAAAGGAGCGACCTAGAAATTATGATCCAGTGAAACCTCATGTGACATCGGGTAGCACTTGAAGGAAGAGAGCTCACATACCATGGAATAATGGTAACTCAAGCACTGAAAAAGGTAATATACATGACTCAAACATGCCAACTAGAAGGTAAATGCAACTGAAATTTTGAATCTAATAATTTTAAGGATAATTCCGGTTCTCTTTCTCGTAAGTAGTTTATTTCAAGAATATATAGTAGAAATTTAAGTTCGTAGATTCTGATTTCGAGTGTTGCGAATCGGTCTCTAACGTGTTATATCCTGAGACTCGAAAATTGAACAGAACAGTCACACTTACGGACAATTTATTTGAGTTAAGGAAAGATATGTCATATATCGCTTCTAGGTTTTTTTTCAGCTTCCATAAAATGTTTTCAATCATCTCGATATTTTATTCGCTTTCCTTTGCTCAGGTTTAATATTGTTTCTTCTTATTATCGTTTATATCATTTATTTTAATCATATTTTGCACAATCGATTTTAGTGGTCCTACAGTCTTAACTCAAATAAATTCGATTCTAGCCTATCACTACAATCGGATTTGAGAGTTTTTGTAGTTTTATAAAACGATTTATATTGGTTTTTTAAAATAATTACCGATTTTCAAATCGCCTCTAAGGCTTTCCGCGAGTCATTTTCTAAACGATACAAACGGTTTTTGGGAACGCTCTATAGCGATTCCGCGAAATGTTTTTCTCAAAAAAAAAATTATTTATAGGTGAATGAATCTGCAAGCGCTTCTTTAAAGTGAGTTTGTAAAACGTTTCATCCGATTCATAACGTTTCAGCGAATGCTTTTTATAATAAGCGAGTTTGCTTTTTATAATAGTTGGACTCATACATAATAAAAATAGATTTTTCTGAATAAAAACAATTATTATCTGTTAACCACTGACTTGAAACAACCACTTATAATATTTTTTTATAAAAATATATTTTGACTCATTGTCATACAATAAATGATTTATATGATTGAACACTAATTTGATTATTTTTCATCATATTACAGAATATTTCATAAACTACCGTCAACTCGCTTAGTATGATGTAGTGAATCTTCAATTACATGTAAGAAAGTTTCTTCCTAGCTAAAATAAAAGATTAACCGAACCGAAAGTCAATAATTAATTCAACATTAAATTATAATATTTTTAAATATAACTAATAAAACTATTCTGTACACATGCATGAACTAACTTATAATATAGTTCAATTTTAAATTTCAAGATTTATATTAAAAATATACAACATGATTTATAAATCTTTTTATACAAAATGATACATGTTAATTAAAAAGAAAAAATAGCATAAAACATTTTTTCGCAAAAGCGCGGGTAAATTGCTAGTATGTTAATAACTTTGTGGCCAAATTGCAACGATGATTTGGAGAAATTTATTTGTTGTCCCGAGACAGTTTCATATTCTTTAAGGATTTTTAAGATTGTCTGACATTCCTCTTTTTTTTGCTTGGCAGAAGAAAAGACTATCATCCACGAACAAGAGTTGCGAAACTGGAGGACTCGCCCCCTGCAACTTTTAATCCAGGTATGAGCTTTTCCCTTTCTGTCTTCTTAATATTTGAAATTAAAGCTTCTATATATAAAATAAAGAGATAAGGTGATAAAGGGTCTCTCTAACGGAGTCCTCTCTTTGGTACAATGATCCCACACGGTTGTCCGTTCAAAAAGACCATATATTGGACAGAAGTGATACACTTCATCATTCAATTAGTACATTGTGAGGCGAAACCCATCCGTTTGAGCAATTTTTCTATAAATGGCCATTTCACTCGGTCGTAAGCCTTACTCATATCCGTTTTTATAGCCATGACCTTTCTCTTGCATGAATTGTTTGTTCTTAAGCCATGAAACATTTTCTGAGCAATCAAGATAATGTTGGATATTAACCTTCCCAAAACAAAGCTGACTGGGTTTCCAAAATAAACGCTGGTACGAGCGTTTTATGGCGTTGACACAATACTTTTGATATGATTTTATATCCCACATTGCAAAGACTGATTGGTGTCAACTCAATCATTCTAGCCGGTTTCCTTTTTCGTAATTAAGCAAATATTGTTTATATTTATCTGCAAATGAAAACTTCATGTATGAAAGAAATCATATACTAGGTGCAAAATATCCGTCTTGATAATTGGCCAAGATTTTTGGAAGAAAAGTGCTGTCATACCGTCTGGTCCGGATGTTTTTTCTGGATGCATCCTAAATAAAGCGGTTCGTACCTCTTTTTCCGTTTCCCGCGCGGTAAGGATGTTATTCATATGTTCTGTAATTGAGGTGGGTACTTCTTGAAGAAAAGCCTCAAAATCTGTTAGAGATGTGGATGTAAACAGATCATCAAAATATTGTACTGCCACCTTTTCAACCTCCGATTCTGCCTTGACCCACTCTACGTCCTTATCAAACGAACCAATGATCCTATTCCTAGCTCGTTGTTTTTTTGTTAACGCATGGAAGAAATCTGATAATTTCCTCTTTTATGTGCTGAATTTTGTTCAGCCGCCCACAAAAAGACCGATAATTTCCTATTTTTTGATGGTTGTGATCTCTTGCAGTATCTTTTCCTTTGCTCTTGTAGTTACATGTACTTAAAGAGTGTTCCTCCTGTTTTTTCCCATCCTCGGTCGTTTGGTCAGCCCCATGAGTGGTGACACCTTTGTAACTTTCAAAATTTGACCCCTTTCATGGACTGTGTGAAAGTCCGCCCTCTCCATTGTCACCAAAGCCAGTCCGTGATGGGCACCGGGTATGGTCGTGACATAGGCTGTGACATCTGCCAATGAATGTTTTAGAATATCCCTTTATCAAATTCAAATTGTTGAATTTGGGAACTGTAATCTTCAACCCTTTCACGCATGTGTTCACCTTGCGACCACCATCTTTGCTGACTATAGAAGCCTGAGAGAAGCACCGTCGGTCGTAAAGTGGTAAATGTCCTCTGTCTTCTCGCCGAATTGTATTCATAACCTCCCCGATCCATATCAAGCCCCAGATTTTATTAAGAATCTTATGAGTTCACATAGGGATGGTAATAAGGGATTTTCCAACCCAGCTCAGCCCTATTTAATTAAAATCTAGCTTTAAATGAGCTATGACCCATAAAAAATATGTTCAAGTTTAAATAACAGGGTTTAAACCATACAAAATTCTGATCCTATAATAATTTTTTATTAAAGGGATATAAAATAATTGGATATTTATTTTTGTAAAAAGTATGACTTTGGAGCAGTAATAATTTCCAAAAAAGTAAAATAAGCAGTAAGAATTAAAATATCACCAAAAAATAATAATCAACAATTATAATTTTTGAATCATGTTTTTTGAAAAGACATTAGATAGTCATTAACATAAAAAAGAAATATTTTTGGTTTTTTAAAAAGAAAAAAATATTGATTTAAATTTTGACTGCAAATCCATACTGCGTAAGACAAATCACAAGAAAATTAGCAGCTGAAATCATAATTTGTAAGGAACTAAACACTGTTTATGCTTTTTCTTTCGAACTTTTTCTTAAAAATACAAAAAAAATAAAAAAAAGATCAGATATCTAATAAATCATGGCGAATTTTTGTTTTTGTTTCCGGGTAAAAAATCTTTGTTCTAATGAAATATTTCTAGAAGATGACCGAATTCTTCTCTAAATTTTGGAATTTCTCAGAAATTATCATGAATTTTCTCGGGGAAAAAAAGATAGAGGTGTTAAAGTCAAAATCAAAGCTCACAAATGCTATTAGCAAAGTAACCGAAGAACAAACCAGAAGAACAAATGAGAAAATGTTGCCATAAAAAATATATTGGCTCTAAAGAAAAAATTGTTTGATAGGACTCAACCCTGTTTAACCCCGAGATTTATTAAACAAAGCCCTACATTAATCTAAAATGTTTTAAGTTAAATGAATCAGGGCCAGCCATAATTTTTTAACCCTTTTTAACATCCTTAAGTACACTTGATATTTTAAAAATTGAGTTTTATGAATAAAAATATGGATAATTCATATCTCAATAACATTAGACTTTAATAGAATTACAAAACCAATGATAAGTGAACTTTTTGAATAACAATGAATTTTGAATGGAATTTAAAAATCATCAAACAAATAAAAGTGGATTTTACTAAAATTTTAAAAATTCATAAACAATTAACAATGAATTCTCAAAATTTTGAAATTTATTCCAGAATTCAACTACCATTAACATTCCTACCTTAGTACTTACAATTTACTATTTAACTTTCGTTTCTTTAGGATACGCAATTGTTCCGCTATTGCTTATTTTTTAGGGTTTGTATTTAATATTTATAACTTAATGTTTATTTATTTATGTGTCTATTTCTTTTATTAGATTAAGTTTTTTTTTGTAATTGCATTGTTTACAGTTTAGGGTTTGGATTACAATTTTAGCATTTAATATATTTGTAACGCGTATATTGTGCCATTTGTTTCTCAATTATCTTGTGCCATTGTTTAAGTTTTAAATTTTTAGTTTAGGCTCCACAAAATTAGGGTTTAGAATTTGGATTCAGCATTTAAAATTTATGATTTACCTTTTCTTGATTATAATATTAAACGGACAAAGACTTCAAAGAAATGTCAATTTTCTATGTGAAATATGAGAAATTGTTAGTAAACGCAAAACAAAGATATTTTTGAACTTAAATAAAACGATGCGTCTTAAATTTGAGAATAACAAATCAGAAGAAAGTGAAACAATAAGAAAGCAAAAAGCTAAGTACCAAACAACCTTGTACTGACCTTAGTTTATACAATAACATGTGTGAGTCGTCAGAGATTTATAAAAACTATATAAACTACATAATCATGTCGCCATAAATCCATTTTGATATTACTTACCTGTTAGAACTGGATAACATACACTCCTCTAGAAGATAAATGATGAAACAATGCGTCTTAAATTCGAGAATAACAAATAAGATTAAGTTTAACCAATAAGAAAACAAACGCTCAGTAGCAAACAAACTATAGCAAGAGACTGTCCTTAGTTTATAGAAATGATGACACATATTTTAGTGCTTAACTTCTTTAACTTAACAAAAGAACAGGCTTTTGTTTTAAAGTAAGACTTGTAGCACTTTTACATGCATTTTATTAACTTTTTTGTTTCGGTTTTAGTTCCCGGAGTTGGGATATAACTTAAATACCGGACCTGTGTCTTCTTCTTCGTTAATGAATTATAAAGTGAATGACTCTCATGTCTTTACGCCATTAGCCTCACAGAAGTTTATCCATCCATATCCAATAGATACAGTCCCATCTTTTGACAATAGATATCCCCACCACTTCGTTCCATCCTTACCAAGCAGAGTTATCTTCCCAAGCTTCTTGATGCCAATAGCCATCACAAATTGACTTGGAAGATGCTGCAAAAGATTTGAAAAACAAAAACACCGCTAATGTCAAGATAGAAACTAACCCAACACTTTAACAAGAGTAATTTTTATAAACTTACCAGTGTACAGGCTTTAACATCTTTAGTTACAAGTGCTAATGTCATTGATCGGTTTTGGACTCGTGAGGATGTATTAGTTATGTATCGAGATGTTAATCAAACATGTTAACATAAGTTTTGTATCGAGATGTGACCTCCGTTAACACATATTCAAATGTAAAATAGATACACCACAAGACTAATTTAAGGCTCTTTACATATTCAGGAGATCACAAAATCTTTCTTCAAAGGTTAGTTAGATGACCTAATATCATATATTTCCAGGAAAAGGTTTTGTATTTCCAAAACCTAAATCAAACAAAAATTAAAGACAACCACCTATTATGTACTAGCACACACAGATTCTTTGAATACAGAAACAAACCACCTCGTTGATAGAATTGACATGCACAATAAAGCTGCACGCAGCAAAATTATAATGCATACTTAGTATAGACACTCAAGCTCAAGGAAGAAACAGTACATAGTTTATGTAGCTATAATCAGAAGAAAATGTAAGAAAGATTTACAAGGAAACATCAATTGTTTTTATTGTTTTTACTTACACGTTGGATAGTGTACGATTTGTTACAAGTGTTTAACTCATCTATGGTGTAACGAAGAAAGATGAACCGATCGTTTCCTTCACATGAACAAAGATCGCCTGCGTGTTTCATGCAAGTATACTCTCCGGGATAGCATTTGTTGCAGCCAGGAGCAGAGAAATGCAAGTCGTAAAATCACGAGAGGCACTCCCTTTCACATTTTGAATCAAACTCCTCCGCCATGTTTAGAGAGCTGAAACCATTTCCAAGAGCCTCCACTCTTCCTTGTTCCATCCGTAACCGAGTCTTGATTGCCTTAGTAAGAGTTCCGTTCTTCCTGCAGAAACTTCTCCATCTTAAATTCTTCGTACTTTCTTCCCCTCGAGCTGAGAGTTTCCAAAGGGACTTCATGAGCTGCTCCAAGAAGAATTTCGTCATGAGAGAGAGACGTTTTCTGAGACTCTTGACTGCGTGAAACGATATCTTTCAGCCAACCAATCAACCGGAGCGATATTCACCGCTTCTGCACAGTTGAATCCATAGTTGAAACCATCATGATATGCTCTAAGAAACGACATCTTTGATACAAACTTTGTGAAGGCGATTTCGTTACTTGCAAGATCACATAGAATTGAAAAAGATAAATGAGAATCAACAAGAATCTCGGGGAAGTGGGTGATTATTACCACGAGGAGCATCGAAACAGTGTGATGACTGCGAAAGAGAAGAAATAGTTTAGGTCTCGTCACCTTCGCAGCAACAGCCGAGTAAATTGGCCAACCGACCTAGCTTCCTCCTGCCCAAGGGAGAACACATTCCCAATATTAAAGATTATAAAAGAGAATGAAACAAAGTATTGATTCCAGTGATAGTGTCATACGTACCAGGAATCGTCTTGCATCAGGCCATGTCATTCTAGTGAAACGCTTGATTGAAATCTCCTTTATAGACGACATGTGGAGCCTTTCAACCATGTTCAGACACAATATACTCCACAGCAAAACCGAAAGTCCCAATCACTATACACTCACCAACCTCACATCATTTCATCTTAAAGTGTCTTTCCCATCTCTCTCTCTCCCTCTCTCTTTTTTTCTTTACACACACACACACACACGGGAATAGGATTGTTGAAAAGGGCCACGCTAGGATTCTTCTAGGAGCAGTCTTTGGAATCTCTCGGCGCGTTAAGGCAATCGAGACTCGGTTACAAATAGAGCAGGGAAGAATCGAGGCTCTTGGAAATGGTTTCAGCTTGCTAAACATGGCGGAGGAGTTTGATTCAAACTGTGAAAGGGAGTGCCTCTCGTGCTTTTACGACTTGCATTTCTCTGCTCCTGGCTGTAACAAGTGCTCTCCCGGAGAATATGCTTGCATGAAACACGTAGGCCATCTTTGTTCATGCGAAGGAAACGATCGGTTCATCTTTCTTCGCTGCACCATAGATGAGTTAAACTCATCTTTTTGATGAAAGCTACATTGGTATAGGCTATTTTTTGGGAGAAAGAGAGGCGGATATGATTTTCAACCAAACTACAAACTACAGTTTAAAAACCTAGATATTTCCTGACAAAACTTATCTTTAGCGCTTAAGGAATTTTAAAAATCTGAGATCCTAGTCTCCACCAATGAGAAGTATTGTTTAATGGATAAGAGAATCAGTATTTTACCAAAAATCTATCACATATATGATATTAATCATTTTTATATAATTTAATCAAATAATTAAATTTTAAACATAAAAAAGTTTAACCAATCATAAAATAACAGCTTAGATAAGAGTATCTAAGATATTTTCGTTAAGTTTTCTAAAAAATATATGTAAATACTCAATTTTCCTGCTTTATTATTTTTTCTTTATTTTCTTAATTTGTAGATGTTCTATGAAAACCCTGCAAAATAAATTATATCAATCATGAAATAACACGTGTTATAAGGGTATCTACAGTTATTATATACTAAATAATCCATATCTAATAGTATAAATTTTTTTTAAAAAAACATCAAACAAAATTACTCCTCTAAAATCATAAAATTATAGAAAGTTACAATATATAAAAAAACATATTTGAAAATTTAAAAACTCTTAAATCTATATATATATAGACATAATCTAAGAAAATATGGGTACAGATCTATTTCTCTTTCAAAAGTATTATATAGTAACATATTAACACAAAAATATGATATCGTCGTAATTTTTTATCTTTTTAAAGTTCTAATTTCGTCCTAATTTTCCTATCGTTTGAAAATTTTCAAAAACTCTAATTTTTCATTGTTTAAAAATATCAAAATGGTAAGGATCTGGTTTGGTTACAAGCACCGATGGAAACACAACATTTGGTAATTAAGACGAATTTGCTTCCGAATGAGTTCATTGGGACTAGGCTCATGATCAATAGCTGTCCGGATTTGGAAACTCTCACTTTCCCAATGGTTCCTCCTAGGCCTGTCGTCTCAACAACGGCTTCTGGGATCGATCCACAAGGCTATTGGGGGTTTGGAATCAATCATAGGTGTTTGAAGAAAACGTTGAAGGTTGTGGAGTTGAGGAGTTTCAGTGGCAGCTTGTACGAGTTACATTTATTGAAGTTTCTAATTCGTTGTGGTCATGTGTTGGAAAGGATTGCCATTTATTTTCCCAGTGAATTGCAGGGGAGACGAAGGATAATGGCACGTATTGCTGCTGAGACGTTCGAGACATCTTCTGAGGATTTAAGTATTCTCCTACACAACTGTTGAAAAGTCTTTAATCTAGATTTATAATACTTCTAAGATGGATATTTGGCTGCATTTTCGGTTATTAAGTTTTTTTCGGGATAAGAAATTTTTAATAAAAACGAAATAAAAATTAATTCAGTGCACAAATTTATAGACTTACTTACTTAGGGCCTGTTCGTTTGCTCACCCAGGTGATCCACCTGGGTGAAGGTGAGAATTGATGTTCGTTAAGTGCGTTTTAACACATCACCCATATGGATCACCTGGGTGATTTTTTTAAAATGGTGCATCTGGGTGAGTCTACACTGGGTGAGTCTAGACTTGATGAGTCTAGACTGGGTGAGTCTAAACGGTGCATCTGGGTGAATCTAGACTGGGTGAGTCTAAACGGTGCATCTGGGTGAGCCATCTGGGTGAGTCTAGTTGGGTGATTTTTTTTTTCAAAATTGTTTCATTAAAATGCAGATGTAAGTTCACAAAATTGTTTTAAACGAACGCATCTACATCCAGGTGAACCATCCAAATGCACATCGAAAAATAAAAACGAATAGCATCCATGTGGTTCATCTGGATAGATCACCAAACTACTCCATCTGGGTGAGCTGACGAACAATAGATTTTTTTTGTTGGAGAAAAACTTAAAATTAAGAACCTAATGAGTAATTCCATGAGTAATTTTTCTTCTATCGCGTATCACATTATCAAAGATATTCGATATAATTCTGAAAGTGATTTAAGAAGGAAATAAACTACTTTTTATATTATTAGAGTAATTCTCGAGTTATTACAAATTATTTTGTTGATTGGATTATATTTTAATTTGAAATATATGTGATTTTGGATACTTTAAACGTTAATAGTAAATAAAAATATTATATATTAAAAACAGTGTCATGATAGTTTTTTAGTTTGAGAGTATTTCGTTTTCCTTTTAAGTATATAATGATTTGATATAATCATGGTTAGTTATATAATGTTATATATTTGGGTGAGCAATAAAGAAGTTTACACCCATAAACAATATATATAAAACTCACTAACCATATTTGCCAAGGTTTGATTAGAATTAGAGTAGAAACTACATTTATTCTTCTCCTACTTAACTTTACATTCTCTTTCCTATATACACGGAGAAAGAGAAAATTATATATTTTTTCATTATTTTTCATTTTCTTAGTGTTAAGATTTCGTGATATGAAAAAAATTAATTTCTGCATATGTCATCTATTTTTTTTAAATGAACACGTTTTAAATAATGTGACCGAGAGTACCTAGACCACACTCTAGGTAAGCTACAATAGAACTGGCAGACCATGTGAAGAAAGTGGCCAAACCATGGGAATATAGATAGGCTAGTTTAGTGTTTGACCAATGGAACAAGCTATGGATCCTAGCATTCACATTGACGCCATTTTTTTTATGAGCCAGTTCAAGTGTTGACACTGGTCTCACCACAACCAAAAAATGCCAATCTACCCACCACCGAACAGTTTTACTCGGCCTATAAATACTTGGGGAAGAGATCATAAGTCCTTATGTTTTTTCTTAGTCATAGTTAGGTCCAAGTGACTAAAATTCAAAGACCGAGAAAGAGACTGTTGAGATACTCTCAAAAGCTAGAGAGGCAATGACAGACATTTCTTGCCCCCATGAGTCCTTCAAAACCTTTATTGCTACTAAACCATCATTGTCCTTAGGAAAAATCGTTTTGTATATATGCACCATCTATGTGGCACCATATTCATGCAAGTTGTAGAGGTGTAAACCTTATTGATTCCATACTCGTGCTTGTCTATGGTTTATCCCCATTTCCAGTCGATTGGGCCTCCAACCACACGCCTGATTCAGATTCCGCAAGTCGAAGGATCTCCCTGGATCCCTATCGATATTTCCAAATAATTTATCATTTCTACTCTTCCAGATGTACCATAATATCCATGGAAAGTGTAGCTTGTGTGATAAAATCATGGACCATGGTACCGAACCGCTCGACCCACGGTTGGACCACGAACCTGAGGAAAATGACCCACTCGACCAAATGGAGGTTGGACAACGGACTCTTCGACCAAGGGGGCACGGTAAAACGAATGATCGGGCCAAAATTGCTTTGGAACGGGACGAATTCGAAGACACTCATATTATCCATACCTCTTCCGATCTGATACGATCCGAGGAAGTACAAAGACAGAAGCGACGATCCAGAGACCCTTCCAGCAACCGGACCAGAGTTAGTTATCGACCAAGTGGGTTATCAAAAGCGAATAATCGAGAAGGATTACCCATGTCCCGGGATAGATTGAAAGTTGACCTAGCAACCTTACCCATGGACCAAACCGACGATCATGACTTAACCGAGTGCGACCCAATGACGTTTTCACCCGGCCCAATGACCAGGACCCGTGGTAAAATTCTTCAAGACTTATCTTTGTTTGTGAAATTGATTTCATGTAAAACGGACCGGCCAAACCGAAGCTTTTTACTATTTTGGTCGTCGAGAAAGCCAATTAGAATGCCCAACAGTCACCCATAACGGCCGAGGAAAGCCAAAAGTCCAACGAAGTGGTTGATTGAAGATTTGGCCGCTGTTTTAGTATCCTTTTATGTCTTTCTTTAATTCTCTTTAATCCAAAACATTTTTCCTCTTTAATTTTGCTATATTTGTTTTGTCTTTGTCACTTTTCGGCATAACTCTTTCCTTTAAATTTTATGAACTTTTCGAAACTTACAGATTTTCTCTCTTTTGTTCTTCGTAGCAATTGGTGATTTGGTGCGTCATATCCTCACAACCGACCTAAACTAACGCGTTGGTGCGTCATATCCAAGGTTGGCAAAGGCTTCATCGGTATACCATTGGGCTTTCATACCCTTTGACGGTCCGGCTCGATCCATCGTCGAACCGTGAGCTTTGGTAACCTCACTAGGTACCTTATCCAATGCATTAACCATTTATTCAAGTGCAATATCCTTGGGAAGTTTGTGTCAAATGGTATTAGAGCATACTTCAAAGGGTTGGTATCATTTTCTTTTTGTTTTCTTAAAATAAAAAAAGTAAAAATACTTCTTCTCTATCTATCAAAACCTGAGCCTACCTTGTTAATTTTAAAAAATATATAGTGCATAATGTTTTGGTATATAGGTTTCCAAAAAAAAATATTGCAATTTTTTATCTTCTTTTTTTTGGATTTGACTCATTGGATTTGACTCATTGGATTGACTGGTTGCTCACTTAGAACTCTTGAGAGAAATCTGAGCGCAAACACTTGAGAGATCCACCTAAAACAAGTGAGAGAGGGTTTATTTAACCACGCTTGTTAAGTATTTTTCAGGAAAAACAATGGACCGTAGCCAAGACCAATTCGAGCAAATAGTATCCGGTTTATCTAGTTTTCAAATGAAAGCACTAACCGACGAATTAAAATGTTTTATGAGTGCAGGGATAGAGGAGCTCCACACACGGTTAGACAAGATCCAATTGGATCAACAATCCGGTCAAACGACCGTTTCAAAGAAGAAAAACTGGCCAAGAACCCGAACGGTCCATGAAGAAGACGATGAAGGAGAACACTCTTCTGGTTTTAGTCAAAGGAGACCCCGGTCAATGCAACCCATCTGTGGGAGATAAACCGACAACTCCTTTGCTAGAGAGGCTAGAGGACGATCAGATGACCATCTTGGTGAGCTCAAGCTCAAAATGCCGGCCTTGCATGGGAAGAATGATTCGGATGTTTTTCTTGAATGGGAAAGAAAAAATTGAGCTTGTTTGATTGCCAAAGCTTTTTCGGCCGAAAGAAGGAACGTCTTGCTGCCACTGAATTTAATGGTTATGCACTAAATTGGTGGGATCAACTTGTGACTACCAGGAGAAGGAAAGGAGAAACGCCGCTTACTTCATGGGAAGAAATGTTAACTCTTATGAGAAAACGTTTTGTCCCTAGCCACTACCTTAGAAAGCTCCATCAAAAACTGAGGCGTCTGACCCAAGGAACAAGGAGTGTTGATGACTACTTCCAAGAGATGGAAACAGTCATGATCAAGGCTGATTCGGATGAGGATCCGGAGGCAACTATGGCACGTTTCTTTAGCGGTCTAAACCGAGAAATACAAGATCATATGGAGTTACAAGAATATCATAGCTTGGAGGAGATGCTTCACAAAGCAATCTTGGTTGAAAAAAAAAGGTCAAAATGAAGAGCTATTCACGACCAACCTTCCTCAAGCAGGACGCAGCCCAAGGACGAGCTAAAGATACTACATGTTTCAAGTATCGTGGGTTAGGCCATTGTGATCTTACGTGAAAATGGCAATGTGGAGTCGGAAGAAGAGAATGAAGAAACGGGTCCAATCTTTGATGAGGAATTAGATGAGGAAGAGACCTGGACTATCCCGATCAAAGAAGGTTACTTGTGACCTGACGCACTCTCAATGTTCAAAGCAAGACTGAAGAAAAGGCTCAATGAGAGAACCTCTTGCACAGACTATGCCTTATCCAAGAAAAGGTATGTAGCTTAATAATTGATGGTGGTAGTTGTACTAACGTTGCTAGTGGGACGCTTGTAAAGAAGTTAAATTTGACAAAGAAGAAACATCTGAAACTTTACAAGCTAGAATGGCTAAATGAAGAAGGAGAGATGCAAGTACAAGAGCAAGTTGAGGTGTCATTTGCCATTGGGCAGTATGAGGATAACATTCTGTGTGATGTCCTGCCCATGGACGCTAGCCATATACTTCTTGAGCGGCCTTGGCAATTTGACATGAAGGCCTTATATGATGGCTACACCAACCGCCATACATTTGAATACAACGGCAAGAAGATCATGCTTGTGCCTTTGTCACCGTGAGAGGTTCACCAAGATCAAGTCCAAAGTAAAATATTTTGTAGTATTTAATACATTTTTCTTTTTTTTATACCAACAATAATTTTCTTTTTTAAAAATATTGTTTGTTTCAAATAAAAAAGCCATTTTGTAAAATTAATGGATGATTTGTAAAAGAGAAAAAAATTTAGTGCAATTTAATGTGTTCGGATGCTTGAAGGCTGTATCTATAACATCGCGTGGGAATGATCTTCCAATTTCGTATAATGTATTTGATTCTCGTTATTATGTTGATTTATCACTACTGGATGTGCTACCGGGAATCTGCCAATTCATATCTTAACGTAATTTCACGGATGCGATCAATAAATACATTTATGACTTGGCCAATTCATACCTCAACACAAATTTACTTCAAAATTCATATCTGAACTAAGAAAATTAAGCTAAATCATACATTAAACTTTTTGTCTGTTAGTCAAACGTTAAAAAACTAACATGCTTGTTATAGACTATATGTTAATTAGCAAATATTACGTGTTAACTATCGAATATTACATGTTAACCTAGTCACATAATCGAAGAATTTTTTTCTTAAACCAAAACAACGTCGTTTTGATTTATTGATTTTGAAAAAAAAGCTAAAAGACGGTATTTTGACTTTGTTTTTTCAAAATCAATGAATCAAGATGATGTCAGTTTGGTTCAACGAGTATGTTTTTCGATTACATGAATAGATTATAGATTAACATGTAATGCACAGTAATTAATATGTAAGTGTCCTAAAGGGCATGCCACTTTCCGTAAACATTTGACTAGTGGGCAAGAAATAATGTTTGATTTAGCATAATTTTGTTAATTCGGGTATGAAATTTGAAATAAATTTTTGTTGAATTATGATTTGACATCGTGAATATATATACTGAATGAGACTATAGAGTTTTGTTAAGATATGAATTAGTCAATTTCCCATGTATTTCCATTTTTGTGCTTAGGCCACTAATTAAATGATAAGTGTTTATAAAGCCATTATAATCATTTACTTATGATTTGAAAATAGAATGGTTTGAAGGAAATATTTTTCTGTAATATATAATATTGGAGTAAGAAATATAGGAGATACAGTAAACCTTCTATAAATTGAAAATGTTGAGAATGACAAAAAGTGAAACAATACTAAGAATTTTTATGAAAGAGGTAAAATTAGAGATGAACATTAACGAGATTTCAACTTTAGATATAAATTAACAACACGATAATCATATTTTAGTCTATAATATTAGTTATTTATGCATACAAATATATAAATATTAATTTATAATACTAATAAGACCATATATTTTACATATAAGTTTTTTAAAAAATATTAGCTTAATATCTTCTTAAATTTCGTTAATTTTTACATTGATCCTAGTGGAGACCGACGAAAACTATAATTTAAAATGTTTATAACTTCTTCGAGTATTAATTCATAAAAGTTTAGCTGTACTACAGTGTTTTTAGCGAACTTTATGAAAATTTCATTTATCTTTATTCCTTTAAGTCCTAGTTTATTTTTATTAACTAAATATCATTCTTACAATATGACTGGCCATATAACTTCTGATATATAACAAAGAATATCACATTTTATTTTAAATTATACAATTCATATCATGATTTCTCATTCTATAAATTGTATCAAAGGCTAGTGGCTTTCTTTTATTTCGAATACTCATATGTTGTGACATTCTTTTACATTTTAAGCTTTGAATTATGTTTTAAGCTCTAAAGATTGAGTGAATGAGATAAAAATACATAGAAGATTCATTTATTAGGATTATACCATTGTTGATTTAAAAACTAAGAAAATAATAAAAAATAAAAATATTGTAACATAATTATCATTTTCTTATGAATTAATTACTAAAATTGCCACTGGATAAAAAAGGTTTTTTTTATGTTGATATGCCCGTGATACGGTGCACCCCACGCCAAAAACACTGATCATTAATGTTAAACGTTCTTGAGACACTATTCACCCAATGCTGAAGAAATATAATGATATTTGTAACTCGTTAATATATTAAATATCTGAATAATACTTATATTTTAACGTGGTAAGATGATAATTATTACAAATAATATTTATACTAATGTGTAATTTATATGAAATATTGATCACTAAATAGATAAAATAGTATGCGATTTTTAGTGGATAACTATTGGATAACCAAAATAATTAATAAAGTATAGCTATAAGTTTATATATTATGTATCAAATACATGTTAATCCTGTTAAACCAGTTATCATATCATACAAAAATGAAATATCAAATAAAAAATATTAATTAGTGATACTTTATGAAATATCACTAATCGATTAATGTATGAAATACACAAAAACTGACTTTCTTGCGTGAACAATTTTTGTTTGCGTAGGCTAATAAATGCTCGACTCCATTATTATTAGCCTATTCTGGATTTGAGTTAGGAAATTGGATTGAATATCTGAGCAAACGAAGAAACAAGAAACTGCATTACTGCAACGATTATCAAATACGAGTATTAATTCTAAGATGACAGTGTGTAAAGCTTTAATAAAAGCAAATGCATTAATTCGGAGATTATCAAATACGCAACTTCTTCAAGTATAAGTTTCAAATTCATTTTTGATTTACAGTTTATTCTACTAAAATTTTCTAAATATTTGTGTGTTAATAAATTTAGGAAAACATTGATGGTTTAATCGATTTGAGATGAACAAATTTTTTTTGTTTTCGAACCCAGATGGTGGATAACACTAGCACAAACCGCTAGGTTACAAGTCATAGTCTGATCCATCGTTAACAACTGATTTTGAACATTTAACCGATAGGATGATCCATCGTTAACCTTTTTTTTTAAAACAGTTTCTGCCACTACATAAACCCAGAAATATATACTACATTCCATCTTCTCCTCATTTTTTCTCGTCAATTTTCTATTAGACTACTACAAAAAATTATGTAGTTAATTAGTAACTAACTTTTACGTCAAGGTTCAATTTGTTGAAAATATCATATGCAAGAAAATAATTTTATTTTTAATATACGCATAAAGATTCGGATTGGGCAGACGCTACTTATCCACAAATATTTTATTTTTGAAAAATGATTTTTCACAATAATTTAGCAACGGATTGCAACGAAATGTAGCATAAGGTAATTTGACATTATATTGTTATAACTTTGACATTAATTTGCAATGCTGTTTTAGCGATGAATTACCTTCAAATTTGATTTGTCGCAAAACTTATGATACTTCTACAAGGAATCTTGATCATCATCAAACGGATAGCAATGGGTTATAAATTGTTTATCCATAGTATAACCAATGAATTACCTACAAAATTTTATGTTGCGGAATTTGAAGCACTGATATGTGCTATGGAATGCATGAATGTAGCAAAAAAACGTGAGTCACTTTTGCGATGGATTGCACGGAATTGTTTAAGATCTGTCAGAACCACTTGACTGGCCCGCTTGGGCAATCCATATAGAGGAGTTTCAGAGGTGTAAGGAATAATTCACGGCCTTCGACCTCGCACACATCTCGCAACCTCACAACACAAGGGCATACAATCTAGCACGGAGTACTCGTAATCAATCATCTTATGCTTTTCATATAGATTTCGC
This sequence comes from Schrenkiella parvula, assembly GCA_000218505.1. NCBI lineage: Eukaryota > Viridiplantae > Streptophyta > Magnoliopsida > Brassicales > Brassicaceae > Schrenkiella > Schrenkiella parvula. Next base: position 2,624,848 of record CM001190.1, read on the forward strand.
ACCACCTAGTTGTCACTGTAAAAAGTGGCATTTGTTGACAGAAAAAAAAATTATGTTGCTAACTACAAAAGACTTTTGTATGCGTATCATGTAGGTAGTCTATTTAAACAAGACTAGAGCCAAAAGCTCACACAAATTTGAGTTTTGAGGTTCTACAAAACTCTAAACGCTCTTTCTCTCTCTCTGTATCTCTAGTGAGTATGTTCATCATCTCTTTTAAAAGAAGGTATCTGTTTCTTTTCTCCATTTAAAGATCATCCATAATATGTATACATTAGTGTTGAGTCAAAAAAATTTCAAGAAACTTTGTTTTGATTATTAACCGCACATGCTTTGAAAGATGCAAAATGTTTGATTTCAGACTTTTGCATATTTTTCTCTTTAATTATTTATTCTGATTGAAAACAAAATAAAACATTTTAGATAAAACCTTCTTTTTTTTTACAAAAGATGATTATATTTTTTTTCTTACTGTTTTTTTTCACACCGTCTCAAAACAAAACTATTGAAAAAAAGAAAAAATGAGTGATTTATACTTTAACACACTTTAAAACAAGAGAAGTTTACACATTGAAGCACTTTTTACGTTTTGATTTCATTAAAAGACACTTTCTGACACTATGACATTTTGTATGGGAGAAAAAGAAGATTTTTGAGAAAAAAATTTTGAAAAACCAATTTTGAAAAAAAAGTTTTTGAAAAAAAATCGAAATTTATTTATTTTTTATATATTAAATTATTTTCATTAGTTTAAGTGTAATTTAGTATTTTTCTAGTTAATGAATGTTATTTTGAGGACTTTCACTCTTGTGGTCTATTTTTGTAATTAAAACTTAAATTAGTCTATTTAAAAGAATTATCTTTAAATTATTGTGAAATCTATTTAATTAGAAAAACATATAATATTATAAATGGTTCTAAATGGGTTTAAATTGTCTTAATTGGAAAAAAGTGCTTTTATAGGGTTTAAAAAAACATCCTTAATAGATCTCAAAAATTAAAAGGATCAAAATGGGTTTAAGGTCTATTAGGTATAAGTTTAGATGAGGTGGATTTAAATGGGGCGGATCCACCCATTATAACATCCCTACCTCCATCTTCATCACTCCCAAAAAGGTAGACGTGTTTGTTCTTCCTAAAAATCTATGTGGCTTTTCTCGCCTTGAGGTTTGAGATTATTCATACATATATGGATTTTCCTTTTTCGTTTCTCCTTTTGAGGAAATCATGGGTAAACATTTATGGATTTGAGTTAAAAAAAAATTGTACAGAATTTATTTTGGTTATTAGTCAGATCCAAATGTTTGAAAAAATATCAGAATTTTGGGTTTTAGAGATTTCACATTTTTTCTTTTTAATTATATACTCTTGATCCAAAAAAATGAACTTATTTTAAATAAAACATTTTGATAAAATATGATTAGACCTTTCCTTAGCTTTATTTTTGTTTTTGATGCTTAGAGTGTCTTAGATATAAGAATATGAACACAAATTAAAAATCAGAAGATTCACAAGCAAAATGAGTTTTCAACTCAATAAGAAACAAAAATCTATGTCATTTATATATGTAAAACCTTTTTGTTTTCATTTTTTAAATCAGATGTCAACTAGCGGTGAATGCAAATCACGTAGTAAACGGAAGTTAAAGAAATATTATTGTGAAATATGAAATTAATTGATTTTTAAATGGGTCAAATTCTGAAATAACCCTCAAAGATTTAAAAAAATCTCACATAAGATCTTCTATTCTACATAACACTCTCTTTACTAAATTAATAGTATGACTATTATACACTTGACCAATTTAATTATAATATTCTAATTTAATCAATAATAATTAAAATCAAATTAAATAAAAAAACAGATCTGGGTATGCTTTTTTCTCCTATACACCTTTTTCTTAGGCTTGCATTAAAACAACAATTCAAACTTCAATTTTTGAAGTGGTTACATCTCATCTTTTCTATCTCTGCATCTCTCTCTCTCTTATTTTTTTATCATGAAGCTCATCTTAGCTATAGTTAAAGATTTTTTATTTTATTTATATTTTGAGAATTTCAATTTGCAAAAATAATTTAGAGATTTCAATTTGTTTTTTTATAGATATTCACTAAAATTTTGAATAACCCAAAAATATGTATATATACTAAACTTATTTTCCTAGCCTAATATGATCTTAAATTGATAATCAATAGGATATAGAGGTTGAACCATTCAAAATAGTAGTAGATAGCTACTGATAAAATTGGCACAACTGACATAATTAGTACAACTAGTAAATGTAGTACAATTAGTAGAACCGGTACAATTTAGCCATAATATATATTAATGTTATTTTTATTTTTTCAGAGAAAATTGAATAATTTTCGTAACACAATCGTACATCTTGATTATAAAGAATAATCAATATAATTTGGAAACTTAGTACAACCGGTATAATTGGTATAACTTGAAAACTTTGTATAATTGGTATAACTAGTACAACTTAGCCGTAATTTATACTAATGTTGTCTTCTTTTTCACAGAAAATATGAAGAGAAGATCAAATTTATACTTTAGTGATGAAGAGATTCTAAAAATTTGGCGCTAATTTATTTAACAGTAACCATACACTTCAACACTTTTAATTAGTAAATGCCCATGTTCAAAAACGCGGTCGTGGTAGCCAATTAAATGGAGGTGATGTGTTAGGCGGTGGTTGACCATGGCGATTTCAACAAACCCCGTCAACAAATCGGAAATATCAAAATTTTCGTTTATATAGGTTCTGAAAACTTGAAATGAGATAGTAGTTTGTAGATCTATCATAATCATCTTTATTTACATTATATATCTTATACTGTTATGATTAGTTTGTAAATCTTAATTACATTATTATGTGAAAATAAACAACATATTTTTATATATATATTTTTATACAAAATATGTTAAATGTATTATGGTACGCCTGGTGCGACTGGTAATACTTTATGCTTAAGTGTTTTTGGTATAACTGGTACAATTTTGCTTATTGGGTACGCCTAGTATAACATATACAACTTTATTATGACGAAAATTCACAAAATAACATTTGTTAATATATAATATTTCCATGTGAAATAGGCAATAAACAATCTATATTGGTTTATGTGGTAAATTACACACCTAACTTACTCAAATAAATTTAATTTTTAGGTATTGGTTACCTAAACATTTGATCTTTACATAATCTACATTAAATTGTTAAGGTTAGTTTTAAAATCTTTACCACGTTATTATTCAAAACAAACTAACAGGTTATTTTACACATGTTATGACATGAAAATTAGTGAAATATGGTTTATTACGTATTTGTATAATTACAACTCTAAACAATTAAGTTAAAGTATGGTATTACTAGTTACAAATTTAAATTACCAAAATACAACTATGTTCAAGACAGTACAACTGAAAATTTGGGTACAATTCTGTTTTAAATAAATTTTTTAAAATATTCTTTTGTGATGCACATTTTTAATATTTTATTATGTTTACTGCACGTTTTTATATATATAAAATATATATTTTTAGTGTTTATTATGTTTCATTTGTAGTTGTACCAGTAGTTCTAGTGGTACTGAATAATCCTAGTTGTACCTAATAATCTCAGTTGTACAAGTAGTTCTTGTTCTAAAAATTAACATAATAAGTCTAAACATACAAAAAAAAAGAAATCCAGTCTAAAAACAGAGAAAATACCAAAACAAAAACAAAGGTTTTGGATGCTTTTTTTCTCTTTAACACATTTTTTTGAACATGAGCGATGTTTCGGTGGTGGAATAATATCATCGGATCTGAAATGAGAAAGAGTGAAAAAGAAGACAAGGAAAACGAGAGAGAGTGATTCGCATAAATAGGGTAATTGACCCAATTTAGATGGATAATCCGATTGAAGGTAGTTTGGGTTGGTAATAATCCAATTTTTTAAGGTTAATAGAGTATTTGATTGATTTTTTATTTAAAAGAAAATAAATAAAAAACTATGTTTTGAAGAGGGTTATTTGAGAATTTTTTATAGAGGATGAGAGACATTCCAACATTTGATCCATTTTAAATTCTTGTAATTGATGAAATCAAGGTTCTACTATTTGTTTATTTTTGGATATTTATGTGGTTAAAATAGGGTTGATTAATTAATTTCAATGTTTGAACAGAAAAAATGGAAGAAGACAATGTTGTTCCCGGTTGCATCGGCAGGGAGGGAGGAGGAAAAGGCAAGGCCAAAAATGTACCAAACCAAACTAAGCTCAAGAAGATGTTGAAGACTTTCCAATTCCTGAAGTAACGTTTAGTTTCTGATTATTTTATTTTTGTTCATTTAGTTTGTGATTTCTTTTGTTTATATGAATTCTATAAAAAATAAAAAAACAAATATTTTGTTAATGTGCCAAAATGTTATATTTTGTATATGACTTTGGTGATGAAACTAGTATTGACATCAGTTGAACTCCTACACAAAAGCATCTGCTAAAGATAATTATAGCGCAAACACAATGTATCAATACTTAGGCCAAAAGAGTTTTTGGAGACTCAAATATGTTAAAGAACCAATGATGATGCTAATATATGTGTTGTAATTGTAGATGATTGTTGGGCTTAGTGTCTAGGCCAAGTCATCTGATTACCCCATAGACTGGACCAACACCATATTCTACACTCATTTCTTCCATACTTCATTTTTTTGGACTTTTCTCTTTTTTTTTGGGCTGATACATGCAGGAATTTCTAGAAGGATAAGGGGCAAGTAATGAGGATCTTTAAGATTGATGATGGTCAATATCAATCCTTAAAGATCAGTCTCAATCATTCTAGCAATTCCACCAAATCAGCCTTTCATTTATCAGAATCATGTAATCAAGGCCATATCTTTAATATGGATTCTTGGATTAGATTAATCATCACCATCCATTTTTGGAGGTGTTTTATATAAAAAGTGTGGGATACCTCATTTGCAAAGCATACAATATTTTTCTCAATATCAAAGCAACTCAGATACATTCTTGCTTTATTTTGTTCTTTCCAAGTTCTTTTATCACAAATGGCCGGATTTATTGGAGAGTTAGATTGCCTACTGCATTTGCTCGAGACAAAGTTAGGCTAGGGCCTCACGGTTTGATCACCCAAATATCAAGTCTGTGACACGTGGTATCGGAGCTGTTTTTCATTCAGGGACTAAGCAATGACTCATGAGGAGAATGTTACCCAGGGCAATGGTTAGACCAATGCTCTTGAAGGTAGGAAACCCTTGACGCGAATGGTCTTAAGAGGAAGTGCGACAAAAGCAGGATCCGTGATGAGATTAGGGCTATGGACATAGTCCTGACCTAGATGGATGACCGAGTCGAACACTCAACTTCTACGCTAGAGAATGTGATCAATGTCAAGTCCGTGACATTGGGCTCTAGTTAGAATGTTGCAGTTCTTCTACAACAAGGATATCACTGTAGTTGCTGAGCAAAAGACATTATCAATCAAATCTCTTGTCAAACATGTGATATTTTGAATTTCATTTTTTGTTGTTTGATGTAGTCATTTGCTTTGGTCTCCTCAGGACATCCAAGGACTACTGCAAACTCAAGGTCGTATCGGGGTTAGTGTTGATATGGGTGACATGTTTCGTGAACTTAGCAAAGTAAGTGAAGTATTGATAATTTATGTTTTTGATACGCAAATATACTAATGATATATAATAATTACATCACTAATTTTGATTTTGTGGGTTCACGTAAAATAGGGAATCTACATCGTGCATGAACCACGAGAAGGGAGGGAAACGCTCTTTTTGATCAGCGTTGGTTATGGGAGGAAAAAGGATAACGAGTATCAATGGATATGCAAGGATCATCATCAAAAAGACATATCCTATCTTTTACGTTAATAATTTGGTAAAGTAGTTCTGATTTGGACCGTTGAACTGGACACATTTTAGTTGTCTTGTAAAACTTTTATTTTCTAGTTAGAGATATACGTTTTAAGTTTTAATAGTTGTTTTTTTTTGTAATTACCAAGTATTTTGTTTTTTAGTTATAGTTGAATATATATTGTATTTCTATTTTACACCTATAATAAAGTTTTTAAAATATTTCTCTACTTTTCAAAGGATTACACGAGAGAAAATTGAAATTCAAAGAATCTGCGTTTCAATCCAAAAAAACCAATATATCATAAAGCGGTTCGGGTGGATTTAGTGAGACCGTAGCGTTTTTAGTTTCGACTTTATCAACAAAGCAAAAACTACATAATATTATCATACACAATATCATAAAAATAGAGTATATATAAAACTTCAGTTTGCCAGTTTGATTCGAATAAACACTACCATATAGGTCACACACTTTATTCTACTAGACAATGCCATATAGGTTCGTAAGAACTATACTATAGTTTCAAAAAAAAAAAAACTAAAATATGAAACTTCAATTTCTACCAAACACCAGCATATAAGTCACACACACTTGATTCCACCAAACACTTCAATTTGGTAGCTTGTCGTCAACATACCCAATCTGCAATCTGGAGAGAAGATTTAAATCAAGCCCACGAGATGTAAACAAGTTGACACATTGCACATCACATACTCAAATTCAAATTTGCAAAAAGACTGATGATAATATACATGATCGATACAGGTGGTCTAGATTGAAGATATCAGACTTGGTCTACAGAGGATGAGAACGGGAGGTTTCACATTCCTTGAATATTTCGACACTTTGGAATGGTACTACAAGAGGTCCATTAAGAGATTTCCGAGCCATAAACGTTATGTAAGCTTTATGTGTTGCTTTCTCACGTGAAATAATCCTCACAATATCAACCAATTCAACGGTCTTTTCCTATGAATAGAAATGGCAAATTCCAATAATATTTATATATTTTATCAGATTCACTGCATATCTCACTAACCTTAGTCCTGTTGAGCTTATTAACACAGAAAATACTAAAGACACTTAGAATATTATGAAAACCCAATGAAAACACATTAGAAAATTATTATGCAACTCCCCATATATAAATATATTTTTTTTGTGCTGAAAAGAAAAAAATCTAAACTTTTTTTTAAAAACGCGGAAACACTTAAATCTGAAATAACTTAAAATATTTGTAATATTGCTTTTCTATTGCTTTTTTTAGCTAAATATTTTTAATATCGATAAGATAATAATACAATTGTTTGGACATTTTTACCACTTTATTTTATTTTATATGTATTGGTTCTAATAATTAGTTTGCTTTACCAAACTAAATGATTAAACTATACAAACATTAATACTTAAAAGTAAGTAATAACTTTAAGTTTTAGTATTTCAGAGTATGTATTTAAATTCGATTCAGACGAGAAGTAACGTCTATGAAAACATCTTCAGCACAAGGGATCGTGAGATATCTTCTGGAATGATCTGTGTCAAATTCATTCTCGGCTTGACACAACAAAGCTTGGAACAATTGACGTTTTAAATAATAGATTGGAACAATAAATCTCTTTGTCTTTTTTTCATCTTCTCCAACGTATACCACAAAGTGATTGTTTCGTATGTTGATTATGTGTCTTAAACGCGATATTTTTCTAAGAACTATTCTCTTTGGTCGAAGAAGTATATCTTTGACTTGAATCATATTTATCTTTTCAATTAACTAACTTTTAAAATCTTGAAAGCAAATGCAGGTGTAGATTTTGTGGCTATACATGTAATTTATAGGGATGATGGTCTGTTGTTTTGAGAGTAGTTATTCATTGCTACAAATATTAAAAGATTTGATAACGTAAATTAAAAATTAATTGAATAAATAATAGTGAATTTAGAGGTATCTAAAAATATATATTATATTATGATTTTTTTCCTCTAAATCTAATAATTAAAAATATCTCCTCTCTTAATCTTGTTCTCAATTTTGTCAGACAAGTAATTAAATAAATCTCTTGTCAAACATGTGATATTGGGGAGGAAAGAGGCAGATAGCGCAGAGGCCACTAGGAAACTAGAGAAGAAAAGTTTGGCTTTCTCTTCTTTAAAAAAAAGCCAATTGATTATATCCGCGATATAGGAACTGAAAGAGACTATGGAACGGATATATATATATATATATATATATATATATATATATATATATATATATATATATATATATATATATATATATGAAACTAAAGTCATTAAAATTCTTATGTAAATCCAATATGTACATATGCATTCATTTGCTTATCATACATACATCTATGCTTACTTGTAAGTAAGAGTTTTGACTTACTCTTGTGACTTTAAATTGTTTTGCAGATGTATAAAACTCAAGGCGATATTTCTTACCAAACCCAACACGACTCCTCAAGACATCCAAGGACTACTGCAAACAAGATCCTATATAGGGTTATTAATGATGGGTAAAACCCTATAGGGTACCTTAAACTCTACTGAGATTTTAAATCTAAAATCCGTCCTTTCAGTGCGGGTTTAAAATGGACAGGTTTTATTTTTAAGGTTAATGATTTTTGGATTTAATCCTATCGGATTTCGGATATCCTAGGGGTTTTTTTTTAAATTAAACTTAATCTAAAACGAAGACGTTCTGTACCTTTCTAAACAAAAATTAATTTAAATGTTGGTTTACTAAATCAATTTTATTAAACTTGATACATCAAAACACAAAATTCAGAAAATTTGTAAACTTTGTTCACACACAAAAATAGACATTTATTTTAAAAATGTATCATTGTTTACAATTCAAAAAACAAAAAATAATCTGAAAATAATAATGTTTAAAGTTTTTTTTTAAAAAAACAAGGTACCTACAAGTACTCGTGAGTGACCCTAAAAGTCTTGGATTCGCTTGAGATTTTCTAATTTGGATTTTTTTAAACGTGTTTAGTTCCAGTTAGCGTCGGGTTGGACTTTTTTTACCAATGACAACATCCCTATTCCTGTAGGGGTTAGTGTTGATATTGGATGACATGCTTTGTGAACTTGGGAAAGTAAGTGAAGCACTGATGATTTACGTTTTATAATAGGCAAATATAATAATGATATATAATAATTACATCACTAATTTGATTTTCGTGCATGAACCGCGAGAAGGGAGGGAACGGCTCGTTTTGATCACTGTTGGTTATGGGAGGAAAAAGGATAACGAGCTGATTTTCATTGTGCAAAACATGTGGAGTACTGACTGGGGCATCAATGGATATACTAGGATCATAATCAAAAAGACATGTCATATCTTTTACTTTGATAATTTGGTAAAGTAATTCTGATTTGGATCGTTAAACTGGACACATTTTACTTGTCTTGTAAAATGTATATTTTCTAGTTGCAAAAAGACTGACGATACTATACCTGTTCAATATAGGTGGTTTACATTAAGGATATCAGACTTGGTCTGCAGAGGATGGGAACGGGAGGTTTCACATTCCTTGAATATTTCGACACTTTGGCCTGGTATCCACAAGAGGTCCATTAAAAGATTTCCGAGCCATAAACGTTATGTAAGCTTTATGTGTTACTCCCTCACGTGAAATAATCCTCACAATATCAACCAATTCAATGGTCTTTTCCTATGAATGGAAATGGCATATTCCAATAATATTTATATATTTTATCAGATTCACTGCATATCTTACTAACCTTAGTCTGATTGAGCTTCTTAACACACAAAATACTAAAGACACTTGAAATATTATGAAAACCGAGTGAAAACACATTAAAAAGATTTTATGCGACTCCCTAGATATAAATATATATATTTTTGTGCTGAAAAAAGAAAATCCAAGCAAGTAAAGAGGTTTTAAAACGCAGAAACACATAAACTCTTCAGAATCCCTGCTTTGAACTATAACCTGCAATATCTCATTGTAGTTCCACAATCTTTGCAATCATGATCCATACTTTGAATCTTATATCTACAAAAAACTCTGAATTTTCTTTAGGTAACTCCCTAGATATAAATATATATTTTTGTGCTGAAAAAAAAATCTAAGCATGTAAAGAGGTTTTACAACGCGGAAACATTTAAACTCTTCAGCATCCCTGCTTTGAATTATAACCTGCAACCTCATTGTAGTTCCACAATCTTTGCAATCATGATCCATACTTTGAATCTTATATCTACACTGAAGATTACTTCACTGCTCTAGCTTTTATTATAAGTGGTTCATGATAAGGGAGCTCATTGATCATCACAACAGTCATTAAGTTTATTTATTCAAATAACTTTTTGTGTTTTTTTTGTCTTTTTTACTTTAAATGTATCCAAGGCAGTGGAGTAACTCGAGATTGAGATGCTAAGTGAGTCTCTTTCTATTTTGGATCTAAAAAGATCTTGTGAGCCCCTTTTAACCATTCTATTTGTAAATAATTCACTTCCTCAAAATTAATTCTAAGATTTGTTTTTCGTCGATTTGTTTACTTTATATATATATTAGACTTCAGCTTGCCTTTTCTACAAATTACTTTCAGGGGAGGAATTCATTTATTTTTTGTCACCAGAGTAACTCATTTAAGAAAGGACTTCACAATGTAAGATTGTTCCTAACCTATAAATTAGTTATTGTAAAAATATTTCTATATCTTGATTTGTTACTTCTTTTTTATCAAATCTTTATATAAAAAAAAGATTTCAATTTAAATGATTAGATATGTGTATCCAGACTGATGTTTGTAACAGTATTTTTAATTTTATTTTAAAGTATCAGAAAACGAAAATATTAATGATTACCTTGTAGTGAAATTGTTAATTCGAATCTCTAAATAAATAAAATAAAATTATGTATTACTACATAGTAACTTTTGATTAATAAATAGATTTTTGTATTGATTTTTTTATCTGAAAATAACTTAAAAGATTTGTAATATTGCTTTTATATTGCTTTTTTAGCTAAATATTTGTAATACTGATAAGATAATAATACAATTTTTTTGAACATATTTATCGTTTTATTATATTTTATACGTATTGGTTCCAATAATTAGTTTTCTTTACAAAACTAAATGATTAAACTATAAAAATATTGATACTTAAAAGTAAGTAATAAATTTAAGTTTTAGTACTTCAGAATATGTATTTAAATTTGATTCAGACAAGAAGTAATATCAATGAAAACATCTTCAACAGAAGGGATCTTGAGATATCTTCTCAAATGATCTGTGCTGAATTCATTTTAGGCTTGACACAACAGAGCTTGGAACAAAGGATGTTTTAAATATTAAAAGATTTGATAACATATATACAAAAGTAATTGAATAAATAATAGTGGATTTAGAAGTATCTAAAAATATATATTATGTTATGATTTTTTCCTTTCCTCTAAATTTAAGAATTAAAATATATCTCCTCTCTTAATTTCTTAAATTTTTGATCTATTATAGTTTTTTCATTTTATTGTTGAAAATATTATTTTTTTGATCTTGTTATATTTACTTACTTATTAAACATAAAGGTATATATATTAAAATAAAATAAAGATATATATATATATGAATTTATCAATTAATTTTATTGAAGCTCGTGTTGAAATTGTTCTTATCGAGGTCTTTTAAATTTATACCAATTAAATTTTTTCTTAAATAGATATATCTATATCTATATATTTTCCTAAAAGGCGTTTGGGTTTTAATTATATGTGACAATAGACATAATGTTGAGTGAAGATGGGTGATCTATCGGGAAGTGATTTCTGATACCGTGTGAGTGATGAAAAATACGAAAAAATATCATGTGGTGATAGCAGGGTCAGTATATCAATTCTCTCGAGTTTTCCAGTTAACGCACCAATTATCGGATAGAGGTGGAGTCTACAGGCTGAGAAAGGACGTGGATGTCTACTGGTAGGAATGGTTGGGGCGTTACATAAACATTGTCGACCTAATGCACAAATGTGGAGAGCAACCAGACAACACATGGATAGTTGGTCGAACCGTCATCGTTTACTAGCTACGGAGCTCTGAGCTACGGTGTTTATGCGCCGCGGACGAACCTACACGTGAGCGAGCGCTCAAATTGGAAACGGACCAAGTAAAAAAAAGAGCCCACTTTGTAACCGATTTCACTATTTCCGACCAAGTAATTAGTAATTAACTTTATTATTTTCCGGTTAAAAGCTATTCTATCTATACCTCTAAATTTAATATTAACTAGAATAAGACTGAACTACCACTCAAAGGAACAGAAAAAGAAACAAATTATTTTCTCACAAGAGAAGCTTACTTGTTCCTTAAGTTTTGTAACCAATCCAATTTATAGCTTATATTGTAGCGAAATAGCTCTAAGTAGTGGGAGATTAGTATTCGCTAAATACAATGAAAAGAAAAGAGAATCTTCAAAGACTAAATCAAAGCTAGATAAACTGTTGGGATAATGTAGCCTCTTCATTTTTGTAAATTATAACAAACCTAATACTTTTTTGTAGTATATCAAACATGAATCTATCAGTAAAATTTAATAAAACAAAACTGATTCTAGATTTAAACGAATATAAATCAACTTGTAAATTATAACAAACCTAATAGTTTTTGTAATAAATCAAATATGAATCTAGCAATAAAATTTAATAAAGCAAAACTGATTTTAGACTAGATCATTTATTATGATGTAAACGAAAATATATGTTGTATATATATATATATATATTATTTTATCCATCAAATTTGTCCACTTGTGACCTAAATTAGAAAAGAAAAGATAATATTCACAAACTAAATCTAAGCTATAAACTGTTAGGATAATGTAATCTCTTCATTTTTCTATATATCATATCAAACCAAATATTTTTTTTGTAGTAAATCAAACATGAATCTCACAATAAAATTTAACAAAACTGATTCTAGATATGATCGGTTACATAAGATCCTTTATCATTTCATAAACGAAAATATATGTTGTATATATTATTTATCAATCAAATTTGAGCGACTCTCGATCAGTCACAAAGCCTCCACTCTGAAAAGAGCCCTAGGTATCCTCTTGAACCTTAATCCTTCAACAACAGCAAAACGAATACACGATGGTTTTAGTTAGAAATCATCGATTTGTGAATCTCAAACTTTCTCTTCCACAAGCATCTACCACTGCCCTCCCCTACTGCTTCCCCATCGCAGCCACCACAACAGTTACGTCCTGCAAAGGCAACACCGTGTCTGCTTCTGATTTGGAAAGAATCAACGTTCTCGGCAGCGGAAATGGCGGAGTCGTCTACAAAGTTATCCACAAGAAAACCTCAGCGATCTACGCATTGAAGAAAGTCAAAGAAGACATGCATCCTGCTTCCCGCCACAACCTCCTCCACGAGATTGAAATCCTCCGTCTCGTCGACTCTCCTTACGTCGTAAAGTGTCACGACATCTTCGAGAAACCTTCGGGAGAAGTATCTATTCTGATGGAATACATGGATCTCGGCACACTCGAGTCTCTACGTGGCGACGTCGTCACAGAGGACCAACTCGCTTTGATCGCCCGTCAAGTTTTGAAAGGGTTACATTACTTGCATGGGCTTAAGATCGTTCATAGAGACATCAAGCCAGCGAATCTGCTTCGTGACTCGAAGGGAGAGGTCAAAATCATAGACTTTGGAGTGAGCAAGATCATGGTCAAGTCGTTAGACAAGTCCAACACCCTCACCGGCACGTGCGCCTACATGAGCCCCGAGAGATTCGACAGTGAAGCTGTTGATGATTCAGACGAAGACAAATCAAACGTTTACGCCGGAGACATATGGAGTTTTGGTCTTACGATGCTCGAGATCTTGGTCGGTTACTTCCCGCTACTTTCTAAGGAACAGAAACCAGATTGGGCCACGCTGATGTACACTGTGTGCTTTGGAGAACCACCGAAAGCCCCCGAAGAGTGCTCTGACGAGTTGAAGAGTTTCATTGATTGCTGTTTACGCAAGAAACCGAGCGAGAGATGGACAGCCTCACAGCTTCTTAGCCACCCTTTTCTTCTCCAGAAAGAACCCTTTTCTTCTCCAGAAAGATTAGGGTTAGGGATATATCTGTGACGATCATGTATTTGGATAATGAGGATGATGTGTTTAACTTATTGGTTATAAGTTAGCTTCTTGACAAAAAGAGAGAAAACAAATTAGTTTCGAAAGAAAATATCTAAAAAATAGATAATATGAAATATTTGTTATAAAAAAAACACATTCGATTATAGAGATTTACTATTAGATAATTCAATGATTTCTATTTTTATAAAAACTACTTTTAGTTTCTGCAATTTCTTTTTTATTAAGAGATACCTTAATGAATTCATGATATTATATTTAATAGCTATTATAATTTTTAAATTTTTACATTTCATTTTAAACATAGAAATAATAAAAAGAAATAATTTTATAGTTGTTTAACATATTTCTTATAAAAAACAGAGCAAAAAAATTAGTTTCACAAAAAATAATATCTAAAAGAGAAATTGCGCTCAATAATAGTAAAACGATATCAAATTTATTATATAGCATGTATCCCACTAAATTTAAGAAATTAACAGTTTACCTATGCAATTTACCATTTATATACTTTATTTCTCATGTTTAAATTTTAAAAAATTATTCGTTTCAAATTTAAAAAGCAGCTTTTATTTAAGAAATAGTTTCAAAATCAATAATTTTTTTTCTTTTTGAACAAGTAATTTTTTTATAATAGCTGACTATATATACAAACGTAGATAACTATTTCGCGAAAATAGTTGATTATGTCTATTAACTGACTATATTTACAAACATAGATAACTATTTCGCAAAGACATAGTTGACTATGCTATTAAAAATTACCACCATAAACACTTTCATCTACCACAGGCGGGACATCTCTTGGAGTGCCTTCAATGTTGGATAAGACGGACGCCCATGCTGACTAAATTATAAATTATAGATAACTATATTGTGAATTATAGTTAACTATTTCTGGTTCAATTAAGAAATGTCATATATTTGCTCTTGATTTATGCAGGTCACACACATCAACACACATCATACAAAATATGTCCATAATAGCTGACTATATATACTAACATAGATAAATATTTTGCGAAAACATAATTGACTATGTCTATTAACTGACTAGATATACAAACATAGATAACTATTTCGCAAAGACATAGCTGACAATTACCACCATAAACATTTTCATCTAACACAGGCGTGACGTCTCTTGGAGTGCATGCAATGTTGGATAAGACGGACGTCAATGCTTCATCCCCACATATTTTGTAGGATACATGGTCCCGGCTTCTCTACAAACATGTCCTCTTCAATGTCTGCATCTTCACCCGAGTTATTCAGTACAAGAGTACACGACCAATTGTGAGAACACTCCCCACCCTCCTCACTTTCAGTGAATGGATCCTCAGTTACATTTTTATCATCTAGTGTGTGAATGAAACGTTGCCAATCACCATCTTCAGAATCACTCTCATACGATGACACTTCATCTTATGAAAATTAACTCATATCCATCAATTTCTTTCCCTTGGCATTCGTCATGGCATTTGCAAGATCTACAGCTACCAGAATATCGCGATAATCAACTATATTGAACAATATATAGTCAGCTATATTCATAAATAGTTGACTATATTAACCCAATTCTGCAGATTTTTCACCATTCCAATCACCAGGGTCAACAGTTTCTCTTTCACGAACTGTTACACATAAGTTAAACATCTCTATGTCATTATATAGAGACTCAAACACCTTCACGTCAGCATCGTTGATGATGGCTGCTGGAGGTATCATCTCCTCCTCTAACATCACCATCCATTTTGGACACCGGTATGACAAATCTATTCTTTTGTTTGCACAGATATGTAACTAGGTTTTCACCTTGTCCACCAGCTCTCTTAGTGAAATCCAAGATCTCATCCGAAAACACTTGGCCAACTCATTTCAGTGTAGATTGAGCCCCCAATCACCATACTCGGCGTGAACCCATTGACCACAGAGAACAATTACATTCGTTCATTTCTCCATCTGCAAAAAAAAAAAATTTGCAGATATACAGCTATTTAAACAGTACATAGCTGACTATAATTACATAAATAATAGAGACGAAAATCAAGTAACAAACTTCTCCTCCACAAGTAGTTGTCTTTTTCACCATTGAAATGCAAATAGTTACAGCTATTTTTTAGCCAGAAGTTTTGGCTCTCAAAAAAAAAATGGAAGAATATATTGGATGACCGAAAGTGATTTCCAAAATCCTAAATAAATTTCCAAAAGTGGTTTCCAAATCCCTAAATAGTAGCAACAAAATTTTCTTTTATTTAGTTATTTTTTAATACTTTTTAAATTGTTTTTCATCTTTAATTCTTACATTTTTCAGTAAGGTTAAATTTCTTATTTTATCATATATTTATGTTAGATTCCTAATTTTATTTACACACATGTTATCCATCTAATTAGTGTATCTATACCTATTATACACCTAATTAACTCTATTTAAAAAGTAGATGATATAAATATTTTTTATAAGAAAACACATTCGATAAAGTTTTTTTATATAACAAATATGTTAAATAAGTATTTGAAAGTTATTTTTTGATATTTCTATGATAAAAAACAACATTATTAAAATTTATATAGTGATAATTAAATATAATATTATGAATTCATTAATGGTATCTCTGTAATAGACATTTGTGAGAGCTAACATGAAATTGATATGTATGAAACTGACTTCTCAAATAATATTATTAAGATAGATTGTCTAAACCAGTTTGAAATCAGTTTGTTTTAAGTGAATTTTAGATCCGTTTCTTTTTTAATAGGTACCGAGTCAGATCTACTATAATATTGAGTTGATTCAGTTAAATCGGTCAATTCTAATATAATTTAAACTTGTTTTCAAATATATTTCTTTCGTTAAATCAATGACATAAAAAGTAATTAAAAATCTTTTTAAAAATATTTTGGTAAAGGTGCACCTAGTTTCATACATTTTACTATAACCACTAATAGTAATTCACTTTTTTGAAACATTAAATCTTACTATTCTTGACGTTTAGTTATGTGTTTTTTGGATTTATTTTCTGACAAATAAAAAGCTTTAAGTTCAATTTTATTGCGTCAATCTAAGACTAGGTTCAACATCCTCTATTTTACCTTTTTAACACTCTACATCATCTTATCTTATTATATAATAATTTAACAACCATTCAATTTTTAATTTTTACAATGATTTTATTTAATAAAATTAAACACTTTATTCTGCCAATTTTATTTTGCACTTTTAATGTTTTTGTCTTTATGATTACATATTAGTAGCAATCAACGGTTGAAATTAAATAAAAAATTAAATATATTAAAAATAATTCATGTTGTCTTTCTTATTTTATATTCTTAATTGTTATTGTTTGTAAGTAATAAATACGAATAATTATTAGCAAAACAAATAAATTTGCAAAAAAGAATACACTAATAAACACATAACAAACAATAAAGACAAAAATTTTAAATGTGTGTTTGATTAATATACTTTTAATATTGTTTGATTAATGCACTGGAACTTTTTTTTCCAATCCCAGTGCAATAAATCAATACTTCTGATCCCCGAGAACCTCCGCATTTCACTAACATGCAGTATTCTTTGCAGGTCTTGAGTAGGTGCTCTGATGTAGACTTGCTCATACAGATGTATAATTCCATTACAGAAATTATGCAAGCACTCCAATGTTGTGGTGCCTACAATTTTGATGTAATCGACCGCATCAGCCGCCACACCATATGCTAACATTTACATGGCCGTATCATATTTTGTTATTGGTGATATACCTTCTTTATTGGCTGCATCAACTGTTTGGGTGAAGTAGTTGTTACTTCTTGATATGTCACCTATGATCCGAAGAAAAATATGATTTTGCATCCGGAGTCGCGTACGAAATATTTCATCGTTGTATGTAGGTTGATTGGCAAAGAAGACGTCAACTAGACTTTTGTTTGCCGCTACATGATCTCTTTTGAAATATTTCTCTTGCTATGAGGTTTATACTCTTCCTCTATTTTATTGTAATGCTCCCTAAACCGACTGAGAATAACCTCTCTTTAATTCCAGATTCCTTTTGTAAGCTTCGATATTAAATGGACATTCGGATGAATCCATTGATATTTTTTAGTAAAACGAGATTTATGATATTGGTACATCAATGGAAGAACGAATCCCCATTTATAAGACATTTAGTGGTTGAAATTGATAGACTCCAAATAGATATTGGACTATCGTTGATTAATTGATAAAAATTGAAGACGGATTGATGATTGAAACCAACGGACACCAAACAATAGATAATAATTCGATTTCCCCATTAAAAGATAAAGATTTGATTCTTCCATTAAAAAACGAAAGTCACGGATTACATTCATGCAAAAAATCATGGAATACTGACAAACAAACATTAAAGTAAGAAGTGACAAAATACACTAACACTTGACAAATACTATAGGAAAAAAAAAATTAATGTAAAAAGTGACGAAGTATAAACATACACTTGAACACAACTAATTTCCAAATCGATCGTGCCCCAATATTGTATGTTCAACATTTAATCCACCCACCCAATATCACCAAATCTTACTTACTGGTTCATTTAGGGCTTTTCCGGCGAGCATCAGTTGAATCCTCTGCATTAGGAGTGGCTTCATTAACATCGTTCATTCTTCCAAGATCCATTTGTATTGAGTTTGTGAGAAATTCAATTGCTACAATATTCTGAACATTTTCATTACCCGTCAAAGTAAGAAAATAAGGGGTGCTTAGATGAATATGACATTATCGATCCATAATATAGATGATCGTTTCGAACAAATGTTGGCATGAAAAAATTTGATGGAAAACCATAGTTTGATATATTTTGGGATTTGTTGAAAGATTGATTTTGAAATTGATAATTGTTGGGTTTTGGGTAGTTAAAAGAAAAGTCTCTATAATATTATTTATGACGCGCTCCGTTAATTCTTATAAATATTAATTATATGAATATTATTAATGAATTAAAATTATTATGACTAATTGCTATTATTACTATTTTCATTTTTCCATTTAATTCATTTTATTGTAAATTTTTTAATTTAAAATAACAAAATTTAAAATATCTCAACATCTTTGTACTTGAACCCGATTATCTAATATACTATTTATTTTCTAAAACATTTATTTTTTTTTAATAGTAAACCAAAATTAATACCAAATAAAAAATTTCAAATGATATGGAATTAAAAAATTAAAATTAAAATTACAGCTATCCAAACTGAACATGAGGAAATTGACGAAATCAAACTTTCGACTATTAGGTTATTATTACGTAACCAACTTCTTACAGATCAATAAACTTTTAAAACATTACTGGTTTAGTTTGCTTATTCAAGTTCTTACTAATCCACATTTCAACTTTTTTTTCTTAATTTTCTCAAAACAATATTAATATATATAAACAATTTTATGAAAAATTTATATATATATAAATAAATTTATATAATTTTTAATGAAAAATTTATCTATAAATCAAAAACAAAGAACCGAATTATATGTAATTAATAAATTAAACTATAATTTAT
The DNA here is from genome assembly GCA_000218505.1 of Schrenkiella parvula. NCBI lineage: Eukaryota > Viridiplantae > Streptophyta > Magnoliopsida > Brassicales > Brassicaceae > Schrenkiella > Schrenkiella parvula. Next base: position 2,644,397 of record CM001190.1, read on the forward strand.
TTATTTTGTAAATATTTATACCCGAACACGAATTTTCAAAAGATTACCAGTTTAGTTTGCTTATACAATTTGTTTTTACAATAAAAATAAACTAAATATACTTAAAAAAGTCTTATGATTTTAGGCTAATTAGAACTAAAAAAAGTAATTGTTCAATTTGGAGAAATAATAAAACCCATTATACCCAAAAAATTAATAATCCGATCATAATTTTATATCCAAAATCACAAATCTAACTAAAAAACATAAAATAATTTAATTATTTTTTTACTTTTATACATATAAAATAGAAAAAGACGTAAAAATTATAAATAATAAAACAAAATAATAAATTTTGCTCATTTAGTTATCATAAAAATATTTATGCTCGTGCATGAGCACGGGAGATTTACCTAGTTAGTAGAGTTTTTGGTAAACGTTTTATTATTGGAATCCATTTCACTAAGAAGATGTTTAAAAGTATAAATAAGTAATTATTAAACGGTAATTGGAACAAATTATAGTAAAAAAGAATTTTTTTTTTGTGTCTAAATCTATTTACAAAATATAAGAAAATGATAAATCTTGGTATAAAAAATTTAAAAGAAAATTCATCTCAAATGATTACGATGAACGAAAAAATCTCAAGAATCTCAAATGATTGGGAAAAAATAAGGGTAGTATATCTCCAATTTTAGATTAAAAAAAACAAAAAGAAAATTAGTCATCTGATTCGTGGCTCCCGAATCAACAATCCAAGAGCCGAGAAAAATGTACCTAATAAAGATGTCAATGGATGTTGCATACAACCATTTAGGAGAGTCTTGAGAGTACACCATTGGCCGTTACTAAGTCCCGTGAGGCCAACACGATGCCGTTATCGAGCATGTGGACGGCTGTACTCCTAAGGCAGAAACAAAAACAGGGGCTTGGATAGCATTCATACGAGGTGTTTATGTGTTCTGCCGAGTTTGTGACGAGCCACCTCCACGCCCGTGACCAGAATTCAAATGACCTCGTGGATGATCGCCCCACCGATCCAGATATCAGAGGGTACGCAAAAAATAATTGGAAAGGTGACATTTCCTTCCACAGCTCGAGTAGATTATTTTTTCCTTATCTCGTGAAGAAAAAGATTGAGTAGCTTCAGAATGTGAACTAGTTCTTACTGCATATGCCATCGTATCAAATTTAACTTTGAGCATGAGAGAGGTGTGTTTGGAATCTTTGTCCTAGAGGTGTGCGTTGTAAGCTTCGTTGAGCAAAGGCTGAGGATCACGTGAAAGTAAGTTGGATTTAACTGAACCATAAAGTGACTAAAAAGACCCTTTAAGAGTTCGTGAAGTCGATCTTCTGCACTTTCTTTTCCAAGTCAACTCTAATCAGGCAAGCGCAGATTTTGGACTGTTGAAATGCTGATAAAGAAGTCCATAGCTACATCAAGTGCCATAATTCTCTTCAATCGAGAGATCTTGTTGGCAACAATTCGCGAGTTCGGCCTTAATTCTCTGAAGTTGTTGACCTTTTCCAATGAATACCGGCAACGTATGTGTTCCCAGTAGTCACTCGCAATCTCAAGGTGAGAAAAGTTCGAGCAAACCATCTCGCCAATCGTAAGTTTAATCCAAGATAGAACCAGGGCATTGTTCGTCCACCATTCGTCATAATCGTCACTTGGTTGTGGAATCGATCGATCCACGAAACCAAACTTTTTACTGGCCTTAAGAGCCATTCACAACTTACCATACCCCTTGTTGTAATTATGTCCATTGAGCAACGGTTGAGAGATCAATAAACCAGGGTTGTAACTCAAAGAAAGGCCATAAGGCGAGATAGTCTGCTTTTGAATCTCGATGCATGGTTCAACTCCAGCCTGAGCTTTTGTACTGGAGCTCAAGCTAGATTCTTTGTTTTTTCCGTCGCTGCTTCTCATCATGTCGAATTAGGAAGAGCAAAGTAACGAGGAGAAGAAAGAGGAGAGGTTAACGAAGGAATAATTAACATAATCGCATTATTGCTCTGATACCATATCAAAAAAATTGATTACTATAAAAGTTTTCTCTTGTAATTATTATGTGACAAAAGTTCGATATTTATACATACACAACTTTAACCTAGCTTCCAACAGAAAGTTCGATATTTATACATATGTTCTTGGACTGGCCCTCATTTGGTACGGATATAGAATCTTTTAGCTTATATAGACAGCAATTTGAGGATTTTAGCTTATCTCTAATTTCACATATTCTTAATGACCGAACGGATTTCTTAGCTAAAAGGGCGAGAACTCAGCAAATATTTTGTTTCTATGTAAATCATAACACGTCAACAGTTTCAGACCCACGGATAACCGAACTATTGATCAAGCTTGATTTAATGTATGGAGATTGCTGAGAAAAAAAGAAAAAAAGACTATGTTCTTGTCAAAGCCTCTTCCATGTTCTTAGCGATTATTTCAAGTGCTTTCTCATACTTCTTCACCAGATCATCTAGAGACCAACCTTCAACGGTGAAACCCCACTCAATCACACAACCTTCAACATCTCCATCTTCACCTTGTGGCAGTATCCTCACCGTCGAGACATAGGATTCGAATCCAATGTTACTTTCAACTATCTCGTAACTCATCACACGCTCTATCGAATCAACGGCCACCAGCTTCTCCTTGGACCATCCCGCGGTGTACTCTCCACCGTTGGACCGTATGGAGGAGCCGGAGCAGAATCTAATGCAGCCGGCTTCACCGTTGATGCCGTGGACGCCATAACACGTGGCCAGCGTTGGGAGCCACTTGTGGAAATTGAAGAAATCGGTAAAGAGAGGCCAGATTTCGCTAGGCTTTGCTTTTGTGAGCGTAGTTGACACTTTAGCTTGCCATTTTGCTGGGCCTGAAGCTTTGTTTTCCATGACAAAAGAGAGATCTATAACAAAGCAAACAACAACAGAGAGAGAATCAAGATAGAGAGTAAATATGAAATCAAGATATGTATAATATTATCTAATCACATATACGTAATAATCTCATAAGTCGTAACACTTTGGAGAATGAAATTTAATTACCTTAAAGGTTTGGAGTTCTCTCGTTAGGAAAAGATATGGAGTCTCAACCGTTAAGACCGATGACAATACAATGAGAAGATATGGACAAACTATATGCTTTTGGATCTTGATATGTTTGCGTTTGGCAACTGTTATTGTTATTCCTTTTCGGGAATATAAAAGATATAAAGTGATAAAAGCAAAACTCTATAGATTATAGTAATTAAATATATATATTTTTTGATCACTTTAAAAAAGAAAATTTGACTGACTATAGGTTATGGGTTTTGCTGGTTTTAAAATTTTGTTTAATAATTTACTAGTAAATCAACAAAACAACGGCATTGGTCGAAGAACTTTGTGCTTTGTTTCTAAAATATAAGTAACTCATCCACGTCATGCGTTAGTATAATTTCTGCTTAGGAATTAGAAGTTAATTACGGGTCTACGAATCTATTCTAACTCTCAACGAATTCCACGAATTTTAGGTTAGGTGATTTTCTCGCGCTTATGCATGAGTATAAATATTAATAAAATAAATAAGTTATAATAATTGTTAGATATTTTAGTTTTATTTATTTATAAATGTTAATTCGTTTTGACATTTATTGAATGTATGAAAATTAAATAAGATATTATTTTAAATAATTTGTGTTATTATTTTAGTTAGATATGTAATTTTGAGTATAAAAATTAGGAACGGTTCTGTTATTCATTACTTTGAGTATATTGGATTTTATCTATTATTCTAAAATGAACCATATTTTTTAATTAGACTAAAACTATTAAAAAAATTAACTATATTTAATTCAATTTTTGTCTTATATTTGTAAATATATTTTCGTAAACATTTATACAATTTGATATATGTTGTTTTGAGAAAACAATTAGGAAAACAATTTGAAGTGTTGATCGGTTTGGAGTTACGTAAATAATCCAAACAAGTAATCTTTTGAAAACTAAAATCAATTTGAACCACAAGTCCTCTGAATTGAATTACAATTTTATTTCATTCTAATTAGGTTAAAATCAATTTAATTTTGTTAAATACTTTGTAGGAGGAAAGGATTCAAAAAGCGATTTTGTTGAATACTTTGTTAACTTAGACTTTGTAGGAAGAAAGGATTCTTATGCTTGGGTTGCAAGAAGAATGGCATATACTTGGTAAATTCTGGTTACGACCTTAATTGCAGTTTTGAGAAAAGATAATTTTTTCAAAAAGCTTTAATTTCTCCATCATGGGTACCGGTTTTCTACGAATATTGGAAATTTAGAACCCCAAAAGATAATAAATTTTATGTGGAAGACAATCAATAGAGCAGTTTATGTTGCTGAACGATTAAAAACAAGAGGAATGCGTGTAGACTCCACATCATTTGAGAAAATCATTACACTAAAATTCTTGAATTTGTATATGTATAGCAGGAAAATATTTCAATTTTATAGATTTTATTGAATTTTCTTAGAGTTTTTATCAAAATATAAAAATACTCTAAAGTACTAAAGTAATGAGAAGCTTACTACAATTAACAGAAAATTACTCAGATTAAAATTTATTTATTATATTATTACTAGATTAACACATATTAAAAAAGTAAATTCAACAGTGTATTTTTTTTTTGCTAGACATGACTTCATCAAGTCGCTCGAAAAATTATCATACACTACTCTACGTAAAGGGAAAAGCTCCTAGTCAAAAAAAAGTATGAGTTACTACTCTTACTTGTCGAATTTCCAAATGGTTGAAACACGAGTTGGAAAAGATGCATGTGATGCATTGAAAAAATCTTTTGTTGGACTTATTCCTAGGTTGTATTAGTTGGACTTCATATGGTGTGCTAAGACTGTTCACTATCTCCTAACCAATCAACTTGTAGTTAGGAAGAATAATGAGATATAGTCATTGATTGATTGTCAGCTGATTCGTCTATCTCTAATAGAGTTTGGTGATCTTACTGGTTTGAAGTGTGGTCCGTTTGATGATGGGGATACATGTGATGTTGATCATTCAGAGTTTTGAGGAGAGTTGAACGTCTCTGCAGTGGTAGGTCGGTGTTGTTTTTATGTTTTCAGATGTCTGAGAAATCTATGGTCAATAAAAAATAAATCTGTGGGAAACTAATTAAATCTGTCAGAATCAAATAAGTCTATGGCTAAACAAAAATTTTTTTTTGAAACAAATCTGTGAAAAACTGATTAAATCGGTCAAAAATAAGAAAGTCTGTGGTCAAAGGAAAACAAAACTATGAAACAAAAGTCTACTGCTTCATGTTTTGTAATAAGTATGTTTTATGGCAAAATCGTAATTTTTAGAGTTTTTTTGCTAAGTTAGAAATTATTATAATGGTATTTTTGTAAATACAGTTTTTAGTAACAAAATATTTAAGGGCATAATCGGTATCAAAACCAACTCAGTAATTAAATAAAATTAGAGCTAATCTAGTGATAAAACAATAAATTAGTGCCAAACTAAGTTTTTTTCCTTAACAGAAAAGAAAGTTTGGAAGCGACCAGGACTTGTAATCTAGCAGTTTGTATATTATTGATTTGTTGAATTTGAGCCCAGCTTAATGCATATTATTAATTTGTTAAATTTGTTAAAAAAATGTTATATAAAATAGTTAAAAATAATGTTATGCTAATTTTTTTTTGAAAAACAAAGAACTATCCTACATTTTAATTTAAAATTTTAAAAACAAATATCTCCCATAGACCTCAAAACATCTTGATTAGCGCTGCTGAGGTCAACCATTGCCTTTGCGTTGAATATGCAAATTAATTAGTCACTCTGTATATGGTCAGTATGGTTTTCATAATATCATGATGAATCCATAATCCTCAAAAGAAACAAACTAAATAAATAAAACAAAAAACAAAGAAAAAACAGTTAAATTACCTAAAATAATACTCAGTTTGAAAAACAAAAAACAAATCCTAAATTTTAATTAAAAATTTTAAAAACAAAGATCTCCCATAGACCTCAAAACATTTTCATTTAGCGCTGTTGATGTCAACCAACGCCTTTGCGTTGAATATGCAAATTAATTAGTCACTCTTCATATGGTCAGTATGGTTTTCATAATATCAACATGAATCCATAAACCTCAAAAGAAACAAACTAAATATATAAAGCAAGAAAAAAATAGAAAACAGTTAAATTACCTAAAATAATACTCAATTTGGGAGACGATTAAAGACGATAAATTAGACCTTAATGCCAACCTCCTCAAATTTGGAAGATTCACTAATTCTGTAATTCTCACATGGATCTAATGAAAAATTAAAATAATTTAATTATATAAAATATTATTAAAATAATATAATATTAATTTACGAGACACATTCATATAAGAAAACAGCGGAAGAGAAAATTACAACTGTTTGGAAAAAAATGGTAGTGAAGAATTAGACATCATAAAAAAATGTGTTTATGTCTTGATTAAAAGTTGAATCAAAATAAAAAAAATAATCAAACGGGTTTACATATATAATAGACTAGTATTATGTTATTCCTAATCCAATTATACTTTGAAATAAAAATTAGATTTCTGACCCAAAAAACACAATTCTCTTTCTATATGAATTAAATTTTAGATTTTTTTTCATCTTATTTCACATTAAAACCTATTAAATGTAAAAATACAATTAACTGTAAAACAAAGGCCCAACATAAGCCTAACACATGAAAAAATTATAAAAAAATGTACACACGTGTGTAGAGTAAACATAAAATACTTCCACGTGGTAGCTTCAAAAAAAGTGGTGGAAAACTATTAAAATAAATTTATATATATGTATACATATATTAATTATAAATTTATTTAGAAAAAAATCTATCTCAAATGTTTGACACTGGTATTCAACAAATATTTATGTTCTCCGGCTAAATAATAATTCTAAATTTGAAGTTAGATATACACCATTTAGTTTTCTGCATTTTCATATATTGTTATATCAATTTATAGAATCACAATAAAATACATAGATTTGTAACTTAAATCACATATAAATTTAAAAACTTTTTATTTGAAACATCACTTGAAATACTTACAAATTTAATTTGTGCATAGCGCAGATCATGCACTAGTCAGCGAATAAAATAAAAGGCATTAGTTGGAGAATTATGTGATTGTTTCTAAACATAGAAGTAACTAACGCTAACAATTCAGTTTAGATTCCACATCATTTGAGAAAATCATTATACTAAAATTCTTGAATTTCTATATTTATATCAGGAAAATATTTCAATTTTATAGATTTTATTGAATTTTCTTAGAGCTTTTATCAAAATATAAAAAATACTCTAAGTATTAAAGTTCTAAGAAGCCTAGTACAATTAATAGAAAAGAAAATTTGGAAGCGACCAGGATTTGTAATTTAGAGGTTTGTGCCAGTATCATCAAATGTCACCGTCTGGGTTTGAGACCAGCTTAATACATATTATTGATTTTTTGAATTTGTTATAAAATCTTATATAAAATAGTTAAAAATAATGTTATGCTAACTTTTTTTTGAAAAAACTCCTAAATTTTAATTTAAAATTCTCCCATAGACCTTAAATTTTAATTTAAAAACAAATATCTCCCATAGACCTCAAAACATCTTGATTTAGCGCTGTTGAGATCAACCATCGCATTTACGTTGAATATACAAATTAATTAATCACTCTTTATATGGTCAGTATGGTTTTCACAATATCAAGATAAATCCATACACCTCAAAAGAAATAAACTAAATAAATAAAGCAAAAAAACAAAGAGAAAACAGTTAAATTACCTAAAATAATACTCAATTTGGGAGACGATTAAAGACGATAAATCAGACCTTAATGCCAACCTCCTCATATTTGGAAGATTCGATAATTCTGTAATTCTCAAATGGAGTTAATGAAAATTTAAAATAATTTTATTATATAAAATGTTAATAAAATAATATAATATCAATTTACGAGACACATTCATATAAGAAAACAGCGGAAGAGTAAATTACAACTGTTTGGAAAAAGATAGTAGTGAAAAATTAGACATCATAAACATTTTTACATAGGCTGTGCCATCAATTTGATAGTAGATTGAAAACAGATTGAAAACTCATAGAGGTGTCCTTCCATTATCTTGTTGCAAACCAAGTTTCCATGGTGTTTTCGTGTTTTGGAGAGTCCATTGGTGGGAGAGACAGGATTTTGTTTCGAAATTGTTTGTCTATGTGTTAAGCTAGCTTGGATGCCGGAACAGGTGTAGTACCATGCCTTTGTCTGTTTCGTTCCTTCCAGAGGGTGTGTACCGCGAGCTGAAACACATATATGACGAGGAACAGCCGAGCCTTGTCTAGCGATGGATCAACAATTTGTTTCAGGACATGACTCAATTGGTTTGTGTATATGGTGAGGAGGAGGTTCCGGGTGAGAATTTTCCAAACCTCTGCGGAGTAGTGACAGGTGAAGAAGAGGTGATTTCGTGTTTCAAGTGGGTCATTGCATAGGATGCAGGAGCTGTCAGAACTGGTGTTCCAATTTCGCATTCTGTCACCCCTGGAGAGTCTATTGTGAATCGCTAGCCATGTCATGAAAGAGTGTTTTGGCGTGGCGTCAGAGTACCAGATGCCCTTATGCCATTCAACAGGTTGATGCGACATGCGAGTAAGAGACCATGTCGTCTTTGAGCTGAAACACGACGAGAAAGTATTGGGTGCTTTCATCCATAATTTTATATCATCATCTTGATTGATATCCCGCTGCTGCAGATCACGAATCACTGTTTCAATGGAGTAAAGGAGAACCGTTCTGCGTCTGCTACATTTATGGGTCTGCAGGACATTCTGAATTGTGTCATTAATCCTGATTCCCAAATCTAAGCAGCCTCGAGGTCCCGTTTGATCAATCAATCGCCCTAAAGGAGACCACACCTCATGCCAAAACGATGTAGAAGAACCACTTTTGACCTCTATTTTTGTGAAACGAAAAACTAGTGTTCTGTATTTGAGTAATTTTCGCCACATCCAGGATTCCAAAGAGGTTCTTTCATTGGCTGACTAGAAGGAACCCTTGCGAATGAGGTAGATGTGAATCCAACGAATCCAGAGAGAATGGGAGGAGAGTATTCGCCAAATGAGTTTCAAGCAGCTGACTTTGCTCACTTCCAATAGGGATCGCAAACCCAATCCGCCTTCTTTCTTTGGCTTACATACATCATGCCAAGCAAGTTTCGCTTTGTTTGTGTTCAAATCCGGGACAGACCAGCGGAATGTTGCACATAGCTTATCAATTTCTAGGATACACCCTTTTGGAAGTCGAAAAGCGGACATCCAAAAATTTGTTAAGCTTTGAATGACTGAGTTAATGAGCTGGAGAGGACCTGCAAAGGAAAGACATCTCACTGTCCAGTTACGAATCTTGGCTCTTATCTTTTCAATCAAGGGTTATAATCTGTAGCTGTCATTTGTTTTGTGAGCAGAGGTAAGCCCAAGTACCGAACCGGCAGAGATCCTTGAGCAAAAGGAAACGCTTCCAAAATGGTAGTTGTGTCATCACCGGATATTCCCGCCAAATAAAGCGTTGATTTTTCAAGGCTAATGTTCAGACCCAATATCGCAGAAAAGTCGTTAAAAACCTCCATGATACCTTCTATTGAATTCTTCTGGCCATCAGAAAAGACCAACAAGTCATCTGAAAAAACAGAAGTGGGTTAAGTTTAGCTTGTGGCAATAAGGGTGGTAACCGATTTTCTGTTCCAGAGCTGCTTTGTCTAGCATCTTCGAGAGCAAGTGCATACAAATGACGAACAGATAGGGAGAAAGCACACAGCCTTGTCTTAACCCTCGTTCACACCTGAAAAAACCCGCCAACTCACCATTTATCTACACCGAGAAGGAGGCTATTGTAATGCATCTATTTATCCAGTGGACATATTGTTCCGGGAAATTCAAGAAAGAGAGTGTAGTGAGAAGGAATGGCCATTGGAAGGCGTCGAAATCCTTCGATATGTCAATCTTTACTGCGCATCGAGAGGAGATAGTGATTTTGGTAGCTTTTTACAAGCTCTGAAGCAAGAAGAACATTTTCCATCAACACACGTTTCTTAACAAAGGCGGACTGATTCTCACAAATGAATTTTGGGAGCATTCTTTTCAACCGGTTCGCAAGAATCTTGGAGATGAGTTTATAGATTACATTGCAGCAGGAGATCGGACAGCAGTCTTTCATATGTCTCGCATCCTCTCTTTCGGTATTAACGCTAAGTTCGTTGCGTTAATACCTGTCGGCAAAAACCCATTCTCGAAAAAGGATTTTACTGCGGTTACAATGTCCTTGCCGACTATGGACCAGGTAACTTTGTAGAACTCGCAAGTATATCCATCAGGTCCCGGAGATTTATTACTAGCCATCGCAAACAAAACCGTTTTGATTTCCTCTGTAGTAACTTCTCGAGTCAATGTGTTTCTGTCCTCATCATTACATTCAAATTGCAGCAACTCACGATAGTAACTGCCACCTTTCAAATGCTCTTCCTTCGTCCTTCGTTGACTGGGGAGTCGGGTTTGCTAAAGTCTTTGTTTGACATTGGCAGAGTGTCGAAAAAGCCTCCGTTGTTTTCCTTGAAATGTCTCTGATACTATTCTTACTCAGCTCTCGTAACAGGGGTATTAAATTTTTTTATTTTTTTGCTGACCGATAAAGAGTAGAAGTCGAAGAGAACAACTCATCAATTTGCCCCCAGTAGGACTCTATCAATGGCCAAAACCCCGGGAGAGAGGTGATGGCATTGGTAAATTTAAACGGGTGTCTCAACTTCATCAGGATGGATTTGATGTTTATTTGACACCACAGATGATCTGAGCATCCACCCCACTCAAAAGTGCAGTGAGCCTGTGGGAACACAGTCATCCAAGTGCTATTCATCAAAGTACGATCTAACATCTTGCAAATTAAACCTTCCTCCCTTTTGTTACACCATGTGAAAAGAGGACCATGCAAAGTCATCTTTAGTAGAGAACAATATCGAACAGCGTCCTGGAAGTCTCTCATCTCCAGAGGTGGCGATGATGTCAAATGACCAGAATGTTCTATACCTTCAAAGATCTCATTAAAATCGCCAAAGACCAAACAAGGTCTTGGTGGTGTTTTAGATCCACCCATAACTCTTTTCTTTCCTCCATTGAGTTGGAAGTATAGATAAATGAGCAGAAAAACTCGTTTTGAACTCCATCTAATAAGATAGAGCAAGTGATCATTTGTCGACTTTTAAACCATGGCGTTACTCTCACCGTTGGGTTCCACACCACCCAAATCCTCCCAAGGTGGTTATACTCATAGTTTGTTAGCAGAGACCAATCTTTGAATACAGTAGACACAATTTCAATTGCTCTGTTTTCCTTTAATCTAGTCTCTAGCAGACATCCAAACAACATCGATTTTTGTTTAATCCAATTGGGGACTACATAATGTTTTGTAGGCTTGTTGAATCCACGCACAATCCAAAATAAACCCGACATTAATTGGTTTTCCTAGGATTCTTTTTGTTCAAAAGACTAGGACCTCCTTCCTTAAGCCTTTGAACAACAGAATCCGAAATGAATTTCTTATTAACTTTTGACCTTCTGGGCAGGGATTGTCGTTGGATTACTTCCACCCCTTTGCTCTGCATTCCATCTTCTGGGACTAAACCAGAAATAGGATAAATCATGAGGGAACCCTATAACCAAGAAATTCACCCATGGTTTAACCTTCTGAGTCCAAACCGTGTTTTCTAAAACGTGCAACATCCTCTGCAACACTTAACAGTAAGAGATTAGGCCATAATACAACAAACTCCACCATGGTCTAACCTCGCACCAACTCTGCTTCATCATCTCCGTTTTCTTCCGAGAGGTCACTTCTGAACATAAACCGACTGGCTAAAGCACTGGGCTGATTAGGCCCTAGTAACATTGAGCAAGTCAAGAGCTGACTTGAACTTCCTCACCGAGATCACCTTTGTTAACATATCTGCGGGATTCCTGCTTGTGTGAATTTTCAGTACCTCGATCTCTTCATCTGCAATGGCGTCTCTGATGAAATAATACTTGACCGCAAGTGCTTCGTCCATCCGTGAAACACACTGTTTTTGGACAAGCAGATTGCGCTTTGGGAGTCACACCATATCTTTTCTGCAGGTTGCTTGAACCCGAGATCTTCAAGTAACCCTTTTATCCATATTGCTTCTTTTGCTGCCTCGTTTAAGGCGATGAACTCTGCCTCAGTTGTAGACAACGCCACGACTGGCTGAAGTGTTGATTTCCAACTGACTACATTTCCTCTGACTGTGAAGATATAGCCCGATGTTGATCTGCGCCTATCAAGATCTGCAGCATAATCCGAGTCGCAGTAGCCCTGAACACTGAACTCTTTGCTCTTTCTATAGACCAAGTGCACATCTAGAGACCCTTTTATGTATCGCAGCAGCCATTTTACCGCTTCCCAATGAACTGATCTAGGTCTGCTCATAAAACGGCTGACTAACCCGATGCTGTATGCCAAATCCGGTCTGGATCCTATCATGGCATACATGATGCTGCCAACAGCTGATAGGTACGGGATTTATTCAGTATCGATGCCTTCTTCCTCATCTTTAACTGCAGAGAGCTTGAAGTGTGCTCTAATGGGGGTTTGTGTACTCTTCGCATAACACATTCTGAAGTTTGATATGACTTTCTTCAAGTAGCTTGTTTAGGACAGTCTTAAACTGCCTTCTGCTCTGTTTCTCACTATGTCCATTCCAAGTATACGCCTAACAGCGCCTAACTCTTTCATTTAGAAAGCAGAGTTAATTCTGATTTTAACTTCCTTAGATCAGCCATTTCTTTTGCAGCTAACAGCATGTCGTCAACGTATAATAGGAGATACATAATTTTCAGGGGAGACTTCCTTTGTGTAAACACATGTATCTCTCTCACTCCGACTGAAACCTTGAGATGCCATGAATTGATCAAAGTTCTTGTTCCATTGACGGGGAGACTGTTTCAAACCGTATAAGGACTTTTTCAAAAGGCAGACATGATCTTTCTTAGTTGTATCTTCATAGCCTTCTGGTTGATACATGTACATATCCTCATCTAAGCTGCCGTGGAGAAACGCCGTCTTCACATCCATTTGTTCCAGCTCTAAATCGAGATCAACTACCAATGACAGCAAGATTCGAATAGAGACGTGCTTTACAATGGGAGAGAAGACTTCTTGGTAATCAATATCTTCCTTTTGTGTAAAGCCTCTCGCCACAAAACGTGCCTTATACCGACCTGGCTCACCATCATTTGCACATGGCTTTATCTTGAACAGCCAGTTGCAGCTTATAATCTTCTTGTTTTCAGGTTTCTTAACCAGTGTCAAACTCTCATTTCTTCTCAGAGATTCCATTTCATCATCTGCAGCATTGTTCCATTTATCACACTCTTTGCTGGCTCTTGCTTCTGCCATGTCTCGGGGTTCCTCTATATTCATCATTTCTGACACCATAAGCACAAAGAAGACCTCTTCTTCAGAGCAATCGTAGTCACTATATCGAATTAGTGGTACTGTTACTCTCCTTGTTCGATCTTTTGCTACTTGATAGTTTGACAAACTTGTCCTCACATCATTTCTTTTACTTGTTGATGCTTCACCAGCTTCATCTTTGCTAGTTGTACCATGATAGGCTCCACCCGAATCTGACCCTTCTATATTCTGAGGTGATTCATCCTTTAAAGTTGTAGTGTACGTTTTATTAAATGCATCTTCACTAGTAGTCCTATCAACCGAGAGCTGGGTGTCTTCTCTTGAGATGTCTTTGTTGACTTTCTCTTCATAAAACTTTACGTTTTTGGTTATGACACATTTATCTCCTTCTATAAGCCATATTTTGTAACCTTTTGTACCTGTCGGGTAACTAAGGAAGATTCCTTTCACAGCTCTGTCTTTCAATTTTCATTGATCAGTGTAGACATAAGCTATTGCTCCAAATGTCCTCATGTGTTTGTAACCATGAACCTTTCCAATCCATACTTCATCGGGAGACTTGAAACCTATGGCTGAACTTGGAGATCGGTTAATCATGTACACAACAATTGAAGCAGCTTCGGACCAAAATCTCTCCTCCAAACCAGACTCGTTTAAGAGACACCTGACATTTTCCATTATAGTCCTATTCATTCTTTATGCGGTTCCGTTTTGTTGAGGTGTATACGCACACGTTCTATGCCTTGTGATTCCATGCTTCTGGCAAAACTCATCAAAGGCATTGTTGCAGAACTCTAAACCATTGTCAGTCCTAAGATACTTAACTTTCTTATCGACTTGATTCTCTACCAATAACTTCCAATCAGAGAACCTCATAAAAGTCTCATCCTTTGACTTGAGAAACCAAATCCAGACTTTTCACGAATAGTCATCAATGAGGGAGAGAAAATATTTGCTACCTGACATTGATGGCATGACATTCTGAGATCCCCAAAGATCAGCATGTTTGTATTCTAAGGGCTGCTTATTGTTGTGTTTTCCTGTTTCAAAACTCACTTTCTTTGCTTTTCCCATTATGCAGTGCTCACCGAATGCTTCCTTTCCTATGTCCTTTTTCTTTAGTATTTCATTCCTCACAAGTATCTGCATGTTTTTCTGTCCCATATGTCCGAGGCAGCTGTGCCAAAGGGAGTCCTTCGATGGTGCTCTCTCAACATTGCAGACTTCTTCGGTGATAGTTTCACCATCAAGAATATATAACCCATTCTTAAGAGTGCCATGTAAAGCCAGTTTGTTCTTCTTATGGAATCTAATTTTCCCTTGCCCTCCTGAATGAGTAAATCCTAACTTGTCTACAGTACTTGTGGATATAAGGTTCCTTCTAAGGTTCAGAACATACCTTACATTCTGCATTATTTTGAACAGATAGCTCTCTCTGTTTTGACTGACCGGGCAGCTGCAATTACTTCCTCTAGCGACAAGGATTTCTTTCCGTATTTTAACGTATGTTTCAACTGATCGTAGCTCATAGGAAGAGAGCTTAGGAAGACAATGGCTTGTATCTCATCTGATACGTTCACATTCAAACTGCTCATTTCTGCTACAATCTTCAGAAAATCGTCCATGTTGACATTGATAGTCTTCGATCCATCACACCTATAAGTGTAAAACTGAGACTAAACAAAGATCCTATTTGGTAGAGACTTTGACATATATAGTCTTTCTAACATGGACCACATCGCTGCAACGGTTGTGAAATGCTTTATCTTTAGAAGAACTTGATCGCCAATGTTAATTATGATCATATCTTTGGCTCGTTCATCTTTCTCGAGCTTGAGGGGATCAAGAACTTTCTTTATCTATGTAGTTTCTTCATCCGATCCTTCTCCTTCTGGTTTCTTTCCTTCCCTGTTTGTTATCGGGGTGGTGATTTCGAAGTTGTCACTTAGAATCACTTCCTTTAATCCAGAGACCCCAAAGTGCGCCATCATGCGAATGGTCCACAACGAGAAATCGCCGGAGCCGTCGAACCGCTCCACCTGAGCCCATGTCGTTGTAGACGTCACCATCGGAGATGCGAATCAGCCTGATTAGGTTCTGATACCAATTTTTGAAACCAAAACACAGAACAAGAAGACACAAGAACACAAAACAGAGCAGCGAGAGAGAAACAAGAACAAACACACACAAGATTTGATGACCCTGAGTTCACCTCCGATATGGAGAGCTACATCTCAGGGGCCAGACTCTGTCCAGCAACCTCACTAACAGCAAAGGAAGAAGAGTCCTCTCAAAACGAGAGGAGCTCTTCAAGAACGCACACCAAGTGTTTACAAGAAAGGATTAGAAAAACAAAACTCTAAAGTATAACCCAAAAACACGATTGAGATATCCTTTTATATACCAAGGACTTACAATGAACCGGACTAAACCAGAAATAGGATAAATCATGAGGGAACCTTATAACCAAGAAATTCACCAATGGTTTAACCCTCTGAGTCCAAACCGTGTTTTCTAAAACCTGCAACATCCTCTGCAACACTTAACAGTAAGAGATTAGGCCATAATACAACATGCATCTAGTTTATTTTTCTTGTACACTGCTAAATGATATCTAACGTATAATCATAAAATATTCAGCATATAAATGATCATTTGGCATCTCTAACTTCCATGCTTTTGACATCATATTTTTTAACTGCCTCATATTATATTTTTCTTAACAAAATGTATAGTATTAGGATAGTGCATGTAATCTTTATTTTTTCACGTCTAGGTGCACATTATCTGGTACCATGGATCAGTCCATATCAAAATCGAATACTTTGATCTAACTCTATATATAGTAATTTTTTGAACCACAGATCTCACCAACAAAATATTTATCCATCCATTATGAAGGGAAATGGTTTATGATAACTTCCATCAGAGTGAGAATCCTATGATATATGTATTTGAAAACCTTTGCGAAAAATTGAGTCATGAGATTCCATCAGCAACTATAGTTTCTTCTCCAGCAAGCACTGTTTGAAGTCACAACTCCTTAAACCAAGTATATATTTAGATCACTACTATATCACATTTAATCACCTCAACAAGAGTCGAGGAAAAAAATTATGTGATGGTGCTGTGTCATGTATCAACAACTTCAGAGGATTGTCTCGTTCAAGGCAAAAAATAGAATAGAGATGGTTTAAGCGGGTTTGTGCTAAACTGATATACGTGTGTGATTTCACTTATTGTAAACCTGCTAGTATAAAGTTGGTGACTTTCTTCTCTTTCGCTATATCTTTTTTCTTTTTGTTCGAGGTTCTTGTGTTTAGCGAGAGAGAACAAGATAGGTAGATCCTTTGTATAGAGCTCAAGTTGTGACCGGTTCCTAGTGAATTGCTGGGTTTTCTCAGCTCCACTGAGATATAGTTCCTTCTTGTATTAGAGAAGGGAGGTGAACACCGGGTCAACAAAATGTGTATGTGTGCTCTTATCTTTATGCATCTCTCTTCAATAGATTTTGTCGAAGAATCAATCTTGACGAAGAATCAATTCTCACAAATTGGTATCTGAGCAAGGTTCGCATCAAAGTGAAGTGCAAGAAGCGATCTAGGGTTTGTCACACCGTCAAGAGGATGTCAGGTTCAAAAGCAGACATCGAGAAATTCGATGGAAAAAGAGACTTCTTCCTCTGGAAAAGAAGGATCTACGCGTTCTTAAGCGTATCCGGGCTCAAAGATGTCTTAACACCAAAATAGCAAGACGAAGGGTTGAGCGAAGAAGAAGAAAAAAACCAAGAAAGGAAGAAGAAGAGCATGGCAGAAGAAGAAGCAAGACTAGAGCGATGTGAGAAGGCAATGAACATAATCTTTCTTAACGTAGATCATGTTCTCCAAAAAATAGAACGATGTACGACAACAGCAGAAACCTGGACTCTGCTAGAGAAGCTATACATGCCAAAGTCGCTCCCAAACATAGCTCACGCCCAACTCAAACTTTACAGTTTCAAGATGCAAGACCATCGCTCAATTGACGATAACATTGATGATTTTCTCAAGCTCATTGGCGAATTAGGCCATCTTAGCATTGAAGTGCCTGAAGAAGTTTAAGCCATTCTGCTTATGAACGCGCTCCCAACAAGGTATGACCAACTAAAGGAAACCTTGAAATACAACAGAGAAGCAATTAAAGTAGATGACGTAACAAGCTCAGCAAGATCTAAAGAGAAGGAGCTTAGAAAAACCACAAGCTTCAGGGGCAGTTCTGAAGGTCACTACGTTAGAAGAAGAACCGAGAACAGAAACTTCCAAGGAGGTAAATCCAAAAAAAAAAAAAGGTCAAGGTTAAAATCAAAAAAGTGAAACAAGATATGTTGGATCTGCGAGAAGGAAGACCACTTCAAGAAGCAATGCTATAAGTGGCTGGAAAGAAACAACTCAAAGGTCCCAGTCCCAATAACGAGGAGAATCAGCAATAGCCAGGGATGACGCGCAAGATCTTGCATGTTTAATAACTTATGAGGCTAATCTGACATAAGAAGAAGCTTATTCACGATGAATGGGTTATGGACACAGGATGCTCATTTCATATGACCCAAGAAATGACATATTTATCAAGTTCAGAGAGCAAGTAGCAAGGAAAGTTAGAATAGCAAAACGCCAGTGTTGAGGTTGACAGCATTGGGTCACTATGTCCAGTACGATATATGCATGTCATTGGTAGAAACTTGATATTGATTGGCACTCTAGAGAACAAAGGTTTCGAATTCAAATGAGCAAATGGGGTGCTGAAAGTTATCAAAGGGTGCATGGTGATCATAAAAGGTTTAAGACAAGACAGAGACACACTATACATCCTTCAAAGTGCACCGAACGTCAGAGGCATGTGTAGGAAGCTCAAAACCTCCAGAACCTGAAAATGTCACACATTACACAAAGATGTGGTATAACAGAATGAGCCATGTGGATCAAAAAGCATTAGAGATGTTAGCAAGAAAGAATGCCTAGAAGCGGACAAAGTAAGCGAGGTGAAATTCTGTGAAGATTGTGTGATTGGAAACACTCACAAAGTGATTCGGGAAGGCACAACATGTCACGAAGAACAAACTAGACTACATCCACTCTGATTTATGGTGCTCTCTGAATGTGCCCTTCAACTTAGGAAGATGTCAATACTTTCTGTCGTTCACAGATGATTGGTCAAGGAAAGTATGAATATATTTTCTAAAAACAAAAGATGAGGCATTTGAGAAGTTTTTTTAATGGAAAAATATGGTTGAACTGGAGTCAGAAAGGGAGGTTAAAAAACTTCGCACAGACAATGGCCTTGAATTCTGCAGTCAGAGGTTTGATCAGTTCTGCAAAGACGAAGGTATAATCAGACATAGAACATGTACATATACGCAGCAACAGAATGGGATAGCAGAGAGGCTAATGTAGGACTATAATGAATAAAGTAAGAAGTATGTTAAGCGAAAGTGTCTTAGATCACCGGTTTTGGGCAGAAGTAGCATCTACTTTTATCTATCTTATGAACAGAACCCTTTCTTCAGCGATCAACCTTAACATACCAGAAGAAATGTGGACATCCTCAACTCTAAATCTGACAGGACTGAGAATTTTTTGGTGTGTTGCCTATATTCACTTGGACTATGGCAAGTTGAAACCAACAGCTAAGAAGGGCATATTTATGGGTTACCTAGATGGAATAAAAGGTTTCAGAGTTTGGCTTCTAGAAGAGAAGAAATGCGTCATCAGCCAAAATGTTGTTTTTAAGGAAGATCTCATGTACAAAGACATCAAGTCAGAGACAACTTCAGGTAACCATAAGACAAATGTTCAAAAGTCTACTGATGAGTTTGTGAGCTATGAATTTTCAGGTGAAAAGGAGAACACCCGAGCTGACGCTTCAGGTGGAGAAACAAACAGTGAAAATACACAACTTGAAAGTCAAGAGAACGAGCCAGAAACTAAACAGCAATCTCCAGCTGCACATGAAACAGATGAATCTCTTAACCTTAGAAACTATCAGTTAGCATGAGATAGGAGCAGAGGACATGCTAAGTTGCCAACAAGACAGGAAGAATACCAATTATACTCTGACAATGAAGAAACTTCAGGGTATGCTTTTCTAATGACTGAGGATGCTGGACAACTAGAACCAAGCAGTCTACAAGAAGCGTTGCAAGACACGGATAGTGATAAGTGGCTCGAGGCATCAGATGAGGAAATGAACTCGCTTATGAGGAACAAAACTTGGATACTAGTTGAAAGAATAAAAACACAGAAGCCTATAGGGTGCAAATGAGGTTTTAAAAGAAAAGCCGGCATAGATGGAGTAGAAGGTCTTCGGGTAAAGTCAAGGTTAGTCGCCAAAGGATATTCACAGAAAGAAGGGGTAGACTATCTGAAAATCTTCTCTCCGGTGGTAAAACACGTTTCAATAAGGCTATTGTTATCCGCGGTAGCTCATTTTGATATGGAGCTTCAGCAAATGAACGTAAATACAACATTCTTACACGGTTTTCTGGATGAGCAAATATACATGGGGCAACCAGAAAGATACATAAACAAAAGACATCCAAATAAAGTTTATCTACTAAAGAGATCTCTATATGGGCTGAAGCAATGACAGCGAAAGTGGAACACGCGTTTTAATGAGTTCATGCAGAAAAGTGGGTATACCAGAAGTGAGTATGACCTTTGTGTATATCTCAAGGAACTATCAGAAGATGAGTATATATACTTGCTAATCTACGTGGATGATATTTTCATCATCTCAAGAAATAAGAAGCAGGTATGTGAACTCAAAGTCTTACTCAGTTCTTAATTTGACATGAAGATCTAGGTGAAGCAAGAAAGGTTTTAGGAATGGAAATAACCAGAGATAGTGAGAAAAGAAAGTTAATAATATCTCAAGAAGGATACGTTTCAAAGGTATTGGGAAACTTTGGAATGGATCAAGCAAAGTCAGTAGCCACACCCATGGGAATACAATTCAAGCTCAAGTCACCAACGGATAAGGAGGCACAAGAAGAGTATGACTACATGAAACACATTCCCTAAAGCGCAGTAGGTAGTTTAATGTATTCAATGCTAGGAACAAGGCACGATCTTGCGTATCCAGTGGGCTTAGTGTGAAGATTCATGAGTAGGCCAATGAAGGAGCATTGGCGAGCAGTTAAGTGGATACTCAGGTATCTAAGAGGGTCTACAAAAATAAAGTTGTGCTGTCGCAAGGAAGGAGACTTTCTGATTAAAGGGTATTGTGATTTTGATTATGCTAGTGATTTAGACAAGAGGCCTCTACTACAAGTATGGTCATCACGGCAGGAGAAAACACAATAAGCTGGAGGTCTAGTTTACAAAAGGTGGTTGTGCTATCTACAACAAGGCAGAATATATTGCATTAACAGAAGCAGCAAAAGACGCGATGTGGCTAAAATGTTTCATGGGAGAGTTAGGCTTCAAACAGGCTGCGGTAGACATATTTTGTGATTCACAAAGCGCAATTGTTTTGGCTAAGAATGCAGTCCATCACAAAAGGACAAAACATGTAGCTGTCAAATATCATTTCATTCGAGATTTGATCAGCGATGTAATGATACGGGTAATGAAGATAGCAATGGCATATAATCCAGCGGAAATCTTCACCAAGGTACTACCTGTAAGTAAATTTCAAGATGCTCTGAAGCTTATTAGAGTTACAGAACAATGAGCTGCTTACAGCTCAAGCAATATGAAGCTAAGTGGGTTTACTCAGAAGATATGAAGTTGAGTGGGTTTACTCAAAAGGATACAAGCTGTGGGGTTTCACAGGATCTAGTGCTAAGGACGGAGAATGTTGATAAAGGACAAGATGGAGAATTGATGGTTATGTGTACTGTATCAACAACTTCAGAGGATTGTCTTGGTCAAGGAAAACAATAGAATATAAATAGTTTAAGCCGGTTTCTGCTAAACCGATATATGTGTGTGATTTCACTTACTCTAAACCAGCTGGTATAAAGTTGGTGTCTTTCTTCTCTTTCGTTGTATCGTTTTTCTTTTTGTTCGATGTTCTTGTGTTTAGAGAGAGAGAGAACAAGATAGGTAAATCCTTTGTACAGAGCACAAGTTGTTGTGAGCGGTTCATAGTGAATTGCTGGGTTTTCTCAGCTCCGGTGAGATATAGCTCCTTCTTGTATTAGAGAAGGGAGGTGAACATTGGTTCAACAAAAGGTATATGTGTGCTCTTATCTTTCTGCATCTCTCTTCAATAGATTATGTCAAAGAATCAATCTTGATTAGATGATATCCAAGATCGAATTATCACAAATTGGTATCAAAACAAGGTTCGCATCAAAGTGAAGTGCAAGAAGCGATCTAGGGTTTGTCACACCGTCAAGAGGATGTCGGGTTTAAAAGCAGACATCAAGAAGTTCGATGGAAAAGGAGACTTCTTCCTCTGGAAAAGAAGGATGTACGCGTTCTTAAGCGTATCCGGGCGACTAAATCAGCAAAAATTGTTGGTGACGGCTGTGCATGAGCGCTTCATGCCAGTGTGTCTGCCTTTGTGTTGAGCGTGCGAGGAACATGTTTGATGTTAAAGCGGCTGAAAAAATTATTGCATCTTTGGAACTTCTCCAAATGTGTGGTAAATGTCGGTCATTCTATTGGTTCAGACACCATCTTCACCAGCTCCAAACAGTCCGTTGGAAAAGTGACTGCGTGTTGTTGATAGACATTTATACATTCCATTGCCCAGATTAGTGTTTCAAACTCGGCATATAGTGTTGAGCGGCTGGATCGGATATTACTTGCCCCCATAAAGCCATCCACTCCTCCCTTACATGTTAGGTCCTTCTTGATAGCTAAATCTCTTATTTCCTTTTTCGTGCCTTCTAGATAAATAACCTAATCATTATCCTTTTTAATCGATTTGTCTCTCAGCTAAAACATCATGTCGGGTAAGATAAAAAAAGAAATATAAATAGGAAAATGAATGTTTGGTTAAGTTTAAACTTTCTAAAAAGACAGAAAGAAGCATGAAGAAGCAGAGGTCTGCTCAAGAAAGAAACGTCAACGACAAAACACTTGAAACCCAAACTGATCATCCATAGTTGAAGTCAAATAATCTTCTGTCCATAACCAAGAGGAAATTTTCCTTCAACTTAAACTTTTACTAGAATCTCTAATTCCAGAGATCTTATACCCAAACATGTCCTTAGATATCCTACACGTATGACGTCAAAATAATGAATGCTTTAAGTCGATGTGATTAAACTGCTTTACTCAACATACATTCCGCAATGGTCATATCATAGTTCTTCAACAAATTTGATTTGTCAAAACCAATATTATTCTTGGAGTCATTTTGTTTTGTAGAATACTAATTTCTGTAGGAGATGAGCAAAATAGAATGACAGAATCATTCACAAATTTTGACAGTTTAAGAATTTCTTTTATAGGTTAATAATAACTTTTATAATGAGGTAAGAAATGGTACCAGAAAAAAATTTCAAAAATCATTTATATTTAAGCAAAATTTAGACGAAAATTATGCCAAGAATATAAATAAATCTTTTCAATTTTTTATTGACATTTATTTCAAACTTCATTTTAGTCACACTGTTTAAGGAGATTGTTAATTCATTAATCACAAACATCATAATTTTTTAAGAATTTGTGATCTTTTAAAAGATAAAAACAAAAAGAAATAAAATAGCTCATTTTATTTTTCCATTATTTTTATCATTTTTATTTCTAAATAATATTTTTTGAAAACATATATGATATTGTTAAGTCGAAGAAAAATTCAAAATTTAATCTGTTTATATGACAGAGAGAAACATTCCACCTTATAAACTTGTATAAAATCCCTTCAACTCACTCAGATTTGGTTAATTAATTCACAATCTCACTCTTGATATATTGACGATTTGATTATTCAATTAAATCATATCCAATAAAAAAAAGTCATAACTATAAATTCAAAGGTGTGAAGAGGAAAAAACCATAAATTGTAAGGAAATAACATTCCTTTTGCTTAAGTAAAAAAGATCAGCTTCCCTTCGATTCATTCGCCAAAGTCTCAGAAAAAAAAATCGCCCAAAAATTCTCCATTGCATCTCTCAGTTTCTTCATCGATTTTCTGTCTCTTTGTTAACTTCACTTCCGTTTTTCTGGAGAAGAAGATTATCATCCCTCGATGGTTCTGAAAGCTTGTTTCTTTCTCACTGATTTCAAAGCTTGTTTCTTTCTCACTGATTTCGATCTTTCCATGGACTTCGACCGCAAGACGTACGATGCCTGAGCTGCGTAGCCACGCACGCAGAGATCGGGCCGAGAGAATCCTGAACCGAAATTCAATTCCCTTGAGGAGAAACCCGAGGCGGCAGAAGAGAGTTGCGGCGGAGGATCGGAGTGAGAAGAAGGAAGCGATCGTAGCAGAAGAGAAGCGCGGAAGTGAAACTGCGCCGTTGGTGAAGACTGAAGGAAGAGAAGGAGAAGAACAAATTAGGGTTTTGAGAGAAGATATTGGTGAGAAGGATAAGATGGATGAATTCGACAGTGGTGGTCAAGCACCTTTGCCGGATGATGAAGGAAACGCTCCTCCGCTTCCTGAAAAGGTGTAAACTTTTTGTTGATTTTTTGTCCTTTCTACTGAATTGGGATGCTTTGAAGTCCCCTTTTGGTCTATTGTCTATTGCATCGTGTGTGATGTGCGTGATTAGGAGAAAACTGATAAACTTGGGCATGTCTCGTTCTTACAAAAGTTTAGTACTTTCTTCCGTAAGGTAATTTGATTTGACTTCCTTGGTTATATATTTTTGCTGCTGCCACAGGTTCAGGTTGGTGGTTCTCCGATGTACAAATTAGATAGAAAACTAGGCAAAGGAGGTTTTGGACAAGTGTATGTTGGTCGAAAGATGGGCGCGGCCACTGTTAATGCTAGATTTGGCCCGGGAGCTATGGAAGTATGTTTTTTTGCGTTTCTTACCAGCTTCTTTTGATTTCGTTTGGATTGTATGGTAATTTTGATGTGTCCGCTTTTGCAGGTGGCATTGAAGTTTGAACATAGAAGCAGCAAAGGATGTAGCCATGGGCCACCGTATGAGTGGCAAGTTTACAAGTAAGGTTTACGGGTTCTTCTGCGTGTTCCAGTCATTGGTTTATAAAAGATTGGATAACTAATGTCTGATTTATCCTCTGTTTGTCCAGTGCACTTGGTGGCAGCCATGGTGTGCCACAAGTTCATTATAAAGGTCGGCAAGGTGATTTTTACATAATGGTATGTTGTCTTTAGTTAGGTTTCAAGAGCACATTCTGTTCATAGCTACCTGCAGTATGACTTATTACAGTTTTTCATCTTTCACACAGGTTATGGATATTCTAGGGCCTAGCCTATGGGATGTTTGGAATAGTACCACTCAAACGTTAGTATTCCACATAATTCTACATTTTCATAGCGTCTGAAAGATTTTGTTAAAATAAACCATTGATGAGCACTTTTATATTGGTACTCACCAGATGCTTTTTGTTTGTTTTATACATTCCAGGATGTCGACAGAGATGGTTGCATGCATTGCGATTGAGGCGATATCCATTTTAGAAAAGATGCATTCGAGGGGGTAAGTTTCTTACTATTATTGCGAACTGTGGTACTGCTTCTGCCAATCTCTTTCTTTAAGCAATACTCCTGTTTCTGGCAGATATGTGCATGGTGATGTGAAACCAGAGAATTTTCTACTTGGGCCTCCTGGAACTCCTGAAGAGAAAAAACTTTTCCTTGTAGACCTTGGCTTAGGTATACTATTTGTGTGTTTGTAATAACAGTGAGTGTAATTTGCTGTCTTTGTGCTGCTTATCCAATCCGTTGATCTTGCAGCAATCAGATGGCGCGATACTGCTACTGGGCAACATGTTGAATATGACCAGCGTCCTGATGTATTTAGGTAAGTTGATTCACCGTATGAGATTGATTCTTATTAGGGACTTCAATCTTTTGTTACTTATTAATAGTTTGGCTTTTGCATTCTCAGGGGAACAGTACGGTATGCTAGCGTACATGCTCATCTTGGCAGAACCTGTAGTCGGAGGGATGACTTAGAATCTCTTGCTTACACTCTTGTTTTCCTTCTCCGAGGCCGGCTTCCGTGGCAGGGATACCAGGTTGGGGACTATAAAGTTGTTGATTTTTATTATTTTGGCCATTTTCCTTGCCAATCATTAACTTTTTTTTAATTGTTTTAGGGAGAGAACAAAGGTTTCCTTGTTTGCAAGAAGAAGATGGCTACTTCCCCAGAAACACTTTGCTGCTTCTGCCCCCAACCTTTTCGTCAATTTGTTGAGTATGTGGTCAATTTGAAGTTTGATGAGGAGCCTGACTATGCTAAATATATATCCCTTTTCGATGGAATAGTTGGCCCAAACCCAGACATTAGGCCAATAAATACTGATGGTGCACAGAAGGTGATTTGGTGATCTCCTTTATCACATGTTTACTTAAGTTCTGCTATTTAGGTCCTATTTAGAATCCCTAAAGCTTGTTCATTTTTGTCTGGTATGAAGCTCATACATCAAGTGGGTCAAAAGAGGGGGAGGCTGACAATGGATGAGGAGGACGAACAACCAACAAAGAAGGTCAGATTGGGAATGCCAGCAACACAATGGATCAGCATTTACAGTGCTCACAGACCAATGAAGCAAAGGTGCCATCTTGCATTATACTTTATAGTTCTTGAAATGTATATAAATGAACATGCAGCTGACATGTTTTTAACCTTCGTGCAGATATCATTACAATGTTGCTGATATAAGGCTTCCACAGCACATTGAAAAAGGAAATGACGATGGGCTATTTATCAGTAGTGTGGCTTCTTGCTCAAATCTCTGGGCTGTAATCATGGATGCGGGTACTGGCTGTACGGCTCAAGTATACCAGCTCTCACCGAGCTTTCTCCACAAGGTAGCTTCACTCAATATTCTCGGGTAATCTTTCCAAATTTGTCATGTCTGCACTACTGCTATCACTTCCTTATGTGACATTCTCCAACTTTTGCATTTTGTTGTAGGAATGGATTATGGAACAATGGGAAAAGAATTACTATATTACAGCAGTTGCAGGAGCAAACAATGGGAGCTCATTTGTGGTTATGTCAAAGGGTAATGTTGTTTTATTCCATTTGGATGCAGGCGTAACAATTGTTTCTGGTTTATCTCTTCTTCACAGCTTTCATCCTTTGTATTCAGGGACCCCGTATTTACAGCAATCGTACAAAGTCAGCGATTCTTTTCCCTACAAGTGGATAAATAAAAAGTGGAGGGAAGGATTTTATGTTACATCAATGGCAACTGCTGGAAGCAAATGGGGGATTGTAATGTCTCGTGGAGCTGCTTTTTCAGACCAGGTGTGAAGTTTATTATTTCTGTTTTGTGTTTTGGCTTGAATATAAGAAGCATGCATCACTTGGAATTGTTACAACATGATAATATGGGGGTTTCTGTGATGCAGGTTGTAGAACTAGATTTTCTATACCCTAGTGAAGGTATACATCGTCGATGGGATAATGGCTACCGAATTACGTCAATTGCTGCAACTTGGGATCAGGCTGCCCTTGTTCTTAGTGTGCCAAGAAGGAAGCCTACCGACGAGACACAGGAAACTCTTAGAACCTCTGCTTTTCCTAGTAATCATATCAAGGTTGCGTGCTGGTCTCTTATTTCTTTGCTATTGTTATTTGGCTTTCCATCTTCCTGAGTTGTAACTTCTAGCCTTTTTTTCTGCAGGAAAAATGGAGCAAGAATCTTTACATTTCTTCTATTTGTTATGGTCGAACTGTTTCATGAAGTTCTAATTTTTGTTAGGAATGCAACTCAATTTAGCTTTGCCATACATCCGCTCAGTGTGAAAGAACAACCGTTATGATCAGTGATGCTATGGGCTTAGGGGAATATTTTAGCAAGGATGAATGAAAGATGTACTTTCACTACTGCTGCAATGTAGTGTATCGACTGTTTTTCAACTTGAATGACTTGTGTGAAGAAAGAAGTTTAAATTTCTTAGATAAAAAATGATAGCCTAGTCTTCTATATATCTTTCAATAAAATTTAATCGTATTAGAAGGAAGAGCCATCTTTTGACTGTATGTGGCAGCAATAAAGATGGAGCTCTTTGGTGAAGCCAGAAATGGATGTCTCTAGCATTTCATCGTACCTACCTTCATTGTTCTGTCTGGTGATTTTGTTGTGTTCCTTGCATGCCGTTTTGAGCTATTCATGTAGGAACCAAAGAATACAACCATCAAAGAGGGTCAGTAAAACTTCCAATTTTGAGGAATCCAACAGAAAGTAACTGATTTTGTGGCATTTGGGTTCAAGAACTTGATCATCATCTTTTAGCTTCTCTACTGCTTAAAACGAGGTGTACAAATGTTTCTCTGGAAATGTTATGATTTGTTCTCTGATATAGTCACACATATTGTCAGTTGTATAAGTTGTCTTGTTATTTTGTTGTGTTCTTGCATACCGTTTTAAGTTACTCATGTAAGAACCAAGGAATACAACCATCAAAGGTGAGGAATTCAACAGGACGTATCTGATTTTGAGTTAAAGAACTTGATCGTCATCTTTAGCTTCTCTACAAGGTGTACCATATGTTTTTTTCTGGAAATGTAATGATTTGTTTACTGAGATAGCCACACATATTGCCAGTTCTAAGTTGTCATGTACGTTATTTCTCCTTACCTCTCCGTTTGCATTGTTGCAGGCACTTAAGGTGGAGAATATTGGTCGTCTCATCTTTGCTACTGTTCTTTTGCTCCTGCTTGTTACCAAGATCAATGGTATTCAATAATTTCGTGGTCTTATTGTTTGAAGAATGAAGATGAAAGGTGAAAGAGTAAAGACAATCTAAGTGGTGAAGTTGCTTGATTATTTTCTATGCCTTAAAGAAAGTACTCGTAATGATTTGTTATGGCATAATCGCCTTGTCACACTTCGATTTATCCTTTGCAAGCCCACAGTGCGCGAAACATGCTTACAAGTCATTTCTCAACCTTCCCTTTGTGTCCAAAAGATAGCAAACATTTGTGGAAATGTCTATATTCAAGAGTGATTGCTTTTTCTCAAAACTAGAAAAGCTAGCCAGCGCCCAATTACGTGAAGACTTGTAAATCACAGCAATATTATACTCATATAGCCTAACTAAGATTCCTCCACCATATCTAGCTTTCAGGTATATACATTCTATAATGTATTTATGCATATTGATTAGAAACATCAAGTCCTCAAGCTGTTTTGTTACTACTTTAGAATCTCTGTACTCTAGTCTGCTTCTGCTATCACATGCTATTTTGTAATATACCGGTTGGGAACTTTATTGTAGAGAAACCTTTATATGGTAATTTGGTAGTGAGGCGTGAGTGAGACCTGAGGTAATACTTTTTTCAGCGCATGTCATCTGCGACCTGTGAGCTTCGAACTGCCCAGAAGGACGATGGCTTCAACTTGTTGTTTGTCGCTGTGAAAAGCCAACCCAGCTGGGTTTCACACGTTGCACAGTTTGCAATCGTCCATGCATACCTGTTGTCAATTTAAGAGACATACATAAGAGCTATTATGGTAAGACTTGAAATATCACGGATCTCGTAGACGATCTAAACCAAATCACTGCTTATGACCAATTGATCTATAGTGTTTACTTACAACAAGTTGCTAATGCTCTGTAAATTTGGCATGTGTTTTGGACCAAAGCTAGTTTTTAGATCATATTAAGGGACAAATGATAGTGATAAAGCTTTATTTATAAGGTATTGAGGTATAAGTGATACGTATAGTGAAGGAAGTAGGTTTGGTTATAATATAAAAATGATAAGGACAAACATTAAGGAAAAGTTCTTACCCAGGAAACCAGCTATCTTTTTTAACAGGTCCACCGCTAAGCGCTATGTCATTTGTTTTGTAAAAGGTCATTATCTCATGCACATAGCCATATGGGTTTACGTAGGCACCTAGAGGACCATCACTAGACATAACCAACATGTCACTTCTTCTTGCTATGACAGTCTGCATCAATATGAAAAACATATCAGCAAACCAAATATACAACGGGGAGGAATAAATGATTTTACCATGCTTCCCACATATTACCTGACAGTGTTTACATCGAACACGATCAAAACTCTCAAGCAATTCTATTTCTCGCTGCAATCTGTAAGAGACTCCGTCAATCTCCAAGAGCTCTTGTCTAATTGACTCAGAGACGGGAATTTTACTAGCAATGAAAAAGGATAAAATATCTGGTTTATTCACTATAACCTCCATGTTTGGAACCCCAACTATCTGCTTCCAAAGATCTGCATATTATTTTAACGTTAGCAGACTCTTAATATCTGTGCTTCTAGTAGAAAACGATAAAAACAAACAAGGAACTTACCAGCTGCTCTTTGAGCAAGATAATATGAGTCGTACATCCGATACGCCCAGAATGGCCAAAATGCTCTCGGGGCCATACGGAATCGATTTAGATCAGTATTTTTCCGGAAACTTGTCAGCCTATTTTGCTTGTGACCTTTCCCATGTGAAACAGGAGTCTTGCAATTAGCAGATTGCTCTACTTCCTTTTCGTCTTCGTGGCCACAATATCCAACGGACCTAGAGCTGTATGCATGAGATCCACTAGATTGGATATCAGATGTGCTGACTACTTGATCATCATCACTACTCGTCCAGTCATCCATTATTGAGTCAACTGCTGAATAATGAAGTCTCATCTCTGACGGAGTAAGACCACTTTCAAAACTTTCTTCAGAATTTGCTACCGACTGTTCGTCCCTATCTCTATGAGTATATAAAGATGTTCTACTAGACTGACAGCGACCTCGCAAGTTACTTATCAGTACCAGCTTGCCAAACGCATCTCTGGGAGTCCTCAGGGGCATATCTTCCTCAACAATATGGACCTCTCCGCAAGGCTGCAAGAAGGATTAACAGAGAAAAAGGCTTCTTTCACAATAAACAAAGATGTATTCCCCAATTTCACAAATAAAATGTCTGTGTGGCTGTATATATATGAGAGAATGTCCTTACGAATCCTTCAACGTCAGTCCAGCGACGCTTTAAACGGAACCGCTGTTGTCCACGAGTAATAACATTGAATGAGCCATCACTAAGTCGACGGTATTGCCGTATCTGTTATTATCACTGAGAAAAGTAAGTTCCAAACCAAGAAGACGAAGATCAATATCCCAACTTCCTACATCAAGACCACTGTCTCAAGCATAGCTCCAGCAACATTGCACAAAGAATCTTTAAGTGTGTGGTTTTTAGCAAGAATGCAATCGATCAACAAGGTTTCCAATTGTAAAATGTATTATTTCTTCAGATTTGTTAGTGCTAAGCATATCTGATTCCACAACTCCACATACAAAACTTCAGTATTTAGTTTGATACCATCTATAAAAGAATGTGGAAATGTCTTTGCAGTTGCCAGATGTTCTGAGAGGTCTAAAATGTTCTAACTTATTGAAATCTCTTTCAAAATGAATCTAATTTACGATAGTCAATCCACTCTAGAAGAACTTAATAAAAGTACACCCACAACCTGAAGCTTTTTTTGAGATGAGACCAAGCAATAAATGTTTTGTAAACAGAAACCTGAAAGGTATTGCTTCATCTAACAATCATTTGAAAAAAAAACAGGAAATAAGAAATGTAGAAAGATTACCTCTGCGGTTGTCCCAACACTTGCATACTTGAACTGATCACCTTCTCTATAAACACGAATCTGAAGATAAAAGGATAAGTTGTAGGTGTGTAAATTCTTTTTTAGAAAATAACATGACATTTGGAGAACCTAAAACAATCAAACCAAAAGAGTAAGTCACCTACCACACCTATCGTACATGGAGCGTTAGATTGGTTTAAAGCTCTCTCAACAGCAGCCAAGAAACTAGACTGAATAATTCTAAGGGGAAGTGTGGACTCCGGAAATAGAACCACTCCTGAAGTATTGCAAAGCAGCAGTGTCAATGTCTTTCAAAACACCACGAGAGGACAGACAACTCTTCACAACATACGTGTCTTTACACAAACTTTGTTTATCGAAATGGTACTTCTAGTTAGCAACTAACAACGTGCATCTAAAAACCAATCATCACCCCATATTTATGAATAATACCTTCAAGATAAAAAAGCGGGATCTTCAAAACGGTGCCTCCATCCACAAAATTCATTCTGTTTTGAGTGTCCTCAACATCTGATAAACAGTATAAAAACGTAAGCTTAAATGTGATAAGTATAAGAAAACACCACGGAAAGCCACAAGACGAGAGCATCCATTCATACCGCCAAGATAGGTATGTAAAGAAGCCAAATCTGGGTTGAAAATAAGTTCATCAGCACCAATATTATCACTGCCAAGTCAGAGAATCCAACGGTATTAGCCATCAACAGAGAAAACAAAAAAAAGCTTCATTCATCACACCCCAAGAAAAATCACCTAATGTTTCGTAGATTCGTTATCTAAAGAACGACAAATTTTTCAACAGTTTAACCATCACGAAACCTAAGTAATGCAAAAAGCTGGAAAATCAAACTAGTGATACACTCTCAATTCCGGTGATACTGCACAGTCACTAGAATTAGCAAATGAAGGACGAATTGAATGTAGAGAGAAGAGGAAACAAGTGATAGAGAGACGATAAAGAGGAGGAAGAGAGATTACTCACGAAAGACGAGTGTGGGAGGTAACGCGAAATGCAGCGAGATCATCATCATCTTCATCGGAATCTCGAAAATCATCGACTTCCTCGACCTGCAATTCCTCAAAATCGAGTTCTCGAATCTGCTCGATCTGAAGCCTCTCTCTCTCTAGAATCCGGTCGTCGTCCATCTCTCTCTCTTCGCGTTTACCCGCCAGCAGAGACCCCGTCCGCGTTTTCCAGAGACGACCGCCTCGTTTGTCTTCGTCCTGGTAAGTGACCCGGCCGGTTTATGTAATTATTACCCGGCCCAACTATCTCGGGTTGATATTCAATTCGATAACCACTTATACCAAGCTTGCTCTGGAGGTGGTAGAACCAAACACTAGTGCCTCCAGAGTCCGGTGTGAAAGGTCCGAACTTCCGGAAAACTGAATTAGATGACTATATACAATTCAATAAGTGTAACAAGAGGATCCATTGAATTATTGATTGATTCATAGCGCACAGAAGTCAAATTCAATCAAGGCTTTATGTGACAAAAGAATATGTAGGAACATGTCAATGCTTGATTTATCGGCATCTCATAACTCACAAGTTTGAGTTCTATCAGACTTTTTTTCCTTTTCAGATTGCTTTCCGAATACATATTTATACCAAAATATGAATTTTTTTTATTTTGAAGAACAAAAAGATTTGTCTTTCCGAATCTCGAAAAAACATATATATCTGGATTATTTGGTATATGTATCTCCAGGGGTTACCACGTCAGCAAAAAAAAAAAACCTCGCGTCTGACACGTGTCGCTTGGAAGAAAGCTAGGCTTATTGTGGATTTTGTCGGGTCAGTGAGAAGCCCAAATTAGGGCCCGATAACCCAGATTTTTGCTTAGAGTCATTTTTTGGAATCCTAATCCTCTCATCTCTCCTGTTAGGTCGGCGGAAGTGAAAAACAAAATTTCTCTTTTCGTTTCAAACCCTAAAGTCGGCTATTTTTCTGGTAGACGTTACATCGGCCGTGTTTACCTGCTTTACCGCTATCGCATATCCATGCCGCGCCCCCCGCATCGTCGTCTAACTGGAAGCCCTAGATCGGTTATGCGATTGGGCATAAGAATGGTCTTTTTCCAGCCTCTCGGGTCCGGCCATACCAACCGTCGATGTAGGTAAATTTCCCGATGACTTCTTTTTTTTAGTTGTTGTTTTCCGATGACTACCTTTTGATTTTAAATCCCGTTTAGGGTTTCGTTAATGTTTTCTATTTGTCTCTTCTTCTAGAGTTCATCCTCTAATTTTGATATGTAATCCCGATTAGGGTTTTTTTAATCTTCTCTTTTTTGTCTCTTCTTTCCGGTGGCATCCTAAATTGGCAACATGCTTTGCTTGAATCATTGTCCTACCGGCACCAGCTCTGTTGTCGGTTGTCGGTCCGGGTTAATGTGGCCGCCGCACCATGCCCATTAGTTGTAATGGGCCACGTGGGCTACACAATTACAACGGCCCATATATTCGTCTGGGCTTAAATTCGTATTGGGCTGCCGGTTTTACGTTTTGGTTGGTCCACGGTTGGCGGCTCTTAATGGATCGGGTTGGCTACTACTAGGCCAAATAAAAAACCAACAACAATTCCAGGTATATTAAATATTTCTTTGTTTTAAAAAAATATAAACTCAATGAGCCCAACTCACTAATTGGGCCGCGCGTTTAATTTTGTAGGTTTCGGCCCGTTCTCATCAAATGGAGTGGCTGACATCTCGGATCGCCTCACTTGGGCTACCGGGTCGGATAATCGGGTCGTCTCATTTGGGCCTCCGGTGATACAAGCGGCGGCATGGGAGGTCTAGGCGGTAGGCGTTGTTGTTGATCTTCTCCATGACTCGGAACGGTCCATCGCCTCGTGGTGCTAGTTTTAAACTTCTCTGGCTCGGAAACCTTTCTTGCCTCATGTGTAGCCAGACCCATTTCCCAGGTTCGAATATAACCTCCTTGCGGCCCTTGTTGGCGTGTTAGGCGTACTGCTCGGTGCGCCTTTCCAGGTTGTCCTTGACCTTTTGGTGAATCTTTTTGATGTATTCGGCCTTTTCTTCCCCGTTCAGGTTGACTACCTCGGCTGGAGGTAAGGGCGTCAGGTCCAGGGGCGTAGTGGGATTGATCCCGTAGACAACTTCAAATGGGGTCATCTTGGTTGCTGAGTGGACGGCTCG
The DNA here is from genome assembly GCA_000218505.1 of Schrenkiella parvula. Lineage (NCBI taxonomy): Eukaryota > Viridiplantae > Streptophyta > Magnoliopsida > Brassicales > Brassicaceae > Schrenkiella > Schrenkiella parvula. The sequence continues at coordinate 2,678,759 of CM001190.1, forward strand.
GTTGTACGCAAATTCGATGAAAGGCAAGGTTTCTACCCAATTTTTGAGGTTCTTTCCTATAGTGATGCGGAGTAAAGTTGATAACGTGCGGTTTACGACTTCGGTCTGTCCGTCGGTTTGGGGGTGGCATGTGGTGGAGAAGAGTAGCTTGGTGCCGAGCTTCCTCCAGAGTGTCCTCCAGAAATGGCTAAGGAATTTGCTATCTCGGTCCGACACAATGGTTCGTGGGATACCATGAAGTCTTACCACTTCTCTGAAGAAGAGGTCGGCCGTTAGGGATGCGTCATTGACGTTGGCGCAAGGTATGAAGTGCGCCCTCTGAACAAGAACCCTTCATGCATATAGAACTGCCCATGGCCTCCCTTTTGGCAAAGAGAGACATACTCCTTTAGGTACGGGTCGTCTTTATATAGGTCCTTAATGAATTCAAACCCCATTACTTTGGCTTCCATAGTGGCGATGAGGGCGTGTCGACGTGACAGTGCATCGGCCACGACGTTCTCCTTGCCCTTCTTGTACTTAATGATGTAGGGGAAGGTTTCGATGAATTCCATCCATCTGGCATGTCTTTTTTTAGGTTGGTTTGACCACGCAGATGCTTCAACGTCTCATGGTCGGTGTGTACCAAAAACTCCTTGGATATCAGGTAGTGTTGCCAAGTTTCCAACGCTCGCACTAGGGCGTAGAGCTCTTTGTCGTAAGTGGGGTAATTGAGGGCAGCTCCTTTTAGTTTCTCACTGTAATACGCTACTGGTTTCCCTCCTTGTACCAATACGGCTCCAATCCCAATTCCGGACGCATCACACTCGACCTCAAAGGTCTTGCTAAAGTCCGGGAGAACTAAAACGGGTGCTTGCGTGAGCCTCTCCTTGAGCTGGTTGAAAGCATCCTCCTGTGCCTTTTCCCATTTAAATCCCACACTCTTCTTGACCACGGCGGTGAGGGGCGCGGCTATGCTGCTGAAGTCCTGAACGAACCGGCGGTAGAAGCTGGCCAATCCGTGGAAGCTCCTAACTTGGCTTATGCTGGTCGGTGTCGGCCACTCCTTGATAGCTTTAATCTTTTCCTCATCGACCTGTAGGCCCTGCGAATTAATAACAAAGCCTAGAAAAACCAACTGATCAGTGCAGAATGTGCACTTCTTGAGGTTGGCAAAAAGGCCTTCTTCTCGAAGTGTCCTTAAGACTTGCTCAAGATGTGTCACATAGGGATCAAAAAATTTGCCTTAACGCTAGTTTCTTTTTCCTTAACCATTTGTTTTTGCAACTCTAAGACCTGGACAGGCGTAGGTGCTAGACTAACCTTACGCTTTTTATGCATAAATGTGTACATATTAGACCGACCATCATGCTTAGTGTCCCTATCCCATTGCCAAAGCCGACCCAACAGTAGTTGACCGGCTTGCATGGGTACTACATCACAAATAACCTCGTCTTGATACTTGCCGATGCTAAATGGTATGGTTACTTGCTCATTAGTCTTAAGCTCTACTTTATAATCTAGCCATCTTAACCGATATGGACGCGGATGCTTAGTCTTAGATAGGCCTAATTTATCAACCATGTAAGCACTAGCGACATTGGTACAAGACCTTCCATCTATGATGAGATTACATACCTTGCCTTGGACGGTGCAACGGCTATGGAAGATGTTTTCTCGTTGAGCGGTCTCCATTGGGCCGATCATCATGCTGAGGGCTCGGCGGGTGATAAGGGCTTCTCCCACATCAGGATACTCAATATCCCCATACTCATCTTGGGCGTCGGTCTCTTCTTCGTCTTGCGACTCATAATCACCGGCCTCGGTCAGGAGCATGACCTGCTGGTTTGGACACTCACGAGCCATGTGGCCGCGGCCTCTGCACTTGAAACAGGTAATGTCTCTAGAGTGTTGGGGGTTGGTGGTCCGCGCTGGGTCGGGTCGTGTCTCACGGGGTGGTTCGGCTGGCTTGCCTTTGAACCGCGAGTCAATCGCAATACCTTTGCCCTTGTCTATTGGCTTGCTTTAACTTGTGACCCAAGGTGTTGGCGTCTTGCCCCGGTTGCTGGTGGCCTTGCGCTTGATGTGTTGCTCGGCTTGGATGGATAAGTGGAACAGATCTTTGAAGTCTTGGTAGGTCTGCCGTTCTACCTTGCGGCTGATCCGTTCTTGTAATCCGTCGATGAATTGGGCCATGAGGGCTTCTTCATCGTCGTTCAACGCCAACCGGTTTCTAAGGCGTTCGAACTCCTCGTAATATTCCTCGACTGTGTCGCTGCCTTGCCTTAGACTGCGAAAGCGTCTCTGGAGCTCTCGGTGGAAATGGGGAGGAACATAGCGTTGCCTCATTAAATCCTTCATGTCGACCCATGAGTCGATGGGTCACAGTTGGGTCCTCCTACGGTCGGATGTCACCTTGTCCCACCAGATCAGGGCGTTGTCGGTGAGTTGGGCAACGGCTAGGGAGACTCTCTTTGGTCCGGGGTGGTTGTTATACTCGAAGATGTGGTCCATCCTCTTCTCCCAGTCTAGATAGGCCTCCAGGTCTACCTTGCCGGCGTAGCTTGGGGCGGAGAGCTTGATGTGCTCCTGGTACGGTCGAGGTGACGGGGTAAAATCTTCGTCACCATAGTCTTCCGGGGGTAGGTGTTGTCGAGGCGGCCGGTGGTGCTGGTCACGGAGATGGTCGCGAAAACCAGGGCCGTCGTCTGGGGCTGGTCCGCGTCTTCTGTCTGAGCTGTGACCAATTAGGCTCGACCAAATTGGTTTGGCTGTATGCTTGGTCTAGGGAAATCGAGTGATGCTTCACGGGTTAGACCAGATGTGTCATGTTCTGGGGTGATCTTGAATTTCGGTTTGGCAGGCCGCTTGGAGTGGGTCGTGTTTGGCACGAGCTGATCTAAAATACTCTGGATGCTGAGGTTGTACTTGTGGTGTAAGACTCTGGCTCTTTGGCGGGTCATGGTGCCTTCAAACGTCTCGGGAACCTCTGGGTCGCCTAAGGGGTCGAGATTGTTGATGTCTGGGTCGACCGTGTTTTGGGTATCCTCATCATCCGGGTAGGCACCCATTGTTTTAAAGGTTAGTTTTCGGGTTTTCTAACATTTTTTTATTTTTTTAAAACAAATAAAAAAATCATTAATATTTACCTTTTTCTTTGTTTTCAGCCTTATCCTGTTAACAAGATCTGAATCATTCGGCGATATTATCACCCACCGCAAAACCTTCTCTCGCGGCCGCATAGACTATCAGGAAAGTAACGGTATGTTTTAGGCTCACATATTCCAGTTAATACTTCTTTTTTGATGTTGTGATATGAAAAATACTTTTTTTGTTCGAGTTGATACTCTATTTTCGATTTGTAAGCCAGATTAGGGTTTTTTTAATCCTCTTTTTTTCTGTCTTTTCTTTCCGGTTGCCTCCTAAATTGGCGACATTCTTAGCTTGAATCATTGTCCTACCGACGGCGGCTCTGCTGTCGGTTGTCGGTCCGGCTTAATGTCGCCGCTGCACCAAGCCCATTAGTTGTAATGGGCCACGTGGGCTTTGCAATTACAACGGCTCATACATTCGTATGGGCTTAAATTCGTATTGGGCCGCCGGTTTTACGTTTTTTGTTGGTCCACGCTTGGCGGCTCTTAATGGATCGGGTCGGCTACTACTGGGCCAAATAAAAAACCAACAACATTTCCAAGTATATCAAATATTTCTTTATTTTTTTAAATATAAACCCAATGAGCCTAACTCACTAATTGGACTGCGCGTTCTCATCAAATGGAGCGGCTGACATCTCGGGCCGCCTCACTTGGCTACCGGGTCGGCTAATTGGGTCGTCTCATTTGGGCCTCCGGGTAGGCCCAGATTGTATTAAAGGTTAGTTTTCGGGTTTTCTAACATTTTTTTATTTTTTTTAAACAAATAAAAAAGTCATTAATATTTACATTTTTTCTTTGTTTTCAGCCTTATCCCGTTAACCAGATCTGAATCATTCGGCGATATTATCACCCACCGCGAAACCTTCTCTCGCGGCCGCATAGACTTTCAGGAAACTAACGGTATTTTTAGGCTCACATATTCCAGTTAATACTTATTTTTTGTTGCTGTGATATGAAAAATACTTTTTTGTTCGAGTTGATAATCTATTTTCGATTTGTAAGCCCGATTAGGGTTTTTTTTAATCTTCTCTTTTTTGTCTTTTCTTTCCGGTGGCCTCCTAAATTGGCGACGTTCTTCGCTTAAATCATTGTCCTACCGGCGGCGGCTCTGTTGTCGGTTGTCGGTCTGGCTTAATGTCGCTGCCGCACCAAGCACATAAGTTGTAATGGGCCATATGGGTTACACAATTATGACGGCCCATATATACGTATGGGCTTAAATTCGTATTGGGCCGCCGATTTTACGTTTTTGTTGGTCCACGCTTGGCGGCTCTTAATGGATTGGGTCGGCTACTACTGGGCCAGATACAAAGCCAACAACAATTCCAAGTATATTAAATATTTCTTTATTTTAAACATTGAGCCCAACTCACTAATTGGGCCGCGCGTTTAATTTTGTAGGTTTCGGCATATTCTCATCAAATGGAGCGGCTGACTTCTTGGGCCGCCTCACTTGGGCTACCGGGCAGGCCCTAACTTGGGCTTGGGTTGAAACCCAGAAAAAAAATATATAAGTTTCTGTTCCTTCTTCCCAATTTCGGACCTTTCTATATTGTGTTAACCCCATACTTACCTCATTTTTGTTTTCCTTCCGTTACTTCTGCTTGATCTTCCTCCACGCCTTGAGCTCAATTGAATGTTCCACTCCTCACTCTTAATTACGCGGACTCACAATCTTCCTCTCCAGGTAATTTAAATACTCCCACTTGGTACAATTATTTCCTCAGACCTATTCTTATCTAAGATATCGAACTATGTCTTCACCTAAAAGCTTTGATGCATTGCAGGGAGACTTTTGCAAAGATTAAATTGTTGGCACGCTTATGCATTCTTGGGAGGCGCATAATTTTAAGCAGGGAAACACCTTGATTGGCATAGAGTTCATTCTTATTGACTCGAAGGTAAAAATATTTTAGATATAGTTTGTTTTTTTCATTACTTTTTTACATAAACGCAACCTCTAATGCCCCAACAGGCTGTAACCATGCAGGGGTTTCTATCGGCACACCGTGCAACCCGTTTCAGAGGTAAATTGAATTCAGGCAGGATCTACAGACTAAGCAAATTCATGGTTAGGCCGTGCAAAACAAACTACAAGGTAACATCGCATCATAGCATAATCATTTTTACGGATCAGAAAGTCTTTTCCGAGGATCTAGAGAGTACCCATCAGATAGAATCCCACAAGTTTAGGCTGCGAGATTTTCAAGCCTTTAGTGAAGTTGCTGATACGCAGACTGAGCTAGTTGGTAAGATTCTTCTATTTCTATTAAAATTGGAAAAAAATTAATTACCATTGTTTGATGTAATTTGAATTTGAGGATGCGAGGCTTTGTTATGATTGTAGGAATGTTGGTGTACGATGACTTTATCACACATACTGCTGCTTTAATGTCTTATTATTTTTTGGTGTAGATCTGATTGGCCATATTAGGCTCATCAATGGTGATAACCTTCACTCCGAGGGTGCGGTTACTACTGCCTAACGAGTGGTGCTGGAAGGTCCAAGCAAATGATCTTTTTACACGTCCAACTTGAAGAGTAAGTTTAATCTGCATATGTGTAGTCTATCTATATAGTTAACACCTAATCAGTGATTATGTTTTTTATTTTTTCATAATGGGGAGACCACCCCCATTTATTTGTGGGAGGAGATTGCATCATCATTCCGTCGCATATGGAATGAGATGGCCAAAAAGCCTGTTGTTGTTTTGATAACAACACTGAATGCTAAGACTTTAGGGGGTTAATGAAAATATTCTCTTTTTTTTTAAATACATGTGTTATTATTTGGATGTAACAATGTCCAGGTGTTGTAACACTTAGCTCAACTGCCTCAACTCGGGTTTTCTTTGATTTGGACATCCCGGAGACCAAGTCTTACTTGACAAGGTGATGTGTTATCTGTTTTTACTTATTTTTTTATTTATAATTTGCGTATTGTGTTTTATGTTGACATTATAGTCTTCAATTCTGCCCTTTCTATTTTGGTTGACAGGTTTGGAGAAACGAAAGTGCATCAAGCGGATGTAAACAGCTCATTCTTTGCTGTTGCTAAGCCGGAAGTTGTAAGCTTAGATGAAACCACAGGTTTGTGTAATTCTTCTTAAGCTGATTAGTTAGTTTAGTTTGTATAGTATTTGTGATAATTGCATAGGTCACTAGCTTTATTTGTATTGCAACAATTAAGGAAGTCGTTGAAGATTATGGCTTGTTCTTCATATTGTGTACTAGCTGTTGGTCTAAGATGGATAGAAGAACTGATACCAGATTGGTATGCAACAATTCCAGATGCAAAAGACCTAACAATGTTGGCATTATAAGGTAGGTTTTTTAGGAGAACCATAAATAAATCTTCTTAATGTAAAACATTCTGAATCTATATTAATTCATGGTCGTCCAATGTAGGTATCGGTTGGAAACAATCGTAACAGACGCAGAGGGCGGTGTTGCAACTTTTGTCATCTTCGACAAAGAAGCAACAAAGCTGGTTAGTAGTCTCGCCCCTGACTTGGTGAAGGAGGTAAGTCAGTACTTTTGCGCCACTTGATATAGATATGAATGTTTTATAACTGTGTTGTTATGGCAGGTTGAAGACAATAGTCCAGTGACTCCGTCAAGTGTTCTTGGAATTGTTGGCCGGACATGCAAATTCCAAGTGAAGTTGACGTTATTCAACTTCTCTGTCTCCCGGCAGACGATAACTGTGTCCCGTATTATCGAAGACCGTATTGCAGATGGTGAGGAAGCCATTCTGAAGGGTACAATTGAAGCTGATGATCCTGGTGAAAGTAGCGGATCTAGTGAAAAACGTGCGCGAACATAGTTCCGAACATGAGATGAAAATTGAAACTGGAAGAAGGAAAATAAAAACAGAAACTCAAAGGATGAATTTTTACCTTATTAAATAATGCAATATGATTATCTTTGTTATGATTTCTAATAGTATTACCTGTTTAGTTAAACTATTTTGGACTTTTTTAGCCCAACTTAGGTTGATTATGATATGATGTTCGTTTATTTGGAACAGTTTAGAAGTTTTAAAGGCTTTTGTTAGCAAACGATCAATATTAGTATGAACAAAATGATCCTAACCTTTGATTTCAATTACCATTTAAAGCAATATTAGTATGAAAAAGCAACTCAATGAAAAAAACGATCAATGTTTCTACCAAAACGATCAATAATGCTTTCGAAATATTTATATAATCACAATTACCATTTGAGTTGCTTTTTACTAAATTATTGAAATCATTCTTAATCACAATTAATTTCTTTATTTATTAGCTTTTATTCTAAATATTTAGAATATTTACATTAACATATATTTTGTTTTATAAAGAAACTATCCTGATTTGTTTATGATTGAATTAATGTTGATTGATTTATTATTCTTTAAAAAAGATATTTTACTAATTTAACTTCATTCACATAATAATTAATTTCCTTTTTGTTAATTTCATGAATTTAATACATATATTTTGAATATTTTGTTGTTTAATACACCTACTTCAATTCTCTATATATATACCATTATGTCGAACTCTTAGGTTTGTATCATTTGAATGAAGCTTTTTTTATGTATTTCTCCCTTACAATGCTTTTTTCACCTAAAAAAAAATGAATGATGGTTTTAAAAAAGAAAGTTCGTTGGTATGTTTCCTTCTTCTTTCTCTTTTGAAGTCATTTTGATTATGATGTTTTACCAAAATTGTTCTTTTGAGATTTTAAATGTATCTTACTGTGTTTTAAACTTTAAATCTGTTTTCTATCATGATACATATTTAGATAATTTATAACTTAACTCATTCTTATATTTTCTTGATAGTTTTTTTTTCCAGAAATATATTAGTGTCTACATCATCAGACTTATAGCTTATTTTGTCAAAACAATCCTCCAGCCACGTAAGTAATTTAAATGAACACAACTTTTTTTTTGTATTTTTGTTTTAACGTTTTGGTTACAAATGTGAATTCCAAAAAGAAAGAAGGTACCTACATATTAATCTAATATTCGCTAATTTATTATGTAATGCAATGAACTTGGCTAACACATATTGTGGAATTATGCAGGTAAATTACAACTTCAATCGACCATAGACACCAGATTTTTCTTTGACAAATCCATTCCGGCAATACGAAAGTATCACAAAAAATGGGAAAATATTTTTAGAGCACAAATGAGATTAGGAAGTCTCCTCTACAAAGACCAGTAGGAGCGATAAGAATGCTGTTTTAAATTTTATTTCAGTTTGAATTAGTGGTTTAAAGGTTTTGTGCTTTTTAGAAATTGGACATCATTGAAGTTTTTTTAATTACTCTTACTTAAACTTAAATGTTATCTACACAGTTTTCTGCTCCCCCATTTTACTCAAAACAAAAAAAACAAACTAATACATAACCAATAACAAAATTAACGACAAATCTAGCGACCAAAAAAATTTCCAAATTATATAAAACTAGTTCTAAACACCACCCGTATAGTGCGGGAACCGACCTAGTAAGTGTTTAAATGAAAATAGATCTCTAATATGATCTTCTTTAATATTGTCACTTTGAAAGTGAGTGAGGTTGACTTGAAACCGAGATTTACCAAGGTTTCAAGGAAAAAGATAAAGAAAAATGAGATGGATCGATGGGTCACACAGAAGTTATGGACTAGCTTCTGATTTACCGAGGGATTGATTGGTCACACAAAGGTTGAGGAAAAGCCTTCTGATTTACCGATTTGATCTAAGTTTTTGAAGAAAAGTTTTTGATTAAAAGATTAGATAGTTTTTTAAATGAGATTACAAGAGTTTAAATAGCTCCAAGGCCGACCTTGGAAAAAAAACCTATTAAACTAAAGGAAACAACTAACAACAACCAACTACCAACTAACTTATTAAATGCAAAAGCAAATGATTTGAAATTCAAACTGAGCATTTTGGTCACCTTCACCACGTTCTGGGCTTAATATCTTGTTGGGTTTGGGTATTGATCATCAAATAGACATTTAGGAAGTAAATTCATAAGCCTCATTAAAATCTTTATTTAGAAAATCTATTGGGACAAAACAAAAGACAAAGAAAAAGAGTACAAATGAACCACTTGTCTATTTGATGATTTTATTGGGCCTGGATCAAGACTAGGGTGGCTTGGTCGTGGCTTAAGTTATTTGGTCGGTCCCAAATGCGCTTAAGCATACCTCCGATAGCATGGTTGAGTCTCCTTGTCGTCGATCGAGTTATTGGTCCACGTAGAGTCTCCTCCGCTACAAGCTTGTCCTCATTAACCTTCTCGGCTGTTGGGTCCAAATATTTGACGTCCTCCATGATCATATCAATCTCCCTAAAGGATACCCTCCAACTTGTTTCTTTACAAACGGAAAGAGTTGGAGAATGGCCAACAAAAAAGATTAAAAAGAAGAAGTAGACACGCCTCCGCATCAAGATGTTAGAAGTAAACAACCCCATCCCATCAAATCCCCTAATCCCGGCATGCCAAATTAATGCTTTTTGGATCAATAATGAGCTAGCAAATGGACTAGGATGAAATCTAAGAGATAACATGGGAAGAATAACTTTCGGGTTAACGTGGAGTTGGCCTTGTCAGCTAGGTTTGAGAGGATCTTGTTGCTGATTATCCCTTCTACATGCCGAGCTAGAAACTCTCCTTTGGACGATGCATTGTCTTATTATAAATCCACTACCTAGAGTTTTCTTTGCTAAACTGATGGAATGATGTACTTTTGCATCATAAGTAGAAGATTTTGGCCTTTCTCTCATCGCTGATTTTTCCTCTCAGGCACTCTTACCTATGAGGTCTCTATCAACCTGGTTTTAGCCAAAAACCAGGGTCTAACCACCCGGTTTTTAGCCAAATTAGAAAGCTTCTCTCTTCCCAAATCCGGTTTCCTTTTTTCCTACCTGGTTTATGTCCAGATTTGGCATGGTTTCCTAACCACACGGTACACCGGAGCTCGTGACGCTGCCTCCCGCCGAAGCTCTCCTCCTCTACCGAATCTATCATGTCCCCCCCCCACACAGTCTCTAAAACCTCTAATGGACACTGCATCTCTTAGACGTGTCTCGACTCACCAAAACAGGAAGCTCTTGCCTCCCTCCACCTAGCCCCTGAACTGGACATTGTTTCCGCTAGGTGGTCACCGCCTTCAACACCCCCGCAGGTCGGTACGTCTCCCCCCCTTGGGAAGATCTGTTTCTTCACGCCCTCACACGCATCCTTTGTCTCCTGGGCACCAACATCCAAGTAAAGTGTCTCACATCGGGCTGTGTGCCTTGTCTTGTACCTTCAGCATCCTTTTTCGGGACGGGAAGACCTGCCCACAACGTCCTACTCCTCTCTAAAAGCGGTTGCTACCTCCTCCGTTGCTAGCTCAGAAATGTCGAGCCATAGAGCAAGCTCCTCAAGGCAGGCACAAGCTGATGAGGATATCATCATCTTACCTCAAGTCGACAACTTCCAACTGATAGCCCGTTTCAACCTTAGCTTGGTGGGACAGATGTTCAACAAAGAAGGAAAGAGTACTGAAGCCCTCCTTGCGTTTATTCCAAGAGCCCACATTTGGGATGTTGAAGGTCGGGTCCGAGGCTTGGATCTTGGAAACTCACGGTTCCAATTTGATTTTGACTCGGAGGAGGATCTCCAGAAAGTACTGAAGAAACAACCATGCCATTTTAATAAGTGGGCATTCTCCCTCGAGAGATGGAAACCTCATATAGGACATGATTTCTCCTCCTCTATGACTTTCTGGATTAAAATCTATGGAATTTCTACCCATTATTAGATGCCTGAGATTTTTACTGGTATATGAGCCACCTTAGGTGAAGTCCAAACCCTGAAATTTGAAAGAAAAACTAGATTGTCGGGAGAGGTGGTGAACATTACGCTGAAGTATGATAAACTTTATAGGTAGTGTTTCTACTGTGGCCACGTCTCCCACGAGGAGAGAACCTGTCCTTTGCTTACTGATGAACAGCGCAAGGAGAGACTTATGCAACGAGAAAATGCTAGACGGGTGTCCTTGGAACTCTCTCCTACCCGAAAGGCCAGTCTCACTACTCACACTAGTCCTACTCGAGCTCGGACATCAATGGATAAAAGCCCCAACCGGGCTAACCAGGCAGAACGCCTCCCCCCTCCCCCGGACCTATGAGAAACCACCAACATCTGATCACCCCTCTAAGCCCCCGCCACAAGGTAACTATGATCATTATCTTGCAAGTGGAGCACTGAGAGACAAAGCAACTGTCTGGAACCAGCTTGACACCGCCACAGATGCCCGGAATTACCATAAGGGCCAGTACAGAACTAGCAGACCCGGTGAGCTTTCCTGCTATCCGGAAGCCTCTTACCGTAAACACAAGTATGATGATCCCTAGGTTTTCCAAAAAAAAGGAAGATATTTATAAGGATTCAGAAGCTGGCCGGAGGATTGTGGCTCAGTCAACAACGAATAAGCAGAAAACTCCAACGTAGGTTCAAGCCCTCGAACCGATACATCCCCGCAGAAATACTCCGGACTCTCAGGCCATAATCTCGGACCAGCGCCCCCCTGCAAAAATTGTGTCTCATGGTTATTTCTCCCCAAATCATCAACATTCAAGGCCCTTTCGCCTCATTCTACATACGAAGTCCAACATCTCTGCGAATGAAAAAGGGAAAACGATAGATACCGGGGAACATTCGGACTCCGGAAGTGCGACAAAGAAACGTCTGCACTTTAACTCTGTAGAGCTGACATGTACTACTATGTATTCTCTTCTCTCTCCTATGGGAAGCATTTCAGGGGCAAAAATCACTCAGACAAAGAGTTGGTATGAGCAAACTTTATAAGAAGAGGAGAATGAGCTAAACAATACCGAAGGTGAGATAGTCCAAGAGACTTCTCCGACTACCCGTGCCGCGGCTATTGAATCCAATTCGATCCAGACGTTTGAACCCGATGCTAGACCAGGTGAGAATGAGGACGACGGCGAAGATCTGGACTGGGAGCAGTTTGAACTAGACGACGTGATACTTAAGGAGGAAGGCCCTGCAATTGATGAGGAGTGGATGGAGGGTGATGATCTCCTCGAAGATGAGCCCATGGTCCTAGTGGAAAATCTTGACTCGGAACCCCCAATCCAGGGACTGCAGCGCCGTTTCTCCCCCGGCAAGGATCTGGATGGGGAAATCGTCAAAACCTCAAAAATTGGGCAGGAAGAGAGAAATCTGGTTGATGAGAAGAACCGATTAAGAAGGCAAAATCAAAACTGACTAATCCGGGACGAGGGGAGATCCCGACACAACACCAAGATTAAGATGAACATGATTGCGTGGAATTGTCAGGGGACGGGAGCCGACCTGACGAGAGAACATTTGGAAGAGTTACACCGATGTTTTCTACCTAGTTTTTTATTTTGCGAAGAACCAACGTTTTTTCTGCAAAATTTGCAAGTATCTTTTGGATATGATCACATTTTTACTGTGGAACCACGAGGCAAAAGTGGCGGTTTAGCACTTTTTTACATGAATGATCCAAACGTTATAATTTCCTACCATGATGAACATATGATTGATATCGAGACTACGTTCGAAGGACATCAAATATTTTTGACCTTTGTCTATGGTGATCCGGTAGTAGAGTACCGAGAATATGTATGGGAACGTCTCACTAGGATGAGTTTAAACCGAAATAACACATGGCTAATGATGGGAGACTTTAATGAGATTACGGGTAACCATGAAAAAAAAGAGGACGGCGCAGAGCGGAATCTACCTTCATCCCACAATGCTAGAAAACTGCGGAATGATCGATTTCCCCTACAAAGGAAATTCCTTATCCTGGGTGGGACGGCGTCGCAGCGGGATAGTTAAATGCCGCCTAGATAGAGCCATGTGCAATGAAGAATGACACTCACTTTTCTCCCACACGGCGGTGGATCATCGGCCTGTTTTGGCCAGAATAAATTCTAACTTACCGGAACGGAGGAAATGTTTCCGCTTCGATAAAAGATGGGTTGGAAAACCCAGCTTTAAGGATGCAGTCAACTCGGGGTGGAGGATCTCGGAAGGTGTATCGGGGGGTGATTTTCACCAAAGGATTGTCTCATGCTGTAGATCGATCTCCACGTGGAAGAAAAGTTTGTCCACGAATACGGCCAAACAAATCGAAGAACTTAAGCATGAGAAAGACCAGATTCAGGCGGATGACAATTCAACGTTGGAAGACTACAAAGTAGTACGGAAAAAAACTTTGCACAGCCCTTCGAGAGGAAGAAATCTTCTGGAACCAGAAAAGTATGAACCTTTGGCACAAAGAAGGAGACAAAAATAAGAAGTTTTTTCACGCCACTACCAAGCTGAGGATAGCAAGAAATCGAATAATCAGCTTAAAACAAGCAGATGGACGATGGGCAGAAACACCGACCGAGATCGAAGGAGTTGCCATATCCTACTTTCGCGACATTTTCACCTCAGCCTCCCCTTCAGACTTTTCCACTTCCCTCCGGTATATTACAGAGAAAATTTCAAGTAACGCAAACAGTTTCTTGACAGCAACCCCTTCGCCACAGGAAATCAAAACTGCCATGTTTGATATAAACCCAGATAAGGCCCCAGGACCCGATGGCATAACAAGTAGGTTCTACCAACGGTTCTGGTCCACCATGGGCCAAGATATCATTCGACTTGTCAGAGATTTCTTCATCTCAGGAAACTTCGACCCAAGACTAAACCAGACCAACATATGCCTTCTCCCAAAGAAGGACCGTCCGAGAACGATTACAGAGTTTCGACCAATTAGCCTCTTTAATATAAGTTACAAGATTATCTCTAAGCTATTATGCAAGCGACTCAGGAAGGTCCTTCCTAACCTCATCTCAGAGACCCAATCGGTTTTCGAGGCTAGACGCCTCATTACGGATAACATCCTATTAGCTCAAGAAAACTTCCATGCGCTTCGTACAAACCGCATGTGTAATTTAGGAGTTTATGGCCATCAAGACAGACATGAGTAAGGCATATGACAGGGTAGAATGGGAATTCCTCTGTGCCCTTATGCTCAAATTGGGATTCGCGGAGAAATGGGTTAAAATGCTGATTTTCTGTATAACATCAGTATCCTACCAAGTCCTCATCAATGGTGAAGCAAAAGGGAGAATTCGACCCTCGAGAGGCATTCGCCAGGGAGACCCTCTCTCTTCATTCCTATTTATCGTATGTACGGAGGCCCTCATCTCCCTCCTCAAGGGAGCGGAAGGGGAAAAGAAGATTTCAGGAATGAAAATCGCCAGGACTAGCCCACCTGTTTCCCACCTCCTTTTCACAGACGATAGCCTCTTCTTTTGTAAAGCTGATATCCTGCAAAGTTAGAGATCGTATCTATTGTAAAGATATATGGTGAGGCTTCGGGACAACAGCTGAATCCGACAAAATCCTCGGTCTTTTTTGGTAAAAAAGTAGACAACAGCACTAAGCGAGCCATTAAAGAGACAATAGGCATAACAAACGAAGGGGGGATGAGGATGTATCTAGGCCTTTCCGAACAGATTTGCGGCTCCAAGAAAAAAGCTTTCGCTTTCGTTCAAGATCGGTTAAACAATCGGGTCAACACTTGGTCAGCAAAACTTCTCTCTAAAGGAGGAAAGGAAGTACAAATTAAATATGTTGTCCAGGCCATTCCGACGTATGTTGTGTCGTGTTTCCTACTCCCCCAAGGCACAATTGATAAGCTAAGGGGAGCAATTTCGAATTTTTGGTGGAGTTCACAACAAAATAACAAATGGCTCCACTGGATTGCCTGGGATAAGATATGTATTCCTCAAGCGATGGGAGGCCTAGGTTTCCGAGACCTCCAAGATTCCCTTGTTTGCAAAACAGCTTTGGCGGCTAATTCAGTTACCTAATTCCCTCCTTGCACGGGTGCTACGAGGCAGATATTTTAGACAAGGAGATCCCCTGACAGCCCGCAATGCTTATTCCCCATCTTTCGGCTGGTGGAGTATCTCGTCGACAAGAGACTTTCTCACCGGGGGGCTCCGTAAGTTGATAGGCTCGGGAGAAAACACGAACGTCTAGAGTGAACGGTGGATCCCAGATAGTCCTGCACGCTTGCCGAGAGAAGCAAACCCTATGGTTCAGCGGGTCCCCACCCTCCTTGTGTGCCATCTATTTAGACATGATGTGGAAGAGTGGAACGAGACTCTCTTGGAAAACCTATTCCATCAGGAGGCTGTGTGCTTTATCCTTGGGCTGAGGTTAAGCTGAAAGACCCTCAAAGACGGCCATATCTGGAACCACACAAAATCTGGAGCTTACACTGTTAAATCAGGATACGATATCTTGATGATGCAAAAACTACACCGGACAAATACCTTGATCCAAGAACCCAGTATAACTTCTCCTCAGAGCTAGGTGTGGAAAATCAAAGCCCCCGGAAAACTAAAGCATTTTATTTGGCAAGCGATGTCCGGATGTGTGGCGACGAACCAACGTCTGACGAATCGACATATGGGAACGGATAAATCTTGCCATAGATGTGGGACAGCGGAAGAAACGATTAATCATCTACTATTTGAATGCCCTCCTACTGTACAAGTATGGGCCCTCTCGGACTTTCCGTCCCTTCCGGGTTGCTTTTCGAGTATTTCTTTATACCAAAATATGGACTATCTATTTTGGAGAGCAAAAGAAGGGGGGGCTCCCTGCCCCCCCAGAGCGACATTTATCCTTATATCATCTGGTATATATAGAAAGCCAGAAATGATAAAATCTTTAACAGTAAGGATGTTCTGGCAGCAGACACCCTTCAGCTTGCCATGATGGAATCGGAGAGCTGGCGTCTAGCAAACCAGGATGATCGTGAAGAGGAGGATGACTGACACCAGCCCGAAAACCCCCCCGAGGACCACACTAGACACTCCAGGTACGCCACGTGCCAAATCGATGCCTCTTGGAGTGCTCATTCCTCTTTCAGTGGCCTCGGGTGGGTCCTTAAGAATACCCATGGGACCTTCACGACTGGCACAAGGACTTGTAACAGAAGCCTCTCGGCACTTCATGCAGAGATGGACGGATTATTCTGGGCCCTAGTATGCCTTCGGGAACTACAGATCACATCCATCAAACTAGAAACGGACTGTTCGGACTTGTTCAAGATGATAGACGAACCACTATATTGGCTAGCCTTCCAATCGGAACTCATCGAATTTTTCCTTCTGGGAAAGTCCTTTGTGACATGTAATTTATATCTTATCCCTCGTACGTGTAATCAGCGTGCGGATGCTCTCGCAAAAAATGCCCGTTCTAGAGATTTTATTTATTTCCATGTAAACTAGACTGATTCGATGGATCATACCTATGTGGCAGGCTATTATCGTTTAAACTTGATTTAATATGTCTTTTATTTGTTTTAAGGTTAAGCATATCAATAGTAGAGATACGGATTATCTTGTGAGGAGTGCAAAAACACGAAGATTTTGTTTTTCTACGTAAGTTCGTCGACTAGTTCTCTTTAGAGGAAAATGTTTTTTCAAAAATTTAATCTTTTTAGATGTTAAAAAAAATTGATTACAAATACGACAAAAAGATAACTTGACAAAAGAACCGGTAGCAATACCCACTCTTTTTTACCACAAAGCAACACTAATATAGCATTACAAATACGACAAAAACAAATAATATAACAAATAATATTTCAAACAAACATATCTAGACTAAAAATAGCAAACAAACCCGCGCATTAATCCCTAGTCTAAAGAAATGACACAAAATCGAAAGACCACAAGTCTTGCAATCAAGAATGAAAACTTCACAAGTTAACAAGCTACTTACTGAGTACAGCCGATTTGGCTTCAGTTAAAAAGAGAACAAGCCTGAGATATTGTCTTTTACATGCATGATCCAAGAACCGTAACTTGCGCCACATTCTTAAACGTTAACCACTGTACTTGCAGAGATTTTCGAAACCCATGTACTCGTGCCGTTGGAATTGGCCGATCATGTTCATTATTCCCACACCACCTACAAACAAAGATAACCAAGTTACACATCATCGGAATGATAAATAAAAATCTGACACAAGCTGCGAAAGATATCTATCATATCCATTTCGATTCAAATTGAAAAATCCAGATAACCAAAAGCTTACAGATCAAAGCAAATACTTAAAACTAATATAGTAAGCGTAAAGCAGAACACATTAAAAGTACTGAAGTTCGAAGAGAAAGATCTATCGCTCTACATGTGTGTATATATCCTTAAACAAGCCTTCATGTTGTAGTTTATCTATAAATTTATCAGATCTTCTCTTTTGTAGCTTAGGAATTAGAATGATTGAGTAGTGTGACTCAAACACGCACTAATAAGTAAGAAAACATAGTTTTAGGTGAGAAGGGAGGTCATGTACCAAGCGATATCGCACTGATAAAAATCATGGACGCCAGGATGAAGATGATTAGAGATGCCCGGCCGAGAGCTTTAATCAGTCTTCTGACTACATGTTGTCCAACCAAAGCTGCAATTGTTGCTACTGCCACAAGGTAAAGAGCTGCACAAAAGTATAGCAGATATTATGAAGTTATCGATCCAAAGGTAAGAAAATAGCCTCGTGAAAACAGAATGACAGAAAACTTACCATATGGAACAGGGAATCGTTTGAGAAGATAGTATTCTACAACAGACATGGATGAAGAGAAAGTCATTGCAAAAGTGGCTGTGGCACTTGAGACCTACAAAAAAAAATACCACACAAGTAGAGGTTCAGTGATACAAGAACATCTAATTCTGGATTATGATGTTGTTTATAATGAAACTCAGACCTGTGGCGGGACACCGAGCTCCAAAAACAATGGACCCATGATGAAGCCTCCTCCTAAACCAAGTAAACCACCAACTATGCCCGCCAATATGCCAAATGTACAGTAAAGAGTAAGCTGGCCAACTGTAAAATTCGAGTCTTCTTCTCCCTTAGATGCAATGATCCTTCTACCCTGGTACAAGGCTACTGCCTCATACCCTGATACACCAACTGCAACCGGAATCTACATGACAGTACGAAATCATAAGCATCTATAAGCAGAACAGATGGATGTCTCAGCCAAAAAATTGTAATTCAGTCTATACCTGTAACAAGTTTATGACCCAGTATGCTACTGAACAAGTAGCCATATTTTGCTGTTTCATAAAAGAAACATGAAAAGTATTAATAAAGCTTGAACATGAACAAGAATGTTCAAATTAATAGATGTGTATGTGCATTAACCTTCGCTATCTGGAGTGCCAGGAAAACAATCCAGACAAAAACGAGAAGCCCCAGTTCCTTCCAGTATACATTTTCCAGAATACTTACCTGCAGTACATTAACATGGTTAATTGCGACAAAACTTGCAAACACAGAACCAGCGGTGGTGCAATGTAAAAACGATGGCATTTACTTCTTCTTTCTTGCTATTTCCAGAGTTGGTGCTCGGAGCTGCGGGAAGAGGCATGTACGCAACTTCTGTGCCAGATACACCTGACGAGAAGGTGGATTATGTGAGCAGTGTTAGAAAAAAAGATGTTGATAAAATGGTGGTCGCTGAGAAATGTTTAACCCAACAAAAAAATCAACTCACCATTTGACTCTAAAGGTTTAGCAGCTTCCTATAGCAAAGAACAGAAAAAAAAAGTTTGATGGTTATTCACTAAGATTGATACTTTCTAGCATTAAATGACAAGAAGTTAGCGAATGTACCATTTTCTCTATAGTTTCCTTCTTCCAAATCTCACAACCTTTCAAGAACGCCTTTGTTGATGTACCTGCATACATTGATGAAAAACAAAATGGTCTTTAAAACTCTTACCGGACGATGCAAAAAAGCCATAAATCTGATGATGCATACCTAGAAAGAGGATGATGAGTAGAACAGTGACCATCCAATTAGGAAAAATCACATTGAAAGCAACACCAATGCTAATCCCGAGCATAAGCATCGGCTGGATCAGAAGCGCAAGATCATAGTCAATGATTGGCATATCAAGTGTAGGATGCCTCAATCTAAGATTGTAATACACAGTTGACACAGCAGCACCCATGATCATGCCTATATAAAAACAAACAAATCAAACAAATCAAACTTAAAGATCCTCAAAAAGAGAATTGTTACTACTCATAATAGCTCTCTTACATTTTGACATCGCTGTTGCTGATTTTGGATCAAACCCAATAATCAAACTGAGCATTGGCACGAAAATTCCACCACCACCAACACCTCCTACGCTACCAAACGCAGCACCAAAGAATCCAACGAGAGTGCCCAAAACAATTTGCCAGTTAAACTCAAATTCCTGGAAAAAAAATCGAGTTTTTGAATTCCGAATCAGATCAAAGAGAGAGCAAATAAAGGTAAAGAGGAGAAAAAAACTACTTACGGGCCAGACATGATGATAACCAGTTTGATCAGATTCCCAGAGAAAATTCACAGCTCTGAGGAAGAAACTGGGTTCGTCACTTACCCGCGTCTCAGTATCAGATTTTCCTTTGAAGCTCCTCTCAGCGGAAACGAAGGCAAAAGCTAAAGCGAAAATGAAGAAAAGAACGATTACCGATCTCAATTCCGCCATTTGTGTTTGGGAAAATCACAGAAACTTAACGATTTTAATCAAAATAAGATGTCTTGCTATTCCTCGAAAGCTAAGAGAAAATCAAATGCATTGGATTCTACAGAACGTAGGAAGAAACCGGAATCATGTGAACCCGAGAGAAAACATAAGATGAGAGAGAGGAAGAAGACAGATTTTCAAAGGAAGAAAGTGTCGATTCCACGAAGTAATTAGATCAGGATTCAAACGACAGGTGCACTGGAGTCGAATTTTCACAAATTTTCTCGAGAAAATATCAGAGAGAGAAAATAAAATTGGAAAATTGAGGGAATGAGAAAAATATATGTAAAAGTGGTGCAAAGGGATTTGTAACAGAGAGAGGTCGATGGAGATGATTCTCTGTACGAGAATGCCAAGTAAGACGAGGACGACGGACTCCGTCTGTATATTTCTTTCTTTTATATAAATCTCTGCGTTTTTTTTTGTGTGGTCTTTTTATTATTTAACTTGAGAGTTGGATCCTAGACGTGCTAGATTGAGGTGACGTAGATGATCACCTTAAGTCACCAAGCTGTCTTTTTTTTTTACTTTGAAAAGAAGGGTCGTTAATGACGCCAGAAAATATAAGATCATGTAATAATTTTTTTTTCAACGGTATGTAAATATACATTCACCCGAATAACTACAACCATAGTCCTAAATTTATATAAATTATAGATGACGGTTGAATATAAACACAACATCTTAGCGTATTAATTTTTATGTTTTTTGCGCGCAGAAATTTTATTATATTAATCATATCAAAATATTCTTTATATTGCGGTCAACAATCCAAATTAGAATTACAAAGTTTAGATAACTAAGATATTGTTTAATAATATATACTAAATTATCATATTTAAAATTTAAAGTACGAAGAAAATAAAAATAAACTATTAGTCCTTATTTACCTATTCAAATGAATAAAGAAAAAATAATTAATTCGCGGATCTGTTATCACCACCAACTTAGAATGATCAATTGCAAAAGCTACTATCTTCCGATGTTGCTTAATCATGCAAATCATGAGGCCTTAATAAATGCTTTCAATACATAATATGAAAAACATAACCCTTATGATAAAATTTTCCACATAGTTTTGGAAGCAATATTATTCTAAACTTTTTAAATATGTCTCTTTCCATTCCATTGCAGATTTCTATCTAATTTTGAAACTCTTATGGTGCGAAACTTAAATAGTCTATATGACAGAATTGCAAAATAGATTGAAGACACAAACTTACCATAATCTAGAGAACTTTTTGCACTTGACTATTCAAGCAAACAACATCTAAAGTTTTTTATGTTTTGTCCTCTCGTGATGGAAAGCGTTTTTTGCTAATGCTATCGCACTTTGGGAGTCACAATGGATGTCAACGGGTCCTTGTTTGAATCCCAACCCATTCATCAGTTATTTTAGCCAAACAGCCTCTTTTGCAGCCTCTGTTAAACCTATGTACTCTGCCTGTGTAGTTGAAAGAGCAACCACTCCTTGTAAACATGATCTCTAGCTGACTATGTTTCCTCCTACCGTAAATGTGTATCCGGTGATTGATCTTCTCTTATCAAGACCCGCAGCATAATCAGAATCACAATACTCTATTACCACAAAATCTCCTTCCCTCTTGTATTGCAGTCTTGATCGAGTGAACCCTGAATATATATGAGAACCCATTTTACAGCTTGCCAATGACTCAATAAAGGTTTACTCATGAATCTGCTTATTACTCCAACCGGATAAGCCAAATCAGGCCTTGACCCAATCATTGAGTACATTATGCTTCCCACAACATTTTCATAAGGCACTGACCTCATTTGCTCTGATTGCTCGTCCATTTCTTCATATATTGCTGCTTTTAGTTTCATGTGTGGAGCTAAAGGAGTTTTGACAGGCTTTTGTTTCTCCATTCTGAAAGTTTTCAGAACTTTATTTAAGTAATCCTCTTGAGACAGCTCCAAAATGTTCTCTTCTCTTTTCCGAGTAATCTCCATCCCCAAAATTCTCTTTGCAGCACCTAAATCCTTCATTTGAAACTCAGAACTCAGGTTCTCTTTGAGACTCTTGATAGTTTCCTTATTCTTAGAGATGATTAACATATCATCAACGTACAGAAGCAAGAAAGTTATCTCTTCTTCTTCTGTTTCCCTGAAGTATACACTATTGTCCCGTAAACTTTTAGAGTAACCAGTGTGCTTCATGAATGAATCAAATCTTTGATTCCATTGTCTTGGCGATTGTCTCAGACCATATAGGGATCTTTTCAGCAATCACACTTTCTCCGGTGATTCTTTATCTATATAACCCTCCGGTTGACTCATGTAAATAACTTCATCAAGACTTCCATGTAAGAATGCAGTCTTTACATCTAGCTGCTCCATTTCTAAGTTAAAATGAGAAACAGCAGATAGCATTAGACGGATTGTAACATGCTTAACAACATGTGAGAAAATTTCTTGAAAATGAATTCCTTCCCTTTGAGAATAACCCTTTGCTACGAGTCTAGCCTTAAACATTGGCTTCTCTACTCCTGGTATTCCAATCTTCCTTTTAAATACTCACTTGCAGCCTATTACTCTCTATTTCTCAGGCTTATCAGTAAGATCCCAAGTGTGGTTTTTGTTTAGTGAAGTTATCTCCTCATCTGCTGCTTCTTTCCATAGTTCACTATTTGCATCTTGCATTGCTTCTGCGAAATTCATTGGCTCTAGAAATCCACCATCCTCGGTTAGGTTGTAGGCAAAACCCGAGTCTCCTAACTCATCAAATCTCTTAGGTGGTTTTATAGTTCTCTAGACTTGGAGGCAAGTAGTTTTCTTCAGAGTCTGTTTCTGAATCTGAACCTTGATATTGGCCTGAAAACGATAATTCCAAATCTCTGCTTCTCTGATCAGCAGCTCCACCTTGAAGTGGTATGGGTACTTCTTTAGTTTCTATGGGAGTTTTTATCACAGAAACTCTAGCTTCGTGTTGTGGTGGTTTTGCTTCTTTGTTTTCCTTTTCATAATCTTTGAACATAACTTCTTCATTGAACACCACATCTTTACTGATCACTACTTTTCTGTCTTCAAGTAACCACACTCTATACCATTTTACTCCAGCCGGATATCTAAGGAACACACCTTTCTTGGCTTTGGGATTCAGCTTTTCTGATATGAGCATGGCCGGCCTAGGACCGACCGACCAGATCGAGCTGCACGGCCCAAAGGAGCCACCTATGGAGCTAAGCTTGGAACTTGAAGAAGCTGACGACCAAATGGAGAATGAAGCACATTTACCTAGACCAAGTGACCATGGAGAACGCACTGATCGTGCCAAAACACCTTTGGGACGGACGAATTCAGAAGATGGTCGAGACAAGACTCTTATCGACCAAACTGGGTACGGACAGCCGGACGCGACCAACTTAGGACTGGAGGAACCTTTGCATGTTTATGTTGGGCCTAAGAAAGGATCAAGATTGAAAGAGATCAAGAGATTGGTGGGCTTGACACTTAGACAAATTTGGACAGAAACTTACCCTTTGGGCTGAGGTGAAGAAAATCCCTAATTCCTTAGTACTTTTGGAGACATTGGATCCAGCCAAAGTCTACTAGAAGAATGCCCAAATGAGCACGTCCAAGAAGTCAAGAAACTGATAAAATTAGCTCGAGAGTCCCATCTTAAGTGGCCTTAAAAACTATCTTTAATTTGCACTTTAATTTCATAACGTTTTTGTCTTTTCATTTTTTCTCCTTTGTGAGTCTTTAAATACTTTGGGTTTGTTTCATTTTGAGATAGACTATCATTTTTAATAAAAATCCTTCTTGTTTCTTCGAAACAACTTTTTTGTTCCTTGTGAACTTTTGATATTTGTGTGACTCAAAGATCTCGGTATATCAAGAGATTCCATCCCTCTTGTGCGGCCATTCTACCGACCAAAGAAGTGGCTAAGCGGTGTAAGACAGTTACATGCAATAGGATTAAGCCTATTGTTGGTGCTGCCTACTTATTCAACCGGAGGTTCCACCGCCTTTCAAGCTTTGGAACGTTTTAATGAAGATAGAACAGGTGTTGGGCCGCTCTCAATATTGGTTCTACACGGTCCAATCCTTGCTAAAGGATTATCCTACCACCTTGGAGTGAGATTTTGGGGACTGACCTTGGTCTAGTAGACTCGGGTCGCGTCATTTTCTTGATCTGAATGGACATAAGCTATACATCCAAAGCTTCTTAAGTTACTCAAATTTGGTTGAACTCCTGTCCATGCTTTCTCTGGATCTCAAACTCTATTGCAGAATCTGGAGACCGGTTTATGACATGATCAGCTGTTGAGGCAGCTTCTGCCAAAAGCCTTTGATCTAAGCCTGACTCACTTAACATACTTCTAACCTTCTCCATTATGGTTCTGTTCATGCGTTCTGCAACACTATTTTGTTGCGGTGTGTATGCACACGTTCTGTGTCTCACCACACCTTCTTGTTTGCAGAAGTTGTCAAACTCTTGACTACAAAACTCTTGACCATTGTCGGTTCTTAGTGTCTTCACCCTTCTGTTTGATTGATTCTCCACCATCTTCTTCCATTCAAGAAAGTTCTTGAAAGATTCATCTTTCTTCTTCAGAAAATAGATCCATACTTTTCTAGTGAAGTCATCAATAAACGTGATGAAGTATTGACAGTTTCCCAAAGAGTTTGGTACTGAAGGTGTTCCCCAAAGATCTGAGTGAATATATTCAAGTTTTTCTAGTGTGACATGTTTTCCTGATCCAAAACTCACTCTATGTGTTTTACCATACACATAGTCTTCACAGAATTCAAAATCTTTCATCTTATCAGCTTCAAGGCAGCCTTTCTTAACTAGGATCTCTGTATTCTTATGACTCATATGGCATAACCTACTATGCCATAACTTTGACTCATTCTCTGTGTTTGTGATAGAGTTTGTATTTTCTGTTACAACAGCTCCTTGTAGAACATATCACGTACCAATCTTCTTCCCTTTCAGCAATGTCAGACAGCCTTTGATAACTTTTAATATCCCACCTTTTGATTGGAACCAGCAGCCTTGATCCTCTAGAGTTCCCATTGAAATCAAATTCTTTGACATACTCGGGATGTATCTCACATTAGTCAGAAGAACAGTTGACAAATCATCATTTTGAATCCTTATACTTCCAATACCTTTTATCTCAGAACATGTTTGGTTTGCCATTTTCACTCTTCCTGTCCTAGACTCA
The DNA here is from genome assembly GCA_000218505.1 of Schrenkiella parvula. Lineage (NCBI taxonomy): Eukaryota > Viridiplantae > Streptophyta > Magnoliopsida > Brassicales > Brassicaceae > Schrenkiella > Schrenkiella parvula. The sequence goes on from CM001190.1 coordinate 2,703,714, forward strand.
TCAAACTCGACAAACCAATCTCTTCTTAGTGTCATATGAAATGAGCATCCAGTGTCCATAATCCACTCATCTTCATTACCATCACTTACTGCATTTGATTTTTCTTCAACATTCAATGCAGTAGTGTCTTCTGTTTGTCCTACGACATTTGAAGATTCTCCCTTTTCTGACCCACTTCCCTTTTTGTTTCTTTCCTTCCAGACATAACACTGCTTTTTATAATGCCCCTCCTTACCACAAATCCAGCATACTTTCTTTTCTTTCGACTTTGATCTACTGTGATGCTTATTTCTTTCACCACTCTTGTCTCTTCTTTCAGGTCTTCCTCTGTCTTAAACGAACAGAGCTTCAGAGTTGTTCTTAATCATTTTTCCACTTCCTCCAAGCTCCAATATCTTAGACCTGATGGCTCCTGTGATTTCATCTAGAGCAAGAGTCGTTTTGCAGTATTTTAAAGTCTCTTTTAGCTGGTCAAACTGTCTTGGTAGGGACATAAGCAAAACAATTGCTTTATCTTCATCTGGGACAGATACCTTAACATTCTCTTGATCAGATATCAGCTTGAAGAAATCATTTACGTTTTCTTCAACAGTCATGCTATCAGTCATCGTATACCCATACAGTATTTGCTTAAGATAGATCCGATTGGGTAAAGATTTTGCCATGAAAAACTTGTCTAACATTCTGATCATACCTGCTGCAGTTCTCTCCTTTATAAACTTCTTGAGGACGTGATCTCCTAGACTCATAATGACAGTAGATCTAGCCTTTCCTCATTTTTCTTTGAGAAATTTTTCAGTAAGGCTTTTTTCTTCTGGTTTTGAAGATAAAGGTTCAGTTTCAGGGGTTGTACCAATTTCTACAGTTGAATCTCCTACTTCAGTGACTTCATCTTCTTCAAGACCTTCCAGTAAACCCAATAACTCCATATGGGCTAACATTTTTTCCTTCTAGAGAATATAGTCACCTTCTCCATCGAACTTTTCCACTTCTGATCGTCCAGAAGTCATGACTAGTAAGAAATTTCAAAACTTTACACCAAAGCTTCGACCTTTATGAACTTTGATCATTTTTTATCACCAAAGCTTCAACCTTTATAAAGTTGTGACCTTTCTTCAACCTGGAGAGCTCCAACCAACGCTCGGATACCAATTTCTTAAGTCTCCTTTTATACATCTCACGACACTGACACTCTCTACACGCTCCTTCTGTACTCTGTTTTTAAATGCAGAGGAAGAAGACAAAGATGGCTCTACTTTTGGCTGAGGTTAATTACTCCTCTTGCCCTTTGTGACTGATAAGCACGTGAGCTCCTCGTGCCTTTGTTTCTTCTCTTTTAGTTCAGACCTTCACTCTGGGTTAGAGTCTTCTTGACACTTAGGCAATACTTCTACAGTTTTTCTTTTAATTTCACAACTTTTGATTGCAAGAACAATATATTATTCGCCATACTCAAATTTTCCTTTCAGGTTTTCATCTAATTCTCATGTATCAACTTCAAATTTGCTTGAATGTCAATATCTTATCACATTTACATTCATTGCTTATGCCGGAATAATTTGTCTGTTCCAACAACGAAATCAAATTCTGAATCCGATATTTTAGCTTCCTTTTTGATGATTCATGAATGAATTTATTACTATTAGAGACGGGCTCCGCACCTCGCAGTAAGCCCATATGAGATAAGTCTTCGGCCCGAAATAGGAGATTTGAGATAAGGAATTACGGAAAAAGGAAGACTTCTAGATTTGCCGAAGGGAAAAGGAAGATTTCCGAGTCCATTGGAAAAAAGGAAGACTTCCAAATCGGCCGAAAGGAAAGAGGAAGATTTCTAGATCACTGAGAGAGAAAGAGGAAAAGAAGATCTGACGATATCGAAAAGATTAGGAAGGGTTAGTAAGTATGAATAGTAGAGAAGGTCCTTCGGAGAAGGGCATTGATACATTGACAAAGAGAGCAGAGAGAGAATTATATTAAACTCTGAGCTCGTTGTCATAAAAACAGATCGGCGCAGATCGACGATATGAAATTAAACCGTTGTAACATCATTTAACTTTCGCCTAATACAGAATTCATTCCTGAATCCACAAGTTACCTTCGTTGAGTTAATGAGTTAATCTCGCTAGGTTCCAGTTCAACAATTACTTTTCTTCTACAAGGTTGTCTATGTCTTCTTCTTCATCTATTTCACTCTCTCTCCAAGTTTTACATGAATTCATTACTTTTCTTTACAATGTTGACACACTTTAATTTTTTTGTGTTCATATCCATTACAACTAAAGCGTCGAGAATTCTTTTTCTTCTTGGTATTTGTATATTCAGACTTTATATGTCCAAATCTTTGACATTCATGGCACTGAATTTTACCTTTAGCTCCTCACTTTTTTTTGGTACGCATCATGACCAGGATCATGTAGAAAATATTCCTTATGCTTTCTTACAACTTATTTAAGATGTTTGTCAAACATCTTTAAAAATGAGCTCATAAGTTCCTCTAAGTTTTGTAATATCAGCTTGACATTACTATTTAGATCTAACATGTTGGGATTCTCTAAAATAATTTCCTTGTCCTTAAGGTCCATCTTAGACGCTTGTATCCCCACTAGTTTTTGTTTTTATTAGTGAAAGAATCTCATTCTCGTTAATTAACAAAAGTATACAATTGGGCTGGTTATATACATGACTCAATTAAGGTAAACCAGAAGCCTTAGACCAGAAAATAAAGAAGTAAACCGGTTAATAATATACCGGTGCACAAACACTAATAGACTCAAGAAAAAAGAAAAAACTATACAGAAAACTATACAATTAGAAAACAATAGTCTATATAATCGTCCCCCTCAAGATGGGACGAAGATATTAAGAAGACCCCTCTTGCTTACCAAACGCTGAAAAGGAGCAGGATAGAGGGGCTTGGTAAAAGGATCAGCCAACTGCAAATCAGTCCTCACATGAAGGAATTTAAACAATCCCGCAACCAATCGTTCACGAACACTATGGCAGTCCATTTCTATGTTCTTAGCACGTTCATGAAAGACTGAATTGTGAGCAATGTGTATGGCAGCAGTATTATCGCAGAAAAGCAAAGTTGGCTTATGAAGAGGCAGGCGTAATTCAATGAGGAAGTTGGAGAACCATACCAATTCATATGAAACAAATGACAGGCTCCTATACTCGGCTTCAGCAGAACTGTTGGCCACAACTTGCTGCTTTTTAGATCTCCAAGAGATAAGAGAAGTGCCAAGAAAAATGCAGAACCCAGAAGTTGAACGTTTTGTGTCTTGGCAGGAACCCCAATCAGCATCAGGAAAGGCTTGAATCTGCATTTCAGCTTTAGAGGAATAGAACAAACCTTGGCCGATGGTACCTTTGATGTAATGCAAGACTTTGAAGAGAGCCTTTTGGTGACTTTCCCGAGGAGCAGAAGAGAATTGACTCAATTTGTTAACAACAAAAGTAATGTCTGGTCTCGTGATTTGTAGATACATGAGACGACCCACAAGGCGTCTATAAGCAGCAGCATCAACGAAATCTCCACTAGTTTCACTAGACAACTTCAATGAAGGATCCATAGGAACACTAGAGGGCTTACAACCAAGCAAACCAATTTCATCAAGGAGGTCAAGAGCATACTTACGCTGACAAACATGGATGCCTTCTGCTGACCGAGCAATTTCAAGACCCAGAAAATATTTCATGGGACCAAGATCCCGAAGCTTGAAGTGAGCAGTTAAGTGGGACTTAAGAGTTGCTACTGCAGAATCACAATTACTGACAATGATAATGTCATCAACGTAGACTATCACACATAGAAAAAGAACCTCCGTCATTTTAAGAAAACAAGTGTGATCAGAATGAGTTTGACAAAACCCAAACCCGTAAGAGTGTTAGAGAATTTGAGAAACCATTGGCGAGAGGCTTGCTTGAGACCATACAATGATTTCTGTAACTTGCAAACAGCATTTGGAGGTAAAGAGTCCCCCGTGCGAGTAGTGTAGCCAGGAGGAAGGGTCATATAGATTTCCTCATCAAGATCACCGTTAAGGAACGCATTAGAAACATCAAGCTGATGCAAAGAAAAACCATGAATTGCCGCAAGCCCAAGGAGTAATTTGACAGTAGTCAACTTCACCACAGGAGAGAAAGTGTCTAAATAGTCAATTCCCTCTTGTTGAGTATAACCCTTAGCCACTAACCGAGCTTTATAACGCTCTACAGAACCATCTGCATTAAACTTGACTTTAAAGACCCAGCGACAACCAATAGAGGTTTTATTGGGTGGTAATTTGCATATGGTCCAAGTCTCAGTTGCTTCCGAAGCATCAATTTCATCATCCATAGGATCATTCTAGACCAAAAGTTTCTTCGCCGCAGCATAGGTTTTAGGTTCTTTGATTTTGTCTATGGAAGTCAAGAATGAAAGGTAAAGAGGAGAAAGAGGAGAAACTTTACCATAAGAAAGAAAACGTGAAATTTCATGTATGGTTGAAGATCCTAATGCATTACAATAGTAATCTTGAAGATAAGCAGGCTTTTTAGAGCTCTTGTGTGATGTCTGAACAGAAGGTTCAGAAGCATCAATAATAGGATTTGCAGTGGGCAAAATCTCTATGGAGGATGAAGGAGAAGAAGTCTCCACATCAGAACGAGAAATGTTCACAGGAGGTGAAGGAACAAGATCAGGAAAGAAATTTGAAGCTTCCTGAGACAAATCTGTTCCAACAAAGGGAAAGAGCTCTTCATGAAAGATCACATGTCTGGAAATGCAGATAGAAATGGTTTCAAGATCAAGAAGCCTGTAACCTTTAACACCAGAAGGATAACCGAGAAAGACACGGGCTTTAGCTCTAGGATCAAATTTATGTCTGCTTTTAGAAGAGGTTGAGGCATATCAAAGACAACCAAAAGTTTTCAACTGATCATAAGTAGGAACTTTGTTAGTTAAAACCTCAAAAGGACTCTTGTCGTGAAGCACAGGAGTTGGGAGACGATTTATCAGATGAACTGCTGTTAAAATACAGTCACCCCAATAAAGAAGAGGAACATGAGATTGGAAGAAAAGAGAGCGAGCAACATTGAGAATGTGTTGATGCTTGCGCTCAACAACATAATTTTTTTTGTGGTGTTTCAGGGCAAGAATGGAAGGATATAATGCCTTTAGAACGATAAAAAGAGGTGAAATTGAGTTCTGGTGCATTGTCGGATCTAACCCCTTTAACAGTCCTACCAAACTGATTTTCTACCAAAGCAATAAAACTAGGAAAAATTGTGAGAACATCAGACTTAGCCTTAAGAAGATATACCCAAGTTGCCCTAGAATGATCATCAACTACGGTTAAGAAGTATTTATAGCCATCATGTGTTGGGACAGAAAAAGGACCCTATACATCAATATGAATTAAGTCAAAAGCGTTAGGACTTATATTGTTTTGAGACGTAAAAGGAATGTGTTTCTGTTTAGAGAGATGGCAAACACGACAATGAGAATCCAAAGTAGAAGATGATTTAGGAAAAGAAAGGACAGACTGCATGTTCTGAAGTTTTAGCAAAGAAGGGTAGTCTAACCTTTTATGCCATAGGTCTATACTAGTGACCGACACTACAACAGGAAGCAGAAGATCTTTGGTGAATAGTGACTCAATGTCCAAGAAATATAGGTTGGCAACTTCTCTACCCATTCCAATCATTAATTCATGTGTAGGATCCTGAATACCACAAGAGAATTCATCAAACCAAACACGGCAGGGCATTTTCTTAGTGATACAGCTAACACTAAGGAGATTGAACTTAAACTGAGGAATGTATAAGACATCAGAAAGAATGAGATCTCTACCCAACCAAATGTCTCCTATTCCAACAATGCTGACCAAAACCCCATTAGGAAGAGTGACATTAGTGTTAGGAAGAGATTTGAAAGAAAGAAAAGAATCATGTTGATGAGAGATATGATTAGTTGCTCATGAATCCATCACCCAAGCATTGATAGTAGTGATGTTACTATTCAATGAGCAGACATAAGGCCTATCAATTCCGGTAAAAGAACAGAAGATAGAAGGATAGAATGTACCGGATATTGGGCAAGTGGTTGACGAAGAAGGTATGGAAGCTGAGACATAATGAACTTCTGGACTAGGATGAGCAACAGGAGTTTGAAGTTTGCTACTAAGGAAGGCAACCAATTGCTGAATTTGATTCACAGAAAGCATTTATGTATCAATTGCATCACTCTGAATAGTGTCACCTACTGCCGCATTAGCTGAAGTCAAAGATACAGATTTTTTTTATCTCTGATTCGGCTTCAAACTGGTTGGATACCCATATTTCTTGTAGCAACGATCAATTACATGACCAGGACGATGATATAAGGTACAAAATGGACGATCCTTCCTCTGATATCTATTAAAAGATCCATCCGAAGAAGTCTGAGATGTTTTAGAAGTATTCTGACCAGAAGATTGAGTAATTTGAAAAGCTGCCGAGGAAGTGAGGTCTGTAGAACCCTGAGTAGAGGCATTCTTTTGACTGTCTTCCTGATCAAGAATATTGTAGACTTCTGATAAGGATGGGAGAGTTTTCTTCATAAGAATTCTCCTTCTAATGCTCTCATAGTTGTCATTAAGTCCCATGAGAAAATCGATCACACGATTAGTCTCACGTTCAGCTAGCAAGTCATCAACTGTACGATTCACAGGTTGTATGCTGCACAATTCTTCCCAAAGAGATTGAAATGGTAAGAAGCAAGATCCATGCTACCTTGGCGAAAAGAATGAATCTGATGACATAGCTTATACAATCTTGGAAGATTAGACTTATGAAACCGAGCATGAAGATCTTTCCAAATCTCTGAAGCATTCTTGAAATATAAGATGCTAGTGTAGATTTGCTTATTGACACTATTCAGAAGCCAAGACTTAATCATGTTGTTGCAATGACACCATATACGATAATAGGGATTATCTTCAAAAGGTTTAACTATCGAACCATCAACGAAACCTATTTTGTTCTTAGCTTCTAGACTAGTGGTCATAGCTATAATCCAAACACCATAGTTGTTCCCATCTAAAGGTTCCGCAGCCAAAATGAGACCAGGATGATCGGAACTATGCAAGTGGTATGGCGAGTGAATATTATCAAGAGAGTTTGATACCTCGAAATGATCTACTGAAGAAGAGACGCCTGATCGGCAATAGCCAGCTGGTTCTGAAGCTCCATGGATATCGCGCGGCGGATTAGAGCCTGAAGGCATACCGCGAGTCATCGGAGAAGAAGGAGAACCAAATTCCGGAAAATCCGGAGAAGAACGACGATATTTTGATTTGCAATTTCGTTTTTCCATTGAAATCTGAATCAGCTCAGAAACGATGAAGAAAGACGATTTGGAACTGAAAAAGCACAGGAAAAACCAAAGAAACAGCTAATCGAGATGAAAGAGATGATCAATTGAAGAGAAAAGGGAAAATTCGGGAACGATCCGGCGAAAAACGAAGAAGATCGATGAAGAAGATGAAGCGGAAGGTTGTTAGAGAACGAGAGAAAAATCGCTCTGATACCATATTAGTGAAAGAATCTCATTCTCATTAATTAACAAAAATATACAGCTGGGCTGGTTATATACATGACTCAATCAAGGCAAACCAGAAGCTTTAGACCAGAAAATAAAGAAGTAAACCAGTTTATACTATACCGGTGCACAAACACTAATAGACTCAAGAGAAAAGAAAAAACTATACAGAAAACTATACAATTAGAAAACAATAGTCTATATAATAGTTTTGAATGGTGTCTCATCCATGTTAAAATTAACCTCCATAACCGTTTGGTAAACATTGCATCAACTTCTTGACTAGTTATTTTTCTTGTACGGCTTCCCTATCACTTGTGCTTCATTAGCAATAGACCATATCCTATATTTAGAGGCCAGCATATCAATTCTAAGTGTACGCCTTTCATTATTTTTCTTGTACGCCTTTCATTCTCACCCATTCTAAGTGTTCAAATTTAGAGGCCAGCATATCAATTCTTGATGTCTTCGTGGTTGTGGTTCCTTCAAACATATTTTGAAGTTTGTATAATGCCTTTTTAGTTGATGTGCACCTTAAAATCAGTTTGAATTGATTCTTGTTAACCGAAGTAAAAAATAGTATATAAGGCTCTTGCCTTATACCTTGACACAATCTTCTTATCTTGTTCATTTAACCTTTGGTTTAAATGAGAATGGAGGCATCTCTTTCACCGCTATCCAAGCATCCTCATCAATACCTTGTATATGACTGTCTTTATATACACCTTCCAATATATATATAATTATCAGTGTCTAGTTTTAGATCTTTTTGAAATACAACCAATACTCATAGTATATCATCCATCTCTTTCTCCAAGACCCTCACATGTGTTTGAGTAAGAATCTTCATAAATGCCCTTTCTGATACCAATTGAAAAAAACAAAACATAAATGAAACACAAGAATTACAAAACCTGGTCGCAATGATTTTTATCTTTATTGGAAATCTATAAGATATTTACAACGCTCTTCATTGGGTTTACACACACCCCCTACAAGTCAATCCAAACAAACATTAACTAACTCAGCCGAACTGAAATCCGGTCCAAATCAATCAAAAAGATCTAGTCATTGTGTCTCCTGATTATCTGACCACCATAGTCAGTAGCTTTTATCTCAAAACCCTAACAAATCTCATCATTTCATCTAGCACAATGTCCTTATTCTCTTATTAAAAAATTTACATCGCCAATGACGATTGTGACAATATTTCCCTTTTCTCCATATTCGGTGAACTTCAGCTTATTGTAGTAACTTGGTTTTATTTAGTTTCCGGTTTAACAATTACGATGTATTAGAAATATGTTTTATATACGTCGTATAATAGTAGGCATTGGATCTTGAATAGCTGCTCAAGCTTGCTTTGCTTTTTGATATTATTTCTCAGGACCGGATTTTATTTCTTTTAATGCAAAAATAGATTTTTTTTAAGTGGTATTTAATTGACTTGACGAGAGTTAAATTATGTTTTAAGATTTTGGTACTGGAAATCAAATTTCGCATGAACAATGATTTTATCAGAACACTAATTGATGTTAGGCATATTCTAGAGGTAGGACTATGGGTTAAAAGACTCGTGTTAGTATTGAGTTTTGATCAAGGTGGATTTTATCTCTACATAGATAGTCAGAGTACATTGTTTTCGGCTAAGAATCACATATCTTCAGAATCACTGTATCATGATTTTTTTCTCTTGTTTTGTCTATGTTTTTCCTTTCGTTCTAATCCGTTTATCACGAGAATTCAGTGTTTGTTTCAGGTATATAGATATAGAAACCGTTTGAGTATTTATAAAATTCGGGTTGGTTTCAGTTCGGTTCCTTCAGTTTTTTGGGTCGTTTTGGTTAATGAAGTTGGAAACTAGCTGGTAACCGAAGAAGTTTGACTACGGTTCGGTTACAATTTGGTTCGAGTTTTTTTGGTAAATTGTGTAAAAATGCCGGATAATTCAGGTGATTTGGATAAGAATACCGAGTAATTCCGTGTAATGTTGGTTAATTCAGATAAAAATATTCGGGTAATTTTGGATAACTCGATTATTTTAATTTAAACATAATTAAAAGATTTAGATTTATAAATATAATTGAGATAGTTTCGTTATTTTAAACCTAAATATAACTAATAATTTTTAATATATATTATATTTTGGATACCCAAAGTATCCACTCAATTCTCGGTTCGGTTTGGATACCCAAAATATTTTAAACAAAGAACCGTTCGAGTATTTATGATTTTTAATTCGGTTTGATATCGGATAATTTTGGCTCGGTCAGTTCGTTTTTTTGGTTCCGGATAATTTGCCCACCCCTAACATAATGGTTTTGTACGTAGTCAAAATGCCTTATTTTATAAATGTCTCAAATTGTAAAATACATGTAGAAAACTTCTACTAATATAGAATCGATAAAATTAATAAATATTATAAATTAATAAATTTTGCTGGTTCTGTGTTGGACCGATGTAAAAATTAACATAATTTGATAAAATAATAAAATAACAATTTTCAAAAAAATATTTGTAGTGAAATATGGTTTACAAGCAGACTTCTCCGACAGACTTCCATCAAAGACTTCATGGTGAAGTCTGAAACAAGTAGACTTTTCCACCAGACTTCTCTCGCAGACTTCATGTGAAGTCTGAAATTACAATTTAACCTAATTAGGAAAGGTGGGAATCAGAACTAAATGCGTGAGAACCTGTATTTACTAATCGAAGAACAAAGTAGATATTTACAAGCATACTTTTCCGGCAGACTTATCGTATAGACTTCTCCACGAAGTCTGAAACAAGTATATTTACCCTATAGACTTCTCGTGAAGACTTATATAAACATTTTTTACAGCCAATTTATTCTTTATTGATGAAAAAAAACGCTAACGCCGATTTGCTTTTGTTTTGGCGATTTGGCTACCATTGACTGTTTTTTTCCCGACCGCTTGTTCTCCATCCGGTTGTCTTCTTTCCACTTCCTCCGTCTTCATTCAGACGCCGGTAATGTCTCTGTCTCTATCTCTCACTTTCTTTATCTCTAGTTGTCTCTATATCTATATGTCTCTCTCTCCCATCTATCTCTCCGTTTCTCTCTATAATTTCCTCAAGTGCGAACAACTTTGAGTTTAACCAACCTCATTTACTCACACGTCGGGTTACTTCGAAATGTTAACAAAATACTTTGGATTTGAGATTTGAAGAAAGGTTTTTGATGAAATGGATCGGAAATGGAAGAAATTAAGGTTGATAAGTCAAAAAGTGAGCTAAAATGTGGTTGGTAAGATATTTAGAGCTTGATTTTTGCTTGTTAATGGTGGTTGGGAGAATTGAATCAAATGGCATTTTCGTAAATAATTGATGAAGTTGAATACTGATTTGTCCATTGCATTTTCCAAAAAAAACAAAAATTTAAAGACAATAGCAATGTTGTGAATACTAAAATGTGAGAATGGTAGTTATTGAGAAAATATAGGTTAGTTTTGCATTTGACCATAAATTGTGGACTATTTTTGTAAGTAACTCTTTATCTTTTTGTTTAAATTCAAAACTTGTGAAGATTTTTAAATGCTATGATTACTTTTTTACGCATAATATTTTTTCAAATATATTATATAATTACCTTCAAATCCTTCATTAACATTAAAATTATAGTCATCGACTTACAAAATGCATAATTTCACATAAATATATGATACCCATTTAATTGCAATAAATGAGATTATCAATCAAAAATTCAAAATTTTGTATGTATATTTATTCGTAGGTTTATTTAAATTTATTAATACAATATTATTTTTAAAAAATTGAAAATTTATAGACGAAATATAAAATTTCTCTTTTAGTTAATAAATATTACTTTATAAATTTATAAAATTTATTGGTGAAAAAAATTATATAAATATAAATCTCTCAAATAATTTCATCTTTTTTTTTGTTAACTAATAATTTCATCTTATCTTTAAGAATTTACTATGACCATTATTTTGGCTTTTAGCTCACCGTTCATAAATTATGGAGATAATGTTACGAATATTCCAAAATAGAGGGGTTTTCTTACAATTCCAAAAGTAATATATAAAATTTGTTCTGGCCTTTGGGCCTAAAGTCCCTCTTTTCTCGCCGCTTGCTTAAGAATTAAGACAAAGAGAAACAAAGTAAGCATTTCAACCATAATTCGATCGGTTCAATGGATTCTAAAATCGGAAATTTCTTCGATTCCATCGGTTCCTTCTTCAGCGGCGGTGATAAGATCCCATGGTGCGACCGTGATATCATCGTTGTAAGTTTTCCTCTCTTGTTCGCCTTTTTCCAACGGTGGTTTTGATGAGAAAAATGATCAAAATCACAATAAATTACGATCTTTGATCGGAAGTCCCTGGCAGTTTCCTGAGTTTTGTTGGGATATTGCTGAGATTTCTGAAAATCGATTTGGTTTCTCGATGATTGATGGGAAGATTGTGAACTTTGCTCCAGGAATTTTATGAATTGTGTGTATAGTTAGTAGAATCGTAATCAATAATCGTATCTTTCAAGTGAAAATGCTATTGCTGTGAGATTTTGTTTAGATTTTCATAACTCAAGATTATTAGTACAAAGCATGATATCTCTGTCTTAGCTTAATGGTTTAGCTTCGTGTTTTTCCTATGTTTACCTTACGCACCAAGTAAACTCTGTTTCTTGCTTGCTTTTAGGAGTGTGAGAAGGATGTTAGGAACGCAACTGATGATGAGTCTGAAGATAAAAAGAAAGATAGCATAATGCGATTGTCATGGGCTCTTGTCCATTCGCGACAAGCTGAAGATATCCAGCGTGGAATAGACATGCTCGAAGGTAAAGTTTCTTACTTAACTATACAGTTTACATTCAGATGCAAGTGCTTTGATCTGATACACCAACTCTGTTTTGTGACAAGCTTTTCTTCCGCAAAGTTTTAAGCTTTTCCCTTTAATGGTTGTGTGAAACTGAACCAGATTTTGACAAAACTCTTTTGATGCAGCTTCTCTAGCAAACAGTAGCCCTCCTTTGCAGTATCGAGAGAAGCTTTATCTTCTTGCTGTTGGATATTACCGTACTGGCGAGTACTCAAAGAGCAGACAGCTCGTGGAACGCTGTATCGAGGTTCATACTTTTTTCACTGACCCGATAATAGACTCATGGTGTTAAAAGCTATTCTACTTCTTACTGTTTTAACGGTTGGTTTTCATAGATTCAACCTGATTGGAGGCAAGCTTTGGTCTTAAAGAAAACCATTGAAGACAAAATCGCAAAGGGTAATCAAAAGCGGCTTTGAATCATTTTCGCTAATCTGAACAAATGATCTGATGGAAAACTTTGTTGGTCCTAATTGCAGATGGTGTTATTGGGATAGGCATCACGGCTACAGCCGTTGGCCTCATAGCCGGTGGAATCGCTGCAGCTTTAGCTCGCAAGAAATGACCAACCACCCTTCCAGATTTTGTGTGCATACAAATAACAAGATGCTTTCTATAAGTATTTTTTTTTTTCAGCCGTAATATGGTTCATCATATATACCTTACTTATTACCTTAATGATATGTGCTCAAATCATGATTCTCCCTCGCACATCTATATCCTAAAGCTGTGATTTGGACCCAGCCAACACTTTGGTGGTAAAAAATTGATTTGGAGAAGATTTGATCTTCTTTAGTGGAGTAAACAAAACAGAACACTTATCTTGTTCAAGGACATTGGACCAAGTTCTTATGTTGTTATTTGGATCATTTCCTACATTGTGAACCCAGTAAAGCTTACACAGAGTTAATATGAATTTTACAACTATTAATATGATTCTTACGGAGTGTTTGAAAACTGGACCTAACAGGCTGGTCAGACCGGTCCAAATGGGAATAGTTTTCCTGGAGTCCGGGTTGGTTTTAAAACAAGATTTAAATTAAGTTGGAAAAACTGGCAGAAATCAGTAAATCGGTGACTCGGTTTTTAAAATCATCTTTTTACAATGTTTTAAAAACGGAATGAATACTGATTTGTCATTGTTACTGGATGGCAAATTAGACCGGTGCAACCAGTCGAATCGAATTTTTAAATTTATGTTTTCTAATAAAAATAAAAATACACATGTAAAAAAAAAATATATATTCAACAAAATAACTAGGAGATTTCCTGCGTAATACTCAGACATAATATTTTTTTTTAAGAATATATATTATTTTTGTAAAGTTTTAGTGAGATGGATTTTAAAAATCAAAATAAAACCATAAAAATAATAATTTGTAAAAAAAATTTCGATTTGGTTTAATATATTTCCAATTATAGTTTAGGTTTAGTTTAATTTTGGTAAAAATTATGTTTTCATTATCTAAAAATAACAGTTTCTTTGTATTCTATTTTATTTAATAACTATTTTTTCTGGTCTAAATTTTTTGTCTAACCGTAGTATTTCGTTGTATTATGGTGTGTACTTGCGGTTTATTTTTATACGTTATGTTTTTTTTGTTTTAATATAAAAATAATACATTTTATTATCAAGATGACATTTTGAATAAATATACACAAAGAATAAATATACACAAAGATATACATACTCAAATCATTTATAAATTAAAACGATTGTTCACACAAATAAATAAACATATTTTTTGTAATAATTTTTTCTGTTTTTCTTAACAAACATAACTTTTTATTTCATCGAAAACATAAGAATCTGGAGGAGGAGAAACTTCAACGACAAACAGAAAATGAAGAGACTACACAAACGTCGACTGAAGTTTAAAGAGTTTAGTTGTTGGGCTTGATTTTGGGTTTGATTCTCGAGATAAAAAAATTGAAAAGATAAATATTTAATTTGATAAGATTCTAAATTGTTAATTGGGTTTTTTTTTGGCCTGATTTTTTAGTTGCGACGTGTCCTTTTTTAAAGTAACGTTTGGGCTTGATTTTGGGTTTGAATCTGCAGATAATAAAATGTGAAAAGATAAATATTTAATTTGATAAAATTCTAAATTGTTAATTAGGTTTTTTGTTTTTGGCCCAGTATTTTAGTTGTCACATGTATATTTTTTAGACAATTTTTTTGATGACGTAAACGCACCCAGGAGCTCCAAATAAGGACTTTTATTTAGTATTCTTATGGAGTGTTTGAAAACTGGACCGAACAGGCTGGTCAGACCGGTCCAAATGGGAATCGTTTTCCCCTTTATGAAACGGAGGCTGGGTTGGTTTTAAAACCAAATTTAAACTAAATTGGAAAGACTGGCCGAAATCAGTAAAATCGGTGACTCGGTCTTTAAAATCATTTTTTTTACAATATTTTAAAAATCTGACTGAAGACAGATTTGGCATGGTTACTAGATGGCAGGTCAGACCGGTCCAACCAGTCGAATCGGATTTTTAAATTTATTACAAGATAAGAACTAATATAAATCATAATAATTTAATGAGTTTTAAGGATTTCGATATAACTAAAAACTACAATCAATTGTGGATTTAGTGCGACAATTGTTCTGGATTAATGTATAAGAAAGTCGAAATGAATGTTTGTGAAGAATGTGGTTCTGCTCGTCGGCTCGATTCTGCTCTTCAGCTCGTTTCTTCTTTGTTACTTCAGTTCGTCGATTCGGTCTCATTTGGTTGGCTTGTCGGTCATATGGGCTCGATGGGTCAGGTCAGGGAAGGCTTGCGAAATTCTGTTTGGTACAATATTCATACTTAGCCATTTTAATTGTTGATCTTGGAGGGGTGGAATTTGACTCCAACAATAGATTTTTTTTAAGATAGTCGTCTAAAATTTTTTGTTGACAAATTATATTAGTTTTATTATGATAGATATGAAAATCGACTTGTTTTCTAAATAATAGTAGACTTTTATATCAACTGGTGTTTACACTAAAAGTTTGTTATATGTATCATATAATAAATAAAATCGGTGAGACTGGTTCTTGGCTGACACCTTTTGACAGTTCAATGTTCCCATTTGGTTTGCCATTGATCAAAACATGATATGAGACACATGATCCGCTCATCTATTTTGAGTCAACGTCCAACTAGTGCCCCATTTAACTATGTTATAGGCTTTGCTTATGTCCGTTTTTATAGAAATAAACTGAAAATTGGAAATTGGATTTGTGCATAGTGCATGTATGATCTCTTACATTATCAAGATAACTAGGAGATTTCCTGGGCAATACGCATACATAATTTTTTTTAAGAATATATATTATTTTTGTAAGATTTTAGTGAGATGAATTTTAAAAATAAAAGTGAAACCATAAAAATATTAATTTGTAAAAAAATTTCGATTTGGTTTAATATATTTCCAATTATAGTTCAGGTTTAGTTTAATTTTGGTAAAAATTATGTTTTCATTATCTAAAAACAACAGTTTCTTTGTATTCTATTTTATTTAATAACTATTTTAGTTTCAAATATATATTAAATAATTTTGTTGTTTGTCTTAAGATTTTGTCTTAAGATACATTAAACTAATAATAATAAGGAGAAAACCTCGGTTTATACATCAACAATTCAATCATATGCATTAAACTAGACTCGAACCCAAACAATGACACATGATGACACTATCACAAACCGCTAGGCTACAAATCCTGATTGAAGAATACTTCAGTTTATATGTTTATAAATTGGATTCACTAAAATATAAGAATACAAATATCATCATACTCTAATTTTGAAATAGAAATAAATTAATAAGAAAGCAAATTAACCGCACAAGAAAAAATCATATTTTAATTAATATCTACGAAACCGAAAAAAATAAATTTTAATTTTAAACAAAACAAAAAAGTAATAAACTAATAAAATAAAAGTTTCAAATGCTAAGATTAAATCGATAAAATCGCTTACATATATAGATTATTACCTATATTATATAATTTACTATAATACAATAGATTATTATATTTTAATCATTAGGTTTGGTCGATTTATAACCGAATCATATCCGTATAACATAGTTTCTAAGAATAACATCATTACGGTGTATGGGCTATAACCAAAACAAAAACTACATATTCTATTTCGGTTCGGTTCAGTTTGGTTAAACTTTACCGGATTGAACACCCCTAAATGTAAGAATAACTTAAAAACATCATATGTTTTTAGATTATTAAATAATTTATATTAATTTATTTTGTGATTTAAGATTCTCAATAGTATTAATTGATCTGTTAGTCACAGAAGCAGTATTATATATCGATAGTTGTATAAAAAAATAAGGTGAACGTTCGAATAAAAAATTTTGGAATAAAGAAAAAAGACAAAAGACATTGAAAATTGTCTGCTGATAAAAAAAACACAGAAGAATTGTATTGAATCACATGAGTAAAAAAAAGACCTAAAGAAATAAAGATATATGAATCAATAATGTCAAAAAATAATATCAACTAGCAAGCTCTTTCCTTATCTTTCAAAATAATAAATTTTCTAAAACGGCTGCAAATATTAACTGTTCTTGTGTTGGTGTTTGCGTAGGAGAGCGTCAATAACTCTGGGAGGTCCTCCTACATTATTTTAACCTTGGGAGCTCCTCCTACAATGTTTTTCTGGTTGTTCTCTCCATTTGCATTTCGATTTCCTCTTCTCTCAATTTTGTTCCTACGGTTTCTGATAGGTTTTACCTCATCTTCGCCATCTGCAGAGTCATTCTCTTTGATTTTCAGTTTATTCAGTTTTTAACAGAAACCACAACTATATTTACTTCTTTATATAACATTTTTTTTGAATTCCATTTTATATGTTTAGAAATTAGATTCACCAATATATAAGAATACTAATATCATACTCTATTTTTTAAATAAATATAACTTAATACAACAATGCAAATTATCCGCATAAAAAGATAAAAAAACTCATATTTTAATTAATATGCACGAAACCAAAAAAAGAGCTTCCAATTTTAAAAAAAAATAATCAAAGTTTCAATTTCCAATATTATTTTTCAGTAAAATAGCTTACACATATATATAGATTATAATCTATTTTATATAGTTTACATTTAACTATACTACTATATATTATTACATTTTAATCATTCGGTTTGGTTGGTTTATAACCAAATCATATACATATACTAGAATTTCTAAACAATAACATCCATATAGTTTATACGGTATACCAAACACCAAAATACATATTATGTTTCCGTCTGGTTCAGTTTAGTTTGGTTTGATTTTACCTGATTGAAATTTAAAAAAAACGTCATATGTTTTTAGATTATTAAATATTTTATATTAATGTTATTTTTATGATTTAAGATTTTTAATAGTATTAATTGATCTATTATTCTCAGAAGCGGTATTATATATTGATAGTTGTATAAAAAGCAAGGTGAATGTTAGAGTTAAAAGTTTTGGAATATAAAACAAAAAACATTAAAAAATTGTCTGTTGAACAAAAAAAGCACAGAAGAATTATTTTGAATCACATAAGGAGTAAAAAGAAGACTTAAAGAATTAAAGATATATGAATTTGTAATGTCGAAACATAATCTGAATTTGCAAGCTCTTTTTTTATCTTTCAAAATAATAAATTTTCCAAAACGACTGCAAATATTAACTATTCTTGTATTGGTATTTTCACATGGGAGCTCATCCTACATTTTTTTCCTGGTTGTTTTTTCAGTTTGTATTTTGGTTTCCTTTTCTCTTGCTTCTGTTCCTACGGTTTCTAATAGGCTTGAACTCATCTTCGCTATCTGCAGAGTCATTATCAGTTTTGCTTCTATCTGCATAGTCATTCTCAGTCTTGCTTCTATATGCAGAGTCATTTTCTGTCTTGCTTCTTTCTGCAGAGCCATTCTCAGTCTTGCTTCTACAAATTTTTGGAATAACTTTTTTACGGAATCTGAGGTTTAACATCGTAAGTAGGGATGTTCAACTTGGATTTTGGTCCGGTTTTGACTCGGTTTTTTCGGTATTTCAGTTTAATAAAAATTAATTACCATATTGAAACCACAACTATATTTACTTTTTTATATAAAATTTTGTGAATTTCAGTTTATTTTATAGAAATTAGTTCACTAATATATAAGGAATATATGATTCTCCCGTGCTCATGCATGGGTATAAATATTTGTAAAATAATTAAATCATAAAACTATTTAGTATTTTATTTTTATTTATCTATAAGTTTTAAGTCGTTTTGTCATTTATATGTATGAATACTAAAAAAATCTTTTAATTATTTAATATTATTATTTTAATTAAACATCTGGTATAAAATTTAGAAATGGTTATATTATCCATTATTTAGGTATATTGAGTTTTATCATTTTATATATGTTGTTTTGGAAAAAGAAATTACAGTCTTGATCGGTTTTGAATTCAATAGAAAATTGAGAATGTAATAATATGCGAAAAGTGAGAAGTTTGATTCCGCAGTTTGGTTGGGATCGAGTGACAACGATAATTTAAAATTATAGTTCTATATTATATGAACTATTTATTTGATATTAAATTAGTCGTAACATAAAAATAAACAATTTCTTTAGAAAAAACATGATATAATATAATCGGGCTACATTATTTTGTTTGCCTAATTATTTGGCCAAAAAATGGATTGATAACAAAACTATATTTAATTCTCTTCTTTCATATATGTTATGTTATGAATAGGCTAAACCATTTCCAAACAAACAATGAAGTTTTGTTTGTGGTTTTGATTTGACAAGTACTTTTTGATTTATATAGATAGGGAGCATATCCAAACAGTATTAGAATTAGAAATTGTATAATGATAAAAAAATGAAATAACAGTTTTTGACATATCCTAATAGTATCACGACTGAAAATCTGTAATTAATAAAAAAATAAATTGCAGAAATTAAGAGCAAAAGTTTGTATAAAAATAGAAAATTATATTATTATCAAAAATTAAATCTATATAATTGAATATGTCTTTTTTATAACAAATATTTATATTATCTAAGTTTTAGATATTTCATTTTTTGTGAAACTAATTTATTTCCCAAGTTTTTATAACAAATACATTAAATAGCTTTTATAAATTTATTTTCCTTTTTGTTATTTCTATGATAAAACAACTAAAAAATAAAAATTTTATAATGGTAATTAAATATAATATTATAATTAAATGTATTTTTTTATAACAAATATTTATATTATCTATTTTATTTTTTTATTTTTTCTGAAACTAATTTGTTTGCTCTGTTTTTTTTAACAAATACTTCAGTAACTATTTTAAAGCTATTTCTTTTCTTTTTCTATTTTTTTGACAATAAGATACTGGATCTATAGGCCTTCTAACATCCACTCGGCTTTTTTGTTATTTCTATGTTAAAAACAAAATTTAAAATTAAAATATTTATAAGAGAAATTAAATATAATGTTATGACTTCAGTTAGGGTATCTATTAATGAAATGGAAATTGCTGAAACTAAGAGCAAGTTTTTATATAAATTGAAAACTCTATAATTATCAAAAAGTAAATTTCTGTAATCGAATGTGTTTTTTAGAACAAATACGTAAAATAACTATTTTAAAGTTATTTCTTTTAAAATTTACTTTATTTTTTGTCATTTTTATGAAAAAATTAAAATTTTGTATAATGACAGTTTAATATAATATTATGAATTCATTAACAATATCTCTGTAATTGTCATTTGTTATAATTAACGTGAGAGCGATACGTATGAAAATGATTTTTCAAATAATATTATTAAGATACTTATATCATACTCTAATTTTTAAATAAATTAAAATTAGTAAAAAGAAGAAAATTATGTGCATAAATAGGAAAATATCATATTTTAACTAATATCTACGGAACCTAAAAAAATAAGATAAATTATTATTTTTAAAAAAATTTCACCAAAGTAATAAACTAATAAAATCAAAGTTTCAAATGCCAAGATTATTATATCAATAAAATATCTTACATATATAGATTATAACCTATATTATATATTTTACATATAACTATACTACTATATATTATTATATTTTAATCATTCAGTTTGGTTGATTTATAACCGAATTATATCTGTATACTGGAGATTCTATAAAATAACATCGATACAGTTTATACGGTATAACCAAAACCAAACTGCATATTCTATTTCGGTCGGTTTGGTTTAGTATGGTTCTATTTTACCGGATTGAAACTTAAAAAAACATCATATGTTTTTATTATTAAATAATTTCTATTATAGTTATTTTGTGATTTGAAATTCCCAATAGTATTAAATGATCCGTTATTCTCAGAAACAATATTATACATCGATAGTTGTATAAAAAGCAAGGTGAATAATCGAGTAAAAAAATTTGGTGTATATAAAAAACAAAAGACATTGAAAATTATCTGCTGAAAAAAAAGACAGAAGAATTATGTTGAATCCTGTAAAGAGTAAAAAGAGGACGAAAAGAAGTAGAGAGATATGAATTTGGAATGTCAAAAAATAATCTCAACTTGCAAGCCCTTTCCTTATTTTTCAAAATAATAAACTTTCTAATACAGCTGCAAATATTAGATGTTCTTGTTGGTGTTTGCATAGAAAAGAGTTAAACTTTACCCTTGGGAGCTCCTCCTACACAGTTCGATTTGGTTTAATATATTTCCAATTATAATATATTTAGATTTTGACAAAAAGAATAAATATTTATATATAGAACTATTATATTTTCTCTCCAAGTTTTTATAAATATATATATATATATATATTAGTAATTACCATATTTGAAAATCTTGCCAAAAAAATAAATCTACATAAATAAAATTATCAATGTCATAATTTTTTGATGTCATGTTCTAATTTTTAAAATCATGTCATCTTTTTTTGGTGAGAATCAATGTGGTGATGACACATTAAAAAAATTTGAGAAAATCGCTTCATAAATAATATTTAAGGGATATCAGTAATTAGTTTCATAGTCACAAAGACCGATTGTGTTTCCAAAATGAGCTTCAAAATCAACCATAATATTTATCACGTTTTAATTATTTTTAGTTGTAAGATTATGTTATTAAATGCTTCCGAATTATTGCTAAATTTTAATTAAACAGACATTTTGAAGAGATTTTGAATACTTTTACTATTGGACCTAGATAAGATGTCTGTTTTGTTAAAAATTAGAAATGTGCTGTCTGTTTTGGTTCTCATTTGCACTTTTAAAATCTCTTCTCTATCAGCAAAGTATTGAAAACGTACATCACATTTCTAAGTTGTCTTGTTTAGACCATAATCATATAAAGATTTATCGAAAGCTCTTTAAATCAGCTTTCCAACGAACACAGAGTTTTCACTTGGATGAATTCTGACTATGAGTTACGAACGTTTGGAAATCTAATGGGAAATGGGCAATTCTTTTCGTGAGCTAGCCTGTTTTTTCATATCAAACTATTTAGTTCAACATGTTCTTATAAAACAGACTTTATGTCAATGAAGAAGAAAAAGATCTACTTTGACTATCATATTGTGGTTTAGTCAGTTATCTAATTATCAAATGATAGGATTACATTTTTTCTAATTATTTGACAAAAAATAGAATCATAATAAAACTATTTTTAATTTTTTCTTTTAATATCTGTTACGTTATTTGAGAAATTTTTTTGATTGGAAATAAAAATTAGATTTGTTGATTACCCAAATAGCTTAATGATTTATTTATTAAAAATAATTAATAAAAACTCTATTTTTATAGAAAATAGTATATGTTTTTAAAACAAATAAAACATACATATATACATGTATAATTGATTATACTTTTCTTAAACCCACAATATTTAGAAAAAAAGTTAGTTATTAAATTAATTTGAATTCATTAAGAATATTTATATAATTAGCGTCATGAGAATTAATGTAGATACATAATGTAAAAATAGATTTTTCGAATACTATTACAATTTTTTGAAATATTTCTATTTTTATTATTTTAGAATAATAATTTAGAATAAAAAGTTATTAAAAAAATAATAGCATTAATCATAATAATTTAATTTATTAAAAAAAATATATATATATATATATATATATATATATATATATATATATTATATATATATATATATATATATATATATATATTTGTGAGAATTAATGTGAACGTATCGTATAAAACTAGTTCATCAAATAATAGTATAGAGATATATGTTTACATGTACTGTCGAGACTTTATTTTGGCCTGAAAACAGAAATATCTGATCGAATTGGCCCAATCGTAGAAAACCGAAATTTGGCTAATTTGGTTTGAGATAAATTTAAACGGATGGGCATGTTTTTGTTTTTAATTCGGTACTGTTGAACCGATTGATTTGAAGATTCAACTAAACCCATAATAACATTTCTTTATCATTTGTGTTCTTCCAGGCGGCGACCATTAAAGGATCAGCTTCGGTTCTCTCTTTTTATCACTGATTTCTGAAACTTCGAATTTCTTCTCTCCTCGCAATGGCGTCGACTGAACAAAATTCGATTCCAAACCGACCGAACCAATTTCCGAATCGAACCATTCCCTTTGGAACTACTTTACCTAACTCGACTTAACCAAAAATTTGAACTGAACCAAACCAAACCGAGTTGAAACTTCGGAATGGTATTACATATAATACTAGTTTTATGTCAATGAAGAAGAAAAAGATCTACTTTGACTATTATATTGTGGTTTAGTCAGTTACAGGTGCATTTAAAATGTTTCCTTTTCCCAATTAATTAATCATACAGTTGGCTAACGCAGTCTAATAAGGCTTGTAAAGCTGACTTTGAATTAGTCTCTCTTTTGCGTGTACATATCCATCCATGTACTACAATATAAAACACAGCTAAGAGATTCACAAAGACTTTAAAAAAAATATATATTCGATCAGTCCAACAAAAAAAAAGGACAGAAGAGAAATGATGTTTGAATCTCCAAGCAAGAAGAGATGGAACCTGTCATCATCAGCTTCATCTTATAGAGAGACAATTGTACTTGGAAGCTATAGTAAGAGTTGCAGAGAGCAGACGCAACAAGGAAGAAGAAGATCTATGGAAGAGAGACTCTTACCGAAGTGGAAAGTTCTTTTGAGAAAGCTTAAGTTGTTGCCTTCTTCTTCAAGATCCACAAAGGTCACAGCTTATGCGCTTAACGATTACTCTTTGAATTTTGATCAAGGGCCCGGAGGGTACGACCACGATGAGCCTGAGAATCTTGCTAGGTCTTTCTCGTCTCGGTTTGCTGATCCCACTAGGATCCGAGCAACACGCTTGCTCTTGTATTAAGTTATTCTTTTCTTTTTCTTTACCTTTTTTTTTCTGCTTTCGAATGATGAGATACACTAGCTGTTCGCATTGTAAAAAAGGATATATAAAAAATTTGTTAGACTGGTTATTTAATTGAGAAAATTAACCTAAATAACTAAAACTAGGCCAACATTAAAAATATAGCTATAATTATAAAAATACTAACCATTTATCATATAAAATAAATAAAGGCGAAAATTTATACACATGACAAAGGAGGATACCGAAGAGAATCAAGAGAGAATTGTATTTTAGTTATGAAAAGTGTAAAGTGGTTGATGTTTATAAAATAAACGAACGTTTATATAGGGGTGAAAAAGTAAAAGTTACTGTGCATGAATAGTGACGATGGACTCCACTTCATTTATTACATTCGCTGTATTGTATGACTTTTGTAATACTCCCTCTTGGAGACCATTGTCACTATTACCTTTCGCGTTGTATTTTGTTGCCTCATTAAAAATCTTTATAGGAAAACCCAGTGGGAAAAACCATAGCAAGGTAAAAAGAGTATAACTACGCAAGCTCCTCCTTGATGAACACGATACCATCTATAATTCATGTTGACGATGCATTCCAATATTATGGATAGGTTTCTTAAACATCGTGGTAGGTAGTGATTTGGTGAAGAGATCAGCGGCATTGTCACATAACCGGATATATCTTACTTCAATCTCTTTATTTTTCTCGAGTTCTTGAGAACAGAAGAAGAACTTTGGCGGTATGTGTTTAGTTCGATCGCTTTTGATATACCTTTATTTTGTTTGTGCGACACATGCAGCATTGTCTTCATACAAGATACTTGGTTCTGCGTTTTTGTGGATTCCACTGCTTGACCAGATATGTCGGCTTATTGACCTCAGCCATACACATTCTTTACTTGCTTCTTGAAGGGCGATGATCTCGGCATGATCCGAAGAAGTGGCCACGAGCGTCTGTTTCTGAGAACGCCAAGATATAACAGTGCCTCCGATCGTGAAAACGTATCCTGTTTGTGATCGTGCTTTATGCAGATCTGATAAATATCCTGCATCTGCAAAACCAACCATTTGACCTTTTAAAATTTTACGGTAAAACAAACCCAAATTTATAGTCCCTTGAAGGTAACGGAAGACATGTGTAATCCCATTCCAATGTCTTCACGTAGGGGATGAACTGAATCTTGCTAAAAGATTAACAACAAATATATATCATGCCATGTACAATTTGTAAGGTACATAAGAGATCCGATTGCACTTGGATATGGTACTTCAGGAGCAAGTATCTCTTCATTTTGATGATGTGGTCGGAATGGATCATTTTCGACATTAAGTGATCTAACGACCATATGAGTACTTAGAGGAGTTGCTTTATCCATATTAAAGCGTTTTAACACTCTTTTGGTATATGTGGATTGGTGAACAAATATACCCTTTTAAGAACGCTCAATTTGTAGCCCAAGACAACACTTTGTATGTCCAAGATATTTCATCTTAAATTTGCCCTATAAGTAATTTGATGCTTTCTGTATTTCTCCATGAGTTCCAATAATGTTTAGATCATCGACATATACTGGGATCATCACAAACCCAGATGTCGTTTTCTTGATGAAAACACATGGGCATATAGGATCATTTACATATATTTCTTTCATTAAATGCTCATTGAGATGGTTATACCACATACGTCTAGATTGCTTTAGTCCATATAATGATCTTTGCAATTTTATTACGCATAACTCTTTTGGTTTGGAACTTAATGCTACTAGCATTTTAAACCTATTGGGAATTCTCATGTAGATATCGGTATCTAATGATCCATACATGTATCCTGTAACGACATCCATAAAGCGCATCTTTAGATTTTCATCAGCCGCTAGACTCATCAGGAATCTAAACGTGATTGCATCCATAACAGGAGAATATGTTTCCTCGTAATCTATTCCAGGTCTTTGAGAAAAACATTGAGTCACAAGGCGAGCTTCATATCTCATAAATTCATTTTTCTCATTTCGTTTCCAACTGGTCTCACATCTGTAGGTGTGGGTACGATAGATCCGAATACTTTTCGTTTATTAAGTGAATCAAGTTCGACTTGTATTGCATCTTTCCATTTTTTCCACTCTTGTCTCTTTTGACATTCATAAATAGATTTTCGTTCCGGATCTTCGTTTTTCTCATTTATTTCTTTTGACACAAGATATGAGAAAACGTCATCAACATCGTCCATTTCATTTCGTTTCCATATCTTATGATTATGGATGTAGTTAATAGATGTCTCATGATTTCCCTCTGGTTCATGATGATCACATCATCATTAATCTCATCATTGGTTTTCTGCAAAATACTTTATGCTATTTTGAGTGTATCAGGCTTCTCACCTTCCTTTTCTTTCTTAATATTTTTTTTCTTATAACCGACAGGTCTCCTACGCTTCAAGTGTGTTTTCGATTCACGTGTATCATCTGTATATCTACGTTCCAATGGTATTTTAATACAAGCATGAGTAATTGCTCCATGAATGTGAGATTTAGTTACCGTTTTGGTATCTACAAATATATCAGGTAGCTGATTTGCTATACTTTACAAATGTATAATTCTTCGAACTTCTAGTTCTGACTCTTTAGTAGGGGGATCAAGGTGTAGCAGAAATGGTACACTCCAATTTATACCCTTTCCAACCTTCTTATTTTCCTCCCCTAAAACCGGAAATACTTTTTCATTAAAGTGACAATCAGCGAAACGTGCCGTAAAGATGTCATCAGTTTTTGATTCTAAGTATCTTATAATTGATGGAGAATCACAACCCACATATATTCCCAACCTTCTTTGTGGTCTCATCTTTGTACATTGTGGTGGTGCTACAGGCACATACACCGGACAACAAAAAAATATTAGATGAGAAATATTTGGTTCTCTACCAAATGCTAATTGTAGTGGGAAATCCTTATGATATGCACTTGGTCTTATCCGAATGAGTGCTTCTGCATGAAAAATGGCATGTTCCCATACAGAGGTTGGAAGTTTAGATTTCATAATCAATGGTCTTGCAATCAATTGCAGACGTTACCATACAATAGTCATTGAATGCTTGGGATGTGAATTCACCAGCGTTGTCTAGTCTAACTCTTTTAATAGTATAATCAGGAAACTAAGCAGTTTGATTATCTGAGTTAGAAATCTTTCAAATGCCACATTTCGAGATGATAACAGACAAACGTGTGACAATCTACTGGATGCATCAATTAATACCATAAAATAGTGGAACGGTCCACAAGATGGATGTACTGGTCCACAAATTCGTTTAAGGAATTTTGGTGATTATTTATCAATTTTGGTTGGTGATGGCCTTGTGATCAATTTTCCAAGAGAACATGCAACACATGTCATTTTATTCTTCTGATATATCTCTTGGATTTTCAGCGAATGACCATGTGAGCACTCTATGAGTTTACGCATTATTATGGTACCTATGTGACCTAGACGATCATGCCATAATGTGAATTCTTCTGGATTTCGTTTGACCACAATATTTGATTCGATTGCATCTATATAAGTATGATGCAAACCACAAGGAAGCTTTGAAGTTTTTTCCAATATATGACTTTGCCATGATATATCAGAAGTTATATACATATACTTCTTTCTATCCTCAGTTGCAGACTGAGTATCATATCTTTGAAGATATATGTCTTTAAAACTCAACAAATTCCTTTTTGAATTCGGAGAATACAAGGCATCATTGATGAAATTTTTTTTTCCATTAGGCAACACAAAGTTTGCTCTGCGAGTTCCTTCAATCAAGTTTGCAGGAGCTGGTATTGTATTGACAATAACTTTTGTCGGGTTTATATTAGAGAAGTATCTCTTTTGTCTCAAAATAGTGTGTGTCGTTCCACTATCTGGTATGCAAATTTCTCGGATCCTTTTCTTGGATATCGTCCCATTTGCGTTGTTTACCATTTCCGTGATTAACATAAATATCAATAAAAAAGAAAATAGATTTCATTCATGGAAAAAACATACAATAATTGTGAAAAGATTGTTTTGAAAAACAACATTATTTCTAAAAAAATACTGCAAAACATAATAATCGAAATATGGCATTACTGGAGATTATTCAACAGTCTCACTACAAGCGTTTCAGTTTTCTGCAAGAGTGTTCTCGTCATTCGCAAAGTCGGGAAAGTCAAGGTACGACGTACCCTCAAAGTGTTCTATGAGGTTCACTTATTTCCTTTGCCTTTTATGGACTCTTGGTACAACTTATAATGATGTGGGGGGGAGTACGACATGTACGGGACCTATGTCCTTTGGATCCACATCTGTAACAAACATTATCACGCTTCAGGGTGGTATCCACGTGGGTGTTTTTCCATTTTGGTTCTTGTTCAGACCGAACCCATTGTTGGATCCTCTCCCCTTTGAGTTGTAGGTTCGTTCACGTCCGCGATTAAATCGACGACCACGGCCCCAATTAGTTTGACCTCTTCTTTTTGAATATTTCACAGCCGTAGCATTCACTTCATGGAATGCTTTGGCTTCCGTAGGTCGGAAATTTTAGTTTTTGACGAGAAGCTCATTATTCTTTTCTGCTAATATGAGCGTCACCATCAATTCAGAAAACCTTGTGTATCCATATTTTCCATATATATGTGGCAGAACAAGGTGCTCTTTGTCAAAATTAAGGTAAGTCTTTTCGAGCATCTCTGCTTCGGTGATAGGAGTACCACAATATTTCAATTGTGATAGCAGAATTATAGTCTTCAACCTTTTGAAAATTCTGAAACCTCAGGTTTTTCCACTCTTCAAGAGCATGAGGAAGATTCACTTCCTATTGGTTGTCAAACATTTCTTTCAGAACTTGCAACAGTTCTGCTGGGTCTTTTATGTGCGCATAATCGTGCGTCACATTTTCATCGAGATGTTTTCTTAGGAAGAGTATCGTCTTTGTCTTATTCTCGACAGGTGATTTGTTGCCACTTTTGATAGTGTCGGTTAATTTTTTCATCTCACGATAGAGCTCCACATTAGTGGTCCACGCTATGTAGTTTGCTCCAGTTATTCTGAGAGCCGGGAACTTAAGCTTCTCAATACTTGTCATTTATTTTTCTAAAAATGAAATAACAAAGAAAATTATTAGATAGAAACTTTTTATTAAAATATCCCGGTGCCAGAATAAATAGTGCGATTACAAGAAATACAATTGCATAGAAATCGTAGATAAAAATCATCACATATTCTTCGGGAGAAAATTCACCAAAAAGTAAACTATAAAAAGCAACAAGTAGATAACCGATTACAAAAAAACTAAAAACGGATTAAACATTTTTTTTCTTTTGTATGAATGGATTTTAAAGGAAAATGAAATGTTGGAATGAATTGAATGAAATATAAGTGTATTTATAGATTACAAAAATACTGTTCATTAGCCGTTTTAAAAAGTGAAAATTTTGAAAAAATTATCTTTCTGACCGTTGGTTATAAAGTGTTTAAAATAAAAATCAATCTGAAATTTTTTTTTTAATACACAATCAATTAAATCAACTGTTTTTTAGACATAAGATTTATATACAGATAACTAATCCTCCTCATAAAATAACCAATGAATATTTAACATCAATATTATAGTGATAAGATCTTTCACATTAGATTTATAATAAATAGTGGTGCATTTAGACAACCACTTTAAATAACGATAAATTAATAATGAGGCGACGAACTACCCAAGTTTCGTCCTACCATCCTATAATTACTCGTTTTCCGACGCCTTTCTCCAGCCAATGACAACATCTTTTCTTTGTTTCTTCCCTTCTTTTTGGTGTAATCCACAGGTTAGATCTTCATTTTTTGGATTTTTTCAGGAATAACAGTCTTACGTAGCCGGCACTGGATAAATGGTTTTGCAATATACGACAAATAGGTATTTGAACTGTTTTGCTTCATCCACCACCACACTTGTTTTTGTACTGGGATTCACCTTCTCTAGCATCTACAAATAGGAATGCAGCATTTGATAATTTTCTTCAGGACTACCGAACATCTCTAACATCATCTTATTTTTTCCTTTCAATGCGGTGGAGTATGACACTTTCACACCAAGTTCCTCCTAAACAAGATTGATGACACTTTTAGGAGTTGAGGTGGCAAAAAGTTCATGCAAAACGGAAGTAACTAGTCATGGTGTGCCTTTCCTTTTGTAGTAGCTTGTATTTGCAGTATTCCGTGAACATGTCTGCATCTTTCTGTATAGTCTAACCAAAAACAATTTGGATTTTTTGTATTTCCGGCTCGTAAATACCAATCACAACCTACTTGACGGCATTTTAGCACTAAGAACGACCTATCTGACTTGGCGGAGGAGGAGGGAGGCGGACGCGCAGGGCGGGGTAGGATGCTGGGTTGGATTCTTTTTTTTTTCTTTTTTATTTAAGTTAAATTAATGAATTAGAAATGAAAGGTAAAATAGGAATTGTACATTTCATTAAAGAGAATAAGGGTATTTAGATTGATGAAAAATATTTGTGATTTAAATTTGAATTTTATGGGCATTTGGGCATTTTACTCGATTTATAGGCAGTAAAATATGCGCCAACTAAGATATATCAACTTAATTCAACAAGTTATTATATGTATAATTATTACTCATATAATTAATTGTTAGATTAACATTTCCATTTAATTCATGTTGTCCATAAATCCTAGAATAAATCCATCTACATGAATGAGAGAGTTCCAAAAATCGATTTCAAATCTTAAAACTGAATCTAATTTATAGATAAAAAAATCATTGTCTAAAAACCACACTTTCTTTTTTTAAAGTGAATTTTTCTTATATGTTTAATTTTCTTTTAATAAAGAACTCAATGATGAAAATTAATGTGTAGATTTTAAAGCTAAATTGTTAAATTAAAAGATAAATTTATGGCATGCACCATACAAAATAACAATCATGTTTCGTCTTGCATATTATTTTTCTAATTTTATGTATTATAAATCTTGTGTAGATTTTATACTTTATTTATTTATTTATTTATTTTATCAAAGATATTATAATTTATACATTTTCTTTCATTTTATATTTGAACTTTTTCTTTTTTTCTTGGTTTTATAGTTTTAAATTGAAGATAACCAAGACTTTTTTTTCTATTATTTTTATTTTTCAATAAATAAATAACTACCATTCAAAAAGTTTTGTATTTATTTACATTATTACATTGATCCATGTTACGGTCTAAATTGAAAGTAACAAATATTACAATACAGTAAATCTTATAAAAATATACATTGTATTAGAATGAATCGTCTTTAATACTGCGAATATTCAGATTTGTAAAGTTTAAGCCAGAAAAATTAATTTTTAAATTAAAACATAAAGTTTTTAACAGTGAATCACATATCATAACAAACTATTATAAAAATAACTAAAAATCAACATAATAATAATAATTGATACATTATGAATTTTATATAAATTTATAGTTTCTATATTTTTTAGTTTCTATTTATATTTTTTCATTTCTTTGAATTATGTTTTTGGTGTATAATTTGAGTTTTACAAGACTTTTATTTACTTCCTATTTGTTATTTTATATTTTTAAAATTTAAATATTTAAATATATATATATTACTTTACATTGTTATATTAACGCATGTCGTAATCTAAAATAAAAAATGACATACGAAAAATCTAGTAAGTTTTAATTATCTTATGTGTCGCGATTACGTTGAGTACTTCCTACTTTATATAATAAGATAGTTTGATTGCCAAATAAGTATTTTCTATATTTTAAACTATGTTGCATACATTTAAATTAAAATAAAACAGGTGCAATCAATATTTTTCCATATTATATGCATAAACGATGTAAAAAATATTTTATACAAAATTTAGTTAAAGCCTTATAATATTTCATAAAAAGTATAGCAGCTTAACATGTAAGGGCTACATCAAATACCAATATATAAATTAAAAAATAAACTAATTTGAAACTGTTTGACCAAATTTACAGTTTAAATTTATGTTAATGGAAATAACTTTTAAATATGCTAAAGGTTGTAAAAACTGTTGAAACTTGACCAAATATACAAGTAATGTTGACCAAGTTTATTTTCATAATATTGAAGAATCTACCAAATTTACACACGCGTACAAGAACAACACAATAATTTATTTGTAGCTACCCAAATATTGTAAACACAAAAGGTAAATTAGAAAAAAAATATATGTTAAATTTTGGAAAAAAATGTGTAAACTTTTGTACTGAAATGACAGTATAGGTCTTCTTATATCGGAACTTATCAACTCTGACTTTTAAATTGGATACTTTTTTTTTCTTTCAGAATTAAAGAATTTTCTGAAGAAGAATTGTTGTATCTTTTATAATGGCTACCAACAAATTTTCATCCCTAGCCTCATTGATGGTATTTTTTCTCATCCTTTTACCTATGATATCAGGTAAACATTGTATTGTTCATTGTTAAGTTATCTCAAGATACAAAAATAAATAAATTATTTATATTGGTAATCTACATGCAAAAATAATAAGTTTATCATTTTGGTATTTGAAATCTTGTCATACAATTAGGAAAAATTCGCATATGTCCGGATAAAAGACCACCATGTCATGCCACCGCTGCATGCAACCTAAACTGCATATTTTGGGGATACAAAACAGGAGGTTGTGAAGAAAAGGTTTTTGGTTCATACTGTTGTTGTACAAACAAATTGGAATCTCAAAATGATTCTCCGTATTCCAATTCAATCTTAACTAATTAATCACTTATTTTATTTTTATCTCAGTCATAAGAATAAAAAGAACATGTATTTACATATGATTTACCTACAAACTATATGTGGCGTATATAGCCATACTGTTAAAGCATCTCTAAAGTCCCTTACACATGTATTAGCCAAAACTCCTAATTTTTAGGTTTTTAGGTTAAACATTATGTATAAATGTAAATAACACATAAAAATAATCAACCGCTACTTTCTCAATTTCCAAATCCGTCGAAACATAAACTTCATATGCATTATAGAGACTTACAATCCGTTCTTCTTTCGCCCTTTTTGTTTAGTGTATGCATAAATTATTATCCTCTTTCTTCAACCACAAATTCCTACTTTTCTGTTTCCACAAAAATTTCTCATCTTTATATGTTTTCTTTAGTTTATGTATAATATCAAAAACCTCTTCATGTATTCTATTATCATCGTTCTAAACCTCATCCACTACATGTGGCTTTTCATTAGCTTTTTTTCTATATAAGAAACATATGAGTAAACTATCTCAAAAATAGGTGATGGGAATGATGATGTAGGGTGTGAGGATGATTTTCAATCTCGTTAAGAAGGAGCTTGTGAAATTAGTTTTGTATTGTAGTTACCTTGTTGGTTTTGAGAAAGGAGGGATATATGACTGGATTTTTGGATATAAAAAATCAGAAAATATGTCCAATTTGGTTTTGGTTCCAAATGGATATTGGTTATATCTTTTTGGGATTACAATCAAAGGGGATGAATATGGTTAATCGTAAATTTGTATGATTAGAATTTCGTTGAACGTTGGAACTACGGCCAAAGTGCAAAATGTTATTGAATGCTTTCGATATGATTGGGAATGCGATTCAAAATCGTTTTATAAAAGGTTCTTTGAAGTGGCAACAATTCACAATTATTAAGAATAAATTTTTCAGATAGTTTATGCGAGCTATGCATATTAACCAGCTTTCGAATTCAGATACAATGGATAAGAGTTTTGAATTAAGATCTTTGGATTATGGGTTTTGTCGTCTTGTTTGTTAAAGTGTTTATGATATAGCAAGTTTATATAATATATGTTACCTAATTAACATGCAGAAAATCAGCCCAACGAATATATATCAGTAGACTGATTGTTTAAAATATTATTTTCTAAATTTTCAAATATGTTGAGTATGTTTAAATTAAATTAAAATATTGTTTTCCATGTTATTTGCATAAAGAAATTATAAAGATATTTGATTCAGAATTTAAAAAAAATTAGGAAAGAGTGGTTTAGCTAAACAAACTTGGTTGGATCCCTCTTTCACATAATAGTGTTGCGTGGAGAAAGAGCTTCACCAAACCATAGTGGAACTGGGTATGTTGATGAGAAACTTTCAATTCGTTACTTGGGCTTGCCTATAACACCACAATATAACCACACTTTATTATAAGCTTCTTATTGACAAGGTTAGAACACGACTGCTTCTTTGGTTGAGTAAAACTTTTTCATATTCAAAAATTCTTCAACTTATTCAGTATGTTATCCATAACATCAAAAGCATTTGGACTTCAACCTATTTATTACCAAAGAGATACTTTTTAGGGCCAGCGAAGCTCATGCTCGACGTTTATTTTCAGTTCCAGAACCAAAGATCATAGTTCTCGAACAAGTAATCGAAAAGATTTTGGAGCATCTTCTGGTTTATGGATCTCCTCATACAACATCAAAAGCCAAAGTAGCTAAGACGTGGTGTTGATAAAACATATATTTTTACACTTTATAGCTATGATTTCAAGATCTTTTGCAGGTGTTTTGATTCGGTTCTCAATGGATTTCAAGCGATTTTCAAGTTTTCTAATTTCAAAAGTCATTTTAGATAAATTGGACAAAAATGTATTTTGTTTTGAAGATTTTTGATGCAAAACAGAATTTAGACCGATTCTGGCCAATAAAATTATCAAATCCGATAGAGGCCTTCGACAAACTTACTAGGACTCATTTTTTGGACAGAAGAAAGAGAATTAAGCTACTCTCCGGAGCGAAGTGGTTTGAAGGCAATCCCATGGTTAGTCTCTAGATATGCTCAAATATTTACTAAAGACATGTCATGTTGTCTCAAAGACGAAGCAATCGGAGAAACCAAAAGGGGGACGAGATCATTTTATGTGCTTGCTTCATCTTCGAGACAACATGACATGTCTTCAGTAAATGAGCATATATGGAGACTAACCATTGGATTGCTTTCAAACCACTTTGCTGTGGAGTGTAGCTCAATTCTCTTCTTTTGTGTCCTGAAATGAGTCGTAGCAAGTTTATAGAAGGCCTCCATTAGATTTGATACTTGTAGTGGTTAGTATCTATCCAAATAAAAGTAGAAAACATGAAAATTTCTTAGAAACCGAGTTAAAAACCTATAAAAGATCTTTCTTTTTTTTAAAAAAAAGGAAATGCCTTTTTGAGATAAAACCCTAAAGGGACATGAAATTTTACTATTATTTTGATTTTTCCAAGGGATAAGTTGTTTTTTCTCTCGTTGATACTTCCTTAATTAATTTCATCTGGTATCCTATCTTGAATGACTGAAAGCTATGCCGTTCCTCCCTCTCCGACGTTTTTGCACTTAAGACAACAAGAGAGAATACATGAGATTTGAAAAACGGTGGAGGTTGAGGTTTCGGGTAAGATATCCACAAAAGATTAGTTTGCCATTCAAACACAACAAATGGTGATAAAAAAAGATAAGAAATCATGAATATTTGTTTACTCGTTTGCCTAGAATATTTGATAAAAAAATCAATGTCAGATTAAAATCCAAATTAGATAGAGTTAATATATTCCTTCCATTGGAAATGTTGATCAATTTTTTTGGGGATGTTGCATTGGATACTTTGTAGCTACCGCCTAATTTTGTACTAAATGCTGAAAGAGTTGTTGCTAAAAATATCGTAAAAGCACACTGATCGAACTCGTTAATGATTTGCGTCAATCATTCCATAGAATATCATATATATATCAAAGTATATCATATAATAAGTTCTTCAAATAAAAATCATGAAATCGACTCAAATAAAAAGCATTTGTACGGATAAAATACAAGGGAGTGTAATTGTATTCTAGTTTTCCTTGCCAACTCATCAGCTTTACAGTTATACATACTAATCCGTTTTGCCTACACCGTTGAATCAAATCAGGACCAAATCGGTCTAACCAATCGGTTAAAGCATTTGTTGTACCAGCCTTAATGGTTTGCTCAACTCGGCCACGCTCATCATACTTCTCAGCACTGTTGACGATTTCAGACCAAAATTATTCAAAAAAAGAAAAAAAAGAAAATACTGAAAATCGGACTGAAAAACGAAAAATCTCAGATTCTACGGAGAGAGAGAGAGGAAGAAAATTTCAGAATTGTTGAAGATGATCGGCATGTATTAGAGATTCAGTGATTGTGATTCTCGGAAACACCATGGATAAGGAAACGGAGATTCTCTCCCGTCTCGCGGCGAACCACCTTCACCTTGCTCAGTTCGAGCCGTTGAAAGCTACGCTACTCGCTCTCAGGGTTCGTAACCCGGACCTCGCAGTTACGATTCTCCAGACCATCGTCTCCAACGCTGGACGATTCGAGGATGTTCTCTGGTCACGGTCTTGCTCTTCCCCGTCTCTTCTCGCCTTCCTCTCGACTATTGAGCTTCTGAGATTCGAGAATCCTACTTCGCCTTGGGGATTCGATTCAGAGACTCTAAGTTTGCGTGCGGATTTCTTGTTGATGGTCCAGGTTTTGATCGATAGGGTGACGGAGAGGATTAAGGATGAGCAGAGAGCCGAGTTGGATAGTGATGACGAAGAATCGGAGAATAAGGATGAACATAGTGGATTAAGAAATTGTGTACGGATTTTGCAGGGTTTTTTGGATTTAGGAGTTGAGAGGTTGAAGTTTGATGTTGATACGAGTAGCAGTGGAGGAAGCTATATGATTGAGGAAGAGGAAGTTGTGTCTTTGAGGAGTATAGTATTGGATTACTCTGATGTTTTTGATGCTTTGTGCTGTAACACAAAGAGGCAACTTAATGGTTCAGAGAGTTGTGTTACAAGTTTGGTGGAGGAAGCTGATAGAGACGAACAGGAAATGGAGAGGAAAGAGGCGACTGTGATTGGTTCTCGAGAGCAGGATAACTATAATGTTTTTGCTTTGATACAGAGAAATGTCCAGCTAGCACAGTTGGATGCTATGAGGAAAAAATTGGATGAAGGGGATGAGCGCGGGGCAGCTGATCGCATACGTTATCTTCACCTTGATTATGGAGTAGAGAAAGAGACTTATCAGTATGTACATGAGGTTTTAGAATTATATTGCTTACAAAAGTCTGATAGCTTTAGATCATTTTCTTCGTCCTGATTATTCTCTTCGCATTCATTTCTCGGTTTCTTGTCTAAAGAGTGTTTGAAAGAATGTAGGCTAAGTAGGATCACGGGTTGATCACATTCTCTACTTCTGTTTGCTTATCTAGTGATACATTTCCTGTTTCCCATATCCAGTTACTAAAACTAATCCTTTTTTCATCTTCAATAAACTCTGAATGTTGGAAAACATATGAGGACAGAAGTACTATGGCCGCTTTAGTTGTTTGGTTAAAATTGTGCTGTAAAACTAGAAAACGTTGGGATGGATATCATTTAGAATAGTTTTTAGAGTAGTGAGGAGTGTAGCTGTCTTATTTATGAAATTGCCCAACATAAACCACTTTCTATGCTAAGTAATGTGTAGGGAAGTATGTGGAGCGGATTCTGTTTTTTTTCTTTTCTTGTTGAATTAATTTGATTAATAGTCTTATTATAAGACATTAATAAAGATTGATTTTTGATCTACTGTTTTGTATCGATTTGGCCTTTTCTGTTTTGATGAATTTTAGAACCTTGACTTGGGGAAGCAGTTAGAGTCTAGAGTCAGGACTAAAAGGAAGAAGCTTTTTAATGGTTATTTGTCAGAACTTTTGGTTTTCATTTCATTTGCATAGTAAAATCTCAATCCCATTCCCTGCTTCAATTTTTTTGCACATTTAAGAATAGAGAACTTACGTCAATTATTCTGTTTTCTCCTTCTCTTTCTTTCTGTTAGTACTGTTCTAAAAGCTCTCCTTTCAAGAGTTATGGAGAAAAAGGATAAATACGGTGACTCATGGGACATGGTGCGCCAGAACTTGCTATTCATTTATAAAGAAGCTCTCTCGTCCAATTGCGGAGATCTTGCTCAGATGATTCAGGTTGTTATAAATTTCATGAAAGCTTATCTTGGGGATCATGCTCATTTAAAAGGAGGTTTCACATGTAAGAAACAACCATATTTGGTACAGATTGCTGACCTAAAAAAAAAACCAAATTGCTTACAGATCCTGCTAATGTGTATTGTTGCTTCTATTCACTGTGATCAGGAAGTTAGAACTGTTGTAATTATTGACCATGCTGGAATTAAAAGCTTGTATATCTAGTTGGCATTGTTCAGTGATATATTTTGTGAATATTTACCCTGGAGATATTTTAGTTCAGTGGTCGATTTATCTATAAGGTTATGCTTATACGTGCACACTGGAGTATGCATATGCGTGTCTTTGATTAAGTGACCTTGTGCTACAAGATTTTATGTGATTTACAATGTTTTCCTCTGCAGGGTATTCAAGATGATATGCTCCTCCCAGATTGCCAGCTACATTTATCTCTCGACAATGACCAAATTGCACTCCCTCTTGAGTGTTTCAGGCGATATCTTGTAGACTTGAAAACTGATAGAAATATAGAGGAAAAAAGTTCCCCTATGAGCAGGGCAGTTAATTCTTGCCTCAGAGAAATGTATCATTATGCTCGTATCTCTGGATCACATGTGCTTGAGTGTGTGATGTGTGCTGCTTTGTCTTCCGTAAAGAAAGAAAAGCTTCAGGACGCTAATGATGTAGGTGGAATAGAATAAACTTACGTGTTTTTGTACTTATTATCTTACTTCAGTATCGTTGACTGCCTGTTCCCCGTTTAGACTCTTTTTCTCTTAGGGGATCTGAAAGCCTCTTCTGCTCATATGCTACAGGTTCTTATTTTGTTTCCCAGACTTCGCCCACTAGTAGCTTCCATGGGTTGGGATCTGTTGACGGGAAAAACTGCAGCCCGTAGAAAATTGATGCGGCTACTTTGGTCTAGTAATTCACAAGCAATTCGCTTAGAAGAGTCTCCTCTGTATGGAAACCAGACAGATGAAGTAACTTTTTCTCTTTTGCACAAACTGCTATTTGTATCTATTATATTATTTAGAAGATGACAGTGAAAGCCTAACAGGACATAATGATATGGGCAGAAATCTTGTGTGGAACATCTCTGCGATACCTTATGCTATCAGCTGGACCTTGCATCTTTCGCTGCTTGTGTTAATTCTGGTAAATCATGGACTCCAAAGACATCTTTCTTAATGCATGGTAATGTGTCAACTGAGCTTGATGACGCGGAGGTGGATCCTTTTGTTGAAAATCTTGTGTTGGAAAGGCTTTCAGCGCAGAGTCCACTTCGGGTATGACTTTCTTAAATTATCCTCCCTACAGAGACTATGTTTGGCAGTCCCCCACATGAAAAATGTTCTGAAAGTAATCTGTTCAAATAAACATCACAAGCTATAATGAGATTTATTATTTTCACCAGGAAATTTCATTAGATATCATGCTGGCTAGATTCATTTGTTTACAGTAGAAATGATGTCTCTTACGGAACACAGAGAGTTAAAATAAGAAGCGAAGTAGATGACAAGAGGATAATTGCAGCATATGTTACTATCAAGAGTCAATACTACTGAAAGATAGGATTACAGTGGTAATATAAGTCCATTTTGGATATATATAAAACCTATCATGAGGGTTAAAATATCTGTTGCGTAAGATCTTGTGATTTTGTTACCAAGCAAGGACATATATGAGCAGCATAGTTACCATGCTTCCTTGGATCACAAAAATGAATCTTGCTAGCTCCTTTTTTTTTGGATGTGAGCTGTTGGAGAATTAAAGAATATACATCTTTGTTTTCTGAATCATATATCACTTTTCATTTTACCCTACTGAATTATAGTACTGTATTTTGAAATAATGAATGTTGACCCTGCAAATGATACTGACATTGCCATCACTTTCGTACAATTTAAATTTATGAGTTTACTCTTGCACCTAGTATGTCAAATGACCAGATATTGAGAAAAGCTATATCATGTCTAAGTAATTTTTAGGTATATAATACACTATGGCAGTGGCATGTGTTTTTTCTTGGTATGCTCATGTTCAATTTTCTAGGCTAGGTTGTATGAGTGGTACTATTATCAATGGGTTGATTATCATCTGCACGTGGTCTTGGTGCTCTCTTAATCTGGACAAGTTGTAATGGGGTACTATTATGTAGGTGTTGTTTGATGTTGTTCCGGGCATAAAATTCAAAGAAGCTATTTCGC
This sequence comes from Schrenkiella parvula, assembly GCA_000218505.1. Classification (NCBI taxonomy): domain Eukaryota; kingdom Viridiplantae; phylum Streptophyta; class Magnoliopsida; order Brassicales; family Brassicaceae; genus Schrenkiella; species Schrenkiella parvula. Next base: position 2,743,695 of record CM001190.1, read on the forward strand.
TGATTAGTTTGCAACCTATTGCTTCAACTACAGAAGCCTGGAAGAGGTCAGTTCAATCAAAGTTCATATAGCTATCTTGTATAAAATACATCAATGGTTTTGTCTCTGTGCTTCCCTGGATAGATATTTCAGTGTTTAGATTCACCTGTCCCTTGACAAAAAACTGTGCCCCTTCCTTTATGTACACTAGTTGTTGGAATTGCTCGCTGATTTTTGTCTGTGTTAATTTCGATGCGTTGTTTTTGTGGGAATGTGATGTGCATTCTGACGTGCACCTTTGATTTTATTTTGCTGGAGTGACTCTTTCTAGTCGGTGGTTTCACTTTTGATGTCTTTTTACATTGCAGGATACAAGATATTGAATTGATGCATATGCGTTATGCTTTGGAGGCTATTGTTTTAGCATTAGGTGCTATGGAAGAGGCCGTGAAAGATGAGACGGATGCTAGACATCAAGTGGTGTTTTATCATTTAAAAGAGCTCAGTAACCACTTGGAGGCCATTAAAAATGTTCCGCGAAAGGTGATATGCCTATATACATAGATTAATTTACAGGAAGCTGGGTGTCTGTCATCAATTTATTAGTAACAAAATGTTGAAAAGAAAAATGGAACTGAATACTATTACTATGAAAGAAATAAGGGATACAAAAATATATGATATGCTTCATACTACATGTACACACAGTGTGATTTGTATCAAACATTAGATTTGTTTTCTATGCGTTACAGTTTAGATATTTTTTGTTAACATGAGATCTCTTTTGTGCTGCAGATTATGATGGTCAACATAGTTATTTCACTCTTAAATATTGATGATATTCGTCTCAGTTCTACACAATGGTTCTCGTCCGAGTGCTTTTCTGAAAAAAGTAATACACCTAGTTTGGATCTTGGTGAACTTGCTACAGAAGGGGAAAAGGAAATTGTTATATCTTTCACAAGACAGCTACTCAATGTTTTACGCCGCAATCTTCCATCAGATCTGAATGAACAAGAGTGTCAAATGGATGGTAATTATAGTGCTGATGGAAGACAGGCCTTAGAATGGAGAGTATCTATGGCTAAACGTTTCATTGAAGATTGTGAATGGCGGTTATCTATTATGCAGCACCTTCTGCCACTTTCTGAACGCCAGTGGGGTTTGAAGGAGGTTTTAAGTGTTCTAAGGGCGGCCCCTGCAAAACTACTAAACCTGTGAGTAGAATTCTCTTGTAATGTTTCGTAATTTAGATTTCAGGCATCAGGAATAACTGTTGGCCACCTTATTCTTTCTTCCATTTTCACATCTAAAATGTTAGGGAACCAAATTGAAGTTTCTCTAGATCCTTTAGGATGTTTATGTATGGAAATTTTAATCGCTCAATCTATCTGTTTCTTTGCATTGCTAATTGAATGATATTCAAGTTGTCCGGACGATTTTATCTAAATTCAATGTGTATGTTAGCGTATATGTATATGCAAATATTGAATAGTTGCTCAACTTTGTGAGGTGTGTAACCTGTGTGATGAGAGGACTACAAACTTGGAGGTCTGAGCCTTAATTTTTTCTGGAGCTTTGTGGTGAATCTGCTTTTCTTGAAAAAGTAGAGCAAGAGTTCTAGCTGTGCTGATGAAATAGTTTATCAATTAAATGTCTCCTCTCGGTGCAACTATGTTTTGTGTATGGTTACTTAATAATTGTTCCCGTTCTGTCTCTGCCAGAGTTCCCAAAATTAAATTGTCTTGTGTAATACTTGGCTTCCTCATGCCACTTCGTGAAGATATTAACTCTCATTTTGCAGCTGTATGCAAAGAGCTAAGTATGATATTGGGGAACAGGCAGTCCATAGGTTTGCATTATCAGCAGAGGATAAAGCTACTCTTGAATTAGCTGAATGGGTGGATAATGCCTTCAACAGTACTTTGGTATCTTTCGTAGTATTACATCACAGTTCTTGCATATGTATCACCTTATATATTTCTATATCTCGCATTATGGGCTTAAAGGGTTCTGAATTGGGACCTTTCTCTTGCCTTGAGGATTGTAGATTGTATACTGTTCTCGTGTTCTTGTTGTAGGTCATTGGGGATGCATCTATCTGATGCTATTTCAGAGGATTAGTCATTTATTGGATAACCTTAATTAGAAACAGAGTTTATTCACCTCTATCTCGATTTCTTACTATTCTCAGCTAGAAGATGTGATGTCTCGTGCTGCTGAGGGAGCATCTGCCGTGCAAGATTTAGATTTTCGTTCTTTTGGTCCCCAATTGAGTCCACTGGCTGTGGTAAGTCCATGTCGTTTAGATTCTGATAGGACTACCCTGCAGTAAATTGCCTTGCCCACCTCCAAGCAAGTTTCAAGTTATCTTATTGTGATGCCAGATTCTACTATGCATAGATGCGGCTGCCTCTTCTGCCAAGTCTCCAACAATTTCTAAACAACTTTTGGATAAGGCAAGCAGTGATCTTGATTTCCATTTACGTTAAGTTGGTCTACTAAAAGTAACTTTTTGGTTACCTTTTGCTTCTTATTTCTACTCGGTCTCTGTTCCCAGTTTCTAATGTTCTTTTGGAATCTTCTATTTATTTGCATCCTCTGCTATAAGTTCAGTGAATTGCATTTTTGAAACCTGGTTTATCATACATCCTTACCCAATTTTTGTAATGCGTTTTAGACAATTAACCCTGCTTTGGGGATAATATGTCGGTTAAAGTTAAGCCATGATTGGCACACATATACGGACAGTGTCCTGTGGTTATTAGATTCTTAAAAGTGATGCTGTTCCATTGAATTAGAAGGTTCAAGAAATAAGCACTGTTGTTTCTAAGTAGTTTTTACTTTGTACGCAGTCTCAAGTTATGTTATCCGAAATTTATCCTGGAGGATCTCCAAAGGTGGGGTTTACTCACTGGGATCAGGTCCACGAAGTTGCTATTATCTCTGTATTGCGAAGGATCTTAAAGCGTCTGCAGGAATTCCTTGAACAGGTCAGTCTTCAAGTTGCATAAAAGGCACAACGTTCTTTTAGTTAGATATTTTTTATCTTTTTTGCTGTGAGAAATTTGAATTGATTAATATGGGGAGATCATATGTGACATTATTCTTGCCTAGTACAATGGTAACAGTGTTATCTTAGATGACATTATTTTTATTGCCTGGCTGCTTAAGAGAGGGAAATGACGAATGTAAAACAGCTGCTATGATTTTAGTTTAGGAAGTGGTATGTGAGTGCAGAAATCTACTGTTTTTACCATGCTATTTTCTCACATTACACAGAAAAAGTTTGTAAACCCTGCATTTATGTGCATAATTGAATTCCCAGGCGCACAGAAACATGTTACCATCCTTCTCTTTTCTTTTCTTATCCTGGGTTGCCTTTTTTATTAGTCTCCTGAACTGTCATGCTTCAGGATAATCCTCAAATTCTTCAAGCCAGTTTTAGTGGAGATACCATAATTTCATCTGCCACAGAATCTCATAGACAGGGACAAAAAGATCGTGCTCTTGCAATGCTACATCAAATGATTGATGATGCTCATAGGGGCAAGCGACAGTTCCTGAGTGGTATTTTATTTTGTCTTCCACTATCCTCTTGTCCTTGATGTAGTATGCAATTGAGTTATCTGCTCTTTATCTAATTATGTATTTTAGACCTTTCCATGGAGTTGTAAGTGGTCTTGTAACGAACTATAGGTAAGCTTCATAACTTAGCGAGAGCAATCGCTGATGAAAAACCAGAAGTTGACGTACTCAAAGGGGACGGATCAGACATGGCCTTTGAGAAGGATGGAATTCTTGGTCTTGGGCTAAAATATAGGAGGCAGAGTCCCTCTGGTTCAGCAAGTAGAGATGTCGATGGAAATCTTCTTTCGCATGAAACCGAAGAGAAGGGGAAGAGGTCATTTGGCCCGTTAAGCAACAAAACCTCCACGTACCTATCTCAGTTCATCCTCTATATTGCTGCTATTGGTGACATCGTAGACGGCACTGATACAACCCATGATTTCAACTTTTTCTCTCTTGTTTATGAATGGCCTAAAGACGTAAGTTTTCTTGGCTTTTTGTTCTCAGATATTTGCATTTGTTGTCTTCCTTGTCATTCATACTTGTGGACTAGTGGTCAAATCCTGTCATTCTACTTTTATCTGGAGAAAAACTACCGAGTTTCGCTTTGCTTGATTCTGTTAACTCTAGCTTATTATATTCATGATTAGCGACATCTTAAGATCCCATGATATTTTGTTTAACATTATTGGCCTCTGTGTGGTGATTACTAAACATGAACCGTGGTGCAGTAATGTTATACAAATTGACAATGAATCCAATACTCTTTTTTGGCATAGATCTATGAGTAACATCTTACTGCTGGTCCATGTTGCAGCTATTGACGCGACTGGTATTTGACCGAAGTAGCACAGATGCAGCTGCCAAAGTTGCTGAGGTCATGTCTGCTGATTTTGTACATGAAGTGATATCTGCATGTGTTCCCCCAGTTTATCCTCCACGTGCTGGTCATGGATGGGCTTGTATTCCCGTCATTCCAACCACCCCATGTTCTCACTCAGAGAGTAAAGTGCTCTCTCCTTCAAAAGAGGCTAAACCCAACTGTTACGTCCGTTCCTCAGCAACACCTGGTGTCCCTCTGTATCCCCTTCAGTTGGATATAATCAGGCATTTGGTAAAAATATCCCCTGTACGAGCAGTTTTAGCTTGCGTATTTGGTGGGAGCATATTGTACAACGGCAGTGATTCAGTCATATCGAGCTCCTTGAACGATGAGTTTACAAGTTCTCCTGATGCAGACAGATTGTTTTATGAATTTTCTCTTGATCAGTCTGAGAGGTACTGTCAAAGTATAATTTTCCTCCTTTAAATTAAAATCAACTCAGTCCCTATGTTCCATCAGATCCTGTGATATTTACTTTTTCTTCACAGGTTTCCCACTTTAAAACGATGGATACAAATGCAGACCAACCTTCATCGGGTTTCAGAATATGTTGTGACGCCTAAACAAACATCTGATGACACACAGATTAAATCTGATGAAAGAACTGCGATCAAGAGACTTCTTGAACATGACAGTGACTCGGAGTCAGATGCAGAAGAAATTTTTTCTAAGAATAACATTCAACCAGCATTGACAGACTACAGTGCTCGTGATGGTGGAACCTTTGAAACTGGAGTTGGTAGAACTGACCCTACAGTTTTCCTCTCTTTTGATTGGGAGAATGAAGTACCATATGAGAAAGCTGTAAATAGGTATGTCAGTTTATCTCACATGCCTGCTTCTTCTTTTGGTTCGTTTGCTTGTGTTGTCTTCCAGATTGAAATCTATTACTTTCTGGATTATCTTTATTGGATTTTGTTATCTTGAGATTATTAAGTATTCGTTTTGTTGTGATTTATACTAGATTGATTGATGAAGGAAAACTAATTGATGCTTTAGCACTTTCGGATCGTTTCTTGCGGAACGGGGCTTCTGATGGGTTACTTGAGCTCCTAATCAAAAGTAGTGAAGATAATCCTTCAACGCCAGGTAGATCTCAGAGATATGGAGGTCAGAGCATCTGGAGCAACAGTTGGCAGTATTGCCTGCGGCTAAAGGATAAACAGCTGGCAGCGACACTTGCTCTTAAGTAAGTAAACTTATAATCTATAACAACAATGAAGTGACATATGATCTATTAATATGCTACGTTTAGAGCTAATGTTGATTTACGCATTTTGTTTTGGTTCCTGGAAAATGAGTTTGCCCAAGCCGACTCAGCTAATGTTTAGATATGACCATTAGTATGAATTTTCTTTTTCTTCTAATTTTTCCTATGAAGAGATTTCAATGATGGTATCTCATTTTTATTAAATTGTTCTGAACTCTGTCCAACGGCAGTGCTTTCACGTCACCCATCACTAGGTGGTAATTGATAAAATAAGGTTAGCATGTAACTTTAGCATTGGAAATGTAAGAATCAATTGATCTAGGTTCTCTGATATTAACAACAAGCTTATGGGCAAAATCAACTTGAATGATATAGTTTTTCCTAAATCATTATGTGGTGAGGCATTGATGTAGAAAAAAGGAGAAAATAGTGTGATTAGAGGATGATATGAGCTCTAGGGTCAGAACAAGATTGCTTTCCTATAAGGCTGAGTGATTTGCTACATCGAATATCTTAATTTTATGGTTATTTTTGGTGGCAAAACTAATGTCTTGCAGATTCCACCATCGCCTGTAATTTAATTTGCTTTCAGTGAAAGTTATGCAATGTTTCTTTTGCCTTCTTAATGCCTTACCATGTTTTTTGCAAATGTATTTGACTATGATCCATTGGTAGATCTTCTTAAATGCGTCATGCTAAGACATTCATTGTTTCTGTCTTTACACTTAAGTATGTCATATATTAGTTTGGCTGTTATTTAGCTGTTAAAGTGCTTAGGTTGGTAACTAAGAAGATATTGTATATTATTGTCTTGTTACAGTTACCTGCAGTTTTTTTCTATTGGGGATCGGATTTGAAATTCCAGTACTTCTTGGTGTCAGGTATATGCATACATGGGAGCTTGATGCAGCTTTAAATGTTCTGACAATGTGTAGCTGTCATCTCCTAGAAAGCGATCAAATTAGCTATGAGGTATAATAAAGTTTTTCTTTCATTTCTAGATTCCTGGATGTAACTTGAGTTCTAAGGAACCATGTACCTGATCAACCGAGACCTATTTCATCTTATTCTTTTTTATGCGTCTAGGTGATGCATATGAGACGAGCCCTGCAGAAATACAGCCACATACTTTCTGCAGATGATCGGCATAATAGCTGGCAAGAGGTTATGTTTCTCTCTTTTGTTTTGAGATCAATGTTTGGCTTTTGGTATGCTCTAGGTTTCTTACTCAAAATTCTGAATGGGGAACAGGTCGAAGCCGAATGTAAAGAAGACCCTGAAGGCTTGGCTCTAAGATTGGCTGGGAAAGGAGCTGTTTCTGCTGCTCTGGAAGTGGCTGAAAGTGCACAGTTATCAATAGATCTTAGAAGAGAATTACAAGGACGACAACTTGTAAAGCTTCTGACCACTGATCCTCTCAACGGTGGTGGTCCTGCAGAAGCGTCTCGATTTCTATCCTCACTTCAAGACTCGGCTGATGCTCTACCAGTGGTTATGGGCGCAATGCAGTTATTACCTGACCTTCGTTCAAAGCAGCTCCTGGTAACAACTTTGTTTTTTTTTTCCCATGGCGTTACGAGGTATTATTTTGCTTTTTGGTTTAGAAAAATGTTTGCTTCATCTTCTCTGTAGGTCCATTTCTTTCTGAAGCGAAGAGATAGCAATCTGTCGGATTTGGAAGTTTCCCGGCTTAATTCCTGGGCTTTAGGTCTGAAAGTGTTAGCTGCATTGCCGCTTCCTTGGCAACAGAGATGCTCTTCCCTTCATGAGCATCCCCATTTAATATTTGAAGCTCTGCTGATGAGAAAACAGTTACAATATGCCTCACTGGTATATCTAGAGATAATCTTCTTTTTAATTTTCCGTGATTCTTTCATTTCGCTACTTTGTTACCTACCATCTCTACTCTTTTGAAGTGCACCTCTATTACTCTTGTTCATGCATATATCTTTAGAAAACCTAATATCCATTTTTTTCCTTGCTATGTTTGCTCTTGATGACTTTCTGAGACTTAATTTTATGTTTCCTTCAGATACTCAGAGAGTTTCCAGCATTAAGAGATAACAATGTAATCATGGCCTATGCAGCAAAAGCTATTTCTGTTACAGTTAGCCCACCGCCTAGGGAACCTCGAATAACTGTGTCTGCTTCACGGCTTAGACAAAAGCCAAGGGCAGGGCCAGCAAAAGCATCCTTCACTAGTAGTTTAAGCAATTTTCAGAGAGAGGCTCGAAGAGCATTTTCATGGGCTCCACGTAATGCTGAAAACAGGACGATGTCGAAGGATGTTCGTAAAAGAAAGAATTCCGGGCTAGGGGCACCTGAGAGGGCTGCTTGGGAGGCGATGACAGGTATTCAAGAGGAACATGGATCATCTTATTCGGCAGACGGGCAAGATAGGCTGCCTTCTGTTTCTATTGCAGAAGAATGGATGCTAAGCGGTCAAACAGCCAAAGACGAAGCTGTACGTGCATCTCACAAATATGAAAGCACCCCAGATATTATTCTCTTCAAGGTATTGCTATCCTTATTTCCACCTGTGGCTGCAACTGTAAGCTTTGGTCTTTTATGACACTGCTCTTTTTCCAGGCTCTGCTCTCACTTTGTTCAGATGAGCTAGTATCAGCAAGAAGTGCAATGGACTTATGCATAGATCAAATGAAGAACGTATTGAGCTCCAAGCAGCTATCAGAGGGTGCGTCCGTTGAAACAATTGGCCGAGCATATCATGCAACGGAGGCATTTGTGCAGGTACGACAGTTTTTATTTAAATGTTTTCGCTTGAATCATATATGGAGGGTGTCTTTTATATCAGGGACATACATCATCGATCTTGTATGTCTTATACTTTGTGTACTTGAGAGTGGGAAGGGTTGTTGCGGGTTTGGACCATTAAAGCAACTATCTTTTCCTGTTTTTGCAGGGTTTATCTTATGCGAAATCATTGCTGAGAAAGCTACGAGGAGGTGCCTCTGAATTGAGCAATAACAGTGGTGAAAGAAGTAGAGATCCTGATGATATATCTTCTGATGCTGGCAGCTCCAGTGTTGGCAGTCAATCAATGGATGAACCATCCGAAGTTCTCTCACTTGCAGAAATTTGGTTGGGGCGTGCAGAGTTGCTGCAGAGTCTCCTAGGGTCTGGAATTGCTGCTTCTCTTGACGACATTGCTGATCAATTTTCATCTGAATGTCTACGAGACAGATTAATATCTGATGAACGGTATAGTATGGCAGTTTATATGAGCAAGAAATGCAAGGTAAAATTTAAAAGCTTGTTTCTCTACCCCATCATGAGGCTACTTCATCGCAATAACTTCTGCATGTGTACATAATAATTTCAGATTGATGTTTTTCCTGTGTGGAAAGCATGGGGTCTTGCTTTGTTACGGATGGAGCGCTATGCTCAAGCTCGAGTCAAATTCAAGTACGTGATAGTTTATAAGCTGTGACAACACATGAATTGTAACCTTCTTATTTGCATATTTCAACCCCAGGCTGGGTGCAATAATACAGTTCTTATTCTGTGATCTATAGGCAAGCCTTTCAATTGAAAGGGGAAGACATTCCTGATGTTATTCAGGAGATAATAAATACAATAGAAGGAGGTCCACCGGTGGATGTGTCAACGGTTCGTTCCATGTAAGTCTCTGTTTGACTAAAGCTGTTATCCTAGTATCTGGTATAGTCGAGGATTATTTTTTTGTGAAATGTCTTGCTAATCGAGTCACAGGACAGGAAAGTGTTTGATCAATATAAAATTCAGTTGACCATCTACCTGATGACATAGATATGTTATATGTACGTAAAAGCAGCTTAATGAACTAAGATCTAAGGAATTATAGAATCCTGATCAGTGGTAGTCGAAGGGAAAAAGGTAAAAGGTTTGGTAATCTTTGGTAATCCACTACCTGACCTTATTCTTCGGACTATTGTTACATGTTAGGTATGACCATTTGGCTAAAAGCGCACCAACAATTTTGGATGATTCTTTATCAGCAGACTCATACTTGAATGTTCTCCATATGCCATCCACTTTCCCTCGTTCAGAGAGATCGAGGAGATCTCTGGAATCAGAAAAGAATAATTCTGCGCCTGGTTCAGACTTTGAAGATGGGCCTCGAAGCAACTTGGATAGTACTCGCTATTCTGAGTGTACCAACTACTTGCAGGAAGTAAGGCCATCATATTCTAGTGCATTCTGGACTTTGCAAATTTGCTTTCCTGGAATTGCCTCACAATATGCTTATCTGTCTTGACATGTCCGTGGATCTGATTTTCAAGAGTGCTCTTTGAGTTTGTATGCAATTAGCACTATTTGCAAGCATATGAACTGATTACACTTTACTTTGGATTTGGTTCGTTGAATTTGTTTTCTTCTGATTCTGCAGCATGCTCGCCAAAACCTGCTTGGTTTTATGTTCCGTCATGGTCACTTTAAGGATGCATGCATGTTATTCTTTCCACTAAGTGCTCTTCCCCCTCCGTTGCAAACTTCATCTGCGGGCTTAGTAAGCTCGTCTTCGTCACCTCAACGAACAGATCCCTTGGCAACTGAATATGGGACCATTGAAATTTTGTGCGAGTTTTGTGTTGGTTATGGAGCCATCTCATCCCTTGAGGAAGTAATTACAGAAAGACTTGAATCTGCAAAGCACCAAGATCAAGCCATAAATCAGTACATAGCTGGAGCTCTTACACGTATCTGTGTTTTCTTGGAGACCAACCGACATTTCAATTACCTATACAAGTTTCTGGTGAGAACATCTTTCTTGCCATGGTTCTGTCAACTCATCGACGTGGAATTTTTCACCTTTTTTTTGTTATATTCTAGAATATAATCTTTTCCGTTTCTCAGAGGTTCTGCTGCTGTATAGTTATATAAACAGGTAGACAGATAACCTCTGTGAATACTAGAGTACAAATATGTGCATTTTATCCCCAAATTCTCAGCTTGTCATATTCTCTCTGCCTTGGACCTTCTCTTCTGCAATCTGAATCATAGTAGCTCGAAATTAGTTTCTGGCGCATCCTCAAAGTTCCAGATCCTATATTGTAACAGATTTATAGTATAATTCTAGGACTATGGCTGTGGATTTACGTTACTCTACTGCAACAAAAAGTTCTTGTAAATTGTATTGTTGATCATGACCTAGAAGTGGTATTTTCTGCTTGTGAAACTGTTTACTTCATCCTGGGAAAGTTTATTTATTTGGAATACTTGGTCTAATGCTAATTCACTTTTTTTTTTCTAGGTGCTCAAGAAAGATTATGTCACCTCTGGGTACTGCTGTATTCAGCTTTTTATGAATTCTGCTACTCAGGAGGAAGCTGTAAGGCATCTTGAGCATGCAAAGGTATTGAGTCAGTAGCTCTTTTCTCACCACCCATTTATCTCTGTGTTTAGTCTGAATTGGCTTTCATCAGAAACACTTGTCAACTAAGTGAACCCAAAGTATGCTAGTGTTTTGGTGAATCGCAGGTTTTTCAAATGCATTTTTTGTGTGCAGTGTAAAATTTGAAGTATTGTAAAGTGGTTTAGAATCAATAGAAACAATTAGGCACAAGAATTTGGAGCAGGGACGCTTTTTCCTTATGCTCTCTTTTTCGTTTGCCAAATACTAGGCAATTATCTGAACTAAAACATTTCTAAAAGGTGCATAGACGACATTAAGACAAGGTTTTTGTTGCTTATAGGATAAACTATCTTATTATTTTGTGATGCTTATTACTTATTAAAAGAAATATAAATATACTACGCTCGTGAGTTATATTACATCTTGTTTTGCGGCCTAAAAAAAGACAGCCCTGCAACCATAAGAATGCCAGTTCTGCACAAAACAATGATAACGTCTATGTTGCTTGTTTCTTTTCTTAGTTTTAGCACATTGGTTCTAACTAACCTCTGGGCTGGGTACAGGCACACTTTGAAGAAGCATTGACAGCACGTCATAGAGGTTTAGACTCGAAAAAACTTGTGACGAAGGGTGTTAGAGGAAAAGGTGCCTCTGAGAAGTTGAGTGAAGAAGCCCTTGTTAAGTTGTCCTCTCGGGTGAAAATGCAGGTAACTTTCTAATCGTTTTTTTCGTGATTCTTTTCATGAAATAGAGGACTAGGGCTTTGTTATTTCATAACTCCATCTTTCACATTCTGCGTTCGTTATTCCTATAGATTGATGTGGTGAAGTCATTCAATGACTCTGAAGGAGCACCATGGAAGTATTCCTTGTTTGGAAATCCAAATGATTCAGAGACATCCAGGTTTTTCCTAAAACAATGATTGGCTATAAAAAAAATTTCATGTCATAATTTGTACATCCAACTTGCTCCCCCATTATAGTTTAAACAAAATTTCTTATATCCTTACATAAATTTAAGCAATATATATGGTAGATTATAAACAATATTTAGTAGAAAGACAGGAAGCTAGTAACAGTGCCATACCGACTTCCACACTGCCCTCGTGATTCTATTCCACTTTTCTTTTACACTCCAAGAGAGGCATCGTTTCTAACTTTCTTTTCACATAGCCAAAATACATATCAACATACCTATCAAATAACATATAAGGAAATTTTTCCCTTGTCCAGTTAACTGAACACCAGTTTTTCTGCCGTCTTTGAAGGATGTTCTTACTTCTAATAAAACTGGAAGACCAAACTAAATAATCATCTTTGCTTTGGAAAAACCTTCAGCTGATATGTCTTATTGGCTCTTACTTTCAGGAGAAGATGTGAAATAGTGGAGACTCTTGTTGAGAAAAATTTTGACTTAGCATTTCAAGTTATATATGAATTCAAGCTCTCAGGTGATCCTAATTGTTTTATGTTGATAAGTGTGGAATGTTTGACCATGGTATCTGACTCTTCTTTAACTTCTAAGCAGCTGTTGATATATATGCTGGTGTTGCTGCGTCACTAGCTGATAGGAAGAAAGGCACTCAGTTGACAGAACTATTCAAAAACGTCAAGGGAACAATCCAAGATGATGACTGGGATCAGGTACTGAATATTGCATGTGTTCAAGACTGTCAGTGTCCAACATAAAACTCTTCTTTAGGGTACTCAGAACATTTATTCAATTGTTGCTCATTTGCCAAAAGAATCTGTTTCAAGCATCATTCTTCCTCGTCAATCTGTTTATGCCGGTGGTGTATATGGGTGTTCATTATCTGGGTGTATTCAGATACAGGGAAAGCTTGTTCAATACGTACTTTATATTCTTTGAAATGTTCCAGGTCCTGGGTGCTGCCATCAATGTATATGCAAACAAGCACAAAGAGCGCCCTGACCGTCTCATAGACATGTTAACAAGCAGCCATCGGTAAGATCTTTTGTAGTTACAATTGTTTAGAGCTGCCTTCTTGCACTCTCCTCCACTCCATAGAAAAAGGGTATCACCCTCAGACAATTTTGCTGTCACCTGAATAATCATTTCTCATGGAGCCACTATAGTGCCATTATATTTTGGTTACTTCATTCACATAGTCACTCTATTTTCTTAATTGTACTCATGTATGTAATAAATTGAATTGCGCTGTACAATTATGCGGGATCAGTAGCTGATACAGGTCTATTGCAAACAATTGCAGAAAGGTGCTGGCTTGCGTGGTATGTGGGCGGCTGAAAAGCGCGTTCCAGATTGCATCCAAAAGCGGTAGCGTGGCTGATGTTCAATATGTAGCTCATCAAGCCTTACATGCAAATTCGCACACTGTACTCGGTATGTGCAAACAATGGCTAGCCGAATGCATGTAAAGCCCTGTAATCTCCAGGACATCGTTTCAAAGCCAATGTGAAAAAATTCGAGGTAAACATGTTTCTTGGCAGATCAGCGATTTGTCTTACCTCAGCTTTTTTTTTCTGCGCTCGTTCATCTTGCGAAAAAAAAAGAAAGACTGCCTTACGAGGTTTTTGCTTTAAACTTTGAGAGCAGGTTGTTTATAAGAACCTGGTGAAAAATGGTTTAAGCTCTCATATGAAGACTCATTGACTGATGGTTTTCACTTACAAGGTCTGTCTACTTGTATAAATTTCTGGGTTCATCAGTGGTTGGCACTTACTATTGAATGTGAAGTTGGTGTCCTCGGTTCATGCTTTCCGGCAATTTTTGGCAGTCTGGTTTTCAAAGTTGGTCCTATATTGTTTGTGTTACGAAAAAATGTGAAGATTATAGAACTCAAACCAAAGATTTAACAAAGAAAGAGTGTAACTTTATTGGGAAAAGGTGTATTGTGTATCATAAAAGTAAAAAGTTGTTTTCTAATATAATCTTCAAGAAGTAGCTTTTTTTCTTTCTGTTACATTCTTTTATTTGGTTTAACGTTTGACCTATTGCGAATTTTCAATTTTTTTAGCGTTTAATCCTTCCATCTGGTTATAAATGTGGCATATGTATTTCATATAAGCAGGTAGATGAATCATAAGTGAGAGCAAATGGAGGTCAAGGTTATGGGGGAAATAAAAAATTGTGATTCCATATTTACTTGAACATAGGGTTGCTAAAAAACACTAATAAAAATCAAATACACTAAAGTTTCCATCATATGAAAACTTTATTCAATCATTTATAGTAGGTAAAGATAATGTGTCATTGGAGGAAGTCAAGTTGTCACAAGGTGTCTAATACATGTACATATGATCAAGCCTCTAGATTGTTTGTTAATCAAGCCTCTAGATTGTTTGTTAGTGGTGGTGAAGGATATAGAAATAACAAGAGGAAGATACACAAGAAGTCATTTTCAAAAGATCCTAAGTCAGATGATATTTATAAATACTGTAAGGACAAAGAACATTGGAAATCAGACTCTTCTAAGAAGAAGAAGAAGCAATCCAGTTCTGCTACAATAGCGGAAGTGACACCAAGTTCGAAGAGAACATTGCTCTGGTTGATGATGGATCTTTTTAATGTGTGGGTTCTAAACACATGAGCATCTTATCATATGTGTCCAAGGAGAGAGTGATTCCAAACATATGTGCAAATAGATGATGGTAGCATCAAGACGGCTAACAGTTTTACTTGCAAAATTTATGGAATTTGCTCAATTAAGATCATGACATATGATAGTGATATTGCACATTGAACTATGTCAGACATGTTCCTTTAGTGACAAAAATATTTGATATCTCTGACTCTCAGTAGGAGTTTCAAATATTCGGGTGGAGATGGACTTTCGAAGGTTTACAAGGGTTATGATATGATTTGGAAGGGTGTCATACGTGGTACCTTGTATTTTCTACGAGGTTCACAATTACAGGTTCTGCTAATGTTACATCTCAAGAGATTCACAAGGACGATATGACGAAACTGTGGCATATGAGGATGGTCATATGGGTGAAAGAGGAATGCAAATCTTGTCTAAGGAAGATCTTCTTGGTGGCCATGAGGTCAAGAGTTTGGACTTC
Source organism: Schrenkiella parvula (assembly GCA_000218505.1). NCBI lineage: Eukaryota > Viridiplantae > Streptophyta > Magnoliopsida > Brassicales > Brassicaceae > Schrenkiella > Schrenkiella parvula. The sequence goes on from CM001190.1 coordinate 2,758,739, forward strand.
TGTGAACATTGTATCTTTGGAAAGCTTCATCACATAAAATTTCCAAAGGATGTTCATAAAACTAAAAGCACGTTGGATTACATCCACTCAGATCGTTGAGATCTATCTCGAGTGGAGTCTTTGGAAGGTCATAGATATTTTGTATATATGATTGATGATTACTCAAGGAAAACGTGGGTGATCATGCTAAATCATAGAAATGAAACTTTCAAGAACTTCAAGCAGTAAAAAACTATGGTGGAGAATCAATTAGAGAAGAAAAACAAGAGGCTGCAAACTGATGATAGTCTAGAGTTTTGTTCGTCTTAGTTCAATCAATTTTGTAAGGATAAAGGTTAATCAAACGTTCTTGGAGAGAGCTAGGTGCATTCTCTCTAATGCTGGCTTAGAAAGAAGCTTATATATGTGCTAAGGCTGTAAATATAATGTGGTAGACCACGCACAAGTATTAAGTGTAAGACGCCAATTGAGGCGTGGTCAGGTAAATCTGCTGATTACTCATATCTGAAAGCTTTTGGTTGCATCGCTTACTATCATGTGAGTGAAGGCAAACTAGTATCCATAGAAAATAAGGGAGTGTTCGTGGTCTACGGAGATGGAGTCAAATGATACGGAGAAAAGAGTTATTTTGAGCATGAACTTATTCTTTAATGAAAATTCTATGCTCATATGTTCAGTAAAGCCTACAACTGAAGCAAAGAATTTAGCTCTAACAAGAAGATGGAGTTGTAAATGATTTCAAGGTGAACGATTCGCAACAACACAAAAATGGTTAATAGCAATAAGAAGACGGTAATTCTTGGGAACCTCCATAACCAAAAAGCAAGCCATGTAAAACTACACACCGTAATATTGCTAAGGATCAACCCACAAGGATTAAAGTTGGTGCACAAGTGAGATATGGTTTTGAGGAGCTGGTTGGTTATGCACTGTAGATTGCAGAAAAGATGAATATGTTTGAATCATCCACATAAAGAAAAGCTATTACAGGTTCTAAGGTTGAGAAATAGTTTGCTGCAGTGGGAGGCGAGATGGAGTCTCATGATAAAAGTCAGACATGAGATCTAGTCATACAACCACCATGGAGGAAGATTATTACTGGCAAGTGGATCTTTTAGATTGAGAAAGAGATATCACCAGAAGAGGGAGTCAAGTATAAAGCTTGGGTTCTGGCTAGAGGTTTCCATCAAAAGAAGGTATGGACTAGAACAAATTTTTTTTACAAGTGCTTAGACTAGAACAAAATGTTGTTAGCTGGAAAGCAACTATGCAGCCAATTGTAACATTGTCTACAGCGGAAACATAGTATATGACATTAACATAAGCAGCCACAGAAGGTATCTCTGTATAACCTTGTTAACCTAATACATGATGTATTATGAAATGTTTTGCCTCATTAATAAAACAAGATTCTTTTTGCATGTGGAGTTAACCAACACATCATTCGTGAACTACATTAAACTTGTGTCTTTACTTTACGTCTTTACTTTACACTTTTCACATCATTAAACTTGGAGGTTATACTCTCAAACTCGGACTAATATGGTCACCCGATGAAATCATAGTATTTGAACGAGAAGCTAAAACTTTTGAGCTTTGATCAATGCATGTGTGGCGGAATTGATATAGATGGTTTAGTAGAATGGCTATAACATATACAATAATAACATCAATCTATTATATATAATTATTTTTAATTCATATAATTGAGAATGCATATAATATGAGAATAAATTTGTCATAATCAGACTAGAATAGGGAGATCCATTATGAGATTCCAATTTGACTATACAACAAGAGTGTGGGTCAAAAATCCATTTTACACAACTTCATTATTTACATCACAAAGATTTGTTGCTTGTTTTGATGCAGCTGTTGCACGGCATGATGGTCTCCTATCTATACAAAAGTTGAAGTACCAAAATGATCAATTTATTATCTTAGCTAACCAATACAAACAATCTTTTTTTGTGTTTGATACAATTTTGCATTGAATATATAAATGTTTACATGAAATATAGGTAAAATATGAGAGTAAATACCAGAACTGAAGCTAATAAAAATATGAAAATTTTTTGGTTGCCACTAATTATGTCTTTAAAAGATGCAAGATCTACTTTCTGAAGATCCTTTATTTATGCGAGGAAACAAAAAAATAGAAAAATACGATACAAACTAAAAATGATAATTAATAGTTTTAATGTTAGAAGAAAATACATTAATCTTCGTTATGGAAAATTTTGAACGTTTTATGAAAAATTAATCTATTTTTTTATTTTTTTATATTTTGTCGTTATAGGATTTCAGGAACTATAGTTTTTATTGTGTTAGTCTTGTGCACATGTTTATATATATAAGTTTAATTAGGGTTCCATATTATGCAAGTAATATCTATTATGTAATGAATTTTAAATTAACAAAAAGCGTCATTATTTAGTTGAAAAAATGGTTTCATACTTTGTTATACATTCGTATTTGATATTGTATTTACATAGTTAAATACATTTTTATTGAAAGATTGGAAAGGCTTTATCTGACTTTGTATTAAATATCATTTATGAAAATAATAAGTTGGAGATAATTTTATAAATAAAATATCTAAAAAACCTAAAAATATAAAAAGTAATATTTGAAACAATCAACATATTGAGGTAAATCAGTTGGAGCTAATTTTCCCACCTATTAATATAGCAACAACATACGAAGTTGTTATATCATAAATGCAGTAAACAAAAAGAGCCAATAAAAAAATTCCAATAAAAAAATATCTGATAAACAATATGAATCTCCTCAAATGAGGTATCCAAAAGTAATTCCAAAAATATATGACCAAACCCATCTGAAACCAAAATCAAATCAGACATATTCCAAATTTTATTTCCCAAGGTACGATAGTAGATCCCTCCTTTCAGAACATTAAAGAGTCAATTTCATAACTTTAATCTTACGGAGATAAAAGATCATCCATACACCCTATATCGCCACTGTTGTCATCTATTTTGTGAGATTTTATTCATATGTTTCTTGTGGATAAAATTGGACATTTTCATCAAAAAAAATTAAATCGAGGAAAAATTAATTTACAATGTGGGAAAAAAATTAATAAAGTAAAACGGATATTAAAAAAAATAAAAACAATGATAAGCAAACTAATGAATAGGTTCTTGTGATGATATCAAAATTAAACGAAGGAAAATATTAAAAAAATTAGAAACAGAATTGTAGAAATTTATTGTTGAAAAAGCAGGATAATTATTCAAAATTTAAATTTATAGAATAAAAATAACGGACGAATAATCGGATTGTAGGTTTTTAATTACATTAATGCATATGAGATTTGGATTTCCACGAAGTCAAAATTGAGCCGGTAGTTGTTGATTATTTTGATGAATTATTTACATCTATGTATAGTGTTTGATCCATGAGCTAATATTGGAAGCTTTGGTTAATACATGTTTGGGAAATTTGTATGATTGTGACATATATAATGATAATATAGATAAACCATGTATAAATATATGTTTTTTGTTCATGTAATTGAGCATACATATATAATAAGAGATTATTTTAATAGGTTCAGACTAGAATAAGGAGAATCAACTTGAGGATCCACTTTGTTTGTACAACAACAGTATGGACCAAACACTTTTATTTCACAACCTCCTGTTTTGTATCCCAAAGCTCTGCAATTTGCTATGCATGCAGCAGCGGCACGACATGGCGGTCTTTTATCCGGAATTTTTCCTAATTAGGTGATAAGATTTTAAGTACCAAAATGATTAATTGATTATTTTTCCATGTATATTACCAGTATAGACATTTTTTTCTTCATATGTGAGAATTAAATATTGAACAAATAAATGTTTACCTGAATTGTTGGTAAAAGGATGAGAGCAAGTACCATCAATGAAGTTAATAAAAAGTATGACATTTTGTTGGTTGTCATTAGTTATGTTTTTAGAGGATGTATCAACTTTTTTTTCTGAAAAAATAAAGCAGAAAAAAATAAGCTCCAAAATAAATGTTAGAATTATAAAGCTCTAATATAAGAAAGACATACCTTTATTTTCAATGGAAAAATTTCAACATTTTATTCAGAATATAACATATTTATTTGTTTACGTACCTTTCGTCTTTATAATATTGCAGTAGCTACAGCTTATTGTATTAATTTTGGATGTGTATATATATAATTTTGATAGTTTTCTATATAATGCAAGTAATCTATATTATGGTAATCTATATTATGTAATGAGTTATCTATTAACACACATTTTGACTATAAATTTTGACTTGACTGTAAATCTGGTCAAAAGGTTTCATAATTTAGTTAACGAAAAATATCATAATATTTTTTATATGTATTTTAGATTGTATTGACATACTAATTTACTATTTTTTAAAAAAATATGAAAGGCTTTATTTACATTTTTTATCAAATATCTTTGTATATCGTTTATGCAAATTTTATGAAAACAACGATTGTATTATTTGATATTACATTTTAATTTAAAATTAAACAACATATTTTGAATATAGGAAATAATATATATATATATATAGTTGTCAAAAACACAAATACCTTGAACGTTTCAAAAATCGAAATAGGTTGTATAAAATTTATATATAAAACATCTAAAGGTTGAGTACGAACTTGTTTGTTTTAATTTTTTTTGCGTGTGAGATGAATGAGATAAAGAAGCCTTAAAAATCTCATAATTTTTCTCAAATTCTTCCAGGTGTATTAAAAATGCATGTCATTTTGTCGGCATAGATACTACCTTCTGACAAGCGTAGAACAGTCTGCTAAAAAAATACCACTATCTTATACTATGTGTTTATACATTTCATGAATCAAATGAGTACTTTTAGCTCAGCATATAAATGAGAGAAACTATATCTCAGATTCTTAGCACCCATCAGTGATCCTTCTATATCTTTCTAGAAGCAAAACCAGCCCAGACCTGAAAAATTATCAGGTTCTTTACACGATCCATCTATATAACACTAACATCCTTCCCATAGCCCTCCAATATATGCAAACGAATAAGAAGAAATAGATTGTATCTTTCTATTGGAAACAGTTCATTGTCATTTTTCCATGATATTGCCTTTATCTCCACAATCTTAAGAATTTTTCGTGGATCACGATCCATATATAATTGGAAAAATCACAAAAATGATAAAACCTGAAAAATAACTCATGTTTGTAAAGCCGGTGGAAATTCAAGAAAAGCATGGTGTAAGGATCTTTTAGCCACTTTGTATCTTGCACATTATATGTCAAAATTGATTATTCTGACCCGTTAGATTTTTGTAACCGTAGCACACCCAAAAAGAACTTTTCATTTAAAATATTTAATTTTTTGTGGACATTTTGATTCCATGAATAAGCATTTAACGTTTTTTCATATGGGCCATAAAACCTTATATTTAAGTCAGTATGATATTCTTATTTAACCGTATATTTTCTAGATTTTGTAATAAATAATCCTTATATGTCATGCCTAAAGTGTGATTAATAAGATTCAAATTCGAATGAGTTTAATATCTTCAAAAACAACAATGACATTAATAAGATTCAAATTCCACGAAAGTGTGATTAAATCAATCAAATGATTGAAAGTTAAAGAAGGGTAATAGTAGTGATGTCGTTTGCACGTTGATGACCTCATAGAAGTATCTAGAGTTCATGGATCATTCTATACTGAATTAGATGACCATGATCCAATCATTTTAATTATATATTTTTTTAATTAAAAGTCTAACCGAGATAATGCTCATGCACCCACCCATATGATGGAAAGTATGATTCTTTTGTGTATTAGGTATCTGCATTTCTAAAATAATTTCTCTTTAATACATTTGTGAAGAGTGAGTTTGTTGTATCAACAAACTTCCATATAGTTATATTGCCAATAAATCAGTATGAAAATCCTTAGTTACTCGAAAATCAATCTTTATCATGACATCCAATGTCTTTTTTTTTAACGACTGTTTGAACTCCATCAAAATTGAGCGCCTGCACTGATAAGTTTAGTAGTAATAGATTTACATCATCAAAAATACGATACTACATGAGTTACTTTGATATACTTAAAAATCTATATCTTGCACCACTTAAACTCACTAAAATAGTTAAACTAGACCCCATGCCTCCAAGATTTGAGAATCATAGGATTTGTTTCAACTATTCCTTTACCATATCATTGACCTTATGTCCAAATGGTAAATTAGATGTAAATAATTTAATTTGTTGTCCGGAGACCGACACATATAGTTTAAGGATTTTTAGAATAGCATGACATTCCTCCTTATTGAATTTACAGAAAAAAAACTGTCATCCAACAAAAAGATGCAAAGTAGATAGACTTGCTTTCGCAATCTTTAATCCATAAGTGATGCTTCTTGCTTTTGTTTCTGTATATTTGCTCTTAGTACCTATATGGAAAGGATTAAAAAGGTAAGGTGACAACTTGTCGCCGACGGAGTCATCTCTTTGGAATAATTTGTCTTCGAGGTTGATCCTTAATAAGAACCGTATATTAGACAGACTTTATGCACCACATCATCTAGGCAATTTGTTATGTCGTGAAACCAACTTTGCTTATAAATATTTTTGATAAAAGGCCATTATCCCCGATCATACGCTTTACTCATATCCATTTTTATTGTTATGTATTTATTTTTATATGATGGAAATGTCCGTAATCCATGAGCAATATTTCTTAGACAACTGGAATATTATTAAAAATTAAACACCGCGACACAAAATCTGATTTGACTCTCAAAGATAATGTTCTGTAAAAGCTGCTTTAACCCTTGACAAAGGACCTAAGAAATAATTTTGTATCGCATATTCAAAAGGCTTATGGACGTAACTTCAGTCATCCTACTTTGATTTTTTAGAAACTAAACAAGTATAATTCAAAACCCTAGGCGGCGATTTCTCTTTCGCTCTGTAGGCGGCGATTTTGACGAAGACCAATCCTAGAAGATCTCGGCGGCGATGACAGCAGATCTGTGAAATCAGATCACGGTATGCTAGAGAGTCGGAAACTCTCCCTCATAATTAAGCGCTGGTTATGGGTTCTATTAAAGGTCGCCGGGTTTTTGTGGTTTGGGGAACGACATATGGGTGATAGCTGTCGAATTACAGTAGCAGATCCTGGAGATCGATTTGGAGCACAATATCAGAAGTGGGGAGTCATTAAGGCTGAAGATCTAGTACCCAACCAGATCCAGTCATTAAGGGCGAAAGATTATAATACAATCAAGAGATGGGATCTGATTTGGTTATGGCAAGGCAGATTGGTTTCGAAGAGCGAATTAAGGCAAATATTTGACAACTCACAGATTTGTCTGTCCTTAATTATAAATGATTGGAGATGGGATTGTCGATATCTTCAACAGGTTTTAAAAAGGGCTTGGGAGAATAGAGAGGATTCATATCAGTTTTGGTACTCTTTTCTCTCTGTTATCTTTCGTTGGGCAGGAATTCTAACTTATTGAAAATCTAAGGTGGCACAATCGAATTTACTGAGTAAGGCAGAGGGGAAGAGGTCTGCTCCAAGCCCGAGCGGGATGAGAATTGTGGTGCCAAAGTTTGACAACTCCAGCCTGCTCAAGAGCTACTCCAAGACACTTATTGGAAGGTGTATGAATCCTCAAAAACAAGATATGAAAACCTTGCTATACATGCTTCCTCGCATTTGGCAGCTCGAGGAACGGGTGGCAGGAGCGGATTTGGGTCTCGGAAGATTCCAATTCGATTTTGAAAATGAAGAAGACATCGTAGAGGTACTTAACATGGAATCCTTCCATTTCGACTATTGGATGATCTCTTTGGTAAGATGGCTGCCGGTAGTGACGGCGAATTAACCATCGGCCATCACGTTTTGGGTTAAGGTGCTAGGTATTCCTCTTCATTTTTTTGGCATATCCAACTTTTAGAAGTATTGGAGAAGCATTAGGAGAAGTAAAAGAAGTTGACATCGATGAGGGGCGGATTCAAGTAGTTTTGGATGGTTTCAATCCATTAATCTTTAGTACGATGGATGAGTTTCACAGTGGGGAAGAAACAATGGTGTCTCTCCGGTATGAAAAACTATTCGGTTTTTGTAGAACATGTCACAGCTTGTGCCACGATCAGTTAAGATGTGCGGACATGAGAAGCTGTCGGACAAGGAAGACAATATTCTTGTGGAATCCGGGGGTCATGGGTCGCAATGAGCTGTGAGCTATAAAGCTGCGAACATCCAAGGTGTGGAGAAGCCTAAGGTGATTGGGAAACATGCTTCAGAACGAGAAAGTACAAAAAGCAAAGAGATGGGTAAGGAATACCATCGTTACGTAAGATTTGAAAAGGAGAGCTGTGGCAGTAATGGAAGATATTCACGGTCCTATGGAGAAGGATCGTTACATGTAGGACGCCCTTCGGGATATGCAAGTAAACGAGAGGGGCACAAAGGGTATGGAATGTCTACAAAGGGTATCAGCCAATTACAATACCCAGAGGTTGGTCGGCATTGTTCTAAGCATGAGTTGAAGATGATGGAAGCCTTTCATAGCAGAAACCCACCGCGTGTTGGAGAAGGCAGCAAGCTGGAAGGACAGGAGAATCCAAAGGCAAGGAAAGAACTGAGGTTCGAAGAGGAGGAGAAGGGTTTTGGCGAAAAAGCAGAGGTATGGACAGCAAGTGTTGTAGGTGAAGCGGATAAATGCCACCTCTGAAAGATGTGACTCTCCCAAGTAGTGAAGAGAGAGAAATTCTACCTGCTGTAGAAATGAAGCGGATAACCTCGGTGGTTTTGGACCGGATTTGGAGACAGAGATAGGCTCGAAGCAAACTGTGGTTACCTCAGTGGTTCTGGCTACTGGTGAAGAGCATATTAAGGAGCGGGACGACATGGAAAAAGAGATGGCAGGGGAGGAGGAGGGTTCCACTTCAGTTTTGATTCCAGCTCCTAGGAAAAAACTAAGCAAACCCGGTATGTTACTCATTGGTGGCAACATGAAAAAATGGTTAGTTCAATCCTTAATCTCTCCAAGGAAAAAAATAATGGTGAAATAACAGGAAAAAGAAGAGGAAGCAATGCAGGGGATAGGGTCATAGAATCCAAAAAAAGCAGTAATTAAAAGGTAATCCTTGCTGATGGAAATTCTATTGAGCAGGGGAATAGAAGATGGTTTTTGTGTTGGCTTTTGGAGTTGTTCAAATAAGGTGAGGAACTCAATGGAGAAGAAACCAAAGTGTCTCTACTTAATCCCACCAATTATTTTTCAGTTTTGAATTTGTTGTTGTTGGCTTGGTTATCGAGTCTTATTAATGCCGACATGGTCTTTGTAAGCATGGTTGACGTTAATGGTTTTAATGGGATTTTATGGTTTTATTTTTGTCTATTTTATCATGAGGTGAGAAACTGTTTTTTGCAGCATTTTCATTCCAGGCAGATGTTTTTGGATTCAATGAATTTTGTTTTGGTCATTGGTGGATGGCATGGACCTTGGTCACGTAAGTAGAGAATAAAAAGTGAGATCTTTGTGTTTTACATGCTTATGGAAAACTATTGGTCAAGTAAAGTGTACAAAGTTGGTGTAGGAATAAAGCGGGTATGCCCTCCTCTCCTGGTGGGACTGGGTTCATGGTCACGTTGGATTTATAAGTTGAAAGTCAACTTAAGGAATTCTTGCATTTCCGCTTACAAGCAATTTATATTGACTTATAGGTGGGAAATACGTGAAAGAAGACTAGGCTCTTTAACCCAATTCTGTCCAAGACAGAAAATTAAAAATATATAATATGCGTATCTTAAGTTGGAATTATCAAGGCTTGGATAGCAAATGCACAATTGGTTATCTACGGGAAACTTGGTTTATATAAGCCAGAAATTATTTTCCTATCAGAAACAAAGCAAGAATGGACTTTTGTACAACAGTTCCAAGATCATTTTGGTTATGATAAATTATTCACAGTAGAACCGGCGGGTAGAAGTGGTGGGCTGGCCTTACTATATGATACATCCTTTAATGTTAATATCTTGTCTGCGAATAATTGTATAATTGATGTGGAAGCGGAATATGAGGGACTAAAAAATCTTTATCTCATTTATCAATGGCAAACTGGTCCAGAAATATAGAGACCAGGTATGGGAGCGACTAACTCGTATAGAGATAATAAGAAAGGATCCATGGTTCATCATTGGAGATTTAAATGAAATTACCGGTAATCATGAGAAGCAAAGAGGTCCTTCCCGACGGTTAGCTAATTCATTCCTTTCAATAATATGATTCATAAATGTGGTCTACTGGACTTCCCATCCATGGGTAATACCTTCTCCTGGAGGGGATGGAGAGGGGGTCAAATTATTAGGTGCCGATTGGATCGGGCTCTAGCTAATGAAGACTGGCTACTTTATTCCCATACTCATTTGTTGAATACCTGGAGATGGTAGGCTCAGATCACAAGCCGATAGTGGCCACAATTGAGGACAAGATAATTAAAAGAAGAAGACAGTTCCGATTTGATAAACGCTGGATCGGACAAGATGGATTAATGGAAGCAATTCAAGAAGGGTGGTCTCAACCGGCTGGAGGAGGCCGCAAAACCTTTACATCACGAATCCAGCAGTGTCGACATGAGATTTCCAAATGGCGGAAAACGAAAATGCCGGAAGCAAGACAAGAAATTGAAGTCCTACAGAAAACCTTAGAGGAAACTCTTACTGATGATTCTCGAACTCAGGAGGAAGTTAAGGAAATTACTAGGAAACTAGAGGAGGCTTATCGAGGTGAAGAATTGTTTTGGAAACAGAAAAGTTGGAACATGTGGTTTACGACAGGTGATAGGAACACAAAATATTTTCATGCCTTTTCAAACAAAGGAGAGCAAGGAACCAGATAGTTGGGTTATACAATCCAACATGCAATTGGGTTATAAAGGAACATGAGATTGAACAGGTTGCGGTTGAGTACTTTGAAGACTTATTCACATCCACAAATCCAACAGAGTTTGATGAGTTTCTTCAGGATATGCCAACCTTGGTTAGAGGGAAAATGAATGCTCCACTTATAGCACCGGCTTCTGAGGAAGAAGTACTATATGCGTTATTCAAAATGCACCCAGAGAAAGCGACAGGGCCGGATGGAATGGCAGCATTGTTTTTTCAAAAGGCGTGGCCTATTATTAAGATGGATGTTCTTGAGCTGGTGAATACTTTTTTTTCAGACGGGAGAATTCGACTTTAATCTCAACATGACAAACATCTGTTTGATCCCTAAAACAGAACAAAAATCTAGTATGACATAGCTTAGACCTATCAGCCATTGTAATGTCGGGTACAAAATTATTTCGAAAGTCCTATGTCAACGCCTCGGATATCTTCTTCCAGTACTTGTTTCGGAAACCCAGTCAGCCTTTGTGGCTGGGAGGTTGATTATGGATAATATTTTGGTTGCACAAGAGATGTTTCATGGACTCAGAACAAACCCATCCTGTCAAAAACAGTTCATGGCCATCAAAACGGATATGAGTAAGGCATACGATCGGCTGGAGTGGAGCTTCATAGAGAAGTTGCTGCTAAAGATGGGTTTTGTACATCAATGGATTACTTGGATCATGAAATGTATTACTTCGGTGAAATATAGAGTTCTTATTAATGGTCAGCCGAGATGACTCATCTCCCCCCAGAGAGGATTATGACAAGGAGATCCCTTGTCACCATTCCTCTTTATCCTTTCCACGGAAGCTTTAGTTTCAAAATTACGGAAAGCGGAAGAATCCAAGGCTTTAACAGGATTAAAAGTTGCAAGGGGGTGTCACCCTATTACGCACCTGCTATTCGCGGATGATAGCTTTTTTTTTCGGACTAAAAAAGAGGAATGTCAGACTATTTTAAATATCCTTCGTAACTATGAATCGGTTTCGGGTCAACAAATCAATAAAATTTGGTCACAAAGTTCACCCTCAAATTATGGATGAACTAAAAGAAGTCTTAAATATTCCCACAGTAGGTGGTATGGGTACTTATCTTGGTATTCCAGAGAGTATGGGAGGATCAAAAACACGGATTTTTAGTTTTTTTCAGGGCTGACTTCATAATTGGGTCAATGGCTGGACATCATAACTCCTACATAAAGGAGAGAAGGAGGTGCTTATTAAATCGGTTGCAACAGTATTGTCTAATCATGTAATGTTCTGTTTTCGACTACCTAAAACTGTAGTCACTAAACTTACTAGTATAGTGGCTAAATTTTGGTGGAGCTCGAGCGGGGGTGATAGAGGGATGCATTGGAAAGCATGGGACAAAATGTGCAGCCCCAAACAAAATGGTGGACTTGGGTTTCGGGCATTAGCGGATTTTAATATGGCATTGTTGGCAAAACAACTCTGGAGGTTAATGGATGCCCCATATTCTCTATTCATAAACGTTTTTAAAGGGAGATACTTTCGAAATGGGGGACCTTTAGACCCCATAAAGTCATACTCTGCCTCTTATGGGTGGAAGAGTATTATTTCTGCTAGACCTCTAGTTAAAAAAGGACTTATTAAAAGGATGGGATCGGGTGAATCTATCTCCATTTGGAATGATCCCTGGATCCCTGACTCATGCCCGAGGCCAGCAAACTGTCAAAACATCAACGACTGCAGTCATCTAATTGACCCAAATACCATGACTTGAAAACAACAACTGGTACCAGATCTAATTAATTCGGAAGATGCGAAAGTCATTCTGAACATGCCAATCAGTCGCTTGGCGAGACCAGATGCGAATGGATGGCATTACACGAAAACAAGAAAATATACGGTTAAATCAGGATATCAGACTATACGTATGCTTAACGGTAAAGAGTGCGATTACCAGTTTATGGGACCTGATGTCACTTCCCTCCAAGCTGTCTCATGGCAGGTTTTAACAGGTTGTCTATCGGTCAATAAAAATCTGCATGCCCGAGGGATTAAATGTAATTCGCAATGTGGAAGATGTGGAACAGAGGAGAAAACAATTAACCATGTCTTATTTGAATGCCAACCAACTGTACAAGTTCGGGCATTATCATCAATCCCATCCAATCCTGCAATATTCCTTACGTCATCAACCTTTTCCAACATGGATTACCTCTTCTAGCAAATTCCCTCCGACATACAAAAGTCAAATTTTCCATGGATTCTATGATATATATGGAAGAGTAGAAATGATAACATTTTCAACAATATTGATCGTAGCCCTCAGGAGGTGTTAAAATTAGCGGACACGGAATCGTTACTATGGGAGGAAGCACAGTTTAGGGAGGCAGCCGACAGAGACTGTACTCGACAAGGGTCTGAATCCCATATGGGACAAACTGGACTATGGTGCTTCACAAATGGGTCGTGGAAGAAGGGACATGATTTCTCGGGACAAGGATGGTTTGCAAAATATCAGGATGTATCGGGCTGGATGGGAGCAAGGAACATCCGATGTAGTCTCTCAACCTACACGTGGAATTTGAAGCACCTATATGGGCAATGGAATGTATGAACGTAGCAAAACAACAACAAGTCACTTTTGCGACAAATTGCTCGGAACTGGTCAAGTTGGTGTCAGAACCCTTTCAATGACCTGCTTTTGCAACACACGTCGAGGAGTTTCAGAGATGTAGGAAATACTTCACGGCATTCGACCTCGTACACATTCCACGCTCAAGTAATACAAAGATGGATCAGGTCGGAGTGCTTGTAATCAATCTTCCTATGCTTTTCATATAGGTTTTTCACCATCTAGTTGGTCTTACTCGTCACTGTAAGGAGTGACCTTTGTTGAGAAAAAAAAACTAAACAAGTATCATCCGTGAAAAATTATTTATTAGGCCAACAATATAATATTTAATCAGAGACCGATATTTCTGTTTAAAGCAAAGCATCTATTATGTCCGGCCCTAGGGATTTTTCCGCATGAATCATAATAGAGTGCCTTACGCAGTTTCTCTTTTGTAGCCATGTATGAATTTCATTTATTGATCCGTAATTAATGAGAAAATTTCTGTCAAAGCCTCATTAAGTCAGACAGAGACATTTATATGCAAACAATTCATAATACTTTTAGTTTGTACATGAACGCTTTTTTTAATTATTACCCCATTCTGTCAAAGCCTCATTAGATTGTGTTTAATGCTAATTCTAGACTCGCGAACTGAAATTTAGAACTTTGATTGATTGATAGACATGAAAGTGTGCTTAATTGCATGAACTATTCTAGATGAGCAAAATATCTATTCACAAAGCAATTTGGTTTAAAGATTTTGTGAACAATCGAAACTGGACTTTAATGCTTGTCTGAATTGTTGAATTTGCAAAGAAATTTGGGATTTTAGATTTAGACATAGAGAATCTCTGCAGCGAATGTTGGTTAATTTTACAATTGTCTATTTGCGTTCGTAAACGGTTCTTAATTAAACCCTTGACAATTTATTCATTATACAATTCGGATCTACCTGAGAATCTCCCTACACCTAGCTTTCTCCCAATCGAATTTACTACATCTTTTTGTTACATTTATTATTGTTTAGCTTAATTTAAAAATATGATCTATTGTGCGATCTTGAGTCTTTGTTGATTCGACCCTTTGATACTACGATTGCAATTCTTTGAATTTGCAGAGTAACTCTAAGGATTACTTTTGAGGATATCAAATTTTGGCGTCATTTCTGGGGATTTTTTGATTCGCCATTAGATTTAAGTCTAGGATTCTGTCTAAGCTTTTTGTTACTTTGTTACTTACACAGCTCTATCTCTTATTTTACTTGTGTGTTTCAGGTGTATGCCTAATCGAGTAACCAGAAGCAACAAGGACATTCAGCAAGGCACTCTTTCTAATCGAAAACTAGCAGAGTTAGAGCGAACGAACCGAAAAGCAAAGAAGCCAGCAGATATGGTAAACCCTGTGGTTTTTGTTCAGGATGCTGCTGGAGTCTTACGCGACCAAGAGGGTCATGTATGCAACGAAAGAGGCCCGAAATTGGATGGAGAAGGAAATATTATTGTTGATGTAGTCGTTGTTGATGGAGAAATCGCAGAGCAAGCCCACAACAGGAATGATGCGGCTGGAGTTGGTCGTGAGAGAAGAATTGGTGACTATAATAGACGCGATCAGTTTTACGCTAATCGGTCAGCGATTCGACCTCCTCCATTTCAAAGAAACGACTTCGAGCTGAAGCCCGCATACTACACTCTTATCGAGAAGTTTGAGGATTTGGTGGTGAGCGTCAAGTACAATGGAGTGTCCAATGAATATCTATTATGTAAGCTTTTTTCATACTCTCTTGCTGGAGATGCTGCTTATTGGCTTAAGCAGTTGCAGCCGGGATCGCTGACAACTTGGGAGGAGACTAAGAATGCATTCTTGAAAATTTCTACGATGATGTGAAGTCCGAGGAGCTGGGAACAAAAATCTAAGGACCGACAGATGCATTCAAGGCTGCTTGGGTGAGGTTCATGGAATATCGGAGAGAGTACCCACATCATGGTTTTAGTGAGGTTTAGCTCATGGGTACCTTTTTCAGAGGTATAGATTGGAGGTATCAGATTGCTTTGGATGCTGCAAGCAATGGAACTTCAAAACCAGGTATCCAGAAGACGCTTATGTGCTGATTGAGAACTTGACATCTAGCAATAGTACCAAGAATGCAGATTTTGAGAGGAAGAAGCAAGCTGGAAACATGGATGGTAGGAAGAAGGCTAAGTTGGATTATGTGCATAGTCTTCTTGTGGGTAAGAAATTGGTTCTGTTTGTTACTGAGGTTGAGACTTTTGAGCTGGCTGTAGAATTTGAGGAAGCGAATGTTAATTTCATCAATGGAACAGGTTTTCAAGGTCAGCAATTCTTAATTAAACCCTTGAGAATTTATTCATTCTACAATTCGGATCTACTTGAGAATCTCCTTACGCCTAGCTTTCTCTCAATCGAATTTACTACATCTTTGTTGCTTTGGTTATTTTAATAACATTTATTATCGTTTAGCTTAATTCAAAAATACAATCTATTGTACGATCTTGAGTTTCTATGGATTCGACTCCTTGATACTATGATTGCAGTTCTCTGAATTTGCCGAGTAGCTCTAGAGATTACTTTTGAGCATATCAAATTTCTGATCGACTGTGGTATACAAAATCTCTTCATAAAGGGTCTCTTGCAATGACAACGATCCAGAATTATTAAGAATCCAATAAATTTTAGCGAGATATGCATATTAACTAGATTTTTGGTTTGGATACAGCATATTGGAGTTTTGAATTAAGATCTATTCTGAACAGAAAATTTGGATTGTGGGTAATTACATTAAATAGTTTTTTATTTGGCATTAAGATTGGATTTCGGATCAGATGAACTATGAGTTACCACTCATATCTCGCATTGATGTGGATTTACGAATCTAGGGTCATTGATTTTATACCTGCGTTTGCAGTTTTTGTACGAGAAAGAGAGGATCTGCCTGTTGGTGTATAAAAGAGGAGTCACGGTTTTGTTCTTAATCATCTCATAAACTTTCATCTCTTGTTTCTTTCAATATGGTCTCTTTTCTTGGATTACCTCTTTTTGGTAAGAAAGTCTTATAATAGTTTAGTGTCAAAAGAAAGTACGACAAGACTTTCCAAAAATAAACAAGGATGGTTCCTTACTTTAACAAAACCGAGTTACTTGAAGGCTATTTGAAAACCTTGATGCATGTGCATGAATATAAGGTTGCAAGATATGACAAGCTTTCTACTACAATCCACCAAAAGTTTTATAGTTTTCGTAGTTGTTTCTACTTTTTTGGCTTTGTTAATTTGGAGAAGATCTCATCTTTCTATATGGATATATGGAAGCTTTTTGAATCTTTGTTATATATGCAATTTTTATTTTCCACTGCTATGATTTTTTTGTTCATGATTGAACAATCTTTTGTTGGGTTTCAATTTTTCTAAAGGGAGATTTATTAATGGTTTGGTAGATAGATTTTTTAATAAAGGGTGGCACATTTTGTAGATAGAAGCAATCCACTATTTAATCATGTTCTTAATGATGTAGTTGAACTGATCATTTAGCTCTGATCTAAAAAAGTCATCGTTTGAACATTATTTGGTTGATTAACATGACTTGAATTAAATATGATATATCTTTAGGCTAGGACTAATTTTAGACATAGTGAACATATCAAACTTACATATTATTACTTTTTTACTCAATTTATTTTCTTAAGAAAGTATGATTTGTATTCAATATAATAAGTCAACTTTAGGCTACATGAGTGAAACTATCGAATAATTGTGTTTTGAGTAGTCTAAAACCATGAACCCCAAATGATTTCTTGAAGCCCAACATTTTGTTTTTTTTTCTTTATTATTTTTAATATTTTTTTTAATCACAATAACAAACCCCATTTTTATTTTGTGCTAGCATAACTATTCATTTCCGTTAATGCAACATTTAGTCTCCTTAGATATGCTATCTAATCACTACAGTTGTCTCATTTACACTTGTAGATTGATTGTAATATTTTGAGTAGAACTTAACACCTTATCACCGGTCTTAGGTTTGGCTGATTTCAATTTGACTTTGACAATGAAGAATACATTATATAAATCTTAAAATGTAGCCTTTAGAATTTGATTATTGGATGACCTCTCTACTACGGTGGGAATCTGTGATTGGTAGGAATTACGCCTGAGCAAAAATGTTTTGGGTTTGAGTGATGGGAATCCCTTTTTATGTTTTGGACAGATCCCATTTTTCAAAGCATTGGAAGAGCTTTGGGAGATTTTAAGTAGGTAGATTTGGATAATGGAAAATTTTAAATAGTGGTTGAGGGTTTCAAACCACTTGTTTTTGAAATAGTGGTAGAATTTCATAACGGAAAAGAGATCTCAATATCCCTTTGATATACACGGCTTTTTGAAGATTGTCGCATTTGCGTAAGTATGTGCCATGACAAGATAATGTTTCTTGTAAGAAGGAAAAGAGATGAGGGTTTAAACGATTCAAAATATTCAGGGAATTTACGGGTAGGGTATGACCCATAACAAAGGTGCAATCTCAAATGGCACAAGTGGCAGTACAACAACAGATGGAAAAGGAGTTCAAGTAGAGCTCAGGGTGAAGGATAAACTATACGATTCAAGGTAGCATTCAGACCAATCTTATGTTGGGAAGGATTCTGAATAACCTTGAATGAGAAATGAAAGGAAATATGGTGAAAGAGCATTGTCTTTTACCAAGTCTACAAGGTATTTACCCCCAAAAGAATAGAACTGAGATATGTTGTTGCAACATATGATGCGGCACGTGGCAATCATTCTGGCAGCCAAGCTCTAGCTCTAAAAATCAAGAAACATGGACAGTACTGGCCGACCATGGTATCAGATTGTCAAAAATACGCAGCACGGTGTGAAAGTGTCATTGACATGGTTCCATGATCCACGCCCCAACCGAGCTCTTAACAACATATATCCATTTATGTGACGGGAAATCGACATGTAGGACCACTCCCCGCATCAAACCAACAATGATTCCTTCTTATTATCGCTCATTATCGTTTGTCATGCCAAACTATTTGCATCGACATCCTAGCCAAATATATGATTTATCTCCACAGGTGCAGTGGTGAAATTATCTACACCTTAAACAATGCATCTAAAAAAATCTCATATTTAAGATTAAAATCATGCTAGTTCCGCATTGAGTTTTAAACCAGGCGATAATTAATATATAAGCCGGTCCAAGTCTTGCATATTTGTCTTTGACTTAGAACTGTAAACATGATAAACCTAACCTAGTTCATTTACAACTCTAAAAAAATCTGATGGGATAAAAACCATGACAAGGAAAAAAGAGTACAGTGACGTAATCTCCTCCTAAAAAAATCTTTTCTTCATAAATCTCGTAGATGACGGATCCCGATGCTATGAACGTATTTTATGAATGTTGTAGTGGGAAGCAACTCAATGAAAAAATCGGCTGGATTATCACTGGAACGGATATACTAGATGTCCACCTCCTGGTTTTTCTCGAGTTCTCAAATGTAGGAGAAAAATCTTGGGGGTATATGCTTCGTTATGTCGTTTTTGATATAACCTTCTTTGAGTTGAGCGGCACATGCAACATTATCTTCAAAAACTTTGGTTGACTCCTTGTATTGACTATTCCGCTTGCTCCGTGTATATGTTGAGTCATAGATCTTAGCCACACATTCTCTACATGCTTCGTGAAACACAATAGTTTCTGCATAATTTGAGCAAGTTGCGACTAAAGTTTGCTTCTGAGAAAGTCACGAGATCGCAGTTCCGCCAATCGTGAAAACATATGTAGTTTTTGATCGAGCTTTATGTGGATCCAATAAATATCCTGCATCTTCAAAACCAACTAGACCAAACTCAGAGTTTCTTGGGTAAAATAATCCTAAGTCAATCGTACCTTGAATATAACGGAACATATGCTTTATTTCGTTCTAATGTCTATGGGTAGGGGATGAGCTGTATCTTGCAAGTAGACTAATAGCAAATGCTATATCTGGTCGAGTACAATCTGCAAGATACATAAGCCCACCGATAGCGCTCATATAAGGTACTTCAGAACCTAATATTTTTTTGCTATCTTCACACAAGGTTGAAATGGATCCTTGTCAATATCAAGCGATCTATTTACCATTGGAGAACTCAAAGGATTCACTTTGTCCATATAGAAACGCTTCAGGATCTTTTTAGTATAATTTGATTGATGCACAAATATTCCATCTCTCAGATGCTCAATCTGGAGCCTGAGACAAAATTTTGTTTGTCCAAGATCTTTCATTTCAAACTCTTCTTTCATATGAGTTCGTGCATCGTCAATCTCGTTTTGAGTTCCAATTATGTTCAGGTCGTCAATATAAACAGAAATTATCACAAAACCAGATGATGATTTCTTAATATATACGCAAGAGCATATCGCATTGTTCACATAGCCTTTACTCAGCAAATATTCACTTAAGCGATTATACCATATGCTTCCGGATTGTTTTAATCCGTAAAGTGATCGTTGTAGCTTGACCAAACATATTTCTTTAGGTTTTGAATTTAATGCTTTAGGCATTTTCAATCCTTCAGGGATTTTCATATATTTATCATTATCCAGTGATCTATATAGATATGCTGTCACAACATCCATAAGATATATTTCTAGATTTCTGGATGCTGCTAGACCCATAAGAAATCTGAATGTAATTGCATCCATGACCGGAGAATATGTTTCTTCATAATCAATTACCGGTCTTTGGGAAAAACCTTCAGCAACAAATCGGGCTTTATATTTTGTAATCTCATTTTTCTCATTTTTCTTTCGCATAAACAGCTACTTGTACCCAACAGGTTTTAAGTTCTCATGAGTTGTGACGATAGGTCCAAAAACACTTCTTTTATCACGGGAGAGTAATTCAGTTTGTATGGTCATCTTCCATTTCTCCCAATCATGTCTTTTCTAACATTCTAATATGGACCGTGGATCTGGATCATTTCTTTCATGATCAATCTCTTTAGATACAGAAAAGAGAATATTTCATCAGTATCTTTTATTTTATTTCTGATCCACAACTCTTTATTATAGACGTAGTTGATGGAAATCTCATATTTTTCCGTTTCATTTTCATCATCTGGATTTTCTTCCTTACTCAGTTCTTCTGAAGCCTTTCATTTATGTCTTCTAGACATTTTTCTTCAACTGGTTCTTCTGGAACCTTTTTACTTTGTTCTCCCAATTTATTTTCTTTCGGGGATTTTTATCTTTCGAACCCATTGGTCTCCCCCTTTTTAACTAAACCCTTGGTTCATTTTTATGTTCTTATCAGTCTGTTCTTCGGGAACAGTAATCCTTGATGGAACATTTGCAGCGGGCATATATGATTTCGTCACTCTTTTGTATCTGTGACAACATCCGGCAATTGGTTTGCCAAATTTTGTAAATGTACAATTTTCTGAACTTCAAGTTCACGTTGATTCGTAAGGGGGATCCAAGTGCAACAAAGATGGTGTGCACCATGTAATCTCTTTTGGAACTTCTTTAATTCCTTCCCCTAACGCTGGAAATTCATCTTCATTAAAATGCCAATCAGCAAAACATGCCGTAAACATATCACCAATTGCGGGTTCAAGATACTTAATTATACTTGGTGACGTATATCCAATATATATTCTCAGTCTCCTTTGCGGCCCTATTTTGTTCTTAGAGGAGGGGCTATTGGAACATAAACCGCACAGCCAAAAACACGGAGATGAGATATATCTGGCTCATGGCCAGATGCTAACTGTTGTGGGGAATAACTATGATACGCACTATGTCGTATCTGAAGCAATGCCGCTGCATGCAATATAGCATGACCCCACACTGAAATTGGGAGCTTTGTTCTCATTATTAAGGTTCTTGCAATCAATTGTAACCGTTTAATCAAAGACTCAGCCATACAATTTTGTGTATGTACATGGAGAACCGGATGCTCAACATCAATCCCCATTGACATACAACAATCATTAAATGTCGATGAAGTGAATTCACCAGTGTTATCAAACCTTACTTTCTTTATGGCATATTCAGGGAATTGTGCTCTCAACATGATTATTTGGGCAATGAATCTTGTGAAAGCCGTATTTCGTGTTGTCAACAGACACATATGTGACCATCTACTAGAGGCGTCGATTAATACCATAAAATATCAAAACGGTCTGCACGGTGAATGGATCGGTCCACGTATATCACAATGTATTCGTTCTAAAAATGATGGTGATTCATTCCCAACTTTAGTTGGTGATGGCCGAGTTATAAATTTTCCTTGAGAATATGCATTACATAAAAACTCGCCCAATTGTAAAATTTTCTCTTTTTTCAACGGATGACCATTAGAATTTTGCACAATTTTTCTCATCATGACTGAACCAGGATGTCCCAACCTTTCATGCCAAACTGTGAATGTACTCGTAAACTTTGTGTTTACTGTAAGATATGATTCGGTCGTAGTTATTGTTGAATATAATCCAGAGGACAACATTTTCAACTCTTCCAATATATGTTTCCTCTCCGATGTAATGCAAAGATATTCAATGTCATTTTTACTCATAGTCTCAGTATGATATCCATTTTTCGGATATCTTTAAAATTCAACAGATTTATGTGAGATTTTGGGTACTATAACACATCATTTATCTCAAACTGTGTTCCTCTTGGCACTAAATAACTAGCTCTTCCGGAGGCTATAATTATTTTTTCATTATCAGAAATTATACTCAAGCCTCCAGCGGAGTCTTGTATTTACAGTCTGGAGAAATATTTTGGGCCGTTAAATATTGTGTGCGTTGTAGAACTGTCGGCTAGACATATATCTCCATCCTCAGTCTCAAATTGTGACTTCTAAATCATAAAAGATGCATTAATAAACATTTAACAATAACAAAAAACTTATATTATACAATACAACTATTTTTCAACAGAAAATAAAACAAAAAGATACATATCACATAAAAACGGTTGGCTCTTCTTCAGGAAGGCAACCATACATCAAGTTCCATCGATCTTATCATCTTATTGCCCGTCGATACTCGCAGGATCAACAAGGAAATCAGAAACATCGAGATGTGTATCATCATTCAGACCATGAAAAGAAGGACCGGGTTCACTAGAGATGAAGTTAGTTTCACTTTCTTTCTCTTTTGCCTTCTATGATTCCCGGTACAGATCGGCTAAATGTTTTGGCGTACGATATTTACGTACCCAATGTCCTTTCATACCGCATCTGTAGCAAACAGTTTCGTTTTGCTTTTTAACTTCAAGGCCATAATCATTTCCTTGGGGATTCTTGTTATTTCTTCCATTGTTGGAATCATTAGAACGGAATCCTCTTCCTCGTCCTTGTCCATGTCCTCATCCACGACCGCGGTTCCGATTTTGGCCACTTCCACATCCACGTCCTTGCAAATTATTGTAACTAGATGATGCAGCATTCACTTCTCGGAATGTAGCAGATCCAGTTGGAAGAGCTTGGTGGTTCATCATCACGAGTTCATTATTATGTTCTGCAACAAGGAGGAGTTACATCAACTCCGATTAACGAGTGTACTCATTTTTCCCAACATTATCGCTGCAGGACTACATTTCAGGGTGAAATATGGAGAGAGTTTTCTCGATCATATCATATCACTTACAATTTTTCCACATAATATCATCCTGGAAGTGATTCCGAACATCGCAGAATTAAACTCACAAACATTTTTGTAATCCTGAAACTCGAGGTGTATCCACTCATGTTTGGCTGTTGGTAAGATCACATATTTCTGGTGATCAAACCTTTCTTTCAATGATTGCCAAAAATCTCCATGATCTTTTTCGTGATATATTCGACTTTTAAACCATCATGGATATGGGAGAACAAAAATATCATGGCTTTTGCCTTTTGTTCATCCGATGTCGTTTCCGACTTATCGATGGTACCAAAAAGCCCATTTCCTCTTAGATGCATCTTTGCACCTACTGCCCATGTCATATAATTTTTCCCAGATATATCGAGGGCAGAAATTTCGAGCTTCACCTAATTCGACATGATAACTATACCAATAATATAAATTAATTTTTATTTAAACATTTGCTTTAAATAGCATGATATAAATTTAAAAGTTTCTTGCATATAATAAATGCAGAAATAAAAAAAACAGAAATTTGAAAACAGAATTTAAAATAATTTGAGGAGGCACGATCTACCATAAATTCAAGAAAGAGGCATAACCTTCTACTCCACAAATATATGATCAAGGAGGAGGTTTTCACCATCAATGCCATCAATATGATTAAGAAGGAGGCTTTATCCTAGCACTCCACTAATATAAGATCAAGGAGGATATTTTATCTTCCACTCCATACATATCTGATTGCTGAGGAAGTTTTAACCATCAACTCCATAAATATAATCAAGGAGGAGCCTTGAGCTTCAACTCCATATTATGATCCAAGGATATATATAGTCTACCATGTGACTCATGATCGTGAAGGCATAGCCTACCATAACGATATGTTCAGAGAAGACGTCGCTTATCTTTCTGAAATAACGTATCGACAGAGAAGGCAGAGCCTATCTTTCCGTAAGCCACATATGTATATAAACTTAAATTAAACATGAATAGAAATTAAAACTCAGTTTTTTGGTATATGGGCGGTCATGCTGATAACATGTTATAATATATAAGGTGATTGAGATATAGATCTATATATATATATGTGTGTTTATTCTATATGTGGTATGAGCTGTACGTGAGAGGGAGGGTGGAGAGAGACTAAGTTGTTGTCTTATTAATCTATCTTGATTACTACTGTCTTATATAATTGAACTAGAGAAAAAGCATTTATATAGGCATACAAGACGGTGAAAAGCGGTGCTAAAGTAAAGCAGTAACTAATGGATAATCACACTAATATTATTTAACAAATACAAAATTATTTTAAAAAAGCTTATAGATATAAAATGCATAGATTCATATAGTGACTGAATAAACTTAATGTAAACAAATAAAAAAATACTATATAAAGATATTAGGAATGTTAAAAACAGGATTTTGGCCCTATGCTATCCATTTTGGAATGTAGTATAAACCCAGCTCTATTACAACCTTCATCCATTTTTAATCCTGAAATTTATATATAAATAGGTTAAACCAAAATTACTATTTTTCTTAAAAATTAGCAGATTACATTTATTTATATTTTAGATTGATATAAGTTTTTAATTTATATGGTTAAATCATTAATTATACTATTGACTTTGATTTCACTTTACTCAAAAAGAAAAAACAAAATTTAGCATAAAAACAAGAATCTATGTTTTCGGCGAAAAATAAAATTGTGTGTTTTTGTTTGCCAAAAACTCTATGCTGGGTTTTTTTGCAAGAAAACGAAAATTTTCAATTTTGGCCAAAATTTTAAAATGTATGTTTTTGCTGAAAGACACAATTTTTCTTTTTTGACAAAAATGAGATTTTTTCGTTTTTGGCAAAAAAATGAGATCCTTTTTTTTTGTTTCGGCGGGAAAAAAATATATATTTGTGACATTAGTGATGTTTGTCATTTTGATAGAAATCCAAAACTTGTAAAGAATTTACGTGGTAATTAATTTTCTGTGTAAAATATTTTCAGATGTATTAAAGTATCATCTTCAACTTCAACATCAACTTTAATGATTGTAACCATAATTTCTTATATATATAGAACTTAGAAACATATATCATTTTCGTATGGATACCCAAAATGTGTTATTAAACACCTAGTCTATTGCAATAGATGCTATTATTAATTATCTTCAAGTTTGTGTATAGTATTTTTATAAATAGATTCATTTCATTTTATATATAACATCATTATAATTTTTATAAACAGTATCACAAGACTTGGTGTGTTTTATAAATACAAGTTTCTTACTTTAAGATCTATACAATCATACTAATGGACGAGTTGAGGTTTTTTTGTATTTTTTGCTCTCTATTTTATTCTGAAATTCATACTAATTTTCTTATATAGTTTAAACCTAAATATATATATATATACAATTTTAAGCTGCCTTTTCAAAACTATTTATACATATATTATCATGAATTTCAAATGTATACTATTAATAAGATTTTGATTTGACTAAAAATATATTATTATTGTATTTCTATTTTCAGTGGAAGATTACTAATTTTGTAAAATTAAATAATCATAGCTGATGCATTTATGTTTCATTTTAAATTCTTGGAAATATGATAATATGTAGTCAAAATAAATAATATTGAATAATTTAATTTCTATGAAGTCTTGATAATAAGGTTATTTATACTTTTTCAAAGTAGGTAAATTTTCTACGAACATAGAAACAAAACAATGATATATCTTTTAGTCAAAACAAAAGCTTTTTGAAAGTATACATAAAAAAATCTTCAATTGTATTACCAAATTTGATGTGTCCTATAAATACAAGTTTTCTACTTTAAGATCTGTACAATTACATTACATAATAATCTTTTTAAAATACTTTATAGTTTATATTAAAAGCAAGCCAATATGCACATCACAAAGACTTCAATGACTTTATTTCTCTTAACAATATTGACATCTTCTTTAATCTCCACTGCGATTCCAGGTATTTGTTTTTTCCTTTTAATGTTGTTAATTTCTATTCACGTTTTTGTCATTTTAAATTCAAGATTATTGATATAGTTATATTTTGACGTTATAACTTTATGGACATTTAGCGAACAGTCCACATTTCAAACTCAGAGTTTGCATTAATCCGTGTACGTCAAATTTTGGACCTCGCGACTGTTACCAGAGATGTGTAAATCCAACAACAGGGTCTGTTAGGTACACATACGGTGACTGTTTTTCTGGTCCCGAGTTCAGTCAACCTACTTGTTGTTGCTTCATTTAATAGAAACCGATCTTATCCTATCATTTTCCAGTAATATTCAAATTATGAAAACTAAAATATGAACCGTTATATAAATGAATTGTTAATGTTAAATTTAACTTTATTGCAAGAAAAATACTTAGGGTCTGCGATTTTAGTTTTACTAATTTAATGAACAAAGAAAATAATTCTGACACGCAAATCTCAGATCAAACATCAAACCCAAATATATAATAGTTTTTCCACTAGGAAAATGTATATTAATATATACCTTTAAATATTTAGATTAGATTAAATCATTTGATATAATGTATGTTCTAAACAATTTTAATTTCTATTGCTAAATGTGCATAACTTCAGATTCGGAGAAAATGAAATTAAGTTACAGAATATATCCAAAATTATAGTATAAATCATAAAATGAAATTATCTAATATATTATGCAAGTGGATAAATTATTTGGAATGTTGGAACATAATTTAGTAACATAGACATAAAAATGTAACTAGCTTTTAAAACTATCTCTATATTTATAAAATAATATTTAAAACATACAAAAAGTTAATAAAAAGATGACAATTTTCAATCATATACATAAAAGAATGGTTTTACTCTTTCCTTATTGGGCTACCTGGCATCTTCTGTTAAAAGACATACATATATATATATATTAAGATTGAGATTAAAGATGTATATATATATATATGTATATACATCTTTAATCTTAATTATACAACTAAAATTCAAATTAGATCACTATTTCAAACATATTTATTTCTCCATCTATATCATAGGAAAGTGATGTTTAAGGTTTTTGCACAAAAATCCATTTTCTTTTTTTAACTATAATATTACTTATCATTTAGCTAAACACTTAAGGTGCTCACACATAGATTAATAAATAATTTGAGTTTTGTGTTTTTTTAACTAAAATATGATTTACCATCTACCTAAACACATTTAGCCAATGACAACATAATCTGCAAAATAACATTGAAAATTAAAAACATCGCCTAATTTGATACACATTTTTTTCCTTAAAAATCACTTAATATAAAATAGAAATTTTATAATTAGTATTTTATAAATTAACAATCATGATAAATTAATCATTTTCTCCGGTCAGGAGCTGGACCATTTAAAAATATAACACAATTCAAAAAATATAAAATAATAATTTATTTTAAAATCTTATATAAATATATTTTCCAGAAATACCATAAATTAATAAATAACATATGAAAACCTTATTCAAATATAAAAAAATCTAACTATGATAATCTACAAAAATATGAATCTAATGTTCTTTGTTTTTCTTCTTAAAATTGAAATTTTTTTTGGAGCTCATCTCAAAAAATTCTTATTGCATCAAAAAATTCTGGTGTTTTCTTCTGAAACAGCATCCAAAATCGTGAAGAATTCTAGACGCAATAATTTCTGTATAGCCTTTTGAATAATAGTTAGTGTGATGGTCTATCAAGATTTGTGGAGTGATTAGGCTAAAATCAATAAAAAGTTCAAGTTTCTAGAATAGTAAATATGTATTCCAAAATATAAAAAGAAAAAGGAAAAAGTCTAATACGATTGTTTGGTATACAAGTCATAAGATAAATAATTTTTAAAAGTAAAACCAAATGTAGTGAGCTAAAAGTAACAAATATACAAAAAAAATGGAAAAACTAAATGTAACAATCTGTGCATGGCGAAGAATATCATCTTGTTGTATTAAATAAGATACAAGAAGTTTTTGAAAAACAAAAAAAACTAATACAATTTTTTTGGTATGCAAGTCACAAGATATGTAATTTCTAAAACTAAAAACAAATATAGTAAACTCAAAGTAACAGATATCATAAATAAAGTAAAAAATAATAAATGTAACAATTTCCGCGTGAAATTTCATTTACTTGTGTTAAAAAAAAATTTGAAAAAATAAAACCAACACGATAGTAACACAAATTTCTCTTATTGACACATCAATAAATGAAACAATTCAAAAACCAATGAAAACGTTTTGTTTACACACCTTAGCTTACATGTACATGATTTCTCTCTATTTGCTTTCAAAATATTAGTTAGATGAAAATAAAATAAATATCTAATAACTCGATTCCCAAAACATAAGCATTTTCAATTCTTTTTTGCTTCAACTTTCATTTTTCTACTACGGTCAGGAAGCGGAGGATCACTTCTCTCTGGCATGATCAATGGTGCTCTCTCTCTCTTGGGACATTAGCCTCTGTTACGGGAGCATGAGCTTACATCAATCTCGGTATCAATAACTCTGCAAGAATTAAAAAGGTGGTAGATAATCATCAACATTTAAGGCATCATACAGACATCTAATTAAATAGTATTGAGAGGGAATTTGAAGAAATCACAACTAGGATTAAGCATGATGAGGAGGATACAAGTCTGTAACAACCAGAAGCATGTAAAGACTTCCACATCACACCGGCTCAGCTTACTTCGGAGCTCGGAGAACACTAAGTACAAGGACCTCCTTATATTGTAGTTCTCTATTGGTATCCACTTGTAAAGATTAATATCCGAAAATCATAAAAAAAAATTGTGCATATCTTCTATTGAAAATTTAGATTCCAATGTAATGTGTCGTTTCCCATTTTTCAATTCGGCTCCAAAGTGGTTAAAGACCCAAACAGTGACAAACTCTACTCACCTGACTTATTATATGAGAATTTTACATATTGAGACATTTTTTTAGTTCTAGTTTATAGAAAATACACTTTGTAAAGGCTGGACACTTT
The DNA here is from genome assembly GCA_000218505.1 of Schrenkiella parvula. Classification (NCBI taxonomy): domain Eukaryota; kingdom Viridiplantae; phylum Streptophyta; class Magnoliopsida; order Brassicales; family Brassicaceae; genus Schrenkiella; species Schrenkiella parvula. Next base: position 2,787,916 of record CM001190.1, read on the forward strand.
TTTATTGTGAAAAACTGCTTTTACCCTTTATCCAAAGTAAAAACTGTTTTTTAACATAACTTATCATGTTGGTTGATGGTGTCATAATAGCAAGGATGCAGATTTCATATCCAACTCTGCAGTATGTTGTTTTACTTGAAAATGTGGAGGCGTTTTTACGGTTCCCGTGGGATAGAGAATCATTTATGCGGACGATAGCGTCGATGAAACCGGGAAAGAAAGTAATAGGTATATGCGTAGACCCAATAGGTCAATATCGTAACATGTTGCAACATGCAACTTTCAGCCTTAATGAGTTTCCCCTGACCGTTCAGTTGGTTGTATACCGTATCAATCCATATCCTTCTTCAGAAGGTTGTTGGAGGTTGGTCAAGGAAGACAATTTTGCAGCATTCTGTTGTGAAAATTCCTAGACTATCTGGTTTGACACTTAGCGACATAATTGATCTGGAGAACGATCATACTGTAAGTTTCCAATTTGGTTTGTTTAGTCCCAATATACAATTATTTTGGTGATAATAAAGTGTTGTGTTTTGTATGCAGCTTGTTGTGAAACACGTAATTGAAACAAATGAATATGATGTGGAAAGGTGGGCGGAATGGGATGACGAAATAAAAGACATGAAGGTTGAAAACTTAGAGAGATTAATACAAGATTCTCCTGTTATCAAGAAGGCGGTTTGGCCTGAGGCGCACCCACTAAAAGTCGTGCACAAAAGACATGTTGTGGGCATGAGGAAATTGAGGAGGCGAGCAGTTCGGGTGGTTTGGTGAGGCAGAAACGTTCATCAAAATGTAAGCGTGGAGAACGTGATGATTCTGAATGCATACATGGGATGAAGAAGTGAATGCTAACCTACGTGAGGAGGTTAGATTGCTGAATGAGAAGGTGAAGTTCTTGGGTGATAGGATTGATGATAGCCTGGAGAGAAATTTGTGTTACCGAAATCAGTGTCGGCACCCTAGTTGGTGGGCTGGTGGTAGTTGCAGAAGATTAAAGCGTAGACATTTGGCGAAGAAAATGATAAAATGTGGTAGTATAGACCCGTCTGTGGCAGTTTCATAGAATGAGGAGTTAGTAGCAGATTCGTCCATTTTTTGGCTGACAAATGAGCTAGTTGACGAAGCTGGTGAAGAAGACAAGGAGGATGGGTCAACCGATGGTGAAAAAATGGGAGAAGTAAGTGTTTCTATAGGTAATAAAATCAACAATGTTGTTGACTTTTGTGGTTGTAAACATAAATGTTTATACTTGTTTAAAAATTGACTTATTTGTATGGAATTTTATTTTATATAGATGACTATTATTTATGTTTTATTTATATATACAAATTTGTTATTCAATTATTTTTATAATTTTTATAATTTAATTTTAAAATATAATTAAAAATCAGAATTCTTTTAGAAGTTTACAAAGTAGACTTCATCCGAAATCTGCTTAAACTAAATCGAGTATTTATATAAAACTTAGACAAAACTTAATAATCGTTTAAAAATTGACTCATTTGGATGAAAATTTATTTTATATAGATGACAATTGTCTATATCTTATTTATATATACGAATGTTTTGCCAAATTAATTTTCATAATTTTTATAAATCAAAATTTAAGATGTAATTAAAAATTAAACTTCATTCAGAAGTCTACAAAGTAGACTTCGATTGGTGGATCATCCTTCATAAGGTTATAAATGTCAATTTTGCTTCGGTTTTTTTATTAGTCATAAGGTAAATAAATATAATTTCTCTATCTATTTAGGTTACTTTTGCCAAATATTCAATAATAGACCTAGTTTTCATTCAAAACCAAATATTATATTAAAACAAGCAATTTCTCCAAAATACTCCAGCTTACAATTCAAAACTAAAAAACTAACTCAGCTTGTAATATTCTTTTGTTATATTCATCTTTTGTTGGACAAAAAAAGAAAAAACAGAAAAAAGGTCAGGTAAAATTTTGTAATTTTCTTGGTTCCTTTTTGAAAGAAGAGCTTATGAAACCGACACCTCTGAGACCAAAATTAAAACAAAAATAGAGAAAGAACATAGCATAAAGTGCCAAAATAAAAATGGTATAGAGAAGAGTGAGAAGAGAGCCAAGTATTTCAAAAAGCTCACTCTTTCTCTTTCTTCAAGAACTTGAGTGAGAAAGAGAAAAGAGCTCTTCACCTACACAACTCGGATCCTTCCTCCTGACTCGTTTAAAGATCCGAATCCAGGATCCTCTCATCTCGGGTCTGTCTATTTTAATTTTCCATATCTTCTTCTCCATTTTCTCTTTCATTAGTGTCTTTGTTCTTCTGCTTCTTGCTGTTTCTTAGTTTTGTTTCTTTCTTTTTTCTCCCTAAATATTATCGATATAGATTGAGAGATTACAAGATCCATGTAAGAAACCCATCTCAGAAATTAAATTTCTGATTAACCAAAAACTAATATTTTGAAATTCTTGAAAAAACCCAGAAGCTAATTTTCTCTTCTTGATAGTTTGATATATAGCTTAGTGTTTAATTGTATCTGCTTAATATTTTCTTTCTCTACAAAAGTTCTTGTTTATATAAAGTTTGCATGGTTTTTGTTCTTCGGAGTTTTTTCTTTAATACTCCTTTAAATAACTTCAGAATTTTTTTAATACACAAATATATTGAAGGTTTATTTATAGGCTAACAAATAATCATTTTCTTTTGTCCGTTGCAAATATTTCTCCGCTGATTTGAAGTTTTAATTTTTCATAGAAAATTATTTTAAAGAATATTTTTGCATATTCTTGGAAATTCTCATTCTTTGGTTCATTCTAGATAACTCATATATCCAGATAAACTTATTTTTTGTGTAAAACTAAAAAAAAAAGAGTAACTAGAATACCAATTAGTACGGTGCTTTTGATTTAAACTTATCTAATGCTAATTTATCGGCATAATTTTGTATTTATTACATATGTCATGAATACGTAAAGTTATATTTCTGATACGTTTTGATTTATGAAACAGATTGAAGAACCATAACCGTAAATGCTGAAAACAACAAGGTTGCGTCACAAAGATCAAACAATGTCTCAGTCTGTAGATCCACAAACCGATCTGGTCGGACACAATAGCAACAACAAAGCGATCACTAACCCACTGGCTTTGAGTCTCTTGATCGGTCTTAACAACAACAAGTGCATCTCAGATTCTGATTTTGTCAGAAGCCCTAAATCTCCTCTTGAATTCAGGATGTTGTCTACAATGGCTGAGCCATTCTTCCTCAGATCTCCTAGATCATCACTCACTGCTCATCTTAACTCTTGTTGTGGTCCTGCTAAAGTTGGGTTAAGCATTGTGGATTCTCTCGGTGATGATCAGGTTTTGTCACCAGATGTTGTGTTTGGACCAGCCTTGAGGATCAAGTCTTCTGAGATTAGGGACAAACATCCCAAGTTGTTCCCAGAAACCAAGGCCTTGAAGATCGAGAAGGAAAGATCTGGTGTGATTTTCGAAATCGCTGAGACTGAGCCAATCGGGTTAAGAAACCGCTCCTTTTCTGCCAATGATTGTCAGAGAAAAACCCGAGTTCTGTCTCGATCCAAGTTCGGCCCTGAAGGGGACTCAGGGATTTCATTTTCCTGTCCTCTATCTGAGGATGAGATGGAGATGTCAGAGGACTACACTTGTATCATTACACATGGTCCTAACCCGAAAACGACTCATATTTATGGTGACCGAGTTTTAAAGTGTCACAAGAATGAGTTGAAGGAAGATGAGAATAACAACGAGAAGCATATTCAGACAGAATTGGATTCCATGTTTCATTTGGATAACTTCCTCAGCCTATGTAACTTCTGCAACAAGAAACTTGCAGTTGGCGAAGACATATATATGTACAGGTGCGTGTTACGTTTCCAATACTCTCTAATAGACACACAAATGTGCATATGCACGAACAACCGTAGGATTGATCATGGGTTGCACAACTTAGAAAATGTTATGTATATAGATCTGGCATTTTAGATGCATAAATAGCATGAGGAATGCTTTAGAGAGGTTCCGAAAAGTTTAAACTGTGATGTTTGTGTGGTGATGAATTGCAGAGAGAAAGCATTTTGCAGCGGAGAGTGTCGTTCAGAGGACATGATGATAGATGATGAGTATTTGGAAGATTCGTGCATAGTTATGCACGAATCTTTCAAGAAACTCTTATGAACAAGCGGCTAATAAGACGATGGCCATGGGACGAGATTTTATAGACCCGATCATTGTCTATTAACTACCTAAAAAGACTTATTATATATGTATTGACTAGTATGATGCCAATGGTAGGTAACATTTGGCAGTAATCTGGTTCATCCGTCTACAAAGAGCTGTGTTTATGCGCATCTATTAGCAGCTGCAGCAGCCACGGATGGATTGGACGGCCTTCGTTTTTTGTATATTCTGTAATCGGTTTCAGTTGCTTTTTGGTTTGGATATGGATGTCAAAGAACGGTACTAAGATCATAACTGAATAAACCGTCGTGAAGAGAGACTGTTGGTTTCAAGAAAGGGATTGTGTAACCACTCCATTTGCTTTTCTGAGTCCTGTTTTTTAAGGTCTTTCTATGGATGTATGGCCTCATAAGTTTGTATGCAGATTTTAATAAAATAAGTAACATATCTATAATGATCAATTATATCTCTTGCAACCAAAATAGCAACGTTGAGGAGGATTCAATCTACGCAGTACCCACGTCCGGTCATTGTCTTAAACATGCTAATCATTGGCTTTAAACAGCATTTTGAACAAATTGCTTACAAGGACGATTTTATATTACTCTTATTTTTTTCTATTTCACTAGCATAATTGCTTGTGTTGTTGTTGTTGTTATTTTTCTTTCTCTATACTCGTTCTTTCTTAGAATGAAAGTATTGGTTGCCAACAATCTAAGAATTGGCTTTTTACGCCATCACGAACAAAGTACGAATTTGAATCTTCAAGCAAACACCAATACTATAGTAATCTTGATGATTGTTTATTTGGCGAATAAAGCAAAGAACTTCAAATTAGTTTCTTGCTTTTTGTGACTATGGCCTTAGCTGGTGGCTGCTCCTCCATGTCTAATTCCATAATATGACAATGCCTTCTTGATCATTTCTTTTTCCTTCTTATCTTATGGCTTGTTTGTTTCTTGTTTACCTCAATGGTTTACTTCAAATAGCAAAGATAGGAGACACATGTTATGAAGATGTGTATTGATTGGGACCATTGAGTAAAGTTAAAATATGAATTAGCCGCGGAAAAAAAAGAAAAACAGTAAGCCGAAAAATAACGTGGATTTTTGTAAATGTAAAAGACTAGAGTTCGGAGGAATAATATAATTTTATGTGATTATGATTCCTTACGGTTTACATTTTACATCATCCTCACAAGAGCCATTATATCCCTTTGCTTACATCAACTCCCTCCTATGCCAGAACCAAGCACCTACGACCTTAACACTAGAAGCACATATACAAGATAGCCTGAGAACCAACTCAGCTCAGAAGCTCAAAAAAATATTGACACACTATTAAATGTTGTAGTGATTGTTCTAGGAAGCGTTGGTATTGTTTAATATCGACAAAAAACTTGTAAAGGATATATTCCATATATTTGGATATGTGCATATCTTTGACTATATCAATGTGTATATTCATATATTTTCTTCTAGCTGTAATTTTCTTTATCTGTTGGAAGCTAGATTAAAGTTGTGTATGTATGGTCTTTGGCCAAAGAGTAAATTCAAGAGAAATTTTTTTCACAAATCAAATCTGTTCTCTTGACATGGTATCAGAACAGTAATACGTTTTTCCTGCTAATTGTTTTCGAATTTCTTTCTCTTAATTACTTCCTTCGTTGACTTCTCCTCTTTTTTTCTCCTCGTTACTCTGCTCTTCTTAATTCGACACAATGGCAAGCAGCGACAGCAAAAACGAAGAATCTAGCTTGAGCTCCAGTACAAGAACTCACTTTGGAGTTAATCCACACGTCAATATTCAAAGGCGGACTATCTCACCTTATGACCTTTTTTCGAGTGATAACCCGAGTTCATTGTTCTCTCAACTGTTTCTCAATGGACCTAACTACAACGAGTGGTCTGGAAACTTGGGAATAGCCCTTAAGGCCACGAAAACGTTTGCTTTCATGGACGGATCGATTCCACAGCCAAGTGAAGATTATGCGGATTTGGCAGACTGGTGGATGAACAATGCACTGGTACTGTCGTGGATTAAACTTACGATTGGAGAGACGGTTCGTTCGAGCCTTTCTCACTTTGAGACTGCGAGTGATTATTGGGAACACATACGTCGCTGGTATTCAGTGAAAAACGGTCAGTGAGTTCAAAGAATCAAAGCCGAACTTGTGACTTGTTGTCAACAAGGTCTCTCTTTTGAAGAATATTATGGCAAATTGATGCAGCTATCGACTTATTTGTGTGAATTTTGACAGTTTAAAACCAGCGCTCTCCTGATTTGAGTCGACTTGGAAGAAGAACGTGAAAAATATCAAAGGAGAAGAAGAGCAGTCGAGAAGAAATTTCTGTTGTGATTATGATTGAGTAGAATCAGCTAGTTATGAAGGCAATCTTCAATAGAACGTGCAGAAGATCGACCTTACGAATTTTTAAAAGGCCTTGATGAGTCACTATATGGTTCGGTTAAATCCAACTTACTTTCTCCTGACCCTCTGCCCTCGCTCAACGAAGCTTACAGTGCACTTCTCCAGCATGAAGATTCCAAACAAACCTCCCGAGTGCTCAATAATATACTTGATATGATGGCATATGCAGTAAGAACGAGTTCACATTTTGCAGTTCCTCAATATTTTCCTTCACAGGAAGATAAGTTGAAACTATTATGCTCAAACTGTGGAAGATAATTTTTTTTGTACCATGGATATCCGGATTGGTGGGGCGATCTCCACAAGGTCATTTGAATTCAGGTCGTGGATGTAGCCGTCGCTCATCACAAACTCGGCAGAATATATAAATTATTCTTTTCAATGCTATCCAAGCCCATGTTTCCACTTCTGCTTTGGGAGTAAAGCCATCCATAAACTCAATAATGTCATTCGATCGTGTTGGCCTCACCGTCTTAGCGATGACCACTCTCCTAATTGATCTTAAGCAGCAGCCATCAACATCTTTATGAGGTACGTCTTTTCGGAGCCACAAATCACATGACTAGTTCTCTTGGTTTTTTATCTGACATTCGAGATATACTATCCTTGTCCGTGAAAATTCCTGCTGGGCGATTCAGTTATGCTTTGAAACAAGGGACAGTGTTTATTAGGTCTACACTTATGCTTCAAAATGTTGTTTTTGTTTATGGCATGCACTGCCATCTGATTTCTATATCTCAACTGAATCAGGAGAGAGAGAGAGAGTGTTTCATATTAATGATAGGCTTTCTCTAATCCATGACTGCATTACCAGGATGCTGATTGGAGTGGTTGAGATGTTGGATGGGCTTTATTTTCTTTGAGGGATTGAATTCGCAGGAGCAATGCATCAGACGAAACCGGTTTCTCGAGATGTTTGGCATCACCGCCTAGGACACCCCTCGTCTAGAGTTTTAGATTTTTATCTATTTCAGATTTACCTAGTGATAATACTTTTCAATCTAAAGCTTGTGATATTTGAGTCCGAGAAAACAAATGCGTTGTTCTTTTCATACAAGTTCTAATAAAAAATCAGCTTCGTTTTGAATTTGAAGATGACTAATCGTGTATATTGTTTTAGAGCAAGCCCTCATGTTCAACCTGATTGATATCAGGTTATTCAAGTCAAGCTAACAACTTTAAGAAAGCGCTTGGTGAGAGGCAACTCATCGTAAGTCTACATACTTCCAATTTTGTTTTATTTATTTTTGATTTTGGTTTTAGTTTTCATTGTTTCAGGCTTTAAAAAAAACGGAGAGGCGTAACTCGATGGAGCAACTCCCACCTTCTGGAGCGAGTGTTCTAGTTTTCACCCATGTCACTCCAGATGTAACTCACTCGATAGAGCGTTTGTTCCACCCAGAGCGACTGCTCGTACGCCCCTAATCACATACAAAAAAAATTACCTTCTCCTTGGTTTATTTTCACCCCAAGACGGTGTAAATTATATCCGGGGAAAGTATTCATTATCTACTAATGTGTTTGTTCATTTTGTATTTTGTTATTCTTTTTAGGTGTTTTATTGGGTCAAAAGTCAGTCGGAAACTATGAAATTTTCTTGGAACTAACCATATTAACTAACACTTTACTGACCATTCTTTCAGCCTTTGACTGTATATTTTACTAAATGGAAAACTTGTAAGTGGATTGACCTATCAATGTTGCCCATATATCTTTGGATATTTGAAGGATCCAAGGCTGGTTTCATACCTAATGAACTAAATTCTCTCATCTTGGGGTTTGATATACATCGAATCAGATTCTTCGTTCAGGTCTGAAAAGACTAATCTTTGTGAGTATACCTAATGAGCATGTCTTTTATAGTTTCCAAAAATTACATCTACTTACATTGTGATTTGTTTAGTTTTGCTTAGCTTAGTTTCAAAAAACTTGGAATCATTTTCGAATTTTTGAGCAGAAATCTTGAAGCATAATTGAAAAAAAGAGAATTTACTTTCATTCGATTTAGACAAATTGCTGGTGCGGCGGCAGCTATTGGTATTTCTCTAGAGAAGTTGTTCTTCTGTATTTCACACATTTTCAGATTTTTTACTTCTTGAAATTATACATTATCATTCATTGGTCAATATTTCATTCGAATAGTGTTTATGTTTTATCTTGCTAGATATGGCTTCATCAAGTCGTCCGATTAACTATCCTTCACTACTCCATGCAAATAGGAAAAATTACTACTCTTGTCAATTTTTTAAATGGTTCAAATAAGAGTTGGAAAAGATGTATGGGATGCAGTGAAGAAATCTTTTGTTGGAGTTATCCCTAGGTTTATGAGCTGGCCTTCACATGGTGTGCTAAGGTTGTCCACTATCTACTAACGAATCAACTTATAGTTAGAAGAATCATGAGATATGGTCGTTGATTGATTGTCAGCCGATCCCCCTATCTTTGATAGAATTTGGTGATATTACTAGCTTGAAGATGGGATACTTGTGATGTTGGTCATACAGATTTTTGGGAAGAATTGAAGGTCTCTACAGCAGTAGGTGCTAGTTTGAATGAGTTACAGTTGGTGTTAGAAAGATATAAGAACTGGAGTTTTGAGAAGAGAAGAATGGTTTGATGTTTGTGTGTTTTGGATATTGGAATATATGGCATATTTCCCACAAGTCGAATCTCTTTAGAATGTGCAAAAAAATTACTTGATTCTGAAGCTTTCAAGAGATATCTGTGGGGTCGTGTTGCGTGTAAGAGTTTGATAGACTCCATTAAGTGTCTCAGCTACAATGCAAAAAAGTCATATACCAAAGAAGGATTTGTGTATGTGCTATTCATATGGAAAAATAACATGGACACCAATGTTGCTACTAAGTTGGTGGCGGGTTTGAATACATAAAGTGATGCTATGATTACTCCCCTCAATGAGAAAATCGCATCATTAGAAAAGAAGCTGAATCACATGAAAGAAAAACTTGTATCTGATGTTACAAAGAAGCCGCCAACTCCATAACAACGTCAATGGAGAAGTGACTATTAAAGCTATGGTACGTTAGCATAACGTATAGATGCTCCGTCTGAACCATTACAATAATCGAACCTCTCATCTTCTTCTTCGTCATCTTCATTGTTTTCATTTTTTTGGAGACACGCATCGTCTTCCAAACCTTTTTCATTAAGTTCGACACAGAGTTGCAATAGCTTGAAGTTTCATCGTCTTTCATTAAATACAAAACTTTTGAAGTTTTTACCTAAATTTAAAGATACGACAATGAATATAAAGTTAAAAAGTTCCGTATTCGTTGCTAAATACAAAACTTTTGAAGATTGTTGCAGTACTTATAAAGATTGGTTTCGACACATAGCATATAGTGAGAAGTGAAGTGCCCCCAAAGTCCCAAACTCAACGGTCCAAATTCCTCGACACCTATATACCAATATTCCTCCTACATTAATTATGTGCGTTCTCCAAAAATTTCATCAATTGATCCAATTTTGTTACAACAGTTACATTGATGTCCGTCAAAAAAAATTATATTAATCTTCCAAGTAGAATAGTAAATGCCTTCAAGAGACGTCTTTAAAACATTATTATAATCAATAAATAAACATTCATGTCATATTTTAAATTACGCTAAAGCGCTAAAACATATAATAAAAGTATACGTATCATTTATTATTGCTGACATTTGTAGAACATGCACACTCAATAGATGCATTAATACAGATATAAAAATATGTTCCAGTATTAAATTCATAAACACATTAGTTGGCGATAGATATCCAATTAGGAATATGTTGATAACTGAACGGCAGACAATTTATTTTAAATTCTAAATATCATCAAAGCCTTTCATGTTTTCATTATTGTCAAAATATGGATCATATATTTGGGATCTAACATTATAATATGTAAAATCTACTTTAGTTCAACGGTTATTTAAATATTTTATTATTATATTTAAGTCACAAGATTCTAAGTTTAATTTTCAGAAATTTATTTTTGCAGATTAATGAAGACAACTTTATAAAAAATGGTGTTAACAAAACAGTTTATTATAGTTTTGCATGTCTATCGTGAATTCTTATAAAAGAAATATAATTATTTATAATAAGATTGTTTTTATAGTTGTTTTTACAATTTGCAATAGCACCTATCTACTTATTGTCTAACAAAAAAACATAGACTTGTCTAGTCACATATCTTGATTTAGAGAATGAATCCCTAAATTATATATCTTGTAAATGTTATTAAAACTAATGTTTTTTTTTTGGGCCAATAACATGCATTGGATTAGAATGTTAATGTCTCATGACAAACCGACATTGACACAAACTATTTAATTACTGCCTATGTCAATTAAAGTTATTAAATATACACGAAAATAAATATCTTTGGTACTTAGCGCCTGACTAGATTAGACGCAGCAGTTGTAAATATCTTTGTAAACACGTACGGTTAGTGTTATTAAATGATTTATACAATTGGCGCAATAGTTGAAAATAAATATATATGCAAAAGACCTATGACTGGTTTATTACTGGACGAATAGACAATAAATTAAAAATATAAACACTTCTTTTATTATAAAAAAATCAAAATCATATTATTATGATAAAACTAAAAAATTAACTAATTTAACATAATTAATAATAAAAATATTTTAAAAATAATATGTGTACAATACCTATGTTTATTATTTATTTTCTTTAGTTTTGATAAAAATATATTTAATGGAAATTTTTTTTATGGATATTAACGCTAGATTTAAAGAATTTTGGTTGTTATATAATTATATAATTATTTAAAGAATTTTGGTTGATCGAAGAAAATTTATAGAGAAAATTTTAGTTTATAACTTTTTTATAATTATATAATTATGATAGATGATTAATAAGTATTAATTACAAAGTATGAAATCTATCATAAATTTATAATTATAATACTTATTCCATTTTAAATTAAATATCACTTTAACAATATTCACACAAATTAAATAAACAAAGGTAAGTTCTTGTATACCCTTCTTTTTAATTTAGTCAAAATGTTCAGAATGAAAAAAACACAATTATTGTATGTGTAGAAAGCGACTCTAGATATTTTGTAATTTGAGATTAAAAAATAAATTTTCTGTCCAAATTTGTATTAGAATATTAATGTGACACTTTTTCTGTTAACAGAAAAAATATCAAAGTGACATTTATTTTGAAACAGAGGAAATATCTAATTCTTAACTTTTTAAAAGTTATTGTATCTTAATAATATTATTTGAGAATTCGGTTTCCGACGTATCACATTTACGTTAACTTTCACAACGGTAAATTACATAGATGATTTTAATAAATTAAAATTATTACGACTAATTGACATTATTTCTATTTTTTTAATTATTCTAAATTAATTATCTAAAATAATAACATAGTTTAATATAAAAATTATTTCTCAAACAACATAATAGATATTAAAAATGAATCAAAATAGTTTTATTATGAATCCATTTTTTAGCAAAATAATTTGAAAAAAACAAAATAATTTAACTCAATTATTTGATATCATGTTTTTTTCTAAAAAAAATAAATGTTACGAATAATTTAATATCAAATAAATAATTTAACTAATATATGACTATAATTTAAAATTATGGCTGTCATTTGATTCGAGCCGAACATGAAAAACTGACGGAATCAAACTTCTCTGTTTTTCGCATATTATTACGTTCTCGATTCCTAAGCGATTGATGAATTTTTTAAAAGATTACCAATTTTTTTTGCTTATGCAATTCCTGACCGATAGACAATTCAATATTTTTTGGCTAATTCTTTTTTCCAAAACAACATATAGAAAGTGATAAAAAAAATTCAGAAAAATATATTTACAAATCTAAGATGAAGAACCAAAATGTATCTACTTAAAAAAATTAAACTGATTTTAGGCTAATTAGAATCAAATAAAATTGTAGTTCGATTCGGAGGAATTGTGGTTCAGATTGATTTTAGTATTCAAAAGATTACTGGTTTGGTTTACTTACGTAACTCCAAACCGATCAACACTTTAATTTTTTTCCTAATTTTTTCTCAAAAAACATAAAATAAATTGTACAAATGTTTATGAAAATATATTTATAAATATAAGACGAAAAATTGAATTAAATATAATTAATTTTTTAACAATTTTAGTCTAATGAGAAAAAATATTGTTTATTTTGGAAGAATAAATAAAATTAAATATACCCAAATATTAAATAACGGAACCGATCATAATTTTTATACTTAAAATCAAATAAGTAACTAAAATAATTATATAAAATTATTTAAAATAATCTTTTATTTAATTTTCATCCATATAAATAACAAAACAAGTTAAAATTTATACATAAATAAAAATAAATTACCTAACAATTGTTATAATTTAATTATTTTACAAATATTTATATCGGTGCATGAGCACGAGAGAATCACCTATTATATATATAATAGATATATATTCTGATTTTAAATAGATTTTTTCTTTTTTGTAATTTTTAATTTTTTTAATATTGCACCCAACCGTCCACAACTATAAACGCTAAAAAAACTAAATTTTGTATTTTGAGCGATTTGGAATGACATAAAATTATAAAAAACATTTTTCACAATTGTTTTTAAACTCCAACAACTGCTACCATAAAAATGCTGATAGCATTTGCAGATATTAGCCTAAAAATCAATCAACTTTCTAGAAAACACCTACAACATTTTTCAGGAAACACCTCCAATGTGAATTAACTGAACATTTTGAAAAATTGTGCCAGTCTTAAATTCATAAACAAATTAGTTGGTAAATCATTTAATACATGCAATAAGAATCGGATACTGTAGTTATTAAACGTTTGATTTCATTTATATAAAATTTACAATTTTAATTGTCAACGCTTGGCTTTTAGATAGCATTAAAATAAAAAGAGAGACACAATCACACACCTTCTTTACCTTCATTACAAAACTCAAAACTGTTGCATTCCTCAACACAAACAACAATGGAGTCTCAGTCTCAGTCTAGTCAACCCGAAACCCCAAAGCGTTCTCCGTTCACCGGAATATTCCATAAACTAAAGACCAATCTTGTTTTCCGATCAAAGCTTGCCGAAGTAAACGGTGCAATGGGTGATCTCGGCACTTACATACCAATCGTCCTTGCTTTAACTCTCGCCAAGGATTTGGATTTAGGAACAACACTTATATTCACCGGGATATACAACGCCATAACCGGAGCGGTTTACGGCGTACCGATGCCAGTCCAACCGATGAAATCGATCGCAGCCGTGGCGATTTCATCAACCGCGGAGGATTTCGGTATACCGGAGATCATGGCCGCCGGAATTTGCACCGGAGGGATCTTGTTCGTGTTAGGGATCTCTGGTTTGATGCAGTTTGTGTTCAATATCATTCCTTTATCAGTTGTTAGAGGGATTCAACTGTCACAAGGTTTAGCGTTTGCAATGTCTGCGGTGAAGTATATCAGAAAAGAACAGAACTTTTCAAAGTCTAAGAGTGTTGGAAATAGGCCATGGTTAGGGTTGGATGGTTTGATATTGGCTTTGGCTTGTGTTCTTTTCATAGTTCTTGTGAATGGAGATGGGGAAGAAGAAGAGGAAGAGGAAGAAGGGAGAGATGATTCGAGAAGAAGAAGAAGGCGGGTTTCGATAAGGAAGGTTATAGCTAATGTACCATCTGCTCTGTTGGTTTTCTTGTTAGGTGTTGGTTTGGCTTTTATAAGGAAGCCAAATATTGTACATGGTATTAAGTTCGGACCACCGAAGATTAAGTTAGTGAGAATGAGCAAAGAAGCATGGAAAAACGGGTTTTTGAAAGGAACAATTCCGCAGTTACCTCTCTCTGTTCTTAACTCTGTTGTGGCTGTGTGTAAGCTTTCATATGATTTATTCCCTGAGAAGAAGTTCTCGGCTACATCGGTTTCGATCACTGTTGGGTTGATGAATATGGTGGGATGTTGGTTTGGGGCAATGCCTACTTGCCATGGAGCAGGTGGGTTAGCCGGGCAATACAAGTTTGGTGGAAGGAGTGGTGGGTGTGTGGCACTGTTGGGAGTAGCTAAATTGGTGTTAGGATTGGTCTTAGGAAGCTCATTGGTGGGTATAATGGAGAAGTTTCCGGTTGGTGTGCTTGGAGCTTTGCTGCTATTTGCAGGTATAGAGCTTGCAATGGCTGCTAAAGATATGAACACAAAGGGAGATGCATTTGTGATGCTTGTTTGCACTGCTGCGTCTTTAGGCTCAAATGCTGCCTTAGGCTTTGTGGCTGGGATTGTTTTGTGTGTGGTGTTATGGATGAGGAACTACAGAAGGGTCAAGCCGACCGGGCTTCCCTTGCAAACAGACACAATCCGATGTCCCGGATAACATCCTTGAAGGTCTTGGATCTTCTTCTTCTCATATGCTTTCTAATGTGCTTTCTATGCTTTCTCATAAAACTTCATCTTACTATTCCAAGTGCATTGTAATAACTACACTAGTTTTATTTCTTTTGATTGCAAATCAGTGAACCAACGTTTGTGATAAGAGAAACAAAAACAAGATGTGAGAGACCCACCAAATTGCTCTGTAGTCATCTGTGGAACAACCTTCTTTTTGCAAAAGATGGCTATTTGATTATCTTTGTACAAAAGAAGCTAATTAAATGATTACTGATAACATTTTTAATCTTCTTTTTTTTTACCATCTTCTCATGTTTTCTCTCTTCTTTACAAATACTATTACTAGCACTATCTTAGCTTCCATCACACAAAAAAAAAGCCATTTGAAAGCATAGGAGAAGAAGAAGACCGAACTGCATGACATATGAGTCATCAAATTAATTTTATGTAAATTTTGGCTAAATCATTTTAGTTTCAGCATAAATGTACCACACAATGTTAGTTCGTTTTTATGTATTTATCACATCGTTTGTACCAGAACTAGTCTTTTGCCCTCAAAACTTTTGGGCTAAACTGTATAACCTTAAAACACATTGAGCAAAAAAGAATCGCCGAAAATAATTAGGTACATTGACTGGTTCTCACCCAAAATAAAGAGCAGGGGGAAACTAAATGGGCCCAATCCAAACCCACAAAGCAGGAACTATATCCCTCGGACGGAGGAGAGCAAAATAAAATGTCAACGGCAACTTCCAATAAAATGAACAAACATAAAATTTATTATAAGTTGGGATTGATTCTAATGCTCCAATAATTTTTCAGAAGCTGAAATGTTTTAAAAAGAAAAATTTGCGCAAGAACCTACAGTACCATACAATCCATAGCGTAAATAAGTAATGGTGAATACTACGCCAAATATTTTTAGTCTCTATCAGTATTTTTTTAGTACCATCATGACTGGTAATTCATCCCTGTTCGGAGAATTTATCAGTATTTTTTCATGAGCCATCTATGTGGCACCAACATTTTTATTGAGTCATTAACTCTTGACTTAAAGTACTTCTACTTAAATGAATCACATAATTATCATAATTGATTTCAAGACTCTGAGCCTCTTCCCACAGTAATTGTTATGTTTCAGCTAACTTAACAATCTACTGCGGATTGCAGTCTATGTTGCTAATATTTTTTTTTATCAATTCTGGTTTTCCAAAGATACCATACTAGCTAAGGAAACTGTTTATTTGCAATATCTGGTAGAATAAATAATCTGAATATGAAAAAGACTAATGTAATTGACCTCCATATGGGATGGCACCTGAGATAGAGCATAAACTTGGAGGGCTAGTGGACATTCATATTGGAAATAATTTATGGATTCTTCACCTGTTTCACTACGAACCCAGTATGTATCATACTTAATTCTCTTTGTTTTCAGATTTTTATTTACCGGTACACAACCAAAAATGACTTGCCAAAAGAAATGTTTGAGATCTATTAGTCGGTCTAAAAAAATAAATAATCGTATGTTTAAATTGTTGAGTTTATTCAGATTTAATCATAGTGGACTTAAACACGGTGAAATAAATAACCGGATGCTTGAGTTGTTGAACCTATGAATGTAAATATTTCTAATATTAAACATATTTTATTGTATTTTTAAAACATTTCTATATATCTATCCATCAAGACATGCATTTCTATGAATTAAGATTTTTTAAATATAATAATTATTTTTAATTTTTTCATTACTAATTTGTTGTTGCTAGACAAAAAGAAAAAATATATGTAAAGATGTTACTATTTTCAAATTTTATTCAATACTTCTATTTTTTCTTTAATTAATTTTATTTTTATATATTATAGTTTCTATTTTAGATAGTTTTAATATTTTTAGTTATTTTAGTTATTTTCTGTTTTACAGTTTCATTTTCAGAAAAATCACTTTTTTTTAGATTTTAAAAAGAAAATTGTTATTATTTTAGGTTAATTTATATTATGATGATATATCAAGATCGAAATAAACAATTACAAATGCTGAAATTTGGTGAATTATAATTATTTAGTCATGTTGAAAGTTTTTATAATAAAATACTAATAGCTGTAAGAAAATTTGCGCGAAAACAAAAAATAATTTTGCGACAGAAACTACAAAATCTCAGACGATATAAAACATTATTTATTACGATTTTGGGCCGCTGTAACTGCGTTGCTACATTGACAAAAAAGCGATTAGTGCGGTTCAAACGCACCGCATTAAGTTTTTTCTTAACCAAACCATTCACAACTTTGATACGAAACTTGTATTTTGGATTTAAGTCCAAACGCCGTTTGTTCTTCTTTCCTATCTCTACGCCTCTTTCTCTCTCTGGAACTCTTAAGCTTCTTCGATTTATATTCCTATTTGTTTCCCTTACCGCACAAATTTCCATCTCTGGGATTGACTCGAGTTGGTCGCTGTAACAAATAATCCCTAATTTCTGGTCTCTTGTGCACTCACACAGTTTCCACACGCAAAGAACCTGTCTTGCTCATCATTCAATTAATGTCAGGATTCAGGAAAGTGGGTTGTCTTAAAGTCTGAAGCTTTCGGGGACTAAGAGCTCGCACTTCTTGGTCCCCAGTAGATGAGTGGTGATAATGAGCCTGAGATTGCAAAGCCCTTTTCTTGGTACTCCTCTTCCTCATTGTACTTTGAATGGTAGAAACACCAAAATTAATGCTTTTGACGATAGAGGGAGCCGTCGTAGAAAAGCATTCCGCAGCAAGCGTATTTGCTCAGAGAAGAAGAATGATTGGTTAGCACAAGTGGCGAAGTTTTCTCGATTTTGTGGGAAAAATGTAGAGCTTTTGAGGAAGTCCCTAGATTCTAGAAGTAGGGTGATGGAGGTGAAATGTTTGAAAGAGCCTTTGGTACGAAGCAGGGGTTTGGTTAGGTCTTTGGCTCCTGTTTGGGAAGAAGGTTTGTTTTTTCTGAGGTGTTCTGTTTTCTTTGCTGTTATCTCTGGTGTTTGTTTATTGGTATGGTATGGACAGAACAAAGCTCGTGCTTATGTCGAGACTAAGCTTTTGCCATCGGTTTGCTCTATGGTAAGTGAGAGTATCCAGCGTGAGGTTGACTTCGGAAAGGTGAGAAGAGTTTCACCATTGTGCATAACACTTGAGGCGTGTTCCACGGGGCCTCATGGTGAAGAATTCTCTTGCGGTGAGGTTCCGACTATGAAACTCTGTGTCCGTCCTTTTGCTAGTTTGAGGAGGGGAAAGATAGTGGTCGATGCGATTCTTAGTAATCCAACAGTCTTGGTTGCACAAAAGAAGGATTTTACATGGTTAGGGATACCTTTTTCTGAAGCTAGTTTGCAAAGTCGTTTGTCCTCTGAAGAAGGGATTGATTTTCGTACCAAAACTCGAAGAATTTCAAGAGAGGAAGCAGGGATCCGTTGGGAAAATGAACGGGATAATGATGCAAGAAAAGCTGCGGAGATGGGCTATGTTGTTCCTTGTAAAGATTCATCTCAAGCTAAAGCTGATGCGATGAAGAACAATAGGCGTTTGACTGAAATAGCAAATTCCAACTCCTTTACTTGCATGGATGAAAATATGCATTCTGCAGATCAGCATTGCATGGACACAGGAGTTGATTATGACGTGAAGCACGCTGAATTGGAGAAATCATTTGGCATAAAGATTCCTGGTTCAGGGCTCAAGTTCTTGTCCAAAATGTTAAAGGGCCCGAAGAAGTACAAATTTAAGTGGAATTCAAAATCTCACAATAATTCAATGTCTGATATTAGCGCCAAGAAGCGGATTCTTGAGCGGAGTGCTTCAGGAGCTCTATCTTATTTTCACAGCCTATCACAACAAAAGTCCAACGAGTTGAGTTTGGATATGCTATTAGTAAAAGGTGAGAGAGAAATCAGTAATCAATATGATTATCATGCGCCTTATGGTGAGCAATCATTAGCTTATGATTTGGATGGGGAAGATTATCGAGGGAGGGGAAAAGTGCTCATCCCCGTAAAAAAGGCTACAACGTTAGACAAGTTCACTGTATCACGTGATCCATTCCTTATGACTGTTGATAGACTCTGTGCACTTTTACAAACTAAAGGAAGCTCATGTGGTGAAAAGATAGTGAACTCTACTGAATCTCAGACTTTAAGCAGTCAGAGAGGGGATATATCTATGAATGTTGTGAACCAGAATGCTGACCATGTTCCTCATGGTAATCGAAGTGGAAATCAACCTCGTGACTTCACTTTCAAAAAGCATGAGCATCAGCTTGTAGCAAATCATTTGCGTCCTACTTGGTCGTGGAACATAAAATTAAAGGAAGTGGTGTTTAATATTTTAAATGGTTCGTTTAAGAAGTTAACGGGAGGGTCACGTCCGAATGCTGCTGACAGTGCTTCTCACTTGACTGATGGACTAGAGAAGCTGCCTGCTGTTTATGATGAGAAGACACTACCATTTATGCTTGATTCTGTGCAGTTCAAAGGTGGGACACTTATTCTATTAGCTTATGGCGATACAGAGCCCAGGTAAGGGTTATCTATCTTTGTAACTGTAATGTTCAAATCAGATATCTACTGTGCCCTTTCTTTTACTTTTCAACGCTAACTTCCAATAATCAAATTGGTAGCATCACATTTTGACTTTTGGTGTTGTTTTAAGTGGATATGAGACCCTACAATATCTAGGAGATCAGTATTGTTTTGTTTCTCATTGCTTACTTAGTGCAAGCTGAGTGAGAGGTCTTGTTAAGGGACTGATTTTAGTAAACAACATTTATTATGTAGAGAAATGAGGAACATCCATGGACATGTCAAGTTTCAGAATCATTATGGTCGTGTGTACGTGCAACTTGGTGGAAACTGTAGTATGTGGAGGTCAGATGTAACATCTGAAGATGGTGGGCTTTTGTCTGTTGATGTTTTTGTCGATACTGTGGAACAGAACTGGCATGCAAATTTAAGGGTCGCAAACTTCTTTGCCCCGGTAAGGTGTCAGGTTGAGTTGATGACTTAGGTTTGATATCGATTGCAGTGGTTGACTTATCTCCATTATGCATCTCTGCAGATTTTTGAAAGAATTCTAGAGATTCCAATTGAGTGGTCTAAGGGAAGAGCTACTGGTGAGGTGCTTTTCTAATGTCCACTGTGTGCCATCTTATTGAATTAAAGTTTTATCATTTTCAATGAGTTTTAACATTCTATGGTTTATGTTTTCATCCTTTTCATTTTTATTGTTTCCGTAGTAGTTTCCTTCTACAATATCTCTACTTGCTGTTAGAGTATGCTCAATTAGTTGATCATTCCAGTGTCACAAGCTGGCTAGAGAACACCTTATTGTTGGAGTCTACATTTATGATAGATTGCGACAGATCTTTAAGTCAAGTTTGACGTTCTTTCTTCTACAAATTTATGAGTCTGAGCAAACTTCTGAAAAAAAATATTTGTTTGCCCTTGGGTTACCTTTCCCTAACTGTTGTCTATTGCGTTTCAGGTTCATCTGTGTATGTCTAGAGGTGAAATATTTCCAAACCTACATGGCCAGCTTGATGTCACAGGACTAGGCTTCCATATATATGATGCACCCTCGCCGTTTTCTGTAAGTCTTCTGTTTTAGTCTTTTCTGAAGATGCCTTCTCATGTCTTTATAATTTGTTTTCTGTGCGTTAGAAGATCTATAATATAATTCTTTCTATAGAGGTTTTGCGCTTTCCATGTAATTGTTTAGATATAATGTTTCTCCAGTCATTATCTTTTAGCTACAAACGCAGGATGCCAGCTCAAGGTTTTCTTTGCTGACTCAGGCTACCTTTCGCCGCATAATATCTCATTCTGTTTTTGCAGGATGTCTCAGCCAGCTTGTCTTTCCGTGGCCAGCGCATTTTCCTTCATAATGCTAGTGGTTGGTTTGGAAAGGTTCCCTTGGAGGCTTCTGGAGATTTCGGTATTCATCCTGATGACGGGGAGTTTCATCTGATGTGTCAGGTAGTATTTGTTATGTGAACCCCTGTCTAGATAGCAATTGTTTTATCTAGATTACCAGTCAAAGAAGAGAAGGAAATGATTATATGTGGGTCAAAATCGCTACATTGGATGTCTTTGCTCATCTTAATGTCTGATTAGTTTTGTCATGATTTTCCCATCAAAATTTCTGATTTTTCTTATTTTGTTTCAGGTTCCTTATGTGGAAATTAATGCTTTGATGAAAACGTTCAAGATGAAGCCCTTGTATTTCCCGGTATCATTTATATTTCCTTGTGCATGTTCTGTCAAAAATTCTCAATTTATTAGCCATTTATGTATTTTCATTTCTTTTTGGCTTCTTAGCGACTGATTTATCTTGTCCCGATGAATTCTATCGTCTTGGACTGCAGCTAGCTGGTTCAGTGACAGCTGTATTCAATTGTCAAGGCCCGCTTGATGCTCCCGTTTTTGTGGGGAGTTGCATGGTCTCTAGAAAGATAGCTTATCTGTCTCCGGATCTCCCTGCATCTGTGGCATATGAGGCAATGCTGAAAAACAAGGAAGCTGGTGCAGTAGCAGCATTTGACCGTGTTCCGTTTTCATATCTTTCTGCTAATTTCACATTTAACACTGACAACTGTGTAAGTATTTTCTCTGTCTGTTTCCACCTCTGTGAAGTACTCTATGTATGACCTTTTCGAATAGTTTCAAATTAGCCTATTTCATTTGATAGGTTGCTGATTTATATGGTATTAGAGCTACCCTTGTTGATGGTGGTGAGATTCGTGGAGCAGGGAATGCTTGGATCTGTCCAGAGGTATACTGTATTTTCTCGTCTTTCTAGATTCCTATGACAATTGACTTTGCGTCATTAATTTATCCGAGTTTGGAGAGGACTGGGGTGAGAGAAAGCAGGACCCTATGCATTGGGCTCAATGTTAAGTTTTCTTCTGAGGGGTTTACAGATTGCTTACTCGTTCCAGCTGATATTAGGAATATCTTGTTAGGTTTATAAATTGACTGCATCAAGCTCCATCTTTTGTCCAAGTAAATGGTTGTCATTTTGTGCTCCACATCAGGCATGTGTAGTATCTGTGTAGACATGAGGAGCTACTATAGATGGTGGTTGCTGTGTCTGAGGTTTAAGTATTTTTCTCTTCTTAGCATGTTGTATTATTCTATTATGGTTAACATCAACTTGGAATGTTACCGAAGAAAAAATGGTTGTGTTTCACAAAGACCAGCCTGGTGTTACTTGGCTCTATTTGCGACTTACATTGAAGAATCAGTTTCGTCTAGCATACTGTGTTATAAGGTTAACCTGAGGGAAGATATGTATATCATCTCAAAACCTAATATTTTCATTTCGTACTGTCTTATATAGCAATTTGTATGTTATAGAGTACTGGTTTTCGTTTTGCGTCAATGCTGAAATGGTATATATGTCAGGGGGAGGTAGATGATACTGCACTGGACGTGAACTTCTCAGGAAATGTATCATTTGATAAGGTTTTGCATCGTTTTATGCCTGAATATCTTAATCCCGGGCTGCTAAAGTTAGGTGATTTAACTGGGGAGACAAAACTTTCTGGCGCCCTCTTGAAACCGTAAGTTTCCTTGCCTTTCTGCTGGGCTATATTTAGTGTTCACTCATGTTTGTGCTTGTCTTATTTGCTCCATCTGAATTTTGGGTGCAGGAGATTTGACATCAAATGGGCCGCACCTAAGGCTGATGGCTCCTTAACTGATGCTCGGGGAGATATTGTGATATCACATGATAATATCATCATTAATTCATCATCTGTTGCTTTTGATCTATACACAAAATTAGATACCTCATACCAAGACCAGTGTTTGTCTCACCAAGACTTCACTCAAGGAGAGGCCATGCCATTTACTGTTGAGGGGCTTGATTTGGATTTACGGATGCGTAGTTTTGAGTTTTTCAGCTTGGTCCCTTCCTATCCATTTGACTCGCCAAGACCTACACATTTAAAAGCAACAGGAAGGATCAAATTCATGGGGAAGATAAAACGTCACAGCATCACAAAAGATGGAGACGTTGAGTCAGACAAATGTGACGATGCCACTGCAATCTCAAGCCTCGTGGGTGAAATTTCCATCTCGAGTCTCAAGCTGAATCAGTTGGTTTTGGCCCCTCAACTGGCTGGACTTTTGAGTGTTTCCCGTGATCATGTTAAGGTAATGTACTGATTACATGCTTCAGTAAACCATATCACAATATCAGTAATACAAGGAGCACTAGTAGCAGCTATGCTTGCAATGGTGGTCCTTAATTATGATTGCAACAGACCCTTTTTGTCCGGGAGTAATAGAATTGTGATTGATACGAGATTTCCATTTGTTGAAGCTTTTTTCTTAAATTGTTTTTGTCAATTTATTAGTGTCACGAAGGCTGTCTTGTCAAAATTTTGTCAGCATGTCTCATATATCTGATTTGAATTTTAACAGATTTTTAGTCAGACAGAGGTTAACCCATGATGTTTATTACGGTTAACTCATGATGTTTATTACTAATATTTTTTAGTATTGTTGCATATCTAGCTTGATGCCGTGGGCCGGCCAGATGAAAGTCTTACTCTAGACTTTGTAGGTCCACTACAGCCAAATTCTGACGAAAATGTACAAAGTGGAAAGTTGATCTCTTTTTCTCTACAAAAGGGACAACTAAGGGCTAACGCTTGTTATCAACCACAACAGTCCGCTACTTTGGAGGTATTGGTTTCGCTTGTGTGGAATATATGTTTGTACTAGATCATTGGAGCATAATTAAGAGTTGGCGGCAAATTATTTACATTTTGTCTCCGTATATGGTTGCAGATACGCCATTTTCCACTTGATGAGATGGAATTGGCCTCGCTGAGAGGGGTGATTCAAAGGGTAAGTACATTCATACCAGTAATTCATTCTGTGCTAGTACTGAGTGAGTTTAGATATAGAACAGTATTACAGGTATCCTCAGCTCGAAAGCATTTCCAGGATTTCTTGTTTTGCATGTTCAGAACAGCGTCAACGAGAGTTAGGCTGATTTAATAGAACAATCATCCTGCAAGTATTATATGTTAGCTGGAGAATAATAATGGAGGAAGTTCAAATGTGGTTTAATGCTTCTGATGGAAAAATATAAGGACGATTTATAAACTTTACGAAGTTACCATGAATATTGGCAAACTAATCGTAAGGCTTTGATCCGTTGTTGATTGCAAAACACTGACATGGTTATTAAATTTTGTGTTGATTGACGCACAAAACATTCTTGCTCAAGTCCTGAGATTTAAAACTTTATCATATTATCAGATTAAATAGCATGAATTGAATTCCCATGTTGTTTACGGGTCATTTACGAACATCTATATTTGATTAGATGTGATGGATCAAAACTTTGATGAACACAGTAGGCAGAATTCAAGATCTTTTACTAGCACTACAGAAATGTAAAAGGAAAAGGATTCGAATAGTAAAAGTATGTGCAACTGTTTGTTCGGGGAACAGTTGGCAGATAAAGTAGAATGGAAATCTCATATGTGAAGTGAAAACTAGCGTTAGGAGATGTAGAAGGTTGGGGCTATGAAGAGGTTTTCACTAATGAGCCTGGGAAGCCGAAATCATACTCACTCACATTCAACACTTAATCAGGAGATAGGATTTCGTTGTTCAGCTTTCTTTTTACTTCTTTTGATGGAAAGTGGGTGAAGAAATCTTATAATCATATGTTTCAGATGATTGATGCTTGAAAGATTTAGAAACGGTTGTTAAGACGAAAAAAGAGTAATTGCAGTTCTGAGTGCATGGGCAGAAAAATCACTTTTGTTCATGGTTTACACTTCAAACTGTTGTTTGAAATTCCTGTGGAGTGATGAGCTATGAGATTAGTGTTAACTACTGGAGAATTATTTAAAATTATCAGTAATATCTTACTTTCCAATATACTTGCAGGCAGAGATTCAACTAAATCTTCAGAAGCGAAGGGGACATGGTCTGTTGTCTGTAATTCGGCCAAAATTTAGCGGAGTGCTAGGTGAAGCTTTAGATGTTGCAGTCAGATGGAGCGGTGATGTGGTATGTATTAAACCCTACATGCCCTGTTTTGGGTTTAGTTTTCTTGAAAATCTAGGGAATAATCACCGCTAATGTCTAGTTTAATAATCTCACAGCACCTCGTTTGCCTATAAAAGTTCATAACTAAATCAAGCCTTTTCATCTTTATAATTCATACCTTTCTTAAGGTTTCATGTTGTTTAGAGGACTGAAGGTTATAGTGAGATTAAACAGTACATAACTGATAAGTTCTCTTTGGTGTGAAGGCTATATGAGAACGTGCATTATGATATTTCTTCTTATCCTTCTAATCTTTCTTCTTGAAGATCACTGTCGAGAAAACTATTCTAGAACAAAGCAATAGCCGTTATGAGCTTCAAGGTGAATATGTATTACCAGGCTCCCGTGACCGAGACCTTGGTCAGAAGGAAGCTGGCAGTTTCCTAATGAGAGCCATGACTGGTCATCTAGGAAGTGTTATATCTTCTATGGGAAGATGGAGAATGAGACTTGAAGTGCCTAAGGCAGAGGTTGCTGAGATGCTTCCTCTTGCAAGGCTTCTTTCAAGAAGTACAGATCCAGCTGTTCACTCAAGATCTAAGGTTTGCTAACGCTTTTGCTAAATCACATGCTTCTAAAATGCTGGTTCGAGAAAAACTCAACATGTTTGAACATATTTATGTTCGTGTACTCCAAAAATATGTTCTCATCTCGTCTTTGAGTTGTATGCCTCTGATCATGCGAGTTTTTTGGTTGGTGTGCCAGGATCTTTTTATTCAAAGTGTGCAAAATCTCTGTCTACAAGCTGACAATCTTCGAGAGTTGCTTGAGGTAATGTGCCCAAAACTGGTGTTTCTTCCATTTGAAAGTAACTAAGGGCTTCTGACATAGAAAGCAGATTTTATAATACGACAAAAAATTGTGTATACTATTAAGCCACTTTTTTTTCTATTTCTAAATTTCATGAATCCTTAAAATCAGGAGATACGTGGGTATTATACTCCAGCAAGTGAAGTCGTTCTTGAAGATCTAAGTCTTCCAGGTTTAGCTGAACTCAAAGGTCATTGGCATGGTTCACTGGATGCTAGTGGTGGAGGCAATGGAGACACCTTGGTACAAAAATAACCCTGTCATCTTGTTTTTAAAATGGACGGTAAAGATTGTCATCATTTAAAGGAGACTCCAAATAGGTTTTCATAAGCTCTCTAGTCAAGTGGATGGGTGCAATGTTTCGAAAGATTTTTTTTTTGGAATGACCGGGATATTTAAGTGAGAATTTCTAGTGATGCTCTTGTTTAACCGTTTTCCTCCTGATATCAGGCCGAATTTGACTTCCATGGAGATGATTGGGAGTGGGGGACTTACAAAACACAGCGTGTCCTGGCAACTGGCTCATATAGTAATGATGATGGTTTACGCCTTAAGGAGATGCTTATTCAAAAAGGAAACGCTACACTGCATGCAGATGGGACCTTGTTGGGGCCAAAAACAAATCTTCATTTTGCTGTTCTGAATTTCCCCGTTAGTTTGATACCTACCTTGGTTGAGGTTGTTGAATCATCAGCTAGTGATCTTGTTCACTCTTTGAGGCAACTCCTGTCACCAATCAAAGGCATTTTGCACATGGAAGGGGATCT
Source organism: Schrenkiella parvula (assembly GCA_000218505.1). Classification (NCBI taxonomy): domain Eukaryota; kingdom Viridiplantae; phylum Streptophyta; class Magnoliopsida; order Brassicales; family Brassicaceae; genus Schrenkiella; species Schrenkiella parvula. The sequence goes on from CM001190.1 coordinate 2,814,603, forward strand.
TAGAGGGAGTCTTGAAAAACCAGAATGTGATGTACAAGTTAGATTATTGGATGGCGCAGTTGGTGGTATAGACCTTGGACGAGCTGAAGTTTTTGCTTCTCTTACATCTAACAGCCGTTTTCTTTTCAACTCCAACTTCGAACCATTTGTCCAAAATGGTCATGTGCATATACAAGGAAGTGTTCCTGTTAGCTTTTCACAGAAAATCATCTCTGAGGGAGAAGACAAAGAAACTGATAAAGGTGGTGCAGTGAAAGTCCCTAGCTGGGCAAAAGAAAAGGAAGATGACGAGAAGAGAACCTCAAGGGATAGGAGCGAAGAGGGATGGGACAGCCAACTAGCTGAGAGTCTCAAGGGTTTAAACTGGAATATTTTAGATGCAGGAGAAGTTAGATTGGAGGCAGACATCAAGGATGGGGGGATGACATTATTAACAGCAATATCTCCTTATGCGAATTGGCTCCAAGGCAATGCTGATATCAGGCTTCAGGTTGGTTGAAAGAACATTAGTTTGTTAAGTAATCTTTACATCATTAGATAATGAATTTGACCTTTCCATGTCCTTAAACATTATAGAAGGTCTGACTAAATTCATTCACGCATACCCTACCTGCTGAGCAGGTCGGTGGTACAGTGGAGAATCCTATTCTTGATGGGTCTGCATCATTCCACAGGGCGTCTATATCTTCACCTGTGCTCCGTAAACCTCTCACAAACTTTGGTGGGACCTTACATGTTAAATCAAACAGGTTGTGCATTACCTCATTGGAAAGCAGGGTAAGTCGAAGGGGAAAGCTGGTTGTTAAAGGAAATCTTCCCCTTAGATCAAATGAAGCATCTAGTGGTGATAAAATAGAGCTCAAATGTGAAGTTCTAGAGGTACGAGCAAAGAATTTCTTAAGGTAAGCACTGCAGTCGATGCTACTGTCAATATATCGAGCTTGTAGTACATGATTTTGATATATCTTTTTCTTCTTGCTTTAACTGTTGATAAATCTTGGCAATTACATAATTTGTCCTGGATATGTTTAAGTTAATTTATATTCTTTGCTCTTCTGCCAGACCGCTTGCTGAGATATTGTCTCAGAATCATGTTACTTAGCTTATTACATTTGCTTATTCCTAATGAGGGTAATTGTGTTGCCAAATCAGTGGTCAAGTTGATACTCAGCTACAAATTAGTGGATCAATGTTGCAGCCAAACATATCAGGAAATATTAAATTAAGCCACGGAGAAGCTTATCTGCTTCATGATAAGGGTGGTGGAGCTGCCCCTTTCAATAGATTGGCAGCCAATCAATCTAGGATCCCAGGTGCTTCCATTAATCAAGCAGTTGCTTCACGATATTTTGCTCGATTCTTTGGTACAGAACCGGCTTCATCAAGGATGAAATTCTCCCAGTCAGCTGGTAACTTATGTCTCCACTAGCAAAAATTCTATTGGGACTTTGTAGGTAAAACTTTGTGATGATCTCTGCTTGTTTTACTGCAACAGGTGAATCAAATGCTGTTGAAAAAGAGATTGAAGAAGTGAAAATGAAACCAAATATGGATATCCGTCTGAGTGATCTGAAACTTGTTTTAGGACCAGAATTGAGGATAGTGTATCCTTTAATTCTTAATTTTGCTATTAGTGGTGAGCTTGAGCTTGATGGCATGGCTCATCCCAAATACATTAAACCAAAGGGTATCCTCACATTCGAGAATGGAGATGTCATTCTTGTTGCTACTCAGGTTTTGTCTAATCTCTGTTTTGATTTTCTGAGATGAGCTTATTTATTCCATCTTTTCATTGCATAGGTTGACACCAGCTCTCCATCTATGTTGTTTTCTAAACACAGGTACGCCTGAAAAGGGAGCACCTGAACGTTGCAAAGTTTGAGCCTGAACATGGACTAGATCCTCTGCTAGATTTAGCTTTAGTTGGTTCAGAATGGCAATTTAGGATCCAAAGTCGTGCCAGCAATTGGCAGGACAAACTTGTGGTGACTTCAACTCGTTCTGTGGAACAGGATGCTCTTTCACCTTCCGAGGTAAATTTGAAATCAAAACGTAGCTGAAACTTGGAAATGTTTTTGCATTTTTCTTGATGAAATTCTCTGTTTATAATATCACTTTCCCAGGCTGCAAAGGTGTTTGAGAGCCAATTAGCAGAGTCCATATTAGAAGGAGATGGACAACTTGCTTTCAAAAAACTTGCAACCGCAACACTTGAAACCTTAATGCCAAGGATAGAAGGAAAAGGAGAGTTTGGTCAGGCGAGATGGAGGTTGGTGTATGCCCCACAGATCCCAAGTTTACTTTCTGTTGATCCAACTGTCGATCCTCTCAAGTCTCTGGCGAGCAACATCTCATTTGGAACGGAAGTTGAAGTGCAGCTCGGAAAACGTCTTCAGGTCAGGCTTCTAAATATAAAAAAGTCTTCTTACTTTTCCATATGGCAAGCAAAAGACCACATTACTTACCAAAACACCGCCCGGTTCTTGTTATCTTGATCTACAGGCCTCTGTGGTAAGACAGATGAAAGATTCTGAGATGGCGATGCAATGGACACTGATTTATAAACTCACGAGCCGCTTACGTGTCCTCCTTCAATCTGCGCCTTCAAAACGTTTGCTTTTTGAATACTCTGCTACATCACAAGACTAAAAAGCTTTGTGTACCTCATATATGGATAAAGCCGTTTGTTGCAAAGGAGGGGGCTGCATGGTTTTAGCGACTTTGGTCATTAGCATTTGTTATTATTGACAAGAAAATTATTTTATTGTTTGGTCAGGGTGTTTCTTAGTCTTTGGCTTCTTTTTACCTTTTTGTCGTTAAAAATGTAAAATTACGTTGTAAATACTTACTATTAGGGAATATAAAATGGTACGCCAGTTCATTGATTGAAACATGAAACATTTACACAGTTTATATCCAACCTCCAACATGTCAATTGTGGATTCTTTATGATCATAATAACTATATATGTGATTTCTTCCAAAGTAAATAATCCCTTCGTTTTGCTATCATTTTTTGTTTTCACTTTCATGTGATCGTATCACGATTGATGCATGTGGGATCTTTGTTCCCAAGAGCTCATATCTTACATCACATCACCCGTAAGTTCACAATTTTGTTGTCGTTGTGTCTTGTTTCAAGTTGTGTCTCAACAACTATATCAGCCTCTTGTATGCTCAATGACACTCATGCAGATTGCCTTTTGAAAGTTAGCCTGTCACCACTAAGATTATTTTTTTCTTTTTTTCAAGTTTTTTGATTAGTTGCGTGGTCATAAGTGAGCAAATCTCTTAAAATGTTATCATCTATAGTGTGAAAACTTTTAAGTTATTGTTGTTCTTGTCACGGTCATGGTTATGACCGGTAAATCATAAAAAGTTTTTCATGGAAACAGTTTTTTTAGATACATATTCCGACAGATAGATCAGAATCCGATACGGTCAATTGCAAATAACAGACGAGTGAGATGCAAATCCAAGCGAATGGATTGTCAAGCAATGACAAGAACGCGAAAAGCCGTTCGCCTTCTGACGCAACATCACCGAGTATTGACATCGCATTCTCCCCCATCTTCCTCAACCTATCGTTCCTCATCATAAGAACGTTCACATCTAGTACCGACGACAGAAACGTGTCAAACTCTTCTGCTGACTCGTCTAGGTCGGACGAGTCAAGATTCCAGAGCTCTAAAACAACGAGAATCAAAGGAGGATGAGTGTCGATGTGACACTATCACTCAGCAAGCTGGAACGACGGTGTATCAGGACATATATCTCTATCCGAAGATTAGCCAGTATATCATTCCATTGGTCCGAGAATTCTGATAATGCTTTTTTCGGTAAAAAAATCCACCAGTTAAACCGAAACACGACTTCTGCCAATAATCATGTAAAAAAAAAAGGAAAGAAGAGGAGATGAGTAATTTAAAGGCAAGGATTAAAACATTTGCAAGCAACCTAAATTCTACACAAACAACAAAGGTACAATACAAACATCACAATAGTCCTCAACCACCAATGTCTAAAGTGCATCTGCCCACACATTCCCATAGACCACAATGGCCTCATCACACGCGCATAATAGCGCCAAGGTCCATCACATCCCACCACAAAGACATACCGTTTATACACAACTCGATACATGTCCATTCAAACAACCGTATATAAAGGGATTTCCATTATCCGTCACATCAATCAACCGTACGTAATAGCGCCAAGGTCCGTCACATCCCACCTTATGCACCTCCTCTCTTTAATTATACATCGCTTCAATAAATCAATCTTATCAAATATTAGTTAAAAACCTAAACCATTTAAACATCCTTAAAGTTCCGCACATAACAACAACTTTCATTCTACAATCACAAAATACATCCTTTCATTCGTTTAACATTCTTACTTACATTATAATGCAACGCTCGACAACCATCAATCCTCTACCACCCTACCTTCATTTACAAAGCAATAAAAAATCTCACCTATACGTTTTCACAATCTATATACATATATGTATATAGTCTGACACATATATCATATCACACAACATCAAAAGCACAAATATATCTGCAGGTTTTGGGTAGTAACTTTTTGGATGAGACGGATTACAATCCATATATTTTGAAATTCCAGGATACTCGCTCCGTCTCCACCCCAAATTTAAACCGAAGCCTGTTTAACATTTACCTAGACGATCGCCTTCTTCATGGCTTTGCTTCTTATTTGGTAAAGATTGAATTTTTCTTCCATAAAGTGTGGTTTTGCTAATCTTTGGTGCAATATGAGACGATTCTGTGGTTTAACTGAGTAGGGTTCTCGCAAATTATTATTTTGATTGATTTCGGCGTAACACTAGGTTCACTCTGGCTTCATCTGTAAAGCGTATCTCTGATTAATCAAGTAGAATCCTTGTACTGTTCCTACTTGGATGTTTCGAATCTCAATTTTTCCAGCAAACCTGCTTTCTCTACCTTCGCTCAGCCCAGCAGAAGGTCAGTCAGCGTTTTCAGGTTACTCAGAAAGTTAAAAAAGCATTCATGATTAGTGAGGTTTGGTCTATTATCGGTTTTTGAGGGATGTAGTGGCGGTAAAGGAAGAGGATTTGGGAGAGAGAATGATCGACGGAGACCTCAGGCCGTGGCGGTGGAGGAGGCGGAGGAGGAGGAGGAGGCAAAAATAAAACCGATGCGCTTGGAAGACTCTTGTAAGTTAGATCATTACTAATTCCAGATGTTATAAAGCATGGTAAGAGATTTTATTTAAAGTAGATCTCGTTGAATGGATAATCAGGACGCGGATCTTGCGACACATGGCTACTGAGCTGAGATTGAACATGCGAGGTGATGGTTTCGTTAAAATTGATGATTTACTTAAGCTGAATTTGAAAACATCCGCAAATATTCAAATGAAGTCCCACACGCTTGATGAAATCAGAGAGGTCATGATTTTGTCTACGAGCATTTCGATTTTAGTGATTTGTGGTGGGGTTTGCGTATGATTTCCTCAGGTGTTGTTATCTTTTAGGCAGTGAGAAGGGACAACAAACAACGTTTTGGCCTCATAGAAGAGAATGAAGAGCTTTTGATTCGCGCAAACCAAGGCCACTCAATCACGGTTAAAGAACTTGAAAAAAATCTTACATTCCAGTTTTGATCAATATGCTTTCTAGTTATATATTATGCTTATGTCGTTTTGTACAGACGGTTGAATCCGAAAAGTTACTTAAACCAATATTGTCACCGGAAGAAGCTCCAGGTATAAGCAGTACTAAGACACATTACTTCTGACTTCTGTTCTGTATTGTATACTTTTTCATATTCATTTGATTTTTATGTAACGGCAGTGTGTGTACATGGAACTTATAAGGAGAATTTGGAATCGATCTTAGCATCTGGCTTAAAGCGTATGAATAGACTGCATGTTCACTTTTGATTGTTCTTCCTGCATTATTGCGTATCGAACATATGTCTGATTCCAAATTTTGACATGATTTGGCTAAGGCATGAGAAGGAACGTTAATGTCTTAATCTTTCTCGACATCAAAAAGCTCTTGAAGGTATTTACTTAGTAGAAGAATTCAAATTCCATTGTCTTCATAACATTGTTGATATGCTTTAGAAAGAATCAATATTTCATTTTCACTTTTGCTTCGTTCAGATGGTATTGCGTTCTACATTTCAGACAACAAGGTGATTTTGACTGAAGGCATTGATGGTGTTGTGCCTGTAGATTACTTCCAAAAGATTGAGTCTTGGCCTAATCGGCAACCAATACCTTTCCAATAACAAAGATTGTAACTTGAAACTTTGTTAATGTCTTAAGTCTCGTCAATGGCACATGATAATTTCTCTGAACTCTCAAGATTCTCTTCTTTCCGTTTGTGGGAAGTGCTAAAAACATAGCAACTGAAAAAAACTTAAATAGTTTCAGGACAAACAATGATGTGAAACCAGAATTTTTGTTTTCGTTTTTTAATCTCTGTATATTATTATTATATGATAAATTAATGAAATTAAATTATTTATTTACCTAAAATTAAAAATATATAAATATTTTATCATAGAAAAACAAAATTGAGATTCAAGGTATGAATGGGAGCACGGTTGGGGTGGATCGCATAGCCGAAACAATTAGTTGTTAGTCATATAAATTTATGATTTTAATTTGTAATTAAAAAAAATAGTGTGGTCTCAACCGACTCTTAAAACGCACATAAAAAAAAACCCACCAAAATTATTGTATTTTTAATATTAAAAAACGAAAATTCTAAATATATAAAAGATATCATGCTTTTTCATTTGTCATCAAATATTTAAATTTTGTTTTTTACGACAACACCTAACAAGCACGTATAAATATTGGAGTTAGTTTGAAAATTTTATGTGTAAGCAAAACTAATTTGAAAATTTCAAGTATTCGTGAAATAATTTAAGAATTAAGTTTTAATTGGTGATCATTAGAAGAACAATAGGAATGATAAGGAAACTAATACAAAAAAACAATATAATAGTAATTAAAAGGAATCAAATGCAGAAAATGAATGGAGTACAAATTTCAAATAAATAATTATAAAATATTTTTATATTTAATTTTTTAAATAATATAATCGTTTAAAATTTATTTATATACTACTATATTACTGAGACCAGATATATATTAAATATAATTATGTTTCTAGAATTGTTATATATTTTTATTTATTTTTCCTTGCCAAATTCGTTGAGGAATACTTTTATTTTGTAATTTCCTATAAAGTAAAGAACTATAAAATAAATATTGGAAAGAAATATGAGTAAAATATATTATTTGTAAGTAGTGTAACATTTTAAGAATAAAGATGAATTTATTATTTTTCTATTTCATCTTCACCTAGATATATTGATTTTTTGAATTTCTATGAGATTGATGGTTGGAATGGGCAAAAATCTCCACTATATTTATTTTTCAAAATCAAATTACAATTACCCGCCATTAATCTACATCTCATCCTCCTCTTTAATAAAATGTGTAATTCTTAAATTATTCTTCATTTTTATTCATTAAATTAATTAAAACAGAAAATCAAAAATTCAAAAAAACAAGTTGGAAGTATGCTGAAAATCAAAAATATGCTGAAAATCAAAAATTAAAAAATCAAGTTAGAAGTAGTTTTTCAATATGCTGAAAAATATTGTATCGGACTCTCTAGAATTTGTATTTACTTCTGACAGAATTACAAGCCTTATCAAGGCAATACGTGAGGTGTATCCAATCGCTAAACATGTGTATTTTCTATGGCATTTGTCTTAAAATGTGAGAAAAAGAGTTTCTAATGTCAACAAATACGTAATTGCAGAGAAATTCATAGAATGCGGCAAAATTTATACAGATGCTGAGTTCATGCGTGTTCATGGTGATTTTAGGAGAAGATATTCTTCTGCTGCCGAGTACCTGGACGAAAGTGTTGAAGTGAAAAAATAGGGAATATGTTATTTTCCAAGAGAAATGCAACATAAACACCACTAACGTTGCTGAATCCTTGAACAGCGTTTTTAACGCCACAAGAAAGTACTCCCTATTACCCATGATTGATTCAATTATTAAAAAAATAGCTGGATGGTTTAACGTCCATTGGAAGGATTCTGTTTGTGGTTCGGACACACATAAATTGGCACCTTTTGTGGAGAACTTGATGCACAGTCGATGTCAGAAAGCATTAGTCTTACCCGTGACAGAGCTAAACACCTTCGAGCTTGAATACAGTGTAAATGGAAGTGATGGAAAGTTTTATTTGGTTAACTTGCTAAAGAAATTGCAGTTGCAGGTGTTTTGATATAGACAAGTATCTGTGTAAGCATGCTATTGCCGCTGTCATAGAATTCATGAAGCATGAAGGTAGAGGACGGGATATCCGTGTACCAGATTTGTGCTCGAGATATTATTGGATTAAACAATACTTGATAATACTTAGTCAAGGGTTGTTCTTCTTAGTTTTTGGTAATACTGGAGCATGGAAAATATGGAATTTTGGCTTAATAACAGCGACACCTCCTCATCTGCCTCGAGCATTAGCTCTAAGGATCGCTGACAAGGGAAGTATGAGATTCCAAACCACTGTATATGCGGTTTCGCAGTGGTGCTTCAAACAAGCACAATGAGTTTCGATAATGTAAGACAAATCTATATTTGCGTTGATAAGGAGGTAAAGAAAATTTTATGATTATGTTTTATAGTATGATTATGATTGTATGGGCATCATATTTCGCTTATGTTTGTCATATATGTCTTAGGATGGAGGTCACCACATTTGAAAATTGTGGGATGAGGCAATGATGGAAGAGGTATGTGATACTAAAGAGCAATTAGCGAACCTAGAAGATCGCATTTGCTACATCACAACGAACACTGATGGCGACTACGTTGACCCACAAATGATGTTGAATAATGTTTTCTATTTTCGAGACTCATTGTTTATCTTGTTGCAGAGGTCTGTTGAAGATTTGAATCAGATGGTTGAGAGGGAAGGCCAGTCTGATGAGACAAAGCTGTTTGGAGAAAAAGAGATAAACTAATGATTAATTGGATTTCTTGTTGGCCTTCATTCGGTTGTCATCTTTTTATTGATCTACTTCTTTAAGTAGACATGTTCTTGTACTTATTTGTTTGTAATCTACTAATTTCAATATTTTTATGCAATGAATTATGTAGTCATCTTTAAATCCAACATAAGTCTCAAATTCAAAATGACAGTTGTACCTAGTAAAACCAGTATTACAAATTCAAAATGACAGTTGTGCCTAGTAAAACTAGTAGTACCAGTATCACAAATTCAAAATGTCAATTGTACCACGTAAAACCAGTAGTACCAGTATCACAAATTCATGAAAAAAACAAATCAACACTATTTTGGATTAAAAAACATAGGCTCAGTCATGCTGCTTTCTCCTTTGCCTTGTGTTTGACTTTTCTCCCACATAAGCTTTTTTGACCTCTTACCGGAGTTAGCCAGCCTAAGTTGTTCTTTTTCCATAGCTCCTTCTCCTACATTTCGAGAAGGTTTTCTTGTCCTCTTATAGGTCGTCATCAACCTTTGCTCTCTTGCAGGCTCTCTTGCAAGCTCTCCTAGAGGTTGTCCTGTAGGCTCTCCTTCTTTCTCTTTCTCCTTCTCTTTTTCTTCCGCTTCTTCTTTCTCTTCCTCCTTCTCTTCTTCTTCCTCTTCCTCCTTCTCTTCCTCCTTCTCTTCTTCCGTAACCACAGCTTATATGGAAGCATCACCTTCCTCTGCCCTTCCTTATCTTACAATTCTTATACAGTGTTACTTAGTACTACCGAGTGTTCCATTTAAGAATACCAAGTGCTAACAATCAAGCGTTACCTAACACTTGATTCTACTCAGTGTTACCAAGTGTTACCTATCAAAATACCAAGTATTACCTTTAAAAATATCAAGTGCTACTAAGTGTTACATATCAAGTGTTACTCAGTGTTACCAAGTATTGCCTATCAGAATATCAAGTGTTACCTTTGAAAATATCAAGTGTTACTAAATATTACCTTTGAAAAGATCCCGATTCGTTGATGTAAGCTTCAAATGATAGAATTATTTTGTCCAAGCCATCCAACTTTTCATTGATTTTCTTGAGTCCTTCTTCCATGGCAGTCTTCAAACTCTCAACGACCTCTACCAGTCCAATCTCCGGAGGGATGGCCGCATTCTCAAGAGGTATGGCCGCGTTTTCATTCTCCTCCTAAAATTCCTCTTCTTCTCGGGCTTCCACGTCTTGGTTGTACAACTCTTCAAACCATCTCGGCTTCTCTTTGTTGATAAAACACTGCGACCAACCATCAACAACAATATGATCGACATCATGGTCATCATGTTCTTACAGATACGATGCAGAAGAGATTCTTCATCAGCGAATGTGATCAAGATGCTTTCCATGTCCTGTGAACATGAAGAAGGAATACAGTTATATCATCCACATGCAAAGGATGACTAATGTGGATTAATATAATTTCTATCAAAGTGCATCATTTATTTTCGAAGGGGAAAATCTTGTCATAGCACTTGCTTTAAACTTCATTCTGCACATTATAGGACACTTACGGTTTGCGCAAATGTAATCTTCTCGGAATTTCTTCTTCAAATTTGGAATTGCCTCAAACGCTAGAAATGATGATGACGACCTATAATAGGAAAAGAAAACATTCCCGAGATGTAGGAGAAGGAGCTATGGAAGAAGAACAACTTAGGGTGGCCAAACACGGTAAGAGGTCAAAAAGGCTAATGTGGGAGAAAATCCAAACACAAGAAACATGACTGAGCCTATGTGGTTTTCTTAAATAAAATAGTGTTGTTTCGTTTTTTTCATGAATTTGTGATACTAGTATTACTGGTTTTACTACGTACAACTGACATTTTGAATTTGAGACTTATTTTGGACTTATAGATGACTACATAATTCATTGCATAAAAGTATTCAAATAAGTAGATCACAAACAAATAAGTACAAGAACATTTTTACATATCGTCCATACTTCCCATGTCGGGGACCAATGCTAGAGGGTGATGAGGAGGTGTCACTGTTATTAAGGCAAAATCACTTATTGTCCCTGTAACTAAGTATTACCAAGTATTACTAGGAACAAACCGTAACTAAGTATTACCAAGTATTACCAAGAATTACCAAACACAACCCATAACTAAGTATTACCAAGTATTACCAAAAACAAACCGTACTAAGTATTACCAAGTATTACGAACATGAGCAAACCCAAAAATTAAACATGAGCAGATCCAGAAATTGAACATGAGCAAATCCAGAAATTGAACATGAGCAAACCCAGAAATCGAACATGAGCAAACCCGGAAATTGAATGTGAGCAAACCCGGAAATTGAACATGAGCAAACCCTGAAATCCGAATTCAAGAACAAATCCTAAATATGTAAATTAACCCGAGTTCAAGAACAAACCCTAAATATGTACACTAACCCGAATTCAACAAATCCTAAATATGTAAACTAACCTGAATTCAATAACAAACCCTAATTATGTAAACTAATCCGAATTAGGAAGACGAGACTGATAATGAGGATTATGTTCGAGTGATTGAGGAGGAGAGTGAGTGAAGAGAAGAGTAAGTGAGGAAAAGAGTGGGTGAGGAGGGATGCCCGAGGAGGAAAGTGAACCAGGAGAGAGAAGGAAGGAAGGGAAGCAAAAGAAGTCAAATATCCCACTAAAAAAGAAAAGGTAACGAATGTAGTTGTTCTCCGTGGTCAATGAGTTCACACCGAGTGTGGTGAGTGGGAGTTAAAACTATACCGTAATGAGTTTGCCAAATGTATTCGGATGACATCTTGTATGTCGCTTGGGGAGATAGGATAAATGTATTTCTCAAAAAGCTTTATGCCAAAGTTCTTGCCCGCCTCTTTGACATATTCTTCATCCAAGTTGGAAGCATATGCAATTGCACCAGAAGCATGTAGTTGAATTAGCAATATTGTCGTGACTCCATGTGACCCTGCAATGTGTTTGAAGATTGTTTTGTTACTTATAATATTTTCATAGATAAAATAGTTGGCTATATTATTAACTACGTCCTGCTTATAGTCAGCTATAATGCATAAATATAGGCAGCTATAATTATTATAAAGTTGTCTATATTTGTGATTATAGTGAGATAGTTTGCAAAATTTTCAAAATCTAAAAGGTATAAAAACATTTGAATTTAGAAGACTACATGAGATACCTACACTAAAAAGACTACATAATTCAAAAATAACGTGACCAAAAAAAAGAACGACAAAATTTTCTTAGTGATTAAAGAACCTTTTATTTAATTTTCCATATTTCTTTTCCCATGTTTTATTCAATGAATCTCAAATTCACAACAAAATTATCATGCGTGAGTAATCGACAGGCAAACAGAAGAACAATATTTGGTGTAAAGATAATGATAACGTGACATGTGGCATGATATCTTCTACGATGTGGCGTTTGATTCGGCAGCGGTGGGAGAAGCTGATGCAGCGGCGGTGGGAGAAGCTGATGCGGCGGCGGTGGGAGAAACTGATGCGGCGGCGGTTGTCTCTCCGGGTTGGTGGTGATCATGCTTCTTGCCGGCGGCGGCAATAACCACAGATCTGGACGGCGTCGGCGTCAGTAGAAGTCCAGATCTATCTTCATACACAGCAGGAGTTGAAGTCGGCGGCGGTTGAAGAGGAAGAGGAAGTTCCAGGCGTGGTGCGGCGGTTGAAGAGGAAGAGGAAGCTCCAGGCGTGTGAGAGACGGCGACGCTGGAAGTGACGGCGCTGTGGAGAAATGGGAGAGTCTAGAGAAGAAGGAGGTGTAAAAAGAGAGAGAAGATCTTGGGTTAGAAATTAGGGTTAAAGGTTAAATGTTTTGATTTTAGTAAATAAATTATTTCTCATCAAAAATAATTTCGCCAAAAATATTTTTGTTGCAATAATAAATTTTTAAATACAGTAAAAATGATAGAAAAAAAAAAAGAATTGATTAGTATATTTTTGAAATTCAAAAATAAGGGTAGAAATGGTAGTTTGTGTGGTGAAAGTGTTATTTACCTAAATTTAGTCTCATAAATGCTATGGATTGAATTTGGTATGGTTTCTCTATTATAGAGTGCAATTTTCTTTTTAATAATGGGAAATTACGCTCTATAACACCTTATTCATACCAATTTCATTATATAATATGTGCCAAAACAAAATTATAGTAAAAAACGACTAATGGTAGTGTTTCAGCATGTCAGACACTGCAAACAAAACAACTACAGTTTTACTCAGGAAAAGACTGAGAGAACCAAACTTCATCTATTCCTCTCTAAGCACAAATATGCATATACCACTCTTTATTCCTCGTTCGAATTGAGGAACTATAGTAGTAGTGTTCGAATCAATGGAGGATACGAAAATCACTAGGTATGGCTCTCAGTGTGTAAAAACCATCACAAGATTGAAAATAAAAAATTTGTAATTACCTTGAGCATATCAAAACGAGAAAAAAGCGCAGTGGACATCATGTCATCCGATCCTTCGAGCATGTTCATTATCTGCAGTTAAAGCTAGAATGATGAGCATCCGACTGTCTTTCTCCTGATAAGAATTGTATAGCAATTAGTTCGGTTAAGATGCTCTTACCTGAGGGTAAAACTCCTTCCGCTCCGGAAGCGAATAGAAAATTAAGTTCTTTATGCCACGGATCTGAAACTCCATAATCCGACATTGATCAGAATATTATTTTTATCATAAAACCTAGTCAGAGATCAAAGACATATATAGATATATAGAAAAAGAAAAGAAAAATACCCTGTATCTCCGGTAGAAGTATGCTCTCTCAGTGTAAACCATAATCTTTCGGCTCCCTACAAAAAACCATTCTCGTGCACGGGATATATCTGCATTTTTTGTATAACTGAAAACAAGAGTCAGGATTAGGCTACCATCTGATGAAAGAAATCCAGATAACAATGAGACAGCGACTACAATACAGGGAAGAAAATGGTCTTACTCTCCAAGAAGACAGAAAGAGGCATTCTGCGCCTTCAGAAAGTTTCTAACCCTGACGAAATCGAAGTAAGAATGGATAAAGATCATTACTCCTCCCTACAAACAGGATTCAAAGACAACAATCAGGCTCCCAAATTTACGTGATGACAACAAGGTCTTTACTCTGACCAACTCTAATGTAGTCCATTCTATTTTTTTTTTGTGGCAACTCAAAGTATTGACATCAAAATAGTTCAGCTTTTGAACTGGAGTACCTGAACAGAATCTTTAATCTTTGGGAATATCTGTACCAAAAAGAACAGAATCAGCAAATATTGTATATAGCATTAAAAATAAGAATAAAAAGTATAAGCTGTGTGGTGATCCTACTTTCAGTGGTCTAGAAACAAAAAATGAACAAAGAAATGCGGCAGCGCACAATATCATCCTTCAAATATTTTATCCATGAAAATGTAGTTGCTAAGCAAAGCAAAACTAGACCTTTTTGGTAAAATATTCAAGACGTGCATCGTCAACTTGGGTCATGGAGTCTGCATCAAATCTTTCATAAATCTGCAACACAGACAAAAGAGATAAGATGTCCAGAACTTTTATATTTAAGCAAGATGAGATTATACCTGACGGACAGGAAGCAACACTTTCTCAAGAACACCTTTGTATTCACAGGCCAGCTTCACCTGCATTGATTCAACTAAAAGTGTGATGTGACAAATATAATTCAAAACTAAAACTGAAAGACAAGCTTAAATCTACAGTCTTGGTTTGGAAAAGACATGATAGTTCAATTCAAATCACAGTAGCCGTCTCTAGCCTACCAATCCCATCAATCATCTAATACCCTCATAACACTAGCAATGAAAAGATAACGGAAATGCATGTAATATATAAGGAACCATATGCTAAAAAACGAGTGCACACCTTTCCTTTATAGTTCAAGCATTGACGATTGAATAGAGCATTGATCTCTGAGATGAAATATTCTTTGGGTTAGTAAGAGTTTGGAAACTTCACAATAAACAAGAATTATGGAAACATAGCAAAAACGAAGACCAAAAGGAATTTAGCCACATATGATAAAAAAGCAGTGGGTAAAGCAACACCTGGGGTTAAATAAGAACTTAGAATAATTGACTGCCGATAGAACCGTGCATGCCCATCGAGATACCTAAACATAAGATGATATTATTTTAGGTTCTGACATAGCTGGGCTGTGGGACACATAAAACGTATTAGAGAGAAAAACTTGAGGTCAGAAGAACTACGTACAACGGCCGGATTCGCATGATATTGGTACCATGTTGTTTTGATGGCAGTCTATTTAAGTGGTCGACGACTGTAGCAAGGAACGACCAATTCTGAAACATTATAGTAAAGCATATAAGAAGTGAAGTCATAATACTCCATCTTTGCTAACTCTATACATTCACCCACAACCTACCTGCATAGATATTATGTCTGCATGATCGATAACCAGAACCTATCGACATGTAAATGAAAGAAATATTAGCAAGTTTAATAAGGAGATGCAGAATATGACTTCAAATATTTGCAACTACAAGCAGCAATACACCAGGTTTAAGAGATAAAACAATAGTAGACTAATGTAACTGAACAATATTGGCATCAATCGTCTGCTATCTATTAAATATATCTTCTTCACAGCAATGATGAATGAAATTACCTCAATGGAGGACAGATAATCAACATCCCGTTCCTTGTTTTCTTCTGCTTGACCAATGGCCTAGAGAGAATAAAATTGATAAAGAGATGAATCAAGAAGATTTACACAACTAAACCATTTTACAAATAGATAAGTAAGGGTACCTACCATATGTAACTTGAGAGGGGAAGCAATAATCATGTCCGAGGAATAGAAATCACCATACAGCTTAATGCTCTTTCTGGAATCGACAAGAGGATTCAAGTCTCAGGCAACTACCAAATTATTTAGAAACAGGAGAATGCACTGCAATGGTCAAAGAGCCAGTAGGCTAAAGATATACCTTGTATGCTTAATGCCAAACATAAACTCATCATCACTGTTCGTCTCACCAAAAAGGGCTTGCCAATCGGAAGGTTTTGATGACTTTTGGGTTATTGAGCTCCCATTTTTGGATGTCTTCTCACCACCGTCATCCAAATCGTCTTCACATCCAAACTCAGCAGTAAACCGGTCAAGGTGTTCTACATTAACCTGAAATAAATGAATGGTATTTTGAAGAGAACATAGGCCACTCAAGACATAATCAGCAACCAAGACAATATCAATGCAGAACAATCTTTATTCACCCCGTATACCATACACACACAAAAAAAAACACAATTCTTGTTTCATCATTTTTTTATAATCAAACTCATACTAATCCGTGATATGTCAAGTCACATAGAATAAGGTAACCCAGTCAAAAAGCAGATGCTAATTAAAAACTAAATGGCTGAATTTCATAAATTTATATACCCTTTGAGCTTCTGGAGTTAGTTGTATGAGCCTTTTAACAACGCGAAAGGCAATACTCCTCAATGGTAGTAGAATCAGTACCTGGATATACATTAAGCGTAAAACCAATTGTCAAATGTGAGTAACAACATATTTACCGACATAAAGTATGTGCAGAAGAAAAGGAGAAGGGGTCACCTTTGGACGAGTAAATCCTTGGTCCAGAAATCCATCATCAGAAAGAATTTCCTGTTCAGACGTCTCTCGATGCTTTGCAATTTTACTTTCATTCTTCTTCACAAGATCTCGACTTCTAAAAATGTGATTCAACTGCAAAAGACATACTGACTTCAATAAATCTTGGAGAGATGCTACGTGGAATGAAAAGCAACAGAAACCTCATAAAATGATCTTAGAAAAAAAAATGAATTATGTACACACAGAATGCATAAGGTATGCGTCCATGGCACTTGAGTCTTCTTCAGGGCCTCTATTGTAAAAGGGTCTCTTGTTAGAATGCAAAATATCCAAGTAGCTGTTGCCTAGAAAATCAAAAACTATAATCAACAACCGAGCCATAAAAAAACATGACCAATATACAGTAGAAAAGAAAAGACTTCAGAAATAGGTGAGAATCTAATACGTACAAATGGAGAAGAACCTTCTCCTTTTAGATGAGTCAAAATCTGTTCCTCCAGATTTCTTGTATAATTGAAGCCAGTGCTTAAATAACTTCGGCTTGAGGCCGCAACTTTCATCACTCTGAATACCCTGCAGAATTAAGTTTTTTAGCGCTACTGGTAACTCCTAAGTTTGGAAGGCAAATTTTGGAACCATATGTTTATGTGAACACATACATCAAGGAAATTTTGTCTTGTTCCTTTCCACCTGCAATTTGGCATGTCAATGGCAGGTGCTTCCCATTTAAATTTCCAGTTGCTTTTTGGTAAGCTTTCCAGCTCTTCACTTGATAATTTGTGGCTAAGGTGCTCACTAAATGCACTGAACAACAACAAATTTGTAAATTTCAAAATTGCATTGGGTTAAACGAGCACGTCAAACTCTAAAAACCCACAATCTAAATTAATTTTACCTAGCAGATGAAGAAGCATATGTAGAAGATTGGCCATTGGTACTCAACTCATGCTCCTCATCCGTTGCGCAATCTCTGTCCTTGCTTCGTAAGTGATGCATGAACTTAGCTTCAGTCAATGCTCGTTTCCCTAGTCTGCACATAATAATACGATATTCATACTACAAACAAAACCGGGTTTACAAAACTTTCCAAGTAAAATACTGCCCTTTATACCTTGAAATGACTTTGTAATAGCAGTTCCAGGCTTTCAAACGATATGGATGTTGGTGAATGACAGATCTTACACAGTCAAACCACTGCTTTGGATCCATAGTATCACAGGATATTTCTGTAAACATCAAAAGAAGAAAGTGATGTTAGCCATAGGTAATAACCCCAGCAGACGATGACTTATCTATAAGTCTTTAAGAGAAATAGATATCAAAGTTGGGTTAGGAGATTACTAGCTCCAAGTGACTGAAGTTCCTTTTTTATCTCAACAGGCAGCATTTTGGCGTCCAATCTACGACCCAGATTAACTATCGCCAAAGCTTCCCAATATCTTTGCAAGGATGTCAATGCCTTGCACAACTACAAGACGAGCAATATCAGAAGTCATGACAAACATCAAGGAGCATGGCATCAAGGAGTCCTTTGTAAAAGCAACGATATACAATATACAACACAATGGTAAAAGGGAACGGTCATTTACATCCACAAAGAGACGGTGATACTCTTCATCCTTGATAGGTTCTTCCTGAGAAGAAAAGTCAAAGGATAATCCCGGTCAATATAAAAGGCAAAAGCAGTTTCAGTAATTAAAACAAAGAGGACATAGTTGGCAAATGGCAATAATGTATACAAACCAAAAAAAACCGTCAGGCATATTGTCACACACAATAAGTAACCAAATCTGGGTAGGTTGAAACAAATAAGTCCTGTGGTACAAGTTTTTATCAGGTAACGGGGGAAGGTAAAATTGTGCGCACATTGATAGATACCTCAGATTCACTGCAGATAGCTTCGTTATGAGCTTTCATAGCAGCCCGTTCCCTAATTCTTCTTGTTTCATTTAATGTTGCCCTGATTTTGCACCACTTTTTTGGTCCCCCTCTCAACCTTGCTCAACATGTTTCGGAACAAAAGTTAATAATAATGGGCAGACATAAATAAACACGGCTTAGAGATTGTGGTGGATATATTTGATACTCACTGGGAAGCTTGAGCATCTCTAGGACGTCGTCGTTTTCTATTTCTTTGATGCTCTGAAAGAACCGATCGTTTTCTTTTCTCCTTGACCTAAATTTTTCATGAGGGCGAGTGCAAGTACAGTGTGAGGCCGGCATACAAAATATTTTAAGGAAATTACATTCTGCTGATGTTAAATGAAAGAACCCTAAATGCTAAATGTTCAGATGGGTCCAATTAGTTTTTCTTCAACAAGCAGTCATTATTTACGTGCTCAATTTCTTTAGAAGATTCATTATATGAGAAAAAATTGCAAAACACTTGGATATAGGGCTATTACCGTCTGCCGCCAAACCCACTTAAAAACCAACTGCAGTGCTGTATTGGCAAAGTCCTCAAGCATTCCCTCTGAATAATAGATCTGACAAAGATTCATCCTGATCTTTCTATTCTTCCACCATACCTTCTGCTTAGCAATATCAAGATCTACACTTAGAGAAAAGAACCACTGTTATCAATCTTATAACATATGACAAAACACAACAAAACAGTTGGATGCGAATCACTGGAAGGTAGCACAAATCACTACCTATACAAAGTTTTGCATCAAATCTGTCAAAGTACTATTTAAGGTACGGTAACATGGGCGCCAAATCTTAGGTAAACTATCCACTCGCTCAGGCAATAGGGCCAGAGAACAGAATCCTATTTTTTCCTCTACTGACCTGGATTTTCCGGAGGAGAAAGCACGAATACAGCTTCGTCTCGTTTGCCATCTTCCAGGAGAAGTGAAGCCAGAGTTGAAGGAAAACCACAAAACTGGTTACCCAAGGGATGAAGCAAAAGTTGTAAGAGAAGAAACAATGGTGCACAACTGGTGATCTCCTTACATTCACAGGTTCACTCATTGCTAATAAATAGTATTTAAGAGCAGAGTTAAAATTCCCAATGTTTGTTAGCTCATCAGCCAAATTGGTAATGAGCTCTGGATGTTCAGATACAGCCTCCCGTGGTAGAATACTCAACACAGTCTACAGATCAAAGAAGCAACATCATTCAAAAGAAAAGGTACATCTGTCAGCTATATTGTCAATTATATGGGCAGGTACAAAATCACGGAATCAGACATCAACTTTTTGAAACGAGAAACCTCCTATACTAGAGACCACAAATCATACTAAAGAGCATAGCATAACAAAACTGACATACTTCACATGGTGTAACTTGAGAAGGATACAAAGAAATAACAATGATAAGAACCAATGCAAATATTATTATCCTTTACTGAGGCCTAATTCTCTTTCTTTTTTTTCAATCCTCCGGCGTCATTAGAGCAGAAAAGATGGCTTTGAGGCATCCCAAAATTTGGGCAAAATGAGATGGCATATGAATCTAAGAATTAGAAGAGGATGTGGCTTTTAAAACGATCATTGGGATAAAAGATTAGCAGGTTTATGATATAGATATACAAACCTCTGCCTGCTCCATTTCTTCAAGGCGAACATGACAGATGGCTTGTCTGATCTTCAAGCTGGAAGGCAGTTCTTTTCCTAGACTGTAGATCTGGCTCGCGTCATGAATATACTTCAGAGCTCTATCATACGCATTAATTTGCATGAAAACAGAAGCCAGTAAATCCAAGACATCAGGCCCCACTTCAGATGAATGGGATTTGATATGATCCTCTAAGATGCTTGCTGCTCGTTCACCCTCACCGGATTTTAGGAAATACTGAGAAAACCAAAAAAAGATAATAAATTCATAAAATCGTAGAACCATTTGTTTTTTTCTGGGTAGAGAAACTACATCACAGGGATTAGCAATGAGAATAAATTTCCAGTCATTTATATACCTCTGTCCCCCACTTGAGTGCTTCAACTCTCTCAGGACACTGACGAAATATTTGCTCATAGGTTTCAGCAGCTTCTTTATATTTTCCAGCATTTAGACAGAGGTCTGCATATTCATATTTCAAAGGGATATCATCTGGATCAGCTTGTATTGCTTTGGACGCATAACTCCATGCTGACAACATGTCCTCTTGTTCCCTGAAATCAATTAATTTTTGTTACTTAGCTTGTCACAGTCCAGAACAAATCCTAAACAGAAACAAATTAGTTCTACTGTTTTTCCCTATGGCTACATTACCAAGGCTAACAACGTTGGGTTCTTACTACTTAATTACTTGCAAGCTTCTATTGTTTTTCCTTATGGCTATATTACCAAGGCTAACAGCGTTGGGTTCTTGCTTCTTAATTACTTGCAAGCCCTACAATCTCTGATAACCGTGACATATAGATAGCCGTTATTGACAAGCATATAGTAGTAACAGAACAATATTTTGCGTTTGCCCTTTCTGCTGTACAAATGAAGCAGATGAAGCCTGACATCAACAAAGAGAACTTACTTAAATCTCTCGTAAAGCAACTTCCAAAAAGGTGATTTTCGACCTTTGATATTTGCAGCAATCTTCAATGCTTCAGTAGACAATGATTCGGTCCTACCAAGTTGCTCAGATTCACGTGATAGGTAATAATATGCTGTATCAAAGGCTGGTGCTTGCTTAATAACTTCTAATAAAATAGGTAAGGCCTGGAAACTCTCCTGTAAAGTTCGCCGGAGAGAGAGAGCGGTGAACGAGAGACAGAAAAACCTCCAAACACAAAGGAGAAATCGAAATCTCTGAGCTCTAAAAACAAAAGGGCTTTGCTGATATAAGAAGAAAAGAGAGGAGAAGCTTACCTGTGTAGTTCGCCGGAGAGACAGAGAACCGTGACTCGCCGGAGAGAAATGTGAAAGAGGAAAGAGAGGGTGATTTAGGGTTTTGTAATTCACCGGAGAAAGAAGCTTAAGCGACAGACTCGCCGGAAAGATAGAGAGTCGCCGGAGATATGGAACACGCCGGATTTGATGGTTTTAAGAGAATTGCGACGCGACCAAGGAGAGAAAAAAAACGGTCGGGAGATGAGTTTCAGGAAGAAACCAAAAACATTAGGGTTTTCTTAGGAGGTCATTTTCGTATTTTACTATTTTGTACTGAGAAATCTAATCATTTAAATAAAATTTCGGTTATTGTCACAGCATCTTGGAACATTGTACCCAAGTACAAAAGAAAGGGATGGGGAAAAACAAAGGGTTGAGAATCAGAAATTGCTTTGTGTTTCTTCTCAGCTAGAGCTCCATATTCTCAGCTAGAGCTCCATATTCAAGGCGTTCAAATGCAGTTGGAATTTCACTTCCAAATTCCAACTTCAAATTCATCTCCTTCTTTTGACTCATCTCCCTCATCATCATCTACCAGACCTACTTCATCCGTGTTTTCCTCATCATCATCATAGTTATCATCACTACCATCATTATCATGTTCTTCCTTGTCAATTTCTATATTGTTTGGACTCCCTTCTAACTCGAAAATCAAGTTTTCTCTATCTCTTTTTACCAGATCCTTTCATTTATCTTCCATCCTTTTGAAAGGAGAAAAATATGAAAATCAAAACTTTTTTTTAGCCTTTGATTCCCTCAAACTTTATTATCTACAAAAAAATTCAGAGCATGGTCAGTTCTAGGGCAGTCATAGCATAACGGGTTAGTAGGTCAAATACATCCTTCCAAGTGTCTAATGTCTCGCGGTAAGATGTTTCATGATGTTTCATGTCTGAAAAATTTGTAAGTTAGTGAGAGGGCTAACTTACCTGTGCTATGGCCATGGCAGATGGCTAGGAGCAACCGTAATGCGAGAAGAGTCATTGCTGATTCAGGGGAAAATTCGGGGAACAATGTTCCAAGGAATGAGGCGTCGGATCAAGGTGTTGAAAACATTGACGCGGTAATGTTGGGAATCAGAATGGTACTGGTGGAGCCCCGACGGATTTGGAGGCAGTATTGGGTATGTTGGCGCAAGTATTGGAAAGGCTACCTGCTGTTGTGTCTGCGCCCAATGCACCACCACCGCCAGTGCATGTGGCGCAAGTGGTCGAAGAGGGAGACGTGTTGCCCATGATAAGGCATCCGTCTTACCTCAAGGTGATGGACCACATGCAGAAGTTGGGAACGAAGTTCTTTGCGGGTGGTTCCAAGCCTATTAACGCGGACCAGTGGTTGACTAGGTTAGAGTGGAACTTCGAGTCAATCCGTCGTCCTGATGGCTACAAGAAAGACATTGTTGTGCTCTATCTCGATGGTGATGCGAACACTTGGTGGCAGGGTGTGGCGAGTCAGATTGGTGGGCGACATTGTACCTGGATAATGTTCTGCGAGAAGTTTAGGGCTAAGTACTTTCCAGCGGAGGCGTTTGATAAGCTGAAGGGTGCGTTCCTTAAGTTGGAACAAGGAACGATGTATGTGCGAGAGTATTAGGCAAAGTTCAACCGACTCAAGAAGTATGCGGGTCGTGAGGGCGAGGATGAAGGATCACTGTTGCGCAAGTTCATGCGTGGTCTGCGCGTCGACCTGAACACTCGATGTAGGAACTATGAGTCTGTTGCTAAGCTGGTCGAGAAAGCGGCCGAGCAGGAGGCTGGTTTGCTTGAGGAAGCTAAGTTGCTGGGTGATGGACCGCAAGGACAATCTTGAAAAGATGTGGGGAAGCACAAGAAGCATGGGAAAGGTTCGGGAAAGTAATCTGGGGGAACCAGTATGTGAGCAATGTGCGGAAAGATGCACAGTGGGACTTGTAGGACTGCTTCTGGGGCGTGTCACCGTTGCGGGAGCATGGAGCATAAGGTGTGTGACTGCCCAGAAGAGGATACAAGGCCTAAGGATCAGGGCAAAAGTGGCAGGGGAGATTGTGCTACAACTGCAGTGAGGCTGGCCATTTCCACATCAAGTGTCTGAAGCCGTCTCAGCAGTCGGGGAAGCGGACGAGTGATGGATCGCAGCCGAGTGGGAAAAGACAGGCGATCGCGCCGCGTGTGTACGCATTGGAGGATGGTGCATCTGACCCAAGCATTTCTCGTCCGATCACTGCTAAGTCCTAAAACTTGCCTTAGAATAAATTACGTGAATGATTGAACCGTGTTAGAACTATGCCCTTAGCATTTGGGTGGGTGTGTAGGGACCTTAGCAATAGACGGTATAGCGACCCATGTCTTGTTTGACTCGGGTGCATCGTATTGCTTTGTTCATCCGGACAATGTTGAATCTTGGAAATTTCAGAAGGATCCAAGAGTGGATGTTCACGTTGGGTATGGTCCGAAGTCATGTTCACGTTGGGTATGGTCCGAAGCGTCTCTGTGATGAACGCTCCTGTGAACATGCATGCCGACCTAATCATCTGCCCGATGAAGTCGTATGATGTAATCCTTGGAATGGATTGGCTCGGGAAGCATAGAGCGCATCTAGACTGCCACCATGGTCGGGTAGTGTTTGAGACCGAGAGTGGAAAGCTTGAGTATTAGGGTGTTAGACCAAGGAAAGGGAGCTAGATTGTGTCGACAATCCAAGCGGAGCGGATGGTGGAGAAAGGGTGCAAAGGGTATTTGGCCGCGATCACAACAGTGGAAGTCAGGCCAGACGTGGAGCTAAGAGAGATTATGGTGGTAAGCGAGTTTGAGGATGTGTTCAGTCCTTGACTGGATTACCACCGACTCGATCTGACCCATTCACGATCGAGTTGGAGTCGGGTATAGCTCCAATCTCTAAAACCCCTTACTGGATGGCGCCGGCAGAGATGGCCGAGCTGAAGAAGCAGCTGACTGAACTGATGGACAAAGGGTTTGTGCGACCAAGCAGTTCACCTTGGGGCGCACCGGTTCTGTTTGTAAAGAAGAGAGATGGGAGTTTCAGACTTTGCATCGATTACAGTGGGTTCAATCGGGTTACTGTGAAGAACAAGTACCCCCTGCCGTGAATAGATGAGTTGGTGGATCAGCTCTAGGGCGCTACATGGTTCTCTAAGATAGATATGGCTTCGGATTATCACCAGATTTCGATATCTGAGCTGGATATCCCAAAGACTGCGTTCAGAACGAGATATGGGCACTATGAGTTTGTGGTCATGCTCTTCGGGTTGACTTACGCTCTCGCAGCGTTCATGAAGCTGATGAACAATGTGTTCAGGGACTGTTTGGACGAATCGATGATCATCTTCATAGATATTGCTTACTACCTGGGTAAGGCAAATCTAGAGGCTGATGCGTTGAGTCGTAAAACAGTGGTTGTTGATTCAGAAAAGGACATGGAAGGGCTGGTGCATATGATTGGAATGTTGCGTCTTACTGCGTTGACTGACGAGGTAGAGCCGTTGGGTCTGGGTAAAATGGTTGGTGCAGGAAAAGGATGATTTTCTGCCGAGAGTGGCAAAGAACGAGCAAGCCGAGTATTAGAGTTCTAAGAACGGGACGATTGTGGTGAATGGTCGAGTGTGTGTTCCGGAGGATTAAGTGTTGCAGGACGAAATCCTTAAGGAAGCACATCAATCGAGATTCTTGATTCATCCCGGGGCGACTAAGATGTATCATGACCTCAAGCGGTACTACCATTGGGTAGGGATGAAGAGAGATGTAGCAAAGTGGATTGCTAAGTTTCCAACGTGTCAGATGGTCAAGGCTGAGCATCAAGTCCCTAACGGATTGTTGCAAAGCTTACCCATTCCAGAGTCGAAGTGGGACATGATCATGATGGACTTCATGACTAATTTACCGAGTTGCAATGGTAAGGAGACGATATGGGTAATAGTCGACAGACTGACCAAGTCCGCGCATTTCTTTGCAATCAACAAGAAGGATAATGCGGCGGTTTTGGGTAAGTTATACGTAGAGCAGATTGTGCAGTTCATGGTGTACCGTTCAACATTGTGTCCGACCGAAACTCTAAGTTTAACTCAGTTTTCTGGAAGGCGATGCGTAACGCAATGGGGACAAGGTTCATATGAGTACGGCTTATCACCCCCAGACTGATGGGCAGACCGAAAGGACGATCAGAACACTCGAAGATTTGTTGCGAGCTTGTGTTCTAGATTGGGGCGGTAAGTGGGAACGGTATTTACACTTGGCAGAATTTTCATACAACAATAGCTACCAAGCTAGTATTCGAATATCGCCGTATGAAGCGTTGTATGGCCGGCCGTGTAGAACACCGTTATGCTGGACTCAAGTGGGGGAGTGCAGCATATTTGGCCGAGATTTTGTGGTACAGACGACAGAAAAAAATAAAGGTTCTGAAGCTTAAGATGAAAGAAGCTCAGGATAGACAGAAACGTTATGCGGACAAGCGCAGAAAAGAGCTGGAGTTTTTAGTGGGAAATATGGTTTATCTCAAGACAGTGACTTGCAAGGGTAAAGAACGGACTGCTAAGAATGCAAAACTTAGGCCAATGTACATGTGTCTGTATGAGATGTTGGAACGGATCAGATTAGTGGCTTATCAGTTGGATCTGCCTTCGTCTATTGATGCATTCCATAACGTATTCAATGTATCTCATCTGAGAAAGTGCATATCCGACTGACATTATGTAATGTCTGAGGCACCTCTGGACATAAGAGAGAATTTGACAGTGGAAGGACGACCATTACGGATCATGGGCAAGAAGATTGTACCGGATGGCAGAAAGAAAATGAGGATAATTCAAGTTGTTTGGGATTCTGATAGTGATGAGGAAACAACTTGGGCACCGGAAACCAGGATGAAAGCTGAATTTTCTAAGTGGTTCGAGAAACTTAAGGAAAAACCAAAAAAGAGGAGCAGACTTGAGGACAAGTCTCAGCCAAGTGGGAGAGCGTTGTAACACTTGTTTTCCTTGGATGGTCGGGTTGGGTCAGAAGAAAAAACGTCTTTTTAAGACGAAAAAGAGAAAAGAGAGCTGAAAGGTAGCCAGTCCGTGTTTTTCTTGTCAGCTGGGCGGTTATTTCCGACCAAGCGTGATTTTCGGACAGCCTTGTCAGATTTTGAACAGCCGTGGTCGGAGCAAGTTGGGACGATTCGGCAGTTGGTTGACCTAGCTATGATCCGCGCTAAGTGTTTTGGCGGGAATGGTTACTGGGTCGAATCCGCGGGTTAATTGCATAACCGTTTGGGCGGGAACGGTTATTGAGCAAAAGTTGCGCAAATCTGTTGGTCGAACGCGGGGTAAAGCGGTTACATCTCGTACGAAGGAAAATTGGGCGCGGGAGCGGTTTCTGCGACAGTTTTCTATCCTTAGTCTATTTTTAGATGATTCTGTTGGCAGTTTCGCGGGAGAGAAATTGAAAGAAAGAAAATTCGAGAGAAAAAATTTGAGCGAAAGATCGAGAGTTGGTCGAGAGTTGCTTCTTGCGGTCAAGAGTCTGCTTGTGGTGGTCGAGAGACTTGGGCCGTGAGGATCGTTCGGATCGGACTGTTCTGTTCTGGGTAACGCGTGCGCAAGAGGTGTCAAAAAGCATTCGATAAACTAAGGTGAGTGCGTAAACGTGGGCTACATAGGGTTCGAGTCTGCGTGAGTCACTTCGTCTAGGTTTGTTAGGATTATCTGGCTTGCTTGCTTATCCTTATTCTGTTTTTCTGCTTTGCGTGGTTCGAACGATCGATTCCAATCACGGGGCGTTCGGATCAGACAGTGCGTTTAGGGCGTGATGGCCGCTAAGACATGTCTGGATCGCTACCAATCGACCAGTGACTTGGGGTGGTCGGGTCGACCAAGCGCATGTTGGATATGCTTGTCTGGATTGTTTGGATTATGTTAATGTGATGTTTATGTAGCTAAGTGGGACGGGATGACCAAGCAATTATGTTGCTTATGCCTCCTTTGTGGATGCATGTAAGGAAACTGAGCATGCTGGATCGCGAGACTAAGGCAGTGTTTGGAAGGATTGTGGGTTCGGTATGACATAATAGCTTATAGCGGACTTATCATTGTACTTTGACCTCGTTTATCTATCTGAATTCGTTTTATGCTATTAGACTTGTCTAGAATGCTCAAAATCACTGAAATAATACAAAGTGTGGAAAGTTTTTCAAAGTGACATAAGCCTTGCAGCTACGGTCGTAAAAATTGGGTTAGGGTGTTTCAATTGTATGGATTGTAGCTGGGTCGCCCAACTGCCGAACCATCCCAACCTGCTATGACCACGGCTTTCTGAAATCCAACAAGGCTGTCCGAAAATCACGTTTGGTCAGAAATAACCGTCCAGCTGACCCGGAAAACACGGACTCGCTCCCTTTCAGCTTCCTTTTCTCTTTTCCGTCTAAAAAAGATGTTTCCTCTTCCGACCCAACCTGACCGTCCAAGGAAAACGGGTGTTACAACTCTCCCCTACTTGGCTGAGACTTGTCCTCAAGTCTGCTCCTCTTTTTCGGTTTCCGGTTCCCAAGTTGTTTCCTCATCACCATCAGAGTCCCAAACAACTTGAATCATCCTCATTTTCTTTCTGCCATCCGGTACAGTCTTCTTGCCCACGAACCGAACTGGCCGTCCTTCCACTGTCAAATTCTCTCTTAAGTCCGGAGGTGGCTCAGACATTGCATGATGTCGGTCGGAAGCACTTTCTCAACTGAGATACATGGAACACGTTATGGAACGCGTCCATAGACGAAGGCAGATCCAACCGATAAGCCACTGGTCTGATCCGTTCCAAGATCTCATACAGACCCATGTACTTCAGCCTGAGTTTTGCATTCTTAGCAGCCCGTTCTTTACCTTTGTAAGTCATTGTCTTGAGATAAACCATATTTCCTCACTGAAAACTCAAGCTCTTTTCTGCGCTTGTCCGCATAACTCTTCTGTCTATCCTGAGCTTCTTTCATCTTAAGCTTCAGAACCCTCATCTTTTATGTCATATGTACCACAAAATCTCGGCCAAATATGTTGCGTTCTCCTACTTGGGTCCAGCATAACGGTGTTCTACACGGTCGGCCATGCAACGCTTCATATGGAGACATTCCAATACTAGCTTGGTAGCTATTGTTGTATGAGAATTCGGCCAAGCGTAAATATCATTCCCACTTACCGCCCTTATATTGAACACACGCTTGCAACAAATCCTTAAGTGTTCTGATCGTCCTTTTGGACTGCCCATCAGTCTGGGGGTGATAAGCCGTACTCATATGGACCCTTGTCCCCATTGCCTTCTGCATCGCCTTCCAAAAAACTGAGTTAAACTTAGAGTCCCGGTCGGACACAATGTTGAACGGTACATCATGCAACCGCACAATCTGCTCCACGTATAACTTACCCAAAACCGCCGCATTATCCTTCTTGTTGATTGCAAGGAAATGCGCGGACTTGGTCAGTCTGTTGACTATTACTCAGATCGTGTTCTTACCATCGCAACTCGGTAAACCAGTGATGAAGTCCATCGTGATCATGTCCCACTTCCACTTTGGAATGGGTAAGCTTTGCAACAATCCGCTAGCGACTTGATGCTCGGCTTTGACCATCTGACACGTTTGACACTTAGCAACCCACTTTGCTACATCTCTCTTCATCCCTACCCAATGGTAGTACCGCTTGAGGTCACGATACATCTTAGTCACCCCAGGATGAATCGAGAATCTCGACTGATGTGCTTCCTTAAGGATTTCGTCCCGCAACGATTGATCCACGGGAACACACACTCGACCATTCACCACAATCGTCCTGTTCTTGGAAG
The DNA here is from genome assembly GCA_000218505.1 of Schrenkiella parvula. Taxonomy (NCBI): domain Eukaryota; kingdom Viridiplantae; phylum Streptophyta; class Magnoliopsida; order Brassicales; family Brassicaceae; genus Schrenkiella; species Schrenkiella parvula. The sequence goes on from CM001190.1 coordinate 2,843,870, forward strand.
TCTGATACTCGACCTACTCGTTCTTTGGCACTCTTGGCAGAAAATCATCCCTTTCCTGCGCCAACCGTACCCTGCTCAATAGATCAGTTTGATCTGTTGCACCCAGATCCAACGGCTTTACCACGTTAGTCAACGCAGTAAGACGCAACCTCCCAATTATATGCACCAGCCCTTCCATCTCCTTTTCTGAATCAACAACCTCCTCTCTCTTACAGCTCAACGCATCAACCACTAGATTTGCCTTATCCGGGTAGTAAGCAATATCTAAGTCTAAATCCGCCACTTTTTTCATCCATCTCCTTTGCCTAAGATTCAGTTCCGGTTGAGTGAAGATGTACTTCAAACTCTTATGATCCGTGAACACTTGAACCTTGGCACCATACATATATGACCGCCAGATTTTAAGTGTGAATACTACTGTGGCCATCTCTAAGTCATGGGTAGGGTAATTGCCGCACAACTAGATTTACAAGGCACTGTAACCATAAATATTCATCAAAATCTTAGTTTCGTACTCGATTGAGAAGGAGATCAATATGAAAAGTATACAACACAACCAAAAAACAAGCATAAATCCAAAGATACCACTGACCTAGGAGAACACAGGGACGAAGAAGAATGGCGATGCTCAACGGATTGCTTCATCTGCATCCCACCAGTATTGACGGCTGCACCACCATTCCTCCGGTCATCAACAGTCTACACTTCATAATCCGACGGCGGTAGCTGTTCATCTTGTTGGTTACGATGATAAGAGTCATCATAACCACGATCTGAGTTATAATCCATCGATCACTGCAGATGAATCCAAACACACAGAACCTTAATATCTCATTCTCAAGTGAAACCCAAGGAAGAATTTTCTCTCTAGTTCCAATTCTTTGAATTGAATTTAAGTTATGCTGTCATCGAAAATTCATAAGTCTGAACTGGAGAGAGAAACCTTGGGAAAACGGTTTATTCGTTCCTCAACTCACATTACCTAAGAAAATATATTCATCGACTTATAGACAGTGCTAATCAATACCCACACTCGATATATTTTTGAACTGCATACCCGAACTGTTTAGCGTATTGTTCTAAGCTCCGTTGATGAACTACAATGTGTCATATACAAAGTAAATTCAATGTCAGATGATAAACACAAATTAATAAAAGTATTTTACTTAGCTGAAACAATCCACTTACTCATGAATTTCAATCTCATAGTCTTTTATTCCTTACTTCATTTAAGAAACATCCCAGCAATAACAGAATCTGGCAATATTTTGCAACGCCCATCCTTATAATAAGTATGCTCCTCCTGGAATGTTTTAGTCATCCATTGCCCCACTGAATCTTCATAAGAACAATATGTTCTCCATGGACACGGGACTTCGCCTTTGTCTACTTCTGCTCCACACTTTGCCTCTGATTTCACTCCTCCCCATCTTGTGAATTGCATATTCCATGTGCCTTGCAAAGCATATTCCAATACTGATTCCTTGAACTCTTTTATGCTATCAAATACTTGCATTATATGTAACTGCCCACTTTCTTTATTCCAACTATCGTAAGGCCTCCTGTTTTGTTCTTCTTCACAATTCGATGAAAGAGGAGTATCTCTATAATTCTCATTCTACTCATCATCAGAAAATAAAGCCACAACAGCTTCAACACGACCTTCCTCCTTAAACTCCTCATCCTTATTTTCTGGTACATCACAACCTCTCTTCGGAGATTAGTTGTTGTTGACCGCTTAGCATTAGCTTCATCAATGTCTTTAAGCTCCATATATATATCAACAAAATTTGTCCAAGACGAAGCCTCACACATCTTCTGATAATTCTCACCACCATTACACAACACCTTAAGCTGATTGAGACCTTCATACGGCAACTTATACCACAACCACTGACCATACAAAGATACAGAAAAATCACTCATCAAGCTCCTATACAGTGCTTCAGCCGGTGTTTCTAGCAAGTGTACTTCGCCACCATTGTAAGTCACTTCGTCTTGTTCATGTATCTCAAATTTACCGTTATAGTATTTTTGAAATACGACAACGTGTTTTCCACTACAGTTACACAGTGTATACACATCAGTTTGCATCACACATAGACACAAATTCACCAAAATCGACCTTTGCGGCAAACCAATCAAACTATTTTGGACTGAAAAAAACTTCATGTCTTTAGAAAAAAATATTGAAAACCCAGAAGATTTTAAAAATGTGAAAATTACCTCATTTTTGGTTGCGAAACAAGTAACCCACACACTAATTGAAGATTCCAAGTCGGATTTGAAGTTGGATTCCACACAACGTGTTTTCCCTCTTTTGGTGTCTTCGATATCGAAGAACAAGGATACTCGAAGGAGGATAAACACGAAATAAATTGGGGGCAACAGTTTTCTCCAAACAATGGCGTTTTACGGAGTTTACTGTGCTGACTAAGCATCCAAGTCAGCATCGTTAACCGGTAGTCAGCGTCGTTAACGGTGTTAATAACACCGTTTAGACAAATGCCCAGATTAACAATACGTTAAACGGTTTGGGTATGCAATTCAAAAATATATAGAGTGTGGGTATTGATTTGTTCTGTCTATCACTCAAGGAATATATTTTCTCAGGTAATATGAGTTGGGGAATGAGTAAACCGTTTTTTCCGAGAAAAAGCGGAATATTCGGAACGACACTGTATTATTGTCGTCAACGTTGGTCAAACAGTTCTTATCTCTTGGTCAACATCAGGAGATCAAAGGTTGACTTGTGTTGACACTTTTAACTAGTTCTTATCTAAATTAACAATTTCCAATTGACATTTACTGTAAAGTTGACATCTTTCATACAATAAAGAAAATCACTTTCAGGTAGATCTAAAAACGAAGAATTAGCTCATTGGTGCTTTTGCAGCTTTCAGTGCTTCAATAACCGCAGAGAAATCTTCATCGCTCAATCCATAAAATTTCGCAACCTTGTAGAGCTCGTTCGCAGCAGCAACAATCGGAGTAGACTGAGAAACGGATTCCGCTAGTCCAAGTGCGAGTCTCATATCCTATATACAACCAAAAAATTCATTGCAGTCTCATCAAACTTCATAGAGCTTTTTTTTAGAATCTACACATGGAGATATCACAGTTTTACAAATCTTCTGCTGGTGCTGTAAATGTTTTGTTTAACAATCGAGCTCTGTTTTGACAGAGTATGAAGAACAAACAAAAAAAACAAAGTATAGAAGAAACTTGATCTTTATTGATAAGAGAAAAAATGTATTTTACCTCATATGTTTTGTCTTTCACTTGATCTATTTATACAACACCAAACAGTGTGTTTGAACATGTGTGAAAGGAAAGACACAACTATACGAATGGACACAACTTATACATTTGTGACTCTTTGCATAAATAAATAACTTATACAATGTGTAACTAACTTATGTAAATGAGACTTTATATGAGATTTGATTATACTTTAACACTCCCCCTTATTCAAATTTTTGCTTCACTCCAAGCTTCTTCCTTAGATCTTCAAACCTTGTTCCACTTAAAGCCTTAGTGAAAATATCCGCGAGTTGATCTTCTCCCTTGGGAAAGGATCGTTGGGTCTGCTTCCGCAAACAGAATGATCGGTTCTGAGAAGAGCATCTTTTGGTTTCTCTTAAGGAGTGGCTAGTGTTCAAGATCCCGTAACATGCAACACATCAATGAACTGTTGGTATTCGTCAAAAATGCAACACATCAATGAACTGATGTAGTTTTTTTTTTTGAAATCCGAGTTAACCCTAAATCAAATCGAACTAGACCGTAACATTAAATTTGCATGTAATGGATTCTTCACGAATATACAAAATAAATCCTTCAAATATCTTGGCATTTATAAACTCTATATAAATTCAGTTAATGAAGTATCAAAGTTGAAATTAAACTATAAATCAACCTTAAGACAATAATAGTAGTTGGTTGTACATTTTACAACATACGCGAGAAACACAGAAATTGCAGTGATCCTGTAACACCTGTCTCGCTAGATCAAACGCTCCACTGTGCTTATAGATCAGATGCAGATTGTGTGCAGCTTCTTTGCGAATGTCACAATTAACAGGTTTACGTTCTTCCCCAACATTTGGATCCTCATTACGAAGTTTCTGCATTGGATATTTATCTCGTAAATCGCTAAAACCTCTGAGCAAAGTTATACAATGCCTCTTGACTATTACTGCAGATTCTGAGATTGTTGTATAGAAATGCAAAGCCTTGAGCAAGACACTAATGCCTATTCTTGAGTCGAAAACCGAGGGCTAAGTTGATTAAAGCAGCTCCTGGAAAAAAGAAGATAGAATGGTGAAACTTTATTTAACTGATTAGATATCTCGCAAATCCAAAGAGAGAACATTATAGACACAAGCTTACCCATTTTTTTTGTTCACTATACTTATTTTTTGTTGCATAAATGGGCTATTGACGTTGAAAAAAGTGATCGAAGAAAATAATGAAAACGCTAGCGCACAAGAGCAAGAAATTATTGGGCCTTCAGGCCCATTTTAAAGTGCAAAATTCAACGATTTATGCTACAGTACAAAAAAAACAAACAAAACTTTCAAAACTTAGACAAAAGCCAATTAATATTCTCCTTCACCAGCCTGACGAGTCCACCACTCACTACGTGGTCTAACCACTGAGCCACCATTTACATGAGTTGGGTTTGGTTGAGGCTGCCATTCTGGTAGTATGTCATTTTCATCATCATTAAAACCTTGTTTCCACAAAGGTTCAGATTTTCCATATTTATGTATAAGCTCTCTTACAGAATCAGACCGGCTCGTCCGGTTCATGACAATATCACCACGAGAAAAAAAGTTAAATTCAGGCAAGTCATCATCATCATCATCATCATCTCGAGCCATGGCCATCGGACCAAACCCCGGCGGCACATCACCACCATCATCACGGTTGACCTGTGGCCTGTTATTGTAACGAGACGTATTAAGTGTGGGTAATGAATGGTTCTTGTGAGAGTTAGATAGTGATGGTTTTTTTAATTGTGGTCTTCTCCATACAACAACACCTATAAGACCATCATCATCTAAAGATTCCAGGAAATCAAGTTGGTTTCTCGGAACAATCTTGTTTAAAATCTTGGTGGTTCTGCCACGGGTTGGGCAAAGGTAAAGCTCAACTCCTGGAGCCGGTTCGGCGAAACCCACCCTCTCATCTTTAGCATACGAATCTGAAACCTGTATAATAACAATACCACATTTCACAAAATTGTTAACAATGAAGAGAGTTAACATAACCAGCAAAGAATATGATGTTGCTATACTACAGAAATTTAGATGTTAAACCGGGTCTTGGGGGTTTCAGTTTATGAATTAAAATTAACCAATTCAAATATACTTCAAAAGTTTCAAACAAATTGAAGCTTTTGATCTGTCTTTTTTCTTTTTCGATTTGGATCCGGTTATTATATGCAGAATCTTAGTTAACTATCAAAGCTCATACCTCAGAAATGTTCTCTTGTTCTGTCTTGGAGCACTCTTCCTTGCAGACAAAACACATAACCTGTAACACAAAAGCAAGCTTTATAAATAAGTAAAAGTGCACATGACAGATACTGAGAACGCTTTCATCATATACATATAGAATCAAGAACACACAAATCTTAAATATGTTGGAGTATCGAGGGCTATAGAAATTGCCATTGATCTGGTGAAACAACATGGACTTCTATTTTATATAAGAAGACAACATTCCATGGATGTGAAAATCGCAAGCAATGAATGTGCACGAGAAGAGTAATGATAGAGGTAAACGGTGTAAGATAATACCATTACAGCACGACTCCTGCAATTTGGGAGCTCTCGAACAAACTTCTCAAATGCATCTAATCTGACTCTACCCTTAATCTCGAGCAACATAGGCCACTCTTTTGTACTAGTCTTTTGGCCACTGCAAGGAGTAAACATGATGTTAGTGAATATGGTATCAGTAAGCGTACAGAGATTGACATAAGTCAATTGCCATATGATGCGAATAAAACAATGAATCTCTATGGATGGCATAAATGCAACGAGAAACTTTCAAAACATCTTCCATGCCGCTAATAAACACTGGAATGTCATACATAAGTGAAAGAGAACATATAAAGAGTTTTGACCAATCTGCATAAAGAAAGCTTTTAAAATATGCAAACTCGAATGCGAAAATGTAGAGGGAATACGGAATACTGAGTTAGGTTTGCTACCACTCATGGAATCATTGATTACAAACCTTTTCATAATGCCGATGACAGAGCTCACAGAAGAAACACTCAACTGGAGTGCACCTTCCCAAATACGTTCACCCTCAGGTATGGAAACAGAAGTGATTTCAGATTTCAAATCAGAATAAGGCTTTGCCGATACTAAGTCATCATCCTCAGCCTTAACTGGTGATGTACCAAGATCAATATTAGCACTTTCTTTGGGTGATGTACAAACTGAAACCGCTTCTGCATCGTTATTATCAAAAACAAAATGCCCTTTCCCAATATCAGAAGACAAAGACTCAGATGGAGATTCTGAGTCTACGGATGACATGAATTCATCAAGAGAAACAATTGGAGGAAGGGATCCAGTGGCAGCCTGCATCTCATCATCTATTGTGACACCATTAATCGGGCCAGTACCCTCATTAGAGTTGTTCAATTCATTCTTGACTCCAAGTGTTTTAGTGATGGAAGCAGTTTTCTTCTTGATATTCTTTGGTCGCGACCAGTTAAGCGAACTCGATCCAACCGAGATCTCTACTGAGCCACTATCCATTGGTTCAACTTCCACCTGGAACTCTCCTTTGTGTGTTTTCCTTACCAAACTTCTGATATCTACCTCTGTGTCCTGTAGAACAACCATTTGAGCCATTTCTTCTGCTTTTGCTTGTCGCCACTCTGATAGTTCCTTTGAAGCAAGTTCTTCAGCTGACATGGAACACAATCGCTCTGCTTTAATTTCCCCATACATAACTTTTTCCCTGAGTTTAGGATTATTTTTGTCTTTCAAATTGAATAAGAGAGACCGTCCTTTCTCTTTATATTTCTTATTCACACCACCAAATAACTTGAAGAGTTCTGCTTCTATTTTAAATGCCAAAACTTGTGGATCCATCAACAATTTTTCCTGAATTCCATCATTAGCTGTTGCTCCAATCATTTCATTTTGACATTTTTCTGTGAACTCTATATCTGACTCGAGAGCCCAAGAGAGGTCATTCCCTTGCAAAAGATCATCTTTTGTAAACACATTGTCACTATATGAAACATTGTCTTGCGGAAAAGGTTTTACAGCCTGAGGTTCCTGTGCAGTAAAGTCTTCGGTATCCTTTGTCTTGGTGATCGTCAAAATCCCCGGTAACACTGTCTGAACAGAGATACCTCCTCCAGAACTAGGATCACTGAGAGTCAGCATTGTAGGGCTCTCATTAGATACCATTACATCAGCTGACATGGGCTCACTAACAAGACCTTTGAGAGGATTAGTTGTACTCTCACTACATAACCTTTTCGACTCCTTGGGAGCTTCTATATGGCACTGTACCATTGCCAGTGCACCTGCTAACGATTCCTTCATTTTAGACCTCACAGATTCAGATGATTCGTTCCGAGGTTTCAGAGGCAGCGGTTTCTGTGAAACTTGTTTTCTCGCTGAAGTTTGCTTTCCAGATTTACTAAATGAAGGAGGCAAATACTGTGTTTTAGGGGAAACAGAAGATGTCTGCACCGACTTGGGACCTTTATTTAGCTCAGAGACACAAGCTCGGTGTTCCATCGGTACCATCCGTTTATTTTGGATAGCCAACAGTTGAGGAGGAGAAGTCCCGATGAACATAGGCTGCATCGGTGTTTTCCTCTTACCATGTAACCCAGCTGTATCCATTTTAACAGACATGGACTCTCCAGATCCTACAGTAGTAGCACCACTACGCACAAACGATGACTGCATCATTACATTACAACCCTGCCTGCCAGAGAGCTGGCTTCTTACTGGCAGTGAAGGAGCTTCTTGATAATTACAGATTGGTTGTGCCAACAACCTCACTTCCGGAGTAGAGACATTAACGCATGGACCCATTTGCATGCTTGCTTGTGTACTTACAAGAAAAGGCTGAGGCAAGAGATTGTTGGACATAACTGGCAAAATCAATGTACGACAAAGAAAGCTGCAAAATTGGAAATTAGAGTCGGATTCAGAACAATACATGAAGCCTTGAATCCAAGTTTCAAAACAAATGTACAAACTTTCAAACTCAGAGAAAGAAATGATATTATAAATCCAAGCTTCTACTTCCATTGATTCCTCGGAGCGATTAGAAAGAGTCAATGTATGTACATACCTGAGCGGCGATAACGGAGGTAGAGACTAGAGGCGGCGATTTGAAGAGAGATCTCTCATGACTGTATTATACAAAGGAAAAGCGAATGGCGGTGTTATAGTGAAGAAGAAAACCCTAAAGTAACTTATGGAGATGTGAGAGAGAAAGTGGCGGAGTTGTTCAACTCTATTATTAACCTCCCTAATCTAAATAAAATATCTAATTAATTACCGTAATTAATCTCTCAATATTTTAAGACCAAAACTTGTCTAAGCCTAATCCGAACAAGATGACAGATTTAGGACTAACCAGATTGTGTATTGTTTCTTACAAAATTATTTTTTAAAGGTTTTCGGTACAAGATTTAAAAGCAAACTAATTGCAATTGTTTAATGAGATAATTAGGGAGACACTTTTCTACGAATAATTACACATTCAGATATTCATACACTTTTGAAACATTTTGTATATGCTTAACATAATTTTAATTATCTATAACTTTTCAATAAAAAATCTTAATTTTAATTATTTCTGCATCTCCATTTTTTATGGCAATTAATTAGAACTCACGAAATAAATTATAACAAAAAACACATATCCGTGATAAAAACTCCACATTATTATATTCTTATTTTTTATTCATCTTTTCAAATCTTCTGTCAAATTGGCGAAAACTGTAATCCAATCACCATTTTTCATGATAAAATCGTCTCCAATATGACAGATAACACAAATATTCCTTTGTATGTGTTAGTCAGTTTAGATTATTTTGGTTGCTTCATTCATTTGCATTTTTTTCTTATACAAGAGACTAGCAATATCGTTTTCCAGCAATTTGCTTTGAACGTTTTTTTATATTTTAAATATAACTAACATGTGAAATTCCTCTGTATGTTAACCCAACATCCAATGACAACCCCAAATAGGATAACAAACTCCCCTAAAGAGTGTCCACAGCTGACTGACTTCTAAGTGACTGAATGTTTCTTGCAATCCATACACTATAACCATCATTTATGATACATTGAGAGGCACACCAGAATTTGACACCATCAAGTCTTCATGCTCTGAGAAACTATTCGACCATTCTGCAAATAGATTTGCAGCTTCTTACAAGCTCATCCACACTCTCCTACAAGACAATTGATATGTGATAGATATATATCATGTGTACCGTCTTCGGTAGATACCCTCTTAAGTTCTTACTTCCCAGTTTAGGATCATTACTGAATTATCTTGTAGTGAATTTCCTGATGATTATGATCCAAAGTTACAATTACCAACCGAGAATCTCTCCCGTGCATTCTGGAAAAATTAATAGGCTATGACGAGAAAACAATATTAATAGACATTGTAGAGATGCTTAAAACAGAGACGAACATGCCAAATTGGAAGGCTTTGTCTCGGGCTTACCCTCATCATTTACGGAGGCCTTATTGCAATTCACCATGTCTATCTACACACAACTAAGTATTTCAAGATATTAGAGGATATTCACTTATTCTTTAATTTCTCGTGGCCGTAAATCGCTTTTATGAACTATTTTGTCAATGAAACCAAACAGAAAAATATTGCGCAAATGTGAAGATCCAGTTAAAACATAATGTTAGCAATTGCAACAGTATCGTTTCAGATACAAAGTTTTCCTCTTGTTCTATAACTTCTAGCATTTTGTGCTAAACCTGGCCTACAACAACCTCATATAGCAGAACAATTCATCCTCCTTGACTTCCTAGTATTACGCTATCAGAAAATCCACGTCTCACTCTCAATAATATGTTTAATGTAGAGAACCAATCCAATATATGTTTTTCCTCTTTGTTCTTTTATCTTATGCCATATAAATTATTTGACACATTTAACACACTTTGTTTTGAGTACAGCTTCTCCTTCATCTCATTATTTGTATATATCATCAACCAAAAGAGGGACATGGAGAATAGGACGATGGAATTAATGATATGAGGCTTGCCTATTTGGAGGCTCTGTTAGACAATGTGCATGTTTTCAAAAAGTGTGACGGCCCGATAAAGATGTTTCTCTGCCATTGTTGGTTCATAAACCAAAACCCAATTTATTCCATAGAAACACATCGTCAAGCGATATAACATAATTTGCCGTTTAAATACTAAAATATGGAGGTACTTGACATTTGGGCTGTCAACACTTTAAAAAAACATTAGAAAAGCTTTTAAAATTGAAAATTTATCAAACACACTTTATGAATGCAAATGCAGTGAAAAAATAATAATAAATTAATAAAATAAATGAAATTTGGTATTTTTCTTATTTTTTTGTAAAAAAAAAAGTTCTAATGCATTTATGCGTATTTTCACGTTTTGGTAGGTACTGTATAATTTGGAGGAATGCAAATTTAACCTATATGATTTAAGAGAAAGAATCTATCATTTTATAAAAATCACTATCATGGTATAAGAGGTCTGGCGATCTATGGGATCTATGAGATTTCATCTCTGGTCATAGTTTTATCATCTTCCTGCATTTTGATTCTTCCAGCATCTGAAGCTTCAAGCAAGCGGAGAAGCTCAAAATATCTGGGATGTAACAAGCTTACCACAAATTCCTCTGCATAGAAGCTGCATATCTTAGCTATATCCGGTAATGTATATATGTTATCTTTGGGACAAAACATGTCATAATAGCTGGTCTACATAATGGTTGGTTTAGATCTCTAGGTCTGGAATTGTGAATTTTAGATGAAATAGGTTGGTTTTGGGTTGATACGCTTGAGTTTGATAAGACTCTTATGGCTACAACTTTTTGGTTTTGATGAGCAAGCCCAAGATTCTTGATGAAATGCCAAAGATAAATTCATACTGATTAGAAAGTAGTACATAATTGGCAAATAGATAGGAATAAGAGAGTTTTAAGAATTTTACTAGATTGAGGGCACACTCTCCTTTACCAAATGTCGGATACAAAAAACTTGGAATTTTTGAGAAATAATGGTTGAAAATACATATAGGGACTATGGCGAGCTCTCCAAGTACAAAAAAATACCTCTGAAGGAGTAATCAGAGATCTCCAAATACTAATTAAAAGTGAACATGAAGTTGCAACAGTTTATATTTTATAATATTGAACTCTAGTACAAACTTAGGTGCAAATAATCTAAATGAACATGTGTAGAATTCAATCCAGAAGGCCCATATGAGGCCCAATTGCGAGATAAAAATTCATCGTCGGTGGACTGTAATTTGCGCCCCAAGATGAAGTCCATGTTGAATAGTTGGGTGAAGAAAGTCCTTAATTGATGGTACCCGTCAAAAAGAACCTCAAAAGATAATCCATGTTCATCTCAATTAAGAGAGAGCCAGAGTTGCATGGTTGCACTAACCGCTTCAGGATTATGATGCCAGAACGCAAAAATCCGATTTCTGATGAGTCATTCTTAGTGAAAATCAAGCCATTAGATTTAAAACTTTGCCAATGGAATTCGGTTGATTATTTCTCTCCAAACTTTCATATACTATTGATTGCCACGCCATTAAAGTGAGGAATCAAAGTTGAGCGTTTTCTGAGTGAGATTAGTGTTTCTACAGTCTCAGTCCAAGTGTAAGAAACCTTAGATAATGGAAGCTTAGTAACGAAGGTTTTCCAATTTCTTTTTGAGAAATCGAGATGAAGAAAATATGATATCAGATTAGGGGCTTGGTTGCAGAGGAGACATGTTGGATTTGTTTGGAAATCCCAAACGATTAGCTTGTTGCAAGCAATGATATCTCTTTTGAACTAGATAATCTTATTTCATATGACTAGAAGTCTTCGATCTCTTAATGCATTGTAAATTTGATTTGCAGTGAAATTGTTGTTGGTGATGTTTCCAATCCCTCCAGAATCCCACATCGACTTGTTTGGAGTTTCCGAAAAGAAGACAAAGAAGCAAAGAAGAAATATTCGCCAATAAAGTTAACAACAAATTTCTATTCCACAAAGAAGCAATGCAAGAGTAGTAGATAGAGGTACACCTGGAATACGAGGATCGTGTTTTTTCAAAAAAAAATCAGCGTTCCAAAAAATGATGACGTCGAAATTCAGACAAAACAATTCAAATATTACATGGTAAAATTTGTATCCATTTAGTAGCAATTTTCCTTAACCTTAGTATTTTCTTGGATAACCAGATTTTTAGACTGGTTCATTGTTATTATATAAATATTTACAATGGATTTAACGTTTTTTTAATTTGGTCTAAAATAACGTTCTGTTTGAAAGACAACAAAACTTATTGACGTCTAAATATTATAAAAAAATATACAAAATTTTTTAAAATAAAATTTGATGAAGCGCCAAAATACTTTTAGTTTTTAAACCTTTTTTTATAATTGTCAAATTTTAAATTACTTAAAATCTTTAAACTTTTATAACAAATTGATTGAAATGTTATTTAGTTGAATCTCCCAATCAACAGTATATGAAATCTATCATGCTATAAACTCTAGACATATGTGTTCATAGATTTGATTACAATCTCTAATATAAAAGTCGATAAAAAATAAAAAATCTCTACAAAGATTTGATTACATATGAGTTAACAGATTTGATTCTACATCTATTTTGTAACCGTATGGTGTTAAAAAAACAAATTACGAGCTGCCGATTATATGTTATATATACAAGGAGAGGTATAAATTTGCTTTAGGTGGATTCTAATTTTTAAAGGGAATAAAGAAAAACAGAGGAATAACAATGGCAGGGAGAATAAGCTGCTGTCTGAATCTTCCTCTTCTTGATTCCAACTCTGCACAATCATCATCTCCACTACACAAGACAACGTCACAGATCTCTTGGTATGTCTTTTTTTCAACAAAATCAAATTTAAAAGCTCATATTAATTTCATTCTTGGATTTATCAATTAATCATAACGAGTTTAGGAGGAGAACAGAGGATGAGACCGAGCCACGGAAGAACAAGTGTTCCCTTGTCTTAGCCGTGGCGGCGACTGTTGTGATCGGCGCTATTCAGATCAGTAACGTGGCGACGGTGGAAGCGGCGGTCGTGAAATCGCCGGCGAAAGAAACGGCGCCACGGAGATGGAGCGACAAGAGAACTTGTCCGCCTTGGCTTCAGAACTCTCTCGAGACCATCGTACCGGAGAATCTTCCTCGTCCGTCGATTCATCGGCGTTTGGAGTTAGCCGGACTTGTTAAGCGTGACGCGTCGCCGGTCGGTGCGGTGGTGACACGCGTCGGTAAAGGTTCTTGTTTCTCCATGTAATTTGGAAGATCATTACGTGTACGCCATAATGTTAGCCACGTGTAAAAGGTAATTAGAAACAAATTGTAACACACACGAAAACTTTTGTCAATAAATAAACGTCAAATATTTACATGCATGTTGAATATGGATTACCTACTTGCATATAGAGTTTATTGCGATTTTTTTTGCTAAAAATATAAAATCATTACAAATAAAATATAGGCGTTACAAATTGTGTTAACAAATTATTTGATTTAAAAAATTAATTCTGGCAAAAAAAGATAAAAATATAGAACTAAATTTTAACCAATATTCTAAAATCCTAGCATTAAAATGTTGGATATAAAAAATGATAAATTATTTGAAACTCGAGCAAAAGATGAAACTATAAAAAGTCAAAAAAAAAATCAAGAAAGGTCACGAAAACATTTACGACACATGATAGAAGATGTTTTATCTAGAAGCCCAATAAAAAAAAATCTCAAATAAAAACAGTCGTTAACGTATAAAAATCAATGCGTATTTAACAAATTTAGAACCAACACTAAAACACGACTACACTAACCAGCAAAACTTACAATTTATTGGGTTTAGTCCAAAAAGTTTAGTTAAATTTCTAGCAAGTCATATATAAACAATAAGAAATTTAACCAAGTGAAGAATATTTATGTTTATTTAGTTCTTAAATATAATTATTTGTGGGATTACTGGGAGTTTTCGTCGGGCCCTTTAAATTTTTGTCTCTTTTTGTACTGTCCTTTTTCAGTTTTGTGTGTTGGAGTAGTACTCTTTGGATGTGCGATTAGAGAAAGAAGTACATGCATGTAGTACAAAAAAAGAAAAACTACAAGTACTCCTACTAAAATGAGTCGGCCCATTATCGATCCAGAATAAAAGCCCAAGTGTATGTCACTTCCAAGTGTTAAATGTGTTTCGGAATCTTTGGTTTCGAGACGTGAACTCAGTCTTTTGTTGTTGGACATGCTAGATCAAAAATCACAGAACATTATTAGATTAATGCATGCTTATGATACTTTGGGTTTCAGAATCCTAAGTCATCATCATCGACGAGAACTGATTATATGTGTTTGACTTTTTCCTCGTTCGATTTCATCCTCAAAAGACAGAAATGCGAAACACAAAAAAAGAACCTGCTTTTAAATTCACAGACAGAGAATTTACCTCGACGACAGTTTCATGCGGAGCAAGCTTCCACGTATTTAAGACAATAACTCTTAGCAGAAAATGTAGCAACCGTCGCGAAAACAAAGGCCGGTGAGTTTTGTCCTCCGAACAACGCATCTCATGACCCGCTAAAAGTGATACTATAATCTGTTCAAACCAAAACGAAGTTCAGACACTAACCACAAGACTAGTCTGGTATTTATACAGGAGAATGAATTTGAGACTGTATGTGAATCTGCAAATAAAGAACGGATTTAATTAATCAAAAATCTCAGAGAATGTTGCAACGACTATAAAGAGAATTTCGGTTTAAAGAAAACACATACAGCTAGTGGAAAGACGACTAAAAGGCTGTGGATTCTGACAGAATTTAGTAGCAAAACCAAATGCACTTTCATGGATACCATGGTAAACTTTTCTTCCCATCCAATCTGTATCAAACGGAAAGAAGTGGAACCACAAAAGCTGTAAGGAACAAGATATCAATCAAAATATAAAGGAAAGAGTGTCGAAAAGGTGGTAAACCGATATAAAGATACCACAGTCTTTTATATCATATCAAGGGCCATCAATGAAGGTCTCATCTTGATGCTCACTCTTCGACTTGCCAAGTTGTACATCCATATCACGTTCGTCTCTCTAATACTTTATCCCATTGGTTCCATGATTCAGTTTTTAATGTTCATCCAACAAATGTGTAGAATCTGGTGTGCGGGTGGGCTTATTGCTTGTCAAAGGAATCTCTTTAGCAGAGAATAGATTATGCCAAGATTGCATATACTGAAAGAGACCTGGGAAAAATGAAAACTCTGAGAACATTACTTATAGCAATAAGATTGTAGAACAAGAAAAGAAGCAACTAGGTGGATTAAAACATTCAAAATCACCTCACAAATCATAAAAAGAGTTGTGAGTAATTGCATTTGTAGAAAACTTAGCAAGTAGTGATAAATATCAAACAATCTGCGATTAAGTTTATTAAAAAAACACCAACAAAACAGCATACCCTTGACGACAGAGTCAAGAAGCTTCGTTTCAAAACAAAAACGGAAAACGAAACCCTAAACCAAGAACACTGCAAAAATTAAACTTTGAACGATTAGGAAAATTTAAAAACTAAAACAAAAATCACGGTAAAGTACAACATAAGAACAACTTAGACGAAACTTAAAAACCCTAATTAACATAGACAGAGACATACTTCGACGACGAGCGACAAAACCCAACTAATCGGATTGGTTTAAGGCGGAATCGATCTTCAAGATCACTATAAAAGAAAGGAAAAATTGAACGATTAGAAAACCCAAAAACCAAATCGCGATCAAAGAGTAGATGAAACTCAGTAATCCTCAAACAAATTCACAATTTCCAGAGAACGAAACACTTTCTAATCTAAGAACGTAGATGGATTCTCTGGTTTTACAAATCTTCGAAGAATCGATCGAGAGAATTCTTCAAAAAAAAAGAAGAACATAGAAAGTTTGGGAGAAGAGACAAAACTTATTTGTGAATAAATAAAAGATTTGAAAAATGTTTGTATGTATCGCTGCGTTTACTAACGGTTATTATGCGTTTTTTAACTGTTATATTATATTGATTTTTAAAATAATTTTAGTAAACCTAACAGTTACATTTTCCACGTAAATCAAATATGTCACGATCCAATTCTGAATATTAAAAAATAATATAAACACCTCGCAAAAAAAATTAATGGACTGTTATTATTTGATCGTAAGGTAACTTAAGGTAACTTGATCATTGATTAAAGAAGAAAATACTCAAAAGTACATAAGTCCATTTTTAATATTTACGCTAATTCCCTAATTTTATATAAGAGAGTTACCTGCTGAGAGTCAAAGACGAAGTTCAGACATATGGGAAAATCTTGCTTATGTTGCCACTCAACCTGAAAACCCTATCCACTGCCACATTGTGAGACGATTTTCCAGCGAACTGTTATGAATCACATAACGACCAGCATATGGATGGAAAGTCCCGAGTTTCAGATTTCCAGAAAGATATAGGTCATTCAGATCAGAGCTATGTGATAAAAGTTATCGCTGTTTCTTTTTGTCTGATTCAATCTTTCTGAATCTGTAACCAGCATGAATATGTCCAGTTGTAGTAGAGGAAGGAAACGAATGAGTAAATCTATCATGGTCGATTTGAAACTTGGTAAGAGCATCCCTAACTATACTATTTGTCTGTAGCCAAAAGAAGATTGTCATTTGGGGTTTTGACATGAAAGTTATGACTGTGTTTTCAGACCTGATTTGTGTAATGCAAGAGAAGTCGCATTTCTGGAAATACAATAATCTTTTCGAGATGAATTTTTGCAAGATGATTCATAACCCATAGAATTAGTTGACTGTCAAATATCTTGGTGTTAGCTATAGTGGTCAGAGAGTTATAACTATTATTCTTTGCAGTGTGTATCTGTAAACATAATATACGTCTCATCATTTATGATAAATATTTTTCCTTTATTGTTGTTTGAAATAATTAGATTTGTTGTTTTTGTTTATGATCTAGTTTATATTTAGTATAGAGGATGTGTAAAAGAAGGTCAATGAAATATTATTTATGGTCTTGATGTAAAACTCGCAACTAGTCCGATTTATACTACAATTAATCTATATAGACTAAATTTTTGTTTTTGACGGTAGTCAAGCCTACTTCTCCAATATCAGTGAGCCTCTACCTTAATTGTTGTAACGTTTTGAGATCTTGAATGGAGCACTTGATCATGCATATTTAATTAGTAAGTTTAATTTTTTGCTATTTCAGCATACATAATTACATTGTTTACTTGATTTCTTTTGGGTACATCTTTTAACTTTAGATACTATAGATTTTGTTCTTCGTGTTGCCGAGTTAGCCGATATCAATTCTAAAGATTACGATGGTAATCTATTTTTTGTGGTTTGAGCTTGGTATTATCTGTGACAGAATTTCATTTTTTTCTATGTTTAAAGGTAAAGATGAGAGTGACGCCATTCTTCGTTCTTATGATCAGTGTTCGGAGTTTTGTTTGATCCCAATGAAAATGATGTATATGATTTACGAGCAAGGTGACTACGTATATATTTTTATATTATTATTTAAGTTCGGTATAATAGATTATAAACTAACTAAAATTGGTTTTTCTTATTAATTATATGTTATAAGACATATAGCTTTCATAAGTAGTTGGACAATGATGCGGTGTAATATTATTTATGTTTTCTTTTTATTTGAGTTTATAATGAACATTTTTATGTTTTATATTGTTAGTGACTTTTACTGTTTTTTTGAAATTCGTGATGTTTGATTATTTTGCATACTTATCTTTTGCTATAGCTATAATATAATGTTGCATTTTATAATCAAAGAAATTGTTTTTTGAATATCCATAAATCAAATAATTTTTATGCTAAGTCTGAATTATATCATCCGATATTCCTATATTCGTATAAAATTATAGCTTTAGATGATAGTAATAAGGTTGAAATATTAAATGTTTGGTTATATGTCATGAATTTATAATTCACTTATGATTTAATGTCTTTCAATTGTTAAAATGCATATATATATATATATATATTTATGTTCATTTGATTTAAATAAGATTATCCTACCTAGAACTGAAAGTAAATATGTTTGGGTGTATATGTCAAGCACTAATAATTAAGTTTTTTGATGACATATGTGTCCAATTATTTTGATGATTTTGAAGGATTACAATAATTATTTTATTTTACTGGTGTTTATTGTTTTAATTTTACCTATTTTATTTTATTGATAATTCTTGGGTGTGCATGTAAAGTTCCTATATAGTAACCTTTTTTATACTTTAAACATACAAAAAAGGAAAGTAAAAAAAAATACGTCACTTTCGTGATGATGAAAAAACTTCAATTTTTCAGTTGCATGCCTGCATGATTCAATGAAAAAATCCTTGTGAAGACTTTGCGCTTGTGGCAGCAGATCAAATTTTTCGGTGAAACTATTGAGTTGATACTTTGTACTGAACATGTAAAAACGAATAACTTTAGTGTATATCTATTTTATCTTAGAGTTTAGGATATGATTTTGTCGTTTGTATCTTAATAAACAATTTTATATGGATTTTAATTTATGAATAATTTGGATTTTCGAATTCTTGTGGTTGTGAAGCCTAAGCTTAAGGTGGATTACAAAAATCAGTTGAGACAAGGTGGTTGGGTAACATTGTCGAATTTTTTGTAAACAAAGAAATTGGACCAATCAGGATAAGTGATTATAATTACATGATTATATCTCAATTATTAAAACTTTTTTGATATCATGATCTGAGTAATTGTTCTTGGAAATTTGATGGTATGTTAACTGTTTTGATTTTAATATTACGTTGATGCTATATTTCTTATTGGATTTGTTTAATATTTTGTATAAGATGTGATGGATTCTGTTTTATGAATTAGTAAGTTAATTCGATCCAGATGAAGCATATCATGAACCACATTGACATATGCGATTGAACTCTTTTCACATGTAAGATTTATAGATGTTGAGTGTTTTGTATAATTACTTTAAAGATGAACTAGTGACATGTGCTAAGATTTTATTATTGTCAAATCTTATTGTCATATATTATTATTTGGATTTGGTTATTGTAATAACAAAGTTGTAACTATATGGATATTTCATAGGAGAAGACAAAGACTCAATCGTTCTTAGTTCTTATCTCCATTGTTCTGACATCATGTTTAATCTGGATGATAAATATTTTGACGAATTCAGGAAAATGTGAGCATATTTTATTTTAAAAATCTAAAATTGGTATATAATTGATTGATTTGGAATTTTATTGGTTGTAGGTTTTGTTTGGAATTCGCTAAGAAAATGCATGGGCATCATCTATGAAGATTCATTGTTTTGGTTTTTCTTTACACGTATGTCAGTTTTATTATGCATTGGACAATCAGTTTATTTTTAAGTGTGTTTCAAACTATTTGAATGTTGAAAATTTCTAGATTTCTTATGGTTATTTGCATGTATATTCTTATTGGTACTTTCTTCTATCAATTATACTTAGTTTTGTTTTGTAATATTTTCTTTAGATGTATGTGCAACTTTAATATATATATATTTTTTTGTAATTCAGATTTCATTATAATTACATTTCGAATTAGGAAAATTGCAAAAATATAACTTTGAGAGCATCAGTTTTTAAAATTGCTACTACAAAGTGACCATTTTTAAATATATGATTTTGGTAAACATCAGAAAAGATAATTATACTTTCATTCAAAATACTCTAAAAACAAGTCTTTCTTCTTCTTCTTCTTTCTTATTCTTCTTTCTTTTTTCTTCTTTCTTCATCTTCATGACTAACGCCAATTTTTTTTTTTTCAGGTGACGAAGTTTTCTCAAGCAATAAAGGTTTCTAAACCAATAATCTTCTTTGTCAGAATAAAACGAGAAAGGTTTCCCAGATAAAAATTTAGACAGACACCTAATTTTGTATGACACAAACTCAATCTTTGTCAAAAAAATATCTCTAAATCTAAAAGTCACAGACAAACGATTTGTCTTCAATCATTATATCAAGTTGAGAATTATATAGATGCGAAAGATTTAACTAATTTAGGTTAGAATTTCACCATCGCTTATCATATCAACTTTAATTTGGCAGACAGATTTGTCGGAGACCAAACTTTCGCTCGCCGTTTTTATTACCGAAGTCTTATAAAACTTCGGCATATTTTATAAATTCTTATAATACTTTGGCAAACTATATAAAACATATTTAAAAAATCTTATAAACGAGATTATAAACGTTAAAGCCACATAAAAGGTTGTAAGTTTGATAAAACCTTATGAGTAAGTAATAAAATATTCATATTAATCAAATAATAATTTTATAGTTTTGTAAGATACAATTTAAAATTGTATAAAAACACATTTATAAGGGTTTATAAATCATATGACGGTGCATAACTTAATACTTCTATACTCAACATAGAACCTATAAGAATTTATAAATCATTTATAAGGGTTTGTAAAAACGTATTGCATAGTTCAATAATTTTTTTACTTAATGTGAAAGTTATAAGAATTTAGAATCATTTATAAGGGTTAATAAATAATTTATAAGAGTTTATAAATAATTTATAAAGGTTTATAAATCATTTATGACGGTTTTATAAAGCTGTCTTACGCATAAACCGGAGCCGTGATTCTTATTAATCCAGGATTCTTATAAACACTTTATAAATTATGAAACTATACCATCAAAAATCATGAAACTATACTCGTGTTTACGGATTCTAACGGCACAATCTCTCCTTCCTCTTCGTATCGCTTTTCATATTTGGGTTGATCAAGTTTCTGCTCCAAACCTCAATCAATGATAGGCCAATACATCAGATTTTGAACTAATTTCACTATCACCCTGATTTATAAATCTGGGCAGTAATGAGTTTGATTCAAAATCTAGTTAGCTCGGTTCAAAATTCAGCAAATCAGACCGTAGATTTCTCTCTCCTTACTAAGCTCGAGATCTCTGATGAAAATTGGTCTTCTTGAGAGGATCTATGACCAATCTGTGAAAATGCAAAGGTTTTCGAAGAAGGGTCAAGGCGGAGGGAGTGCATTCGGGGGGCGAATGACTAGGTTTTAGATGGTTGTGGAAGAAGTTGCCGAGATTATATCGTGACAAGTTGAAGGGTTGGAGAGAAAAGAAAATATTATAGTTTTTTTATTACATTCATTGAAGGTATATAAGTCATTATACCTATTAAAAATAATGTATATTTGTAAATATTTTAAATAGTTGTATTTTTATAAACTGATATTACTAAAATCGTATGTATGAAAAATTCTCTTTATAATTTGGATAAGCATATCTCTTGAGCAACAATCAAATATCTACATTAACAATGTCTAAAAAGTGATGAAAGCATTTATTCATTTAAAATATTTTATCGAAAAAGATATATTCGAGACTAATAAAAATGTGATTTTGATAAAAAAAAGTTTTAGAATGTAAAGGATGTAAGAGACTTTTATAAGATTTGTTTTATATTTTTAAGAAGAAATACTTTTAAATACTTTTAAATATTTGAGTTATGTTTTGAATTTATATGATTTTGAGATATTTACAAAATAAGGCACTTTCCTACACTCTTTTATCACTTTTAGGCACTTTCTGCTACATGGGCATTTTCTCTTCATTTTCCTTCTTTACTCTGTTTTTGAAATTCCTATTTTGTTCTTCTGTGTTATTTCCTTATATCTTAACACAAACCAGATTGGCGGCGTCGGTGAAACCGGTGGTACGAGATGAAAGCAAGAGTCTGGATTTTTGGAAGTTTTAACAAAGATGAAAGAACAAAAAAAAACGAATGCAAAGTGTTCGACAGAATGCGTGAAAAAAACATGTGTGTCCATTAAACTGCGAACACATGTACATAAAGAATGGACGGGGTTGAATGTTCAACATTTATCCACAATACGGTGTCCATGGAAAATTGTATACATACAACATATTATCTTTATAATAACAGAGACAAATTATAATGAACATGTTTGTTTCTTTCATTCACTCCATCGCCCCTGTATCATTTTCCATGTTAACGTGGACCCGTCCACTCCACACATAGCTTCTCCACATCTGTCTTCAGCATCTTTCTTTCACCAACATCCTAGATATAGAACTTGTTATTCACACCCTCACATTACCTCTATATCCATCTGGTAACATATGTTATATCTTTCTTACTTGCCTCTTTGTTGAGATTTTCCTCCTCCATTTATACATCAGTTTCTGACTTATTTTTTTATATCCATGTATACTCGTACACTGCGCTTTGTATCCACACCTACCTTATCCACGTCCTTCACCTTATCTCTATCACCGCCATCATACACAAAAAACTTGTTATCCACACCCTCACATTATCTCTATATCCATCCGCTAACATATATTATATCTTCTTTTACTTACCTCTTAATTGGTATTTTCATATTATGTTGGTATTTTTTCATATCCACGTGTACTCGTACACTGCGCTTTGTGTCCACACATACCTTATCCACGTGCTTCACCTCTTATATCTTCATCACCACGCTAACATATGTTATATCTTTTTTTACTTACCTCTTAGTTGGTATTTTCATATTCTGTTGGTATTTTTTCATATCCACGTGTACTCTTACACTGCGCTTTGTGTCCACACCTACCTTATCCACGTCCTTCACCTTATCTTTATCACCGCCATCATACACAAAAAACTTGTTATCCACACCCTCACATTATCTCTATACCCATCCGCTAACATATGTTATATCTTCTTTTACTTACCTCCTAGTTGGTATTTTCATATTCTGTCTCATCTTCCTTGTCCAGGTGGACCAGTCCACGATGTAGTGTATTCCACACCACCATTGCTCCACAGTTTCTACTGACCTGAAAGTCACAACAAATTGTGTATCGGTCCATCGCAAAAAAACTTTTTGGCAGACCAGTGTCTCACCGCGCATGTCGAGAATTTTTGTAAAAGAAGGTTGTTGACAATTATACAACCAATCTCAATTAGTTTGTACCTAAAACAAAAACCACCTTATGGTTTGAATTGTAAGCCAACGTGAGTTTTAATTTACTGACTATCCCGAGAGTAGTATGTAGATTCTTTGCACTCACGCTGGCTTCCTTCTTGCAAAATCTACCACCGTCAGCTCAACTTCTTCCATTTCTCGTTTCTTTTTTTTAACAAAGAAAAATATCAAAAAGTAAAAAGGTGAAAAAAGAAAAGAAGTGTGAAAAAGGTGAGTGTTGGATAAGGTAGTTTTTAATTTTCAAACGTGTGGTTCAGATTGATTCATATTTTCAAAAAAAAAAGCTTAAACAATACTAACCTTTCAAAAGGTTGAGGGGCTGATTTGGTTTTTCACACCTCCAAAGTGCCTTAGTGTCAATAAATGCTTTTTTATAAAACAAACTTTTAGAAAGTGCCTTTTAATGTAAACCTCTCTATGATTTTTTTCTTGAATATGTCATATATGCATTCACCGTTCTAAAATTTGGCTAGTACGCCGTATATACGTCGTCTAGGCACTGAACATGTGAACTGAATTTTTCAATTCGGTAATAACTATGCATCCATCTTAATAATTACTCAAAATTCACATTTTAGCCAATAAAAAACTTGAACTTTCAATTTTAATGGATACACACGTATTAGAAACCATTTTGAATTACTTTAAAAGTTGAACGTGAATATTTCTATATATAAATATTTACAGTCATTCCTTTGTATATTATAGGATTAACAAGAGTCATCAAGTCAGGAACCCATTTATAGCACTAATTAAAACTTAATTAGTTAATTAAAATATTTTTTAACCAACATGTTATATTAACAATATTTTGTTAAATTTTTATAATATATTATATATATTTATATTAAAAAATATATATATATATATATATATCTATAAATAGTTGTATATACGTTTCTGTTTTGTATAATGATCGATCGTCAAAATATATATATTTTTTTTCAAATTAGTGGTTGATGAATGGTTCATTAATATTTTTATAATTGGATGTTTGAGATTTAAATTTTAAAATGTATAATTTATTTTTTATTTTTCAGTATAATACAAATAAAATTATTTGACTTGAATATTCACAAAATAATGAAAGTATTTGCAATATAAAATTATTAATATAGTAATAAATTGGTGTTAAAATATTAAAACTCAAATAATTAAAATTAACATATAAACGAATGACATGAACGGCTGGATCCAATAATATTGGAAAAGTTCAATCCACTATTTGAGTGGAGATCGGTACAAGATGATTCGAAGGTTTCAGTGTTTAAGGAGTAGTGATTTTATTGATTTCAATCGGAGATTCAAGATACAAAGTGTAATTTCTCTATATTTTCTTTGTTGGAAAAATCCGGATCCTTTTCTAACAAGTGCGATCTCCTATTTATAAGCTTTCACGACCTAGCTTCTCGTAGGTCACCGCTTATAGCGCCATAGGTGATCATGAGCTTACCTGCTCTACACGTGTCTTCCTATCGTTCGTCGTAATATAACTATTAGGTCGGTTTTGCTGGGCGCGTGATGATACGCTCGAACTGCTCGGCATATCGGCATCTATGAGTTAGGCAATCATAACTTTGGTAGGTGAGTTCGCCGCACTGTTCTACCTACTGCACATGTCTATCATTTAATGCTGGTAAGAACCGAGCTACAGTGAGGGGCTCGGTGGATCCCGTGCTCGTTCGCGCCATCTCGAACCGGGCAATGCGTAGGCCATATGATAACACATGGACCCTTTATGGACTTTGGGCCTCGTAGTTATTAATCTTCTATCTCAAACTGGACCAGATCGTAGCGGGCGAAGCCCACTTCAAACATCCACAAAAAAGTTAAAATATTGTAGAATTTATTAATATTATAAAATTATTTATATCATAATGTTAATAATTAATAATATTGTAATAAATTAGTGTAAAAAATTAAAATTAACATAGAGAAAAGAATGATATAAACAGCTGGATCCAATAGTATTTAACAAGTTTAGTACATTCGATAAAAGAAGAAAAAAGTTGAAGTCCACAAAAAGACAAATTAAACAAAGTCGTGAATATGTTTGCTACCTCTAACTAAGATATATATATATATATATATATAAATATATATAAATATACACACGTACACGTATCACGCATAGTGAAAAAATAAATTTGATAATGATAGCCAATTAGCATGTGTTATCACATGCTCACACGTCAACAAATCTTATTGTCGGTCAATTTAATTAAATAAATAAAATAAACCATCTTTTTCAAGAAAAAAAATCTACACAAAAAGTTCCTAATGGCGACATATTGGAATATATTTCCTAAAACAATTACACTAAATATTTTAATTTCTTTAAATACGGTCAAAAAGAAAATCTCAACAAAGTTAAACACGCTGTCGTTTGGCTTTCATTCTTCTTTTTTCCCCTTAAAATAACCGTCGGACTCGTGTTTCTCGCCTCCGCCGGCGAACAGTTTTCTCTCTCCTCTCTCTCCTCTCTCTCCTCTCTCTCCTCTCTCAAAATTCGTGGTGCCACAAAACCCTAATTTTCTTAAACCCTAAATTCGCTGTAATTTCTGTAACAATTGCTTCGATTTTTTTGAAACAATTGATTGCAAATCTCTAATCTGGCTGCATTCTCCGAGGATCGATTTTACTCAAGACTCGATTTATTGAGTCGCTAACACAAGGGTTGACTCGTTTTAGCTCTTTCGCTAATCGCTGTAGAATTTTTATTGCAATGATGGTACATAATGGAAGAAACTAAAGGAATCTGTGATCTGGAGAATGGGAGTTCGAGTTACGGCGGAAAACCGCCGAATCCTCTCTCCTTCTCTTCATCTTCTTCGTCATCTTCTTCTGCCGCCTTATACAGGCAGAGCTTCGACGGTGACCGATTTCTGGCGCCGTGTAATAAGAAGTCGCTGGTTCGACACCCATCTCTCGTAAGATTCCTTTCTTCCAACCTTAGATTTTGGATAATTGAAGGGTTATTTATTATTATCGTTTGACATTGAATTTTGCAATGAATTCAACGAATTATTGTAGCAGATGTAGTTAATGCGACATTAAAAATGTTTAATTAGTTGATTTTGTTAATATTTTGTTTTGCTAATCTGCTTGAAAGTGTTTTTTTACATTCAATGGAATTGGAGATACGTGACGATCTGTTAACTTGTGTACATGTAAGAAATTGGCAATAATTTTTTTTCCCTTATCACCTAAGTAAAGGCTTTCATCGAGTTTATTCACAACATGTAATTGAAACAACAATTTCTGTTTTCTAATGTGTTGCTATGAGATGTTTTGTGAGGTTTCTGACTGCTAAATTTTGGTAGGTGAAGACCAAGGTGTCAGATATATCTGTTGAGAACGAGTTTGCTTTAGAGAAGAATAACTCTGAGTTGTTTGTTCCTGCTATGCGTTCTGGAGCTTGGTCTGATATTGGCTCAAGGTCGAGCATGGAAGATGCGTATCTATGCCTCGATAATCTTATGGATAGTTATGGTCTCAAGAATTCTGAGGATGGACCAAGTGCATTTTACGGGGTTAGTTCTTTCCTCACGTTTTCTTGATTTATACACTTAGTTGTTGCCGCAATTGGAAAACAAAAGCTGTAGGAATGTGTTGTTAGAGTTCCCGTTGGGTTATTCTTGGTGAATTTGTCGATTGCTGTTCTTCCTATAGTCATTCGTTATGATTTTGGCTTGAACAAACTGAGTAGATTTTATAGAACAGACGAACCACTGTGATTTTAACGAAGTTTTGGAATCTCTTACCCTTTTTGTTTATATTAGGTATTTGATGGACATGGTGGGAAGTATGCCGCTGAATTCGCGTGTAACCATATACCAAGGTACATCGTTGAGGATCAAGAGTTTCCTAGTGAAATCGATAAGGTGATTTCTTCAGCGTTTCTTCAAACAGACACTGCCTTCTCAGAGGCTTGTGCATTGGATGGGAGCCTTTCTTCAGGAACTACCGCTTTAGCAGCTATTCTTTGTGGGAGGTTTGTTGATTCAACTCTTATTATCTTTTGGTGACGTATAGCTACACTCTAAAACTCTAAATGAATACTATCTAAGACTGCATAGATAGGCTAGCAATGTGCAACAAATTGTCTTATTATTGGCCAACTAGTTGTGTGATCATGCTTTGGGGAAAACTGTTATTCTGAACGTTGTCTACCATATTAGTTATTCCTTTGTTAGCCTTTTACATCTTGGTTAAGTAAGTAAGAAAGTACTGGGGAAAGATGCATTGTCTCCTCAACTATACTATTGTTATCGGCTCAGCTTTATATTTCTTTGATTGGTTGAAGTTTGTATATAAATGCTCGATTACAAGTTATGGTCCTCTAGTTTTGTGTCATTTTCATACTATTCTTTTTCCTGGTGTGAAACTGATTTTTTCTACATTGTTGCAGGTCATTGGTTGTGGCAAACGCTGGAGATTGTAGGGCAGTCTTGTCTCGTCAGGGCAAAGCCATTGAAATGTCAAAAGACCACAAACCCATGAGCGGTAAAGAGAGAAGACGCATCGAGGCATCAGGTGGATACATATACGACGGCTATCTAAATGGGCAACTTAATGTGGCTCGTGCGCTCGGGGACTTTCATATGGAAGGCATGAAGAAGAGGAAAGACGGTTCTAATAATGGACCTCTCATTGCAGATCCTGAGCTCATGACAACTAAACTAACCAAAGAGGACGAGTTCCTCATAATTGGGTGCGATGGAGTTTGGGATGTGTTCATGAGCCAGAATGCTATTGATTTTGCTAGAAGGAGACTACAAGAGCACAATGACCCAGTAATGTGTAGTAAAGAGTTGGTTGAAGAAGCTTTGAAGAGGAAGAGCGGGGATAATGTGACCGCGGTGGTTGTGTGTCTTCAGCCACAGCCGCCACCAAACTTGGTTGCACCGAGGTTGAGGGTTCAACGGAGCTTCTCGGCAGAAGGTTTAAAAGATTTACAGAGCTACTTGGATGACTTGGGGTGCTAATTGAGGGACATGAGGATGGTGACGAATGATTGATTCTCTGTTTTTGAATTTTTTTTGTTGTCTTTTGTTACAATTTATAGTTTTGGGTTTTGGCGGTTTTGTTCTGTTAAATTCTTACAATTTGAGTAAGTTATAAGATAAGGCGGCATACAATAATTTCTTGCTTGGTAGAATTTTTTTTTTGTCATACTTCACTTGATATGCTTTTGCATGATCATAATTTTATATAAATCTCATTTGTTATTCATTTGTGTTGTAATTCCCACGATTATAAGTTTTTAACTTATTAAGCATTTCAAAAATAATAATGATAGATGAATACTCTTTTTTATGTTAAATTCCACCAAAATTATTCCTCTAATTTGTACAGCCATATCTGAAACCTAAAGACCAAAAAACTAAACCGATGGAAGCAAGTGACATACCAAAAATTATTCATCATACTAATCACAAACCGCAACAACAAAACCGAAAAACTATACCGAAATTAACAGTAAACCAAATTTTCACTTTTACTATATAATAACGATGACTTGTGTTTGTGGTGTATTCAGATTAAAGTTAAGAAATAAGAAAATTCCAACAAGTTGCATAAAAAAAAATCGAGAAATAACTTCGAAATCTCCAAGTTCACCATTCTGCTACTGCTATGTTATATGGGCAAATCTATAGGATTTCATAACGAAGACGGTGCAGCCTCATTTCTCCTCTGCTTTTCTTCTCAAAATCTCAGTTAGTTTCTATGGCTCATTCATTTTCTTCTTCTTCTTCCTGCAATTTGGTCATCATAATCTGATCTGTAGAGGAAACGTAGAGTTTGGAGGCTCTGATTTGGGAATTCTATTTGGAAAAGAAAAAAAAGAGGAAGATACTGTATGTGTTGTAAAACCTGAGCTATATGAGATTCAATCACAATCAACACACACACTATTCTTGATCACCAAACTCAAACAAGCTCAAGAAGAACAGTAAAGCAGAGTAAGCAAACGAGAAAGAAACGGCACAAGCGATTTAACGTGTTCAGCCTCCACAGTCAATGCGACTGCAGCCTACTCACGCCGGGAAACGTTCCCGGAGAATCCACTATATCACTAGAGAAGAAGATTACAAAGTTTATCTCTCAATCTCTCTCTTGTTTACAATTGATCTCTCTTTACCGAAAACAATAACAAGATTCCTCAAGATGTAAAGCTACCTCACAACACACGTGATTCCAGATTATAAACGAAAGTTGTTAGCCCTCCGTTAGATTCATCTCACTGAACCGTTAACTCACCCAACGGATTCTTGAACCTTCTAAATGAACCCAGCAATACGAGCAGGTTCGAAATTCATCGTATTACGCTTCTTCTCTTACTAGATCTCTGGCCCAACTTCTAATCCTCGTTATCAAAAGCCAAATGCCTTAAGCCTATTAGCCCAACAAATCTCCACCTAATGACTTAACGGCATTCCCGCTTAAAACAATTCTCCCTTCTTCCTCCTTCATAGCTTCTCCGTTTCCCGGATTCCTCTGCTCCGAACTTACTCAGAGCAAACCTGAAGCAACTTTAGTGCTTCATCAACCTTGCCCACTATTATAACCTTGGTGAACATATCCACAGGATTAATCTTGGTATGAATCTTAGTGACTTGCACAATATTCTCCTCAATCTTTTCTCTGACGAAATTCATCTTCACAAGCATGTGTTTTGTCCTCTCATGGAAGACGTTGTTCTTTGCCAGAGCTATCGCACTTTGTTAGTCACAGAACAACTCCACCTGATTCTTTATGTACCCAAAATCTTCGAGTAATCTCTTAAGCCACATTGCTTCTTTTGTAAATTATGTCAAAGCGATATACTCTGATTCTGTGGTTGATAACACCACGACTTTCTGTAACCCAGACTTCCAACTGACTGCTGTACCACCGAGAGTAAACACGAAACCTGTAATCGACCTTCGTCTGTCCAAATCTGATCTGTAATCTGCATCACAATATGCTGTCAGTTTCAGCTCTTCTCTTTTCTGGAAAACCAGTTTCGTGCCAACAGAACCCCTCAAGTATCTCAATACCCATTTAACAGCCAACCGATGATCTTTTGTAGGATTGGCGATAAACCTGCAAACCATTCCCACAGCATAAGCAATGTCGGGTCTAGTGCCAATCATTGTGTACATTATGCTTCCGACTGCGTTTGCGTACGGGACTGTTTTCATCTTTTCTGACTGACGTTTGATCTCTTCATCAGTTCTGGATTTAAGTTGAAAATGAGCCCCCAATGGCGTTTTCACTGCTCTTGACTCATTCATCTGAAAAACTTTCATAACCTTTTCGATGTATGAGCTTTGAGATAGCTCAAGTTTGCGTTCCTCTCTGTTTCTATGAATCTCTATTCCAAGAATCTTTTTGGCACATCCCAGATCTTTCATCTCGAAGTTCTCATTCAACTGTTTCTTCAGGCTCGCTATCTCTGACTTGTCCTTAGATGCTATAAGCATATTATCGACATATAATAGCAAGTAGGTATAAGAACCATTTGGCAATCTCTTAACATAAACACAGCTGTCCAGATCACTTCTTGAGAATTTTATGCTCTTCATAAACAAGTTGAACTTCTGATTCCACTTCCTTGGACTTTGTTTCAGTCCATAAAGTGATTTCTTTAATAGGCAGACATGATTCTCCTGCCTTTTACTTCAAAGCCTTCTGGTTGCTTCATGTATATAGTCTCCTCTAACTCGCCATGAAGGAATGCTGTCTTAACATCTAACTGTTCCAGCTCCATGTCCTCATAAGCAACAATCTCCAGGAGAACCCTTATCGAAACATGTTTCACAACTGGAGCAAACACTTCATTGTAGTCAACACCTTCCCGTTGAGAATGACCCTTCACTACTAATCTCGATTTAAACCGTTGCCCTTCTACTCCTGGAATGGCCTCTTTTCTTTTGAAAACCCACTTACAACCGATTACCCTGACATTTGCAGGACACTCAACCAGAATCCATGTCATGTTCTTGAGTAATGAGGACATTTCTTCTAGCATTGCTGCCTTCCATCTTTTCCGATCCTTATCATTCATAACACCTTGGTAATCATCTGGTTCGATTGCTTCACCATTCTCAGTAGTAAAGAGAGCATATTCAACCATTTAGTTTTCCTAAAATCTCAAGGGAATTCTGATTTCTCTTCTAGCTCTGTCTCTAGCTAGCTGATAGTTTTCCAAACTTGGTAGTGATTCTTATGCTACTTCTTCTTCACCCTCTGAGTCCAGAATCTCTTGAGTTTCACTTAACCTTGCAGTTTTTCCCTTTTTGGCTCTCAGCTCAAGAGTTACTGTCCCTGGTTCTTCTGCAACTTCTCTTAGAAATGCAGTTTCTTTTTCTGCATCCTTAAGCAGCTGATCCTCTTTGAATATCACGTTTCTTCTGATCCCACATTTCTCTTCGCCTAAAAGCCAAATTCTGTAGTCCTTGATCCCTGCTGGATATCATAAGAAAACTCTCTTTTTGGCTCTAGGATCGAGTTTGCCATCATCTGTATGGACATAGACAATGTAACCGAACCTCTTGAGTTCTTGGTATTTTGGCTCACTCTTGTACCATACTTCATCCGGAATCCTGCATTCTAACACCGTGGATGGAGTCTTGTTTATCAGATACACTGCAGTAGACGCTGCCTCTGCCCAAAAGGTTTTGGTAGACCTGTTTCACTGAGCATACTACGCACTTTTTCCATCATGGTTATGTTCATGCGTTCGGCTACACCATTCTGCTGCGGTGTGTAAGCCACTGTTTTATGTCGAACGATACCTCTTTCTTTTTACAATTTTTCCGATTCATCTCCGAATCTTCTTCTGTTTTCGCGTTATCATTATCTCCCTTCCTTCTTCTACCCCGCTTTGTAATTTAAATCATGGGGATCTTTCATTTCTCACTTCTTGAGAAATAAATCCCGACTCTTCACCGTCTTTTTCAGATCTACTCGGTTTTTTTGCTAACTTGAATAGATCTTCTTTCGAGTTGTTCTCTGAATCTCCCTTTAATGAAACGCATGCTGTCTTCATCTTCTTCGACTGTCTTTGGTGTTGAAACGGAAAAATCGAATCCGCTCTCACCGGTAAGATACACACTTTTTATTCGTTTTTAGGGTGTTATAAAGATTGTCATTTAATTTCCGTTCTCATTGATTCGTTTGTATCTTCAGTCGGCAATCTTTTCCAAGGTTAGGTTTGTTACCGGCGGTGACGCCGATAGTCTGCCGCCGTGTATCGATTGCGTGTAATGGGCCTGTTGGGCCTCGATTGAAATCGGGGAACAAGATTGCGATGTTTGTAGTTTTTTGGGCTTCGGTATGTGGGCATCGCAAAGTCCAAACCAATATGAGGTTCGTGATTTTTTTTTGTATTTTTGTATTTTTAAAATAATTATTGAAAAGCGCATTTGAAAAGCCCAATTTTGTTTTATATGGGTACGGCCGGATTTGCAAATTGGGCCTGTAAAAATGGTTTCCACGCCCGTTTATTAAATGTATCCTTTTTATTATTGGGCTTCTTTTTTTTCTCGAAATTCTATAATATTCCTGTTGGCTTCGGTTACAACGGACTTTAAAATATTTTGGGCCGCGATAGTATAGTAATATGATAAGAAATTAAATTCCTCTTTCTTTAGAATCCTAATCGACTCTCTTTACCTTTTTTTCTTTCGCGTTTGCATGCCCAAATCGAGCTTCTTGGAATCTGCCATTCTCAAGCTCTCCTTCTTCTATGGGTGTTTATTTGTCTATTTGTGTTGAGCTGGGAAATTGGATCCGGCTGTAACTTTTATTTCCGATTTGTTTTAAGGTTTAAAGTCACATATATATTAAACTCACCTTCTTATTGATTTGTTTTGTCTTCATTCGGCAATCTTTGCAGGGTTTGTTATCGGCGTTCACAATGATCTTTCGCCGCCGTTTATTGAAAAGCGATTATTGGGCCCGTGGGCCATGGTTGAAACAAGGCAATTGGATTGCTACCGCCCCGGTTTATTTGGGCTTGTTATGTTGGGCCTTCCAAAGTCCACACATAAAAAAGGTTCGTTTGGTTTTGTCTTTAAATTTAAATATTAGTTACATTAATTATAATAATATAAAAAGTCATCTAAACATTGTTTTTTTTTTCGTAGGGCCGGATTCGAAAAATTGTGACTGTTGGGCTTTTGTTTAATCCGGGCATTAAATATATTGGCCCGCGAATAATGATATTCTTTATACTTAACCTTTAGTTTTTCTTATTTAGGAACTTAATCGACTGCCTCTTTTTATTCAGATCTTCTCGATCTTTCTTTTTATTTTTTAATTCTCCTAACTTGAACTTAATTCTCCTAACTTGAACTTTATTTCTCCGCGTTTGCATGCCCGAATCGAGGCAAATCTCTACTATCTTCATCGTTGAAGAATTATCACTGCATCCTTCGTTTCTTTGTCGATCTCTTGGTTTCCAATAAGAAGAAAATCAGCTCCTGGGGTATCCTTCCGTGGGTATCCTCCTGATTCGGTAAGTCGACCACTGTTTTTTCATAGATATTCTAGAGTTTTTTATTCTATTAAAGTATTAATAAATTTATTTTATTTACGTACTAATGTTATCTTTTTAATTTTACTGGGCAATCTATGAATCGAAATCCGCCTCAACAACTCGCATCGTTTTTGTCGGCGGTAACTCCGATCTACCGCCACCGTGGACGGCCATGCGATTTAATAATACGTCGGCGGCGTTTAATTGGGCTTCAATATATTGGGCCTCGCCAAGCCCAATAATACTAAAAGGTCCGTTTTTTCTTGGTTTTTTTAATTTTTTTCTTAATAATAGTAACTAAAAGCCCAATATTAACATTTGAATGATTTTTGTAGGTTCTGTATTTCATGCCTTCGCCATTAAAGTTCGTGGCGGTTGCATTTACGCAAGGTCAAGCTACCAATCATTTCTAATGTATCCCGGGTACGTTTTCGTGTAAGAAATGAATAATAACTTAGCAATGAATTACTTTTATTAAACTTTTTTTAAATAATTATATGAATATACCATCTTTAAAAATTCTTCAAAAAATATTTTTTAAAATTTTATATATTCGTTTATTAAATTTTTTAATTAGGATGAATGGATCAATTATTAGATAAACATTTAAACTTTACTTAAATAAATTTAAAAAAGAATAATATATACTAAAATATACTTAAATAATACATTAAATATGTTAATGTGTTAAAACAGAAATAAATAATACATTTAGTTATTTATTTAAATTAAAAACAAAATAAATATAAGTAGTAGAAAATAATAACAATAACTAAACTAATTGAAATAGTCCAAGAAACGGTATATTTCTTTTCTCACGAAACATTCGTTGCAAACTTCTTCTAAGCTGTCTTCCATACAGTTTTCTTCGTATTCCATTAGGCTTAGTAGAATATCATAGTCTCTATACTCCCTCACGCTAATTTCCAAAACAACCCGCTTAACGTTTATTCGGCATTGTCTCACGACTTCAATATCTTGGTTTTTCCATAGTTGTTTGAGGAAGTTGCATCCGTTGCTAAAATCATTACCTGTAAGCAAAATCATTCCATACAAATACATAGCTTCAGAATGAGTCGCTTTGGCTGTCATTTGTAGATAATTTAGGCCTACACTTCGTTTCTTGAGATGAAAAAATCTAAATAACCCAGATAGAAACATAGCATGCATGTTTCCATGTTTAGCACATTCCTCAAAAAAGCTCATACTCTCTGGGATTCTCTCATCTCATACGGTGTTGGTACAGCGCCATGTAATGAGAGTTCCTTTAGAACCTGATGATATTTTGTGACATCACGCAAATTCTTACATGATGCCATGCATGACCAAATGTCTACATGGGACTCACGAGCAACTTTAGTAAGTATAAGCATAAGAATGTCATTTGGTAGATCAGAAAAGGATGTTTTAGGACTTTTCTTTTGCATGACTAAAACACAGGATGAAAAAGGAACGCTTTGAGAGTACCACTTTAACTTCTATTTATAATGATTTGGAAAGACATGACTTTTCAATTCTACGTGAACTGCCATTCGGTTAGCGCAAAAAAAACTATTTTCATATATTTTACTATACATTATTTATTATTTTTTTGAAGAACTGTCAATAATTACATTATTTTGTACAATATTAAATTACTTACAGAAACCAAAAGGCACAATTGAAACATTACTAAACCCCTATAAAAACACCATTTCACGGTTTTCCCATACATCTAATCATTCCTTCTTCTTTCCAGTTTATTTACGTAAGAGCCACAACTTTTAGTAATTCCTTTCTTCTTTGAATAAAGTTCTAAAAAAAAATAATTGTACAGGATTATAAAAGAGAGCAGATTACGTGATAATCTCCCCACACCCATTCCTTTAGAGCAACTTAGACGAGGTTTTACTTCTCAAACAATAAACGTAAGACTTCTTTGTTCATGGGAGGTTCAAACAAAATGGATCTTTGATGTCTTTAGATATGCTTTTCTTGGATGAGAAGGTACCTTTAATCTCCTTTAGTAAACTATATATATATCTTCATTGTTAAAGTATGTCCGGTTTATAAAATTTACTCTTACGCAAGAAACTTTAATCCAAGCATCTATTTACCATAAGAGAATCTCTTTATTTAAAAGATATCTCATGGATGGAAATCTCTACTACATTACTAATTTTGAAGTAGTTCAGTCTTATAATCATTATAAGATAACCAAAAATTCTCTTCTCATCCGTTTCACGGATGATACAGAGATTGTTGAAGTGCCTGACACTGAACCTCCTACAATCAAAGTAGAGAAGTTTCGTTTAAGTACATATTCAGAACTTGAATCTCTTGCCGACAGTAATTATCAATTACAAGGTAAACTTAAATTGTATAAAAATCACACAGTTTGACATAATATAATTTTTTTTAATAGATGTTGTAGGGCAAATCTTAAGTGTCCAAGGATCGAAATTGGAAGACTCTTCTTCAATGCAGAAGATTGTCATTCTACTCCTTCTGAAAGAGTATAAGATAAATAATTTTCTTAAATTTATTTTGGTGTTATTAAAAATTTCAAAGAATTTACCTTTTCTCATTTTTTAGACATTTATCTGTTAGGATTACTCTCTGGGATTCTCAGGCTTCTGCTTTTCGTTCTATTTTTAGCCAAAATGGACGCAAATGTAATGTTATTGTTGCAACATGCTTGAATCCTAAAAAAATTGCAGGTTTATATTAAATCATTACACTTTTACAATATTTTAGAATCCATTTAACACTTGATCAGATTTACTAATTTTATTTTCCCCTTTTCTTGTATCTCAGGAAAGCTCCATTTGAGTTCTAGCGGGGCAACAAAATTTTATATTGATTATAAATTGGAAGCTGTGAAGTCGTTTATGATAAGGTAATAGTGATTATAGAATGTATAATAACATAAATTTGTAATTTGGAATCTAGAGCTTAAGTAACCGGTTTATTAACATGTTAGTTTTAGTAGTGACTGATATTTCTGCCCATAAATCTTTTTCTGGAATTGGATTAGATTTAGGATTGAGGCTATAGTTAAGAGTGGGGATGCCTTTACCAAGTTCGTGATGTTTGAAAAAGATATGCGAAAGCTGAAAAATACTTCTGCAGAGGAGATTATTGAGAAAAAAGGTAGAATTTATGCCTTTGTATTTGAAGTATTTCACGTATACATTTTTGTGTAATACTCATAACATATTTTAAAATTTTATATATAGAGTGATGAAGAAGAACTCAATCCCAATAAAATCCCGGAATGTATCCGTGGTTTTATTGGTAAGAAGATGACATTTCAAATTAAAATAACAAAGTTTAACTTTAGAACATCTTATTAGTCCTTTACTATTACAAGAGTGATTCAAAACAGGCCAAAAAGAAAGGTATATCATATCTACTTTCTTTGCTTCTATTGTATTTATCTTTTAACATTTTTATTCACGTTTTTGAAGGTTGATTCTACTGTGGAACATCAAACCATTCCTGTTTCCAAAATTAAGCAAGAAAGGGATGAATCAGGGAAAATTACAAGCTTGGAAGATGAGAAACACACTTATGTGAAGAAGAAAAGAGTCCGTTAATATCAAAAATGATTTTATTAAGTGTTTTTTATACTCTTTTTTTTATTTTAACTTACCGCAGAATCTCATTTTGATGGTGTAACAGTATTTGTTGTTTATAGTTTATGTTCTTACAGTTTATTTATAAAATAAAAGTATATCTTTAATTTGATAAGTCTAAAAAATTTGTCTGTGCAAATAATTATACTGTACAATATGGATGTGATAAACAAAAACAGTTGGACAGAACAAATCTTCGCTAAAAGAAGAAACAAAGAAATACTTAGAATATAACATAATAAATTCGACAATATTTCCAGCCTTATTGTAATAATGCGTCGACATAACTAATCAAAAAGACATAAACATAAGAATATAAACAGTAAGAATAGTTAGCTACAAATAATTTAAATTGATTTCATAACAACGAAAATGAATGCTCAATATTAGTAAGTTTTCATAACATAATTGAAACGACACCAGAGGAAGGGATGCATCCCCTCATTATTTCAAAATAACTGTTTTTTTTTCTGACTCCTCTATAAATATTGTAGTAGAACGTAGAGAGAAATAGTTTTTGCAAAGGAGATCACATAGTACTATTCATTCAGTACAACCATTGTTTGATTTGTGTGATGACTTTGGGCTACAAAAAAAAACCAATGTCAACATAGAAATGAATGGTAATGGACATAATATGTAACATTTAATAAATAGATTTAGTACTATTCACATGCTCATATTTTGTTATGGCTAAAACGTCCAGCTGGAACTCCAACACCTTCAGAAATCGATAAGATAATATCGACAGAGCTTCCAAATATAAATGCAGATCCGGAAGGGTTTGAATTGGTAAAAAAACACATGATACATGGACCAGGTGGTGTAGATCGACCATCAAGCCCTTGCATGGAGAATGAGATTTGTTCGAAAAAATATCCAAGAGGTTTTGTCGAGAGTACTATTATTGATAAAGATGGTTATATCATGTACAATAGGAGGCTGGATGTTGATAAGTTTGTTGTTAAGAATGGCAAAACGCTTGATAATTATTACGTGGTCCCATACAACATGGATTTGCTTAAAAAATATATATCCCATATCAACGTAGAATGATGCAACACCTCCAAGGCAATAAAATATCTATTCAAGTACATTACCAAAAGGGTAGATAGGGCGACAATTGTCTTTCAAAATACAACAACTGGAGAGCATAACCAAAGGAGTGCAGCACCGAAAATTGACGAGATATCAAACTTTCAAGAGTGTCGATATTTATCAGCGTGTGAAGCAGTTTGGAGAATACTTAATTTTGATATACACTACCAAAAACCAGCAGTAACAAAAATTGCCAGTCCATCTTGAAGGACAAGAAAGTATTGTCTTTGAAGAAAATGAAGATCTTGAGAGTGTGGCTTCCAGATCAGCCTACCTTGACACAATGTTGACTGGATGGATGAAAGCAAACAGAACCATACCAGAAGCTAGGCAGTTTTCTTACATTCAATTCCCAACTATGTTTGTGTGGGGTACACAACAAAGGGTATGGACATTCCGAAAACAATGTTTCACTATCGGAAGAATAGTTAATATTCATCCATCTTCT
The DNA here is from genome assembly GCA_000218505.1 of Schrenkiella parvula. Lineage (NCBI taxonomy): Eukaryota > Viridiplantae > Streptophyta > Magnoliopsida > Brassicales > Brassicaceae > Schrenkiella > Schrenkiella parvula. The sequence goes on from CM001190.1 coordinate 2,882,872, forward strand.
GGTGAGTTGTACTATCTTAGAATGATGCTAAATCACGTTAAGGGATGTATAACCTTTGAGGAAATACGCACGGTTAATGGAATCGTTTATGAGACCTATAAAGGAAGTTGCTATGCTATGGGACTCCTACACGGTGATAAAGAATGACATGAAGTAATGGATGAATCATCACAATGGGCAACAACGTATCAGTTACGGGAATTGTTTATTACCCTATTACTTACTGCAAAATTACTAATCCATTAAATCTTTGGAATGCCTGTTGGAAAAGTCTTGGAGAAGATATCTTATACAAGCAAAGAAAAAGACTCATCTTCAAAAATATGTGTCTCAATGACGAGCAACTCGAGCAGTACACATTGATTGAAGTCCAGAAGCTCCTTTTACAAAATGATAAAACTCTTTCTGATTACCCAGAGCTGCCAGCTGTAAGCAAAGGCATTCTTAAAAATATGACGACCTCAATGCTAGCAGAAGAGCAAAGCTATGACAAAGAATACCAAAAAGAGGTACACTCTTAATCATTCCCTAAACTCAATGAAGAGCAAAAGGATATTTATGAGGCAGTCTTGGACTCCGTTGTGAATTCAAAAGGAAAATTGTTCTTCATATATGGACCAGGAGGAACTGGGAAAATTTTTGTTTACAAAACAATTATTTCTAAACTACGCTCATAAGGACGAGTAGTTATTTCAGTTGCAACATCAGGTATCGCTGCAACTCTCTTACCAGATGGAAGAACAGCTCATTCGAGGTTCAAAATATCAATCGATCTACTACATGAGAACTCGATGTGTGATATTAAACCAAAAACAATGCTTGGAGAACTTCTCATAAATGCAGATTTGATTATATGAGATGAAGCCCCATAGCCATCGTCATGCATTTGAAGCATTAGATCGAACCTTAAGAGATTTAATGAGCTGTCATTATCAAAATGCAATGGAAGAAAATTTTGGAGGGAAAACAGTCTTATTAGGTGGTGATTTTCGTCAAATCCTACCAGTTATACCTCGAGGGAGTAGACAAGACACAGTGCTAGCAACAATTAACCGATCTTATTTGTGGGATAAGTGCCAAAGATATGACCTTACATAAAACATGAGAGTTAGAGCAGAAGACAAAGAGTTTGCCTCTTGGATCCTTGACGTTGGGAATGGTGATGCAAAACTTGCATTTAGCTCAAATGAAGATGCGTGTGAAAATAGTCATATCGAGGTAGATAGCAGCATGATGTTGATTGAAGAAGGAAACTCTTTGGAGCAGATTAAGAGGTCAACGTTTCCTGATTTTGAAAACTCTTATCAAGATCGGAATTATTTAAAAGGACGTGCAATCCTTACTCCAAGAAATGAAACAGTCGACGAGATTAATGATTATTTCTTTTCAAAGGTTGAAGGTGAAATAAAAGAGTATCTAAGTGCTGATACCATATCAAATAATGATGATGATGTGAATGGTGTAAACCTCTTATATACAACAGAGTATCTAAACGCACTGAAGTGTTCAGGACTACCTAATCATCAACTACGCTTAAAACTTCATGCACCTATATTTCTATTGAGAAATCTAAACCAAAAAGAAGGTTTATGTAACGGAACAAGGATGATCATCACACGTTTAGGTGACAAAGTGCTCGAAGCAGAGATATTGTTGGGAAAAAATGCTGGGAAAAAAATCATCATACCAAGGATCATCATGACAACAGCAGACACAAATCGTCCATATAAAATGCGACGATGTCAATATCCAGTGCGAGTATGTTATGCTATAACAATAAACAAGAGTCAAGGACAAAGTTTAAAGAATGTAGGTATTTAAACCAGTTTTCAGTCACAGCCAACTCTATGTTGCATTATCAAGGGTAACATCGAAAGAAGGATTACATATGTGGAGCGGATCACAAAGTGATAAACATCAATCAGCATTGAAAAATGTAGTCTACAAAGAAATATTCAACGATCTGATCCTCCAAGAAACAGGTAAAATAAAAATTTAAAATGAATTTTTTCTTATTTATATGGCAAAATATTAACTACAAAGTTTATTAAAAAACCAGGAGAGGAGGAAACAAACATGTCCACCTGAAAAAAATGTCATTCATCATTCGAAACAATAGTACGTGTTTTAATTATTGATTAATTATTAATGATTTTCTCATATTCATGGTTTTTAAAAATACTAACAGGTCATAACCAAGACAACCTGAAAAAGTAACAAGGATCAAAAGTCAATATACATGTATTACATAAAGAATCACAACAATGTTATTTCTATTTTTTTTCAACAATAAGCATAGTCTTTTCTTTTTCTTGATATCAAAACTTCTGTCATTTAAAATTTGTTTCCGTAATGTAAATTAGTAATGAAAACACATCCGCGTGTATACGGGGGTTATCACCTAGTGTATATAATCCAATGGTGATTCAGAAGTGTGCTTGCCTGTGTTAAACTTCACTCGAGCTTTGCCATATATACAATCTTTGCAGAGCTCGAGTTGAGTGACTTTCTTACTGTCGAGAGGTACTCTTTTCACCAGAATATCCATACCTCTCTGACTCATATGACCGAGCTTGCTATGCCAGAGATGAGTTTCATCTTGCCACACTTCATTATCGTAAGCTTCCTATGTGAATCGCTTTTCACATAGAAAATACAGTGACTGACATCTCCTCCCCTGCAGAACTACTCTGTTTTTCTTTCTGATTTTTAGAATACCATTCTTTGAATCATATCTGCATCCTAGTTCTTCAAGAACTCCTGGAGATATTAAGTTCCTTTTCATGTCTGGAACGAATCTGACATTGGTCAGGATCACCTCGGACCCGTCTTCATTTGTAATCTTCACAAAACCAATGCCCTTGATCTTTGACATGGTATCATTTGCCATTCTGACTGATCTAGACTCTCTCGTCCAGATTAATGAACCAGTCTCTCTTCCAGGTCATATGAAAGGAACATCTGGTGTCTATCACCCATCTTGACTCTAGCTCTGATGCAGTTATATTCAAGGCTTCTTCTACAAACAACATGTCCACAATTCTGTCTCCATTGTGATCGTTTACGAGAGATGACTCCCCTCAATAGTTATTGCATTGGTTTCCATCATTTGGTCTCTTGGGACACTGCATCTTAAGATGCCCTTCATCCCCGCGGTACCAGCAAGTCTTCTTTGACTTATTTTTCTCTTTTCCCTTTTTGTTCTTGGTTTTGAAATTTTTCCATTCAGGCTTTGTCCATTTAGAACCTGGTCTTCCTCTCACGAACAAACCTTCTGCTACTGGTTAAGGAGCTTTAACGTAGTAGCCATTGTCTAGTTCCTTTGACTTGATTGCAGTGATCACCTCTTGCAACGTCAAAGTAGATTTACTGTATCTTAAGGTGTCTTTTAGTGCATCAAATTGCTGAGGAAGAGACATTAATCTTATCCCGGAGAATCCACTATATCACCGGAGAAGAAAATTACAAAGCTTATCTCTCAATCTCTCTCTTGTTTACAATTGTTCTCTCTCTACCGAAAACAATAACAAGATTCCTCAAGATCTAAAGCTACCTCACAACACACGTGATTCCAGATTATAAACGAAAGTTGTTAGCCCTCCATTAGATTCATGTCACTGAACCGTTAACTCACCCAACGGATTCTTGAACCTTCTAAACGAACCCAGCAATACGAGCAGAGTCGAAACGCGTCGTATTACGCTTCTTCTCTTACTGGATCTCTGGCCCAACTTCTAATCATTGTTATCAAAAGCCAAATGCCTTAAGCCCATTAGCCCAACAGTATGACTACAAAAAACGAGATGTGAAAGAGGCACAAGATAATATGAGAAACCAAAGATAAGAAGGGGAAAAGAGGAAGGAAAGACAGGAAAATTGACATTTTAATCCCAAACTTGTTGCAATCGGCTGATTTATTATCCAAGTTTTTAGGATGCCAAATAATTCCTGAAGTTATAGTTGACTGCACATAATTAGGATTAAAAATTTCAACCGTTAAACAGTACATAGAAGATGTTAAGATTAATTAGAAAGCCAATCACGTTTTTCACTCTAAACCCAGAAATCCCTAATTTCATAAATCCCCAAATATGAAACCAACTCCGGTGAGAGAAACCCAAAATCCGGCGAGTAATTTTGTTGCCTGCATCGAGATGGTGAAAACCTTCACCGGACGACGGGGAGGAAGACGCAAGAAGATTCCTATTCAAAGACCACCATCGAATCATGTAGAGCCCGAAGAAGTAGCAAACATTGGTAATGTCGGAGAAGAAAGAATTGCGAATGTGGGTGAAGAGGATGGTGAAAAAGATGCGAATTTGGGTGAAGAGGGAGTTGCGAATATGGGTGAGGAGGTTGCAGAGGAAGTACCGAAGACGGTTGAAGAAGAAGTCGTTGCTGCGGTTGAAGAGGTTGAGGAAGAAGTTTTGATTACGGGTGAAAAGGTTGAGCAGAAGTTCTGATTATGGGCGAAGAAGAGATAGGTAATGTCAATGTGGGTGAAGCAGAAGAAAAAATTGCGGAACCTGGGCATGAAGAAGAAATTTTGGAATCGGAAGATAATTCATCTGTAGAGGGAGATGATTGTGAAGTTTTTGAGGATTGGGCTGGATATAATGAGCTTGATCCAGGTTTGCAATCTAATGTCGATGAGATTATTGATGTAGAAATTGGGGTCGATAATGATTTTGGAGAAACTGCTCATGAAGATGAGAATGGTAACAACGTTGCTAATGAGGATAATGGCGATGATATGTGGAACGAAAATCATATTCCGGATCCATTATCAGATGATGATTGTGACGAGGAAGAAGAAGGTATGCAATTTAACTACGGTCGTGATGAGATCTTAGCATTAGGAAAAACATTCAAGTATGATGTTCTCAAGTATTCTCTAAAGCCGCTGTCTGATCGATTTCAATGTTCATTATCTTGAATTTGCTAAGCTCGTTTTTGCATCGTAGGACATCTTCTTTCACATTATTGATCTCAATCTTCAGCTCACTCACTTCGTCATACATTCCATCTTCAATCCACTTGAACAAATGGCCATTATAAGATACAAAAACGAGAGATAGAGTTAAGTCCACCTCACGGGAAAAAGTCACAACGAAAGATAGTAGCTTACCTCTCGGGAAAAACCATAACGAAATTAAGGACGCCCCGAATTAGCTTTGGATTGTGATGTATAGATCCTAACATCACTTCCGCAAACACATTTTTGCGGAAATCCTTTTCCTCCAACGAAGTACCCATAGCTAGACAAATTGCCAAATTCATTTCTAGAATTTGAACTTATCTCCTCCTACAGTTGATCGTTTTCAATTATATCATTCTACCAATCGGATTCAATTCCATCAATTACCCAAATTCAAAGAGAACAATCGAAAGAAAATCAAGCATACACATTTAGAAGCAGGTGAGATTTGTTTCGTTTCTGGCCAAGAATTCGTGTTCTTCAGGGTTTTCTTCATCTTCTCGATCTCGGAAAGAGATTCCATCGCCGGATTTCTCTCGCCTGAGTTGGTTTCATTTTTGGGGATTTATGAAACTGGGAATTTTTGGGTTTAGAGTGAAAGCACGATTGGCTTTCTAATTAATCTCAACGTCTTCCATTTACTGTTTAACGGTTGAAATTTTTAATCTTAATTGTGCTCAATCAACTGGAACTTCCAGAATTATTTGGCATCCTAAAACCTTGGGTAATAAATCAGCCGATTGCAACAAGTTCAGGATTAAAATGTCCATTTTCTCAAGGAAAGACAAAGAATAGAGTTGGAGGCGTGAAGGAGAATGAAGAAGAAAAAAAGGTTGGATTTTCAGGTTAAATTACTATTATAACTATAATTGCAACGGTCTATTTTTGTGGCTATATGTGGATATATACTAAATATTTAGACGAAAATTAACATTAAGGCGGGAAAAATATATTACACTTAACATTTAGTTGATAATTTTTTATAGCCAAAATTTTGATTTTCAAAGAGCACAAAATCATTTATGGCTAATCGTAAGTTTATCAATATGTGTTCATTCTTGTTTTGATATTTAGTTACATATTTATGTTTTTGTTTATGGTATTATATATTTTTATTCTAAAAATGTGATTATGATAAATTTCTATTCAAACTACATGTAGAGTTTATCCTTCGTTTCGATTAGACTATCGATTTTCGTATTAGAGTTCTCTAGTAATAAAATAAAAATTTTAGTTAAACTTTTGTAAAAAAACTTTGTTATAGTCATGTAATCTCTATAATTTAGATTACTATATATGAATATACTAACAAACATAAAGAAAATCTATGCATGTTTTCCCAAAAGAGCATATCAAATGACCATAAAACTTGCATGTATATGTAATGGTTATATTTTGGTTTTATAAAACTTTCATATTTGTGATAGGTATTGAATTTTATTTTTAGCATATTATTTGATGTTTATCTTTGGAAGTTTATGATTAGAGATTAAAGGTTTGTGGTTTAGGATATATTTAAGGTTTACATTATCTTCGAATAACCAAAACTTTATGTTGTATCTATATATTTTCACGATTTTTTCGTGGCCAATAGTGGGCTTCGTGGCTACACAATGTATTTCGTACACATTTAGCCACAAAAAACCACGTAATAGCCACAAATTTCAATTTTTAAAAACGGAGGCTGGTTTGTGGCTATTTATGGCTATGAAACATAGCCACGAAATTTGTTGTAGCTAAAGCGTAGCTATAAGTAATTGTTCTTGTAGTGTAACATGAGGCTGCACTTGCAAAAAAAACTTCCTATCTGAAATTTTAGGGAAAATGCACATAAGTATAGTTCATTTAGGTGCAATAGAAGACTATTGGTTTGCATGTGTGAGTAGAGTTATTGTGATTACAAAAGATAAGAATCTCCTAAAAGCCCATGGGATTGATTGTCTTTACGAGGTTGGTATACCATCTGAAAAGAATAGCTTTAGAGATTTTATGCCAATATGCTTTCAGACAAAGCTGTCCTTGTCCTGGTTTCACTGAGCTCGCGGCTAAAGCTGAAAATCATGTGGGATGTCTTCCTTTGGGTCTCAAAGCTTTGGGTTCCTACATACGAGGATCATGCATTGGGCTTCGTAAAGGCCTGACCAAGAAAATTGAGGAAACACTGAGAGTTGATAACAAAGGATTAGGTAGCAGAAAAGATAAGGCGATATTTCGATACATTGCTTGTCTATTCAATGAAGTGGAAACCAATGACATCAAGATGCTTCTTGAAGATAGTGACTTAAAAGTTATTACATGTCTTGATAACCTACTTGATCATTCCCTTATATATGAAAGATGGAATATTGTGCATATGGCTCAAACTGGCCGAAGCCCAGAAAACCGATCTGGCCGAAGCCCAGAAAACCGATCTGGCCGAAGCCCAGAAAACCGAACTCTCTCTCGATGGTCATCACCGGCTGTCTCCCGGAGATTCCGCAAGGAAAAAGCGAAGCGCCAATTGGTTTCACCATGCGGATGGTGACGCAGAGAAGGCAACGCCTGGGAGAAAACACAAAAAAATAGGTTAATAAAAACTTATACTATTTGATTTTCCAAACACTGGAAATCGCAAAGAACAGATGATTTAGATCTGTACCTGTTATATCTTCATCTGTTGTCGCCGGCAATGAAAACCAGAAGCCAATCCCGCATCTTGAATTCGATTATTTTGTCTTGTGATATTTTCTAGGATTAAATATGACATTTAGGCATCTGAATTAATTTTCCTTTTGTTTTCTAGTTTATGATCGCATCAATAGTTTTGTCAAAGTAAAATTTTGTTGATGGGATTGATTGGAATAGTAATTTTTCTTCATTAATGTCAAAATATTTTTAAATATGCCATCGATGGTGGTAGAATTTTAATTTACTATGTATGTATCTTTATATTTTTTGGATTGATGTTTGTGACCAAGAAGATTGAGTTCTTCCGGTCTTTGATATTCAAGATTTATCAAAAATTGGCGGCTTGTTCATCCCATATAGATAGCCGGACAATTGTGCACCTCCAATAAGTTGATAATTTTATGTGTTATTTTTGGTAAACACTTTTATGCAGTTATTTATTATGTGGTACGTACCTGTTTAGTTGCAATCCTATCATAACTTTTGTTCCTGACTAAAGATTCTCAAAGTACAACAACAGAAGCTTTTATACGTATGTGTCTGCACTTTTTCTTGGAGTTGTCGGATCTTGGTGCTACTTTCTTGCTCTTGCTTCTTCTTCACGCAAACCTTCCAAAGCTTCATCTTTAACCAATCCAACTTAAACCCCACATCTTCTAGGTCGAAAATCTTGTGGTCTACTTCGTCTAGGTCTTCATTAGTTAGCTCATGAGGCGATTCGCACAATGTCCCCATAATATCATGAGCTATATGTTATTTTTTGTATTGACATTAATGTAGTGGTATGTCTTATTTATAGCTGAGTTCTCTTTTTTATTATTACTATAAAAGAAAGATTAAAATTTTTTTTACTGTTTCCAAAATTTTTTAGTTTTTTTATGCCATGTGTCATTGTTTTAAACTTGTTTTTTTGCTGATGTGTCATTGCTTTGGAGACTCAAAAAGTAACTTTTATTTAGTATTAGCTGATAACCCGCGTATACACGCGGGATTTATTTTTTTTGTTATTTAATTTTGGTTATTATATTTTAAAAATGTAAATATTAAATAGTTATATTATTTTAGTAAATAGTTACATGTAATCAAGATTAATCTAGATGTATCTAAGAAACATATGTAAATGGTTATATAAAAAATCAAATGTAGTTGTAGAGATTTGACAGATTGTTTTCCGAATATTAAAAAGATATGCTAAATAATTATGTCTTAATAACATAATTCAGAAACAAAGGTACATGCTCTGGTAAACGTTTTTGTGTTCAATAAGTGTTTAATTTAATAAAAATATAATAGAGTAAGTGTTTGTTGATTTATGTTGTAAGTAATTCAATTATACTTGATTGTTATATTGTGTTGTTAATATATATTTTAAGACGTATATTAAATCATGAGAATTATTATTTAACCAGATTGTTCAGCCTATTCATATTTCATATATAAAACCTTTTTTTGGTTTTAAAATATTTATTTTATGTAAAATTAAAACAGATTAACTCTTACATGCACTATCAATTATGGTTTGTTTATATAAATAGCTGTTTAGATGTATTTGAAGGAGAATCTTCAATTCTGATTTAAGTTAATTATAATCTATACTATAAATGTTTCTGTTTGTTTATCAATGTTTAAATTAGAGTAAACTAATAGAATTATTATGTAATAACTATGCCTTTGCATTTTGCAATTTGGATGAGTATTTTGTAACATATAAATATATCCGGAGTGATTGTTGCAGTCAAGATCATGTGCATCATTTTGGATCAACAAAATGATGTACCTCCAACAAAACAGAAAGCGAGACTAATGTTACACTACTGATGTTTTAAAAAAACATGCTTAATATTAACGTATGAGAGTAAAGGATAAATTCTATTTAATATAAACAGATGTATCAAGCAACGTATACTAAACTGATATGAAAGAGGAATTAATTGCAAAAACAAAGAAAAAAAAACTATACCTCTTCCTCCTTCTTCTCCCAATCTTGGAACTCAGCTCGAGAACGTTCTATAGCCAATAATGCCTGCAGGGAATAAAAACAATTTTAAGTCGATAGCTATACAATATTAATAAAATCAGAATGCTAGTAGGCTAATCAGAAATTCAATCGTATCCATCCTCCCGAACCAAATGATTTTGTGAAAGATATAGGCTTCCGTATACATTCAACATGAAACAAAATATACCGTTTCTTTCTCCACTGCTCTCTTCTCTCCTTTTCTTAACCTTTTCAACCTTTATCTGCACATTCAACCGGGAAGCTTAAGACATAAACCAGAAAGCTAATTCCACCAAAAAAATAACACAGTTGAAAGCATCGAGAACATGAAAATTTAATCAAGAATTCTTATTATACATACCATCCTTTCCCCCCTTCTTCTCTTCTCAGCTTTAACGGAAAATTCATCCAACGGTACTCATCTTTTTCAATTTTCTTCGGCCACACAAATCTGAAATTAATATAATTTCATGTCATGAGAATTGGAATCTCTTTAAAAGCAGGTTACTCATAAGTATCATCTGAATAAATCGATTACACGCAATTAAGATAACTTTGACTGCTACTTTTTCACAGTTGTAAAGAGTAAAGGAAGTCGCACCCTATGATTTTTATGTAGTTGAAAACTATATACTCTATAATCCTCCTACTCCTGTTTGCCAAGTTATACCCGTAAAAATCAGAAACAATAATCATTTTCATCTTCTTAATAGTTTTCACTTACGTCTCAATGAGATTCGAATCCCCAAATGGGTTTGAATCATTGGAGTACCCAGACAGTGACTGATTCTTTAGTTTCTTTGATGCACTTAATGCCTACAAATAATTTAAAAAATAGCATAAAGTTAGCAACCAGCTCCTACACATACAAAGGTTTAAAACAACAAAGCACACATTCTTCCCTTTTTGGCAACTTTAAGTGTTATTGCTGCTTGGAAAAGGAGAAATTCTGTATACGTAGCCAAGAAAGTTGTGTGTTTGAATGTCAGCCGAAAGCATAATCAAGCCACGTCCTTAAAAGATTCAAGAATTTTGAATATCATTTATAAAGACGTGTTCATGGTTTTCGTCAGCTCCTTCACTTAAGTGATGGCGTCGACGACTGCTGCTGCCCTTCCTCCTCCTGAAACTCATGGGAGGCGATGGTTTATCTGAACCGTCTAATTCGGAAGTGTACGACTCGGACTCAGACTCGGATTCATCTCTCCGCTTCTTCTGCCTCCCATGTCTATCTCTCCTACTCTTACCAGCAGAACCCATATTTGAAAAGTATCCCACTGTCGAAGATAATATTGATCAGTGATTCACCCACGAAACCAACGTCTAAACAATAACAATAAGGAACATTCTCCATCAAAACAAAACTTAGCTCCACATATGTCGAAGAATAATTTATTGGACTCTATTTCATTTGATCATATTTGTGAGAGAAAAATTTGTTTATAAGAAAGTGGGTAAAAATTAGCTACGCGCGGGTTGTATATATAAATTTTGGTTTTCTATATTAGTTATAATGTGACGTTTGTTTTGTATTTTTTTGTAAATGATGAATTATATTATTATTGTTTATATTGCTATTGTTATTTCTTTTGTATTTGATGAAATCGTAGAATAGAGAAGTCTGTAGAGTTGCTTTGTATTTTAACAAAAACAATTATGAATTTTTAAAATGATAAAATATTTGTATGCATAAAAAATAAGCAAAAAAAAATTGAGAAAAAAAATATATTTTCGGCTGAATTCATATTGCTTCCATTGGTTTAACCAGTTGAAAGTTTGCGTGAATCTATTAATGATTTTAAGGTAGTTTCCTTTTTCTTCGTCTGAAGCTTTTAATAGCAGCAATGGATTTGTCAGAGTAAAATCTAGTTGCTATGATTGAAGGGAGCAATAATTTATCTGCATCGTTTTTCAAATATGTGTTAACATGCTATGGTTGATTATAGAATATATATATATGTACCTTTAAAGTTTTTGGGATTTATATTTGTGATCAAAATGATTGAGTACTTTCGTTTTTCGATACTCAAGAGTTGTCGAAAGTTGGCCGCTTGTTCACTCTATATAAATAGTCGGACCATTGTAGAGAAGCATCATCAACCTGCTAGAGATTATTCCACGCTACGTGCGGTTTATATACAGAAAATATTAAGTTTTTTTTTGTGTATTAGGAGTGTTTCTGTTAGTTATTGTATTGAATTTATTTTCCAAAATATGACATTTAATTTTTTTTTGAAAATACTTAATTGTTTCTTGATTATTTATTTTTAAAATTGCTTTTTCATTTTTGGGTTTGATCTAATTGTATACCACAGACTTCTGTAGAGATGCGTATTAAGCAACGAAGATTACGTATTTATTACAAATATAACATATGTGGCTAAGTTAAAAACAAAGTACAATATTTTTATTGGTAAAAAAACATTTTTTGCTTAATTCATAAAGCTTCCATAGGTTTTTCTGGTGATAGTTGTCGGAAAACAATAAACAGATGGGATCAGCTAAGAAGAGGAATGGTTACTCGTTGCAGCCGAAACCCCTTTGACTAACGATTTTATGAAGAGATAAAGCTCATGAAGAACCAAGAGCAACGATGCCGGTAGAACCACGACCAAAAATACAGTCTCACCTGGTGCTATGTAGACGATTGCAAGCAAATAAGTAAACAAAACTGAGATAATGCAAAGCCTCATCCAATTTCTCAGAGGGAACCCCTTAGTGAGCAGCGACATCATTGCAATCGAAACTAAGAACCCAATCGTGTTGAAGGTAGCGTAGAGACTGAAGTGAATGCGATTGTTTGCCATGATTGCTTGTCCTGCACTGCTGTTCATGGGACCAAGCATTTTTTCTATAAATCGGCTTATTGGTATTTTCTTTGATGTGTTGATCTGTGAACCACCATTACCATCGTCACTCTTGAAAGCTCCTGGAGGCTGAAGGACTCCAGTGAATGTAAGTGTTGCTATGAGTGCTGCAACAATCATCAGAGATTCGCGTTGTTCGAGTGTGGAATTAGCAATCTCGTAGTGTATGTAATTCTTTATCATACGCCAAGGATTTTTGGTATGCTGAATTCGTTTATGGCTTTTGCGTGCTTCCCTTGCGTTCTTTGCTACAGCTGTCTGAAAGATTTGAACAACCCTGTACAATTCAGAAACATTTCCTCCTTCGGTTTCAATAATCACTTCGAGAATGTCCTTTGGTGTTAACCAGTTATTGTTTTGCTTGTTTACATCTACCGATCCGCGGAGTATTGCATCGTCACCAATCAACATCTCCACAATCTGTAGATAAACAATATTATAGAAATACGAGGTTTGTAAATGATGAGTAAGAAGAAACTACTTGCCTGGAGCTGTTTCCTAATTGTTGCAAGATGCAAGACACTATTGCCTTCTTGATTCACCATGTTAACGATCCCCGGCGATATGTTTTGCTTCCTGATCTCTTCCAGCAACAACTTTGCAGCTTCCACTTGATTGTTCTTAACAGCAACATGAAGAGGGGTCTCAAGATAAGCAGTTACTTCCCGGAAAGATTCAGGGAAAGACGAAACCAGCAATTTTATGACCTCGATCCTTCCTCTCTGCACTGCGCAGTGAAGAGGAACCAAACCGTCTTTGTCCTTCAAGCAGCAGACAACACGTTTCAGGCCGACACTTAGGAGCGCTCTCACAACTTCTATATCCCCTGAGGCTGAAGCAATATGAAGAGGGCTAAACCCTTGTTGGTTCGGCTCCAGAGCTAAATTTTGCTTGTGGCTCAAGATTTCTGCCGTGAAGGCGGCTTGGCCGGAGAAGGCTGAGACATGGAGAGGATTCTCTGGAGACGAAACAGAGAAACGCTCGAGAAGAAGAGGATCTTCTTGAAGGAGCAACTTAAGTGTTGTTATGTCTCCTTTACGAGCTGCATCAAACAATCTGTGGTCCATTTTTCAGCTACCTTGGGTCCCAAGGTTCTTACTATCTCTAAATTGAAGTTATCCACATTTAAACAAGTACACATCTGTGTATATAATAGTAAGTAAGTGAAGGGAGAATGCGTGATGAAGTTTGCTATCTGATAAAAATACCTTCCGTGATTTTAGTTATTGATTTTTTAAACTATGAGAATAATACTTTTACTAACAAGGTAAGAAGATTAGCCCAATTAATGACGTCTTTCTTACAAATCGACAAAGCCAATATAATAAAATAGTAAAAAGCTTGGGTTAAAATAGTCCTCGCATGTTTGTCGTGACAATACCTTGCTTCTTTTGCTCAAGTAATACGAGGTGTAATTATTACAGGGGTGGCTAATCTAGGTTGTGTGTTAGATCTTTAAGGTTTTAGATTCGGTTCGTTCTTAGATTTTTATATAAAATAAAAGAAAACAATAACAATAAATTATAAAATAATATTTTTAAATAAACTTTAATCAATACAATATATAAAAAAAATAGTAATTAACTTACGGCTAGAGTTCAAAAATCAAATTAGCAATTTAACATATCTTTTTAAAATTAATAGTATAGTATATTATTAATTATATTTGTAAAGTTAATAATATACTATTAATTATATTAATTTTTAAAATATATGCTAAATTATATTTGTAAAGTTAATAATATTCTGTTAATTTAAAGACCAATCCAAAAAATTCAAAACTCAAATTTATATAAAAAAATTTTTTGATTTTTTAGTTAGTTGTGGTTGGATTACCTAAATTTGCCTAAATTTGCCACTAATAATCGGTGGATGTTGATGGTGTATATTAATGGGCCTTACCCAATTAGCTGTAGGCCCTTTAATAAATGGAGGTTTTGAGGCCTTTTAAACCGAACAATCATGAGATTATAGTAAATGAGTTAGTTGCTTAAAGAAAACAATATGAGAGATTAACCCGGAGAGCGGTTTGCAAGCTACCATAAACACCACCTACGCGGCTCACGTTAGCCATCTTCCAACTATGAATACGGTGGCTTGTTGGCTTCGTCCTCGACACACTACTATTCTTTCACGTGTCGTTATTGTCGTCCACGACGGTGCCCCCACCACCACCGCATAACGCTTCTTTTTCTTTTATTACCAATTCTGCTAATGTGCACTGCTATCTGACACCTTATCCATCCACCGTTATCATGCACTTCCCCTCAACTCTCTCTCTTCCTTATCTCCTCGATATTACGTGAAATCGCCGCCGCGAAAAGCCATTGCATCACAGCCATTTTTCTTCACGAGATCTGACTCTTTTATGTAATACGTATTAAACATTGTATCATTGCTTTAGACACTCAAAGATCAACTTTTATTGAGTATAATAACATAATTAAGAATTAATAATTAATTTTTGTTTTTGAATAATGAATTTTAAAGTTTCAGATGTTGGACAAATCAAATCACATATGCTATATGGCTGGTTTTAACTTCGATGTTACAATTCACTATCATTAACATAAGAGCGATTTAAAAGCTTTTTTTTTTGTTTTGAATAATAAAACTGTTTTTTTCAACTAACATGGACATATTCATTTTTGGGTTTGGTCGTTTTTAAACTTGATCATTTTGTAAGTGTAAAAAAAGAATGTCCAATCGACAGCTCTAGGTCAAATATACTATTTTGTCACATTGATCGAGGCGTCCTAAATCGCTACAGTGAAACGACTGGAACAAACTGGGCGGCTTGTCCGTAATCGATAAACATTTATGGAGTAATAATCTCTTTTCAACGTTTCATCTCCTAATCAACCATCCTTGGAACATGTAACTCAACCACGAGGAAATTCAAAAATCTCATCGTTAGAGGCGGGCTTCGCACCTTTCGGTAAACCCGTCTAAGATAGGTCTTCGGCCCAAGTTAAAGACACCTTAAACCGACCTTGGTTTAAGACAAAACGAGAAAAAAGAAGATTTCCAGATTTACCGAAGAGAAAAGGAAGATTTTCGGATTATCGGGAAACAGGAAGACTTCTAGATTTAACAGAAGAAAAAGGAAAGAGAGACGACTCGAAGATATCTATAAATAAGAAGGCATGTCAAAGAAGAAAGAGAGAGAGAAAAAACTCATAGAGAACTCTCTATGCAAGATCCCGATTCTAGGGAGAAAACCTAACTCTTTTATCTTGTAAATGAACTACGAACGGCTTGATCCTTTCTCAAAGGATACGTAGGCAGCTTTTCACAAGGTTCAACTATATTACATAAAACCTCTTTTTATCTACCGATCATCTTTCCGACGATCTGAACCGGTGAGCTTCGACTTCATCAACATGATATTCTCTTAAACCCAAACTTATTTCGACTATCTTTAGATAGGCGAAATTGGAGTTCAACAAATGGCGCCGTCTGTGGGGAAATTGGAGTTCAACAATTGGCGCCGTTTGTGGGGAAATTGGAGTTCAACAATTGGCACCGTCTGTGGGGAATAGAGAAGTATCAAACAAACTCGGAACTCAGCGAAATAACAACACCACTCCCAAGCACTTTGTGACGACAACGACACCAAGATCAACCATCCTAATCGCTATCAATGAAGATAAGTAACACTAACGATTCAATTAATTTGGGTTATGGTGATTTTTATGTTTCTTTATTATCTTCATGTGTCATTATATAGTATTCGTCTTTGTTGAAATACTAGAAATCATGCTTTTGATATATACGTCCGTAGCCGTATTGCCTTCAAATTATTTTTTGATAATTTTGATATTCATATTATATAATCTCGGATCAATACATCACATATATAACCATAAAAAATATTTTTGTTTATTTATTGTTTCATTGATTTACGGTCGCCCATACATGACATATTTCTTACAATAATTAAATTGTGTCCATAATAAAAAAAGATGGTCGGTTCTAATTCTCGTTTGAATTGGTCACTTATGATTTACTTTATTCCATGTTCCTTAGACGTGATTCATCACAGCATGATTTCATGCACAAAACATAACTAAAGGAAATTGTAGCTTGTTCATGAATTATGCATGCCCTATTATCGATTACTGCAATTTTGTTAACGGCTTAATTTTCTTTCATGCTATTGGAGACTATTAACATACCTAATGATGTTGTTTATGTTAATCTGATCTACTTGGGAGGTTAGAAAGGCAGAGTTAAAAGAACAATGGACAACATCATCAACACTATTCAATTCCAAGCCTCAGCTCGTCTTCATTAACTTGTCGAGGAAAAAAACTCTAAAAAGAGTTAAAAAAAAAAAAGAAGCTCTCACTACCACGAGCTCCTGAGATCCTCACATCAAGATCGTTGTCACGCCGACCTAATCAATCTGAACATGTCACACGGCCATATCCCGATAAAATCATCGCACGGTCATCTCAGAACAAGCTCATACACGAGCTCGCAACTTGTCGAGATAAGTTTTCTAATACCTATCTATATATCTTCTTAAATATCATGAATACGCACTCCCTACGAGTGCATAGCTGAGAGAACTCGCAGCTCGAACGTCTTAAGTCGGGATCAGTCCCGCACTTAATCGAAGGTCAAACGAGACAACATAAGTCGAGTCCGTCTCGCACAATCGTTTTCGACCCAAGATTGGCAAACAGGATAAGCCGGGTTCCGACTCGCTCCTAAAATCACTAAAAGCCTAGGACCTTCAGGAGCGAAGCCGGCACGACGATCTTGAAAGATCGCTCTATAAAACAGGATAAGCCAGGTTCCGACTCGCACCTAAAATCACTAAAAGCCCGGGACCTTCAGGAGCGAAGCCGGCATGACGATCTCGGAAGATCGTTTTATAAAAACAGGGTAAGCTGAGCTCCGGTTCGCACCTAAGGTAACCTGACAACTTTGAAAGTCTATTCTACAAAACAGGCCAAGCTTCGGTTCGCACCTAAGTAATAAAGCCCGGGATCTTCAAAAATGAAGCCGGCATGACGACTTTAAAAGTCTATTCTACAAAACAGGGTAAGCCGAGCTCCAGTTTGCACCTAAATAATAAAGCCTAAGATCTTCAAAACTGAAGCCGGCATGATGACTTTGAAAGTCTATTCTACAAAATAGGATAAGTCGAGTTCTGACTCGCACACAAAACAACCAAAGCCCGGAAACTTCAAAAGTGAAGTCGGCACGATGGCACAACGATCTCGAAGATCTATTCACGATAAAACATAAAGAAAGCATTCGGTAAGAAAATCCGAAAAGGAGGCCGAACATCGATCTCAGACGAGCTTATCACGCATAAAGTCCGCCGAGCTAACATGTCGTAGTTTCAACGGACTGGGGGGGACTTATTGTCAGAGACGAGCTCCACACCTCTCGGTAATCTCGTCTGAGATAGGTCTTCGATCCAAGTTAGAGACACCTTAAACCGACCTTGGTTTAAGACAAAACGAGGAAAATGCAGATTTCCAGATTTACCGAGGAGAAAATGAAGATTTCTGGATCACCGGTTTACCCGGTTTAAGACAAAACGAGGAAACAGAAGATTTCCATATTTACCGAGGAGAAAAGAAAGATTTCCGGATCATCGGGAAACAGGAAGACTTCCAGATTTAACAAAATAAAAAGGAAAGAGAGACGACTCGAAGATATCTATAACTAAGAAGGCATGTCAAGGGAGAAAGAGACACAGAAAAAACTCATAGAGAACTCTCTATGCAAGATCCCGATTCTAGAGAGAAAACCTAACTCTTTTATCTTGTAAGGAACTACGAACGGCTTGATCCCTTCTCAAAGGGTACGTAGGCAGCCTTTCACAAGGTTCAAATATATTATATAAGACCTCTTTTTATCTACCGGTCGTCTTCCCGACGATCTGAACCGGCGAGTTTCGACTTCATCAACATGATATTCTCTTAAACCCAAACTTATTTCGACTATCTTTAGATAAGCGAAATTAGAGTTCAACACTCATCTACCTCTTGCTATTCCCAACCATAGTGTTGAATATATTCTACATACACTACAAAACTTTCAATCTTCTTTTGTCTCTTCCTCGTTCTTTTTGTCTTTACAATGGAGGAAAGCTCGAAAAGCTCAGTGAAAGCAAAATTTAGTATGAGACTTCTAATTGATGAGAAGAAAAACAAAATTATTTTGGCTGAAGCTTGTAGGGATTTTGTTGACGTACTTTTCAGTCTTCTAACACTACCGATGAGCACCATCGTCAGAATGCTTGAGAAGCATCAGAAGTCGCAGCCAGTGAAGATAGGATGTTTTAACTTTTAACAACCTTTACAAAAGTGTTTCAGATATGTCTATCGATGGTTTTGAGACTGAAGCTTACAAGAGTATGTTGCTGTATCCGAGGAGTACCAAGGAGGTCCTTTGCAGAAGACTGAAGCTAAACATAGATGATACTGAGGCTACAAAGTTCTTCATGTGCCCGAACTTATTTAAGAGAGAGTCCTGCTCTGCGTGGTACAGCAATTTTAACTCCTCGAGGTGTAGTTGTGGAGTTTTGATGGTCAAAGAGATTCAGGTTCCGGACAAAGAGCAGCTTGGAGACCATGATATTGAAAATGATGATCACTGATGATCTGAATCTGACACTGAACTCTCTTGGTGTTGTTGCGAATGTGCTCAATGATCTAGGATATACAAATTTCAGTGACTTAATGGAAGTCAACCGTGATGTTGGTTTTGAAGAAGTACTTTGATTTTCACTTTCATGTGTTCATTCTTTTCTCATTGTTGTACATAAATCTCTTAATATCTAACCTTACCAAATCTAGATGATGACTTTATTGGGATGTTTATTCACCTCGGAAGCTCCCTTAACATGCACATTCCTCAAGAGACCTTGCATGACAAGGAAGCATAAAACATTGTCTTTACTTGCTGTGCTACAAAATAGGCATGTAGAACCATGGATTGTAAAAGTGTTTGTTAGCAAGTTTGACCAAAAGATTCTTTATGCAGAGAGCAATGAAGACTTCATAAATGCTCTTCTAACATATCTAGTTTTCTCTCTTGAGTTTGCTTGGTCTTTCTCTAACAACAACACCTTTTTGGGGCTTCCTTACAATTATAGTTGCAGTCAACTATGTTCTTGTTTTTCCTACCTCCCACCACAACGGTATGATTGCTTGATTCGTCGTAATAGCAGCTCTTATTCGGTTCTAAGTTTCTACCGAGAGATCAGTACGTCTCTGCTTCCACGAGGTCCTCAAGTTGTGACTGTGTATCCCATTGATCCAAAAACAAATGCTTACGCTTCAATCTATAGTGGGTTTCTTAAGAGAGAGATTCAAAGTTCATTGTGTCTGATGATCTTACTGTAACTCCAATGAGGTCATCTACAACGATTGACTTGTTAAAGAGCAATGAGATTGACTTTAATAAACTTGAAAAGCATACAATTAGCATTCCCAAAACAGAAGTAAGCTTGTTCTGTTGTTTCTTACTTACAGTCCTTTTGGTAAATTCCTTTTCTTTCATCGTTTGAAATGTTTTAATGTCTTCGTTCTGCTTCTGTCGCAGCTAATCAGCATTCTCAACGTCTCCTTCATCTCGTCCTCGGCTTTAACCAATGGTCTATCAAACTTAATCTTGAAGAAACCAAAGAAAGAAACTTGACCTCTTTCAAGAAATGAAGCAGAAAAAACTTGATAAACTTGCATCTTGTTCTATGTATCTTCTTGTGCGGTTATTAGATTCTGTTTTCTCAAGCCTTTAAGGCTCTTTAGTTTTATTATAATGTTCAATTTCTCTATGCACTTTATCTTTGTGTGGCCCTCTTTTAGGTAATCTAATACTAATGGTTTTGATTATTTATAACTACATTTTATCGTCTCTCCCTTTATATTTGACTTTAGGCATCAAAAACAATTTTTTCTAAAAAAAATCAATAAACAATTTCATTAATATTTCCTTCAATTTTAGAAGAGTCTCAAATGGATCAAAGATCCAAGAGACAAATGATCGATCAATGTGAGAAGAAACACAGAGAAGTACGAGGCCCATATGAATGGGCCTTTCAAATTCGCTTTACCAGGCCCATACTTAACTAATATGCTTTTACTCACGCGCGTTCATCAGCGCGTGATTAACACCTCCCCAATCTCAGATCACAAGACAGGGCTCTCTGTGTTAGTTTTTCTCCTCCTCCGGCTTAGAAGAGACAAAAGAGATAATCAGATCATATTCGAGAGAGAAGATGTCCGGTGTAGCTCTTGGTCATGCGAGTTCATGGGGTGCTGCTTTGGTGAGGATATCTCCGTACACTTTCTCCGCCATCGGAATCGCAATCTCCATCGGCGTCTCCGTTCTCGGTGCTGCCTGGTAAAAATCCTTTCTTCTTCCTAATTTTCCCCCGTTTATGATTTTAGAATAATCGTGTTCATCGAGCTTTCTGCTCTGTATCTATGCTTTAGGGGAATTTACATTACTGGAAGTAGTTTGATCGGTGCCGCCATTGAAGCTCCTCGCATCACTTCCAAGAATCTCATCAGGTATCTCTACGATTCAAGGCTTTTAAACTTCGAAGAATTTTTAATTTTGTAAATTAAATTGTAGCACATCGAAATTGAAGAATGAATGGTTTGACTAGGTTTAGTTACAAATTATAATTAACAAGAAAAATCTGATCTTTAGATGCTTAGAGCTATATGTAATGGACAAATGTTTTTGTTGCAGTGTAATCTTTTGTGAAGCCGTAGCTATATATGGTGTTATTGTTGCAATCATATTACAAACAAAGTTAGAGAGTGTGCCATCATCAAAGATGTATGATGCTGAGTCTCTAAGAGCTGGATATGCAATCTTTGCTTCTGGAATCATCGTTGGATTCGCAAACCTTGTATGCGGGTCTGTTATCTTCTTCTTTATCCTCTCTTTTCGTCATCTGAATCCGTGGAAAATGTCATTGTTGATTTTGCTTTTTGTAGGTTATGTGTAGGAATCATCGGAAGCAGTTGCGCATTGTCTGATGCTCAGAACTCGACGCTCTTTGTCAAGATTCTTGTGATTGAGATCTTTGGGAGTGCTCTCGGTTTATTTGGAGTTATCGTCGGGATCATTATGTCAGCACAAGCTACATGGCCTACAAAGTAGATATATAAACTGGTAATGTATGTGCTTCCACTCGAATATATTTTATGATCTATTTGCAAAAGCCGGGAAGAATTACACATCTTTGTTCATCTTCTACGTTGTTATACTGATACTGCTTGTGTAGAAGAAACTTCATGTGTGACTAAGTTTCTCTTTATGAATCACTATTTTTTGGTAATGTTCAAACTTGGGAATAAGCAAGTCACTTGGAGGGTTCCTATACAATGTTTGTATGCTTTTGCTTTCTCTTATGACCAAAGATAAAGAGTTATTGTATATGTTATGTTGTTCATCATTGAATGAAGTAGAAGGCTAAAACCGCCGCGGTTTCAGAACGTTAATTTATGTGGTTGCGGTTATACATTAGTTTGTGTAAAATAGCGGTGCGATTATGATTTACAAATGTTGTTTACTTAGGATGGTAAAATTTATGTGATCATCTGAAAAAATTACACACTATATATGAAAACAAACAAACAATTGAGATATGAATCTCTTAGTAACAAAAGGAGCTTTTAAAGCAAAACCCTATATACCAATATATGCAAGTATCAAACAAAGTTGTAAGTCATCAATATACAACTTACCTACACAGGCAATTTCTAATTGCGTCTAATATTAACAGTAACTTACAAGACCATGTACAAATCGATAACCCGAAAAATAGATGTAGCTTGGCCATTGAATCAGTAAGCCATCCCTCCTGAAAACACATCTCCATCATGAAGCAAACTCTCTGTCAACCAATAACCATCCCATGAACCGCCTATCCGCTGCCATTAAACACAATTGGAATTCATATTTCATCAATCATCATCATCATCATCGTCATTGCGGATCATAAATCCATATAGTATTATTAACCATTCAAAACTTTTAGGATCTCTATAGTGATATAAGAATGAACCTGGAACATTGTGAATTCAAATATCTCTTCTTCATCAGGTCGAGTTCCTTGAATCCAAATCCTTTGCTTGAAACGATTCTGTAAATACGAAGATATCATGAGACAACAAGGGAAACTCTATAATGATTGTAGTAACATCTTCAAAAAAAGGAGATGATACCTCCTCAACGAACAAACTGCTCAAGATTTTTCGATCCTTGTGACCAAGCAACACACGGTAAGACGAGTGGTGAAAGATACGCCTAAACCTTTCAAACTGCACCCAACCATAAACAGCAAGAGGATGAGAACTTTTGAGCTTAGTAGCTAGAGAACAATATGATCACCAAAGTGTTGAAACTAACCTGTCCTAGATCAAAGAAAGGACCGAAATAGGTTGATCTCTCAAACGGGTCGAATCCAGCAAACTGTTTTTTTCCAACAAAAGATGTCAAAACATTCACAAAAGCTGTAATAGTAATCGAAATAAGCATCAAAGGAGGGAGCTTTACCCGATACATGACCTCAATGCCATAATCATGACGAGGATTGTCATTATACTTCAATGCATCAAGCTGATGTCGAACAGCATCTTCCGCACTAAACTATTACAAACAATCTAAGAACTCGGATCAATACACACTAAAACAGAGACAACTCAATATTGGCTTATACAAAGTAAACAATGTGTCGTTACATCAAGTCTGGGGCCAAAAGGACGTTTCCTACGACTCTCCAACCTGTAAAACCAGGAAAAAAAATCAAACTTTGGTCCATAATTCATAGAACGGATCTCAAATGCTAAGCCAAACACAAGAATGGCTATGAAAAATCTAATTTTTGATCATTTAGCTACTTGGAATCAAAATTCTTGACATCAATTGATTAAAGCGAAAGCTATTGAAAGAAGGGAAAGATTACGAGTTATACCAATCCGCAGAGAGGAAATCGGGAACATCGGAAGAAGCTCGCACGAGGTAACGATCGAGCCTTCCGTAGCCATTGAGAGGCTTGACAAAGTTAGCAGACAAGGAAGGAGGAGATGGAAGAACAAGAGACAAAAAACGACATCGTTTCCGTTTTTGGTGAGAGTTTAGCAGCAGATGATGATGATCTTAGTTTTCCTCTCGACAGGCGTTCTTTCACTTTTAATCTCTACCGTCCGATTCGACGGCGACAAGAGATCTAGAAACAATTGAAAAGTACTAACCGGACTTGGGTTTGAAACCGGTTTGGACAATATTTGCCGCATCTTTTTTTGGGGACCAATGTCAAATAAATCTAACTGTTGGGACGATTTTTGTGTGGACGAGTCTCGAGGTAACACATAGTCAAAAAACCTCTTTCATTTACTCAGTAGAAAACACATATTCTGGAACAATAATTATATATATAGAGACTGATTTTACCTAGATATGTCCGTTGAGCGACACGTGATTAGAAGTGGTCTGGAAGACCGAACTCGAAGAAAAATAGTATTTGTTATAAAAAGGGAAAAACCCTTTAAAATATCTAATTTTACGATAATTTGTCAAGAAAATACACAAGTAATTAGCAGTGCTCCATTAATACTCAGGTATCCGTTTAATACGTTAACTTTTAAAATCAAATAAATATTGGGTATTAAACTATTTGATTTTGAAAGTTGATGTATTAAATGGATAACAGAACAATACCTAGATATTAGTTGGGCACCGTTAATTACTTGTGTATTTTCTTGGCAAATTGTCTTAAAGTTAGGTATTTTTAAGGGGTTTTCCTTTATAAAAAAACTGAACAAATAAAATATCATTTAAAAATTATATTCTCACAAAAACTAATTTTATTTTTATTTTTATCATAGAAATAACAACAGAAATAACTAATTTTTTTTAAAAAATAGTTATTTACCGTATTTTTTTTTTAACAACAACTTACTTTTCATTAACTTCGGGAAGAAACATAGTCATTGTGAAGAATGTTAGAGATAACATTTGGCACATAGAAATGACTTAAAAAATTAGCATTGTTTGGTAAAATTAGATGATATAAATATTTGTTATAAGCAAATCAGAGCAAATATTCATTTCACAAAAAAAATCAATATTAAAAAATAGATGATATAAATATTTATTATAAAAAAACACATTCGGTTATAAAGATTTACTTTTTGATAATTATAAATTTTTCTCTTTCTATACAAACTTGCTCTTAAATTTCTGTAATTTTCTTTTCATTAAGAACACATTTAATGAATTTATAAGATTGTATTTAATTGCTATTATAAAATTTAAATTTAAATTTCATTTTTAACATAGACATAAAAAGGAAATAACTATTTATATATTTTTTTATAAAAAACCGAGCACCCAAATTAGTTTCACAAAAAATGTAATATCTAAAAATATTTTTCTTATGATTTTATTTTTCTCAAATAACTAGAAAACAAAATCTTAAACAACATAATCCGATCATCTATCATGTTTCTTTATAAAAAAATTATTTCTTTCATGGTACGTCTAACTTAATATCAAATAAATAAATTAAAAATATAAAATTAAAAGTTAAAATTATAGTTGTGACTTTATCCAATCCAGACATGACCAAACTGATATAATCATATTTTTTAATTTTTGATTATCATTACATTGTGACACTGATCAATGAGTTTTTAAAAGACTATCGATTCGGTTTACTTATGCAAGACCAAACCGACTAACACTTTAGCTTGTTTTTATTAATAATTTTCAAAATCAGCATATATAAAGTTATACATGATTTAAAAAATATATATTTACAAATCTAAGACAAAGAACCTAACTAAATACAATCAACCAAATTAATCCAATGTAGCCTAATTAGAACAAAATATCAATTGTGGTTCAATTTGGAGGAACTTTTGCAATCCAATATTCTCAAAAATGAATAACTCAACCAATCCAAACTTTCATACCCGAAATCATTGGTTTTATTAAATAACAACATAAAACTATTCAAAACAATCCTCAATTTATTTTTCATACATATAAATTACAAAACAACTTAAAACTTTTTTAAAAAATGAAAGTGAAATATTAACTAATTATTATGATTAGGTTTTTTGTGTAAATGTTCATATCGGTGCATATCTTTGAAAAAATTACCCATTTGGTTCGCTTATGCAAACCAATCAACACTTCAGTTTTTGTTTCTTTTTTTTCAGATAACATACATCAAATTAAACATAATCCTACGAATATATATTTCTAAATATCATAAAAAATCAAACTAAATGAAATAAACTAAATTAATCTGACTTTAGCCTAATTAGAACAAAATTAATAATCATAGTTCCATTCGGAGGAATATATGCAATTTAAAATATCCAAAAAATAAATAAATGAACTAAACTGGACTTGTATACTTTAAATCACATGTCTAACTAAAGTAATAATTACTTAAAGCAATGTTCTATTTAATTTTTGAGTATATAAATTATAAAAAGAGTTAAAAGTTATAAAAAAATAAAATCTAATTATTTTATTAATATTTATATTCGTGCATAAGTACGGAAGAATCATCTAATCAAACTTTATATAGTAGTCCTATCAGCATAGATTTTTGACTCAAAATAAAATAAATGGAAAAAAAAATTAAAGAAAAATTACAAGGAAACATATTACACAATTTTTACTAAATTAAATGGGATAGATTATAAAGAATTTCAAATATAGAAATACATACCTTTGCCTCGTGCTGGATGACTCTCCTCCTCTTACGGTAAGTTATATTTTTATTGTAATATTGGATAATTGGTCTTCTCTAAGTTATGTGGTGTAACTTTTTGAAAAAATCAATCTTGATTTTTTATTTTCTTCTGTATTTGAATAGATAACTTGCGAAAATGAAGAACAATCTAATAAAATCATGAGGTTAATATTCTTATATTTATTTTTTATATTTGTTATATATTTACATAATTTATTTATAATTATTATTTAAATGATATTATATTATAATTTAATTTATATTGTAGTACATATCATTGGAGTTATAAATTTGAGAGGACTGCTTACTACGAGTATTTAGGTCATCTCAACATTGGCCTATAATTTGTGATCAATTTATGATGATAGTTTATTTATTTCTTTTTTTATTCTAATTGACATTGTCACAAAATCGGAGGAAAATAAAAATGATTTGGTGTCAAATTAAATTTTTATATATATTTATTGCTAATTAATTATTAAATTAGCGAAGCGTTTTTGTTGAATAATTTCGTAGATTTAAAGTATGATCCTGCCATCACAAATTTTGCAACAATTTTGTCACGATTTTGTGATGAATTGCTTTTTTTGCATAGAGTTAGTAATTAAAATCTGAATTTGTTACTAAACCGTTGTTATAGCTCTATAGTGATGATTTAACAACGATTTCGGCAGTCGCGAACTGGCCCTTATGTTTATAATTAATACCAACATTATCTCGCTTTCTAATTTTCTATACGTTCTCAATTCTTAGAAATGCAATTGTTCAATTTTACAAACTTAATTATCATATATTTTCCACATTAAAATGTTGAGATTATTAAAGATTTTTTTTAAATAGTCAACAAGGTACATATATATACATATAAAAGTATTCTTTTTTTTTCGTACATGTAAAAGTACTCAACAGTGAATATATACAGACAAAAGAAAATCTAAAAATTAGATTTGGTTGAGGCTTACGATGTCCACTAATACTTCCATCAAATCATCACTATAAATATCAGCATGAAAAAAATTAGATTTTTTTTTCTTTTGTTAAATAAAACAAAAACGAAAGAGTGTTAGTCGCGTGTGAATCAAGTATCTCTTGCCAAAATGAGAAAGTCACCATCTCTAATAAGAGCAATGTCATCAATTTCGGCTCCTTCTCTTGTAAGTACTTTAGTTGGGACGAAACCCATTTTTTTTCTCACCAATGTCCAATAGCTCTTCCATAGAAGTCGGCAACAATATTACTTTTCCACCCATTTCACCGTTTTGCGGCGAACTTATCGTCACTCTCGCCGGATAAACCACACCTCCTCCTCCTACTGGAACTGCTGGGCTTCTTGTAGCTTCTTCTCCTTCATCACCTGTACAAAAACGGAAACAAAACCAAGTTTCAAAGGTTTAGTTCTTATAGGGTTTGGTTTTAGACTATTCTTAAGATGGGACTTGTGATGTGAAGATGTCTGAAAATATGGTTACGTGACGAGAGAGCAACAAGTATTAGAGAACAAATGGAGATCTGAGGCGATTTACCTGTATTTGCAGCTGAAATAAACCCGAAGAGAGAGTTTCTGAAGTTACTGAGTTTTCTTCTTTGAGAAACAACAAGCTGGCCTCCCTCTTGGACAAGAGGTATTTCTCCTGAATGTGGCAATGTAGGCTCACTACTATACTTCATCAATGGCTTTCCTGTAACAGGAAACTCAGATGTTCGAGAGACATATTTCGGTTTCTTCTCAACGGGTCTGTGATTATGAAACAATGTTTTGATGTCTTCATGGCCTTGATGCTCAGCAAGACCTCGAGGAGTCCAACCATAAGAATCTGGCATGTCCAAATCAGCACCTTTATCTAGTAAGAACTTCACAATCTCGAGGTTTCCTTCTGAGACTGCTCTGTGTAAAGCTGTGGTTCCGTTTCCATCAGGGAGTGTGACATTACCACCGTACTTGATGATGTCTTTAAGTGCGTCTAAGCTGTTTTTCCCCACGGCTAAGCACGAGAAATAGCTCACTGAGTCTAAGCTTAGCTTTGCCCCGTTTTCTGCAAGGAGTTTAGCAATTCCTCCATGTCTCCCTATGATTGATTCCCACAAGGGCACATTACCTTCTGAATCTGCAAAAACATGTAAGAGCCACCGATAAATTAGGTTTACTTTCCTAGTAGTGAGACAGATTCGACTAGTTACCTCTAATGTTAGGATCTGCTCCATGTTCGAGAAGTAAAACAACGCAATAATGGCTTCCTCTCGAAGCTGCTATATGCTGAGATATACAGAAAGAGAGTAAACAATCTTGGTTCAGGCATTAAAAAGAGGATGATGGTATAAACAGCAGAACATCGGGGCTTACAAGCGCAGTTCGACCATTCTTGTCCGTTTCATTAGGGCTTGAGCCTCGTCTTAGTAACTGATGAAGCAATAAATCATCTCCTCTGGCTGCAGCAAAACATAAGCTGAGAGGTAAATCCAATTTTCCTTGAGCCAACATATGTTCTGTATCAGCCAATATGCCTTTCATCACTGGATCTTCTGAGTCTTTTAAATGCTGCATATATCAACCAAAACATATCTCTTATGGAACAAAAATGTTAACCCCCAAGACAAGCTTGGTTTGGTTATCAAGAAAAGAGAAGAAACAAACGATTTATCAAACCTGAAGAAGATTATTCATGATAATTGCTCCATCTCCTACATTTGCTTGAACAAGATTTAAGAGTGTTGTTCGGTTCAAGCGAAGCAACTGACTCAATCGCTTGGTCCGAACAGTAAACAGTTGCGGTCTATAACACAGAACCCCAACTTCACCAAAAACATTCCCTCTCTGTGCTTCCTTAACTACCTGTAAAGAACACACAACAACCATTGTCGAAACAAGTTTTTCGACTGCAACGATGTTAAAGAAGAACACAAAATTAGATCTTGACATTAGTATAACAACGATTAGACTTGCCTGCTCTACTCCATTCACCCTTGCAATAATTTCCTGCCGGATAGAGAAAACGTGTAAGGAACACTACAAGAAGTCGATGCATATTTTGTCTATAGACTATTAATGTGAAACACTTACAACCGCTCCTGTCACCAATATGTAAAAATCTGTCGGTGCTTCATTCTGCAAAATCACATCTTCTTTAGGAGGAAAGTACTCTGCTTTCATCTCCGTGACCTACAAAAGTTACAGTAAGATAATACTTCAAGGAAATGATTTTGCAGTTGAGTTCTTGCGCGATGGGATGACATACCAACTGGAAAAGAAGATCGTTGGATATTCCATGGAACAAGTAAATCTTGTCAACAACTTCATAAAACAGATAATGCGAAATGCTCGATCGAATAGCTTTCGGAAGCGAATCAATGATCTCTTGCTGCTGTAAGCCTTCTGAATCGGTTCTGTACCTTAAACACAAATGAGCAACCATCTGATCTTGTAACCGCACTGGTAGATTGTTCCTTTGACCAAACCCTGAGGCAGCTTGGATAGTATCTCTCTGCAATAAACGCAAATGCAACAAGACTCATGAAACTCCGCAGAGAGACTAGTTTATCGTTCATAAATGTGCAGAACTTACAAATTTTCTAGTGCGACTGGTCACATGAACCACCAAGTTGGTGATATTACCAATTATATAAGCTGATAATCCAAGGTTAAAGACCATGTAGCAAAGAATAAAAGTCATCTCTCTTGAATTAACACCATGTATGTCACCATAACCCGTTGTGGAGAAAGTAGTTATAGACCAATACATGGCTGTGTTATACTGAATAGCGAGAGGAGACTGTTTCCAATTTTCATCGGTTAATGCCATAAACGTCTTGGAAGGGTCAGGGTAATGCGCAGCAATCGAATAGAGGAAGCAAGCACCACAATGAATGACAAAAAGAGTAACAAGAAGAAGCTTTGTGCATCGAATCCAAAAGTAACTGTATCTCCTATCTTTCTCTAACCTTGCGAAACAGTTACTGACTCTCCTAAGACGCCATAGACGTAGCATACTGAAAATGCCATACCCTTGTATACTCTCGTGTAAAAAGCTCCCGAAACTTTCGTAAGGAAACGTGGATACCACGTCGAAAACAAACCAAGTCGACACATATCTCCAAGCGATTCTCTTTGGATCATCGATGAGTAGATAAGTTAACTTGTCAAGAAAGGCAACGAAGAATGTCAGAACTATATCCACAGCGAAGAAACCGTTCACGATGTTATCGAGAATACTGAGAGGTGCTCTTGGCTTTCGCAAGAAACCGAATTCAAAAGGTGACGCCCAAGCTGTGTAAAGCACCAAAAACACCAAAAAAGTCTCCCAAGTTCTGTATTTACACAATTACCAAATTACAATACGATATTCACAAGTTTCTTACGAGGTACTCAATGTAAAGCTTTAGAGAGTTTAAGTAGAGATTCATACCAAATTACAATAACCATACAAAACCTAAGCAACTTGTCTTAACAATTAATCCAGTTTTCGAACAGAAGACGAATCTAAAGACACACATGCATTCATCAAACAGTGTAACAAGGGATAAAACAAACCCTAGTTTTCGCGAAGAACAATCACAAAACTTAGAAAGAAGAGAAGAGTTGGACCTGTAACGAGGATCGAAAGGAGAGACGATGAAGCGACGGAGATTAACGTCACGAGAGGAACGAGAGGTGGCTCCAAGAGAAGGAAGAAGACCTTTGGTAAGGCTATATTGGCTCATTGTTCCGTCTCGTGACATATGGTCAGCCACGTCATCCTCCGCCTCCTTAGCTCTTCCTCCTCCTCCGCCTCCTCCTCCGCCGCCTCCTTCGCCGTCTTTCTCTCCCCAAAACCATACTTTCTTCTTCTTATCCATTGAGATTATGGATTTTTTTTGTCATGTTAGATTGTGATTCTGGGGTTGTTGCAAGAGAGGAGATGAAAAAAAAAAGGTTTTGATCTCCTCAGATTTAGCCGGTTTCTAATTTTCCTCTTTATATATCTTTATTACGTTTGTTATCTCTCATTTCTTTTTCTTTTTTTGTTATGTTCCCTCCTTTTTGTTTTCTTGCTCGCCACAAAAAAATGGCAAGTAAAATTGGTTTAATCAGCATAAAAGTTTTCAAAATTAACAAATTGGAAAATATTTATTTGGAATTTAACTAACTGACTATTTTTTAAAATTGGGATACGGATCTTTTTCCTTCCTCATATCTTTGATCTTTCCTTTATATATGTATAAAAATAATTAATATGACGCTAAGCATATATTAAAAACGGAAATTTTCATATACTCCTTTCATGATGGATTTTTTTTTTGGGGGCAAATACTGCATTAGCTCAAAAATAAATCTAGTATCGTAAAACAACAAACTTACAGTTACAAGTCACATACCAGGTATTCATAACAACTCCTAACAAAGAGTATATTAAAAATAGAGAAAATGAAGAAAATGAGATATTTTGAGAAACTTATGAGAGATCCATATAACACTTGTTTGATATGATTGGTTTAGTTTATTTTTATAAATTAAATTTAAATGGTATAATTAAATAATTATACTAAATAATAGTTGCTAACTGGGGTTCCTTAAGTATTCGGGTGTATGTTCCTTTCATTGATTTCTTCTATAGTTTCGTCTCTGATGAATTGAAAGTGAATTGTCCTGCAACGATTGTTCTTATGTTCATCTTAATGATACATTTGCAATCCTTATCTGGATTGTTTCCAGAAACAATTCTACCAATCCTTTATTATTTGCAGAGGTACGTGCTATATTTATACGTTGGTATTTTTTCTTTTTCTGTCACCAAAATTCTTTGTGCTTGATATTTTTTTTCTGTTACTTTTTCTGTTCACTTCTTATAAGTTATCTTCTTGTGTAGGTCTATGTAGATATTCTGCTGCAATAATCCTAATAACAGAAGGAGGAATATGCTTTTATGATGAGTGATTGCTTCAGTTTATTCTGGTGTGAGAGCTATTGAACTTTTTCTTGTAGCATTTCGAATATGTCAGCAATTAACATGCTTATTGCTGTGAACGTATATATGTTGCCACAAGAAGCTCAACATTGAAGAGGGAACTTGAGTCTCTCTGCGTAGTGCCTTACAGCTTTTTTTTCATTTGTTGGTTGAACTTTAGGCCTTTGATACAAAAATTCTTAGAACTTTAGGCTAACCAACGTAGACAGAAGCCCAAGCCTGCTGCTCACCGGTATGTTTGTGGTGTCGTCATAGCAAAATTTTGTTTTTTTATCTTCATTACACGATTATCTGTTTGCAGGTTCTTCTGTTTATTCAGTGGCTGCGATTATAGCAACTTGCATAAGGTGGCATCATTGGTCCAACGCATTCGGCTTTCTACTTAATGGTAATTATTCTCATCTTCCTGTTTGTTATCAATCCCAATCTAGGTTCTACGTTATCGTTCTACGTTATCGTTATGCAGGTGCTTATTAGACTAACCCATCCACTGCTACATCGTCAAGATATTTGGGATAATTATATTTGTTGAGTAATGAGACTGTGAAAATTATATTATGCAAGACCGTTTTGCTTTGGTTGTGTGCTAGAGAAACAACTGCCATGTTTTCATAAGAGCCTAAAAATGCATTTAGAATGTAATCCGTTTGACATATAAAATGAAAATAAAATCTTACAATTTTTTATTTGTTTCTCTATTCTAAGCTTTTCTTCAAGCGTTGTTCTTACTTACTCCTTTCACTACCAAAAAAAATTATATTGAAAATTCTAGCTTCTTTCTTGCATTTGTTTTCTCGGTCTTCTCCTTTTCCGTATACATGTATTGTCTTAACCTTAAAAATTCATGAATGTACAATGACATTTATATGCTAAGCTAAATAAAAAACTCCTGTGTATGAGGAAATATATATATCAAGCTAATGTAAATTAACTAAATATTAAAATTCTACCTAAATATAGTTTTCGTATAAACATATTTTTGGGAAAAAAAATACAACGAACATTCTAACAACACAAAATAATAAAAAAAACATAAAGTAAAATTTATAATAAAAAATAATAGAACATGAGTTATTTGAATACATAAGGAAATTATGGCATTCTCGGTCGAATTGCAAAGTTCAGGTCTAAAGACCCAATATATCTTATGTTCATAAGGACATCTTAATAAGAAGTGTTAAGGAAGAAACGTTGCTGCCTATTGGACCTGGTAATAAAAAACTTCATTTGTAAGTATGTTTGTCGTTCCATGTTTGAATTAGGTATTGGTTGGATCTTAAAAGTTTTTAAAATAGTAATATAGACTTTAAAAACTGTACTCAACAAGGAAAATTATATTTCAGTATAATAAGATGTTTCTCCCTCACTTTTAATAAAAAAGATATAATATTACTTATAAAATATACCTTAAAAAGTACAAAAAACACAAACCATTTAAAAAAATAAAATATTTAAGTTTCTTATATTCGTTTAAATATTACGTAAATAATAATAAAACTACAATAAATATATGACAATAGATTAACACTGATTCTATTTATTTTTTTGTTATCATGCCACAAAATATCACAATAATTCTTAAAGTTTGATATCAAAATTCAAAATAGTTAAATATTATTGCTGGCCACGAATAAATCATACAACTTATAGTATATTTCTGAATTAATTAAAAAGACATATAATTCAATTATGTAATTGTTAACAGGAATGTCGATGCCAGATGCTGTTAGCATATATAATTATTTTGACCTACTTTGTCCTTACTCTACAAATCTGCCAATCATTGTACGCATCACTCGAATGTGAGATATCCAACATTATTCAGACTCTAACATAGAAATGGGGATGATACTTTTATTATTGGACCACAAGATATAAATTGTTTATTTAAACATATTTTTTTAACACATTTATTCCTAACAAATTATTCTAATTGAAACAGGGTGAAATGATAGAAAGCATAATAGATGGTGTCACTGCACAACGAGAGAAACATAAGTTAAAAGAAGGCAAACTATATGAAGTTTCAAATTTTGTTGTTTATCATCATAACAACCGATTCAAGTATGCGTCCAGTTGAAGGTTATGATGACAAAATACCAGAGTACCAATTCTGGCTGAAGAACTATCGCCAATTGGTTATACTGCTTAATACAAACACTGAACAACCAGATAACTTTTATTACTTTTTAAATTTAATAAAGAACAAATATTTCAGTACCAATTTGGTTTATCAATATACACTAATAATTGTAAAAAAAGATTTCCTAGGTAGGATACGGATAATACAGGGTAGTGAACTTGCAGACCCTGAAAGACAGACAAAGATTATCATCGGATTGTTGCTAAACAGGTTAAAATACAATTAAAAATAACATTCTCATATTTCTATAAATAATTAACATATTAATTATTTTTATAGGTCCCAAATAGTTAAGCTAATTATATGGGATAAACAAGCGGCGGACTTTCGTAAGCTCTGGAGAATTAAGAATCGGATGTATTCAACTGTTTTGGTTACAAATGTGAATTCCAAATATAAAGAAGGTATCCACATATTAATCTAATATTAGCTAAATTATTATGTAATGCAACGAATTTGGCTAGCACATATTATGGAATTATGCAGGTAGATTACAGCTTCACTCGACCCTAGGCACAAGATTTTTTTATGACGAATCCATACTGGCAATACGAAAGTATCAAAAAAAAGTGGGAAAACG
This sequence comes from Schrenkiella parvula, assembly GCA_000218505.1. Taxonomy (NCBI): domain Eukaryota; kingdom Viridiplantae; phylum Streptophyta; class Magnoliopsida; order Brassicales; family Brassicaceae; genus Schrenkiella; species Schrenkiella parvula. The sequence continues at coordinate 2,917,798 of CM001190.1, forward strand.
ATTTGGAAGCACAAATGGGAGTAAGAAATCTCCTTTACAAAGACAAATCAGAGCGATAACAATGATGCTTTAATTTTTCATTTCAATACTCTATTATTAGTTTAAAGGTTTTTTGATTTTTAGATGTTGGACATCATTATTTGTTTTGTTAAAATTCCTCCTTAAACTTAAAATGTTAGCTACTAAAGCTAAAAAAAATTTAATATATTTACAATATAAATTTAATAACAATTCTATTATGTAAAACAATTACAAAATTATAAAAAACCAAATCTACACACTACCTGCGCGGGAACCGACCTAGTACTACTATATAAAAGTTTAAGTTTGGGGCTTTTAAGGGGTGCCACCTCAACAAAAAACCAAGTTTAAGATAAAGACATGTGGCATAGAGCAATTGAAACTCTCTTAATCTTCCAACTTTTTACTCTTTTTTCATTAATTATATAAAAAAGTAGTCCCTTCTTCTCCCTCTTTACATCGTTTTTTTTCCTCCAACTCACAATCAGAAACAAAAAAATCGGATACAACTTTACAATTACTTACACACTAAATAATGCACATAAATCAGCTATGACTACCAAAATAAGTTTCATGAATGGTCTATTTATTCAAAAAATTTTCAAAAAAAATCATCAATTTCACGAAAGTGAAAAAAATAAAACCACATAAACTAACAAACAAATATTTACATAACCCGCACATAGCGCGGGAATAAAACTAGTTATATTAAAAATATAAATATTATATTTATGAGAGATTTGAAAAGATATCTCAGGGATGGAGATGCTCTAAATATGAGAGTGATGGTACCTGACATACATCGCATAGTTTTGTAACATAGTTTTGTTTTTTCCTTAGAGAGTTTTCATTAATTATAAAATAAATATGATTATAAGCAAAGTATGGTAAATAGAGATTGAAACTAAAAGTAGAGGTTCTTCTTGCTAGCCAAATAAGTAATGATTTGAAAGGAAAGTTGGAAATTAACACTACAATAACTCTCTCTATGTATTTACAAAGTTTTTGATTAATTAGGTTAAAATAAAATTAATATCGAATAACTACGATTTCCAAATTTACATAGTAATCAGCTAATTTATGTATTTACAAAGTTTTTAATATTCTTCTATCTATGTCTTCTTCCGCTTCATCTTCCATTTTTCTACTATGATCTGATTTATAAAAGGTTTTTAATTTGTGTTGTCTTCTATTGCAGTTTTTTTAATAAGAGAAATTGCGCTCTATAATACCTTATACATATTAAATTCATTATATAGCATGTGTCATACTAAATTTAGGTATCTAACAGATTGACCACGTAATTTACCATTTATACATTTACTTTCAAATTTCAAAAATATATTTATCTATTCTTTTTATAAATTAACAAACATTTTTTATCTAAATCTTGTTTTTTGTATTTTAACATTTTTTTCAATTTTATTTACATTTTTTTAATAAATTATTTTGTAAAAACAGAAAATTCCCAAAATTTTACTCTAACCCTAATTTTTTTACAATAGTTATCCTCTCTCATCTTTTTTTCAGCCTCACCCTTATCGAGCCACCTCCCATGCGACTCTACCATATCCCTCTCGCCGACCAACCACCATTGAATCGATCTCGCCGACCACCGCCGTACTGTTGCTCAAGCTTTTCTTCTTTCTCTTCGTCTCCTTATTCTGTTGCAGCTTATTTTCAGTAGTCCTTCGCCGCCGGAGTCTTTCGCCGCCGAACGTATATCACAGCGCCGCCACACCTCCCCACACCCGCAACTCTGCGCAGCGCCGCCTCTCCTCTGCAGCATCGCCATATCTTCCGAACTTCACTTAACCATCCAGAATCTCTAACCCGACCAGATCTGAGTTTATTTCTGCCGCCTCACCAGAATCACCACCGGCACCGAATCAGCCATTACTACCGCCGCCGAATCAGCCATTACCACCACCGACTAAACCTACGCCACACAGTCGACTATATTATGCATCAGGTCATGTGTTTCTTCATCCTCTAGTTATATAAGATTAGTTATCTAGGTATTGTACGTAATATTTTGGATTCGACAGTTTTTATATCGTAAAAATTTTCAAAAACTTGGTAAATATCTGACTATATTCACAATAATAGTCGACTATAATTTTTTTTTATAACTGTCAATATTCTGCATTATAGCATGCTATTTTAGTGAATAATTGTATCAATTTCAGACGATTTTAAGAAATCACATTTACATTCCGCTTTTTTATGCAGGTCATATCTGATTTCATATAAGAGTATTGATGGAAAAATGTAAGAGTAGTTATCTAGGTATTGTACGTAATATATTGGATTCGACAGTTTTTATATCGTAAAGATTTTTGAAAACTTGGTAAATATTATTTGTATTCTTCGGAAGCCTCCGCCCACATCTCCAATTCCCGTTCTCAACCCATGACCAATATGAACTCTGACTATATTCACAATAATAGTCGACTATAAATTTTTTTATAGCTGTCAATATTCTGCATTATAGCAAAAAAAAAAGAATAATTGTATTAATTTCAGACAATTTTAAGAAATCACATCTACATTCCGCTTTTTTCATATCTGATTTCATGACGACTGGATTTAATGCTGCTGTATCAAAGTTAGACCCTCATTTAAATAAGAAGGTCTACATGATTCCAAAGAAGGTGTCACAGTATGTGTGCACCGACCGCAAGTGGTTCGAAGATGTGGAAATTTTATACTGCCCTTACATTGTTGATGATCACTGGATCGGTCTTTGCATCGACATCGCCGCACATGAAATTACGGTACTACAACCCGATCCCTCTTTATCTGATTTGGGCAGATTGAAGAAGGCCCTTCATCCACTTGCAAAGTCCTTACCGTTCCTCATACGGAAATACAACTACATACAACTCCATAGCCGACTATGTATAATATGAAAACAAAAACTAAAATAAACAATCATACCTCCCCTACACAAGTAGTTGTCTTCTTCACCATTGATATAGTTTGCAGCTTTTGTTAAGCAAGAACTTTAGATGGTGGCAAAAATAAATTGAGTTGCAAATAACGTCATCTAGCTTTTCTAATTGTGTTACATACCTAATTTTGTTTTGACACATGCTATCCACTTAATTAGTGTATCTAAACCTATTATTCAACTAATTAACTCTTTTAATAAAATCATCACTACTAAAAGAATATACATAATGCTTCAAGTATTGTATCGAAATATTTTTGGATATTGTTTATTGCTTATGTGCAGGTTAAATCAAGCCACACTGTTTTTAATTGGTTATACATGTTTTCAAGTTTTTTTTGTCATATGTAGATCCCTGTCAGAACAATTAGTTTAGTAATTTTGATCAGATTAAAAAATTTCTTAGATAAAATAGAGTTTCTTTCATTTAAAAATGGATTATGGTTTTTGTCTCAAATTTTTATCACAAGAATTTATAGTCTTATTGTCTCACTTTACCTCAGTTACTAAAGTGGTGAATTATAGATGAAATTCTCAGTGAGAAACGAATCAACCGGATTAAACATGAAAAACCATAAAGTTTTTTGGTGGCTTTGTCATGCTAATGTTCAATCCAAAGTGCAAGATTTCATGGCTTATAGAGCCAATTTCAATGCTCAGTTCGCGAGGTCGATGGTTAAGATGAGTAATATCAGTGTGATGACAGGAGCAAATGGGGAAGTGTGTAGGGTTTGTTTGGCTGTTAATTAAACTGATTGATTAAATTTTATGGCTAACTTATTGCTATAATTATTGATTTTAATTTCATTATTGTTTGAATAAATTGAAAAGAACCCAAAAATGGGTGACGTAAAATTTCACGTAGCTAAGGTATTTGTTTTGACTAGGAGATATCCCGGGCTACGTCCGGATTTTTTTGTTTTAAATTAATTTTAAATAAACTATATAGATTATGTACATATTTTAAAATGCAAATAAACGAATTTAAAATTTTTTACGATTTTAAATTTATTAATTTTCTAATGTCTAAAAATTATTCAGTAGCACGTAAGTATGGATTTTAGAGTTAAGAGTTATTAGATGTCCGGTACCAAATCAAAGCATTCCAATAGTTATGTTTTCACTTTCTTGCTGAAAGCATAACTTCGCAGCGGCCAAGAGAAATCCAAACATTTGTGATTAGTCAACATTTTATTTTCAGTAGCTGCACCAACCATCATATGCTTGAAAACCTCAAAAATAAAATATTGTAACATATACATAAGTTATAATGTTTATGAAGTGACTACCATCGAAAAAATCCAATGAAAAGAAAACCTTGTTACTTTACCACATTTAAATCCTAAAATTTAAGTTGAACATACAATATTTTTTCTCACTCTCTTTTGCGGTTTTTTTTTATTTGTAAGCCTTTTTATCACCGTCTCTTTACTATTATAATACTCCCTCTATTTTATAAAAAATGTTATTTTAAGGTTTTAATCTTGTTTCAAAAAAAGTGTCACTTTACATTTTCAATACATAATTTTAAACAAAAATTCATTCTTGACCTTATTGTTTTAATGTATTAATTAGAGAGAGAAATATATTTAATGTTTGAACAAAAGGTAAAATAGAGTTTTTGGTTAATTTATTAATATGCGTGAAAAATTCTAAAATGCATTTTTTTTAATGGAGTGAGTATTATTTTGACCCTAGTTATATTATTCATGGTCATTTATTATTTTATTTTAGTCAGTTTAGTTAATTCATAATTTCTTATAATGCGGTAAATTTTAAAAAAATGAGAAGAGGATAATTCCAAACAAAAATACAGATAATAGAAAGAAAATTAGATTTTTTAGTTAGACTCCCATGAAGCATATTACGAAAATAAATGAAAATCCAAATATTTTACATTTTTTTGTAGCATTTAAGTTCAACAAAACTGTCGTCAACCTATATAATTTCTGCTCAAGTTCAAGGATAGCATGACTTTCCGATATTGCAACATTACATGTTTTATATATTAGAGTCTACATAATATGCTTTTCGATAGATTAAAATTTTATTTAATCAGTTTTACCGTTTATGAATCTTGACTATTTGTAACTATGTGCAGACTACTTTTATATGTATATGTTTTATTATATTGTTAAAATGAAAAAAAGTATTTGTTATGAGAAAGGTGACCATGGTCATTCTAATAAAAATATTTCTATATTCTACTAAAACCACCAACAAAAGGTGATCATTGTTACGTGAAATAATTGTTTTTACCTCTGAATAGAAAACTCGAAAGCCATTGAGCTCCACTGTTCCATCAAGTTCCACATTTATACGACCTGAGTTTTTTGTGATGCAGAGAAGCTTTAGTTGCAGATTCGGCAAAGGGAGTTTTGTGTTTTGAGGATTTCTCTTCCTGTAACTGGAATATATATCAAAGAAGATGCATGCATCTCAAATAAACTTGAGTAAATCGTATCTTAATAATAACATATGAATATTAATGGCGTCACACGCAGCTCCAAATCTTGCCTGCAAAATCAATGTTTCTGCTTTTAAATTTTAAACCAATGTTTTTAGAAAAAATTAAAAACTCAATAAACATTATGTTGAGAGGAATAATATTTTTTTCTTGGAATGAAAAATATGATTATCTAAATATCATAATTCTTTATATTCTAAGTATTTTTTTTAAATAAATTTAGCAATACAATATAATTTCTATAATTTTATTTGAAGTTTAATTAGTGGATTTTTTTTTCACTAAAATTAGGTTCAGTAGCCTAACAGTAGCCCATTAAGAGAGATCTGACATGTGGCAATTAGGGGATAAATGTTTTTGCTGAAGTGGACAGTCTATGGAGCCCCAAATAGAAATTATTATTAGTTATAATTTCTTTAGGCTTAATCTGGTGAAATTAGTATAATTCATTTCTTTAATTACCTGAAAAAAAAATCAATATGACTAAGACATGACCATTTGTTATTTGTCTGGATATATATTTATTGATTGATTTAATATATATTTTGACGAACTTTTTTATTTAATAAAAGGTATAATAATAAAAATATTTTTTTAACAAGAATATTATTATTTATTTAACCATTTAAATTGTCAAAAAATATCTTAGATTAAGAGAAATTTTATTAAGATAATTTTTAAAGAAAAAATACATTTTATATTAAAAAAATTCTCATACTTGATAAAAAAGATTGAAAATTGGTCTAGTTAGAGTCATGTTATCGCCTAGCGACATTTTGAACATTGGTTTATTTATTTAAAATTTTATGTTGACATTTCTAAATAGTATATAGCTTCAACTTTTATTAATGTAAGATATATATACATGTTCTATGTGCATTGAATAAATTAAGAAGGTGAGTAAACAATTCTTCTATTACAAATCTCTCGTCACATCATGACGTTATTCCAAAAAACTTTTTTTTTTAAGAGTTTTAGGATTCCTTCCAAAAAATTTGGAATTTGTTTCGTATTGGATTAGTAGTGAGAATATTTTGAATATAACAAGGAAAGACTATTATTCTCCTTGCAACCCTTTGTCAAAAAAAAAAAAACGTCATTCTCCTTGTGTATTTTTTACTGAATTCATGATATAGGGTAGTTGGTACATCGTAGCAAACATGTCTCTCTTCCTATATGAAAATGAAAAGCAATCAAAGATGCACATTATGGTAAATCGGAGATGCTCAGATCATATGATTGACAAATTATAAAAACATATCATAACATAACCAAACCATATCATCATTACCATCATAATTTATAAACAATATATCTACTTTCAGATTTTACTCAGAAACAGCTAGACAACGCCAAATGCTATAGTCATGAGGGACATAACCCACGAGATCAGACCACTCCACCTTTCCATGGATCGCTTCTCCACTCCTATCCAACACGATCATCGCACACAAAATCTTCTTTTTGGTTGTATCACTAATATTGCTACAATCTTCCCACAGAAACGCAAGTTTTCCATTGCACTCCACCATTCCAACTAGCATTTCAATTGACTTATCAGGCTTCAAACCTTGAACCACTCTCCATACCTTCTCCTTAGAGTCATACCACATCAACCCAAAATTTGAGTAATAAACATAGATCACATTGTCTATCACACACATTTCACCTCTCCTCCACGTATCTTCATTCGCCATTTCAAAAGTCTCACATGTACCATTGTTTGTATTGTAGATTATGTGACTTCTTTCAGGATTATGTGACTTCTTTCACTGTAACTCATTCCATAAACCTTCCCATCCGCAGCCACAGCTTCAGTCACAATTACTCCATGTCCCATGGATCCTTCTCTGTATCGGACTTCTCCGTAAGGGCTTACTGGCCCAACTTGCCAAGTTTGAGTCTTTGGTTCAAAAACTTCAACCTGGTCTTCGGGGCAGCCTCCCATTACGTATATCTTTCCATCCACCACTGCCACGCCTGGTAACATGCGGGCCACCCTCATACTTGGACCCTTACACAACTCGCCGGACAAGGAATCATATGTCCATAGGCGTGAGGAACGATTATACATGGATCCACCAATGAAGTAGATATTGGAACCTATCGAGACGATGGAAGAATACTATAGAAATCAAACGAGATTGAACACAAGAATAATAAGAACTAGCTCTTCTTATTAAAGCTTTAGAAACTTACACAAAACTAAAGCCCTCTCAACACAATCTCAAACTCACAATCTCTTATTCTCCCTTAAGGATTGTCACAACCCGACATCTCTTTATATAGATATAGGACTTAGGAAAACTTCCTTATTTTCTCTTTAAGGATATTTTCCTTAATTCCTATATTTCCTAATCCTATTTTTTTTAGGATTGCTTGTTGTTCAAGCTTAACTCAACATTCTCCTCCTTAAGCTTGAAGTCATTTCTTCTTAGGTCTTTAACACCAATGAGATCTCTCATCTCCTTGAATTTGATTCTTCCTAATGCCTTTGTCGGTATGTCTGCTTTCTGTTCACTGCCCGGAACATGCTCTACTTCTATTTGTTCTTTCTCAACACACTCTCTGATGAAATGGTACCGGCTATGAATGTGTTTGCTTCGACCATGAAACACAGGATTCTTTGTCAAGGCAATGGCGGATTGATTGTCGATTCTTATGGTGACTTTCTTACACAATGTTTCCGTGACTTCACAGAGTAAATCTTGTAACCAAACTGCTTGCTTTGCTGCTTCAGTCCCAGCCAAGAACTCGGCTTCACAGGAGGACAGAGCCACCACATCCTGTTTTTGAGAGCACCAAGTAATAGGACCTTCTCCTAAATAGAATATGTGTCCAATAGTACTTTTCCCATCATCCGGATCCACATTATGACTACTGTCACAGTACCCTATGAGTTTTGGTGTTCTCGTTCTTTCATAAGATAGTCCAAGATTTAAAGTACCTTTCAGATATCGCAAGACTTGCTTCATTGCTGCCCCGTATGACTCTCCAGGACTTTGCATATACCGACTTAGTACTCCTACGCTGTAAGACAGATCAGATCTTGTGTGAAGAAGATACCTCAGACACCCAATGTTCTTTCTAAAAGACGTTGCATCAATTTCTTTCTCATTCTCAGCTTTTGACAGTTTCAGACCCATCTCCATTGGTGTGTGAGTCGGATTGCAGTTTTCCATCCCTGATTCTTGCAGAATCTTCTTAGTGTAGCTTGTTTGATTCAGAGTTATTCCATTCGTATGTTGCATCACTTCAATACCGAGATAATAGGTCAATCTCCCAAGGTCACTCATTTCAAACTTGGATGCCATCTCCTCCTTAAACCGATTAATCATTTCTAGATTCGTTCCCGTGATGAATAGGTCATCTACATACACGCCTAATATCAAGAGATGTTCCCCTGTTTTCTTTCGATATACTGACGGCTCTTTAGAACATTTAACAAACTGCAGCTCCAACAGAATGTGATTCAACTTGTTATTCCAAGCTCTCGGTGCTTGTCGTAGTCCATATAGAGATTTGTTTAGCTTGTAAACTTTGTCTTCTCTTCCCTTCTTCTCAAATCCATCTGGTTGTGAGACATAGACCGTTTCCTTCAGCTCTCCATGTAAGAAAGCTGTTTTGACATCAAGATGATGTATTTCCCATCCATATGAGGCCGCAAGATCAATAAGAAGTCTGATTGTCTCAATTCTTGCAACAGGAGCAAATACTTCATCGAAATCTATTCCATATTGCTGCACATAACCTTTAGCAACGAGCTTTGCCTTGTGTTTGTTAATGCTTCCGTCTGAGTTTCTTTTGAGTTTAAAGATCCATTTTAAACCGATCGGTTTTACACCTTCTGGCAAGTCAACAAGCTCCCAAGTATTGAGCTTTTCTATTGAATCGATTTCAGCATTGCAGGCTTGAATCCACTCTTTTGATTCCTTTGCTTCATAGAAGTCTCGCGGTTCATTCTTTAGACATAATAGCAGTATCTCACCCTCTTCCTCTGCAAGTAACACATAGTCCTCAAGGTATTTTGGCATACGAGTCTCTCTACGCGACCTTCTGATTGTAATGGGAGACACTCCTGTACTAGAGTATTCTTCTTCCCTGATTTCATCACCATCGTTTATTGGCTCTTCTTGATCATATGTTTGCTCTGTTTCATCGTTTTCCTCACTCTCTTGAATACCGTGATTGCCGGGATCATCAATCATAACCCTGAAACTTCCATCGTTGTCCTTTGTATTATCACTAACGCTCCAGTTCCATCCCTTTGTTTCATCAAAAATTACATCTCGGCTCACGATTATTTTCTTGGTTTGAGGGTTTAGCAACCGATATGCTTTTGATCCAGGTTCGGTTCCCAAGTGAACCAATATTCTTGTCCTGTCATCCAACTTCTTTAGATGTGGAGTTTCTACTTTTGCATACGCAATGCACCCAAAGACTCGTATGTGCTCGATCGTTGGTCTTTTGTCACGGTAAATTCGTTAGGCGTCTTATCCTTGAGAGCTCGTGTTGCAACTCTGTTTAAGAGATATGTGGAATGTCTCACAGCTTCTCCCCATATATAGTTTGGCATGTGCATATGCTTCAGAATGCTTCTAGCCATTTCCATGAGCGTTCGGTTTCGCCTTTCTACTACCCCATTTTGCTGTGGGGTATATGGGGCAGTAAGATGCCTTTTAATGCCTGAATCTTCGCAAAACTCGTTAAATTCGAATGATACGAACTCTCCTCCTCTGTCTGTTCTTAGTACTTGTATTCTTTCTGCCATTTCCTTCTCCACCATTGTTTTGAAGTTCTTGAATTTTTGGAAGGCATCTCCCTTTTCCTTTAGTAAAATCGTCCACATGTATCTCGAATAGTCATCAATAAGAACAAATATGTACCTATTTTCTGCACTAGTACTCGGGTTGATTGGTCCACAAAGGTCGCCATGTATGAGTTCAAGTTTCTTCGAAGCTCGGAAGGTTGTAGCTTGAGGAAAGACTTGACGTGTTTGTTTACCAAGTAAGCAGGAACTGCAGAGTTCTTTTTCGAGTGCAGATTGTGGAGCTCCAAGTACTAGTTCTCTGTTAATCATAGAATTTAGAGTCGCATAGTTAACGTGCCCCATTCTTGAATGCCATTTACTTGACTCACTAATCGCTTTAGCCTGTAGACACACATTGTCTGTTAATCCCATTTGCACCTTATACAGTCAATTCCTTGATCTCTTTGCTTTAACCAGGAGTTTTCCAACTCGATCTCGCATTGTAAAGTATCCACCCTTCAATCTTACATCACAACCCGCTTCTGTGGCTTGTCCAAGGCTGACGATATTGATTTTAAGGTATGGGATGAAGTATACATCTGTCATCTTTCTCGGCTTTCCATTCATATCTATGAAAGCAATGGTACCTTTTCCTTTTATATCTATGCGAGAGTCGTCTCCGAATCTTACTTTTCCTGTTATACTTTGATCAAGCTTCTCAAAGTATCTCCTGTCTCCAGTCATATGATTGATTGCTCCGTTATCTAGGTACCAAACACTCTCTCCATCAATGGTTGTCTCGAATTTGCTAGGCACACATTTTTCTTCATTGAGATAGACCACCTCATGCATCATTAATTCGTCGGCATCTTCAGTATTCTGCTCGTTTTCTTGCGCTTCTTGAAGTTTAAGAAGTCGATCAGGACAGAGGTATGCATAATGTCCTGCTTTATCACATCTAAAACAGGTAATTTGAGACATATCTTTGTTTTCTCTTCCTCCGTAGCGACCTCGCCCTCGTCCTCTGTTTGTAAATCTTCCCCCTCTTCCTCTACCTCTGTAATTTCCTCTGTTGGACTCTTGGTTTGAGAAATCCGACGAAGACTCATTGTTCACGTACATTAGTTTACTCTGATCTTCTTGAGTTTCTTCTTCTTCGTGGATTCTCTCTTCACAAGCCTTAAGACGTCCAACAATGTCTTCGAAAGTTATGGTGTTGAGATCTAACACCTGTTCGAGGGAAGCGACCATGTGTATGAATTTTCTTCGGGGAAGACTTTTGAGAAACTTCTTTACCAGCTTTGGTTCTTCAATTATAGCTCCAAGGGCAACTGATTTAGATGATATCTCTGATACTCGGCCAAAACTCATCAATAGTCTCTGAATCTTTCATCTTTAAGCGATCAAAATCTGTCATAAGTGTTTGCAACCTAGCTTCTCGAACTCGTTCTGCTCCTACATGTCGAGTTTTAATGGCTTCCCAGACTTTCTTTGCTGTGTCAAGTTCACCTACTTGTAAAATCAGGGTTTTAGGTACTGATTGAAATAATAAGGCGATGGCTACATTGTTTTTCTTCTTATCCACTGTTTCTGTGTCTCCTTCAATTACGTCCCAAACGTCATGAACTTTGAGGGCAACTTTCATCCGTATAGCCCAAACAGTATAATTTGCAGGGTTTAACATCGGACAGGTAATGGAGGGTGATCCTCCTTTTTTGGTGGGTTTGTGATCGTACTAAGTGCTTTCTCTGCCATGCTTTGATGGTATAGCTCTGATACCAAATATAGAAATCAAACGAGATTGAACACAAGAATAATAAGAACTAGCTCTTCTTATTAAAGCTTTAGAAACTTACACAAAACTAAAGCCCTCTCAACACAATCTCAAACTCACAATCTCTTATTCTCTCTTAAGGATTGTCACAACCCGACATCTCTTTATATAAATACCGCAAGATCTATGGGATAATATTATCGGCATTATCTTTGGAAATCCTTCAAATTCATTTTGGATGTTTTTTCGTTGATTATTCATTTTTAAAATTGTTTCGGGTAAATATCGGATCTGAAATAAAATAGTAGAACCTAGGCCTGAGCAAAAATACCTGAATCCGAAATTTGAACCCGAACCTGATTTGAAATATCCGATCCCGATTTAAAATACCCGATCCCGATCAAGTATAGTTCTAGAAAATACTTGAATGAGGCTTAAGGCTAGGTATTTTGGGTATCAGATAATATCCGATCCGAACCGAAACACGAACTAGTACTTTGAAAAACTCGAAGTTAAACCTTTGTTTAGTTAGTTTGTATATTTTTGAGTAATTATGGATTAGGCCTGGGCGTTGGGGTTCAGGTTGGGTTTTCTGGATTTTTAAATAATTTTGATTGTAATGTTTAGTCTTGCTTATACAATATAACTTTAAGATGCATGAGTTCGGATATTGTATGATGTTTAAGAATAAGTTAAAATCTGTTTTTTTAGTATTGGTATCCAGATCCGAAATAGTATAATCCGAACCCGATTTGAGTTCATAAAATGTGACTTTTATGGTATTACAAAATAGATCCAAACCCGAAAAATTACTAACCATGCCCGATCCAATATGTAAAAAAAAACCCGAATGGAGCTAGGAGGCTAAACCCAAAAATCCAAAAAATTCAATCCGAACCCGAACGGGTACCCGAAAGCCTAGGCCTAGTAGAACCCACTCGAACCCCTTTGGATCCAAACAGAAACAGACCCAAGAAATTAAAAAAGAAGCCGAATCGTTCCTATATCCTAAATCAAAAAGATTCGATATCTAAAAATCTTGATCCAAATCCGAACGGGTACCCAAATGCCTATAACTAAACAAAACCATATACTATTCAAAATAAGCACTCAACTCAATTTTTGACATAAAAGATAAAAGAAATAGAAAAAACATTGGTTATCTTGTTTGATTAATCCTACAAGAGAAAGAAGAAATCATTAAGAAATCAACTAAGTCAAGTTAGAGTGGTTTAAGAGTGTTGAGGATTGTTAGAGTTGTTGATGTTTAAAGTAAGGTTTGCTTGTAAAACTAGTTTAGTGTTTTAGATGCATGGACTAGGGAAAATCGTTTAAGCAATGTGTGATTGTAGTAAGTAGAAGCTCTACTATAAGTATTTGTGTGTAAGAGATTGTAAAGGCTATTTCCAAGTATGAATGTAAAGAAAATTAGAAAAATGGTAATCAAAAGAAACTAAAACAGAGATAGAGAGTTAGAACACAAACATGAGTGTTCCAACAAGATAAGTTCAACACGTTGTGTTTGACGGCCTAAAGATTTGAAAGAACCTAACGGCTCTATTTTAGAAACAACAACCATCGAAAAAAACTGATGCCTAGGAATGAAGATGCATCATTCATGAGGGATTGAAAAATTACATTTGATTCGACATGCTCAATAAAAGGAATGATGGTCATGTCTTTGTACTATTGTCGACACATAGAATCTTTACTGGAATAATCAAGTATGTCAATTTCAACAAAGAGAGAAGGTTCAGATTCATCACCTATAACATCTTGATTTAGGTTTTTAGTCAATGTAATGTGGAATACATTTTGGGGCTTCATCGAGAAGATAATAACTAACAGAAAGTATATGATAAATGGACACAACAGATTTTATATCTTAGCCTATAAGATTTAAGAAAGGTAAATTTAGTTACTCTCTACTTTGTTTTCGAATTTGTTTCAACTTCCTTCATTTGTGTCAGTGGTTGTGATGAGAATGTTTCTATTTCTTGTAAACGTTTTTAATATTAATATATTTGAATCTCAGAAAAAAAAAATCAAGTGTTTGCATAAAGTTTTGGCGACAATTATGGAGAATAGGCATGCAGTTCAAAACTGAATCAAACAAAACCAAACCGAAATTTTGAATTTTTGGTTTAGGTTATGCTAATAATTTCCCTAAAAAAATTGCATCCAAAAATTGAAACAAACTTTCCGAATATAACCGAACTAACCGAATATTTCCACATTTAACCAAACAAAACCATAAAATTCGATTCAATTCAGCAACAAATTTTCAAAAACCGAGCTTTAGTTTTATTCAGTTCAATTCAGCAGATCTTTTACAATCTGAGTTAACCAAAAACCAAACCAAAATCCTGATTTAATCGAACCGCGGGCCTAATGGAGAAAGTCTAGAGTGAGAACTAAAAGACATTCATTACTCAGCACAATGAAATATGCGTGGATAAGAGGTTCCCACATAGTAGTTTTTGAAGGAGATAATAAACTGGTTCCTTTATTTATCGATTGTAAGAAAATGAACTTCATAGTTTACAAATGGATCAGAGATGTATTGCATTGGAAAGATCAGTTTGAAAGCAATTATAATATGGGAACCAAGACAATTCAACAAAGCAGAAGATTCATTAACAAGGTTTGTTAATGAAAATGTTGTACAAAACATTTTAAGAAAACTGTTAGTTATTCACCAAAGTGTCACCGAATGTTGGTGGTGGCGAAGAAAAAACCACCAATTAGCGATCAAACTGAAAAAAACAAAAATAGTGATTATTTTGTGTCAATTCGATAGCTATTCTGATACTGAAATTATCGTTAGCAAAACCATTGCTAAATAGCGAACAAATAGCTAGAGAGAGCGGTGCGGCCAAAATTTGTGGTGTGTTTATTTTTTTTTTATTATATAGCTGTTTTAAATTTAAACCACAAGATAATAATGGTGGCTAGCTACATTTGACTTTTCAACAGATCCGTTAGTGACTACCATTGTTTTAGTTGGAATCGGTGGCGAAGTATAACAAATCTATTTCTGACCGTTAGAACTACCGTTTCTTCGGTGACTATCGTGACGATTTACACACATATATATTAATGACCGTTACAGGCTACCATTTTTTGTGTGGCTAGCAGTGGCCATGTTTTGTTTATATATACGATAAGTTTTCATTCCACATCTACTTTAAGAAGCCTCACTAATTTCTCAATTTTATTATTAAAAATGTCTTTTACACGAAAGAGAGTGGATGTATCAAGAATTTGATCCGGTGAAACATGGAGTTCAAATGCGTTTGGTGAAGGATTGAACGTGTTTTTCAACTCCGCACAAAACGAGCAATCTTACATCGAGAGAGGAATTTTGTTTTGCTTTTTTACCCGATTGTCAGAATATGAAGTGTTTGGATGCAAATCATGTAGGGCATCACTTATACACCAAGTGTTTCACGGAGAACTACTCGTTTTGGACGTCTCACAGGGAAATTGTTGGTGTAGAAGCTTCCATGACTACTGTCAACCGGAAAATACACATGAATTTACAAATTATGAAGATATTAACGAAGACGGAGGTGATAGGGATGCATATGTACACATGGTGCAAGATACATTTCCAGAAATGCACACAAATATTCAATCAGCTCAGGAAGAGCCAACTGGTAATTCCAACCATTTTTTTTCATATGGTGGCAGCTGCAAAAGAACCCACATACTAGGGATGTAGAAGGATTGTCTTTGTTATCGTTTTCAGCCCGTCTTATGCACATAAAGAGAGAGTATAATGTTTCTGAAGTCTGCTTGGATGAAATTTTTGACTCACCAACACAATATTTTCCACCTGGTATGTGCATGAAGAGAGAATATATATTTATTTCGGTTTTAGTTCTTAGATCAGAGCATCCAAATAAATGCTTAGATATATTTATACAACATTGATCAAAGAGTTGAATGATTTATGGATAAACATGGTACATACTTATGATATGTCTACAAAGCACAATTTTGTTATGCAAGTTGCATTGCTATGTACAATTAATCAGTGATTTTCCTGCATATGCTATCTTGTCAGTGGGGGTGGGCACATGAGTGATTAGCATGTCCATATTACCAAAAGAGACAAAAGATATTTGGTTATCATGGTAGGAAATACAATTGGTTTAACTGTCATCGTGCTTTCCTACCTCCCAACCATCCTTATCGAAGGAACGTTATAACTTTTTGTATAAATACAATGATCGATGACCATCCATCGAGTTGCTTGACGGGTGAGAAAGTTTTCGAAGAGCGAATAAATCAAATTGAGTGTTTATAGAAATTTGTGGAATATGACGGTGAGGATCATAAAAATCCTTCAACATCGATTAAAAACTATGGTGAATACCATAATTGGTTGAAAAGGGGTATATTTTGGGAATTTTCGTATTGGAAAGACCGACTTCTTTGTCACAATATGGATGTTATGCATATCGAGAAGAATTTATTCGACAGTATTATGCACACAATTTTGAATATGTAGAAAAAAACAAAAGATAACTTGAAGAGCATGAAAGATTTACATGCGATTTATAGGCAAAAGGATTTGGAGATCCTCGCAAATTGCCAAGCACTTGTACCAATTTTTAAGTTATCGAAGGTGGCCAAAAGAATTTTCTTGAATTGGTTGAAAAAAGAAATGAAATTTCCCGGTTGATATGTTTCCAACATTTCAAGTTGTGTTGACATCAATAAAGCTTAGCTCACATGGTTAAAAATTCACGATTGTCATGTGATAATGCAACATATACTTTCTATTTCGTTTGTGGACTCTTTCTCAAAAGTGTACACACGACAATATCAAGTACATAAGCACATAAATTAATTAATCTCTTTGATATTAAGATATAATTATTTGAGAGGGGTTACAACATTAAGATATAATTATTTTAGAGATTTTTATATTTGATTATTAGTTGAGGGGGTTTTATCCAAATCATCTTTAGTTGAGAGATATTTTTATTAAAAAAATAAATTTTGAATATGCAATCGTGTCATTAATAAAAATCTATATGTCGTTTTTTGACATCTCAAAACACACAATTTTTATTTAATGGCAATATAGACGGAGATGTTAAAACATTAATGGATAATTACTTGAGGGGTTTTTATACTAAATATTTAGTTGAGCGGTTTTTACTCGAATCATCTTTAGTTGAAGGGTTTTTTTCACTAAACATAAATCTATTTAATATTTGTGTTGGACGATATTCAAGACCGATGATGTTGCCACCTCGAGAGCAAATATAACTGTTAACGTTTGTAATTTGGTAAAAATATTCTCTCTCTCCTTCTTTGATGTGATGGAGCATCTTCCAGTTCACTTGTCTGATAAAGCTGAATTTTGAGGTCCAATAAAATACAAACGAGTGTATCCATTTGAGGAGTTTAAGAGTCATCTGAAAAAAAAAGCAGATAACAAAGCATAAATTGGAGGTTATATTGTCTCCGAGTATGTAAATGAAAAAAATCTCAGGCGCATTATTTTCCGGCTAATGTAGTTACAAAAAAATGGTAGAATCGGATCCGTGCATACGATGGTGGGACAGAAATGAGCTATGCAGATCCATGTGCTCCGAGCATATTTCAACCGTTTGGACGGACTAGTGAAAAAGGTGTTCAAGGTTGGATTTCAGACCAAGAAGCCCATGTTCTTTAAATGTTTCTATTGTTAGACTTAGAAGAAATTGCCTCATACAAAAATAATAATTAATTTATAATAGATTTAATTATTTTAAATATATAAATATATTATTTTATTGCTCTTCTCTTACTTATAATTAGTACGTATGGCAAGATGTTTGAAGAATATTTATGTTTGTACACTCCATCAATTAACAAGGATGCTATTAACGAAGCAAAAGATATCTAGTTTACTATAATTATGTAAAATAATTATATTAATTACATCTATTAATTATAATTAATAGATAAAACTTTGATAGTGATCGTTAATGTTAACTTAAATTGGTGCAGATAAATGACGAAGTTAATTAGGGAGGGTCACTATGGCTGCTTGAATCGGTACAAGGGCCACATCGCATTTATCATTCTTAACCAATTTTGTTTCACGAGATGTTACATCTTCCACACCTACGCTCACAGACATAGTAAAAAGACGATGAACTACAAAGTGTATGTCCGGGGTACATCATTTGAACCAGAATTATTTGGTCTTAAAGTAATGGTTTTCAGGGGCGCATGGTTCAACCAAACACCAGGTCGTGTTCTAAGGCAAAAGGCTTTTAGCATAGTTGATATATGTCATAGAAGGAGATATGAGATGTATGACCCTTTCATTGTTCCCGAACATGCTGACAAAGTTTGTTTCATTCTATGTCCAAGATTAAGGAAAAACAGCGAAGATTGGTGGGCAACAACAAAGGTCATTCCTTGAACTTTTATATATGTGGGACAGAAAGTTGATGAGGACGCTGTGCAGGAAGAATATGACCAAAATCATAACTGGTCGTGAATGCAATGGCTAAATTAAAAAGAAATTATACAAACTATAAGGTTTTCCATTCCTCTCATTTGCTTAACCTCTTCGTCTCTCTTTCATCTCTCTTCGTCTCTCTTTGTTCTCTGTTTGATCCGTCGTCATATCCTTAATCTCTCTTCGTCTCCTTCAATCATTACTATTCCTCTCAATCTCTCACTCTCCTTACTCTCTGTTAACCACTTAATCTTTGTCGCCGGTTTCTACCTTCAAACAACCAATAACTGCAAGGTAAAGTAACATGCATCATTTTCTTCATTACGATTAAAGAGTGGGTTTTGTTAATTTTTTTTAGCCTCGCTTACATCCGCTTCGACCAAACCAACCAACTAATGCTTGGTAAGTTATTTTCTTAAGTTTGTTTTATTTGTTTTTTTCTGGCTCATATGTTTGTCTGACTCATATGTTTTTCAAAATTGGGCTTGATAGTTGTGTGAGGACTGATGTCACATCCATCTACCAATATGACTTCAAAAGACTATGGGGTTGTCTGAATATGGTCCCTCCCAAGCACCAACTGCAATGGTGGTCGAATTTTGTGGTAGGTGTTTCTTCATATTGATTTGGATTTATTTAATGTTTGTCGGATATACTTTTAAAACGTTTTTTTTCAACGGTTATTCAGCAACAGTATTATTGGAAAATGAGCACCATGAAGATGTGGTCAAAGCATACCACAAGCAGCTTAGAAATCTGATAAAGATGATTATCAGCAGGGAAATTTAAAGCGTGATGGTTCAAAGCCAAACTTTGTAACTGGTGACGATTGGAGCCTTATGCTGGAGCATTTGGACAAAGTTCATGCGGTGAAGAAGTCAAAAATTTGTAGTGCGGCCAGAAATTATCCTCGTTCTGGTTATGGTAAGTATCACCATACTGCCAGATCAACGGGCTTCCTCAAGATCCAATACGAGATGGTAAATCTTTTTGCTTCCCATGATTACAGAAGTCTGATTTTTATGTCTCTTTTCTTATACTCTTGAAATAACTTATCACCGAACCTTTTTGGTGTAGACTAAAGAAAATTAACAATCATGCCATGCCTTCCATCACTGACTTGATTAAGTGGACTCACAAGAGCATATGCGACATTCTAGAACAAATATGCTTAAAACATTTTTGAAGAGGTGCATAGTTTGGCTACTCAAATGTCTGCCCCTGATAATTCAGACGAAGATAATGATAGTGAAGAAGATTCAACTGTCTCCACGTCTTCGCTAATCATGTTGAATAAGGTATTCTACAAGGTAAATTTATGTTTAGATTTTATTTGGTTATGTCTTAAACAATATTTATGATGAGATAGATATGAAATGGGTTGGTTTTGTATTTAGGTTCATGATTTCTAGTAACTATTTTTCTGTTTTTCTTGTCTAACTTGGTATGATTATCGGTTTCAATTTGAATTCTAGTTTTTATATTACAAAATGTGATGTGGACCGAAGCTTTAGATATATCTTTAAGTGTTAAGTGTTATTACAAAAAGAGATGAATCTTGTCTCTTCGTTTTATTATGATTAGACTGAAGCTATAATTTGATTTTAGTATTAGATATAAGATTGTGTTTGTTTGGTTGTTTTGTGTTTTGTACGTGGTACATGTTCTTGTGGTTTTGTTTATTTTACGTACTGATTTTGCAGCTTAGATTGTAATCTAACTTGCTATGCTTGTCCATCTATTATTTGTTACACATATTTTCCCTCTCAATAGCATGTTCCGGTGCAAAAGAGATACTGGTTTGGCTTGGGATCAATCCACAATCATCAAGAGTCATCAAAATTTCCATCGGCTTGTTACTCATGTCCAGCCACTCCATGGATTCAGAGTTTACAGCAATGAGTCTACTATAGCTGTCTTTGGTGGCAAGTTTGACACACTACAATCTTCTATGAACTACCTCGTCCAAACTCTAACAAGAGATTCATCAATGATACCAAGAACCACCCAGCAACAACCGCCTCACCAACAACCACCATCTCAGCCTCCGTCACAGCCACCGCGTGGATGAATGAATTTGTCCAATGAGGATGTAACTCCTAATTTACACTCCATCTGTAGAATAAAAAACTCTGAAGTTTGTATTTGGTAACTCTTGTTTTTACAATGTTTAATCTTAAGTTTGTTTCTATGCTTTTATTTTTTTTGCCAATTTCATTGTTGTTGTACAATTCGAGTTACCATTTATATGAAATCAAATATTGGTACATCAAATAGCAGTGGCCAAAGTTTCGGTTTCGCGTCGCTACCAAAATCTTAGTGGCTAGTATGGTTACTAAATTAATCATTATTTTTGCTATTATATTTTGGTGGATACTTCGGTAGCAAATATCAATCGATATCGATATGATGGTGGCAAATCAGTAGGTAGGACTATATGATTACTATTATATCGGTTATCAAATCAGCGATTATTTAACTACCGTATTTTAGTGGATAAGTTGGTTGTAATTACCAAGTGATAAAACGGTGGCTGGTCAATAACATAGATAATATGACTACCATTATATCGGTTACCAAATTAGTGATCATTTACCACCATCGTTTGGTGGTCGTTGCTAACAGCCACTAATTTATCAGTCGCCAATTGGTTGTTATTTAACCACCATATTTGATGACTGCAAGGCAGTAGCCAGTTAATCGCTACCGATATATATTTTGATACCATTTATCAACAGTCATTTTTTCTTCGTTCGCTAACGGTGATTAAATTAAACTTTGCCACTGAATTTTAGTTTTAAACACTCCAAAATCAAGCTAGTTTAGAAGTTAAAAAAAAATTAAAGAACAATTCAAGAACTCATTTTTTTTTGTCGTCAGGGACTGACTTATAAAGGCTAAGAGTCGTGTTAATAATTTGGGTCAAACTTTCCCGAAATAGCTATAACCCATATTTGATGTCTTCATTCGCCGCCTCTAACGCCGACGAGCCACCGCGAAAGATAATCAACCAGTCAATGCCGCCGTCGCTATTTTCCTCACTGCCGATGGATATCGTCTTGCAGATCTTAGCCCGCGTACCGAAACGCCAATACCCAATCCTCTCTTGCGTCTCCAAGAACCTCCGTCACCTTGTTCGTTCGCCGGAGATTCACAAGATTCGGTCTTTCCTCGGCAAAGATTCGCTCTACATCTGCTTCACTGAAAAAACCAATCCCCTCAGGACCGGACATTGGTTCACTCTCCGCAGAACTGAGAATAACCCGACAGAGAATCACTTCGTCTCAGTCAATCTCATATTTCCTAATCAAGACGAGCCCAGCCCCTCCATCATCGCTATTGGTCCGGAGATTTTCTTTATCTGCCGATCATTCTTTCCGTTATCAACCTTGTGGGTCTTTGATTCCCGGTCCGGCGAATATCGCCAACTACCCCGTATGATAGTAAATCGATACTTCAAAAGCGTGGGGTTTGTCGGTAGCAAGATATATGTGGTCGGAGGCTATAGTGGCGAAGATATTCCAGTAGAATCATTCGACCTAAAGACGCAAACTTGGGAACCAGCGCCTCTTCCTGAGGACACAATGATGTCGTCTGTTACTGTGTCGTTAGACAGGAAGGTTTGTGCGTTGTCGGTTCTTGGAGCCATCGCTGTTTGCTACGATCCTAGAGATGGTTCTTGTGAGACAATTGAGTTGCCTCGCGATAAATGGTGGAAAACGGGTGTGTGTGTGATCGAAAATGTGCTCTACGTTTATTACGTAAGATTCGGGTTGATGTGGTACGACTCTGAGCTGAGGCTATGGAGAACGGTTAATGATTTGAACCATCTCAACAAGGTTCGATCCGTTGGAATGGCGGAATACTATGGAAAGTTGGCGTTTTTGTGGAAAGAATCGAGCGATGTTCGTAGAGAAAGTAAGGAGATTTGGTGTAGAATGATTTCTCTAGAGAGGAGTGAAGCAGGGATCAAGGGAACTGCTGAACCGTCTCAACTTCTCGTTAATGTCCCTCGTGGCCATAGATTGCAGCATTGTCTATCTGTTTCAGATTAAAGAGAATAGAATGAGCTAATTATTTCGATGTTTCGATACTTTGTGAGTCATCATAAGAAAACATCAATATGAGTTGGTGTACATAATGTGATCTTTCTATCAATTTAACAAAGAGCATGTCAACAGGATAGTGAATCTCATGCGCTTAGCTGTTTGTATGATGACAGATTTGTAGATTCTCTCAATCAGTCATTTGCAAACACTTGAATTGGACTATGCTCTGTTTCTATTTTCCTGGATCTTTACGCAAGATCGCTCTGTTTTTATTAGTGATCAAAAAAGCAAGTGAAGAGTCTCCATCGACCAGAAATGAGTTACAAATGATGGTTTGATATGTTTGCAGCTAACTTGTAATTCACGTTTCTTTAAACATACTATTTTCTCCTTTACAATGGTTTGAATTTTTATGCAGAACTGCACAAAACTATAGAATATGTCTCTGGATCTGTTTGTTATTGTTTTAAAGTTTTGCTGAACAAAAGCAATCGACTCATCAATCATGTTATTCTGATATTTGGTCACTCGTTTCAGTACTATTGAGATCAGCTGGATATTTTTTTGTTTGTTTGTTTTGAACTTTCTGCTTTGGTCCCTCTAATTCATCGGGACATGACAACTAAGGCTTTTGTTTTGATACACCTATAAAATGTGATTGTATCAAATTTCAGAAGGCCATGTCTATGTATTCATTAGACAAAAGATTTATGTGTGGCCTCCTTTGGACCATGACTTGCCTACAAAAGCAACGTATTACCTCGGTCCGCATTAAGAGGGACTGTTGGTGGTTCAACTGGTGCATCTGGGACTACTAGGAGTAGTTATCTTCGTCTTGTGTTAAAGTCGGGGAAACTCTCGGATTGTTTGCTATAGACCTCTTGAATTACCTGATTTTGTGAAATATAGCTCGCTTAGCTCAGAGGACAGAGCTACACTCCTTAAAAGTGCTCTTATTTGCTACAACACCCACAAGAGTTAATTTGTAGAGGTCCTCCACGCATATATAGTTTTTGTTGTTTTAATATGACTAACCACTAAATATAAATGTTATAGTAATTGTGGGTTGTAATTATTGTTAGTACGTGAATTTTGGTTCAAAAGAGTTGAGTTGCAATTTTGCTACTTTAATTTGATTTTCGTATTGGACTGTTAACTAATTTGATTCATTTGGGTTTTATTATGCTTTTTTCATTTAGTTATTGCATATAAGAGTCGTTGATTATGGCCCCTAAATTTCCACTTGATCCACGGTTAATTACAACTGGGCCATATTAGGCCTATTTATTAGCGGGACCATCTTTGTTACGGTGCTCTCGTCCGCACCATAACACTCTCTACATGTTCGGTCTTCTCGCCGTTTCGCAAGCAGGTTGAGCTCTCTAACCTTTTTTATCTCTTCGCACTCTCTCTCACCTTCCATCCATCTGCTAAAACCTCCTCTCTCCTCCAATCATCTTCTCCTTATGTTACCTTCGCTCGCTCTCTTTGTTTTCACTCCTTAACTAGATTTTCTCCGTCGAATACGCCTAAGAAGCAGGTGGGCGACTTTGTTTTCTCTGGTTTTCTGATTTTTCATATGTTTTTTATTCCCCCTGAAAATCGAACTCGAGCTCTTTGTTTATGATCTATTGGATTTGGTGCTGCCGTTGAAAAAAATCGGATCTGGCTTTGCTCCCCTGTGAAAATTAAAATTCAAAGATTTCCATGGTGGATTGATGTTTCTTCTTTACATAATTATCTGTAATTTAACTGGTTCTTCTTAGCTAGGTTTCTGGGATATGATCAATATATTGATGCAGATTGTATTGATGCAGATTGTATCTTTTTCTTATTGGTATTGTAGTTTCTCATCTAGTTGAACATGGGTCGTACTAGAATTGTGTGTCGTGTGTTTTTTTATCGTGTTATTGGTATTGTAGTTTCATTTTATCCTTGTTTCTTCTTGTTCAGGTCTTGGCTTCTCTGTCGTTTGCCCATCAGATCAACACGAGCTTCTCTAGCTCTCTCTTCCTCTCATCTCGTCCTCAATCCTCTTTAAGGTTAGTCCTCTCATCTCGTCCTCAATCCTCTTTAAGCCTTGCATTATTGACATGTGTTGCTTTGTTGTTTGTTGTTCTTGGCATTTCAGCCTAATGGCTTTGTTGTTTGTTGTTCTAAAAGCTATGAACTTGGATTTGTTGTTTGCATTATCGACATGTATTGCTTTGTTACTTGAACTTGGATTTGTTGTTCACGTTTGCATTTTCTGATTCAAATGTCATCTATCTATCACTATATAATACAATTGAAATAATTCATTATATTAGAAAAGGGAAATCATCATTCGCTCCTGAGAAAAACTTTGAGCTCATTTTCTTTCTCTTTTACGTTGAAAACGATATTTGTGTTTCTTCATAATTTTCCACAACTCCAAACTAAATTTTTATATTTTGTTATTTCTTCTCTTTTATGCTTCATGTGTTCATCAAATCCATTAAAATATTTCCTGAGAAAACGTGTAACTTACTGTCCAGTGCCTTCCGTTCAATACTTTCTGCTTTTTGAATGTGGATTAAATCTTTTCAACAAGGTTTAGCATCTCTTCGTCTCTGGCTAGACCATTCTGACCTCAATCCCTACTCCCCCGCTGGCTAGTCAATAATCTATTTTATTTCCGTTATTGTTAATGTCATTGGATTGTGCTTATTGAGTGTTAGTGGTGCGTTGTATTTGGGTAAATCTTCAATTTTTCTGATACTGAGTATTGGTGGGTTTCGTGACTGGTTTTAGTTGGAGATACGTGACTTCTCAGCTTTGAAGCTTGAACGAACTGGGGTTTATCGAATTTGATTGATGATGATTATGACATGTTAGTTGTTAATGTAATTTATCTTTATTTGGATCGGATGGTTTAGACTTCTGTGATTTACGCTCTTTAGCATTGAATTTGTAGCATTGGTTTTGACCCCTGAAAACATGCCACAGGGCGCTGGACCGAGGAATTTCATGAGACCTCCGTATATGGGACAAGCTCTTGGGTTCATGGTTGGTCCAGGTCAAGGCTTTCCCGGTAAGATATTGATTCTCTATCAAGGTGTTTTCCACAGGGCGCTCATTTTCTGGTGCATGATTGTTGTTTTTTTTGTTTCTTCATTTAACATTCGGGGAAAGTTTCCCAAGAGGCTGCTTGTGAGTACAAAGATTTCTTTTTTCTTTATGTTTTGTTGCCTAGTGTATCTAAAATCTAGTTGTTGCTTCAGATATCACCGTAAAGGCGTGGCAAGGGCTGGTGGCTTTGATTTGTATTGGAGCAGTGATGGCCTTTTCCAAGGGCATATCCCTGCACAGAAAAAAGTTTGCTGCTCGAGGGAAAACTAAATCCTCCTCTAAAAAAACCAAAGATCAGTTTTCTCTATCAAATCGCCAGCTTGAGTTTCTTGGGATAAAGAAAAAGGCTGACCAGGGTGTATCAGAATGTCCAAAGAGTCGTCCCTCATTGAAACCTCCACAATCATTGGAGCCGCTTGTCCCAATACATCAAACTCTTACTGGTTCAGCGCATAAGTCTTCCAACAGTGGTGATAAGCTGAATTCCCGTAGTCCGTTTAGCACTCCTTCCAAACAAATGGGTTCGTCGTCTTTGTATCTTATCCCTTCTAGTTCACCAGTTTCTTCTAACTGTGCTTCGTCTGGTCAAGATATGGCTGTTTCTAGTCCTTGGTCTGGTAGACGAAGTTCTGCAAGAGACATTGCCACAGAGGAGCAGCTTGAGCAGCTTCTGGCAGAAATAGATGAGAAGATCACAGAATCAGCTGGGAAGATGCTGACTCCTCCACCAACAGTTGGGAGTTTTGCCATGGCTAGTCCGAGTACAGTTGGTGGTTCAACTGGTGCATCTGGGACTACTAGGAGTACACCACTAAGACCTGTCAGGATGTCTCCTGGTGCTCAGAAATTTACGACTCCCCCAAAGAAAGGAGAGGGTGATTTCCCCACCGCAATGTCCTTAGAGCAAGCTATCGAAGGTTTTGTGCACCTAGATGTCTATCCTCAGATAGAATACTGGCGTGACCGACTAAGGCAATGGTGTTCCTCAGTTTTGCTTAGACCTCTGCTTAACAAGATTGAAACCAGTCATCTTCAGGTTTGGTTTTAGAGTTCTCTCTACAATGTCCTTCCAATATTTGTCGGCTCATGAATGAGTTGACCACATCAAATTCAGAGCCAGAAGGTCCCTGTCATGCAGGAATGCGTCGATGCTATAAGTGAACATCAGAGACTTCAGGGCTTAATGAAAGGAGAGTGGGTCAAGGGCCTACTTCCGCGCAGCAGCATTCCAGCAGATTACACCGTGAAAAGAATCCGAGGTATCACACATTTCAAATATTAGTCGACTAATCATGACTCTCTTAACACTTGGCTTTTGGCAGAGCTCGCGGAAGGAACTTGTGTGAAGAACTATGAATACAACGGAAGGGCAGATACACGTGAGAAAAACAAAAAATGGAGCCTGGAGCCTCCAACCGATTCTCACCTGCTTCTGTACTTGTTCTGTGCCTTTTTGGAACACCCAAAATGGATGCTACATTTAGACCCCAGCTCTTATACAGGGACTCAAGCAAGCAGGAATCCGTTATTCTTGGGTGTTCTGCCTCCAAAAGAGAGATTCCCAGAGAAGTACATCGCAGTGGTATCAGGTGTACCTTCTACGCTCCATCCTGGTGCATGTGTGCTTGCTGTAGACAAGCAAAGCCCCCCGACATTTGCCTTGTACTGGGATAAGAAGGTGCACTTTACTCTCCAGGTAAATGATGAATGCTTTATATGTATTAAGTGCCTTTTATATTATGCATGTAACATTTACATAAAGATGTGGAGAGCGTATCTGAAATTAGTACTGGAAATGTAACAGGGACGAACAGCTCTATGGGACTCTATATTGCTGATGTGCCACAGAATCAAGGTGGGATACGGAGGTGTCGTTCGTGGGATGAATCTGGGTTCTTCGGCTCTTAACATCCTACAAGTTGTTGATTCTGAAACTGACGATTAAATCTCATTTGTCCCATTTAACATCTTAAGGAAACTGGATTTTGCTTGAGACGGTGGTAAGATTTGCTGGGTAGTAGAGGTCTCAACTAGCTATTGTTAGACGAAATTGTAGTCAGATAAGTTCTTCATGAAGCTGAATTGAGTTTCTGAATTGCCATTCCCATGTGTAGACTCTACCTATGTGAACATAAAATTGAGGAGATGCCCTAAAACGGTCACAGTATGCGTTACCACACACTGAGTCTATCTCAGTTAATCATTTCATGTCACACAACTTATCTCAAGGTTTGAAATGTTTAATTGGATCCACTAGATATGAAATTTTCAAAGCACAATGCAATTGCTCGACATACAACACAAAAAAGTGTAAGAAATCTCGACTACCTATACTTTTGCCTTTGTCTCACTGTAATAAAAATTGGAATCTGAAAACTTTAGCAAAAACAGTAAAACGTTTAAAGCCAAAGACTTCTCCACGATCTATCTCTTTTTAAGCCACAGCCATCTAACTAATGGTGAAACTCACAACTGCATAAGCAAAAACCAAAGGGATGAATTACAGTTCCTTGTCTTCAACCTGTGCTTTTTCTGCTGCTTTTTCAGTTTCCTCTACGACAAACGCCTTGAGCGATTCAACGTCTCTTTTACATGAGTTTATATAAAGGGATGCATGAGAAAAAAAGAAGA
This sequence comes from Schrenkiella parvula, assembly GCA_000218505.1. NCBI lineage: Eukaryota > Viridiplantae > Streptophyta > Magnoliopsida > Brassicales > Brassicaceae > Schrenkiella > Schrenkiella parvula. The sequence continues at coordinate 2,946,002 of CM001190.1, forward strand.
TCCACTCAAGTAATACTCAACGTATACGATAAAAAGAGAGGTTCATGGTGTGTGCCTTGATATTTTGAAACTTCTTCTCCATTGTAAAATAGCTTAAATGTTGGATATGAGTGAATCTCAACTTTGGTGCAAACAGCTCTGCTTGTACCACAATCTACTTCACCAATCTCAATTTCATCGTCTCCTTCCATTGCTTTTCCCAATTCTTCCCACAAATTCCCCAATTTTATAGGTAATATGTCATTTATCTAAATTTAGTCTCACACATGCTATAGACCTAATTTTATATGTTAAACCTATTATAAAGCGCAATTTTCCAAATTTAAAGAAGAGTATTAAATAATAAATAGATGAATTCTGATGAAAAATTAGGGTGAGTCCACCACACCAGCGACAGAGCCCTAAAACCCCTTCTCCTCTCTCTCGAGGATTCGTTTCTTGCCATGGACTCTAATGCGAGGAGGAAGATTTCAATCTTTCTTTCTCTGGCTGCCAGATTTTCGATAGTCCTTTGTTTATGTTTTTCTTTGTCTACAAAAAAACATACACACACTTTCAAAATAAATTTCAGACATACATAATAAGGTATTTGAAAGTAAGGTCGGTTTTAATTCGGTTCTTTGGTTTTGGTTATTATGGCTATGGCTGGTTTTGTTTTGTAAACTATATATGGAGATATATTCATGGGCTTGTTTTGAGTCCAAAATGGATTTGGGATCGTAATTATACTTGTAAGTCTATTTATTTTTGTCAACTTTAATGTGATTAACTAGCAGTTATCAAGTGTTATTTAGGGTTTCTTCACCCTCAAAGAACTAAAACCTGATATGTCTACCTCAGCCGCCTTCAACGTCCACGAGCCACCCCAAGAACATCATCATTCGTTACTAAAAAAAATTCTAATTGTTGTACATGGCTTTTACCTCCTTCAACTTAAACTTGTTGGACGAGTTGTAAACTTAATCTATGGAAACCCTAATCCATACGTGATGGTGTCTTCCACCACAGCCTTAGCCGCCGACCAATCTCTTTCTATGTTATTGTCATTATCAAACGATGACCTTTTGAACTGCTTAGCCCGCGTCCCGAAACGGTACGACCAAACCCTCTCTTATGTTTCAAAAAGCTTCAGATCCCTCGTGCTTTCTCCTGAGCTTGCACAGATACGGTCATTGATGGGCAAAAAAGATTATCCTCTCTTCTATGTGTGCTTTAGTACTGAAACTGTTCGCCGAGAGTTTCATTGGCTCACTTTTAACCTAAACGAGAAGAAACCAAGTGATCAGAAGAATTCAATCCCGTTTCTTTCTCAACCGAGCTTGTACTCTTCCATCGTCTCGATAGGTTCCAATATCTACTTCATTGGTGGATCCATGTATAATTGTTCCTCACGCCTATGGACATATGATTCCTTGTCCGGCGAGTTGTGTAAGGGTCCAAGTATGAGGGTGGCCCGCATGTTACCAGGCGTGGCAGTGGTGGATGGAAAGATATACGTAATGGGAGGCTGCCCCGAAGACCAGGTTGAAGTTTTTGAACCAAAGACTCAAATTTGGCAAGTTGGGCCATTAAGCCCTTACGGAGAAGTCCGATACAGAGAAGGATCCATGGGACATGGAGTAATTGTGACTGAAGCTGTGGCTGCGGATGGGAAGGTTTATGGAATGAGTTACATCTCGTGGGTTATGTCCCTCATGACTATAACATTTGGCGTTGTCTAGCTGTTTCTGAGTAAAATCTGAAAGTAGATATATTGTTTATAAATTATGGTGGTAATGATGATATGGTTTGGTTATGTTATGATATGTTTTTATACTTTGTCAATCATATGATCTGATTCACCGTAATTTGCATCTTTGATTGCTTTTCATTTTCATTTTTCAATCATATGTATTTATGATATGTATTTATAATTTTTTAATCATATGTATTTATAATTTGTTTGCTACGATGTACCACTTCAGTAAAAAATATACAAGGAGAATGTAATGACAAAGGGCTGCAAGGAGAATAATTTTGTTTCTTTGTTATATTCTAAATATTCTCAATACTGATCACAAATTCTAAATTTTGTTGGAAGGAATTCTAAACTCTAAAGTAAAAGTATGATTTTTCGGAATTTTTTTATGTACATAACCCACGCATAGCGCGGGATTAATCATAATAAACTATTAAAAATCTATCTTTTAGCGTTTTTGGGTAATTTAAGTCAACATGTTTTTCAATTATGATTTTAAAAAAACTTGGATAACTTAACGTGAATTTTAATATACATGAGTTATTATATTGACAAAAAATTTAATTTAATTATTAATTCAATAAGCTGACTGTTAATCATTCAACCAATATACACTTTATCACGATTAAATCTGAATAAGATCAATAATTTTGGAGATTCGATTAGTCTTTTTTATACGGATTAATAGAATTAAGTATAATTACAAAATTTTAACTATAAACTTTGAGCCTTGATCAATATTGTCTTGGTAAAATTTTTCATGTCATAATTTTTGGAAATAAATAAATAAATTTTTTGATTTTAGCAGAAAAATGTTTTTGCTCTTTTAGTGGAAATAATAATTTTGCAGTTTGGACAGAAAAATATGACTTTTTTATGAGAAAAATATGATTTTTTGACAAGATAATTGTAAAACATCATTATGTAAACATCATTATGTTTATATAAAATGTGCATCCTAGAATTTCATCTAGATAATTAAGACATATTCGTTATTTGTTATTTGTTATTTGTTATTTTTCAGTGAACCATCTCCATCTAAATGCTCTAATATCGGTTCAGCCAAATAAGTTTAAAATTTTTTTCTAGGATTTAAAAATTCATTCAGATTTTTTTTTTTTGTTGTCAACCATTCAGATTTTTGTTATGTTACTCATTTCTAACGGTAAAGAAACATTATTTCTCAGCTAAATGAACAAACCAATAACGAAAAACAACAAGTGAAAAAGAAAAAATACTACGAAAAGTAAAAAAGAAAAAAGAAACGCCTCAAGTACGATGTCGTTTAATCCTGATATCTTTTCTGAAGACGAAACAATCAGTTTGCGTTTCTAGGATTGAGAAGGAGCCTCCTCGTTGCACAAATCGATCAGGTGGCTGAAAAATGTCGTCGTTCCTCAAATCCTTCATTGATCCAAGAAAGAACTTCCTCGCTCGGATTCACATGAGAGCGATATCGACTCGCCTTCGAAGATACGGTCAGATCTCGTCTCTCGAAAACCCTAGTTTCTGTAATCGGATTTGCTTTTTTTTTTTTTCTTGAATCTGTTGCGTATGAAGCAGGTCTCAGGTACGATGATCTTTACGACCAGTATTACAGTATGGACATAAAAGAGGCGATGAACAGACTCCCTAGAGAGGTCGTTGATGCTCGTAACCAGCGTCTTAAGCGTGCCATGGATCTTTCCATGAAGCACGAGTACCTCCCCAAGGACCTTCAGGTACCTTTTCAATCACAAAAAATTAAAATTTCAAGCGAAAATTTTGTCAATTACGTAATTGAGTTTGGATATTGAATGAATTGTGGGAGTTTTTATGGAACTGAGAAAATAAACTATATGAATCAGAGGACCACTAGATATTTTGATTGAAAGAGATGCAATTGAAACTGTTTTCTCGGTTATATCGACTTGGTTTTGTGTCCTTCAGAAAGAATATGTTACTTGTTTGAATTAGAGTAATTTATGTGATGAGAATATGAGATTATACCACATACTTTGTTTCTTGCATCCATTTTGTTAACTCTGCTTTTCTTGGAGCTCATTAGGATATTTGAATTGATAAAATTGAGAACATTTATTTCCTTTTCTCCCTTGTTTAAGTGCTGATTTCATGTTCACGTGTTCTATTGATGTGCTCATAAGTCATAACGGATTCGTGGCTTTCAAAAAATGCAAATGGAAGCATTCTTATTTGAGAATCGTTATTTCGTTTGCAGGCTGTGCAGACGCCATTCCGGGGGTACCTTCAGGAGATGCTGGCTCTAGTAAGTCTCTTTTAAAATAATAGTATTTGCAAATTCTGCAATGTATGGACTTTTAGAATTTAACTGAGATTATATATAATCATCTTCTTCTTCATCATCGTCACCATCATTCTATTTTGAGCATTGCAGGTTGAGAGGGAAAGATTGGAACGAGAAGCCTTAGGAGCTCTGCCTCTTTACCAGCGCACGATCCCTTAAGCATTCTTTTTTCGTTTTCTTGCGAATGGAGGTTGCTGTCTACGCACAAATCTCCAAATTGGTATTTTGTTAATCATTTTCCTGAAACTTATCTACTTTTGGTACTTGAAATGCAGAAAGCCCATTTGTGACATATTTTTTTGGCTAATTTACATATTTGCATCTACCAACTTGAATAAAATCATTGATGGAACTCAAGTAACTTTGTTCTGGTACTGCTTTTGTGGTTTGATTTTCCTATGGCCTTTAAATTGGTTGTGGTGCCATGATTCCGTACATTGTTTGCTGTTGGATAGTAATTAATTAGCAAGTGGAGGGATTTTCAGAAAGGAATAAACCAATGCCTTAATGCTTCGTTAATTGTCATTGAGATCCTTTCTTTCTCTGTAAATCTATAACCTGTTCATTTTGCTGCACTTCATCTGAGCGACCATGAAGCTCTGCGAGCGGCAGACATAGCTGTTGCTTAGTCCTTTTGCTGGAGCTACTAGTGAACCAGAGAGGTCTTCCATGTCAGAGCTTTGAACAAGCAAAGGCAACATATGGTGTCAAGTTTAGACTATTGTACCAAATTTTTGCCTTTGGTAATACCAAATCTTGGGACTAGGTTTCTGGAATTGCTATTTTATTGAATTAAACTCGATTCATATAGGGTCACATTGATTCATACTGGTTTACTCAAGATCTGGTTATGATTGAACCAAACTTCGTCGAATCGTGTGTTGCCCATTATTAAAGCTTTTTAAGAGGAATCAATAACGTAAACGGACCTTTTTCAATCTCGATGACCATATTCGTGAGGAACAAGACACAAGTACTCTTTGGTGATAGCGAGTGCTACTTTAGCGAAATTGAACGCCAAAACCTAAACCGTACAAAAACAAAACTGAAATTTTTTGATGAAGCAAATACATAAATTTTTTTGACTGGAAAGTACATAATTTTTTTTTTCAAGTCATTAAAACTTTTTCAAAATACATAATTTTTTTTAAGTTATTGAATTATGCATATGCACACAAAGTTAGAACTTATAATTCAAATACTAACCTAAGTAGTCAACCTTTGCAATAAAAGTCCACAGGATTCAAATTTGTATGTATTATAACAATAAACATGTTGTCAACTTTTAATATCTTCATGTATGTATCTATATCTAACGAAGAACCAAATAAGTCAGAGGAAAGCACATATATGGTTTCTGAATGATACATGTTCACAAGACTTCTTCTTGTTGTTGTTCTTCTTCTTCTTCTTCCTCTTCTCACTGTCTTGTAATTGCGTTAGCTTTAAGACATAGGCCAAAAGTTAAAGTTGACAAGCGAGCAGCTGGATAATTTCAATTTATTCTAAGCCTATACACATTGCCCACCAAGCAAATTATATACGCTAACATATGAATCCCCCTTACCTCTCTCCGCTTACCGGCTTGAAATGTTGTAACCTCAAGTTCTTGACAACTAATTGCAGGCTTTGGTGTTACTTTTCATGGCCTGTGCAATTCTAACAGAGAATTTCCACAAAGACACATGCTACAAACTAACAAGAATGGACCGTTTCACATTCATGGTAAGAGAATTTAGTAGATCCACACTTATGTAACACATTTGCTGAAAGAGCTCCAAGTAATCGACACAAAACAATAGTCTCTCAGGTATAGCACATGTTATCATGAAGAAAAACTTTCTGTACAAGTGCACTTAACACTTACTTTTCATCGGCAAACTTATCCAACCAGACTGTAAATGTTTCTCCTTAGGATAGGAACAGATCAAAACCTGTGCAAAACGTTGATCTAACAACACCTGAAACAGATCAGTTATGTATAGCCAAAAAGAAAAACAGCAGCAAAATTTAACTTATGTATTTGAGGAAGGAGCAATGTGGTTTGCACCATAGATAAACCCAATGCATCAGAGTAAGATCTCTAGAAGCAAGCAAGCAAGATCTGCAGGCACCCGACATAGCTACACTGAGTGTTCCTGAAAAATGTACCGGAAGTTCAATAATCCAGCCAATAATGAGGAATATACAATTGACTCACTTTATCCAGAATCTTAAGCACATGAATCTAAAATATGAATGAATAAAAGACAACTTCATTACAACACAGTCCTCCAAAACAGGACTTATCTTAGAGCATGGAGACATTAACTTTTCTTAAACTTCATTATCCAGAAATTACAACGAAAGATATTTAGGCCGACTATAAGAAGAAATCATCACAATAGGATTGAGTTTCCATACATACTTTCTTCCATTCTGTTGTCTATACAATCATTATAAGAACCCTCTTGCAAAAGAAAATCATGAAACAGTTGACTCCACATTGCAGGGAAGTATGGCCAACACCTGAAGATAAGACTGTTAAGGATCAACAAGAGTAAGAACGAATCCTGATTGATACTAACAAAATTTACTATGGGTACCAACAGACTTTAGATTTCTTATCTCCACCAAATGTTCATCAGATGATATATTTAGAGAAAGTCGGAGATCCGTTAGTGATGCTTCCTGATCCCAATTCAGGGGTCCAGAAGCAAATAACTTCCCCAATGTACTGCGGTATGTGTATAGTTCAGGCCTACAGGACCACCTCACTGCTCCACCACCTGCTAATGAATGTTTCTGCGTAGCATCATCTCCGCATCCTTTTGAAGACTCTGCATCACTACTACAGGAGTCGGCATCTTGACTAGAACCATCAAGACAAGAAGTTGACGTATCACTCTCATCATATCTAATAGGGCTACAACTACCAACCGAGCATGCATCATCATCATAACAACCATTAGAGACTGAGCCTCCTGTACCAACAACAGATTCACTAAACCTTTTTGATCTTACCCTGACCAATTGACGGAAACCATTGTTAACGGAAGCTTGCAGACACACTTTACCACCCCTACGTTCAGAACACCAAGCAGCAGCACCTTCCCTTATTGATCGCATCTTCTTAGGAGTTCCTGTGCATGATTCAGCAGACTCATACAAATCACAGGATAAAGGTCTCTTCAACATTCTCTGCGAAGCAACAATATTTTCCTGAGGCCTTAGATTCTGGTTTACATCTGATCCAGTCAGCGTTGAAGACTTCACAGAACAAGATACCTGCAAGATGATGAATATAACTTCATTAGCACCATTAACTCAAAACACAGTACCAATAAAGACAAATAACATAAGTAAAAAACATACCTTTCCAATCATAACCCATCTTTCATCTTGCCAAGATTGTCGAGCCCTGAGATTAACCTTCTGAACCGTAAGTTCTGCTGCGGCACCAAGTAACCGAACCACATAATATCTTCCAGACAACTCCTTAAGGACCGTAGCGGTTTTCCAGGAAATGTTATCGAGAACCTCCACCAGTTCACCAACCTCCCATCTGTCTACATATATTTGCGGAGGACACGGCCTGATTGTCTTCCTTGCAACTCTCTCCTCTAACGCCTCATCTTTTGCAAGCCCAAACGAGTAATATCTAACACTGTATGTATGACCATTACCAGATATAATCTCGGCTGTTCGCCACGCACCATAAGGTGCCTCTTTGAGGCTCAAAACCTCAACTCTGCTTCCTTTTCTGAATCTCATGATAGTTTATACAGTTAGCTTAATACCTGCAAAAACAAAATCCTCCAACTTAGTGCTGCATTCAATAAATAAGAGTGACAATAACAAAACAAAACCAATTGATCTGAGGAAAAAAAAAACAATCTCAATAGCTATTCCTCTATATCGATTGAAAGAAGACAAAAACTCCAAGAAAACAGGAATCAATTACAAAAATCAGTAAGAAAACTGATATTTCAGAACACGAGATTAGTTCAAATTCGGATCGGAAGAATCTCTCCGACATAGCACAGAAAAAAAGACAACTTTCAAACGATTACAGATTAAGAAAACGTAATATCAATAAACCAACTAAGAATTTTCCATCGAAGAAACTTTCGTGGTGATCAAGGGTGTGAACAATAGCATTGATAAAGCCCAAAAGGAGAAGCAATTGCATAAGAATCTATCTTTTACAAGCCTGAAGAAGGTTTGATCACCGTGAGATTTGGTGGATTCTGGGGATTGTGAAAAAATTATCGAAGTCAAATTTGGAGATTAGGGTTTTCACGTTAATTGTGAAATATACAAAAGAAACTTGGCGTAATGAGAGGTTAGCAAATTTATATAATTTTATATTTTTAATTTTAATTAAATTCTACAGATAAATAGTCTTTACTTCGTAACAAGCCATATATGTAACTAGTAATGACGTGATAAGAAGATTAATTGTTTGTGATTTATAAAGAGTTTCGATTATTTTAAAAATTAATAGACTATACTAAATTTAATAAGAATTCAGATTTTCTTAAAACTTTGTCAATTAATTAAATGTCCATCACATCCAAAATTTAAGAGAGATTTTCTTTTAAGCAGGTAGAAATATCATTTGTAGGAGGTTGTATGTTCGCTAATATCAACCGCTATTGTGCAAACAAGACATAAAAGTTTGAGTATAAACTTTGTTGACACAGTTTACACCTAAAAGCCTTTGATCTCAATGGATCAGCAACTACTACGGTACCAGAAACCATTTTTTCGAAGATCATACAAATTTTAGATGAAATTTTATATGCTCTAGATTCTTCTATTCAAAACTATTTGTGATTGATCCGTTGAAGGTCCTTTGGAATGAGGGTTTAGGGATGAACCGTGAACCACTCTAAAATGTACCAGAGCCATATGTTTAAGTATGTCCGTATGTCACGATCATACACATTACCCAATAGGATCCCAAAAATAGGTGTTGCATCCATTGGAGCAAACAGTTCATGGACCTCAGAAGGACGCTATTACTTAGACTATCTTTATGATCATCGATAACCCATTTTTCCATTGACCCCTTTGTTTTCTTTCCATTGCTAATTCTTGTTCATGAATGATGCTCATCTAAACATACCATGGATGGTATCCTTTTTTCAGACTTTAAAAAGCTATTTAATGAGAAGTACTAGCCTTTATATAATCTTGAAATTAAAGAGTTTTATTCATTAAGGATTCTCCAAGATTACTTGACCGACATAGCTTGGTTGAAATCAGCTATATTTTGGAGGTCTAAGACTCCTTTTGTCATTTTGATTGGCACATATATAATCTTTCAAGAAACTATATATATTTTACACTTTTTCTCACACATTCCATTAAAAGTCTTTCATGGCACTTGTGATCCTCTAACATTGATATTTGGTCAAAGAAGAACATGACATCGCATAAATCCGAGGAGCTATACCAATGTACTTGAGAAAGACCTCTTTTCCACCAAGGAAAAGCGTTAGGACAAACCATTCAATATAAAATATTCAGACAGCCTCAAGTATGAGCCACCCCACCTTACCTAGATTTGGCAATCAGCCAAGGCATAACCGGATCTACTTATGCACCAAAGGTTATTGGTGACTGATGGGTGTGAGATTATTCCATCCAAAATAAGCTGCAAATGAACATTAGTCAATGTAGTATTTAAGGTTCAATTTCATGGAGAAAGGGTACACAATGATCTTCGAATTAAAAGTAGAGCTAAGTCTAAATAAGAATTAGGGTTTGTTGCAAATAATAAAAGCAATCTAAATACAACGTAAACAATTATATTAAAAATGTTAGCATATTCGGAAAATCTTTGGGATTTCATGATTTATACTATTCATACATCAAAAGCTAGAGACAAATACAAATATTCCCATCTTAGAACTTTAAATATGGTTATTTGATAGTTCCACTTTCATGGCCTAAAATCGACTTTATGATAATGAATTTAAATCATACTTTCATAAGAAAGTAAATTAAATAAAACACTGATGATATGCAAGATTAATATGTTCACTAAATAATGTTTAAAATCAGCGTTAACGTTATAAAGATATATCATATTTAGTTCAACTCATGTCAATTAACCATGTGTTGTTTAAGATAAGACTCTCCTATATCAGAGCTAAATGATCAGTTTAGTAACATGCATTAAGAACATAATTGAATATATGATTATTTCTATCTACATAATGCGTCATTTTAAAAAAAGAAATCTATCTACAAAACTCATAACATCCTTATTTTACTCCTTATAGTTATGATATCAAGATCTTTTGAAGGTGTTTCACTTAGTTTTCAAAGGTTTTCATGTTTTCTAGTTTTGAAAGTTATTTTAGGTAACTTGGACAAAAAGATAAAATTAAGACAGATTATGACCATTAGAATTATCAAATCCTATGGAGGCCTTATACAAACTTGCTACGGTTCATTTTTTGACACAAGAAAGAGAATTGAACTACGTTCCCCATAGAAGTGTTTGAAGGCAATATCATGGTTAGATCTCCAGATATGCTTAATCTACTGAAGATATGTCATGTTACCTCGAAGATGAAGCAAGCACAGAAACGAAAGGATGAACGAGACCATCCACCGAGACTCCAGCTTCTCAGCTCGCAGCCAGCAGCCTCCTCATCACAACCTGGAGTGCCCAGCTTGAGGCAAGCTCGCGGCCAGCAGCTTCCCAGCCGCGACCAGGAGCGCCTAGCTCACGAAAGTATATTAGTTAAGTAGTTTAGATTTAGGTGTTGGATTATTCGAAAGGAGATCTCACACGCCTTCTTATTTTAGTCTGAGAGCTATAGTAATTGATTACCTTGATCATTAAATTAACTTGTTTAAACCGATACATAAAACCCGAAGAATTTCCTAAAAAATTTAACGTCTCGTTTTATTGTTTACTTAATCGTTTAAATTTCTTGCATCGTTACTTTAATATTTGCGTGACAACCCCCATTTTTGGTTAACTTCCCCATTCTAGTTTGGGATTTAGCTTTATGGTTGGACCCCTAATTTAATATTTGCGTGATAATGTCTCTATGGTTCGACCCTTAATTACTACATCGTATTATATGCATTTGCATGCCTTTAGGGTTATAAATTTAAAACTCGAAAAGCAGACTCTAAACCATGTGCATCACAAACCAGGAATGAATCCCCCTTAAAAACCCATATTCCCAACAAGAAAACTACTTACTTTGTCACTCTTGATGAAATTGACAGAAACAAAAGTAATAAAATACATATTAACTATTTTGAGATAGCAAAGAGATTGGGGTTCAATATACAACTTTTGTGATGAACAAATGACTGATATCTTCTACTAAAGCAATAGAATAACAAAAACAATACATCTAAAACTAAGAATGAAAATATTATGTGGTGGATATGTAATGGCTTTTGTTTTCTTTTTGGTGAATATGTAACAAAAACAACAACGTTCTATATAGAATGTCTATTGAATTGCGTTCTATTCTATATATGTTTATGTAGAATAGAAGAACACAGTTGTTTTGATTTGCTTATCCATTTTGTTGTTGTTGAAAAAATCATCTTTGTAATGTGTTATTCGATGTAGATAATAGATAAAACCGTGTCACTCGTATTGTAATAGAATTTCCAAATATGTTGGTGTATATGTGTAAAAAATATAAAGTACGGATTGGTGTTTGAGAAGACCCCTAAGCCAATGGTGACTGATGAGAATGAGTCTATAAGGACTATTACCATTCCATATGGGAATACAATACACGAATGTAAAGATTCTGACAAAGACGGTACTGAACATGAGGCAATTGTTTGGGGGCATGCATAATTGGCAATCTTACGCTTTTCTAGAGTGATGCGCCACTAATTTTTGGAACATTTTCAATTTTTATATTATTTATTTTATACTTTCTATTTTTTATATGTGATAAAATCTGATTATTTTTGTCTTTTTAAGTTAGTAATTTATTGTCTAATTTAATTTTTATGTACTATTTTTTAGACGTATCAAAATCTAATTGATTGACTTAACACGTGTCACGAACATGTTAATTACTAATTTTGATAAACTAATTTTTATATAATAAAATAAAGTAGAATTGATAGAAAAAAATTATATGTTAGTAACTGATTGATAAGTCTTCAATATAATCTTTCTAGAAAATTAATTTTTCTTTCAGAAATAAATAATTGTATAATTTCTCTCCAATTGTTTTTTTAATATGTAGTAGTTATAATCCTTATTAGGGTTAGTATTTGTTATATAAATTATTTTACATTTTTTCTTTTTATATGTGATACAATATGATGTTTTTTAGGGTTAGTAATTTATTGTTTAATTTTATTTTTATTTACTATTTTTATACTTTTCAAAATTCGATCGATCGACTTAACATATGTTATGAACATGTTAATTAGTAACTTTGACAAATCAAACTTTATATAATAAAACATACAATAGGTAAACAAAAATTATATGTTAATAAACGATTGATGAGTTCTTCAATATAATGTCTTTAGACAATTTTTTTAAAAATAATAATTAATTGTATAATTTCTCTAGAGAAGTACATTTTTAAAAAAAAATTATAATTTTTAAGATTAATAATTTTTTTTATATACTTGACAATATATGATCGATCTGATCAGTAATTTATTTTACTTAAACTGATCATTTTTTTGTTTAGTGTTAGTAATTATTTGATTTTCTTTTTTAATATATATTTTATATGTGTCAAGATTTTATCAATTGATTTTAATATGTCACGATCATGTTAATTACTATATTTGACAAACCATAAGATTATCAGTCTATTGGATGATAATGTGATGATGTAGCTACCTAAGATTCACAGCCGGACGAATGCATGTGTTTTCTGAAAATAACAGAATGACAAAAGAAAAGATAAATGGCTTATAACTCGAAGACTTTCGAACTTGACCCATTCTCTGTCGATAAATGTTTCTATACCCAAAGGTCTCAAACCTTAACGTTATACATGTGCATCATAAGAACATGGTAATACGAAGTTGGACTCCGTCTAAATGTAAGAACTAAACATCATCGTAAGAATTAATTAACGCAACTAACAGTGTATCTCTCTGGCATCATAAGCATCTTACATTTTTAATTGCCGAAGTGACAACATGAAAAGCCAGAAACAAGTGGATGATACCATAAAGAATAACAAGCATATAGCATTCAGAACATAGCTGATCATAACCTGAACACAAACACAAACTAAGATTGATGCAAGTTTGTCTCTGTTGCTTTACGTTTTTCCCACCTGCAACATAGAGGTTATGAGGATGTGTCTCAAAGAATCGGATTTACCAAAAGAACAGAGCGAAAGGCGTTTCAACGCAGACACTAAAGAGCATACCTCAAGGCAATTCTTTAATCACCAATAGTCTTTGCAGCTGCATTCCCCATCTTTCATATGGTGGAATCTCTTTATATCTCGCATGACCACTAATCTACCAACTATATCTGCCATAATCTTTAAGGCATTATGACAATCAATACACACACGAAGGTTTTTTATCACAGTGAAAGGATTACGAGGTGCACTGTTGAGTAGAGCACGAGCAAAAGCTATTCTCTCGCTATGACCAAGAAGTGCAGTCTCTTTACTCTCGTCGTCTATATCATGCAAAGCAATTTTTGTTTGACAGACATAGCCTCTTTCTACCATATGCTTCTTCAAATTCCTCAGTAGCTCGAAAAGTTCATCGTTCTCAGGTGAATTGGTATCCCCAGCCCTATATTCATGCACCCTATTAGTTGCGAATCCGTGAAGAGCATGGATTCCTGATCTTTTCTTAAGACTTGCTTTCTCAACATCTGATGCCTTAACTGGTAGATAACCTTTCCTTGACTGTTCGTTCAATCGTGTAGGATCTAACTCTTCAACAATCTCAGCACACCGATCTCCAAGCTCCAAATCCCCATGTACTCGAGAAAGGTTCATCAATGTTTCCCACACATCAGCATTTGGCTCCATAGGCATTCTCTCAGCAAATTCTAAGGCCTCATCTAATAATCCTGGTAACGCAAACATCTCAACGATGCTTAGATAGTCTTCCATGGTTGGGATGATGCCATAGTCTTCAGACATTGACCTAAAGTGCAATAATCCCTCATCAACATCACCTAGCAAACCACATGTATAGAATACTCCTCTGAACAGTCGACCGTCGGGTTTGTTTCCTTCGTTTTTAAAACGACTAAACATATCAATAGCGTCTTCTCCTAGTCCGTTCTTTGCAAAGCATCTTATTATAATGTACCAAGTCTCAAAATTCTTCTCAGGCATTTCCTCAAAGACACTCGATGCTTCATTCACCAACCCACAGTTGGAATACATTTCTATCAATACATGATAGGAACTCACATCTAAATCGCAAACCAAAGAACTAATCTTCCCGTGAACAACTTTGGCTTCTTGTAAAGCCTCTGCTTCCCCACACAGCTTTGCTAATCCTAAAAGCCTAGTTAAATCCACAACATGACTTAAACTAGCCAACGTATCCATAGTATATAGAGCCTTTTTAACATTTCCTTGTCTGCAAAACGCATCAAATTCCTCAATCACGATGTCAGTATAATATCTTAAGTAGTTTGCATCTACATGGTAAACTAAAGCTCTGATCTTCCCTTGAACAGACACCTTGGCTTCTTGTAAAGCACTGGCTTCTAGAAAAGGATATTCTTCTCCACATAGCTGCACTAACCTTAAAAGCCTAGCTAAATCCAAAACATGACCCATCTTTTCCAATGATTCCATAGCTGTCATAGCCAGTTTCAGATTATCTTGTTCGCAATATGCATCAAAATCCTCAATCATTCCTTCTGCGTTGTAATCAAAAGTCTTATTATTAGCTGAATGCCAAGACGATCCACCATTTCTATAATCAGAGTTTGTCCAGTAACTTTGATTGTTCCAAGTGCTGTTGGAATTGAGATTTTGTGATTGAACCTGCGAATTAGACATACTAGGAATCTGCTGCCATGAACTCGAACCCAAACTCTGACTTTGTGTCTGAATAACAATACTTCCACTAACTTCCCCAAAGCTCCCTGTTCGGCTCTCGCTTCCCTCATTTCCCTTAAACCCTGCTCTAGAGTTTATATCACCAGCGATAAGTGATGGATCCTCGATTCGATATCCATTGGGGTTTCCAAAATCTAACCTTTCAACCGCCGTGTGGAGATTCCTCAGGACTCTACTGACCATTTCAGACGAAGATCGACATTCGTTGGGTAAGGAAAGAGCATAATTTGCTCTGGGAAACAACGATAGCTTCCTATACATCAGAAGATCAGAGACCAATGGTGATATCGAATCCTAGCTTCGACGGAGAATCGCAGACCGGCAAAAATTGTGCGGTGTTTATTTTGACGGCGACGAACTGTGGAAACGACAATGATACTGTCGGACATAGACCATTTTGGGCCTAAGTTGGGCTGATGGGCTGTGAGAAAGTAAACCCGTATGATATTTACAATTATGCCATCTTTGTTTCTCTCGTGTAAAGAGGAAATTGGTATCTGTTTCTTCCTTAGTCATCACCGTTCTTCTCCGGCTAAATCATTTCTATAAAGATGCTTCGTCGCGTGATTCACCGGCAAGCTTCCGCCGCCGCCGTCGCCGAAACGAAGTTCGCTTTTCATCTTCACGGGTTCGATCAGCGAGTATAACATTTTTACCTTTGTGGATTTCCAATTCGAAAAGGCTCTTGTATCGTATCGGTTCAATGGTTTCTCGTTTGTGGCTTTGTTCAGAGAGGAGTACACAGCAGGAACAAGAAGGCAATGGAGTACGTAGCCAAAGGATGGAGTGCGATTAAGGAAGTAGACAGAGTCATTGATTATTGCGAACTCAATGATCGACGCCTTATCCCTCTCCTTAGGGTACGACTCTTTAACGCTTTCTATGTATGCCCATAAGTTCCAAAATTCTGGTTTTTTTCTAACGAATCCCTGTTTTAGTGAAAAGCATGCGGTTGATGGATTTGTGTAGTGGTAGTCAAATTGTTTGAATGTAGTGTCTTTGGTTTTCTAAATTGGATTTTTTGTGGTTCAGGGAGCTAAAGAGAACTTTGAGCTTGCTCTAGAGGCTGATAATTTGAACACTCATGCTAGATATTGGCTTTCTAAGTTGCACTTGAAGTATCATGTTCCTGGAGCGTGTAAAGCTGTGTAAGTAATTCAATAGTTAGCTAGTTACTCTCTGATTTTCTGTCAAAATTGCAATGACGAGTAAATTATATGGCTTGATGAGAAAATACTGTAAACACGAAGTTTTTTTTTATGTGTATTACAAAGTTTCAATGAAAGTAAGAGCAGATTAGGTATGACATTGCTGAATTTTCCCATGGTCTGTTCATAATTTTGGAAGTTTGCTTGTGCATTTTGGAAGAACTTTGTCATGTACGCCCAGTGCTTTTCTTTTGGCTTATTCTTACGTTTTTGTCTTTGATCATCATAGTGGAGCTGCTTTGCTTGTCGAGGCTGCAGACATGGGTAATGCAGATGCTCAATATGAGCTAGGGTGTCGTTTAAGAGTCGAGGTAAAGCTTTTTCACAGTTTTTTTTCACTTGTTAATAATGTTTATATTTGCACTTTTGCCCCGATCTCCTAAAGATTATATATAATGCCTTTTCATTGATAACCTCGGATGGAGACATTTTAGAGCTTTCTCTTTATCTTTTGTTAGTTCCATTGTTGCTTTAGTGGCACCCCTTAGTTGAGAAATGTCTGCTACCTCAACTGAGAAATCTCCTATTCTCCTACTCATCCTCAACCAGCATTTCATACAAACCTTAATATTTGTTTCAGAACGATCATGTCCAATCGGATCAACAAGCGTTTCATTATATAGAGAATGCTGTTGATCAGGTATGAATCAGTATATAGTCCAGCTCTGAGAATTGTATCAACATATTCCTCAGAAATTTTAAAGAAATCTCACTTGGAGGTGGTAACTTTGCAGCTGCATCCAGGTGCCCTCTACCTTCTGGGAATAGTGTATCTGACAGGAGACTGTGTGAAGCAAGATATCGATTCAGCTATATGGTGTTTCCACAGGGCTTCAGAGAAGGTAATTAAAGCAGTGTTTTCAAAAGCGTTGGTTGTTCTGTTCAATTATCTTCTATTTGGGCTACATTACTGCCTCTTAAGTTTAAACTCTGGGCAAGTCTAATGTCAAAACGTTTTTTAAATATAAAAGAGCAAATCTCGGAAATGTCTCCATCCTCTCTCGGCTTCATTACTACCTCTTCTTGTGGATTTCATAGTCTGACTCACATATGATCAGGGACATGCCGGTGCTGCTATAGCGTATGGATCTCTTTTACTTAGAGGTTAGTAAATCCTCTTTCGGCACAGACCCTTCCTGCTTCTTTTACATCAGATCCTAACGATTATACATTGCTTTCTAGATCTTAGGAAGGCAACAATATCGTTTCGTTTCTTGCTTTTTGAGGTTACGTGCTTAAAGTGGTCAACAACTTTACAGGTGTGCAAGTCCCAGAGTCTCTAACAAGGTTGAACACCGTGGGAGTTTCGCCGCCCAAGAGATCAAGAGAAAACATGGAGATGAATCCATTAGAAATGGCTAAAGAACAGTTCCAAATTGCTGCAAGAGCAGGATGCGATCTTGGCCTGAAATGGCTACAAAGGTTGGAGCAAGAAGAGAAACTTCTTATGAGCGAAGAAGATAAAGAATGTGCCTATGCATGATGCATCTGCGTAAGTTAATATTTATCTCTCTTGTGCAAGCGAATCATCAAGAAGCTTAGAAAATGCGAAAACTGAGATTTTACATGTTTAGTAAAGGGCTACGAAAAAGTATGTGTAGAAAAGCTGGTACGATTTTTGAGAAGAATTATATTATTATATTTTCAAGTCTTGAAGAGCTATTATATATAGATATACACAATTTTAAAAATAAGAAAACAATCTAATTATCAATAATGTAAATATATGATTGTATTTCTTAGTATCTCTTCCCATCTCAAGTCTAAGAGATCTCGAATTTATACAATAGTGCTTTAAAAAGACGTACATTAATGTATTCTTGTCAACACGTTATTGTTCGAACAATCCCAATTTGCATGTCATCTCCATAAAATAGCAATTTAACGTAAACTTATCAAACACATGATTATCTATATTCTGAAGGACATATTGACTTTTACACTACAAGTTCATTGCACCATAATCTACTTCAACAATACAATCTTTATCTATTTCAACTCTTTCAATGTAGCAACTATAGCTCGGTACATGCTTGTGAATCCATACCCCAAGAGTGTTTTTGTAAATTTTGCAAACCAACATCTCCAAACCTATTTCAAATTGTTAATGAACATTCCTTTTTCGGAAGAACTCAAACCTTGTGGTAACTTCATAAACACTTATTCTTTCAGGTTTCAATGAATAAACGCGTTATGTACATCCATCTGATGCAATTCCCCGATTTCTCCTATCTGCAATCTGAAGAACTAATCTACAGTACTCAGTTTTGCCATTGAGGCAAATGTGTCAGAGTAATCGAGACCTCCTTTCTGTAGATTACCACAAGATACCAATCTCTCCTTGTACCTCTAATATTCCATATGTATTATACTTGATCTTATAAACCCACTTGCATCCATTAACATGATTGCCGTCTGGCAAGTGTTCAATTGTCCACATGTTTTATTTTGTTCTTGTGCCTCAATCTCTAATCTCATTGCTTCTCTCTGTCAAATGTTTGTGGCATAACTATCGTGTAACAGTCTTACATGTGTCGCTACTGCATGCTCTGTAACTGCATATGTAGTAGATTTTTGTACTACGACGGAAGCTTGTAGTAGTTGCTGTAATAGTTTCTGTACGAGAGTGGAAGCTTGTAGTAGTTGTTGTAGTAGTTTCTTCAGCCGCATGTATCACTAGATTTGACCCAATCTTTGTCATTCTATCTACTCCACACTCTGCCATTCTCTTTGCAATAGTTTCATCTTGTAACACTTCATCTGAAACAGTCACATGGTGTGTCACTGCTCTACTTGGAAACATATGTCACAGAACCAGAATCCCCAATACTCCCATGATCAACCATTGGTAATCTCCTAATCACTTTTTCAGAGGCCTGATATGACCTCATATGCCACACTTCTAATGACTCTAGCTTACCAACCTTCTTTACATTATGAATCTTATGAATACTTTGAAGGAAATACAATTCTTTTTTTCTTTCACCCACTCCAATTGATATATGCAAAGCACAAGCATGCACAAGACAACATGTCTTAGAAAACAACAAAATGCAACTCATCTCATCGATCATATGTGACACATATATAAGATTGCATCTCAGTTTTTCGAGAAAAGAACCCATTTCAAAATCAAATTTCCTCTCGACCAGCAATCACAGTATTCTCATTCGGTAGTCCAACCAAACACGATGAGACTCAATGTACATCAACCGAAGTGTTCGACGCATATGTCATATGATGAGACACACCAATGTCAAATAACCAATCATTTGTATACTTCTTACTACTCATATGCTTTTCAGATTCTTATCTCGATTCTAGTATTCGCACAAGATTGAAATTTCGTTCGCTTTATCAAGGCTTCTCGATCAACATGTGACAGTCTTGTGTCTAACACAGACCTCAATTCGTAGATTACATTGCCCTATCGATACAGGTTATGTGCTTTCTTAAAGGAACGCGTTCCTCAGCTCCGTCCCTGACAGCATCAAGAGCCACTTTCACAACTCTGTTTTTTTCATATCTCCTAATTTCGATAAACATTCTTCTTCGTCACAAACACATAACCAGTTTCTTTTTGACCAATCTTCTTTTTAATTCTCCTGCTATATCATTTCTCTAACATGCGTCGTCGTCTGATTCTACGGCAAGCTTCCGTCGCGCCGTAGAATTGAAGTTCGCTCGTCATCGTCATGGATTTGATCGGCTGGTGATAACATTTTTTTCATTTGGAAATGACTCTTGTATCATATAGGTTCCGTGATTCTCACGTTTGGGGTTTTGGTTCAGACTTCAGAGAGGATTACACAGAAGGAACGAAAAAGCAATGTAGTGCCACTGATCGACGTTTTCTCAGGGTACTCTTAACTCAAGTTCCAAATGAAATCTTGTGTTCTAGTTTTAATAACGAATCCGAATCGTTAAGGTAGTCAAATTTTTTGAATGCAATCTTGTGCTGTTTGGTTACTTGCTTTGTTTCTTTGGTTTATATTTCCCTGGAGCATGTAAAGTTGTGTAAGTAAATACAACCTTGTGTTCGACTTTTGATTTTCTGTCAAAATCGCAAATCACTACATCAATCTATGAGTTGTGACTTTTGTTTTGCGCATATGGAAAAGTCTCAATGAAGTAAGTGAAAACCTGAATAATTCTCTTTTAGTAAGTACAACATAGGTTTAGCATAACTTCATTTGTCATGGCTTTTCTGGAAGCTTGCTTCTGCTTTTGCTAAGAACTTTTCATGTATGAAAGGCTTTTTTGTTCGCAAATTCGGACAAATCTCACCTTTTAGGAGTTTCTAACTCTGTAACTGCATCCTTATGCCCTCTAAGGCTCTACCTTTTAGGAATATTCTGTGTGAAGCAGGATTTTAGACTCGGTAAGACAAAAGGGCTTCAAAGAAGGTAAGAAACTTTTAATGTCTTGCGAAATCAAGATCTTCCCCTGTATGTAAAGCATTGTCTGATGTCAAAAACGTTCGATAAATCTTGAAAAACAAGTGTGGAAGAAGGGGAGGTCTTTGCATAGAACAGGCTTAGTGGCATACCTTCTATATCAAGCTTATCTTCATGACAAGAGACTACTTTGATTCACCAAAATGTCATCAAAGACAAAAGCTTTCTGCCAGATCAGAACCAGTATTAAAGACGGTGTCTCTCTCTAACGAGGAACCCAAACCTATTTGGACTATCAATGGCTTGAGAGAGGAATCCCTAAACTATCAATCACAGCTTTCTTGAATGACATTTTATCCGGCCTAATCAGCTTCACCGGCCACAGAAAGCTCCATTATCTGAAATCTGGTCTGAGAGGTCTTCACTGGAAACTCTATCTTCTCGCGGCTCGATTTGAAGACTTATCAGAAATCTCTTGCACTTCTGCTTCTCTCTCGACTGATGCACAGTGTCTTCTCTACATCTTCGAATGTTTCTTCTTCCGTTTGTGTTTTACCTTCCATTCTTGGGTCCTTTCGTTTCTTTTGGACATGATGTCCGGTCCTGAGTCCAAACAGAATAAATATAGACTTGCGATTTTTTTTTATATAAAAATATTTCGGTTCTTAAATTTATAAATAGTTCTTTAGTGTAGTGGTAGAATTTTAACAAAAAGTTATGAGTTCGATTTTCCAAACATTTTTTTTTCTTAACTTTTTAATAACTCAATTAAAACCTAAATTTATCACATAAAATACAAAAACCTATAGTTTTTTTCTTTTATTTAATACATTTATGATTTATTTATTTTTACCTTGCAGCCCTATCTAACTCAGGACGAGCTCTGTTTGTGAGTTTACTCTTGCTACATTCGCATCAAATTAACGTTTGAGTTTAGGAAAAAAAGAAGAAAAAGGAATGCCCCTAAAAAAAGGAAAGAGGAAACAACAATAAACAAAGAAACGTTTTGAGAATAAGAAAAAGGAAATAAGGAAGAAAAAACCAAAAAGGAAACTTTCATTATTTGAAAAACTGTTCTATTTCTATATAATAATAACGATCAACAACACTCACTTGTCTTCTCTCATCTCATACGATTCACATTCATCTCTCTTTCTCTGCGTTTTTTTCTATATTTTGTTGAAATTTTCTCACAAAACACATAAACAATGGAGACCAATGTAGGAGATTTTAAAGTACAAATAGATACGAATGTGTTGTACACTAAAAGCTACCTCAACTCAGCTTGCATCAATCTCTTCCACAAGCTTCAGAGATTTGTGGTTGACGAATCCGACAGAAGTGTCACTTGTATTGGACTTTACAATGCACCTCCTCTTCCTGTTCCGCAAATCTATTTGGATCTCTTTACCTACCATCCTAGTCCAGAACATCTTTCTAAGCGTTTAGATTCTCATCTCCATAATCCTCACTTGTCCCTTGATATCGCCAAGACGATAGCTTCTCAAGCGACTCAAGCGGTTCAAAACATTGGCTTTTTACTAAGACCTTACCTCATGACTGTTAACGTTGTTTTGACACAAGACGTGTTCCACACGTTTCCTGTTGAAAAGGCGACCCAAAAGGAAGAAGAAGAAGAAGAATCGAGATGTTCAATATGTTTGGAGGATTTGTGGACAACCAAACATATGAAATTGCCTCAGTGTTTACATCGATTTCATTTTAGATGTATCTGCAAGTGGTTAGTGAAGCGTAACTCTTGCCCTCTCTGCCGTGAAATCGTCTTTGAAGAGAATGATGTTTAGTAGTCTCTGGTTTTTTTTATTTACTAATGTATTGTGATTGAAACTACTTTTGTTGCTGGATATGTAATGAAAGGTATTCAGATTCGTTAAAGTTTTTGTCTATTTAGTAACAAAACATCATTTGTTGCAATTTCATTTAAAAGCCTCAAACTTTAAACAGCATCGATCTCATGCATAAGTATAAGTATAGAAACTAATTTGTTGTAATTACATAAAGATTAAGGTGAAATATTACTTTCATTAATGTGTATAAATGATTATAAACCCTTAGATTTTGTATCTATAAACTCTATAATCACTGTTTTGAAACGTTAAAATCCTACAATTTTTAAGTGAATACGAATTTTGCATCAGTTTCTAAAACAGATTCCATCGACTCTTCTTCCCGTACCTCAAATCAATCTGTATCTCTTTAGCTTCGAGTTAAGTCTGAACAATCTGTTTTCGCTTATTGATTCTTGTCTCCATGATCGTTCCTTGTCACATCGTGCGGAAGAAACAATCGCAGCTCAAGGGATTAAAAACGTTTGGTTTCTACAACCTTATGTTCGAACAACTTTGTCTTCTCCGGATCCGATCTGCACAGCATTAGCTAGTCGTAAAATCTTAGTTAAATCCACGACATGACTGAAGCTTGCCAATAGATTCATAGTATATAAAGCCTTTTAACATTCCCTTGTCAGTAAAACGTAAAAAATTCCTCAATCACGATGTTAGTATAATATCTTAAGTAGTTTGCATCTAAATGGTAAACTATAGACAAGTTGTAGGGTTAAGGTTTTAGGAGTTTTGGGTTGCAAGTTACATCTCAGTTGTTGAGGGTTAGGTTCTTATGATTCTAGCAAGTTTTGAGGCCATGATGATTAAGGTTCCAAGTAGAGCGTCATGAAGCTTAGAGCAGCAAGGGTAAAGCTGTTGGTTTATGTTGTTGTTACTTATGTGGCACTATGTGGTAAAATAGAATGTGAAGCAATATTGTATGTTGTAGCAAAAGGCAAGTGTGAGAGTGGCTCGAAGAAACTAGATACATTTAAAATGGGATGAATCTCAGACGTGGCAAATACATATTGCTAAGAGATTCACTCAAAGAAAAAGATATTTGAAAATATAACTTATGGCCGTACCAGCTAACGGGTAGGCTCGATTATATGTGGTTGAGATGGAAGTTACATAGACAGCAAAGGCGGATCATCAAGAGTGTAATGAGATGGATCCTAAGGGAGCCTAGAATTGGCTTGAGGGCGTTGTCTAAAGAAGTCTTGAAGACTTTTCTGGTGGAACAAGAATAAGACAATGGAAACCTCACTTTGACTTCATCTCACACGACTTAAAGATGACTTAATCCTAAGTCTTGTAAGATGTCAGAAGGTCAAGCGGAATCAAGTTGCAACTGAGGTAAAAGATAAGCTTTCAAAGCGTTGTTCATTGCTTGATGGTGATGAAGACATCGAAATATTCGATGTAGAAATTGAGCAAGTTTGGATAAAAGACTGTGTATTAGCAACTTTAAAGGGATCCAAGGAAGGAACAGAAAGAATGCAAAGGGTAAAAAGCTGCATAAGAGAAAGGAGAACAAGTAAAGTTCTAGTTCACCTTTTTGCATCATAAGAAGATCTAGTGGATAAATCTTCAGAAGGGTTCACTTGTAAGTTCAAGTGAGTTGTTATTAGGAACAAGGAGGCGCACCTAAAGGAAGCTTATGAGTAAAAGGTGAAGAAGAATTTGATCTTTGTAAAGATGCAGGTGCCAAGATATGTGGAGTCTGCATACATATGAATGTGTTGCAGAGTGGTGTCTCAGGCTTGTGGTTGTCAGACAGATTCAAAGAAGCTAGCAGTGCTACAAAATTGTTAGTAGGATGGTTCTGCTAATGCAGAAGGGTTTGAACAATAGATGGAGCTAATACATTTGTTTCGAAAGTCTTCATAGCAAGGTGGAGTTAGGCGGCGTACTCTGTTGGTAACAACAGCGGTGCAAAGTGATGCTCACAATTCAGGGTGTTCAAACAGGTCATAAGTTATTCAAAGCCAGGTTTTTTCTAGGAAACAAGTCACAACTTAATGGTTTCTGAATTTGATTCAAGAGGAATATATTTTTTTTTGTCAGCAATGATCTAAAGCATGAGACGCAAGATTAAAGATTAAGAAGACCTGTTACATGAACACTTTTTCTGTGCATTTATATATTTTTCAAGATTACTTTGGGTTTTTAATGTATCTAATTGGTTTTAATTGTTGTTCTCAGTACACGATAGAGGAAGGATTGAGATGAAAAAAAGGAACTTGTGATTGTTTTAAAAGTTGGTCCTTACTGTTTTGGATGGGCCAATGACATTTTTTTTTGCTTAAACTCAATTTGTTTTCTTTTTAAGAGAATCTGAAATGAAATAAAGCACACTCATTAATAGGATTGACTCAATTGATAATGGTAATGGAATATAATGATCAAACTTAATATTTTTAACTTGGAAATGAGAAACTCTACCTTTCGATCATAAGATCCAACTGTGTTATATCAACTGCTGGAAGTGTAGGTTCGGCAGGGAAAGTAAACTATCAACCCACAGAGATGTTTCAAGATCTTCACTTAGAGAAGCTATCACCTTAAAGTACGTAGTTGTTTTGCGAAGAAAGATAATAAATAGATGAATATCGACGTTCGATAAAAGAAAAGAGAGAGATAAATGGAAATTTCAAACTTTCTAATCACTTAATATATGGTTTACAGTTGGATCCAAGAATCATGGGGTTTATTTCACATATTTTTTCCACATAGAAATATAGAAAATTTCAGCTTTATTAACGGAAGATTTCTGATTTACTTTTCTCTGGTATTTTTCGTTCTTCTTGCTCTAAACATATCTCCACCCATTGAGCTCATAACTTGCGTCCCAAGCTACAATGCCCTTCCTCTTATCATTTTCATTTTGGGAGTAATATACAATTTTTCATTCTTTCAAACGGAATATTTTCTGGGAGACTCGGAGTTCCTTTCTTGTTTTTCCAATTTTTATTGGTTAAGCTAACCCTCATGTATATATGCTTGCGTTTAAGAACAAAGAGAAGTATACAAATATTCTTCTTCTACTTTCAAAAGCTAGCTTCAGTTTTATATAAAATTTAGTAAGATGAATCTCCACGATCTACTAAACCCTTCTATGATCATATTACAAAGACTAACAAAGAGTGATTTTGTACGTATCGTCACATTACCGAAACAACAAGTTGAATCTATCCTCACGATGATGGCTGGTGCTACATGTGAGAACTTGCAAAATGGTATGAAAGTGCAAGTCTTCGACATAATGGAAGAAGATGAATACACTGTTAGCCTGATGTGTTTTAACAACACTAAATATTATTTCGGAGATGGTTGGAGTATCATGAAACATTTGTTAAATCTGGAAGAAGGCGACGATTTGAAGCTAAACTGGAATCATGGTCTCTAGAAATTCGTTGTTCTCAATTTTCAGTATTCTGTACTACCTCTATTTGTAGCAGTGTATCGCACATGATTGCTTATGTCTTTTTTTTTCCATTTTTCCTATTTTAATTTGCTTTAGTTTTGTTTTAAATTTCATCCACATGATTCTATTCAAGTGTTGTTTTTCCTAGTTGTTGTTTCTTTTCATATTTTGAATATCTCAAATTTTAAGCAAATATATCTCTGAAATCTATATTTCTATATGTTTGTACAAATTATGAACAAGCCTAAAAAGAAAATTAAATGCAAATAAGTGGTTTTATATATGTGAATCTTGTAGAGTCAATCTTCATGTTACACCAAAAAAGAATTTAGATGCAAATTAAGTATCTTAAAAAAGAAGATATACATGTTTTTTTTATTCAAAACAATAAAAAAAAATATCGAATAGAGCAAAATAAAAGCAAAAACAGAGCAAATATTTTTTCTAAAAAAAGAACAGAGGTTAAAAAAAACGAATGATCAAAAGTTAGCGCATTTAAATACGACTGAGTGCTTCTACACATATGTATATATTATAGTCTCACTATTCATGTTATATACATGTTTATTTGGAACTGAAGTCTATATGGAGCCAAACCATATCATCAAAATTTTGATGAAAATGTTTATATTGGAGTGATCAATGTGGATACACGTTTCCAATACAGTTGGTATTCAAGTTACTGGATCAAAATTTATGTAGTTTGGATTATTTTTGGACATCACACAAGATAGAGTTGATTAAAGTTGGAAAAAGGTTTAACTTTAAAAAAAATGAAATAATTTCAAGATGAAAGTAAAAAAAAAATACTTATATCGTTGAAAGAAGTCCGATATCGACTATAAACTTCAAAAAGAAGGAAACTGGCAGACTTGGATCACAAGTTTCTTCTTCCTCTTAGATTTTTCTTTTGGATCAGAACCAAACAAACCATGAAATTTTCCAAGAATCAGCATGAGAAGATTGATGATGTCCAAACATCAATAGACAAGCTGAGCAAGAATGTCGAGAAGCTAGAGAAGTTGGAGATAGTGTACAAAGAGAAGGCTGCTAGTTATTTGATGAAATACTACTTTGAAAACGACAATAGCATGGCTTCAGTCTTCTTGGCGATGAAGAAACTAAACGAGAACCACGCTTTATGATCTTCAAGTGGCAACTTCTTTACTGCTAAATCATCGATATTTTAGAGTTGCATACTATCGGTATCGTAGAGAGAGAGGTCGAAGCATTACGGATCAAGAAAGCTAAGCTGAATTGGAGGAATCTGACAAAATGGGGAAAGAGTTTTAACAAGAAAACAACAACACAACTCGAGTGTAATAGTCTACTTTCGTTTGTGCATTGTAATTGAAATTACTTTTGTTGTTTAAAGATATGTAATGAGAATGTTCTGATTCGTTAAAGCATCCCTTTTTTTGTTAGTACTGAAAACTTCGTATTATAGATTCTGTGTTACACAAATTAGAAATAACCTTCCAGTTCATGTTAACTACATTACCAAGATACAAAAAGTTCAAATCTTTTACATCTTACAGATGGTCATCGATAACCTGAAGAAGCTGTGACGGTGTTGCTGCTGGGTCGAGCTGTCTGCAACCTCTGGGTGCACCGGGTGCTTCTCGACCTGTGAGCAAGTAAGACGGTATCCGATGAGAGAATCTTGATATCTCATCCCTTGAGATCCTTCTGATTTCTTTAGGATCCAAATGATGGTGAAACACAGATTTAAAGCCAGCAACTTTAACCAAAGGAACCACTGATACACCGTATTCATCTGTATATCCTTCAACTACTTCGACTACATCATACTCAGTTGCTTTGGCTCCTGTAAGATAGTTCCAGTCATGGGACCAGTTCCGATATAGAGCCCATACATCACCTCTTCTCGGATATATAAGAACATCTCCGTGATTGCCTCTGACATGTTCTACCTTGTGTGAGAAAATGTAAGGTGACCTGCAGATTTGGGTTTTCCCAACTCTAAAATCTCCACAGGTTTTTGGAACACCAAAACCAAGCCACTTTGTTGAGCTAAGCTCACTGTTTGTTTCTGAAGTAAGCCAGATGATACACACTTTGAATGGATCTGTGGAGACAACCTTATGTAGCATGACATAGGCTCGAGGCATCCCATCTAAAGAGTCGTAAGAAGCCCATATCTGGTTATCCGTAAATGACTTTTCAGTACGATCCTTGTTAAAGTCACAAAAATCTGCATCAGGAACGTCTATCGTCAACGCTCCCAAGGAATCGAAATCCTTATCAGTACCAGAAGTATCCTGAATTGAGTCCATGAAGCATGATTCAATGGCATTGGCCACATTGACATCGTCAGTTTCCATTCTCCTTCCATTTGCGTCAGTTTCAGCAACAGTAGTGCATAATTCTTGTAGCTTTCTGGTGATTATCGGCTTAGCTTTCTTCTTCAATACATTCTTCAGCTCTTCCTCAGAAAATTCTCTCACACTGTTGGACTTGGGAGCAAAACCACTTGCTATGTTGGAACCAGCAACTGCATTTTCCGTACATTTTCTTCTTTTTGGAGCATTTGTTGATGGAGCACCAGCTACCCTTTTAGTATACTCTCTACGCACAACCTCGTCTTTTCGTGAACCGGTCTGTGCACCATGAGCAGCGTTTTTGGTTCCAGTGTACACAGCACTCCACTCAAAGGAATCATATTCACCATACACCCCATTGTTGTCTCTTCCAGATACGCTTTTCTTTCTTCCGTCTGTTGACTGACGAATAGAGTCAAATTGGTGCTCGTGAAAGGTCTTACGGATCGAACCTGAGCCTGGAGGATCTGTTTCCACAGCTATAAACGGCTTACGACAGTTGGGACACAGGAGGTTCTGATTTAAGTAAACACGATGATACTCATACTGTGTTCTGCAAGTGCGGCATACAGTCCAAAAGGTTCCATCAGAAGTTGTTTTATGGGCGGCAGTAGAACTAGCAGCAGCAGCAGCAGAAGCAGACACATCACTTGCTCGCTTTACACCTCTCTTTGAACTCTTCACTTTTGTAGTGTTATTAACAGTTGCTTTAGCAGCTTTCTGAAATCCATTGTTTGCATGCTTTGATGATGAAGCCCCTCTTCCCTCATACAATCCCAAGTTCCTCTTCAAGTCATAGTCAGCTCTCTTTGCCTTGTCTGAGAACACAGCCCATGCCTGAGAAAGAAACTTAAAGGCTTCCTCTGCTCCGATCGACTTGTTCCTGTCGGGATGAAGCATTAAAGCCAACTTCCGGTAGCGCTTCCTCACTGTTTCATCATCAGCCTCAGGGTTTATACCAAGTACAGCATAGTAGTCTATCCCCCCATATATTATGTTCTGAGCACGTACATGTATATCAAATGTGGCCACCATTTGGGCAATTCCATCGAGTTCAGGATTCAAACACTGAGCCTTCAATGCAAATTTCCTGGCCCCCGGATAATCATTTGCTAAAAACCTCTTCTTTGCAATCTCTCTAACCCTATTAGCCTCTTCTTTATTATAATCCATTTGGAGTCACCAAATTTATACTTTTCCCTTCGAGATACCGCAAATGGAGAAGAGGTGTTTGACTAAGAGCAGCAGTATGGGGTGACAAGACACCAATACCTGCTCAGGAAACCAAATCGACTCCTCAATAATGAGACTGATACAGAGAAAATCAACCAATGATGAGACAGCGATTCTATAAACAAGAAGATAATCAATAAGAGTATCTATAAACCGGAAGAATAAGAATATGGTGATAACGATGAGAGAAGTGAAGAGAAGTAACGAATCTATGTAAATATTTCATCAAAAAATGCAAAATGATCCTCCTACTCAAGCACAAAAGATTCCAAAAAAGTGATACAAGAGAGACTAATCAAGTGTACATATTAAATTCCATCAACAAAATTTATCATCTGACTCACAAACATGCTTGCATTGAAAAATCAAGTAAAAAGGAAACATAACCCTCCCTCATCATTAAATTGCCCAAATTAATGAAAATTTGGACATAAGTCAGAGATTATGTCGATCAAAAACATCCTAAACCTAAATGTGTCCGCAGGGACATTGCTCGTAATTACAAAACGATTCAAAATTTTCCAGATTTCCGAGTGGGTGTTCTTCACCAAAGTAAAATCCGAGTGGATATCAACACACAAATAGGATCGGAGTTTAGAAAGAGAGCACAATACAGAAGCAAGGAGAAGGAATCTTACATAGACGATATCGGAAAAGTGGACGGCAAAGGAAGGATTTTTCCGACGAAAATGAAATCGGAAGTAGCAAAAGCGATCCCAAAAGAGAATCGGAATGAGAACGGAACGAAGGGTCTCTTCTACTCTAAAATCGGCGGCGCTTCGAAACGGTGTTTGTCTCACTGCTCTAATTTCAAGTCGCGTCTTTTAGTTTTTTTACTTTACTCATAATTGGAAAAGAAGATAGGGGAAAGCATCGGTTTATGATTAATTAAGTAAAGGATTAATTTGTAATTGACGAAATAAAAATATTAACTTGTTTTCTATTAAAAAAAGAAGGTAAAAATTAGGTTTAGGAGAATGGTAAGGATATCAAGGTGGACACATTCGTTTTTAGTTTTTGGTTCAATATAAATTGTTTCGGGTTTTTGGATAGTAAGTTTAGCTACCGAAATTTTTTTTAAAATATTTTGATGGAAATATTCTGGATTCATTACTATGGATGTTTCCTTACAATCACAATTAAAAATAAGATAGGAAAAACTTTCGGTTTATACTTAATTATTATTTTTTATTGACAACAAATAAATAAATTACGGTAAGCTGTATAGTTAAACTGGTGAGATCATATCTACATATATTATTAGTGACGGATAGATACAAGAATTTTCGTGTCGAAATATCCGTTTTCGTGTTTTTTAAGCATGGACATCTACAATATTACACAGTTGTCGAAGTATGCCTCAAACCTATGTATCTCTTTTATATGAATGGAAAAAATTGGTCATTCATCCGCCTCTGATAATATCATGACCAACTTCAAATAGTCAATTGTAAAACTTATATTTTTTTTATTAAAAAGCATTTATACATTCCATTGTCCAAATTAACGCTTCGATTTCGGTATGGAATAGCGACAAACTTCCTCTGATATTTCTCGTTTCCGTGACATCGTCTCTCTCATCAAGATTGTTAATCAAACCTTGGCCTGACCATTTATTATCTTTTTTCATGGACCGTATACCTGTAACACTATATGCCCAGTTGAGACCTTTTGGATTCTCGTAACCGCATTTTGTTGGTTATGCTTAATTAAGAAAATAATTAATTTATATTGACTAAAATAAAAGATTAATTTGTTAGATATTTAAAAAGGTATGAATAAGGAGAATGGCAACTCTTGGTTGTCTCCTTTGAATAAGGAAAAAAGTATAAAAAAGTACAAAATAAAAGATTAATTCGATTATATAGTTTGGTATGATTTAGAGTATTTGGATTTTTTGGTACTAAATTAGTGTTCCGTGACTATTCTCGTTTAAATAATTATTTATTGAGAATCATAAAAATAAGGTACCAAAATCATCTAATGAAATATTTCATAACTTAAAGTTAACAAAAATTATCCAAAAAGTTTTAATTTTTTTCATAGTTATCGAATTATCCGTTCTGAATTGAACCCTTACCCAAATTAATAGGATTTTGGATAGTAATTTTAGCTACCAAATTTTTTACTTAAAACTTTAAGTAAAAATGCTTTGGATTCATTATTACAGATGTTTACTTATAATCATAACTGGGAAAGAAGATACATAAATATATCGTTCCTTGTTAACAAAGTCTAATGAGCATTCAAGAAGTTTTGCGACCCAATGTCGATATCATAAAGAATATTGCCCAGCTTGGTACTCTCCTCATTACGAGTAACCACTGTTGCCAACTCTTTGTTGTCTCCTTCAAACCATACATTTCGCCATCCATGTATCCATACCAATTGGACAAAATATAGGAACCATATTGCCTCTGCTTGTAAGGATGTCGCGTCCTTAAATTTGGCAGTACCCGACAAAATATGAGTGCCTTCATGATTTCGCACTAACCAACCCACTCCAGTAAATTCACCATTAACTTTGTGA
The DNA here is from genome assembly GCA_000218505.1 of Schrenkiella parvula. Classification (NCBI taxonomy): domain Eukaryota; kingdom Viridiplantae; phylum Streptophyta; class Magnoliopsida; order Brassicales; family Brassicaceae; genus Schrenkiella; species Schrenkiella parvula. The sequence goes on from CM001190.1 coordinate 2,978,080, forward strand.
CTTATATCAAAGTTACACTTTAACCGCCCTATCGGAGGCGATTCACATTGACTGCTCTTTGGTATCGGATCATCTAGTATACGGCCTTGGTGAACATCTTTAGTCGCATCTATCCATTCATGAACTGCTTGTATCTCATATGTTGCATCTTCTCTCGGATGTACACTTCGTTTCTTGAAGATTAAATCATTCCTCGATTTCCAGATCTGCCAAAGAATCCAACATGGAAGCAGCTGATAGTGTTTTGTGTGTGTCCTGTTTTGGTAAATGCTCAATATTGTACCGATGTTTGTTTCCAAACACGTCGAAGGATTATTGAACTGATGGAAGTGGGCACATCTCTAGATCACCTGAGCGTGTTGGCATTCAAATAGCACATGGTTTATAGATTCCGTATATAGGCAGCATCGTTGACATTGGACATTAATACTTAAGCCTTGGTCTTTTAATCTTTATGTCGTTGATAAAGCAGCTGAAATAGCTCGCCATATGAAGTGTTGGATCTTTGGACAACTTTTAATTTCCATATCTCTGATTTTAGAACTGGTGATCCATTAGGTGGTTCAATCTGCTCTTCATCAATGTTATGTGTCGCGAGCCAGTAACCAGATTTGACTGAATACAAATAATCTTTAGTATATGGCCAAATAAACTTATCTATTGGTGCAAACCGAGAGAGCTGAATTTGCTTGGCTAATTTAGTATCTTCCACATTCAACGTGTTCGATTGAATCTCCTCATCCAATTCTCTGTAACCGGGTTTCCATAATTCACAAACTTTCATATTGGGATCGCCACGCACCTTAGAGGAACTGTTGGTAACCATTTGTCTCCATAAACCTTTGGTTTCCTGTCCATTCACAATCTGTTTTCTTAAACATTGTAATACCAGTGATTTACCTGCTTGTATCGATCTCCATCCGTAAGACACATTCCCTTGGCACACCGATTCTAAGAACATCGATTATGTATGGTGTTTAGTTATGTAATATCTGATATCCAATCACAAATTTGTTAAAATTATAATTTGTTATAATTAAAATTTGTTAGTAATGAAATATATTTTATTTAATTTTAAATTAACCAAAAAAATTTATTTGAATTTTAAAATCATTTCTTATGTGATTTTCAGGATATTTTTAATTATAGATCTTAAAACATTACTTAAATCAGAGTTAATTTTCAAAATAATTTTTTTTGAAATATTAAACCAAATCTCTTCTTTATAAATCACAATATCTAATGGAAATCTAGATACTTACTATATTATTATCTTTTTAAAAATTCCTGCGATTGTGTTCTTGTTTTCGTATCTTTTAAATTTCATCTTGAACCCAACCGCTTTTTGTTAGTTCTAATTAGGCTAATATTGTTAATTATGTTTATTTTTTTGGGTTCAACACTTTATTTTGCACTTGTGTATAATTTGATATGTCCTTTTTGAAAAATTTAAATAAAAATAAAAGGTTGAAATGTTGATCGTTTCGTACTTGCCTAGCTAAATTGAACCATAATTTTTTTGAAAACTCACTGATCGGATTAGAGTTCTAAAAGTAATGATAAATGAAAACAAAAAAGTTTATTGGTGTAGGTTTAGTCCGAGTAAGACACTTTATCACTTTTGATTACATTAAAAGACACTTTTTGACACCAAGACACTTTATCACTTTTGATTACATTAAAAGACATTTTTTGACACCAAGACACTTCTAAAGTGTGAAAAGACTTTTAAAGCCCCTAACCAACTTAACCATCTATTTAGTTAATGGTTATCTTTGGTTTATTTTAATTTTTTTGGTTTAAAAAACCAGAGAATCCAAATCAATCACCATCATTGATTTGAATTTTAAAAACATCTTAAAGTCACAACCAACATCAACTGTTTGATTCGAAGACAATTTTTAACCTATTTCATCTTTTTAATATCAATTCTTTTACTTTTCTAACTCTGTACAAAAAAAGAGTTGAGGGGAAATCGTTTGAGGCGCCGTGAGAGAGAGATTGGCCGTGAGTGAGAGAAAGCCGTGAGGGAGTGAGTCAGTGGTTTCAAATTATCTCAGCATCTCGAATCGACAAATGGTCGGAAGTAAGGAGCATGGGAAAGGCGGCGGTGGGAGATGGAAAAGTAAATCTCGCCGAAAAGCCGTCGGTGAGAAAATCGAGATTCACGGGTCTGAGAAGCATAGGTCCCGCGGCGGTGAAACTAGTCTTAACCTCGACGTAGATAAACGCCGGAAGACCGCTGTTGACAAGAGATGTGGCGCCGGCGACGAGGGAGGAAATCTGGGCACCGTCGGTAGTGAAAAGAGAAGATCCGACGCTGTTGAACATGGCGAGAAAGGAGACACCGCCGGAAACGACAAGGGAGGAGGGGCCATATGTACGTTGTACCTGTGGATATAGAGATCGAGTTGTGTAATGAGGTAGAAATGGAGGCTACTCATGTACGTGTACATATGGTAGATGAAATAATTTTATTTTATTTATGTTATTTTATAAAGTTGTGTACTAACAAGATTATGTGGTAGGATGATGAAGTATATGAAACAGTGAAGGGCGATGGAGAAGAGAGCCACGAGGTACATGTACAAGTGGACCGACCGAGTGATGTGGATGATGTGGTACAAGTGGAGGATTCAATATCCGTTGTCGGGATAAGTAAGGTAAATTGTTAAATATAGCGTACACATATATGTGTACAAATGTACTATGAAATTATCTTATTGTATTTATTTTTCTATATATAAGTGTACTAACAAGTTTATGTTGTAGGATGATAGATTAGATAACACAGTGAAGGCTGGTGAAGAAGAGATTGACGATGTACATGTATATGTGAACTGAGCTAGTGGCGTGTGTAACGTGGTACACATGGATGATACACACATGTACAAGTATTATGTCTGCAAACAACATGTACATAAGGGATGTATACATTTATAAGAACTGGAAACAATAAAATTGTTTTTCGTACATGTGTGCTCGTACATTTTGTCCATCGATAAGTTGTTTACATGTTTGGGTGGTTCCTTTGTATTTTGGCAAATTAAGGGTTTAGATGGTTATGGTTTGTACCTCTTTTGTTGAAATCATTGTTTTTTGGATGGCCATGGATTGTAAACTTATATTTGATATATCACATTATATTTTGGGATCTACAATGTGCCTAAGTTAGGCGAATGTAAACTTTATTTCTTTAGTAAGTGTGGACGTATGTTAGATGGTATTTGTTGATGTGTACTTGCTCAAAGCCAGATAGTGTGTAAATGTTGTGATCTTTCAGGTATCTGGCATATAGGTATGTACACATGTACAAGTTGAGTAAGTATGCGTTTATGTTTCTTTGTGTAACAACTAAAAACGTGTACACATGGATACACTTTTTATTGGTCCAAGTAACCATAATATATTAAGGATGTACACATGTACAAGTATTATTTCTGCAAACAACATGTACAAAAGGGATGTACACATGTATGAGAACTGGAAACAAGAAAAGTGTCCATACATGTGTGCTCGTACATTTTGTCCATCGATAAGTTGTTTACATGTGTGGAGATTCCGCTTTACGCGGACAGTGATAAGTAATCCTACATAAAACCCATAATTTGTTCACTTGTATATGTATAATAGAAGTTTTGAACAAAATGATAAATGACATGTAGAAATTGTTTACTTCAAAGCTCCAACTGTGAATAATTAAATAAAAATGTGTACACATGGATACACATTTTATTGGTCTAAGTAACCATATTATATTCCAAGTACGAAATCTATGAAGCTAACAAGAACTTAAGATAGATTTGACAAAAAAGTAAGGTTCAACTGAAAATGAGTTCGCAAAGTTGATATTAGAGATTTAGAGTATTTTTGGGAGGACTTCATGCTTTACTTAATAGATGGGTTGCAAACATGGACCAAACAAGAGTTCCAGCAAAAGGGTAATTGTTTCATCAACGAAAACCTCACGACAATGGAATCACTTTCAGAATTTCATATTCAAGGTCAATCTGAAATATTTTTCGAGGAAGAATGTAACACAATTATTGGTGGAGGGACATATGGGAAACCAGAAACCTAAATCTATTGTAAAAGGATGAAAACGATTTATTCAAGGAGTGGTACAAAAGGACTTATTACAACATAAGAAGTGTCTAGGTTTAAGAGAATATAACACAAACAAGAGAGACCTTTTCCACAAGGGGGATGCCACATAGGCAAAGAACCACCCTCAACGAATGATTGTCCAAAGTTCGAATCCTTGTCTGCTTTGATTCATCAACAAGAGGCCAATAAAGAAGTTATAGCAAGGATGGGATCACTTTTTTTTTAACACTCTCTTCAATGATTCAGAACTATGGAAGAAAAAAACATATACAAAGAAATCTAGAGACTCAAAGGAGAAAGCGTCGATGAGGATGTCATCGCAGCCTTGTTTTCGCCAATCAAAATATTAGATCTAGCCTATATTTTTTTTCCACAAGGTGGATGCCACATTGTGCAAAAAACTACACTCAGCGAATATTATTCGGAAGTTGAGATCCTTATATGATTTGATTCAGTAACAAGAGGCCAAGGCAAAAGTTGGTATAGAAAGTATGGGATAAATGCAAATTCTTCACACCCGCTCTGTTGATTCAGAATTTGAGAGGTAAAACACAATTATATGAAGAATCCATAGAATGCATCTCTCTTTTAATTTCTTGATCTTTTTGGCTCTCCATCTTCTCTAACTTCAACCTAGCTTACCAAAATCACCCCATAGCTTTATAATACCTGCAAAAGACTCCAAGGACACAACTCATGCATACACTTACCTTAAAATTCTAAAATGAACCTAAGAGACACTAAATGAGATTCAAATGTAAATGAAGACTTCTACATGATCCTAATCAAGATGGAAATAAAGGCTATGTTAAAGACAAAAAATATCAATATTTAAAAATTTTCAGTTTTCTTCTTGAAAATTAACTAAAACGAAAGCTTAAAAAATAAAAAACAAAGAACAAAAATTTAACTACATTGTGGAGTATTTTTCGTGAAAACTAACCAAACATGGTAGCTTCCTCTGCTGAACTAAGCTAAACCATGGTGTCTTTTTCTTGAGAAACAACTAAATTGTGGCGCTTTTTTGTTGGAAATAACCAAAATATAGTTTTTTTTGGAGATGGGTAAACTTATACCATATAATTATGTGTTTCTGGAAGAAGTGACTCATTTTGTCACTGGAATTATATTATAAAATTAAATGGTGTTACAAATTCGGAGAAATCAGAATTTTACCCAAATTGTTTTATAGAAAATAAAATGGACAAAAACACGATTTCTTCAATAATAGATCCATTTGACAGAGAATGTTATACATGAGCTAACAGACTAATGAAACTGTCCTTCGACGCATAAACCACACAATTCACACTAAAATTATCCATGTCATAATAATGAGAACTCCGTAAAAACCATTAGACCAACATAAAACCACAACAAATCTAAATAAAACTATATTGAGATTAGGTAAAAGTTCATGGACTATAGAGTTTAATCTCAAAAGAGTGTATGAGTAATATTTCACATCGAGAGTTAAGAAAGACCTTGAATAGTATATAAGAGATTTGGACTAATCCACTCATTGTCAATTGATTTTGAGTTGGAAGTCCAGAAAACTTAGTATGGTATCAGATACTGATTTATACACTCTTATAATCTGACCCAAAAGTAGTCCATGCTCCCGGACCCGAGATTGATGATCTGCAGAATAACTACTATCTCGAAGGGAGGTATTGGGACTAGATAGAGACTAATGGGATATGTGTTTTAATATCTAAATAGTGTATGAGTAATGTCTCATATCGGAAGTAGAAAACAATAATAAATAGTATATAAGAGACTTTAAACAATCCACTTATTGCCAATTGATTTTGAGTTCGAAGTACACGAAACTTAGCATGGCATCAAAACCACAAGAAAGATAAACTTTAATCCACAATGCTTGGATCTTACCATATTAAGATTCATGGGTTTCCAACTCAAAATAATTGTCAAATAAGTTGATTGATCTAAGTTCATTTATATATTACTTAATATCTCTTACAATTCATGATGTGAAACGTTACTCACAAAATTTTATAAATTAATGCAAATAACTAAGTAATCTATCTAATTCCAATAAGTTAAAAAGCAAGGTAAAAAAAAGCTTTGTAGATGAATTCTTTGAAAAAGAAAAGTTGTTCTGAGCATGTACAGATAAACATTAAACCGTAGCTTACTCAATCAAAGACCAAACTAGAGAGATGATTAATCTACACATAAATGTTCCAATTTGTGGTACTATTTTAACAAATCCCCCATGCTTTCTAATGTCATATCTAGGGAAGTTAAAAAGGGTTCAAAAAATTAGGGCTGATCCTAGCCCATCTAAATAATTATAAATCCTGGCCCTGATTCATTTAACTTAAAGCTAAATTATTATAGAGTTAGGGTTTTGTAGGGTTTAAACCCTGTAATTTAAACTTGAATAGGTTTTTTAAAGGTCATGGCTCATTTAGGGCTGGATTTTAATTAAATAGGGTTGGGCCGGGTTGGAAAACCCTTATTAATATCCCTAATCATATCTAATTTTAAACCCAAAAAAATGAAGCCTCAAAACCGCAGCAGCACACAATAAAATGGAAGATACATCCCATCAAAATAGAATGCGGCGGTCTACAACGAATATTCTTATTAGTCCATTAGCTCAGGTTTCAACCGTAGGATCCATGATTCAGTTCTCATCTAACGGCCATCTCTCATTCACCTCGTCCCAACCCATGGTTCAGATTATCTTTACGTTTCGCATTTTTCAGCCGCCCGATCAGAACATATCCGACGATGCTCATCGATTCTGATATCTGTCTTCCGATCACAAGAAACAACCATCTCCTCATAAACTCTCACTTCTTCTTCTTAGCCTCAAAGTAAATTACTAATACGTATATTTATACGGACTTGCGTACTCAATGTGGAAGCGTATTTGATGACTCATAACTCTGTTTTTCGTGTACATGTCAAAGAAGGTTTTAGTGCATTTTGTAAATTTTCTCACAGTAACATTTTTGTTTGGTTATTGCAATGTCTCAAATGGGTTTTTCAAATTCTCTAAGCCAAGAAAATTTCCGGGAAAATCCACAAGGTGTGTACTCTCTTTTTCCTCTGTTTTCCACAATGGAGAAGAAGAACAATGACGCTTTTGTTCTGTTTTCAGATAGCGATAACGAGATCGGAGAAACACATAATCTCTACGACGACGCTGGAGAGCAGTCGTTGGCGAGATCGGAGGATGTTAAACTCTCAGGAAAAGTGCAGAGAATCAAAGGGAAAGATCCTGCGGAGAGAGAGAGGAGAAGACTAAAGAGGTAAGTTATATAAAAACTCTGCTTTTTGTGACGTAAAAGTCCCTACACGTTTTAGAATAGAGGAGGTGACGTGAAGGGTATTATGGGAAATCGAAAAGGTTGCTGAGGAACAGAGTGTCTGCACAACAAGCGAGAGAGAGGAAGAAAGCTTACGTAAGCGAATTGGAGAAGAGAGTGAAAGGTTTGGAGACGAAGAACACTGAGCTTGACGAGAGGCTCTCTACTTTGCAGAAAGAGAATCACATGCTTAGACATGTATGTCTTCTTTTCTTTAGCAAAAATATTTTGATCCTAGATTAAATCGAACTAAGAGCATTTACATTGAGTTTTTTAGCAATTTAATACTAATATCTTCTATATAATTAAATTATATGATTAAATTTTTTTAAACTGATCAATAATAAAATGACAAATGTTTTTTTGTTAAAATATAAAATTTATTGGTCAACAAAACAAAATATTTACATGAGTTTGAATAGTTATAACAAGTTATAGATTAGACAAATTCATATGATAAAATAAAAAACGCATGTCTTTCCATACTCCATAGTATCTAGTAAGTTTCTCATATTCTATTAATTGAAAAATGGTTTATTAAATTATTTTCCTTCTATTTTTCTCCTTTTGATATTTTGATTATTTTATTAATTAACTCGAAAAACTATAATATAAAACAGAACCAAAATATACTTGACTCATTCATCTATTCCCTTCTATATTTTTTTTCAATGTACAAGTTTTTTATTGGATACTGTAGTGGCCAATTATTCAAAAAAAATTTCACGATTTGTTGAATTATAATTAATTTATATGTTAAATGGTACTTTCTTTTAAAATATTTTTTAATCTCCGTGTTTTTAATTATAACAATTTATATTATGAAACAGAGGAGTATTACAATACCCAAACTGAACATAAGTTTTACCTACCTCAACTGAATCAATTTTTTCGGTTTAAATTCGACACCCATATTTCTATAACCGAGTTACTCGAACATAACCGACCAGAATACCGAATGTATGGGTGTATTTGAACCCAAAACTTCAAACCATTTTTTACCAGATTCGACTCAAAAAGATGAGAAATTCAAATTTTTTCCTTAAACCAGATGTAAGATAAAGTGTTGATGTATGGTGTTTGTGTATTTTCAGATAATAAAGAACACGACGTCGACCAGCAACAGTTAAGGAAGTAATTATGTGATTAACCATAAAATTCATGTAAAACATAAAATTTATCAACTAAGATTATGCGATTAAATAAAAGAATTATTAAAGTTTTTTTGAGGCTTTTATATAATAACATCTACCAAAATTGTATACATAGAATTTAAATTTGGCATTGGAACATTGTGCTCGGAGTGATAGTCCACAGAAACAAAAACAATGCATCTCAACATTTCTTTTGTGAATCTACATGATTATTCATTAAGATCTAAGGGTACTAGAGTTTGTTGTGAGGAAAATTCTTTCTTATTGATTGTAAATCATAGGTTTGGGCGTTCGGTTTGGTTTCAGATCTATCGGATAATGGAATTTGGATCTACATAGAACCCGCAAGTATTTTGATTCGATTTAGATTTGGTTCTTACAGGTTCCAGATCAGTTTGGTTCTCAAATTTAAGAACTGTTAAAAACACAAAAAAGTTGGAAAGCATTCTGTTCGGTTAAAATTTACCCGAACATACCCAAATTAAGTCAAAATATCCAAAATTGATTTATATCTACCAACATTGTATCAAGAAAACACATTTGATCTAAAGTACAAATTTCGAATCCAAATTATTTTAAACTGTCATAAAAAAGATAAAATAGATTGTAAAGTACAAACGAAAACACTTACAAGATAGGAACACACAAAAGAGATATACTTAAGAAGTTGACTAACTTGAATTCATCGAAAATGGTAAAGCTTTGATGAAGCACATGACATCAAGCTTCTGTCTTTCTCTCCAATATTCTCCCTGTACACAGAAAATGATAAAATCTCGAGACAACAACAAAGGAGCTTAGATTTGGACAAAAAGACATGTTACATAAACAAAAGATATAACAAATGTCAATATACAAAGTAGTGAAGCATAGATTTGTTTACCTCACTCTTAGGGGCCTTTAAAGTTGAATTCAGGTACTCTAAAAGAAGATAATAAAAAAAAACAAATAAAATCGTATGAAAAGAGAGTACAAAATTACTTCTCATGAGATCATCTTGCAACTTTACATCCAAAAGCAATTGTTCAATTGTTAACACACATTTTTGAATTATATGAATTTAATATTTCAACCATTGCTCAGTGCATATCCACACTACAACCATGTAGTGTGTCAAACAATTCCTACATGGGTATAATTAATACTCTTCCACTAGCGCTAAATGCAGATTCTGATGCTACCGTGGAAACTTGAATTACAAGCATATGTGACATAACAAGGAATTTGGGACGGTTTCTCCTCCACCACGATAATACATTGTAATATGAACTTAACATAAGCTTTGGATTCTCCACATTTTGTTTCAAGTATAATTCCAACTCATTAGTTGAATTTCGAGTTCATGTTTCTTGTACAAACTCTTCATATAAGTTATCCATTCTTTGATAACCATTACTCATAACCCTTGTCTCAAAAAATTATCATCTAACTTGATTTTGGGACTGAGAAGACGATGCTCATTGTGACTGTGAAGAAGTAACAGATGCACCACTACCACTTTTGTTCACAAAACTATTGTAATCATCATACAAATGCTTCAATATATCCAAGATTGATTCAGAAACAATAGCAAACTCAATGCTTTCTTTGCCATTAAGTTTCTCAAAACAGAGGTTAACGAGTTTATCTTCTTGCTTGGGTCAAAAACACTTGCTACTATCAAAATTTTGTTCATCTCACGGTTTTGATTTTTATCATTATCATTTTTTTCCCAAAAAGGATTCCAATACTTCCATATTTTATCCATCAAAAATAAGGCTTTGAACCTTAATTCTTCATCGGGACCTCGAGCAGTGCTTATCTTACTTATATTTTTAGCAGTGGTGACTATCTCATTGTCGATCTTGTGAGAGATGATGAAAGTTGAAGCTGAAAGAATCAACGTAGAATTGCAAAATATGATAAGAAAACAAACCAACCTCTCAACTGCTTTTCAATCACTTGTAGATGGTGGCTCAACCCTCTTTATTCCCATCTACAAGTCATTTTACGGTTTATCCTTAACCTCCATTTTCTCAAATGCTAATCTGAACTTCAGAGCTTATTCTAGCATGAGATAGATTAAATTTCATCTGGTCTTAACATCTAAAAGTAGGCCTCCCCTTGTTATATTTCCTGTTTCCGCACGAAACTCAAAAGACGAGTCTGTTTATTGAAGACCTCGCATAACTAATACTATTACAAATAGCAATCAAACTATCATCTATCTCTAGCAAAGATTCATTCACAACCAAGTTCAATATGTGAGTAGCACACCTTACACACATATACATATCCATAAATATCGTTGTTATTACAAACAAGAAAGGTACACACCTGCATAAAGAGACTACGTATCGACGGATTCGGTTGAATGTTATTGTTACATACAATACAATCAACCAATTTGATCCGTCGTTTTTTATTCTATTTTTTGTCTAGACTTGCATAGTATTCATAAAACACACATCACAATATGAAAATATAGAATAATAGGTATTAGGTAACAAAGTTCATAATGACGTATTTTTATTCTTGTCTTGATGTAATCCGTTGATGCGCATGAGATGAGATACTCCGTAGTGCCGACAAGTAAAAACTCAACACTGATGTAAATCTGATCGTTCAAAAGAAGTCCCCTTCGTGGATCGTGGAGTTCCCTTAGCGGCAAAAACTTGGGCTTGTCATTATAGTCAAACCATCCATCTTCGAGGGCTATAATAAATAAGTATAGATTAAAAGTAGCAAACGGCTTATATATAATGGAAATTTGATTTGTTTTTCTTTAAAAAAAGAAAGAGAACAGCTATTTTATATTCTAAACACTGGACTGCGGTCTAGATCCAGACCTACATTTATAATCTATGCGAAAATATCTCCGTAAAATTTGAAGGAAGACATTTAAAAATACTACTTTTATGATATCAGTTTTAAAATATAATTGCTTGTTATCTATTTTCAAAAATACTATTTTTTATAAATTTTTATTTAATATAATTTAATCATGTTATAAATTTTATAAAACTTTACAAAATTTCTTATAAAACTTTATAAACCATCTTTTATAAATCCTCATAAACATGTTCTTATAAACCTTATAAAATTAAAATTTGTGACATTTATAAAAAACTATATAGTGGTGATTATCAAAAGTGGTATCATAGAAATGATATCTCTTAAAATTTCTCAAATATTATATGTACGGAAGTTTTTGCTCATGTCGGGTATAAAAATTCGGATCTAAACTGTGGTCCAGTGTTGAAATAGGAAATGACTGTTGTCCCAAAAAAAAAAGGAGAATTTGAGAATAAATACTACTTTCATAGTGCTTGCGTTGGAGTTAGTCCAAAACTCGCAGTTTATAGACGGCCAATGTTTCTTCCTTCGGAGCATTGGCCACGTAATCGGACGCATTCAGATACAAAGACAATGAATTATCTTTCCCCTCTTTGTTTCCTTTTGGGAACATCTCTAGCTTCCTGGTTAAAATTGAAAAACATATGTATGTGTATATGATAAAATTTTATAATATGTGAGCTAAACATTATACAAATATATATTGAAACGGAACAAGTATATGATTTGCATACCGTCTCCTTGGTGCAACCGTGAACTCATAGGACGAATGTTCTATTCCATCGATGGAGGAAAACTGAGTGATCTTCCAAGTGAATCTCGAGTTTTCGCAAGGCACTTCCATTACTTTAAGCCGGTTCGCTGTCCCCACGGTTCGAGGGATAAAGGCAATAGGGTCTTTTAATTCGACACTGGTGATCTCAGCACAGAAAACAGCTTTGTCGTTCACAATATAACTCTCCATCAGCTTGTAAGATATGAAGTTGTGTAGCCTATATTTGTACTTGTTCCTTTAAAACACACCACTTGTGCTGATAACACAATATGTTGTATATCTCAGTATCAAAATCATCAAAATCTACACTCAAATTAAAAAAAAATTAGATATACAAAACATACCTTTGCATATATCATCAACATGCTTTGTCTGAGAGACTACACTGAGTTTGTAACTGCATTTGACTTCCCAATTAGAAGGTAGAGATTTTACATCTATGATCCACAAATAAAAACCTAAATTGTCCCATGCCTCTGTGCCGTCTTTCTTACGGGAAATATTGTCAACTTCCTATATTGCCAAATTCAAAGCCAACAAGAACACACATAAGTTAAACTAAACTATGGGAGGCCGACGCCAGATCGAATGAGCGAGCATGATAACTTATATACTGTTCTATATCTCCATTCATCTAGGAACTTTTGCTCGCATTATATTATTTGGTACTCACCATTTTAGACCAGAAACATGGAAAACCGACGACTGGAGCCAGCTAACTCCGTGATGCATTAGCTTAGACATTCCATCAACCAGCATGAAGTGAACGTTTTTGCGGTCCATGAGCTGCTTTCTTATGGTTTCTAGATAGAAGATATGCAGATGAGCAACCATATTTAGAAACCAATGAATTAAATGTATATGCATGAATGGATTATGGTTATATAGTAAACCGAACCTTTAATTGGTGGATTCATTTTGAAGATGATAGTCGGCTAAAATGTCGTAGTAGGGTTTCTTAAATTGTTGGTGTATAGTTTGTATTGAGATGAGAATAACTTACTATAAATGTCTTGTATATATAGGCAAATTCCGTGATGATGAGGTTTAATTGGTAAGGACCATAAGAGTTTCTACAGCTTTTAAAACAGTTCTACTTAAGTTTTTTTTTTTTTTTTTTTTTTTTTTTTACCAATTAGGCTTAAAGACGGTAGGTAGGTGTCGTAAAAGCCTCATAATTCTTATATCTATTATTTTTTTGGTTGTTACTGTTTTGTTTTGTTGTTCTAAAGTAGTTATTTTCTGTCTTTACATGTTGTAGATTTTTTTGTACAGTAGAAAAATTAAAGCTATAGACTAAAAATATTATAAAACTCACTTTTATATACAGTAATCAAATCTATTGTTACATCCTTGAACAGTGGGATTCTAAAACTGGATTTTTTTGGCTAAAAATGGTAGATTACCAGTTTTCAGGTGTTGGTCATCAAATAAATTTTTCATTATTTTTGTTCACAAATTTGAATTCTTCAAAAAAATTATACATGGTTTGAATTTAATCAACGTCTTAGTTGTTTGTGATCCGGTTTAGCCAATATTTTTTCTCTCAAAAATTTTGATCAAGGTCGTAATATGCAACAGACATATTTGGACTTAGCAATAGTTTGCATGATCCTGTGGATAGCCCTAAGAATATATTCTTTCAGTATATATTAGGCATGGATATTCGAATATCCGTTCGAATTCGGTTTAACTTTTTTTGGGTTTCAAATATTTAGGGTATAGAGGTATATGAACCGCTTGTGTATTTGAAAATTTTTGCTTTAGTCTGGGATCGGTTCTTTTGGTTTTTGGATCGGTTAAGATAATGAAGATGGAAACCAGCAAGTAACCGAAATTTTGTTGGGTTCGGTAATTTTTGGTTTTTTTAGGATAATTTTGAATAATTTGAGTAAAAATACATTGTATTTCGGATGATTTGGATAAAAATATCGCGTAATTCAGATAATTTAAAATAAATAAATATTCTGATGATTCGGGTATTTTAGTTTAAGCATATTTTGTTTTTGGATTTATAAATAGAATTGAGATATTTGGTTATTTTAAATTTTTGTATAAGTAATACTTTTGAATATACATTATATCTTGGGTATTTAAAATACCTATTCGAACCTCAGTTCGGTTTGGTTCCGTTACCCAAAATAGTTTAAATTAAAAAAACATTCAGATATTTTTGATTTATAATTCTGTTTGATACTTGGTACTTTAGGTTTGTTTGGTTCGGTTTTCTAGTTCCGGGAAGTTTTCCGAGCTCTAGTATATACTCCCTTTGCATGTTGAATACGTTTTTTGGTTTATCAAAATGCTTCAAATGTTTTTATCCATACTAATTTTAATTTTTTTGTCGATAAAATTATAATAAAACTAAGTAAACTCTGTCATCCAATTTGGTACTAGTTTTGAATTTAGAGCTTAAACTTATTAAAATATCTTCTCATCACAAAAATTTGAATCATGACTTTAGAGATATCTTAGAGGACTACAAGTAACTTAAAAAATGGTCTTTTTTTCAGAAGAATATTTTTGGAAAATGCGAAACTAAAAACAAAATTTATTAGCACTTTTTTCCTAAGAAATCTTATTTGTCCATCGTCAAATTATGTTCTTAGTTTATATCGTCTTTTGAAGACGGTACATAGTTCTAGTTCTGTTTATATAATAATTTATTTTCTGAAGTTCTGTAATGACTTTATAGTTTGTTTTGGATATCAATAAATAGTTTCGCCAGTAAAAGGAAAGGCTTATTCGTTCAATTTTGTTGGGTTGGAAGCTGATGCTTTGTGCTTCTTGAGAGCACCAGCATTTCCATTCTCCAGATATATATTTTTTTTTCTAATAAATTGACCATTAAATTCAATAAAAGTTTAGTACTTCATTTCAGATTGAATATTGTTTTACATTTTTTTATAATATTTAAATTAAATTAATTGTCGTTTTTACTTGTTCTCAGAGCTAGCAAATAAACCGAAAATTGTCAAAAACATTCTTAAACACCATTCCTTGGCTTACATGATAAAGACTAACCTCTCATTCTGACTTTCCTTCCTTGATTGAAGATTGTTTCATCACAAAATCTAACTCTTGTCAAACAATTCCAACATTCACAATAGACATTCAGTTGAAAGTACTCTTTCCGATCCCCCCAACTCCCAATATTAGCAACACTAAGATTGTTAACATGGGAATTCACATCATCTTTCCGTGCTTAGCTCAGCTACAGTCTTTTCCTAACATTAGCATTAGCAACAGGGGGATTCTCTGCTATTAATTGGATCAGGTAGATCATCTTTTTAGAAAGAAAACATTTTGTGAATCTGCAGAAAGCTGTCTGTAAGTTCATGAAAGTAAGGATCAACAAGGTGTCACAGTGCGTTACACACAGAGACAACTATGTGACACAGAGATACAATGTAGAGACGCATCGATTAAGATTAATGACGTGGTTATCTTTTATTGGAGACATGAGTTGGACGAGATACGTGATCGTTATTGGAAGATTTGAAGATATCAGCAAAAAGGAAAAGAAGGATATCTTGCAAATAATGAGGTCAAGGAGTATATATAGGAGGGTTAGGCTACCCTAGCTAGATGGGACTCTTGACGGCAGAAAAACGTTAGACTGAAAGCACAAGAGGTTCTTGTGGCTTTAGTTGGTGAGTGAACAAAGAGTGCAGCTCCACGGTTGTTGAGTCACGTGAGTTGGCTACTCGGAAGAGAAATAGCTACAACATTGGACGGGTATGTTGATTTCAAACTAAAGTTTTTAAGTGTGGTGATGGGTTCTTAGTCACAGTCACTTTCTTTCGATCAACACGAGGTAATGCGAATGTGCTTCAACGTCTCACACTTAGTTGCCTCTAATGCACAGGTTCATAGATTTCTCAAGTAATTCTTAAACTAATTCTCTCTGAAGTGTTACACAATAACAGTTGTGTGTTATACAATTTGTTAAACTCATATTTGGATTGGCTTAGCAGTTTTGGGCTTATTCTCTTGATCCCAATTTGTTTTTGCATCTGATATATTTGTTGAGTGTGCTAGGATTCTCATTTGTCTTTCTCTCACGATTCCCGCAAAAAACAACTGCTCTCCTCTTTCTCTTGTGTTACACATCTGCAACTGCACCTTGCCACCGCGAAAGACAAACTGCTCTCTTCTTGGTTTTTTCATTTTCAAAGCCCAAAAAACCAAACTGACATCAACAACACGAAACCCAAGTAAGTGGCCTAAATTTGTGGTCAAACTGTTACTTTTATATAGTAGGAATTATCATTAAAAATAAACATAAACATATCGTTTTACATGTGTCAAAAACAGATATCTTTGTTCTTTTATGATCTATAACTAGTTTTGTTTTCAATTTAAGTATTTTGGTGATGAAGTATATAAAAATAGTTATTATATATTTTTGGAGTAATAATTTATTATATAATTTTTTTTATATAATCGTTTTACTATCACATATCGCGATCATGTTAATTCCTAATTTTGATGATCTAAACTTTATATAATAAGATACACTACACATAGATTTGATATAGCTTCTAAGATATTTGAAAATTTACAAACCTATAACTATATATTTAATATAGGATCATACAATAAAATAAATGTTTAGTCAAAAGCTTTTACCAGAAAAACAAAACAAATATTTATAAAATAAAAATAATTATTTATTAAACTTATACTATATCATCGACCAATATAAATAGACAATAAAAAAGAAAGAAATAAAAAACATATAAAATAAAAAAACGAATCAATATTATATTTAACAAAAAAACATTGGATACTTAAAATAGTAAATGAAAATGTATATCAACAAAAAAAGATTAATATTATTATATAAATTAAAATAAAAATATAATAAATAAATAAATAAAAGAAAATAATTATTATCTGAACATAAAAAAATTAGAAAAGTAATGGAAACCAAATAATATATAAATCTCTGCACATACATTGGTGAATATCTCTAGTTATTATTAATTTTTCCAAGGAGTGACAATTCAACAACCTTTAAAAAGCGACTAGTTAATAATTATGATGCTAAATGCTTCACCATCGTTTGATAGACCGTCATTATCGCATTTAAAACTACATGTGAAGTCTATAACTCTGTATCTTCATAACTTGCATTTTATTATATAGTTTTCTTTGCTTGCATCGTTATCTTATACTATAAGTTTGTTTGATTTTAAGGTAATGGTGGCAAAGCGTAAATGGTCTACGACTCCACGTGTCGAACATTTAAAATTCGCATATGAATATATAAGAAAATAAAAATTAGGCAAAACGTAAACATAAATGGATACAAGTGGAAAGTGAAGAGACGAGTGAGAGTGAGTGAACATTGTAGAAGAGAGAGCTTTCTGTTTTTGGAGTGTGTGCATTCACTTCTCCACTACGACGACGTTTATAAGCGCTTAAAGCGATGGAGCCGAGCGCCGGCATGGTTGCCGGATCTTATCGGAGAAACGAGCTTGTTCGGATCCGACACGATTCCGATGAAAGGGTTAGTTTTGTCTGCTTTTCCTTGTTCATTTTGATTATTTTTGTTTTCCTTTTTTTTTCATTTTGGGTTTGATGGGTTGATTTAATCCAGATATCTCTCTTTCCTTTGTTAGTTTTTGGACAAAAAAATTGAACCTTTTTTCTGTGATTTTACTTCTGGAGAGATGTTACAATGTGTCAGCTAAACTGGAAAAATCTTTCTTTTGGAAACACTTCAGTCGCTATGAATAAAGTTATGTTCTTTGTCCGTAAAGGCTTGTGTATCTCTTGATCATGTTCAGATTGATGGTTATATGTCCAAAGTTGGCTTTTTAATTTATTCCTTTATCTAGACGGTGACAATGTTGGTCAATTTCGGTTATAGCTTCTTGATCTAACTAAGGAGTTTAATTTTATTCTCAAAGTCTGAACCTTTACTCACAAACTCAATTGTAATCACAATGTTCACGTTGATAGTTTCTCGAAACAAGCTTTCAAGAGTTGTTTTATCTGTAAAATCTATAATTTGATTGAAAGTAGCCAACTTCTTTTTGACATGCAATCATTTGGAGATCGTTCTTGTGAAATAATTTGATTTTGGATCTGTTCTTGATTTTCTTTCTAACATCCTTTTGTGTTCAAAGTGCAGCCCAAACCCCTGACAGATCTGAATGGTCAGATATGTCAGATATGTGGTGATGATGTTGGACACACTGAAACTGGCAATGTCTTTATTGCTTGTCATGAATGTGGCTTTCCTTTGTGTCGTCCTTGTTACGAGTACGAGAGGAGAGATGGAACTCAATGTTGCCCACAGTGCAAGACTAGATTCAGAAGGCACAATGGTCAGTGCTATTGTCTTTTGATTATTGCTGTGAATTATTTTAATTTTCTGATACGTTTAATTGATACAGGGAGTCCTCGCGTTGAAGGAGATGAAGAAGAGGATGACGTCGATGATATCGAGAATGAGTTTGATTATACCCAGGGAAACAACAATGCAAGACTCTCACATGAGTTCTCTTCGTCATCTCGACATGAATCTCAACCAATCTCTCTTCTTACCCATGGTCATCCTGTAGGACTAACATATCATTTGTCTGCTAAATTTTATATATTGTCAGCATCAACTTTTCCTGATCCTTTCTATACATAGGGTTCTGGGGAGATTCCTACGCCTGATTCTCAATCTATACGAACTACATCAGGCCAGTTGGGCCATCCTGATAGGAATGCTGCTTTGGCTCCGTCTATTGACCCGCAACTACCTGGTTTGTAGCAACTTTTTCTTTGTGTGGTTTGGCCTTCATCAGATTGTATTTTCTTGTAATTTTCACTTGTTTAATAATACAAATATGCAGTGCCTGTAAGAGTCGTGGACCCGTCAAAAGACTTGAACTCTTACGGGCTTGGGAATGTTGACTGGAAAGAAAGGATCGAAGGTTGGAAGCTGAAGCAGGAGAAGAATATGATTCAGATGACTGGTAAATCCCATGAAGGGAAGGGAGGAGACATTGAAGGGACTGGGTCAAATGGTGAAGAACTCCAAATGTAAGTTCAAAGTAATTGTCACAGTTCTTTGTCGGTTTAGTTTGAATATGCATTTGGAGCTTGCAATTATCCATTTATTTGTCGTGATACTGAGAACGGGTCTTGGTTTCCGGGCATAAATGTCTAATGTAAATTACATGTCATAGAAGGTTACCTGATCTTCTGAAATGTTGTTTTCTGGCTATTTATGGATCTTGTACTTACAGGGTTGATGATTCTCGGCTTCCAATGAGCCGTGTGGTTCCTATTCCATCCTCTCGCATGACACCTTATCGTATTGTGATAGTTCTCCGGCTCATCATTTTGGGAGTCTTCTTGCATTATCGTGTAACTCATCCCGTGAAAGATGCTTATCCCCTGTGGCTGACATCAGTTATTTGTGAAATCTGGTTTGCCTTTTCTTGGCTTCTTGATCAGTTTCCAAAATGGTATCCCATTAACAGGGAGACTTTTCTTGACAGGCTTGCTTTAAGGTTTCTTTTTATAATTTTATGCTCATCTTCATCTTTTATACAATAGATATCTTTCCACACAACTTTGATGATCAACTTTAATTTGTTTATTATGGAAATCTTTTCATTTCTGCCTTCGAAAATCGTTATTTATATGAAACATATATCCCTAAATTTAGTGGGACTATGTGTTATGCAGTATCTGTAAAGTGTGAAGTTTTATAGTGTTTTGTTTATTTGCATTTGATTTTGGTTTTGGTTTTGGTTTTCTATTACTGTAGATATGATCGAGATGGGGAACCATCTCAGCTAGCTCCTGTGGATGTCTTTGTTAGTACGGTGGACCCAATGAAAGAGCCTCCTCTTGTAACAGCAAACACGGTTCTGTCGATTCTTGCTGTTGACTACCCAGTGGATAAAGTTGCGTGTTATGTTTCAGATGATGGTTCAGCTATGCTAACTTTTGAATCCCTTTCTGAAACGGCTGAGTTTGCAAGGAAATGGGTACCTTTCTGCAAGAAGTTCAACATTGAACCTAGAGCCCCTGAGTTCTATTTCTCTCAGAAGATAGATTACTTGAAGGACAAGATCCAACCTTCTTTTGTCAAAGAGAGACGGGCAATGAAGGTCACTTGGACTATTATCATTGCATAATTAGCTTCTGCTTGTTTTATCCATTGGACATATCAAAGAGACTAATAAAGAGTGAATATAACATTTTCTTATGTCTTACAGAGAGAGTATGAGGAGTTTAAAGTGAGGATCAATATCCTTGTCGCTAAAGCGCAGAAGATGCCTGAAGATGGCTGGACAATGCAGGACGGTACTCCCTGGCCTGGTAACAACCCTAGAGACCATCCTGGGATGATTCAGGTATATCCCTTCTTTTCCATTTACTTCTTATATATTGGCTAACATTTATTTTGGCACAACACTATTGTAGGATGTTTGTTGATGCTAATAATTTTGTTTCAATTCAGGTTTTCTTAGGCCATAGTGGAGGTCTAGACACGGATGGAAATGAGCTACCTAGGCTTATCTATGTGTCCCGTGAAAAGCGTCCTGGATTTCAGCACCACAAGAAGGCTGGAGCTATGAATGCCTTGGTTTGTTTCTCATGTGCCCTCTT
Source organism: Schrenkiella parvula (assembly GCA_000218505.1). Lineage (NCBI taxonomy): Eukaryota > Viridiplantae > Streptophyta > Magnoliopsida > Brassicales > Brassicaceae > Schrenkiella > Schrenkiella parvula. The sequence goes on from CM001190.1 coordinate 2,998,917, forward strand.
TTGTTCATTGGTTCAAAACACTTTTTGTGTTATTAGATCGACTAGCTGCGTATAATTACATGCAATATGCTTTCTTAAAACCTGGCTTTTATTTTCTCCTGCTTCTTACATTTGACAGATCCGTGTTTCTGCTGTTCTTACCAATGGGGCATATCTTTTGAACGTGGATTGTGATCATTACTTCAACAACAGCAAGGCGGTTAAAGAAGCCATGTGTTTCATGATGGACCCTGCTATCGGAAAGAAGTGCTGCTACGTGCAGTTCCCACAACGTTTTGATGGTATTGACTTGCATGATCGATACGCCAACAGGAATATTGTCTTTTTTGACGTGAGTTTAGCTCCACCATTCACAACTAGTGTTATTTATTTCTTGTTCTCGATCATATATTCTTCACTTCGAGCTGACTCAGATGTGTATTATGTTGTGCAGATTAACTTGAAGGGATTGGATGGTATCCAGGGTCCTGTGTATGTGGGTACTGGTTGTTGTTTCAACAGGCAGGCCCTGTATGGGTATGATCCTGTTCTAACAGAGGAAGATCTTGAGCCTAATATTATTGTAAAAAGCTGTTTTGGCTCAAGAAAGAAAGGAAAGAATAGCAAGAAACAAAACTATGAACAAAGTAGAAGCATCAAGAGAAGTGACTCAAATGCTCCGCTTTTCAATATGGAACTGGAAGATATGGACGAGGGTGTTGAAGGTCTCTCTGTCCTGACTTCTATGTGATGCTGTTATTGCGCATGTGAAAGAAATTCTTCACTAAAAAATCTTGTTCTTGCAGGCTATGATGATGAGATGTACCTTCTAGCGTCCCAGAAACGTCTGGAGAAACGTTTTGGTCAATCGCCGGTATTTATTGCGGCTACCTTTATGGAACAAGGAGGTCTTCCACCAACAACCAACCCCGCTACTCTTCTCAAGGAGGCAATTCATGTCATAAGTTGTGGTTATGAGGCCAAGACTGAATGGGGCAAAGAGGTAGTAAAAATACCCTTTATACAAGAAAGCCATTCTTTTGTTCTCTTCCTGATAATGTGTTCATTTTTCTGATTTATAGATCGGGTGGATATACGGTTCTGTGACAGAAGATATTCTTACTGGGTTCAAGATGCATGCAAGAGGTTGGATATCAATCTACTGTGTTCCTCCACGCCCTGCGTTCAAGGGATCCGCACCCATCAATCTCTCTGATCGTTTGAACCAAGTTCTTCGATGGGCTTTGGGATCTATCGAGATTCTTCTGAGCAGACACTGCCCTATATGGTACGGCTATAATGGAAGGTTGAAACTTTTGGAGAGACTTGCTTATGTCAATACCATTGTCTACCCAATCACATCTATCCCGCTCCTCGCCTATTGTATGCTTCCAGCTTTTTGCCTCATCACCAACAAGTTCATTATACCCGAGGTCTGTCCTGGTTTTCAATCATTTCTTGCATCCTACCCTTTTCAAAATTGCGTTTCTTGAATCATTCATTTTGTTCTTAATTCGCAGATAAGCAACTCTGCTAGCTGGTGTTTCATACTGCTCTTTATGTCCATCTATGTGACAGCACTCTTGGAGCTCAAATGGAGTGGGGTGGGCCTTGAGGACTGGTGGAGAAACGAGCAGTTTTGGGTAATCGGTGGAACCTCGGCTCATCTCTTTGCAGTTTTCCAAGGTCTACTCAAGGTTCTTGCAGGGATAGACACAAACTTCACTGTCACATCAAAAGCCTCTGACGAAGATGGAGACTTTGCAGAGCTCTACATCTTCAAATGGACATCTCTTCTCATCCCACCAACCACTATCTTAATCATGAACCTTGTCGGTATTGTAGCCGGTGTCTCCTACGCCGTGAACAGCGGGTACCAATCTTGGGGACCACTCATGGGAAAGCTCTTATTTGCAATGTGGGTTGTTGCTCATCTTTACCCATTCTTGAAAGGTCTTTTGGGAAGACAGAACCGGACTCCAACCATTGTCATTGTCTGGTCTGTGCTTCTTGCATCCATCTTCTCGTTGCTTTGGGTCCGAATCAACCCCTTTGTTACCACCAATGAGCTTGGAAGCAACAATTTAACTGGCAAGTTTTAGCTCTATTTATAAATGAGTGTGTGTATATGTATGTAGAAGTCGTTGAAACCCCTTAATCTAAGAGGCTTTTGTTCTCTTGATTATGTGTTGGTTTAAGATGTGTTTTGTTGAGGGAAGTTACAAGAAACCTAATGGTATTATGATAACATTGAGCTGTGCCTTTTTAATGTTATTAATGCATATATTATGTCTTTATCCGTTTCCTCAAATTTATTGATTCTACTGTAATGCGCTCATAGGTGTTTCTACAATTCTTATAAACACTGCCTGAGTACTTCAAAGTGTAATTAGTACATGAAACCTTTTCTTCTAAATTCTAAATTATCCTTTCTGATTTCTTGGAAACAATTAGTTATTCGATCAAAATACAATTTTGCATATGTTTTTTTTATATTAATCTATAATTTTTAAGAGAAATTAGCATCACTAACCAAAAAAAACTTGTATTGGCAGATGGTTACAATATGCTTTATATACAGTATATATCTCTTCATCTTTTTGTACACATACACACATACAAATCTGTTTCTTTTCTTCTCAATTATTTTGTTTTTTTCGCATTTTTCATCTGTCATGTACTATTTTGTGCTTATTTTATGTTGTTCTGTATACAACAATTTTTTTTTATCTCATTTCATCTTTTACATTGTATTAATCTTTAATTATTAATTCATTAAATCTTGTATTTCTATAAAAAATACAATTTTTTCGCTCTTAACGTAACTTATATTTTTTAAAACAAACATATATTTTTTAATTTGATAACTTGTGTTATTAATGAATAATATCCTGTTTTATATAGACATAAATATAATAGAATATCATCCTTTAATATCTATGTTAGAATAGAATGATATGCATAATAAATAGTAAAATCTATTCTCACTGAACAAATCAGCATGTTATTTTCTATGTTATTTGAATTTATGTACTATACTATTTTGTTATTGTAAGAATAAAAATGACAAAAACAGTGTTTTTGATTATGTGTGTTTTTATGGCTATATTCTTTAATACAAGGCTTAATATGGATACAGCAAATTGACCCATTTTTAATCATTAAATTCCAAAAGCTGACGATCGAATATGGTAGATTTTATGCAAAACCCTACTGAGATAGACCTGAGAGTTTTTTTTTTGGGGGCTAAAGATAGACTTGAGATTTTGTGTTGAATGGCTTTTAGAAAGTGTTGACCAGGACAATTAATAACTCAATGGAACAAAATCAGAATATTCAAATTAATACAAACGAAATTCCAAATCCAAAAACATTACTTTTTTTTTTGCTTAACCAAAAAAGATAACTTGAAAATTTAAACCCTATAACCTTCTCTTTAACAAAAAAGAGATTACTTTTAAGTTCATGTGACCAACGGCTAGAATCTAACAAAAATCATCAAAAGCATTCAATACTTAGCTCTTTGTTACCTTTCGGAAGTTTAATTAGTTTGGTGATTGTCGCTTCTATCTCCAACTTCTTTTCAGGAATGGATGATGTCTTGATCATCAACTTCTTCATCACGATTCCTTTTGTCACAAAACGTGAAGCCAACGCAAACTCTTCCTCATTCAAACCATTGAAGTTATACATCCACACATCTTCCACTCGAAAATCAGCATTGAGAAAGAAACATCCTTCCTTCAACTTCTTCTTTTGTGATCCGCAAGAAGGTTCACCATCTTTCTTAGCAACATTGTTATGCTATATACATACAAGAACATACAAATAAACATGTATTAGGTTTTATTTATACGAAGGACAAAGTGATTAAAGAGAGAAAATTGATCAACTCTATCTAGCTAAATTTAAAGCATCAAAATGAATGTACCTTAAAAAAGATCTCGAGCTTTCTCATTTCTCTAGTCCATGCATCGAAAACTTCTTTTAGGATGTAAACTTCTCTAGGGTTCATCAAATCCACATTCACCGCCAAAGATGTATATTGTGTCAAATAGTACGAATTTTTGCTCACCACAAACTCATGCCCAATGTTTTCTTTCTCCTTTGATTCCTATACGCAAATTGAACATACAAACAATATAATAATGTCATTATATGTATACATACATAAATGAATTGCTTGTGCTTGTACCTGATCATTGCATGAAATATTGTAGGAGATGCGATCTATAATTTTGTCTGGAAGAAATTTAGTAAATGGAGACAATCTAGGGGCTAGGTGAATAAAGTTATTTCTCGTGATAAAACTACAGCAAATGGAGAAGACATCAAGAAGAGCTGTGAACACTTCAATAGAATCAACGTAAGTGCACGCCAGATGCAAGACCTTTAAGTTGTTGTTGTGGATCTTTAAACAACCAATTTGGCTGTACCACGTGATGTCTAGTACCAACACTATGAGTGAGGGGCAAGATGCAATGACTCTGTTGAATACATCAACCTCAGCGCAGATTTTATGAAGGTTAAGAATCAGGAGATTGTTGCAGCTTGTGAAGGCATTTGCACAGTCAAGATTGTATCGAAACATGAATAGTGATTTGAAAGCTGGATGTGAGAATATGTTAGGGGATAAGTGGATCAAACCGGCTCTCCTAGGGTGACCACGAAGGTTTACAAGTTCGAGACATTTGGTTTCTTTAACATGAATTAGTGAGCGGATCCAAGTTTCGAGTGTACCATCTTTAGATTGGTATGAAAAATGCTTTATTCTGCACCTATCTAGATGGCCATTGTGATTGTTTATAACCTTCAAAATAAATAAAAGATTACTGATTAAAAAAAACAATTATACACAATATACAACATATAAAACTACGTTGTACATCAATAATTAAGATCACAGCACCTTTGTATTTTAAATTTTTGACTATATGGAAAAAATTTAGGTACATTATGAAGATTTATATGCTTGTATCTCACGGATAAAGATTAACTATAATATTACTATATTTATAATCTATAGTCACATTTAAATCTATTGATCATAAACTTTTCAAAACTATGAATGTTCTTCGCGCTAAATATTGTTATATTTTACGAGCTATGTGACTTATTTGTTTCTAGTTTTTTTTTTTTTGGCAAAATAACTGATTGAAAACTGTGAAACAAAATATTTAGAAAGAGTGAACCTTTGTTATCAATTGAGCAATAAACTCAGAACGATGAGGTAGAGGTTCTCCATCGAACTTGGTTGAATTTATCATATCAAAGCAGAGATAAGGCGTTTGCTTCCAAACACCCTCCCATCGTTTAGACAACATACTTGTCTGGACTGCCTCTTCTGTGGACATTTTCTTTAGAATCAAGAGCAACACATGGTCGGGAAGTGTGCTGATCCAATCAATGTTCTTGACCTTACCAGAGAGCATTTGATTGCCTCTCTTCGTATGGGATGATAGTGATGTATCCATGGATGGGATCGATGATGAATTGAAAGGGTTTTGTGGGAGAGACATGAAGACAGGAGATTGTTTTGTCTTGGGAGAAGAAAATGATTTGAGATTCTCTTCAGGTGGGTGAAAAGAAATGAAGAATGAAAGGTAGAAAAGATAGAGACAAGGAAAAAATGTCTGGATGGTGTTGTTATTATGAAAATTTATAACCCTATAATTTTTTACTTTGTTTGAAATTAACAATTTTTTTTTTCCTTTCACTCTTTGATAAAAATGGAAAAAACAATTATAATTTAATGCATTCCTTCTTGATACATAATGTACAAACTATAATTTGTTTTCTAGTCAAACTAACCTTCTTTTTTTTTCTGGACAACCAAAAACAAAAAAATCTGGAATAAAAGAATCTAATTAAACAGTTTGATTTATACACTATAAAAGCCAATTTGAAACAATGGAATATAAACTTGTTCTTATTAATTTGGACATATCAGTTTTATTATTTGATTTGGAATTTTAAAACTTTTTACAAACTGTACATTTTTTATATCGTTTCTCACTGAATGCAATTTGTAATTAAAATAAATTATTGAAAAATAGCGGACATAAGATTTTTCGATAAATAAGCCCAAAAAATGACAACAACCTTACAATCTTTAAACCTATATATAAAGTTTTTGGTCTACGTCCTTTTGATTATCGTTAACAAAAACAGTCATTAAAATACTAAACTCATGCAGTTTTGCCAAAAAAACCATCAACTCTTCATTAATTTTAAAAATATACAATTTTGTTTTGACAGAATCAAATAAGATATGATTTTAGTCAATATACATTACCATTTAATGACAGTTTTGCTGTTCATAATTATCAAAAATCATATTTGCTTACTCCCTAAAGTGATAAATGCCACACAAATGTCAGATTTAAGCCCATTATTCTTTGGTCTATGCTCTACAAGGTGGTTTTTAAGATTACGGTTTTAAGATTCCAACTAATTCTACCTGACTAAGTCTCGCCTATGCAGTCAGCCTTTGTCGTGGAAAGGCTTATCTCTGACAACATTATGATAGCCCATGAGATGATCCACAATCTAAATTCTTATCCAAAGTTTTCTCAAGATTTTTTGGCTATTAAATCTGATATGTTTAAGGCGTATGGTAGAGTCAAATGGAGTTTTCTCATAGTTCTTCTCTCAACATTGGGTTTTCATAAAAAATGGGTGGATGAGGTGATGTTTTATGTTTCAAAGGTTTCCTTCTCGGTGTTGATTAACGACCAATATTTTGGCTTGATTAAACCTCAGCGAGAGCTGAGGCAGGGTAATCAGTTATCCTCTTTCTTATTCGTTTTATGTACAGAAGATCTCATTCATTTGTTAAATAGGGCAGAGAGAGAAGGGGCTCTTAATGGCATACAATTTTCTAATAATGAGGCATGTGATTCATCATCTTCTATTTGCTGATAACAACATCAATGTAGAGTGTTAACCTCCATTTTGAAGCTATATGGTGATGCAATGAGCCAGTCAGTAAATCTTATAATATCCTCCATATCTTTTGGTGCAAAGGTTAAGAATTCAGAACGAAAAACCATAAAGGTGTTTACTGGGAAATAATGAAGGAGGGGCGGGTTCATATTTGAGTTACCCGAGTGCTTCAGTGGTTCTAGAAATTCTAGCTTACATCTGTGAAAAGCTTATGTCTAGACTCACGGGTTGGTTTGGCAATGGCAACGCTAGTCTATGCCATGTTCTGTTTTAAATTTCCTAAAACTTCTTCTGTTAAAATCACTTCAGCCATGACATATTCATGGTGGAATGCTTTAGAATACAAAAGAAAATATATTGTATAAGCTGGGACAGAATGTGTTTGGCTAAAGAGAAGGAAGATTTAGGGTTTAGAGACATCCAATGTTTTAATCAAGCCATGCTTGCCAAACAAGCTTGGAGAATCCTTATGAACCCGAAGAGTTTGTTGGCAAAGGTTTTAAAAAGGATATACTTTGAAGATGTACTGTTATTGAAGCGAAGGCAGGAACAAGACCTTCTTTTGGATGGAAAAAGTGTTTTACATGGGCATGATCTTCTAATCAAAGGTCTGACTGAAAGGGAAGGCAGTGGAGCATCTTTGAATGTCAGGTTGGATCAATGGATCTGTGATGATGACATGAGAAGACCTCTGATTATGAATCTGATTATTAACTTGGACTTGAAAGTCAAAGAGCTTATTAATTTTTCTAATAGAAAATGGAACATAGCTATACTTCAGGAGCTATTCTGTCTGCAGGACATTCTTTCCATTCTAAATACAAAAGCAGTGACCTTGCAAAATGATTTTTGGGTATGGCAATACAACAAGTCAGGAAAGTACTCAGTTAAATCTAGTTATGAGATAGCTTTCCAACTTGATAAAGCATTGTTAATCTCTGAGGTAATGTAAGAACCTTCCTTAAATCCTCTTAAATTGCAGATTTGGTTCTCCTAAAATAAAAAAACTTCCTATAGAGGGCTTTGAATGAGGCATTGTCTGTTGCTGATTTGGTTGCTAAAAAAAGAATAAAAATAGTATAGATATCTGTTGATAAAAATGAGGCATTGTCTGTTGCTGACCCTAGATGTCAATTTTTTGGCTTAGAAGGTGAATTTATAAACTATGTTCTATTTTCTTGCTCTGTCTCGAGATAAGTTTTGGCTCTCCCCAACATAAACCAGATTTATTTTTGTTTGAGGCAAAGAGAAAAAGAAAAACAAGAGAGAAGAAAGATAAATGTAAAAAAGATAGAATGGGTATTGATGTAGATCTTATATAGAATAGAATATCATGTTCAATTATTTTTTTGGTTACTCTATTAATTATTTTTTTATGGTTATTGAACCTTATTTTCTTTATTTTAATTAGACATGTGATTTTGGGTATAAGAATTCTAATCAATTCGGTTATTCAATTTTTTGGTATATTAGATTGTATTTATTCATCCGAGTTGCAACACAGTTGTTTATTGGAACTAATTAGACTAAAATCAGAGAAATTTTGTTAATTGTATATAATTCAGTTCAGTTTTCACAAACCGGAGATGGACGACCACGGTTCCAACCTTTACCAATAAGATAATTTCATTTTTTAGGAAATTACTAATTAAGTGTAATTGATTGATTAAAGGCACTGCTTGGATTTGACTAGAGCAATCTTAGATCTGTAAATATATTTTTGTAAATATATGTTGTTTTCATAGAAAAATTAGGAAAACAAAAATGAAGTGTTGATCGTTTGGGAGTTGCATAAACAAACCAAACTGGTACTTTTTTGAATGCTCATGAATGATTATGGATATTTGCAAAATAATTAAATCATAATAATTAGTTGATATTTTTCTTTCATTTGTTTATAAGTTTTAAGTTGTTTTGAGATTTATTTGTATGAAAAATAAATTAAATTTTAAACAATGTTATGTTATTATCTTAATTATACATGTGCTTTTAATTATAAGAATTCAAATCTTATTAAATTTAGGGTATATAGGATTGTAACAATTCCTCCAAATTTAACCACAATTATATTGGTTCTTATTAGGCTAAAATTATTTAATTTTATTAATTGCATATAGTTTGGTTATTTGTCTTAGATATATAAATATAATTCCAGAAAACTTTCTATAATTTTAGATATGTTTTTTTGAAAAAAAGATAGAAAAAAATTAAAGTGTGAATCGGATTAGAGTTGCATAAGCAAACAAAATATATAATCTTTTAAAAAAGCTCATTGATCTGTTATAATTTAACAACGTATGATATTTTGTTAAAAATATATGATAATTAAATACATTTTTAAAATTAAAATAATACAAAAAAAATTTATAATTTAAAAAGCTAATGAAATTTCAAATTTAAATTTTTTTAATAAAATTACAATATCCAAAAAAATTGTTTTACAAAAATATGTATCAAAAAATGGTAAAGGTTCTTCATTTAGATTGGTCGAAGGCTCTCCGGTGGATTGAGTCGTCTCTCCGGATGTCTCCTGCTCGTCTGTCCGCTCGCCTGTCTCTGCTCGAATTGGATCGCTCTGTATCATGAATAAACATCTGCCTATAGGGCAGTTTTTGAGAACCCATCTACAAAAAATAATAAATAAATTAGATAAATTAGCCCAAAAAATATCAAAAATATTATTTAAAATTTTTTTAAATAAAAAACCAAAATCAGTTGACAAGAAATAAATTTAGAAAAAAATAAATAAATTTACAAGAACTAAATTTATGAAATACAATATTTTTAAAGAACCTATTGTCTCGAATTTGCATCCAAATAACAACAAAAAACTATGATTTCTAAATTAAAATGATTTTGCATCCACGTTATCAATCAAAACTTGTTAAAATAAATTGGAAAAACGACATATTTCCCCCTCGAAAGTATCATATAGCAACAGATAACCACGAAGTTATGCCCTCATCCTGTATTTCCCCAATTGTAAAGTTAAATTTCTAATTCTCCCTAATCTGAAAGATCGAAATGTATTTTCCCATGGTTATTGGTTTGAACGAGTTGCGATCTTAACCGAATACGAGACCAGTTATACCAAATACCAAACCAAAGTACAAATCCGATCCGATATGAAATCCGCACCGGCAGACGCGCGTTGTTGACCCTATTGAAGATTAGAAATCTCCAAATCAATTTTTCAAACTCGAAGAACTTTCAGAGATTTTAGATTTTAGGGATTTGATTTCGAAATTGGGAATTTTGGGGATTAAAAATCGGGTTAGTTTTAATTTTGGTTTATCCAGTTTAATCGGGTTGTAATTGGGTTGTAATTGAGTTATAATCGGTTTTATCTCGGTTTTAATTGGTTTAATCTCGGTTTTAACAAATTAAACTTCATTCAGTAAACAGTAAACCGTGTCTACTCGTGGTTCGTGTGGGTTTACGTTTCGATCTTTCAATTGATGGAGAAATACGTTTCGATTTTTCAGATTAGGGAGAATTAGGAGTTTGATTTTACAATTGGGGATATACAGGATGGGGGAGATACATGATAGGGACATAACTTCGTGGTTATCTGTTGCTATATGATATTTCGGAGGGGGAAATAGGTCGTTTACATGTATTATCATCCTAATGTACAATCTTAATTATTACCCTAATCTTAATTACCAATCAAATCTAAATTCCAACTTATAAAAATAACCAACCCAAATTCACAACCTAATCTAACGAGGATATGAAGGAACCCAAATTAACAACCTAATCCAATTTAAATTCCAACCTAATCTAAATTACAAATCCAAAAATTATGAATACTTACCGTGCTTACCTGCAGAGAGGAAGAACGGCGGCGAGGAGAGGAAAGGAACGGCGGCGGGGGAAAAGGAAGAACGGCGGAGAGGAGAGGAAAGCAACGGCAGCGAGGGAGAAGAAAGAACAGCGGCGAGGGAGAAGGAAGAACAGCGGCGAGGGAGAAGGAAGAACAGTGGCGAGGGAGAAGGAAGAACGGCGACGAGGGAGAAGGAAGAGGGAGAGGAAGAACGGCGGTGAGGGAAAAGGAACCGGCGGTGACGGGGGAGAAGGAAGAACCAGTGGCGGCAAAGGAGAAGGAAGAACAGGCGGTGACGAGGAAGAGGGAAGAAGAAGGGAGGAGAGAAAAGGGGAAGGAGAAGAGGAAGAGAGATGGTGAGTGAATAAGAAGGAGAAGAAGTTGTCTTAATTATATAATTACGACAACTAGTTGCTAAGTGGTTGGTAAATAACGACAATATTTTTACTACCTATTAAGGACGAAACCGTCCCTAATTGGTTGTTAAGTAACAACTACTTTGCAACTATTTATTTAGAAAGGTAGTAGCGACCACATCGTCCCTAATTGGTTGTTAAGATGTGGTCGCCAATCCGTTGCTAACTTGCTACTACTTAACAACGACACATCTTATTACGTATTTGGGACCAAATCATCGCTAATTGGTTGTTAACAATCAACTAATTAGCGTCGACATTGATAGCAACCGGTTACCAACAACTTTGAAAAAATTCAAAAACTTAAGATTACGAAAACAAAAATAAACTTCCCACGCGTGGAAAATCGAAAATATCACAATACAGTTACCTAACATTTTAGGAACCAAATTACCCACCGATTAGCAACGATTTGATCCCTAATTGATTATTACATATTTACAGTTTACTAATTATAATCATCAAACATATCATTAAACATATGATTATCTTATTTGAAAATACCAAAATGAATACGAAATTATTTCGAGTCATTAGAATGTTCATTCGCTAATTCGACTGCTTCAATTTCGATTTGTAGTACTATACGAAATTTTAGTTGTAAGCTTTGGTAGATAATTGTTTTGCTGTGTTTACTTTGTTAGATAGATCTTCCGGATTTGTTTTTGCTTCTGTGTTAAACTTGGTTTTGTTTTTTTTTGTTAATTTGATTTGGTAGCTTATTTGTATACCCGATACTTGTTTAGTTGTTTGTTCTCGTTTGGTATCTTGTGTTGGAGGTGGACTTTGCCCGCCACGATCTGGCCCGGATTGAGGTCGAAGATAAATTCCCATGAGACCCAAAGCCCACGAACGGCCCGTTTGTTATCATGTGGTCCGCGAGTTACCTGGCTCAAGACGATGCGAACAAGCACCGGACCCACCAGGCGTTTCACTGTAGCTCGGCTCTGATCAGCATTAAATGACAGACATGCGCAGTAGGTAGAAGAGTGCGGCGAACTCACCTACCGAAGTTATGATTGCCTTACTCGTAGATGCCGACCTGCTGAGCAGCTCGAGCGTATCATCACGCGCCCGCCAGAACCGGCCAAATAGTTGTATTGCGACGAACTATAAGGAGACACTTGTAGTTACATTCAATGAAGGCCGTCTCATCCACATACCATCAATGCCTCAAATTCCCAACACCAAGAGGTATCTGCACGATCCGGGGAAGCCAAACTATGTCCCGAACACGCTTCATCACAGAGCATAATTGAGAGTCTCGCCACGAACCTGTCTAGTCATCGAACCAGCATCCCGAAACGACGACCTCCCGGAAGAAAAGCTAGCTCGAGCGGCTATTCGGCAAATCGAGATCGACCCATCAAACCCAGAGAGAACGATGGGAATCGGTGCCGACCTACGAGACCACATCAAAAACGATCTCACCACTTTCCTCTCGCAGATCGTAGCCACATTCGCGTGGTCGATGGAGGACATGCTTGGAATCGATCCGACAATCACATGACATGAGCTCAATGTGGATCCAACTCACAAGCCCGTCAAGCCAAAGAGAAGGAAGTTCGGCCCGGAGAGAGCAAAGGCTGTCGAGGAAGAGGTCAAAAAGCTAACCGAAGCAGAATCCATCGTCAAAGTGAGATACCCGGAATGGCTCGCCAACCCAGTCGTGGTAAAGAAAAAAAGCGGGGCATGGAGAGTATGCGTCGACTTTACCAACCTAAACAAAGCTTGCCCCAAGGACAGCTTTCCTCTACCACACATAGACCGTATTGTGGAAGCCACAGCGGGAAACGAGTTACTATCATTCATGGATGCCTTCTCCGGCTATAACCAAATTATGATGCACCCGAAAGATCAAGAGAAAACAGCGTTCATCACAGATCGCGGCACGTATTGCTACAAAGTCATGCCCTTCGGTCTTAAAAATGCTGGCGCCACCTACCAACGCCTAGTCAACGAGATGTTCGCTGATCAGTTGGGCCGAACCATGGAAGTCTACATCGATGACATGCTCGTCAAATTACCAACCGCAGACGACCACATCTCACACCTCCGCTCCTGTTTCGACGTCCTTAACAAATACGGAATGAAGCTTAACCCGGCGAAGTGCAGCTTCGGGGTGACATCGGGCGAATTCTTGGGGTACATAGTCACCCAGCACGGAATCAAAGCCAACCCCAAGTAGATAGCTGCCGTACTCGACCTCCCGTCCCCGAAAAGCCCGGGAGACGTACAGCGACTTACCGGACGCATAGCAGCGCTCAACCGATTTATATCGCGATCAACCGAGAAGTGCTTGCCGTTTTACCAGCTCCTCCGAGGCAATAAGAAGTTCCAGTGGGACGAGAAATGCGAGGAAGCTTTCCAGCAGCTTAAGGCGTATCTAACATCACCTCCAATCCAGGCCAAACCCGACGATGGAGAAACGCTATATCTCTACATCGCGGTAACGAGCTCGGCAGTTAGCGGAGTGTTGATCAAAGAGGACCGAGGCGAACAGCGACCCATCTTCTACATCAGCAAGACACTTGACGAAACGGAGACAAGATATCCCACCCTCGAAAAGCTTGCTCTAGCAGTTGTAACCTCGGCAAAGAAATTACGGCCATACTTCCAGTCTCATCCGATATTAATACTCACCAACCAACCCCTGCGAACGATTTTACACAGCCCGAGCCAGTCAAGACGAATGGCAAAATGGGCAATCGAGCTAAGCGAATACGATATCGAATACCGCAACCGAGCTAGCGCCAAATCACAGGTACTAGCTGATTTCCTAATCGAGCTGCCCGCCGAGCTCTCATCCACTAAGGCCTCGTCGAGGATAAATGGATCTTGCACGTAGATGGATCATCCTCCCGCCACGGATCAGGAGTCGGCATTCGCCTCGAGTCGCCAACAGGGGAAACCCTTGAGCAATCATTCCGCCTCGCCTTCCCCGCGTCAAACAACGAGGCCGAATACGAAGCCTTTATAGCCGGTCTACGCCTTGCACAAGCCATAGGGGTGAAATACTTGAATGCTTTCTGCGGCTCTCAGCTCGTGGCTATGCAATACAGCGGGGACTATAAAGCCAAAAATGAGCGAATGGACGCATATCTCAAGGTAGTGCGCGACCTCGCCGCGGCGTTCAAAATCTTATCGTTAACCAAGAATTCCCGCGGAGAAAACACCTCGGCAGACGCTCTCGCCGCGCTTGCTTCAACTTCCGACCCAACGCAAAGGCGAATCATCCCGGTCCAGAACATCGAAACACTAAGCATCGAACTTGGTAAAGGAATACATCTTATCAACATACCGATGAACGAGCCAGAAATCGAAAAAGCCGACCTTGAACCACCCGAGGAAGAAGACTGGCGCAAAGAGATAAGTAACTACATCGAAATCGGCCAGGCCCCCCAGGACAAGTGGGTAGCCCGGCGACTAAGAACAAAGTGCGCTCATTACACAAGAATGGACGAAAAACTCTTCCAATGAAGCGCAACCGGAGCCATGCTATCATGCATTAGCAAATGTGAAGGACAGCTCGTCATCATGGAAACGCACGACGGCGCAGGAGGCAATCACTCTGGCGGCCGAGCTCTGGCCCTAAAGGTAAAGAAGCTGGGATACTATTGGCCAACGATGGAAGCTGACTGCCGAGACTATGTAACAAAATGCGAGAAATGCCAACGCCACAGCCCCATGATCCATGTACCAACAGAAATACTCACCACATCCACGACCCCCTATCCATTCATGCGATGGGCAATGGACATCGTAGGACCGTTACCTCGGTCGCGTCAGAAGCGCTACATGCTCATAGTCACCGACTACTTCACCAAATGGGTCGAGGCCGAATCATATGTAAAGATCCACGCAATCGACGTCCAAAAATTCGTGTGGAAATTCACCATCTGTAGGCACGGCCTACCCTACGAGATTGTCACCGACAACGGATCCCAGTTCACCTCTATCTTGTTTGAAGGATTCTGCGCCAGATGGAACATCCGATTGAAAAAGTCGACAGCAAGATACCCTCAAGGAAATGGTCAGGCCGAAGCCATCAATAAGACAATCCTTGATGGACTGAAGAAACGACTCGAGCAGAAGAAGGGATTCTGGACTGACGAGCTCGATGGCGTGCTATGGTCTCACAGAACGACACCCCGCAGAGCTACCGAACGTTCTCCATTCTCGCTCTGCCACGGCATCGAGGCAATGGCTCCAGCAGAAGTGAGTGTGCCAAGCTTGCGCCGCATGATGATGGTTCAGAACACCGACCTCAACGACGAGATGCTCCTCAATCAACTCGACACATTAGAAGAGCAACGCAATGACTCCCTCCTCAGAATCCAAAACTACCAGAACTTGGCAGCCCGATACTACAACAGAAAAGTTCAAGGTTGATATTTTAACGACGGGGACCAAGTACTCCGGAAGGTTTTCGAGAATACCGCCGAAATGAACGCAGGAAAGCTCGGCGCCTACATCGTTGACAAGATCGTCAAACCCGGAGTCTATCAACTCACCACTATGAGCGGAGAAGCAATTCGACGATCTTGGAACACGGCAAACCTGAAGTGCAATTATTATTAAGTAGCAGGCCCAGCATCCCTTTCTTTTGTAACGAACTACGGTTGGTTTGATCCCAATTATCGGGTACGTAGACAGCTCATTTGAGCACAGCTATACCTCAAAAATATATATATCAATATTTTTAGCCACGTAATCATAAGAGCAAGACTCTTCCCATAAGAGCAAATAAAAGCCGAGCTAAGCCTCGCACTAAATTTAAGCCGAGCCCATCTTGCAAACTTGCCATAAGCCGAGCCCATCTCGCAAACTTGCCATAAGCCGAGCCAGTCTTGCATCAATCTAAGCTGAGCCTATCTCGCACGCTTAATGTAAGTCGAGCCCGTCTCGCGAATAAACAAAGCCAAGCCCGCTCATTTACCTAAAACGCACCGATCCCGTGCGTCTAAAAAAAAGGGAAGAATACAGTTCGTCTTCACTCACAGTTCGTATTCATTCATCTACAACTCGATTTCTTCCTCGTTCACCTAAAAGGGAAGAAACCAGTTCGGACTTCATCTTAAACAAAAAAAAAAAAAGGCAAAATTCACATTTCGATTAAAGGGGAAGTGAAGGAGATACAAGGGGCCGCGACTAGGGCGCGCGGAGACTGACTACCAAAACAGCAAAAAATAAAACAACGATGAAATCCTAAGGCTGCAGGTTAGTCCCGAACTGATCCACGCCGGCGGGAACATCAAGACTTGGAGCGTCGAGGGCAGAAGATCGCGGCACCACCGGAGTCGCCATCAGATCGGCGGGTAGAAGCTCCACGATATCGAGCTGGTCAAAGCGACGCTCCCACTCGTCTCGATCTTCTTCTAACTGCCTCATCCTCTCCGAACGTAGAGTCACGCCATCTGACTCAGCCAGCACCTTCAGGCAGTCCAATGTTCCACTGATTTGGCTCAACATCAGAACTGTGTCTTTGGCAGCCTCATGCTCGGCCAAGTGTTGCCTTATCTTGGCAAATCGAGCTCCGTACTTCTCAGCCGCCTCCTTCTTCGCTTTGGCCTCAGCTTCGCGGACACAAAGGTCCCGAGATCGCCTCAGCCTGGCCACCTTGCTCGGTAGCCAACGACTCCTTCTCGGCCAAAAGCGAGTTCCGTTCGACTCTTAACCGGTTAGCGTCCTTACGAAGCGCGTCCACCACCGAGGCCATGACCCCTTTCTCAAACCTCCAGCCATCTCTATCGGTCCTAAGCTTGGACACCTCGGCGGATAGCTCGGCTCTCTCAGCCTTTATGCGGTCCTTCTCCGCCTCAAGATCAACCAAGGCAGTCTTGGTATCTACCAGCTGGCTCGCGAAGCCCATACTCTCTTCAGCAAGGAGTTTCACCTTATCTTCAAGGCTCCTCTTCTCCCCGAGCAGAAGCCGTCCTTCACTGCCTTCTTCAATTTTGTATCATACGACCGCACAAGCCGGTTTGTATGACAGACGACCTGCACAAATCACAACATCAGCCACGTCCTCAAATTTAACATTTAGCAAAACCCGAGGATACGAACTTACCAACGCCTGCGCAGCGGCGATGTCTTTATAGATCTCTTCCTCATCGAGATCATCAACCGGAGGCATCTCTTGTGGCGTACCCCCCCCCAACGCCCTTTGCCACGCCGCACAAGCGATCCGGTCGCTAATGATCGGCACATCCTTATCGTACCGAAAGTTAACGATATGAGGATTTTTTCTAACTCGGGGTCTTTTGGGAACGCCCGAGCTAGACCGATGCGACTCATCCGACCCCCTTTTTCTAGAAACATCCTCCCACGCAACCATCAGATCGGCCGGCGAATCTGCATCCACCCGACACCAAGGAGCTCCCTCCAATACCACCACCTCGGCACCTAGCGCCGTCGACACTTGTTCAATTCGCATCCCAGATGCAAGATCGTCCCTCTCGACTGCAGTGGACTCGGCCACATTGGTTTCGGCCACCTCGACCCCAGTAGGCTCAGCCATATCAGCCCCAGCAGCTCCCTCGCGTCAACCCCAGCGGGCTCATCTTCCCTCACCTCGATAGGCTCGGCAACCTCGGGCTCGGTAGTTCGAACTACCGAGATATTCGCAGGGACGTCTGCCAACTCGGGATCGATTTCCTGGTCCCGCATAGCAATCTCAGAAGACAGCAGCTCATTCGGTCCGGAGCTCGGCCCGACCTCGAGATCAGGTCTCCTCTCAACTCGAGAAGCCAACCTCAAACGCCGCCTAACGAGCCTATCCTCGCTTTTCGGCTAAGGGTCACGCTGTGCTCCGCTCTTCTCGGCCGAGGTATGCTCGCGCAGTGCCGCGGAATAGCTCGGGAAGTACCTCTTCAGTTTCACCATCCTTCTCCTAACGGAAGACGGCAGCTCGGGAACACTCCAGACGGCTAAAAAAAACAAAAAAAGCCGAGTCAGTATCAACTCGATTCCGACCTGTCAACTCATCTCGACTATCTCAAGAGCCACGCACCTTTGTTAATGTGAGACGAAATCCGACGCACTCTATCACGGTTCACCTCGGAAAGAGATTAAAACAAATCAAAACGATCTTAATAACGAGCTACCTAATCGTCTATCTACCAGGAGATCGATTCCATTGAGATTGGAACGAAACGCCGTCCCCAACTACGGAAGCCCGGTTCACTTTGACAAAGAAGTATCTCTCTTGCCAAAAACCATCCATGCTCGGCTTCGAATGCAGAATGACGTACTTAGACTTAATATTTACATAGTAAGTCCTCGGAGTCCTCGAGTTGGTGTTAAATGACGACATCTCCTCAAAAAATCGGAGATCCACATCCACGACAACCTCTTTCCCCATCACCAGGGCTACCACCAGGTTCTGGATCGACGCCGGCGTAAGCTGAGAGACGGCGACCCTACGTTCCCGGCAGTACTCAACCAGGAGCCGCGGCAGAGGAAACCAGAGTCTGCACGCATTGAAATACGCCTCGTACAGACAGACCCAACCCGGCGGAGCATCCCAGGGACGCTCGACAGGTTCCGGAGCTCGCATAACAAGCCCGGGCAGAAAATCGCAGGACTCCCCCAAAGTCGTTAGCGCCCGATCACCCATGCGAGACTCCACTAGGCGCATCTCGATATGACGCGCAGGCGGACCTCCGGCTCTCCTTCTCGCCGAGGTCGGATCTCGAGATCCTAATCGGTCACCACCGGACAATCTACGTGTTCGCGAAGACGACGAAGATCTTCCCCGACCCCGAGAATCGGACGCATTGGCGGCGGAGACGGGGAGCTCTGGCCCTCGGACGGATTCAGAGAGGGCCCGGCAGAAGATGGCTCTGCAGCGTCATAACCACCGGCAGATGCAGAATCGAGACTGGATTCGGCACGGATTCGACCCATCTTCGAGTTGTGATTTTTAGAAGAAACGAAGAAAAATCGACAGGAAAAACTGGAAGCAGAAGAAAAAGGGAGAAGAACAAAAGTTTTACCTGAGATTAAAAGCTCGGAAGAAATGAAGGATTAATCGAAGGCCGGAGTTCACCTCTTATAGCCAAAGAGGTGCGAGGTCCCGAGGAGAAAGCAATCATGACCTAAGTACCGTCTCGAGGAACACACCTACAAACCGCAGGATCATGACACGCGTCCAGGCGTGCAAACGAGGTCAGGCAACCGAAGCGACATCACACTAGGAACGCAGGATTGCGACACGTGCCCACACTCGCAAAACCAGATGAGGAAACCGAAACGATTGCACGCCAAGGATGCAGAATCGCGACACGTGCTCAGACAAACTAACGAGATGTGCAAAGCAAAACGACTCCGCATCGAGATCACAAGATAGCGACACGTGCCCGGAAAAATGAAAGAGATAAGGAAACCGAAGCGACTTTCCACCGAGATCGCAGGATCATGGTGCGTATCAGGATCGTGACACGCGCACAGAAATACCGACCTCAACCCTTGCGACAATCATGCAGAACTATCAACGTTCGCACCTCCCCAGCTCGGTGACGAACTGGGGGGGGCTATTGTTGGAGGTGGGCTTCGCCCGCCACGATCTGGCCCGGATTGAGGTCGAAGATTAATGTCCATGAGGCCCAAAGCCCACGAACGGCCCGTTTGTTATCATGTAGCCCGCGAGTTACCCGGCTCAAGACGATGCGAACAAGCACCGGACCCACCAGGCGTTTCACTGTAGTTCGGCTCTGATCAGCATTAAATGACGGACATGCGCAGTAGGTAGAGGAGTGCGACGAACTCACCTACCGAAGTTATGATTGCCTAACTCGTAGATGCCGACCTGCCGAGCAGCTCGAGCGTATCATCACGTGCCCGCCAGAACCGGCCAAATAGTTGTATTGCGACGAACGATAAGGAGACACGTGTAGAGTGGTTAAACTCATGATCGCCTATGGAGCTATAAGCGGCGACCTAAAAGAAGCTACGTCGGGAGAGCTTATAAATAGGGAGGTCGCATTTGTTAAGAGCGGATCGGAAAAATGGAGAGAGAAATCTATAGAAAAACTACCTTTTGTATCTTGTATCAGAAATTGTTACTACAATCAATAAAATCACTACTCCCTAAACACTGAAACCTTCGAATCATCCTATACCGATCTCCACTCAAACATCTTGTAAATTCGATAATCAGTATATTTTTTCTTATTTATTCAGACGGATTCATCATTGTCTCCAAATACAAAAGATATTCATGTTGAAAGAGAACCCGATATAGATGAAGAAGAAGGACAAGAGATTAGAACTCCTGATACTCAAGGTAAGCGGAAGGCAACTCCTGGAAGAAGTGAAGCTAGTTCTCAGCCTCCAAAGCCAAAGAAGACACTTAACACAAGATCAGCAGTTTGGAGTAATTTCACAAGGACAACAGAAAACCGAGAAAAAATGCACTTGTAACCACTGCCATAAGGTGCTTGTGTGTCCAACATCATCAAGGACTTCAAATCTACATAACCATCTAACAACCTGCAAACAGTTTAAGGCGTGGGAAGATGGTCTGCGACAGGGCAATAGTCAGTCTCGCATAAATGAGAGTGGAGCACTGAAGAATGCCAAAGTATCTGAGACTATATTCAAAGAGGCTGCGGATGAGATGTTCGTGATAGGGGAGTTGCCACTTTCTTTTATTAAAAGTGTGGCTTGGAGACATTTATCCGATAAGGTGAATCTTTACAAATCTCATTCAAGGAGAACGGCAACAAGGAACATTGTCCAAATGTACGTGAAGAGAAAGAGATTACTCAAGGAATTGTTTGTAGCAAACAAGCAAAGAGTCTCTCTTACAACCGACATTTGGGTAGCTAAAAGTACATGTAATGTGTTTCATTTTCTATTTTGCGTTTCTTATAACTACTTGTTTCTGTTTTTCATTTTAATTGTTTAAGTTTGTTATTGACCAGGAGCTAGTTATATGGTGATCACACTCCATTTCATTGATGCTTATTGGAGACTACAAAAATACATCATTGGATTTAAGTACATCACAAATCATAAAGGTCAGACTATCTTTAACGTTCTTATAGAGTGTTCAGCTGATTGGAAATTAAGAAGATATTTACAATCACTATTGATAATGCAACTGCGAATACTTCTGCCCTTAAAAAGTTTCACACCTCTTTTTTGTTTCTGTCTAGTGAAGCTTTTGTCGTGAATGGTGATTATATATGCATGTTAGATGCGCTGCATATATCATTAACTTGATTGTTAAAGAATGTTTAATTGAAGTAGATGTTAGTGTGTTAGCCATTCGTAATGGAATCTCGTATGTTAAAAATTTGTATAATACGTTTGGTTTTAATTTGTACATTTTACAAAACTGATGAACCGACTAACTACGAGCCACAACCAACCCCAAGAACCGAACCTGCAGGCCGTCCTAAAAAGAACTAACTAAGACAACAATATAAACAACAACCAAAACAAAACAGAAAAAAAAAGAAATAAGCTTAAGTGGTGAAGACAAGCTGAATAAAATATAGTTAATCAATTGTATTAAAAAATTGTAAATATATATAATATATATAATATATATATTGTGATCTCCATGCTCTGTTTCTTTTCATTTTTTTTCTTTGCTCTGCTTTCTCACGCTTGTTTGATTCGGTCCAGACATTGATGATAACGTCTGTTCTGTTGTTATAGTAGATGTTTCGTCTCTCTGCAATTATAAAAGGGAAAAATTAGAATCGAGAGAGGTCTTTTGGGACCTGTAAGAAACGGAATTGTAAATTGAAGAGTTGATTTTGCAGAACAAAACCATGAGCTTGTGCTCACAACTGGTGCAGGTCTCCACCGGGACTCAAATCCCAAATCTGCCATTTTCTTCGTCTAACCATCGTCATTTTCTTTCCCAAAGAACTTACATTCCGGCTAATGTCTACGAGCACCCGGCGGCTCTGCTCCTCGAGAGATGCTCTTCTCTGGAGAACCTCCGTCACATTCTGCCTCTCGTCTTCAAGAATGGTCTTTATCAGGAGCATCTGTTCCAGACGAAACTTGTCAGCTTGTTCTGTCGCTATGGCAGTGTCGTCGAGGCTGCTCGTGTTTTCGACCCGATTGATGATAAGCTCGATGTTCTTTATCACACTTTGCTTAAAGGGTACGCTAAAGTTCCGGATTTGGATAAAGCTGTGAACTTTTTTGTTCGGATGAGGTGTGACGATGTAGAGCCTATTGTGTACAACTTCACTTATCTCTTGAAAGCCTGTGGAGACGAGGCAGAGCTTAGGATGGGAAAGGAGATTCATGGGTTGTTGGTGAAGAGTGGGTTCTCGTTGGATTTATTCGCTATGACTGGGCTTGAGAATATGTATGCTAAGTGCAGGCAGGTACATGAGGCTCGCAAGGTGTTCGATAGAATGCCTGAGAGAGACTTGGTTTCTTGGAACACTATGGTTTCCGGGTATTCACAGAACGGGTTGCCAAGGATGGCGTTAGAAATGGTTATTCGAATGTGCGAGGAGAATCTGAAGCCTAGTTTTATCACCATTGTTTCTGTTTTGCCTGCTGTCTCTGCGTTGGGGTCCATGAGTATTGGCAAGGAGATTCACGGGTATGCCATGCGGGCTGGATTTGATTCTCTCGTCAATATCTCCACTGCTTTGGTTGACATGTACGCGAAATGTGGATATCTAAAAACTGCTCGGCGGCTCTTTGATGGTATGTTAGAAAGGAATGTTGTTTCATGGAATTCAATGATTGATGCGTATGTGCAGAATGAGAATCCTAAAGAGGCAATGGTAATTTTTCAGAAGATGTTGGATGAAAGAGTGAAACCCACTGATGTATCGATCATGGGTGCTTTGCATGCTTGTGCTGACCTGGGAGACCTTGAGAGAGGAAGATTTATCCATAAGTTATCGGTTGAGTTGGATCTTGATATAAATGTTTCAGTAGTGAACTCTTTGATCTCCATGTATTGCAAATGCAAGGAAGTTGATACTGCAGCTTCTATGTTTGGGAAATTGCAGACCAGAACCCTTGTATCTTGGAACGCGATTATATTAGGATTTGCACAGAATGGACGTCCTATCGAAGCATTGAATTTCTTCAGCCAGATGCGAGCTTGGAAAGTTAAACCAGACACGTTTACTTATGTGAGTGTGATAACTGCTCTTGCAGAGTTGTCAGTTACACATCAGGCCAAGTGGGTACATGGGGTGGTAATGCGAAATTGTCTGGACAAGAACGTGTTTGTCACAACGGCTCTAGTCGACATGTATGCGAAATGCGGAGCTATTATGACTGCAAGAAAGATTTTTGACATGATGAGCGAGCGTCATGTGACAACATGGAACGCAATGATAGATGGATACGGGACGCATGGTATTGGAAAAGCTGCTCTGGAGTTGTTTGAAGAAATGCAACAAGGCACCATCACACCAAATGGTGTCACATTTCTTTCCGTTATCTCTGCTTGCAGCCACTCAGGTTTGGTGGAAGCAGGACTCAAGTGCTTCCATATGATGAAGAAAAACTACAGCATAGAACCGTCGATGGACCACTATGGAGCCATGGTCGATCTTCTTGGCCGAGCTGGATGGTTGCATGAAGCATGGGACTTTATTATGCAGATGCCCGTTAAGCCGGCTGTCAATGTATATGGTGCCATGTTAGGTGCTTGTCAGATTCATAAAAACTTGAATTTCGCTGAGAAAGCAGCAGAGAGATTGTTTGAGCTGAACCCGGATGATGGTGGGTATCATGTGCTGCTTGCAAACATATATCGCGCAGCTTCAATGTGGGAGAAAGTGGGACAAGTGAGAGTTTCAATGTTGAGAAAGGGTCTGCGCAAAACTCCTGGCTGCAGTATGGTAGAGATAAAGAACGAGGTGCATAGCTTCTTCTCCGGAAGCACAGCCCATCCCAATTCTAAGAAAATTTATGCTTTTCTTGAGAAGCTGATGTGCAAAATCAAAGAAGCTGGTTATGTTCCTGACACGAATTTAATTCACGGCGTAGAAGATGATATTAAGGAGCAGTTGCTGAGTAGCCACAGCGAGAAGCTGGCTATATCTTTTGGACTCCTGAATACAACAGCTGGTACAACTATTCACGTTAGAAAGAACCTGCGGGTTTGTGCTGACTGTCACAATGCTACAAAGTACATTTCCCTTGTGACCAGACGAGAAATTATTGTACGGGACATGCAACGGTTTCACCATTTCAAGAACGGTGCCTGTTCGTGCGGAGATTACTGGTGAGATGACCCCCAACCCAAACACTGATGAGCTGTGTTTACCCGGGAGATATAACTAATCTGTGGAAGAACAAGTGCTATAGTCTGAAGTAAAGCCTTCACAGAGAGCTACAATTTTTTTTTGTATTATAAAACAAGGTTTAAGCTGCTCGTGAATAATGATATCCTCGCTGTAGATCTGAGCGAACTCTTATGTTTGGAAGCGTCCAGGTAATGAAAACAGAACATCTCCTCTTCTTGTCTCTGATTCAGTCTTCAGTCTCTTTCTTATTGAACAAGATAACAGTCATTGCATGTGAAAGCTGGAAAGTGTTTGTCGTGGAATTGGTACAAGATTTCTTTCTGTTAGATTATACAGAATACAGAAATAGCAAAACTCAGATCATTGATACATGTTATGTACGATCAGATTAAGGCATCTTGTTGAACATGATCAGGGCTGATGCAAGATGATGTTTAAAATGAGAATAAAGTATTACAATTCTTATTGTTATGTACTATCAGATATATGGGAGCACACCAAAGGATAAGGTTGCAACCTCTCTCTTTCGGAGAGAGAAAGATGAGTCAACGGTTCGGTTTATTATAATAACATGAAACACTGCAACATCATATGAGTATTATATTATACGATACATCTACAGGAGTCTATTATAATCACTGCTGTCAGTTTATTAAAATAAGATTTTGTTCATACATTTAGATCTGAAGGAGAACTCTTTTGGACGCATGGGGACACACTGGAGAGAGATGGGTATTGTTCTCTTTTCTTGCTTTCTCTGGTTAACTATATCCTTAAACTGTGGCTATGCAGCTATATCTAGAGAAAGTCCTTTATCATTAGGACAAACTCTGAGTTCCCCTAATGGATCTTATGAGTTAGGATTCTTCAGTCCTAACAACTCTCAGAATCAGTATGTCGGGATCTGGTTCAAGAAAGTTACACCACGGGTGGTTGTGTGGGTGGCTAACAGAGAAAACCCTATCACAAACCCAGTGGCAAACCTCACTATCAGCGGAAGTGGGAGCCTTATCTTGCTTGATAGCAGAAAAATATTGTTTGGTCAACCAGAGAAGCTTCTACACCTAACAAGCTTCATGCAACGCTTTTAGATACCGGCAATCTTGTCATTGTTGATGATGTTTCAGGAAGTATTTTGTGGCAAAGTTTCGAGAATCTTGGTGATACCATGCTCCCTGTCTCATCGCTGACGTACAACCTTGCCACTAGGGAGAAGCGAGTGTTGACTTCTTGGAAAAGCCACACTGATCCATCTCCTGGTGATTTTGTAGTTGAGTTGACGCCACAAGTGCCAACACAGATCGTTACTATGAAAGGCACAACGGTTTATAAGAGAAGTGGTCCATGGGCTAAAACCGGGTTCACTGGCGTACCACAAATGGATGTATCATATGCAAGTCCGTTTAGCCTTTTCCAAGATGTAGTAAATGGAACAGGGTCTTTCTCTTATTTACAGAGAAATTCTGAACTTACACGAGTTATCATAACATCAGAGGGATATCTAAAGACTTTTCGGTACAATGGGACTGGCTGGATTCTGGACTTTGTGACTCCAGCGAATTCATGTGATCTGTATGGTGCATGTGGACCTTTTGGGTTGTGTGTGACGTCCATTCCCACAAAGTGTAAATGCATAAAGGGGTTTGTACCAAAATACGAGGAGGAGTGGAAGCGCGGAAACATGACTTCTGGATGTGTGAGACGTACCAAATTATCTTGTCAGGCAAACTCATCTACAAAGACAAAAGGAAAAGGCGCAACCGTCTTCTACCGTGTGGCCAATGTAAAGCCTCCGGATCTCTACGAATATGCAAGCTTTGTGGATGAAGATCAATGCCACCAGGGTTGTCTCAACAATTGCTCCTGTACTGCTTTTGCGTATATTACTGGAATTGGATGCTTGCTTTGGAATCAGGAGCTAATGGACACAGTTAGATATTCCACTGGAGGAAACTCTCTTTCAATTCGTCTTGCAAGTTCAGAACTGGGTAGGGCTAAAAGATATTTGTTCATACAAACCCATCATTTTATCTTGTTTTACTCGTTATCTGCGTTTATATAGCGTTCATTTCCATTGCAGTGTGGTTTTTACTTTATACAGTTTGTGCAGTAAATCTCTCAGTTGGAAGCAGGAGAACCAAGATTATTGCTGGTAGTATCGGCCTTTCCATTCTTGTGATTTTGGCATTTGCCTCATATAAATACTGGAGATACAGAGCAAAACAAAATGGTGAGACATCTGAAAACATAGTAACTCTCTTTTTTTTCTTGTGCTTTTTTTTTCTTACTTTCAATTATGTAACCAACTAAAGCAGAGGTATTCCACATCTCTATCTCGTGATCAAATCGACACTGCAACTTGTATCTACTCATAGAGATTATGGTTGCTTTTTTTTTAACTTATATAATTTTTTGTATTGCATTTACTTGAAGCTTGTCTATTAAGCTTTAGCCTGCTACACTCACAGAGATTTGTTACTTATTTGTTGTGCCAACTCGGGTGTGTTCTTCAATAATTCATAAGATCCATGGAAAAATGGTTTGGAACGACAAGAAATCTCAGGTTTAACTTTCTTTGAGATGAGTACCATACGAGCTGCTACGGATAACTTTAATGTCTTAAACAAACTCGGTCAAGGTGGATTTGGTCCAGTTTATAAGGTAAGAGATAAATTGGCTCTCTTTGTTCTTCTCATGTTTGTGTTATATATTGTTCTGTGGATGACTGTCTGCAACTTTGCTTCTAGGGAATTACGTCAGATAGGAAAGAAATAGCCGTTAAACGGCTTTCGAGCAGCTCGGGACAGGGTACAGAAGAGTTCATGAATGAAATAAAACTCATCTCAAAACTACAACACAGAAACTTAGTTCGCCTTTTGGGGTGCTGTATTGATGGAGAAGAAAAGCTACTAATTTATGAGTTTATGGTGAACAAAAGCCTCGACACGTTTCTCTTTGGTCTGGTCCTTGTGCTGCATTTGCTTTTCCTATTCCTTTCATCAATAGAGAATTCCTTTTTCTTGCTCATTAATATGCTTTATCGTATTGGCTAGATTTGACTCTGAAGCTTCAGATTGATTGGCCGAAGAGGTTCAACATCATTCAAGGTGTTGCGCGTGGGCTTCTCTATCTTCATCGTGACTCTTGCCTCAGGGTCATACACCGAGATATGAAGGTCAGCAACATTCTTTTGGACGAAAACATGAACCCGAAGATATCAGATTTCGGATTGGCTCGGATGTTTCAAGGAACGCAACATCAAGACAACACACAGAGGGTTGTTGGGACTCTGTAAGTATATATTCCAGTAACATGCTCAACCAAAGTATTAATTATGTCAACTTACCAGACTGTATGGCATATGAACAGAGGATACATGTCTCCTGAGTATGCATGGACAGGGATGTTCTCAGAGAAGTCCGACATATATGCGTTCGGAGTTCTGCAGTTAGAAATCATAAGTGGGAAGAAGATTTCAAGCTTTAACCATGAAGAGGAAGGCAAAACCCTTCTTGAATGTGTAAGAAATTTTCTCTATCCTCCTAGTTGTTTCAAATCACAATATTTATGATGCAAGCAATTTCTTATATGCTGTCAACTTTTAAACTATATAACAGGCATGGGAATCTTGGCTCGAGACCGGTGGAGTGAATCTATTGGATCAAGATATTGCCAGCTCGTGTTCTCCTGTTGAAGTCGCGAGATGTGTTCAGATTGGTCTACTCTGCATCCAACAGCAAGCTATTGACAGACCAAACATTGCACAAGTAGTGTCCATGATCACAACAGCAACAGATCTTCCGAGACCAAAACAACCAGTATTTGCATTGCAGATTCAAGATCAAAAGAGTGATGTCTCAGTCTTGGAGTCTGTAAATCATATAACACAAACTGCGATATATGGGCGATAAAGTTTCCAGTATGTATCAACAGCTCATGTTCTCCAATTGAAGTCGCGAAATGTGTTCAGATTGGTCTACTATGCATCCAACAGCAAGCTACTGACAGGCCAAACATTGCACGAGTAGTCTCCATGATCGTCCACATAATTTATTCAAACGAAATCGGCCCATTGTGAGCTTTTTCAAATCATGTTTCTGAAAGAGTTAAAGACTGGGAAGATTTGTCATGGAGAAATGAGAATAAAAAAGTTGGAGCTCATACAGATTGTGATTCCAACTTATTTGAGCCAACTGACAGAACAAAGTAAATCTATGTCAGATCAAGAACACGAGACAAAATCCAAAACAAAAACAAAAAAAATGAATCTTTTGGATGTTTAGTTCCCCAAGAATCAATAATGTGCCCGCTCAAAATTTCAAAACTCAAATCTCCTAACTGTGAATGTGGAATCTCAATTGGTACAACGCCATTCTCGTATGGGTGCAGGATCATCAACCATGACCTGATTTGGTTCGCCAGAGCCATCGTGTTAGTCTGATGATCAAACTCATAAGTACCCACATGAGTTGTAGCAACAGAGCTCAGGCTTCCTCTATGCTATTGTTCTCAACGAGTATCTTCTTGCACGCCTCGTAACACATGAAAGATATTCCAGCTGCAGGAACCAACTTCAAGCAACTCGGTCCAAGCCCTCTGTACCAACCTGCAAGACCTTCTTGCTCCAGTATACAGACCAAAGCGTGCAACATGTTCTTATAAACCACCCTCCCACCAACTGCTCCCACCTGCATATGCTTCCGAGCAACCTCCAAGGGAAAAGTCGCAGTACTCGACAACGCACCAGCTAAAGAACCAATCAAAAGAGTCTCAATGTTCCCAATGCTCTCTTTCTTCACCATCTTACGGTATGCTTTTCTTAAGGAATCATAGGCGAAGTAGTTTGTTGCTGCATATGGAACCACTCCTATAAGACTCGGGGCAAGACCCCTGTAAAGCTCTGTCGGACCTTCCTCCCTTATTATTTTAACAAACGCATCCAATATTCCTTTGTATACACCTCTCTGCAAATATGGTTTCGAAGACACATCAATGACCAATGTCTAAACTCTACTCTCCCTTACAATATACTATGTGTTTTTGCATCAGAAAATTCATATGTAAAATGTAGTAAAGCCCTTAAAGATTATAAAGCATACCTGAATTGTAAGGCGGGTCTTGACTAGTTCGAGAGGGTATGTCAAGAGGGTCTGGCTAACACCAGCACAGGCACCAGCTAGCAATGAAGCTGGGATGGGAATTTTCGATTCTTGACCGAGCTCCGGAGTCAACTTCTTGTTAACAGTCTCGAATACAAAAAGCTGCACAGAGTTGACTTAGAAGTTAAAAACTCGGAACAAATTCTTACATACATCACAAAAATTTATTTGCTAGAAAAAAAGGTAAGAGCTTGAGCTTCATTATATAACAATACAACGTAATTGTTTCAAGCCAAAACCAATTCACCAAATTATCTAAAGTTCCATAGCTATTCTACAACCATGACAATCCATACAACAACCAATGAAACATATTGATTCGAAGATGATGAACATGTACTGAATGATTGGTACCTCAACGGCACGAGCGGGTGCTACACGAATCACATTGACCAAATTGCCTCTGAAGAGACCTTTCCATCCTTCATGCTTCATGATATCACGGAACACTTCGGTGGTCGACTCGCCACCGCTTCCGACCATTAGATGAGTCCTAATGGTCTCCAAAGGAGCAACCGCTGTCCTCGAAATAGCTCCGGCAACCGCTCCGCTCAAAAGCCGCCGCAACGAAGGATTCGCAATCTTAAGCCTCAGTTTCATCCCTCCTTTCTTCTTCTTAAGCTTCTTCTGACCAATCACCTCTTCTTCCACCTCCTCTTCTTTGAAAGGCAAGTACTTGGTACACAGATCATTCAGCTGAGCAGTGAAACTATTGTTGTCTCTGTTAGGGGGATCCGAAATAGATCCAGAACCGAGTCCTGACCCGAATCCAGCTCCTAATTGATTCACACTCGCGAATAACCCACCAATTGGTCGGTAATTTGGATTCTGTAAGCTCCGGTCCGATCCCAAATCGGAAACGGAGAAAAACCCATTCCTCGTATCGTCGAACAAGTTGATTCCAGTCTTGCCCATGATTACACTTCCTGGATATGAAGCTTCTTGAGTTAGTAGTGGTAATGACAGTGAAAGATTTCAAGAGCTCGACATCTTCTTAGAATAAGAAAGTTCAGATTTTGGCAAAAAGGGCAAGACGGAAATCGTGAGCCGACGATGGATTTTGGGTTGTCTCTTTCGTTGAGTCCCTTTAGGGTTTTACTGCTTGCAGGTAATGAATGTGTTTTGTGGCCTTTTGAATGGGTGAGTGGTTAGGGGCGGAGGCTGCCGTGTAAGGTATTTATATTTTTTCTTGTGATATTCGATTTTAGTTACTTTTTATTTATTTTTCTTCCTATTTATCCATGTTTTAAGAATAAAACAATTTATTAGCTAAGATGAGAAAATTCGTCAAAATTGGTCAAAGAGTGCCAGTGTGAAAGTATTTATGTTTTTTTATTTTATTCTCAAGAGATAGGTTCCATATAGTTTTGTGGTCAAACAAGAAAATGGTTGCAATGGTGAGCTTTTAGAAAAGAGATCGCGAGATTTGTTTCTTTTTTGTTAACCGTATATTTAAATATATATGTTCTTCCTTTTTTTAGGATCAATTACTACACTATACCAAAATAATCTCTTTATTGCTATAAACATCAAAATTTTCAAAAATTATTAGAATATTCTTCCTACATATTAGGAAAAAAAACTAATTACAGAATTGTCATTATTGATTTAGAGGATGTTATTGGATTATGTATTTAGAATAGGTTTTAATGACTTGAAAAATCAAAAAATTTACTGAATTTAGAAAGAGTTTCAGATTATTTAAAAATATATTAACAAGTTTTCTAAATTACTCTAGATTTTTTTACTAGAAATTAATTAGGAATTTTTGTAGAGTTTATCTTCAAATATTGCATAAAAATTTTGTTATTGTGTTTGTTATTATCTACTACCTTTTTGTTGATTTTTTATATTTTCTAAATTGTCTAAAAGTTCATATGTTATAATTATCTTACATTCTTCTCCAAAAACTTGCATGTACATAATAGATTATCAACTTTTTTTTGTCTTCACATCTTTTTTACCTACTATATACATTACTATATCTTTTTGATTATGTGTTTTGGCTCTCCTTTTTGATATACTTTATAGTTCATTTATTTTTAAATTATTTATCAGTTATTAAATCATGATCTATAGTTGTATAATTAGCTAGTAGAAACATTTGTAGTAATGTTTAGTTTGGATTTATCGTTCATGTTTAAATCAAAAAATATTTATATTTATCTTTTACAAACAAATTATAGATAATAAAGTTTGAGAATACTTGAACAAAGCACAATACTTTGGTAAGTAGATCTTTTTATTAAAACTGTGAATAATCAATAACATATAAAGTTAAATTAAAGACATAGGAAGTTACTTTTAATTTGTTTGAATAACAGAAGACTTTTATTGATATTACATAATCATGAATCCAATAACTCTAGAATTTTTTAAAAATTAGATTACTTGTTACAAATTTATAAACTAATAACACTAAACTTTAACATAGTTTTAAAATCTTAATTGAATATAACACTAGAATCTCTATAAAATTCAAAGATGTTTAACTCTTGCTATATTCTCAAACCAGTAACACCTCTTTAGTTATTGAGGAAAAAAATTTGAGTTATTTACAAAAGCTATATTGAATTGTAAGAGTATAATATTTTTTTAATAGATTTTTTTGATGATATTGAGAATTGTTCTAGAACTTTAGGTTTTATGCGGTATTGTAAATTTATTTTGTAGATTTATTTTCTTTGTTGTAGATTTATTGAGTTAGCACGGATCGTGTGTAGTAGACTTATAAACCTTTCGTTTTCCGAGAAATTCAGCTACTCTGTAGGTTTTTTGGGTAGATTTATTCGAAAACTCCATAGATTTATTTTTTTCCGGACTTGGTTACAGTATATTTTTTTACCCAAATTTGGTTTCATAGTGTTAAAGTATTATTGTAGATTTATTTATTTTGGAGTATATTTATTTTGGTGATATTGTAGATTTGTTCTGAGACTTTGGGTTTTATTTGATATTGTAGATTTATTTTGTAGATTTATTTTTTTGTGTTGTAGATTTATTGAGTTATCACGAATCGTGTGTACTAGACTTATAGATTCTTCGATTTTTCGAGAAATTCAGCTATGCTGTAGATTTTTTCTGATAGATTTATTTGAAAATTCCGTAGACTTATTTCTTCTCCAGACTTTGGTTACAGTAAATTTTATACCCAAATTTGGTTTCGTAGAGTTAGAGTATTATTGTAGATTTATTTCTTTTGGAGTATATTTGTTTTTATGATACTGTAGATTTGTTCTCGGTCTTTAAGTTTTATGCGGTATTGTAGATTTATTTTGTAGATTTATTTTGTAGATTTATTTTCTTTGTTGTAGATTTATTACGTTCATACAGATCATGTGTAGTAGATTTATGGACCTTTCAATTATCTCAGAAATCCAGCTACGCTGTAGATTTTTCTTGTAGATTTATTCAAATACTCCGCAGACTTATTTCTTTTTCAGGATTTTAGATACGAGATATTTGTTTATCCAAATTTGGTTTCGAAGCGTTAGAGTATTATTGTAAATTTTTTTTTTGGAGTAGATTTATTTTGATGAAATTTAGCTCTAAAGAGACCTGCGCAGGTTAGGTAAGTCATCCAAGGAAAGAGTGATACAAAGGCGTCTGGTTTCAATACGCAAACTTCAAAGTATTCATTTTCTCACTTGGGTAGCTACTCACAACCGCTTGATAACAAGGAATAGGATGTGGAGTTGGAATTTGGGACAGAGAACGGTGTGTCCTATGTGGGCATCAAAAGGAATCAAGGAACCATATAAGCAGGATTGGGAACGAAGCATATACACAGAGCTTGACATGGTGGTTTGATTGCACAATACATAGCATCTAAGGGGAAGGGCCATGTATCTGAACATTCCTGAAATGATGTAACCAAAAAATATTGAACTCAAAGTAACACAATTTTGTAAAAATGTTTTTTTATTCAATACAAATTTTACATTCATTAAAAAAATGAAAAAATAATTGGGATCAATTTCATTTATCATTTTTTATTAAATATTAGTTATTAATTTTACTGTTTTCATCGAATCATCAATCATAACATAGGATTTAATATCTATAGAGAATCAACTAATTGCATTTGCTTTTTTGAAGAAATCAACAAATTGTTTTTTTTATTTTAGAGTTATATATAAAAGCTGCTGCTATGTCAATAGATTTTTGGAATAATTATAGAAAATTTATCTATCGATTTATTTCTAACGGTGTAGTTACATTGAAAAAGTACAAACATATATAAAAAAGAAACATTGAACCGTTGATCGAGCTCCAAACAAACTTTTCAAAAATATTTTTTTTTCAAAAAGCAATTTTGAATGGGTCTTATTCAAATTTGCTTCTTGAAAAGAAAAATTATTAGTCTTGGAAAAAAGCAAAGAGCTGAAGTGGAAGATTCAGATAAATTCAAAGTACTGAACTTGGCTTCAGATTCAGATTCAGATTCAGATTCAATTTTAAATTACTTTTGTTTACCAATTTTGATACTTGTAAAATCTGTTACAATAATTCATATTAAAATAAAAAACCTTTTTCAATTGAAACAACAATAAGTTTTTTGGGTTTAAAATAAGAAGGTTAGTTCACTAATTGTTTTCCATTACGAAAGAGAACAGATTTGTGCGTCACATCACATGCCACCAAATACTTTTTCAATGGTTTTTTGTTGGTAGGTGCATTTAAATGTCACGTGCGTTTATCGAAAACTTATGTAATCTTAAAGATAACGAAGAAAGTTGAAAACGTTTTTAATGATGTTTAATGATGAAACATCTAAATCAAAAGAATATTTAAATTCGTGAATTGTCTAAGTATTATTATAAAGGTAAAAGACCAAAACCTTTGGTTGGACACATTTGGTAGTCAATAATCATATGAAAAACAAAAATTAATGGAGAAGATAAGTAATTTGAAGAAGACTTCCTGTTTGGGTCAAATTTAAAAACAAGGAGTTTTATTGGTTTTTTTTAATTGAATGTGAAATTATATTTAAACCAAAAACGATTTTATAATGAATGCGTTCTGATTTTGTGGAAAGAGATTGTTACATAGTATTCTGAACTAGGAGCTGAATATTTTAAAATGTAGATGAATTGTGTTTATATTGGACTTGTAGCAAACCACAATTGGAAGCTGTCTTTGTCTTTGTGCGTCTTGTTTCCTTAAATGCGGAGTGAACTGATTCTTTGAATGCGGAGTAAACTGATTCTTTGAATGCGGAGTGAACTGATTATGTTCCTCACGTTCTTGTCAATTAGTCTGATAATATTCGATTGCAGTAGTGTTGGTTCTCCATGTCTACGGTTGTTGTGTTCTCTCCAAATATGATACAACGTGGCCTGAAAGCAGTAACGAATCAGAAAGTTTTACCTCTTGTCCTAGTCCAGACTGGTGATGAGATTGATCAGCTGATCCTACTGTGTAGTGTATCTTTGATCCAGCAGCTTTTGCCTCAGCTGCTTTATTATTTCCAAGGTGAATGAGCAAGTGAAGAATATGTAGTCACAACTCTCTTCTCTTTTGTAGAAAATGTAGTCTACCACTTGTCCTCCTGTCCATTGTTTCATTCGGTCACCGGTCGAGGATCTGTTCTTGATGGCCAACCACAAAAGGAAGGAGTACTTTGGTGTTGCATGGGCGAACCGGACACCTCTGTACCATTCTATTTGTAGTCGAGCGACTCTGATCTGCTCCCATGTTTCACGAGTTTTGAACGTTTTAGTCTCAACAAAACCAGTAGAAACAAGATCTAAACCAAATTAAACAGTTAAAGGAAATTTCTCCACACTTGGACTGTAATATTAGGGTTAAAGAAACACAGTCGGTAATTATATAGGATTAGGGTGTAAATGTCTCTCTTGAGTTGAGTTAGTTTCTTCTTTCTGATTTAACTCTCTTCTTAACGGGTCACAAAGTTGTGTGTTTTTAATTTATCTTATGGAAGGCCTTGGGAACGAGGGTGTTTATGCTTAAAGCCGGTACTGTATGCTTTAACCTCTACCACGAATTCCTTGAAAACATTGGTCGAATTCTTGACGTCCCCTGCGGCTAAGATACCCTTCAGGAAGGCATGTATATGTTACCATTTTATGTATTTACGGAGTTGGGCTTACAGAGTTGGGCTGCGGAGTTACATGGGAACATAATGAATTGGGCCTCGCGGATGAAGATAGGCTACGCGTATGCACTCAAGTCGCGTGGATGATTTAATAAAATGGATTAGATGGAATCTTTTTCAGTTACACACTCTCTTTCATATTTGTTAAAGCTGTCGTTTATCGTTAGCGGGAATCTCCGCGTTGTATCTTACCGTCGTCGTCTCCGTTGAGCGTCGCCGGTAAGTTTGTAATCGGCGTTTAATGTGAATGTTGGATTACGATCGAATAATTAATAAACGTACGTTTTCGTTATCCAAGGTATCAGAGCTAATCGAACCTCAGACACCATGGAAACTCGAACTCAGGCGAAGCTGAAAGAAAAAGAAACGGAAATTTCTAAGATCGAAGACATGGAGCAGCGGATATCTAAGCGTTTCGCCGCAGAGATTGAGAAGGTCTCCATGGAGATGCGACAGAATCTGGCGGACGTCTTGGAATTTCGGGGAATGACGATACAGAACACCGCTTCACCGAGTCATGGGAGATCTTCCATGACGATGGTACCACCGCACGGGCACGTTCCGCCGCATTCCGAAGGGGGTAGGGGTCGGAATACACCGATTCCTCATTACGCCGGAGCTACACGTCTAGCAAAGGTGGATTTTCCACGATTTAATGGGGAACGAATGAAAGAGTGGTTAACAAAGGTTGAGCAGGTTTTCTTGATGGACCACACTACGGAGGATTTGAAAGTGGGTTTGGCATCGATTCTCTTTGATGGGGCTGCTGAGGCTTGGCATCGGTCTCTTCTTCAATCCGAAGAAATGGGTCCCGAAAGAGATCGTACAAGGCGTTGTTGCAGGAACGCTTTGCTGAGATTCTGGATGATCCTATTGCTGAGTTAAAACTTTTGCAGGAAACGTCAGGAATCGTAGAGTATCATGAGAGGTTTGAGCGGATCCGGAATCGTGTTCATCTGTCTGAGGCTTACTTGGTCAGTGCCTATCTCGCCGGGTTACAAAACGAAACGCAAATGCACATCAAGATGTCTCAACCTCAAACGGTTCGCTAGTGTCTGGTGTTGGGGCGACTGTATGAACAGGCTCACCCGAAGAAAACGGTGAATAATCAATGGACAACGTTCAAGGGACAATCGCAGAACAGAGCTTCTGTCCCGAGCTCAGCATCGCATGAAACAACTCGCAGATCAACATTGCACTGAACGGTCCTTCAACATCGGTGATTGGGTCTTTGTGAAATTGCAACCTTATCGACAAAACTCTGTGGTCTTCCGTTCTAATCAGAAGTTAGCACCAAAATACTATGGTCCGTACGAGATT
Organism: Schrenkiella parvula; assembly: GCA_000218505.1. Taxonomy (NCBI): domain Eukaryota; kingdom Viridiplantae; phylum Streptophyta; class Magnoliopsida; order Brassicales; family Brassicaceae; genus Schrenkiella; species Schrenkiella parvula. The sequence continues at coordinate 3,035,927 of CM001190.1, forward strand.
GTTGACAGGTGTGGGGTCGTTGCATATAAGTTGAAGCTTCCGGAGAATTCCTCAGTTCACCCAGTCTTCCACGTTTCACAGCTAAAGATGGTGGTGGGAGAGGTCATGACTTCGACTGAATTACCCTCTGTTTTTTCGGACACTACAGTTAAAGCACCGGAATCGATTCTCGAGCGTAAGATGGTTAAGAGACAAGGCAGAGCAGTTACGATGGTTTTGGTTAAGTGGAAAAACCAACCAGTGGATGAGGCTTCGTGGGAATTGCTTTTCGAGTTGCAGAGACGCTTCCCAGATTTCGAACCTTGAGGTCAAGGTTTTTTTGGCGGGGAGGATTTGTTACCGTTTTATGTACTTACGGAGTTGGGCTTACAGAGTTAGGCTGCGGAGTTACATGGAAACATAATGAATTGGGCCTCGCGGATGAAGATGAGCTACGCATATGCACTCTAGTCGCGTGGATGATTTAATAAAAGAGATTAGATGGAATCTTTTTCAGTTACACACTCTCTTTCATATTTGTTAAAGCTGTCGTTTGTATCTTACCATCGTCGTCTCCGTTGAGCGTCGCCGGTAAATTTGTAATCGACGTTTAGTGTGAGCGTTGGATTACGATCGAATAATTAATAAACGTACGTTTTCGTTATCAGTATACCAAATGAGACGAAACAGAAATTCTCCACAATCTTGGCGTTTGAAGCAGAAGTGAATTAACTAGCAGAAAGATTGGGAGTCATATTAATTTACTGCGACGCAATGAAAGAGCTGAGCCAACAAGTATGCCAAAGAGCTGAAAGAGGAGACAAAGGATGATGAAGCAGAAGCAGTCTTTCCATGTGTCCTCAAAATCTTACCCAATCTTTTGTTCAACGAGGAAGAAGACCCAATTGCCGTGGGAGTCTTTGTTGCTAAGGGTTTAGTTAAGGTCTGAACTCCCATTTCCGTTATGCGGAGTTGTTGTCTTGATATCAGACATGTTGCATGGATTGAGAAGGACCAGAGGACTCGTCGAGGTTGCTAAGTTAGGCAAGACAATGATTATCAAGATCAAGATTGTTGCATCCAACCGGAAAGGACCGATATTCATAAGAAATTTTGACATCAATGATGTCCTGATCAGTCGCATATCGAGGAGATCTATTGATCAAAGCTAATTACTAGGACGTACTACCCATGAGTGATTGGAAGTTGGTGTCTGATCTTAAGTGTGTTTTCAATATCGAATAAATCGAAAAACCGTACCTGGGCAACGTTAACTTATGGACAACCACGACCTGCTTTGGAAGGTTTAGAAAGTCTTGTACAACCTGCTTATCAGATTTCTAGTGTAAACATCTCACACTGCTTTAGCAAAAGAACATTTTATTCATGATGAATTGTTTTAGTATAAAGGCAAAAGACCAAACCTTTGGTTGGTTATTCTGCTAATCAGTAATCATAGGAAAACAAATCAATGGAGTGATAAGTATTTACTGTTTTATTCATTCGTTATTGTTCTATTCACTTCTGCTGGTGGAAATAAGGATGCAAGAAACGAACTCCTTCCAGGTACAACGGAGTCTGCATCTCGATCAACCGCGATGCCTGCACCGTTTAAACATAATTTGCCAAAAACTGTAAAACCATTTTCTTGGATGAGAAGACTATCAGAAAGTGAGAAACTATACTTACGGCTCGAGCAAAGGCAAACATTTCCTCTTCACCAGAAAGCATTTTTACGATAGAAGAAGGCGAGCCAGCAGCACTTATGCTAGCTTCTGCAAGCACATCTCTTCTTAATCTTGAATCTTCCGTCTCCGTCTCAAACTGGAAGCTGCAAGTTTCCGATAAATGAATTTGACAAACACATAGAATTAACCCGTTCACTGTAATTTTATTGTGAGTACTATACCTTTCAAGGTCGAAGAGTGTACCCTCTGCAGTTCCTTGAAACAACTCATCAATAGGTGTCTCCGCACATGAGACAAGACAACAGTGGTAGTTGTATAGCTCATCCACAAGGGTTATAAACCTACGTGCCTGAGAACATCAACAAGAGTCCTCAGAGAAATGAATTCACAGACTCCAAAAGCCAATAAATCTTGATTTGGGTTAGTACCTTGTCGCGTATTTCCATGCTCATTGCTGGAATCTCAGAGATAAAGATTGTATGATAGTTTTTGGCCACTGCTATATAATCTGCTGCACCTACTGGTCGACCACATAAATACTCGAATGTGAATCTTGCTACTCCATTACAGCTTTCAGGAACCTCCACTGTTCTGATGATACACACACACGGAAAAAAAAATACATATATGTTCATATAATCTGATCCGAACCAAAAAATAAAAACCATTGATCTCATTAGTACCTTCCAAACATTACTGGGAGAGTGGCAGAAGTTATTTCTCCACCGTACGGGTCGGTGACCTGACGCCACATTTTCTCAAACTCTTCCATAACAGCATTATTCAAAGGCCATAAGTAGTGAACCTATATGTATGCACATTTAAAATTTCATAAAACAGAAGCAAAAATACCTAACAATAAAAGATGTAAAGAGTCTGTGATTTCACACATTTTCAACCGAGTTTTTCGCTGCAACTCTGCGGTAATCTACTTCGCTTCCAATTGAGATTATCTCACAATGTTTCTCCAATTTAGAGATAAACTTATCAAATATTTCCTTCTGCATTCCGTCCTGTACCAACAACGTTAGCAAGAAAGTTAGTAATCAAGATACATGCCCTCCACGAATTGCTTAACAACTCCCAAGAAAATAAGTTGAAGAGACCTTTTTGCTGCAAAAAGAAGAGAGCTTTAAAGAGAAAGAAGAGAACGAAACCTGATTTAACTCCCTTGGTGCTCGGTTACTGGTGGCTATGAGAACAGTTCCAGTTGTCAACAATCTGCTCATAATTCCAGATAAGGCCACAATAGCAAATACATCAACTGTCTGTAACAGAAGATGCAAGAAAGTCCAAGTTACCAAAAAAAGAATGAACACTGTTTGCAACTTCATCTGAGGCCTAAAGATAGAAAATCCAGTCTCATCTAAGCCCTTGTAGACACTGAATTGGCTTTCTGAATTTTGAGTGACAAGTAATTAGCGAGCACTTCATTACTTTCTCATAGCCAACAATCTATCTTAGAAGAAAGAATTTGGATACTGTAGTTTCTTTGATAATTTCATGTACACAGTTACCTGAATCTCATCAAAGCACAGGATGCTGGCTCCTTTTTTACTCGATTGTTGATCAACGAGAAATTTGTCAGCCACAGCTGGAAGAATGTGTTTCATTTGGAGTTGCTGCTTATAAAACTCTTCTCCAGCTAGCCATTCCTTAACTTTTTCATCGACAGGAAGATTCATAATCCAGCTCGAAATGCTATATTGTGAGGACTTCTCTGCACCATTCTCCTTCCAATACTTGTGCATTTGCTCATTTATCATTAGCATAGCCTAAAGAAGAAAGAAATGCAAAATGTCAGTTATTTAGCCACAAAACAAAAGAACAACCTTTAATAGCTCACCTCGTGAAAATGAAACCGTTGTCGATGTCTGATCAACCCATCAGTTGCGCTATAAAACATATCCATCAGCATAGTCTTTCCTACATAAAAACACCAACCGTGGTCTCAACGAGCTATACTGCAGAAATGGAAACAAGAAGAGCACAATGAAGCATCCATTAACATACCACATCCTACGTTTCCATAGATATATAATCCTTTAGGAGCTGAAGGTATTGCAGGACGAGAACCGACAAGTGAATCTAGTTTTCTCTCTCGGTTAAGGTATGAAACCCATTTACCGACGCCAGGTTCTACATTCATCTGTCTTCGCCTAAACACCGTCAAATATATAAACCCACTTAAAAAAAAAAGAACTTTCAACTAAAGAAAGATGCCATTGACAAAGAAAAAACCTCACCCTAATACCCATCTTCCTAAAAGCTTTTGCCCTTGTTTATTCATAGAAGCCCACATTCCATCTTCTTCCTTCTTCTCAGCTTCTTCCACCATTAGTCTTCGCCGCTCTTCCTCTCTTCTCTTCTCCCACTCTCCTAATCTCACCTGAAAACCCAAAATGTATACACATAAATGCAAAACAATTGAAACCAAAAATCCACCAAATCCTAACTAAGGAGAATCTGAGCCTAGTTTTACATGATAATCTTCCATTTCCTTCTCGAACTGTTCCAATCTTCCAAACAAATTTTCAAATGCCGAAGCAACTTTCTCTTGGTATGGATCATGTTGCAACCTCCCTTGTTCCACTAACTTACTGTAACTCGTTAATGGACCTGACAAGAAGCAATTCCAATATCTCTCAATCGTGTAAATTATTTAATAAGACAAAGATTTTGGAAACCGAATTGAAGATTGTGTAATGAGAAGACAGTACCTGAAGGTTTTGCATTTGGAGGATGAGAGGTGGAATAGGAACGAGCAACGAAGTGGAAGCCATTGGAGAGTCTTCTTGACGAAGAAAGCCCTAGACGTAGAACACTAGAGATCTGCGAAGCCTTTCTCATAATTTGCTTCGACTCTCGATTTTGGTTTTCTTCTCTGAAAGTAGCTTCTGATCACGGTTTAGCTACTGTTCCGGAAACGGAGATGGAGAAGAGAATGTTTATAAATAGGTGTCGACGTGACAGTCTATAAGAGAGCCACGTGATGAAATATGGACCGTTTATTGAATTGATGATTTGGCTTATTAGTGTCCGTATAGATTTGTTTAGTGAAGAGTGTAGACGTCAAAAGTCAAAAGTAGGACGCTAATCTGCCAAACCGGATGTGGTCCGGTCCGTGACATATATCCAATGTTTGGTACAGTAAAAATTTCGTTGGACTAATGTTTCCTGGTTTGAGTCTAATGTGAGAACCATCTCCGACTCACTTTTATTTTTTATTTTAAATGCAATTATAGAAGAAAATTATTTTCAATTCACATCTATTTTTTATTTAAAAATATAAATGCTATTTATTTTATAATTAAAGAAATGCTATTTCCCCTCTATTTTAGAGTTATATTTTTTTATTTGCAAAAAAATTCTTTAAACTTTCAATTTTTATAATTATGTCTGAAAACATTAATTTTCTTTTTGTTAACTATAATTTTTGTTTAAGTTTCATATATGGTTTTATATAGAATTTTGTGTTTTGATTCCAAGATAAGATAAATTTAAATAAAATCATAAGTTTATAAAATTATTGCAAATAATAAAATAAAAAATGTTGAATTTTTTATTTTCATAAATAAATGACATTAATATTAAAAGAAATAGATAATATTTTTAGAATTATTTTTTTAGAAGGAAAAGTAGAAAAATATATTGGAGAAAAATCTTTAATATTCAAAACTCTTTTAATATTTTGTATGCCATAGAAAACTAACATAAGAAAATTTTAATTTTTCTATAATTGGAGATTCTATGCCAAACTCCAAAATAATCTTGTTGTGGACATGTGAATAATCAAATATTTAAAACGTTTACAATGGCCAATCATGATTGAAATTGCAGTGGGACGATTCTTATAATCATAATATTTCAATCTTATAGTGAATCTTATAATCACTACATACCACTATGAACCAAAACAAAAACTTAGCACAAAAAATGTTTGTTATAGATTCGTCAAAAATGTATTTTCATTTTCACCGGAGCTAAGTCGTAGAACCATCGTACACTTGATGATGCAAAATTCTGACAGCAAAATCTGTCTAGAGTCCGGACTAAGGAGTCACAAAGTGACAAACCAATGCATGCTTAGGATTTCTATTCTGGAACCAACCAACTTTACGTCAACCGAGTGGTTAAAGTTCCCAAATGTTCGATGTTGAGAGTTTCCTAATCCGTGAGTCTGTGAGTTGTTCGAATGTTTTTGAGTTTGGTATGGAACAACAGTTTTGTCTCTCCCTTTACCTAAGAAGAGAAGTTGTTGAAGTGAAAATTCACATCTAGCCACTGGACTTTATTGAAGTACGAATCTTTTGGAGAGGTCACATGAGACCTTTTGTGTTCATATGATTTTGTAATATATTATTGTGACGTCGGTCGGTATGGCCGAGAAAGTAAGAAGTCAAAGAAGATACAATGGAGTTTCAAAAGATTCATGAAATCTCTAAAAAAACCCTATGTATCATCCAACCATTATGTAATTGATAAAGTGAAAACTCACATTTTGTAACTAGTCGATTATACAAAGCAGAGCTAGATCTGAGATATTAGAGGGTTTTATTTAAAATAAATCTACAAAAATCATTGTTTTTATAATATAAAAAATACATCTAAAATAATAATATATAACAAAAAAACTAAATAGAAATAATTAAATTTTTAGTTTTTACAATTTATCATATATTTTTGTTCTATAAATAAATTATAATAATATATGATCTATAAAATATTTTTTATAATAATAGTTTACTATATATTAATACATATATAATTATAACTAAGTTTTTTCTAAAAGATAGGATCCTAGATGCTTTATTAAAATATTTCAAATATATGTATTCAAATCCAATTGTGCTACAAAATACAGATGTTTGGAGAGATTTAAAGACCATTGTGTCCATATGAATGTGGTAACATATTATCATAACTAGGTATGGGGAATGTATTGCCCCGAGATTATGGATCTTGCTTCAAATGATCCGACATAACCAATAAAATATTGAAATGTTTTTAGCTATGACCATCTTTTGACTTCCAACAAAGAACAGTTTCATTGGAGAAAGAAACAAATTTCAAGTTGACATTTTAACTCAATATGCAACATATAAAGAAATTACTACTACAACAAGTGTTTTACCCACAAAGATAAGATTCATAAGGAGTAAAAAGGTAAAAGAAAACAAAGACAAACTCAAAAGAAGATACAATGGAGTTTCAAAAGATTCATGAAACCTCTAAAAAAACTCCATTTGTACCATCAAATTACTATGTAATATAAAAATTATCCATACTTAAAACGTAGACGAACAACCACAACGATCATAATAATCATACCTATGAAGAAGCAAAATCCACCAAAAAAAAAAAAGAGCTCTTCCAAAATCATCCTTTAAACCCTTGAGCTCTTATTCCCTGAAACTGCATTCTTGAATCAGAATCAAGTTCATAAAACATCTCAATCTTGCGTATCACTTCGTTTTCCCGCAACTTCACTTTCCCTCACATCCAAAAGCTTTCCAGCTTCTTCATCACTGGCCTGAACCTTCTTCTGCGCGTCTTTCGCCTTCAACGCCTGCAACTTGCAGTGATTGTAATACCCAACACCCAAAAACGCAAGCCCGTATCCGAAAAGATTCAACGGCGTGACCGTATCCTTAATTACAGACCACGAGAATGCGATCAAGAGCCAGTCTTTAACCACACCAGCCACATTCATAGTCAAAGCAGAAGTCTTCCCAACGAGGAGAAACACAGCAAGATTCAAAGCAAACGCACAAACCGAATTGGTTCCGAAAACGACTAAATCGAAATGGAAACTCGATGTATCTCTCAAAACAGGAAACTCCACAAAGATCCAAGGCACAGAGAGGAAAACGAAACAACAAGGAGCAACGTAGTAGAGAGAAGTAATCGGATTTAGATTGATTCCTTTAGAAGTAAGCAAGATCTGAATCAGAACCAACCTCGTAGCTTCGAAAGCAACAGCTCCAAGCTGAAGAACAACACCCCAAACATCGAATTTAGCTTCGCCGTAAGCAGCGATGGCTACACCGAAAGAGATCGAGAGCATGTTCGTCATGGTCTGAGATTTGAAAGTCTCCTTCTTTAACAAAACTCCGATCGAGTAAACGGCCACCGGCATAAGGGCTTTGAGCATCTGGATGAAGGAGACGGAGAGGTAGATGTAAGCGGAGTTCGATAACCAGAGGGAGAGTGAGTACAACGCGCCGATGGGTACGACGGATCTGAGGTAAGTGTCGCGAGACATTGAGACTGGCTCGACGACTTTGAAGACTTTGATGAGGATTATGGCTAAGGAAGAGCAGAAACCCATGTGAATCATGGTGAGTGTAATTGGGTAAGGCCAATTGTAGAGCTTTTTGTCGAGGATGTATTTGTTGTAGACGATAACGGTGAAGCTGAGGAAGATCCAGATTGCGACATAGGTGTAAGAGAGTAGGATCTTCTTTATCACTCCGTCGCTTAGTCCGCGACCTTTCCCCATGGTGATGGTGGTGCGCAGGATAAAGCGGTGGTGCGTAGGATAAGCAGAGAGAGGTGCGTAGGATAAGCAGAGAGAGGTGCGTAGGATAAGCAGAGTCTCTCTCTCTCTCTTTCTCTATGTCAAACTTTTGGTTTGAGTCGTCTAATGTAGAGGAAGGGCTTACGTGACTTTGTTACGCTACGTGGCGAAAAGGTGCTTGGCTATTTGACGATTGGCTAAATGGTGGGACCTCCATTTAATTATTTTTTCTATTTTTTTACTTATTAATTTTGTTTTATTTTCTCTGACATAATCTGTTAAATTATGAATTAATGTGAAAATAATGTTTTGTTTTTAAGCACTTTTTAGCCACTTACGTTTTGTTACGAAATGATCCATTTTATTTTCTGTTATATTAATATTGCGGAAGGTCACAGAAAGGAATCTGAAATTTTAATAACTAATTTAGTCAAATTTAAATAGATAATATATCTTTTCAATAATTAATTTAGTATAAATTTAGATATATGTATTTTTTTATTATCCTACGTATTTTATATAATTGGAACATTGAATAAAAATTCAAAAAAAAATTCAAAATTTATAAAGTGAAGATTATTATTAAATTATAAAATTATGTTAAATGGTCAACTATAATTGAAATAGTACTAAAGAAATTCAAATCTTCATCATCTAATCTTAACAAGAGTCGAAAAAAAATCTGAACAATAATAATGATGATGCATAAATTGTTTTTGAATACATAATTTTTTAATTATTAATAAATATAGTTCGGTTAAACGTTTATCTATATTGTTTTCTGAAAAATTGCAAGATAATAGATTTTTTTTTCTAAAATCTTTCAGTTTTGAACTTTGCCAAACATCGTAATGAAAGAAAAAGTTGTAAACTGCTTTAATTTGACGTTGCCTTAAAGTGATTAGTTATTACTAATTCCTAAAGCAATTAGTAAGACTAATTAAATGGAAACTTGTAACGAAAAAATGCCAAGTAAATAAAGGGAAAGAGTAACGATGAAACAATAGGTCAACGTTTAGACTAAGAGCGCGTGAATCTCACACCGCCACAGTTTCGCTGCCTTCCTCTAACGTTGTATTAGTGGTGCGATTGTAGTGTTTTAAAAAATAAAAAACTGTAGAAATTCGAACTTTCGGTCTATAATATTTTTAGTTTTCGAACTTAGGCTCTGATTATTGTTAAGATTATAGAACATCTAACAGTTTGCACAATTTTATTTATCCAATCAAGTTTTTGTGATTATATTTATTCTTAAAAGTTTAAGAATCTTTTTTATAATTTTATTCATTTTTGTTTTCTTTTTTTCAAAGTTTTCGTTCTTTCTTGAACGCATAAATTTTATTATTTTTTAATTACTATTATTTTTTTTTCAAAACAAAATTAAAAATTCTTTTATACATTAGATTAATTTTATCACAATGAAACTTTGTATAACTAGTAATTAATATTTTTTCATTCATTTAAGATCTATTTTTATAATATTTTATATTTAAAAATAATACTAAACTAAAATTTTTGATCAGACAAAAATACTTTAAATACTACTAATTTATTTTAGTTAGTTATATTAAAATAAAATTAATTAAAAATATTTTTTTCATATATCTGTATTTATGATAAAAATATAATTTTTAGAAACAAATATCACAGTTTGTATAGTTTTTGTTACCAATCAGACTTTAAAAAATATATAAATTAACAGTTATAATTTCTACAATCCACTTCTATACTGTCAAACATCTACAGCAATAATATAATCTAAAGCAATAATCGTTACCAATCAGGATCTTAACTTTTAAAAATTTTAATTTAACAAATAATATTTAGTTTAAAAAAGATAAACTACAGAAAAAAATAACAATTTGTTTACCATTTAACCATCATACTTTTGGTTATTGTTGTAGTTGTTGTAACATTTTGATGAGTGACTTTGGGTCGAGACAGAGTTTGTTGACTTGTAAAAAAAGAATTTGTCTTTCGCTCGCCTCATAAATCATAATATACTGTAAATTTGGTTTTGATTAAGTTTTTGTTAATTGGTTTTGATTGTGGAAGTACTCTGTTACGCTCAACATACTTGCAGACAAATACAGTCTCTAGATTTTTTTTTTTTTGTCAACACAGTTTCTAACTACTATTACGTAAACAAACAAAAGTAATTCATGTTAAAAAAATAAACAAACAAAAGTAGTTCTAATAATGTTGCATGCATAATGCATTGCCTAGCTAAAACGACATTAAGTAACATCAACATAATAAAACTTCCATTTATTCCGTAATTTATGAGTTTCAAATCTTATATTCTACAATAAAAAAATTTGACTGTTGTGGAAAAATGGAGTATTTCAAAAAAAAAGAAACAGTTTATTTGTTGTTTTCGTTTGTGATTTGTGAAAATCTGAATTTTTTCGATACTGGTTAAGCTGATAAACTCTAAAATATTTTAATCAGAAAAATCTTTATGTATATATTTTTTCAGCTAATTTGATTTTATCATTATCATTAAATATATAAAAAACCTAGAAATACTAATGAATCACCTTTTTATTTTGCTTTACACAAATAAAACAAATTAGTTGTAAATTTTTCAGATCTTTTAGTATGTTGATTATTTTAACCTAATTTTAATGAAAGATATTCAACTAGATTGTAATTTTACAACATCTTTTAAACTAAACTAACGGCTATAATATTAAAATATAGCTAAGTTTTGATATTTTCTGAAGATATTCTTTTAAATTATCTTTAATGCATATATTCTGTAACAATAAAATCGGTTGATATAACTGCATTTTCCAATGTTATTATCATGAAAATTTTCTAATCTAACGACAACAAACATTGCATTTTCCTTGTTTCATATTTCCGTTTTTTTGTTTTCTTTAAAAGAATATATCTAATGAGTAAGTCAACATGAGATGTGGATTTCATCTGAACCATCCAAAACTATTAAAAATGATATAAATAATTACAAAAAGAAAATGTAGCACTAATTATTCAGATCACATAATGAAGAAAGAATACAAAAAGTACAACAAATCGCACTCTAAAACATTAAAAATACAAACATTTTATACATAAAACAGTAATATTATACTAACGTAAATTAATTCCAATATGAAAATTACATATTATACATACTATACATTATAATATTATACATACTATACATTATACATAAATTCCAATATGCAAAACAAACAACCAACCAACCATTCTCCTCTTCTCAAAACTCTAGCTCTTGCATCTTTCCAACACCAAGTGCAACTCATTCAAATTACGACTTACCATTGTAAAGACCTTCAACTCTCCCCAAAACTCTGTATTATCAACATCACAAGTATCCTCATCTTCAAACGGATCACATTTCAAACCAGTAATATCACCAAACTCTTTTAAAGATAGACGAAACGGTTGACAATCAATCAACAACCAAATCTCATGATTCTTTCTAACTACAAGCTGATTCATTAGGAGATAGTGAACAATATTAGCACACCATATGAAGTCCAGTTCATACAACCTAGGGATAACTCTAACAAAACTCTTCGTCAATGCATCTCATGCATATTTTCCAACTTCCGTTCAACCATTTGTGTAGAATAGTGGAGGAAAATCTACTGCAATCAGTTTAAGTTTTTATTCTCTTGAAATTGTTTTATCCATGAAAATGAAGTTACTAAGGAAATCAAAACTAGACTTTTTTCGTAAAATATTCAAGATGTGCATAGTCAACTTGCGTCATGGAGTATGCATCAAATTTCTATAAATTTGCAACATAGACAAAAAGAAAATGTCCAGAACTTTTATATTTAAGCCAGATGAGATTATACATGATAGACAGGGAGCAGCACTTTATCAAGAACACCTTTGTATTCACAAGCAAACTTGACCTGCATTGATTCAACTAAAAGTGTGATGCGACAAATATAATTCAAAATTAAAACTGAAAGACAAGTTAATTTAAATCTACACTTTTGGTTTGAAAAATACGTGATAGTTTCAATTCAAGTCACAATAGATGTTTCTAGCCTAGAAATCCCATCAATTCCCATTACAAAAGCCCCACATATCTATCGTTAGTAATTATCAACTTTTCAGCAAATTTTTTTAAAATTATCAATATCAAGAGTATGTTTAAACCCAATCATCAATAAATCACTAGAAATCATATTTCTACGCATATTTAGAACAAACTAAAGCTTAGTCAAAGTTAATATAGCAAGATGAAAATTGTCATTGAAGCGAATCAATTTGATGATATGGAGAAGGGAAGTGACTTTTTGGGGGGAGAGTGATAAACCAACGTGCAGCACCGCCGGCTCACACTATATGACAAAAGGGAGATCAAGCAGAGGAGACGTCGTCACAGATGAGCAATGGGAGAAATAGAGAATTCGGGTTGCAAAATTGCAACTGTAGAATAGCGGTGGAGGTCCGTCGGAGTAAGAGGTGGAAACCGGAGCCGGTTAATTCCAGCGACTGAATCACCGACGACGACAACATAGTGACCTAGGTTTTTGAAGAAGAGGAAGAAGGGTGATTCAATTTTTTTATTTCATTTTTAGTATTTAAAAAAAAACTCAAATGGAATGATATGTAATTACTTTGATTATTGCTGGGTATATTGTTTTTAATCAATAATGTTGATTTTTTTTCATATGTGGTAATCTAGTAATAACATAATAAATGAATATTAATCTAAGTAGGTTTCACCCAAAAAAGTAAAAAGAACTATAAAAAAAATTACTCAGATAAACATCAATTTTGTTTTTTTTTTGGCAACAATATAGTAAATCTATAACTCATCTGACATCTATGCCGGAGTATCAGAGTCTATATGAATAAAATGTGAACTCTAGGAATGTGCTACTCTTGCCAACTTATCCGCGTGTGTATTGCTAGTTCTTGGAATTCATGCCAAATTGAATATCGTAAACAGTGCCCTTTGCCTCTGGAATTCTTCTATTAGAGGAGAAAAGGCCGGCTAGTCGTCTGGTGTAGTGATCATCGTCATCAGCTCCTTACTGTCAGTAGCAAAAGTAACTTCAAATTGGTGCAGATTGATAAACATCAATTTATTGATAAATTACTAGATTAACACCCATCAAAAAACATTTACTCTAATTGATTTTAAAAGACAAGTAACTCATCAAAAAAATTAAATAATTACAGCTGTGCCATTACTAATTAAATTAACAAAAAAATTTATTAAAGTTTTGAAAATAAAATTTCAAAAAAAACAGAAAAACAGAAATCACGATTACACTTTTTAGAAATAAAAGATTAAAAACAAAAACAAAAACTCTACCCTAAAAAAAAATTGGTCCCAACGGGAAGGAATAATTAAAATCTTCAACCTTGTCTCCAATGCATCATTTGTCTTGAGTCGATGTCTAACAGCTAGATCCAGCGAAGATAATTCTAACTTAACATGTAGATTAACTCTTTTTGCATGAGCATTCACCGACGTGGAACCAGTCTTCTCATCTTTTCAGGAGGAATCTGTATGAAATAAAATCATCATCACCTGGAGATGCTCCCTTTAAATCATCACAATAATCGAACATGTCATTGTCGTCATCTTTATTGTTTTTTTTGTAGACATGATTCTTGCTCCAAAACTTATTTCTTAAATTTGACAATGAGTTACAATTACTCGGATTTAAGTTCTTTCAGATATCCATCATACTGCCTAGGATTTCTAACTTTTACAGGCGGTATGCTTTGCAGTAATGTCAACAATATCTTTTTAGGAAACACGTAGCTCAATTCTACCTCGTAAACTCTCTTATCGATCTTGTACTCTTCAATCACCATCCCAACGAAATCTTCAAAATAAATTTTATCTTTTGCTCTTATCATTTGTTTTCCTCTTTTGCTATCAATACCAAACAACCATCAGTTTTTCTGCCATTGTTGTAAGAAAAAAATGAAGGTAAAGAACCCAAGGAAAAAGATGACTTGCGTCAACGGCTACGTAAACTAAATATTTAACTAATAGAGCTGATTAGCTCACATGCGTTGATTAGGTTTTAATTTCTTACAAATAAACCGTCCGATTCGGTTTTGCGTGATAATGAATGATTAATTTGGTTTAGTATGAAATAAATCTGTTTCCAAAGGGAAATAAGTATGTCGCTAAAGTGAAATAAGTCTGTCGCTAAAGTGAAATAAGTCTGTCGCTAAAGGGAAATAATTCTGTGGCTAAAGGGAAATAAGTCTGTCGTCAAAGAGAAATAACTTTGTAGCCAAAGAGAAATAAGTTTACCGGTAAAGAGAAATAAGTCTATAGCCAAAAGAAAATAAATCTGTCTCCAAAAGAAAATAAATCTGTCGCTAAAGAGAAAAATTATTACGTTAAAAGAAAATTAATATGTCGCCAAAGAGAAACAAATCAGTCGTCAAAGAAAAATAAATTTATGGAAAACTAATTAAGTATGTCATATTTAAGTAAACATGTGGCCAAAGAAAATAATTATGTGGAAAATTAATTAAATCTGTCATATTTAGGTAAATATGTTGTCAAAGAAAAATAAATGTATGGTAAACTAATTATGTTGTCATATTTAGGTAAATTTGTAGTCAAAAGAAAAACTAATTAAGAATGTCATATTTAAGTAAATATGTGGCCAAAGAAAAACAAATTAGTGGATATTAATTAAATCTGTCAGAATTAAATAAGTTTATCGCTAAAAAACCAAATTTTTAAAAATAAATTTGTGGTATATTGAATAAATATGTCAGAATTAAGAAAGTCTATGGTAAAAAGAAGCAAAAAATCTGTCAAACAAAATCTATTTTCATGTTCTATCCGTATAACCAATTTATTTTATGACAAAATTATAATTTTTAAATGTTTTTTGCTGAGTTATAAATTATTATAATATATTCTTGTAATTACAGTTTTTGATAACAAAGGATTTAAGAACATAATAATAAATATCAAAAATAAATTAGTAATTAAAATAAAATTAAAGTTAATCTAATAATAAAATAATAAATTAATGCTAAATTAACTTTTTTTTTAAAGAAAAGTTTAATGAATAAGAAAACCACCAAGAAAACATTAAACCAAAAAGCTGGTGGATAAAAACAAAAAAATAAAACTAACGCATGTTAAAAATTACAGCCTTCTGTTTATTTTCTCTCTCTCTCTCTCTCTCTCTAACTCGTAATCTCTGTGTTTAAAGCTTCCTTTCGTCATCTCAATCATCATCTGCAATCTCTTTCTCGGTGAGTTTGAATCTGCTGAATCTGAAAAACCCATAATTATCTTCTTAGATGCTTTTTTTAATTTCAAGGATTTTTATTGGATTATCATCGATTTGTAGTTTAGATCGTGAATTATGAATAGAGATTGTAGATTTCTCTCAATGATTTGTCTATAAAGATGTGAATTTCACTTTTATTTCGATTTCTCTAATTGAATCTGTCTCCGGTTTGATTTCATAGAGTTCTTCATCTTAGATGCACTTTTTTTTCCTCGTAGTATCGATCTCAAAGTTTATGATGAGTGACCATAGAAAGATATATTCTGTTGACACAACAGAGTGATATATTTGTTATATATTTGATTAATTAACATTCTCATTATATAATAGATTACGATTAGATTTTTAATTATGATAATTATCATTATCAAATATATCCTAGATGATCCAACAACTACCAGAATTTTAACTAATTATAATAGATTATGACTATTTTTTTTAAATTATGATTGCAATCAAAATAGTATATTCTAGATGATCCAACTTACCAAGCATTGATTAATATACCTAACACAATACAAATTTGGCTTCACATGTTTGATCTTTGTGCATTATAATTTAGGTGAAAATTAATTTTTTTTTTGTTTTAACAACAAACAGAAATAGCTTCGTTTGTTATTGTTATTGTCTTTCATGGCTTCTACGGTGGATTCCACCGTCTCTGACTTCTTCTCGTCAGCTCCAGCTCTCCAGAGCAACCTTAAAATCTTGTCTCCTGATCAGGTTTGTGTTTATGTTGTCATATGTTTGTGTCGAGACTTGTTATTCCATTGTGATTCCTTATGCTGATCTGGTTTTGTGACAGATTGAATTGGCTAAGATACTGTTAGAGAATGGCCAGAGTCATCTTTTCTTGCATTGGTCTGAACCAGGCGTCTGTGACAAAGAGAAACTAGGATTTTTCGATCAGGTTTTTGTTTTTGTTTGGTTAAATTTCTTAATCGAAGGAATTCAATTTATTTGATTACAGCTCGAAGAACATAGAAATACAACTTAATATCCGTTTTGAAAATCATTGCGTCACAGATTGCTCGCTTAAATTCAAGCTATCCAGGGGGTTTAGCAGCATACATTAAGACTGCAAAAGAGCTTCTCGCTGATTCAAAAGTAGGGAAGAACCCGTATGATGGTTTCTCTCCTTCTGTAAGTGAACAAATCTTTTTGTTATGAATACAAAAGTCTTATTGTTGTGTAGTGTCTAGTGTTGTTGAGAAAAGATTACTGTGGTCTTGCAGGTTCCTTCAGGCGAAAATCTTACTTTTGGTAATGAGAACTTCATCGAGATGGAAAAAAGAGGTGTCGTCGAAGCTAGGAAAGCTGCTTTTGTTCTTGTTGCTGGTGGGCTTGGTGAGCGTCTTGGTTACAACGGAATCAAGGTAAATATGGAGCAAGGTTTCATTGACTTAATCACTATTCATAGATAGGATTTATTGTATAAGATTTGAGATGACTGCTGGTACAACTTATCCACACTTATCGTTTAATCAATCCATGCTTTTGAGCTCTAGTATTATATGCAATACTTCCCATCAATAGTGCAATGTGACACAGTGTGAAACTTAGGAACATAAACATGTACTTGCTGTTTTGAGATATACCTCTTGATCTAATTACGAATCAATTTCCTAGGTGGCACTTCCAAGGGAGACAACTACAGGGACATGCTTTTTGCAGCACTACATTGAATCTATATTGGCTCTCCAAGAAGCTAGCCACAAGGTCGCTTCCGGTATGTTTCTTACTTTTTTGACACAATGCTAGCACCTTACGCATATCCATATTCCTCGTATATGATACATGGCAACTTACAATCAACATAAGTTACAAAAGTAAGTACTTTTTCACATCTCTTGTCTCTAATTGTACTTGTACATTTCGCAGATGGAAGTCAGACAGATATTCCTTTCATTATCATGACATCTGATGATACACATTCACGTACACAAGATCTGTTAGAGTTAAACTCATATTTTGGGATGAAACCTACTCAAGTGCATCTCTTAAAACAGGTAAATGATCAGCTACTGAGATCCATGAAAAGAGTTTTTTTCTACAACTTAAAATATTTTGAGAAATAGCGCATAAATACTTTTTCCCCTAGGAAAAAGTTGCATGTCTTGATGATAATGATGCTAGACTTGCGTTGGACTCTAACAACAAATACAAGATCCAGGTACCATATCATTACGTGTTTGCTGTTAATGTTTCCATAGCTATCACAATATTTGTAAGTTCACTCTCGAATTCTTCTTGGCCATTCATAGACAAAGCCTCATGGACATGGCGATGTACATTCGCTTCTTTATTCCAGTGGTCTTCTTGATAAATGGTAATTCTTCTACCAAATTTTTGTTCCATATATATTACAATAAGTTTGCTGCCTACAATTTTTATTCTGTTATATTTGTTGCAATTTCAGGCTTGATGCTGGTTTAAAATGGGTTTTGTTTTTCCAAGATACAAATGGACTGCTATTCAATGTTAGTAGCAACTACCTAACTCTTGTGTGTTAAGTTTTAAGTATTGATACAGTTCTGTTAGAAATTCATAGTTTCATGGTCCAGGCAATTCCAGCTTCTTTGGGTGTGAGTGCTACCAAACAATATCATGTTAACTCTCTCGCTGTTCCCCGCAAGGCGAAAGAAGCTATCGGAGGAATTACTAAACTTACCCATGCTGATGGTATGTTTAGTGAATAGCAAGAATCCAGAGTTTCTATACGCTATTTATATATCCGTTTGATAATTGAGAGTATTGATTCAAATGATTTCCAGGCAGGTCTATGGTGATCAATGTGGAGTACAATCAACTTGATCCACTACTTAGAGCATCGGGGTTCCCCGACGGGGATGTTAATTGTGAGACAGGCTATTCCCCTTTCCCTGGAAATATTAATCAAGTGAGTTTTCTTCTACTTGATGAGCCTATGTTTTGTCTCTTATTATGAAGATTTCAAGTCGTTGATATTTTGTTTATGTTTTTTCAAATGCAGTTGATTCTGGAACTTGGTCCATACAAAGAAGAGTTGCAAAAAACTGGAGGGGCCATTAAGGAGTTTGTTAATCCAAAGTAAATCTTCTTTTCCCTACTCTTGATTCTTCTGTTCTTACTATTCCACTACTTCACGCTATCATTGTCTTGGTTATTAGTAGCTTTAGACAGAAACTCTGATTCTTTGCTTTGACATCTACTTTCTGGATTGTGTATAATAGATACAAGGATAGCACCAAAACATCATTTAAATCTTCAACTCGTCTAGAGTGTATGATGCAAGATTATCCAAAGACATTGCCACCAACAGCACGGGTTGGATTCACGGTAATTGCTATCTGCAGAGTAAAATAGTACTTTAGTTATGCATATGCTTGTTGTGACAAGTTTTCCTCATGTAGGTCATGGATATATGGCTTGCGTATGCACCTGTCAAGAATAACCCCGAGGATGCTGCTAAGGTTAAATGCTTAATGATTAATAAAGTTCATATTAGTAAACTGCAACGAAAAAGTGAAAAGCATACCAGTTCTTGTGACTAATCAACTTGTTTGTACTCTGGTTCCCTGCTGATTAAATAATACGATTTCGTTTTCCACTGAAGGTACCTAAGGGGAACCCATATCACAGTGCAACTTCTGGAGAAATGGCGATTTATCGTGCTAACAGCCTTATTCTTCAAAAGGTTATTAATTGTATTGACCTCTGTTTTACATATGCCTCTAGAGACCTATGATTCTAGTGTAGCCAGTTCGAGCCAATCAATCCTTATTAGTCTTCTCCTTGATTGTGTATAGTCTCCGTCATTGCCCTTTGTCTAAACGAGCATCCTTTTTTCTTTGGTACTAATTCTCCAGGCTGGTGTTAAAGTGGAAGAGCCTGTAAAGCAAGTCTTGAACGGCCAAGAGGTTGAAGTATGGTCTCGTATCACATGGAAACCCAAATGGGGAATGATCTTCTCTGATATCAAATCGAAAGTCAGCGGGAACTGCGAGATCTCTCAAAGATCCACGATGGCTATTACGGGTCGTAATGTATTCATTGAAAATCTTTCCTTGGATGGTGCTCTTATTGTAGATTCCATTGATGATGCAGAGGTTTGCAAAATCCATTGTTACCTCTTAGATTATCTTATCATAGAAAGAGACTTATGCGACATGTGAAAACAGGTTAAACTGGGAGGTTCGATCAAGAACAATGGTTGGAGCATGGAAACAGTAGATTACAAAGACACATCAATTCCAGAGGAAATAAGAATCAGAGGTTTTAGATTCAACAAAGTGGAGCAACTCGAAAAGAAGTTCACTCAACCTGGGAATTTTTCTCTGGAGGATTAAACTTAGCAAAGTAGCAATTTGGAAACACATATTTTTTTTTACGACATTTACTTAATGTTTTTTAATGCTTACTGATATTTTTTGTTCATTAAATATTGATTTTCGGGTGTTATGAAAGCATATTGGTGGTTTTTACTTCTGTACGTTTTTGCTAAATGTTATGTTGCTTGTGTTTTTATAGATATATGTATGAGTAACGTAAGGTAGTTACAAAAGTAGAACAAGAAACTCAGAGAAGCATTAATGTATCTTATGCAAGTGTTAACAGCAGTTTGGTGTATGCAAAAATTAGCTCAAGATCTGATCTACCTCATTGTGTTAGTGTAGAACTCAGGTTCATGAGCTGTCTATCAAAGGAGCATTGAGAAGCTGTCAATTGGGTAACGAGATACGTATAGAGACTCCATAACTTAATTGCACCAAGTGAAAAGCTACTGTGATTCTGATAGTGCAGCTAAATATTAGCTAATAAAAAAATTTCTCTATTATTTAATCAAAATAGTCATGAATTAGTCACAAAATATTATTTGATGGTTATAATTTGAATATATTCGTCTGCTCAGATATAATACGAGTTTGATGGATTTGACCACATTAAGAGTCATAGATATTTTATCGCTAATTCGTGACGAAATAGCCCAAACTAGTACGTTTATTTACAAATTGATTTTGTGACTAAATAACCACAAATATATAGTGGTTAAATTGTATTTAAGGTTTGCCATTGATAGTTCATGACAAATTCGTGACTATTTTTCATCGACAGTTACGAATAAGTCACGTTTTATTTTTCTTACCTTATTTATTATTTTTATGACCGAAGTGAATTTTTTGTAACTTATTTATTATTTTTGTAACTGAAGTGAACGTATTTTTTTCTTGGCTATGTGAGAAATTTCTACTAATGTCAGGAAGTTGGTATTCACCTCTAGAGGCAATTTCGTGAGTTGGAGATCCTTCTTACAACATGTTGTTGCTCTATCTGCCACAAAGACCGAATACATGTGGCTATTATAAATGATATGCAAAAGGCAGTTTCGATTAAGGGATTCACAACTGAGTGGTGTTTTATTCAAGATGACGTTGAAGTGTGCTGTGATTGTCAAAGTGCGATTTGACTAGTCAAGAATAGGGTATATACCACGAGAAGGCAAAGCACATTGATGTCATGCTTCATTTCACCAGAGACATAGTTTTGAGATAAGAAAGTCTAACAAAAAGGTTGACACGTTGGAGAATCCAGCAGACATCTTGACAGAAACAGTCCCTAAGTAGTAAGCACAATGATGCATTTTGTTTACTACTGAAACCTCCAAGAAGCTTGCAGAACAGGAGTTCGCGGTGATGGCACAAGGGACAACGAAAGGTTTGAGTCCAAAGATCTTGGTAGAGATTTGTGAGGCGAAGTTGTCGGATTCTTCACTTGGAGATTAAAACGTGACATAGCTTTAGGTGTGGTCAACACTCTTAAGCCATCCACAAGGTTCGAGCTAAAAAAAGCTTAATTTATCTTTTTTTTTGTCTTTCCTCTTGTGCATTCGATTAGGTTGTTGGTCATTTTCACATTTTACTTCTAAGCTACAAATAGAATAGAACACGAGAAAGGCCTTGCTTAATAGCTAAGTCCAAAACGACACCAAGTTGGACTTGGACTTGTCAATATGTTGGGACCTAGAGTAAACCAATCTTTACGCGTTGATCAAGTCTAATCTTATGACCAAAACCAACAATCATGTGAACTAATAATACATATGATATTTTCCCTTAACATTTCTCTAATTATTTTATTTGACTATGTACACGAGTTGTGTATTATTAATCTACGATTTATTTTAACACAATTTGCATAATTTAAGCATTCTTTTGCGGAACCGGCCCACTAACTTCATAATCAAACTGCATTATTAGATATTAGTTTTATTTATTGAAAATTTTGTCATAAGCCTCTTTCATATTGTGTCAATAACTTGTTATGCATGAACCTATTCTTGTGGGGTTGAAATTACTGCCCTGTTCGTCAGCTCACCCAGATGGAGCAGTTGGATAATCTATCTGGGTGATCTATCCAGATGAACCACCTGAATACTGTTCGTTTTGAAAAAAAAATTTTAGAAAAAAAAATCATCTAGTCTAGGCTCACCCAGATGTTATCCAGATGCACCGTTTAGACTCATCCAGTCTAGACTCACTCAGATGCACCATTTTTAAAAAATCACCCAGGTGATCCATCTGGGTGATGCGTTAAAACGCACTAAACGAACATCAATTCTCACATTCACCCAGGTGATAGGCTCTAACTAGTTTAAGTTTTGGCTGCTTTTCAGTCAAGATTTTAAAGATTAATTAAGGACAATAGTTGTTTTAATTTGTTTTTGCTCTTCTTTTCTTAAAATAACAATTAATAACTTGACCCCTTCCAAGAACATATAAATTTTACTGTTTGAATTGTTTGAATGGAAGATAGATGTACAAGAAAAATTGAAGGGTGGACATACGAGAATTCGAGATGGAACTTTGCGAAAATGAGAATGGGACAGAAATTTAAGATCCTAAATAATTATTGCATATATGTCCTATAAAAAAATCTGAAACATACATGAACAAAATGAAAATGGAACCGTAATTTCCAAAAATAAATTAAATACCATGATAAGAGTAAAAACAAAAAAACTTAATTTAAGAAATTATTATTAAATTCTATAAGAATTGTGTTATAAAATACATGGACTTATATAATAGTAAAGATATCCTAAATTTTTTAAATTAAGATAAACACAAATATAACGGTAATTTCTAAAAATAAATTAAATACCATGAAAAGAGTAAGAATACAAAATTTTAATTTAAGAAATTATTATTAAATTTTATAAGAATTGTTTTATAAAATACATGGATTTATAAAATAGTAAAGGTACCCTAATTTTTTTAAATTAAGAGAAACATAAATGTAAATAATATAATTATATCTAAAGATAAATTCTCTAAACTAAGATTTCCATAAATCTCCAATATATTTTAATAATCTCAATCTTGTAATCTCGTTGAACTCAATTCAATTCTGGTCGATCTCATTGACCTTTTAATACCTCCGAGTAAACTCATATGTGATAGCACATGTGAGACTGAACAAGTTTTCAAAATATTGACATTATATCGAGCCGTCGTCAGGTCATTAATTATGATTAAACCAGCCTTAATGGTACAATATGGCCGCAGCCATGTATCTCCCACCATCTTAATCGCCGATCGGTTCCTCATCACACCGTGTCATAACCATCGTCGAGAAGATCGTGTGAACGAACCATTTGGTTAAAAAAAATGGATGATATCATAGATGTCATGTGACGGCCATCATCATCAAGTGAACACAGCATAGATGGTTCATGTTAAATAGAATCATTTTACTTATATGAAATTAATATTCTGTATGATAGTTTGAAATAAGAAATTGGTATTCCATATATAATACAATCGCAGTGTATTATATATACTGATATAGTACTATATAAAACTAGATTTAGTTTATAAATTTAATTATATATAGGAAGCATATATACAATTATACTCTACAATTTTTCTTTTTTTCGTTTTCATTTTTTATCTATTAGAAAGTGATAAATCCGTAACGAATATAGATTTTTCTTAAATTTTTGGATGTAGAACCGCAAAATTTTATTATTATATTTTTACATGTACTATCTAATTCATGATAAAATCTAGTAATTTTATATGTAAGTTGTGTATTATCTTGCCGTTCATCTCGTAGACTAATCAAATATAATATTAATGTTTCAACGCAGTATACTATATGTAACTGATAGAGTTTGAAATTAGTGACATAAAAAATATGTTCTCCTGCACACATGACTACATGAGAGTTAATAACGTTTTTCAATCCCTTCAATAGTTAGTTTCTTGTTTTTATGTCGCTATATTTTTAATTTTTGATCCCTTTATTAATATCCAGCAAATTAGTCCTTTTAGTAGTATTCAAAAGAAATGACTTACTTCATTACCGTAAATAATTATTTTGTTTACTTATAGCTAGTGTATCTTAATACTGAATGTGACTTAGCATTTGAAGAAAATGGATAAGATGATTTACGAATGGTTAGGTTGTAAAATCCATGTTTTGTACCAGGAACATATGTTTGATTTGTTTCGAGAGAAATTTGATACTAGTCAAAGAAATATCAAGAAAAAGTTAAAAGTGAACCGAATCTAGATTTGAAAGAGAATTAAAAAAAAATCGAATGATTTGGTTCGGATCAAGTGAATGATGGATCAGAAAAAGACATGATATCGTGAATGAATAGAAAAACTTAGCCAAATTAAGATAGATGATGAATAGTTAAATCATAAAAAGATGTTGGATAATCAGATTACATTGTAATCAAATATATGACTTAGCCAAATGAAACTAGTGATCACATGAATGATCAAGTGATCTTGATCAATGTCTAGGCACATTGATGTGATTTTATATATCATTTGTGACCTTATTTCGTAGAATTTTTTTTTATGTTTTGTAGTTTATATTATAGTCAACAGAAAATCCTGCTGATATGGTTTGGAAGCAATGCAGCTAATTAGAATCATAAATAGAACTACGATCTAGATTCGCATACAAAATTAGAGAAACATTAGCTATGTTACTGTTTTTTTCAATGGGTTTAGTTATTTGTTTTATGTTTTTGTTTTGTTTTTTTAATTTTTATAAACATAATAGCGTGTATCTGCCAAAAAATTGATTTTACATCTTTTGCCAAAAACATGAATTTGTATATTTTCACCAAAAACGTCATTTTCTTTTATCTCTTATAAAATATAATTTTACACTTACCGGGCAAAAACATGTTATAACTTAATTCTGTTTTCCCACCTAATTAAACTAAAATTATATTTTTTTCGTTCACTTTAAGTGAAAACTCATTAAAAATCGAAAAAGACAATTTATTCCAAGAATTTGGCTATAAATTTTGAAATAAATTTAAATTTTAACATAAGAAAACGATATATTAAAAAAATAAAAATAAATCGTACATATATTAAAAGCTCAAACGATTTCAATGTGAGTTTTTAAATTAAATTATAAAAAATATCCTAGTTGATGTTGAAACATGAAGAATTGCAATAATAAGAACATGGGATGTTCAAGCAATGAAAAAGGATAATGCTTCCACGACCACTTGTGTGTCTTCTGTTCACTTTCTGTTTTTATAAACATATGATTATAATGGGTAATGGGTCCTCTCCACAGACACTTTCAGATTCCAATTATAATCATTTATGATTCAACTATAATTTTTAAAGAGAACCTTCTGAGTCTTGATGGTGATTTTCAATCGTAAAAGGGATTTGCATGTTCATCAAATCTGATTCGTTTCATCTGAATCTTTTTTTAACATGTGACACTGTTGATCTAAAAGATATCGCATATTATGTTATAAACTCTGGTTCTTTGTTATTGGTTATTAAAAATCTAAAAAACGAGAGAGAAAATTAGTATAAATTTTCATTTAATCAAGAAAAGGAAATTAAAAGCAATTAATTTGATTTTTCTTTTTTTTCAACAAGTTGATTTAAGTTAAACGGATTAAAACTAAATTCACTTATAATGAAGTTTGTAATTAGCTGGATCTTAGTTATTAGTAGGATCTCTCCACGTGGTAGTATTTCCATGCCGGATGAGTTGGAATCAAAGGATAAT
Source organism: Schrenkiella parvula (assembly GCA_000218505.1). Taxonomy (NCBI): domain Eukaryota; kingdom Viridiplantae; phylum Streptophyta; class Magnoliopsida; order Brassicales; family Brassicaceae; genus Schrenkiella; species Schrenkiella parvula. The sequence goes on from CM001190.1 coordinate 3,061,426, forward strand.
GGGAGACTTTGCTTCAATGGCAAATTAATGCAATTTCAATACGGAAACAAAAGACAGTTGAATTAGTTTAAAACCCAACTTGGACTAGTGGGGGAACGTACCAGGAAAGTTGCTACTTGCTAGTAAGTAGTAGAGAAGAAGAAACAAGAAGTTTAAGTAGGTCTGGAGGAAAATATCTGAACTCGGAATCCGAATTCAAATCCGGTCTAAATATTGATCTAGATCAAGTTTGCTTTTAGAAAAATATCTGAATAAGGCTTAAGACTAGATATTTTGGATATTGAATAATATTTGATCCTAACCAAAACTCGAACTAGTATCCGAAAAAATTTGAAGTTAAACCCTTTTTTACTTGAGTTCGGATAATCCATATACTTTTGAATATTTTCAAGGAGTTTGAATAGTTTTGGTACCAGATTTTTTGATTAATTTTTATACTTTTGAATATTTTTGGATACTTTTGGGTAGATTTTATCGGGATTTTTGGGTAATTCAAATATTTTCGAGTGTTTTTAAATATTTTTGGATATTTTTTTCTAGATTTTTGATAATTTTGGATATTGAGTAAAATCCGATCCCAACCCAACCCGAAGGATCCAAATCGATCCCCAAAAAAAATTAAAAATACCCGAATGGGACTTATCAGTCTGGTAAACCCAAAAATTCAAAAAATCCGAAAAATCTGACCCGAAACCGAACAGGTATCTAAGCGTTCATGCCTAATTTTAAGAAAAAAAATGACTATGCTTTTTCTTTTTTTTAGAGTTTACGTATATGTTATAAATTAACATGCGATCTATGCTTTTTTTAATATGAAAAGAAGTCGGCTTTTGAATGATTTTGTTGTGTTGCTCTTGCCACAAAGTCTAAAATATATATGAATATAAAGTCTTGATGCTCAAGATATTTGTTTAACAAGAAAGGAAAATAATATACGAAAAGGATATACGCAAATATATGTGAATATATGATATGAATATGTTAAATGTGCATAGAAATCTTAAATGTGCATACCTCCTCAAGCTGGAGCATAGAAATCTTAAATATGCAGCTTGTCTCGAAATGCAGAAAAATTCCATTGATCCAAAGCCTTAGTAAATAAAGATATATGCAAGGTGAATTTTAGTTGAAACATGCCCGGTTAAGATGTTCTTGGCTTTGATCTAATCAAGAAGATAATGAGAGTCTTCTTCAGCGTGTTTCGTCTTTTCGTTGAAAACCAGATTCGAGGCAAGCATACCCGTTCCCGACAAAATATCAAATGTGTACTTCTGTTGACACAAGTATATACCTTGTGGACTTCATGCGATTTCGATTTCCAAAAAAAATTCAATATTCCCAAGTCTTTCATGTGAAAGCATGGGCTTAGATAAGCTTTGAATTCACCAATTGCACTAATTGAATTCCCAACAATAACTAAATCATCAACATATACGAGAACTCATAGTTTAACTCCATATTTTTCCAACAAGAATAAGAAATAATCGGAAATAGATTGTCGAAAAATCTATACTTTTCAAGAGATGAGGCAAGCTTTGCAAACCAACAACGAGGTGCTTGCTTTAGGCGGTACATTGACTTCCTTAGCCTACATACATTGCCGTCACATGTAGATTGGAAACCTGGTGGTAACTTCATATAGACTTCTTCGTCGAGGTCACCATGGTTAAAAGCGTTATATACATTCATTTGATGTAATTTCCAATTTCGAGCCATAACGACGGACAAGAACAATATAATGGTTGTCATTTCAATCAGAAGAGCAACTCTCTCTACATGTTGATTCCCCAAGATGACCAACCTTGCTTTATATATTTCGGTCGAGCCATTAGATCATGCCCTCAAAACTCAAGTGCGGTAAATAATGTTTACCCGTCACATGTCATATATGAAAACTAACTAACCAATTTACCGAATGAAGATAAAAATCATGCCAAAGACCTCAAAGACTTGGTATCACTGAGCTCGATGTAGTACGATGAAAACTCATAAGGTGGTAGAGCACCAAAATCGCAGATGCCAATATAGACTCTACAACCACGCTTGCCTCGGGATTAACTTGTTGACCAATTACCATGTAAGGCACATAAAGTAGGTAAAAATCATTCAAAAGCTTCATGCCAATTCAACTCTATCATGGCTCAACTAACATGAATCCAACTTGACTGACCTGAATCTGACACAACAAACGAACCTGAATAGGAAAAACTCGGAAAAGCTCTGTACATATAATTTGATCTCTTCAAAGAAAGGTTCGGCATTCAGTACAACTTATACCTTGATATTTTACTTGATCTCTCTCTCTCTTATCTAAAAACTTGCCCATTCCTTGGTAATACAAGGTCGGATTATAGGCAGTTGAAATTTTCAGTACCTGAACAAGTCTTTCATTTATCAAATCTCTGATGAAATGATATTTGACTTGTACATTTTTTGTCCTCTCATGGTGCACTGCATTTTTAGCCAGTGCGATTGCACTCTGTGAGTCACATAAGATACTCGCGGCTTCTTGTTTGAATTCCAACTCGTTCATGAGTCCTTTCAACCATACTGCTTCTTTGGCAGCTTCTGCAAGAGTTATATACTCTGCTTCTGTTGTCAATGAGCAACTACCTTTTGCAGACTAGACCTCCAGCTGATGGCATTTTTCTGGAACTGTGAAAACCATACAAGTGGTAGACCTTCTCCTGTCCAAATCTTCTTCATAATCTGCATAACAATATCCCTTGAGAAAAAAAGTCTCCATCCTTCTTGTAACAGAACATTGTCTTTAGAGAGCCTTGTATGTATTTGAGGATCCATTTTACTCTACGCCAGTGCTCCTTAATTGGTTTGTTGTAGTACACACAACTGTCGTAATCACTCATGTTGTATCCATTTGTTTGCATGAACCCATCAAACATGTTGTTCCATTGTCTTGGCGACTTTTTCAGTCCATACAACGACTTCTTCAGAAGACATACTTTCTCTGGATGTTTAGAGTCAACATACCCCTCGAGATGTTTTTACATCTAACTGTTGCAGTTCCATGTCGAAGTGAGCTACCATGGAGAGCAAGAACCTGACAGACACATGTTTTACTACTGGTGAGAAAATCTCCTGATCGTCAATCCTTTCTTTATGTGAGAACTTCTTTATGTGGACCTTCAACCCCAGTAATGCCAGCCTTCCTTTTGAACACCCATTGACACCCTATGAGTTTCTGACCTTTATCTCTGTCTACTAATACCCATGTTCTGTTTTTCATCAATGAAGTCATCTCTTCATCAGATGCTTCTAACCATTTTTCATTGTCCGGGTCTTCTAAAGCATCTTGGTAACTTGTAGGTTCTGGCTTGCCACCATCTTCAATCATAAGGTAAGCATATCCAGTAATGTCTTCATCATCATTGTACACTTGATCGTCTTGAAGTTTTGTTGATATCTGAGTTGTTCTTCTAGGGCGGTCTCTAGCTAGTTGATAGTCACTGAGGTCTTCTGTTTCTGTTTCCATATCAACATGTTCATCTTCTGGTTCACTTTCTGAATCAGATTGCTCATGTTGTATGTAGCTCCGCCTTGATTTTGTTCCCCCTTTTCTTCTCTAATTTCCTGCAAGATCATATCTTACAAACTTGTTAGTAACATTTTGGTCATTATTAGTATATGGTTGTTCCTCTGACTTGATGTTCTTGAACATCAATTCCTCTCTGAAGACCACATTCGTGCTTATTACACATTTGTTGTCTTCTATGACTTAAACTCTAAAACTTTTCACTCCTTCAAGGTATATAGTAAACACTCCCTTCTTTGCTCTCGGGTTTAGTTTTCCTTCGTCTGAGTGCACATAGGCAACAAAGCCAAATCTCCTCAGATTCGACAGATTTGGTACTGCTGAAGTCCACTTTTCCTCCGGTATGTCAAAGTCTATTGATGAAGATGGCATTCTATTTATTAGATAGACTGAAGTGGATGCAACTTCAGCCCAAAACATCATATCTAGACCACTCTTGCTCAGCATGCTCCGTACTTTGATCATGATGGTCATGTTAAGTCTTTCTGCCGCACCATTCTGCAGTGGGGTATACATACATGTCTTGTGCCTTAAGATCCCGTGTTCTTTGCAGAAAATGTCAAATTTGATGTTGCAGAAATTGTCAAATTTGTTGTTGCAGAATTCCAAGCCATTATCCATTCTAAGACTTTTCATTTTTCTTTCTGTTTGAACTTCAACTTGCGTCTTCCATTCCATGAATTTGTCGAGTGCTTCGTCCTTTGTCCTGAGAAAATAAATCCAAGCCTTTCTCGACCAATCATCAGTAAACATTATAAAATATTGACATTTGTCGGAACTTACAAGGGCATTTGGTGACCCCCAAAGGTCTGAATGGACATAGTCGATTTTCTCCTTTGTGACATGTTGAGCTTGACCAAAGTTTACTTTGTCTGTCTTGCCGATAACACAACCTTCGCATAATGGGATTCTGTGACCTTCTCGGTTTCAAGAAACCCTTTTTGACTAATGAGTCTAGCGCCTTTTGCCCCACATGTCCCATTCTGCTATGCCAAAACTTTGGGTATTTCATCTTTGAAGTTTGTTCTATTGTATTTGCCTTTACTGCGCAAGCTTCTGCAATCTTTCCTGATCCTTGGAGTCTATATAGGGTGTCTCTATCTTTTATGGCTCCTTTCAATATTACTATTCATCCCTTTATCACTTTCAAAACCCCATTTTGATCCTTTAAACTCGCATCCTTTGTTTTCCAGTGTGCCTAAAGAGATTAAGTTTCTTCCTATCGCAGACATGTACCTTACGTCGTGAACAACAAATGTAGTGTCATCTGGATTTGAGAACCGTATTGACCCAATGCCTTTGACGTCTGCACAAGTGTTGTTTGCCATCTTGACTTTCCCGGTAGTGAGCTCCCTGAGTTCTATGAACACATCCTTTTTTGGTGTCATGTGAAAGGGACACCCTGTGTCTAATACCCACTCATCAAGGTCTGATGTTCCTTGTGTTGTGTTGGCTTTAGATGCTATTAGACCTGCCAAGTCTTGAACATCGTCTTTTACCATCCCAGATTCTCCCTTGTCATGTGACTGGAGCCTTTCTTTGTTGCCCAACCATTTATAATATTGCTTCTTATAGTGTCATTCTTTTGCACAAATCCAACATATCTTCTTTCTTTCAGTGGATTTAGACCTTGATATGTGGCTTTTTCCTTTGTTTCATGTGTAGCCTTTGTTTTCTGTTCTGCCTCTTATGAAGTGACCCTTTGAGCTGCTCCTTGACACTAACCCATCTTTAATCTCCTTTTTTGGATCTTGCTGAGCTTGCAACATCCTCAAGTTTGATTGCTTCTCTGTTGTATTTCAAGGTTTCCTTAAGTTGGTCGTACCTAGATGGAAACGCATTGAGGAGAAGTATAGCTTGCACCTCCTCTGGTACTTACTTAATTCTCCTATTAGCTTTAGGAAGCCATCTATATTCTCATCGATTGTACGATGATCCACCATCTTGAAACTGTATAGCTTGAGTAGTGCGTGCACTCGATTGGGTATTGACTTAGGAAGATACAGCTTTTCCAATAGGTCCCAGATCTCTGCTGCCGTGATACACCTTTCAATCTTTCGCAGTACATGATCTCCAACAGTGAGGAAGATCATATTCATCGCTTTCTCGCAGCGTTCTGATCTCGCCGCCTCATCTTTGATGCCGTTCTTTTTGCTCTCATGATCATGTTCTCCCTTTTGTTCAAGACCTTGAACTCTTTCTTTGAGAACATCTTTCAATCCGGATACACTAAGATAAGCATAAATTCTTCTCTTCGAGAGAGAGAAATCCCCGGATCCGTTGAATCTCTTGGTGTCAGCTTTTGATATTAACATTGTCAAATTGATTTTTCTAGATCCGCAGTTCTCTCTTTGGGGTTGAATTTCACTGTTGAACTGTGACGCTCTGATATCAATTTGTGCGAATTAAAACCTCGCACGACGTGATTTCTAGATTCTACCTAGATTACGAACACAAAGCACAAGAAGAAAAACACACAAGATTTGTTTACCCGGTGTTCACCTTATTTCTAAAGAGAAGCAGCTATATTCACCGGAGTTGGAGAAATCCAGCAAATCACTATAACCAACTCGAGTTCTTGATCTTTGTTCTTTTACAAACGCGATCTCTCTCTGTATCTACTGTATCTCGCTAAAAAAATCTATATTCGACATTTTAACTAAAAGATAAAAGAGAACAAGAAAGAAGAAGAATAGAACGACATCATAACTCGTCGTTTAACAACTTGTTATACGCAAAGTAACCCGGTTTACATAAACCCGCTGAACCGTCTTCTTTCTTCCGGTTTGATCACATCTTAAAGAATTAGACCGTCTTTGATATACTTACAATGTGTCAAGCAATTTCAACTTTATAGGAACCATGATCAGATTCTCACTGAATTCTGATGTGATGTCTTGATCAAGACTCATGGTATAGAACTGAGCATAGAAATTGAGAGAGATCCAAGTTTGAGAAAATTAAATCTACGACCTCAGAAAAAAAACAAAACATTGAATCATCCGAATTGGAGAAAAATCAAATGTGATTTATCGACTCTTTAATTCATGAGTCCACAACATGAATGACAAGTAACACAAAAAGTACCACCAATACACACATGAGATAAGAGATCTAGTATCAATATCCTTATGAATATATGACTAAGTTGTATGATTTCACTAGTGATTCTCCGAATTCGAATCCCTGAAGAACGATTATTTCAGTGAAACCGACCGTACCATTGCTCCTACTTCCACAAACAAGTAGGATGATAGATACATGTGCGTACGTCGGTCACTAATGCAATGGATAGTAGTAGATTTATCCCAAGAACCAAACAAACCCCACTTTACTTACTTGCCTTCACGCGTTCTGAAAGGGAACTTCGTCTCTCTGTCTCTCTCATGGTTCTTTCTTACTTTTTGGTGTTTGTGGCAAATAAAATAAACAAAATAAAATAAAAAATAAAATAAAAAAGATCCGACTTCTCGGAACAGATACATTGCATGTAAATTTCATCCAAAGTATAAAAACCATATCTTGACCTCTCACTGACCGATAATTTCCTTTCCCTTTTTTTCTTTCTCTCTCTCTCTCTCTCTTGATTTTTTTTTGCCCTATCCTATAGGGTTTTCTTCATCCTCCTCGTTCTCGATCTTTGATCTTCATGTTCATCTCTTTCTTTGATACAATCGGATCTGATTTAATCGTTTTCTTCTTCATCGTCTTCGGATCTATCTTTTTTGCTCTCTCCCAAGGGTTTTCGCTTGTTGATTCAAGCGCTTTCGTTTTTCCTGGGAAGTTTGAGCTCAAATCATGTCTCAAATCTTTAGTTTTTCTGGTAAGTCTCTTCGATCTTGGAATTTTTATTTTGAAGATTAGATTTTTAGGCGTTTCCTTGTTTTTAGGTAATTCACGAATAGGTTCGTGTATGTTGATGAATGAGCTAGGAATAGATTGATCTGGGTTTTTAATTTCTGCTTTTGATGGAGTTATCTTCCAATAGATCTTCTAGATTTTTGAGTTAATTTGCGGATCTCACTTGGATCTGGAATTGAATCTGATCGTGATGAACGAATTTAAGCTCTTTCTCTCTTTATTTACTCTAGCTTGGATCAGTGATCTCTTTTGGCTCATAAATATCTCTCCTTTTATGGTATTTACAGGTGAAAATGATTTCTACCGTCGTGGAACAATATACCCAAATCCCAAGGAAGCTAACCTTTTGCTCTCCCTTGGTAGTCTCGTGGATTGCTATTTCCCTCCTTGCAAGAGGTCGCGTGTTGTTGCGCCTTCCCACTTTAGTGCTTTTGAGGAGAAGACAGTCTCTATTGATGTGCTCCCTGATGAGTGCCTCTTTGAGATCTTCAGGCGTTTACCTGGACCACAAGAGAGGAGCGCTTGCGCTTCTGTCTCGAAACATTGGCTTACACTTGTAACTAGCATCCGGCAAAACGAGCTTGATGTTGATGTTCTTTCCAACAAAACCGAAGATGGTGATGATTGTGAAGGATGCTTATCTAGGAGCTTAGATGGGAAGAAGGCAACGGATGTTAGATTAGCTGCTATCGCGGTCGGAACAGCTGGTCGTGGGGGACTGGGGAAATTGTCTATCTGCGGAAGCGATGCTGCTAGCAAGGTTTCCGATCTTGGTCTTAGGTCGATTGGACGGAGCTGCCCTTCTCTCGGGTCTCTTTCCCTGTGGAACCTTTCTACTGTTACTGATAATGGTCTCTTGGAGATTGCCGAAGGTTGTCCTCAACTTGAGAAGCTTGACCTGAACCGCTGCCCTACAATCACAGACAAGGGTTTGGTAGCCATTGCTAAGAGCTGCCCCAATTTGAGTGAGCTTACATTGGAGGCTTGTTCAAGAATTGGAGATGAAGGCCTGCAAGCTCTTGCACAATCCTGCTCCAAGCTGAAGTCGGTCTCAATCAAGAACTGTCCTCTTGTCAGGGATCAAGGAATCGCCGCCCTACTGTCTAACACCACCTCTTCCTTGACGAATCTTAAGCTTCAGATGCTGAATGTCACTGATGTGTCTCTTGCTGTTGTGGGTCATTATGGTTTGTCTATCACTGATCTTGTGCTCGCTGGATTGTCACACGTAACCGAGAAGGGATTCTGGGTGATGGGAAATGGCGTCGGGCTGCAAAAATTGAACTCCTTAACAATCACAGCCTGCCAGGGTTTGACTGACATAGGGCTTGAATCCGTGGGAAAGGGCTGTCCAAACATGAAAAAGGCGTTGATCAGTAAATCTCCACTGTTATCTGATAATGGTTTGGTCTCTTTTGCAAAAGCTTCTTTATCACTGGAGAGTCTTCAGCTTGAAGAGTGCCACAGGGTCACCCAGTTTGGGTTTTTTGGTTCTCTCTTGAACTGTGGTGCAAAGCTGAAGGCTTTCTCTCTGGTGAGCTGTTTGGGCATTAGAGATCTCAGCACGGGATTGCCTGCTTCATCTCATTGCAGTGGTCTCCGCTCTCTGTGTATTCGTAATTGCCCTGGCTTTGGTGACGCAAATCTTGCAGTTCTCGGGAAGCTGTGCCCTCAGCTCGAGGATATTGAGCTGTTTGGGGTCAAGGGGATAACAGAGTCTGGCTTTCTACATTTACTTCAGAACTCTCTTGTGAAAGTGAACTTCACTGGCTGCTCCAATTTGACAGACAAAGTTATCTCTGCCATCACTGCTCGTAATGGTTGGACTCTTGAAGTCTTAAACATTGATGGATGTACCAAGATCACTGACGTGAGCCTGGTCTCCATTGCAGCAAACTGCCAGATTCTCAGTGATTTGGATATTTCGAAATGCATGATCTCAGATTCCGGGATTCAAGCCTTGGCTTCCTCTGAGAAGCTCAAACTGCAGATCCTATCCATGGCAGGTTGCTCTATGGTCACAGACAAGAGCTTGCCAGCCATTGTTAAGTTGGGTTCGACTCTATTGGGACTAAATCTCCAACAGTGTCGATCCATCTCCAGTTCCACTGTAGACTTCTTAGTCGAACGGCTTTACAAATGCGACATCCTCTCCTGATCCACAATTCCGCAGTCGACTTATCCACCTATTAAATGCAGGTATCTTAGTCAGGTCCAAGTTAAGTGTCAGCTGTTTTTCAGGCTCTGTGATCTATGTGTCTCTCTCGCTAGGCTCGGTATATACCTGGTTTTCCAAGTGGTTCGGCTTCCGGTTTCTTTTTCCAGTCAATGTTGTTTTTGCAGGGTTTCCTTTGTATCAGGGAAACTCTAGCTTATCACGAAACCGGAAAGTCGTGTGGTTGCTTGAGAATATACTTACCGGGTACACCGAGATTTTAGGGTATATCATCTCCTGTTTCTTTGCCTTGTATCGTCTTTTACGAGCCTAATCTTTCTTCTTCCTTTGCGTCGTTTGTCTTGTTTAAGTTTGGTTTTTCTCGAAAGGGTCTGTGTGTGATTTGTACGTGTTCAAGATTTTGTTCAGGTGCCTTGGGTTCTCTCTTCAGAGGTTTGCTCTGGCTTTTGTTGCAACTAACTCTATTAAAGAGTTTTTTTTGGTTGCTGTTTTCTTGCCAGAGGCCTCTTTTTTTTTCCAGGCATTGTATTAGAATCTGTAGGACACTTGTACTAAATTATGTAAAATGCCCTTTGGGATGGTTTAATGAGTATTGAATAAGATTCTCATTTCGTTGTATAATACAATGTTTGTATTAAAATATTCTTTCGAGATCTGAGAAATTATTGCACTTTTAAAACTGTATATGGGAGAGAGAATTAGATTGGATGTGAAAACCTGAGTTTGGACTTTGATTTACGTTTGTGACCAATCAAAAGTGCAATTGGTGTTCAATGAATGTGGTCGAGGAGAAGAATCTGGCCAACGATTGTGTGGATACGATATGATTTGAGTGGGATTAAAATAAAGTAGAAAAGGAGTCATTATTAAGAGTATTCGTTGTCGCTATTATTAGTTTTTTTTGTGGACTAATCGTAATAATTAATTAAATATGGGCCATATTTCCCAAATTATGATCCCTAAAACTGGAGGCAAGGAATCATTGTGAGTTGCGCCTTTGTTCACACAATCTTTGACCGTATTTTCTCAGGTGTGGTAGTCCCAAGGAGAGGTTGATCTTTTTTTTTTTTGGATCATCTAGGTTCTTATCATTAAAATTAAAACGAGAAAAAATAGAAGTAAAAGGGAACTAAAACCCACAACTAAAAAAGAAATAATTTGATTTAACCCAGATATTGGAGATGGGCTTCGCCCGCCACGATCTAACCCAGTTTGAGGTTGAAGATTAATAACCGCGAGGTACAAAATTTACGAATGATCTATTTTTTATTATACGGTCCACGCATAGCCTAGCTCGAGATGGCGCGAATAGCGAAGGACCCACCGAGCGTTTCACTGTAGCTCGGCTCTGACCAGCATTAAATGATAGACGTGTGCAGTAGGTGGAGGAGTGCGGCGAACTCACCTACTAAAGTTATGATTGTTTAACTCGTAGATGGCGACCTGCCGAGCAGTTCGAGCGTATCGTCACGCGCCCGCCAGAACCAACCTAACAGTTATATTATGACGAATGACAGGAGGACACGTGTAGAACGGGTAAGCTCATGATCACCTATGACGCTATAAGCGGCGATCTACGAAGAGCTAGGTCGAGAAAGCTTATAAATAGAAGATTTCACTTGTTAGGAAAGCATCAGATTTTTCCACAAAGAAACTATAGAGAAATTACGTTTTATCCTTTGTACCTAGAATCTCTGTTGAAAGTTATCAATAAAATCACTACTCCTTAATACTGAAACCTTCGAATCATCTCGTACCGATTTCCACTCAAACAATTGGCGCCGTCTGTGGGGATATTTGGTTTCAAAGCGCACAGAGTATACAGTTAAGATGACATCCTCAAGTGAAATGGTACCACCAAAGATTCCACGACCAACGAACGGTAGCAAGGCTCTGCCGCCGAAGAACCAGAAAGTCATCCGGCGAACAACCGCCCAGGAACACCACGACCAAGTCCAGCATCCCTCGAGTCTTTCCTCGACCAAGCAATGAGAAACCAACCACCTTCCCGAGAGGCACAACCGCTCGAAATCCAGGAAGAAGCTCGGCCCCCGAGACAAGTGAACCCCTCGGCAACTCAAGGCCGTAGCCCGAGAATCCCGACGCAGATCTCCCCGGATCTTCAATCTGTCGACGGACACGTACCCGCACTATTTCAGGCGCTGCTAAGCCGAATGGACGACATGACACATGGCACACAGGCGCGCTTCGACGCGGCACAAATGTCTTGCAACGGCAGAATCGATTACCTCTCGTCCGGGAGCCGCCCCAGAGAGACGATCGCCGACCAATACCCAAGTCTGCAAAGGAACCTGTTCATCAACAACCTGCCCCCACCTATTGAGCACGTCGTGAACAACCCAAGCGGAAGAGTTCGGCAAGACAGCTCGGAGCGCGAGCGAGGCGCGGAAAACGCCGGATTACGAAGAACGCTCGAGGACATGACCGCTCAGCCCCTGAAATCAACCGAGTGCTCAAGGAGACGCAGAACACCCCGTTCACGGCCAGAATAGCCAATACCCCAATTCGCCACACCGGGAAGATAAAATTCCCGATCTATGAAGGTAACTCGGACCCGAGACAGTTCATGACAGCGTTCAGCATCGCCATGGGCCGAGCTCATTTCAGATAGGACGAAAAAGACGTTGGCTACTGCCAGCTGTTCGTAGAAAATTTTAGCGGAGCCGCACTAAGGTGGTTCTCCCGCCTTGAAGCGAACTCGATCGACAGCTACTTGCAGTTGTCAACCGTCTTCCTGAAGCACTACTCGATGTACATCGAGGAAGGAGCCTCCGAATCAGATCTCTACACCCTCACTCAAGGACCAAAAGAATCCCTCCGCTCTTTCATCGGACGATTCAAAGCGGTAGTGTCCAGAATCATGGTCGCAGATAAAAATGGCGATGACCACCCTACAAAACGGGCTTTGGTATGAATTCGCCTTCCGCGATGATATCAAGTTAAACAAGCCACCGACTTTGGAAGGTGCATTACACAGATCGGCATTCTTTGCCGAAATGGAGGAAGAGAAAGAAGCGATGGCAAGGCGTCATTCAACCCACAAGCCGACCCCAGCAGCAGTAAAGGAAAAAGAATACCATGAGCTGCGTCAGCATTACCACCGCGATTACAGAAAGGATGACCGCGGCAAAAAGATCGCGAGCTATCACATCAGTGATGCACCTGCGCAACACCCCCTCGTGGAACAAATATATCCGCAACGAAGAGCCAAAGCCCGACCTGTTTTGCGAATACCATAAGCGAGCAGGACATGCGACGGAGGACTGCCGACACTTAAAAGATTTCCTCCTAGCAAAATTTAAACGGGGCAAAATCAAAGCACCATACCAAAGCTTCCGAAGAACCGAACAAGAAGACGTCAGTATGAGAGGCCGACCAGAAACCCGGAACCAACCTATCGTCGTAGCTGCCCGCCCCACGCCTAGGTGCTGCCTTATTTTGGCGAATTGGGCTCCATACTTCTCAGCCGCCCTGCTCCTCGTCTTGGCCTAAGCCTCATGAACGCATATCTCGCGAGAGCGTCCCAATCGAGCTGCCTCAGACTTAAACTCAGCAGCGATCACCTCCTTCTCGACGGCCAAGACATTCCTTTCAGCCCTCAGCCGATCCGCCTCAGCCCGAAGAGCGTCCTTCTCAGATGCCAAGACCCCTTGCTCTAACCTTCAAGCATCCCTATCAGTTTTTAGCTCGGCTCTTTCGGCCTCGATTCGGTCCTTCTCCGCCTCGAGGTCGACCAAGGAAGACTTGGTCTCTATCAGCTCGTTTGCAAAGCTGATATTCTCCTCGGCAAGGATCTTCACCCGATCCTCCAGACTCCTCTTTTCCCCGAGCAGAAGCCCGACCTTTTCAGCATCAGCGCAGTCGTCCTTCACCGCCCTCTTCAGTTTTGTGTCATACGACCGCACGAGCCGATTCGTATGATAGAATACCTAGACAGATCGTAATATCAGCAACGTCCCTCTTAAAAGAAAAATTGTAACAACAAATAACGCAAACTTACCAGCGCATGCGCAGCAACGATGTCCTTACAGATCTCCCCCTCCTCGAGATTATCAATCGGAAGCATCTCTTGTGGCGTACCTCCCAACGCCCTAAGCCATGCCGCACCAGTGACGCGTTCGCTGATAATCGGCACGTCCTTCTCATACCAAAAATTGACGGCATGAGGATTTCTCCGGATTGGGGCTTTTTTGGAGCGACCGAGCTCGATGGATGCGATGCATCCGGCCCCCTTTTTGTTGATGCCTCCTCCCGCGCGGCAACCGTCAACACAGTAGGTGAATCCGCTTCCACAGGAACTCCCTCTCGCACAACCACTCCGGCATCTGTAGCCTGTACCGTCGGCACTTGTTCAATTTGCATCCCAGATTGAAGATCGGCTCCTTCGACCGTAGTGTACTCGGCCACATAGGTCTCAGCCGCCTCAGCCCCACCAGGCTCGACCGTATCAGCCCCAACGGGCTCATCTCCCCTTACCTCGGCGGGCGTGACAACCTCGGGAATGACTTTTTCAATCGCCGGAGCTAGAGCAGCGGCCTCCACCAACTCGGCCCGTCGCTTCCAGCAACAAGCCCAGAGCTCATCCCGGCCTCATAAACAGGCCCTCTCTCCACCCGAGAAGCCAATCTCGACCGCCGCCTGATCATCCCCCTTCATCGCTTTTCACCGAAGCATCAGCCTCGGCTTTGCTCTTCTCTGCTGAGGTGTGCTCACGTAACGCCGTGGAGTAGCTCGGGAAATTCCTCTTCAGCTTCATCATCCTTCTCCTGACAGATGAGGGCAGATCCACCCACATTGCGAGCTACCTAAGCATCTATCTACCAGGAGATCGGTTCCACGAAGATCGGAACGAGGATTCATCCCCAATGAGGGAAGCTCGGTTCACTTTGACGAAAAAATATCGCCCCTGCCAGAAGCAATCCTTGCTCGGCACTGCCCTCAGAATGCCATACTTTGGTTTTATATTTACGTAGTACGTTCCCGGGGTCTTCGAGTTGACACTAAAAGACGACATCTCCTCGAAGAAGCGGAGATCCACATCAACGCCGACCTCTTTTCCCATCACCAAAGCCACCACCATGTTGCGAATGATTGCCGGTGTGAGCTGGGAAACAGCTATCTTACGCTCCCAGCAGTACTCCACCAGAAGCCGAGGAAGAGGGAACCAGAGCATACATAAAAGGAAATAGGCATTGTAGAGGCTGACCCAGCCCGACGGGGCATCCCAGGAATGCTCAGAAGGAAGCGCAGCTCGCATCACGAGCCCGAGCGGAAAGTTACAAGACTCCAGTGTCGTCAACGCCTCCGTCCAAACAGGATCGGACCAAGGTCATGTCAATACGGCGAGTGCGCCTAACTCCAAACTTGCCCTCAGCCGGATTCTGGGAGCGAGAGCTACCTTGGCCACCGCCGGTCGTCTTGCGACCCGGAGCGGACGTCGGAGATCTTCCCTGACCCCCATACGAAACTCCCCGAAGACAAACAACCGGAAGCGGACGCATAGGCAGCGGAGACGGAGTACTCTGACTCCCGGACCGAGTCGGAGATGGCCCAGCAGAAGACAAACCCACAGAGTCAGAACCACCGACGGACGCAGAGTCGAGACTAGATTCGGCGCGGATTCGATCCATCTCCAAGTTTTGATTCTCAAAGTAACAAAGAAAGCCGACAAGAAAACTTGAAGCAGATGAGAAAGGGAGAAGAAAAAAATTTTACCTGGAAATCCAAGCTCGGAAGAAATGAAAGTTTAATCGAAAGCCGGAGTTCACCTTTTATAACCGAAGGAGCGCGAGGTCCCGAGGAGAAGGTAATCATGACCTAGGCGGCCTCTCGAAGAACGCACCTACAACTCGCCAATCCATGTTTTAAATACTATGTTTTATGATTTCACTTAATCCATAAAACTCAAGTCAATCTCTGATTAATAATAACATAAGCGGAAGCGTACCTTTTGGATCCATGGTTTGTATTCTGAATTGTGAGAATGGTTCTTCCAAAGCAAACCCTATGTGACTTTAGTTCTCTCGTGATGGGATGCAGATAATTTATGTATTTATGGCTAGAGTTGTTTGGAGACCATAACCCTCTATTTATATAGAGTATTAATTTCTAGTTCGGCCCTTCATCAAACTAGAAATTACCAAAGGTATCCACATATAAATATTTCATAACGCTTATGCCTCTTAGTCTGATATTTAATATCAAAGTGACCACATAAGTTTTGACTACTTTAGATAATGAGTCTAACACATTGATTATTACACACATGTGACCCCAAAATAATTCTTACAATTTCCCACTGGGTCACATGCATATCCCAAAAAATATGAGACCTTTATGAGCTCAAAAAAAATGTCATTATGTAGCAAGACATAAACAATCACGTCCATTGGTTATAACAACATATGATCGTGGCGGTTATCGTTTTCATTAATCATAACTAAACCTTCCATGATCACTTAAATCAATATAACCAAATGACATAGATCAATTATGAAACATGTGGCATAAAAATCTCACGAAAAGTGATAAATACATGTCATTTTCAACTGGTCCTACTTTAGTGAGATCTTTTAACTTCATTGTACAAAGTGTAAGCCGAATACTTAAGTGTAAACTTTATTTCTGAGCAGATAAGATAATGTGCATAAACACAACTAAAACATAAAACCCAAAAACCGAATGGAAAAACTCCCACTAAACCAAACGATCATCAAACACTGAAACTCCCATTCGAGCAGTATGCTCATGAAAGACCTTAGGTATAATACCTTTTCTAAGATGATCTGCTATCATGGAGTTTATCCCAAGTGTTCTACGGAAATCTCTCCACTTTGTACACTTTCCTAAACAACGAGAAACTTAATTTCAATAAACTTGGACTTTGCGTTCTCCTATTCTTAGGAACTGGAGTTACATCTCTTTTCCATTTCCATTTTTTTAAAACCCCAAAAAATTGACAAATTCCCTTTTCTTAGGAACACGTGCGAGATTGGAGTACATAACAGCTGATATATTGTCACAATATAACTTTAGTGATCTTTCAATTCTTTAACAATTCGCAGCCTAGTGAAAAAATTCCTCAGCCAAAGTCCCTTATTGGATGCCTCAAAAACTGCTACAAATTCCGCTGCCATTGTGGGTGAAGCTACAAGTGATTGCTTCGCACTACGCCAAGCAATAGCTGCACCAACCAACAGAAAAACATAGCCTGAAGTGGAATTTTTACTATTTTGACATCCAGCAAAATCAGAATCAGAATATCCAACGATCTCCAAAGTGTCTGATCTTTGTTAAGTGAGCATGTAGTCCTTTGTTCTTTGCAGATACCTCATGACCCTTTTGGCTGCTTTCTAATGGTCCATACCTGGATTGCTTAAGTATCTGCCCAAAACTCCAACTATATATGCTATATCTGGACGCGTACAAACTTGAGCATACATTAGACTTCCCACTGCCAATGCATAAGGGATCTTTTGCATCTCATGGATTTCCAACTTTCATTTAGGGCATTGTTTGAGACAAAATCTGTCTCCTTTAGCGACTGTAATAGCTCCTTGTTTGTAATTATGCATGCCAAATCTTTTAAGTACTTTATCGATATAATTATTTTGTGATAATCCAAGAATTCCTTGAGAACGGTCTCGATGAATCTCGATCCCTAATACAAAAGACGCCTCACCAAGATCTTTCATCTCAAAGTTACTCTTCAGAAATCTCTTGGTTTCAACCAGCACAACCATATCGTTAATGCCCAAAAGTATGTCGTCGACATATAATACCAAGAAAATACACTTACTCCCACTGAATTTTTGATATACACAATCTTCAATCAAATTCACCTCAAATCCAAATGAGGTGATTACTTTATGAAACTTGTGGTAACATTGACGAGTAGCTTGTTTTAGTCCATAGATAAATTTATTTAACTTGTAAACCATCTTCTTTGGATCACCTATCATAAAGTTTTTTGGGTGCTCCATATAAATTGTCTCATCAATGTTTCCATTGAGAAACGCTATCTTGACATCCATCTAATAAAGCTTTAAGTCATATTGTGCAACAAGGACCATGATTGTCCTAAAAGAATCTTTTGATGAACCTGGAGAAAATGTTTCTTTGTAGTCAATCCCTTTTTTTTTAGTATAGCCTTTAGCTACTAGACGAGCCTTATACCTCTCCACATTATACTTTGAATCCATTTTGGTCTTAAATATCCATTTGCAACTAATGGTTTTCTTTTCTTCTAGTAATTAGACAATGTCCATAACCTGATTGTCTAGCATTGACTAATACTCTTCTTCACTAGTTTTGACCCACTTATCTGAATTGGAACTACTTATGGTCTCACGGAAATTGATAAGATCATTTTCCAACTGGGTTTGATGTTTCTTTTATTCCAAAATAAACATTATGTAATCATTCGAAATAACACTTCTCATTTCTCTAGTGGATCGCCGCAAATGCACTTGTTCTTGTTGCACTACTTGAGGATTTTGAATTTGACATTCATGTTCAATTACATTGTCATCTTCATTTGGAGGAAGGACGTCATTATCAACTTGAGGTTCCAGATTTGCTTTATCCAAAGCAACTATATGAATCGGGTTAGAAATTGAATCCGATTCTTCCTCAAATATGATGTCTCTAACCTCATTTCTCTCCCAAAATTCAACATCCTCAAAGAAAATAGCAGTCCCGTTTCAAAAATATTCTTTTGTATCAGATCAGAAAACTTGTAGCCTCTAGATCGCTCAGAATAACCAACAAAGTAACTGCTCACAGTTCTGGAGTCCAATTTCATCTCAAATGGCCTGTAAGGCATAGCCTCAGTTGTGCATCCCCAAATGTGAAAATGTTTCAGACTGGATTTTCTGCCAGTCCAAAGCTCATAAGGTGTCTTTGCAGTTACTTTAGTTGGTACTCTATTAAGAATATAGATTGCAGTCTTTAGTGCCTCTCCTCAGAGTAACTCTGGTAAGGTGGCATGACATTTCATACTCCTTACCATGTCCTTAAGAGTGCGATTACGTCTTTCAGATACACCATTCATGCTGGGAGACCCATGCATAGTGTATTGTGGAACAATTCCACACTCTTCTAGGTATATGGCAAATGGCTCTGGACCTTTTTCACCTGAAACATCATACCGACCATAATACTCACCACCACGATCAGATCTGACAGACTTTATCCTTCGCTCAAGTTAGTTTTCAACTTCAGCCTTAAACTTCTTGAACACGTCCAAATACTATAATTTTCATGAATAAGAAATAAATATGCATATCGAGGGTAGTCGTCTATGAAAGATATAAAGTATTGTTGACCGTTCCAAGATGCCTTAGGAAAATGTCTACAAATATCTGTATATATCAACTCAAGAACTTCTTTAGCTCTATATGCACCCAATTTCTTATGTTTAGTTTGTTTTCCTTTATTGCAATCCACACAGACATCACAATTTTGTGAAGTTAATAGAATCTAATATACCATCTGATACAAGTCGCTCAACTCTATTTCTAGAGATGTGACATAAGCGTTTGTGCCAAAGAGTTCCCGAACTTGCATTTTTGAATTTCCGTTTAGTACCCCTTAATTCAACACTTAAACTTTCATCATGAGAAAGTAGAGTGTCAAGCATATAAAGACTGTGATTTTTCATAAGTCTACCAGTTCCAATTAAAACTGAATTTAAAGATAATGAGACTTTTCCATGCCCAGCTAGACAAGAATAACCAGATTCGTCTAAACAAGGAACAACAACCAGATTTCGTCTAAATGACGGTAAAATAAAAGTGTATTTTAAATCCAGAAAACAACCAGTATTAAAAACAATCTAAAGTGCGCAATTGCCTCCACATGCACCAAAATTTCATTAGCCACATGAATAAATTTTTCATCTTCAGCTGGTTTTCGGTAACTCTGGCAACCTTGCAATGTAACACTGATGTTAGTTGTTGCATCTGAATCTAAAGTGTTTCTGGGTACTTCAACTAAGTTCATTTCATAACAGACCATAGCAAGGAACATACCTTTCTTTCCATACCAAGCATGGTAGTTTTGGCAGTCCTTCTTCACATGTCCAACATTCTTACAAAAGAAGCATGTATCTTCAACCTTTGCATGCTTCGATTGAAAATGACCTTTAGCAGCATCATTCTTAATGATCTCAATTTTATTTCTTGTTTCATCTTGTCTTCCTCTTGCACACAATATGAAATAAGCTCATTAAAAGACCATTTCTTCTTCTCTGTGTTGTAACTAGATTTCAACTGATTGAATTGAAGAGGAAGAGAGTTCAAGACAAGAAATATGAGCACTTCTTCCGGAAGCTCAGTCTTGAGAGTCTTAAGTTTTGAAACAATGTTTGACATTTCCAAAATGTACTCCCGTATGTTCCTTTGCCATGATACCCTATGGTACTAAAGTGATACAGAAGCGTGCTTATTTATGCTTTATCGCTACTTGCAAAACGCAAGTCCATCTCAGCAAAGAACTGTTTGAGATCTCTAATCTCCTCATCACCTCTAAAGGTTTCTGGAATGGTGTCCATAATGATCATTAAACCAATACGATTAGAACGTTCCCACTTCTCATAAACTGCCTTATACTCAGCAATGTCGGTATCTATAGGAGAAGCAGGTTGTTCCATCCTTAACGCAAGGTCAAGATCCATACACCCAAGGACAATCTTAACTTTAATTTTCCATTCCTTTTAATTGGAACCAATAAGTGTTGGAATTAAACATAAGTTTGCAAATACTGTAGTGAAATTTGCTACAAAAGAGAACAATATTCATTAGTAACTCACTACTTACTCGAAAATCAATAATAAATAATAAACGACTATACAATCCATCTCAAGATACCAAGTACAACATCAATATCGAGTCGTTGGAGAGTAATATTAACTGCTAGTGGTACTCTTGTTGTAACGATTAAACACTGATAATAAGCATGATGAACAATAAACCTATCTTTAGATTGATTTGTTATTCACATGGTTATTCCTAAAAATCATCACATGTTTATCATCACATGTATGTATGTAATGCGGCCAAATATAAACCTACTTTTAGGTCCATTTAATATTCGCATGAATTTACATACATATTTCATTTAATATTTTTCATAAAAAAATATCTTCAAGAGAGGTCACTTTGGTGACATCTTGCTTTAATTAATCCATAAAAAAATATTAAACTTATACAATCAAATTTATTTATTGATTTAAAAACTTAATTTTATTCATGCGTAGACATATAATAATAAGTCTGGAGGCTCATTATGCAAGAATTTAAAGTGCCCGAATGGTTGAAAAAAAACTTTCAAAAGGAAGTCCAAACCCTGCAACCAGGGTTTAAATCCGAGGGTGTTCATTTTTGTTTTATTTAAAAAACGAAATTGCATAAAAATAAATAAATAAATAAATATATATATATATTAAAATTACAAAAATGCCCCTGTCTTCAACCATTTTTATTTAGGGTTTTTTTTGTAGAATAAATTACCAAAACTAGATTCAAACATGTATATAATCCATATCTAACCATAAAATTAAATCTGCAGATTCCATAATTAGAACTAAACAAGCATATGTCTTAGATATAATAAACTTTAACCCACAGATTCTAGAATATTTAATCTAGACATAAACCTGATTATTAAACAGAAACTGAACATGACGCTCTGATACCAATTGTAAATACTATGTTTTATGATTTCACTTAATCTATAAAACTCATGTCAATCTCTGATTAATAATAACATAAGCGGAAGGGTACCTTTTGGGGTTTGTATTATGAATTCTGGGAATGGTTCTTCCAAAGCAAACCCTATGTGACTTTAGTTCTCTAGTGATGGGATGCAGAATTTTTTTGTATTTTCGGCTAGGGTTGTTTGGGGACCATAACCCTCTATTTGTATAGAGTATTAATTTCTAATTCGGCTCTTCATCAAACTAGAAATTACCAAAGATATCCACACATAAATATTTCATAACACTTATGCCTTTTAGTCTTTTATTTAATATCAAAGTGACAATATAAGTTTTGACTACTTTAGATAATGAACCTAACACATTGATTATTATACACATGTGATCCAAAAGTAATTCTTACAAGATATTCAACTTGCAAATCGGCAGACCACTCGTGAACCCGATGGAGACCAAAAACTACTTATTGAAGTTTTCCGACAAAACCAAAAGGAACAAAAAAAATCCACTTGTTTTGGATTCTCGACTCATCATAAGCGCGTGCCAAACTGGATTAAAAAAAATCATTTATGGTTTAAAAGTTATTCAACTTCTATACCATATAATTCTATGATTGCCTTATTTGGACCTTTACGGTTTAATAAACTTCAAACCCATATTTGCCAACCGCGGGAGACATTAAACCAACGCTGCAATGTTTTGGGATCAATATTAAGGCGTCTACATGACTTTAGATGCATCAGACCTCACTAGATCACATGGATCAACCATAATTCATACTTGCCATTTTTTGGACACAATCAATATTGAAATCCAACAACTCTTTTCCCACAAAGACAGCTGTCTTTTAGGTATTATGCCATTCAAGATGTTACAAAGAAGCTCAGATATGCCCTTAAACCGTCCAGGTACAAAGACAACATCACAACCTTTGATTCAAGCCGATTTCACCATCATAGCCCAACAAGTATTTTTATTAAAGTCAGGATTTGTTTCAATCTTTTTTGATGTCTTTGGACATTGTAAATTAAGCACTATATAAGCTCTTTAATTAGTTCTTTGTAAATCACCTTTCCATCAAGATAAAAAGTATAAAAAGTCGTTTTGTTTTCTCAAAGAATTGTCTTTGATAAATCATTATTCTTTGGAGTTCAAGTGAGTGATTCTTTGAGTAGTCTATTGATTTTGTCTTAAATTTCTAACTGTGCAAAACATTAATGATCTTTTGACAAAGGATTGAGACTGGTTTGAGTGACTCTCAAACAGCCTTGATTGCAGACTAATTGAGAGAGAGTCAATCAACCCACATGATTGAGAGAATCGATCATCGTTGCACCACTACCATCACTATCATTATTCACCTTCCGCAAGCTTGGCTTACAAATCTTGTGATCATTATTTCCACTTACCTTTCGCAAGCTTGACTTAGAAAGCTTGACACATGTTTAAAAATCCATTAATGTAAAACGACGCTGTTTTACGAAAAGGTAAAATGATCCAGATTTAACTTACAACAACATCGTTTACTAAAAAAACTGAAATTGGCGTTGATCTGTATGGAACCCTGGTGGAAGTTAAACTTCAAGCGCACTTAACCACTTCGTTCCGTTTAGATTTGTGTTGTATCTTTTTTTTATGCATATAAATCTCTTGCCAGCCGTCGAAACTCATGCGATCTGGATTCTTTGGCCTTCATTAATTCATCCGTTGGAGTCTCGTAATATTTCACGGCTTGTTTATGAGATCAAATCTCCCATAAGAACTTATATTAAGACTTCCATTTAGATGATTTTGAAATTGAAAAGAATCCAATTTTCGTAAATTGAGGTTTTGTAATTGTGGAGGTTTTTGTTCACTTCGTGTGTTTGAGTTTTCCCCAAATTTCTGATTTGTATACTACTTGTCAAGCAAGCATAAAAATGTGAGGAACTACTCGGATTCTGAGAAAAGAAAGAAAGAAGAGGAAGAGCAGCAAAGAAGAGGACAGAAGAGGTGGACCTCGTCCCTCGACCATGTTCAGCCCATAACGAAGAGCCCCAAGAAACTCCGGTATAGGCAAAGCCCAACTAAAGCCCCGCATTACGGCCGTACAGGTCGGCAAAGGGTGTCAAGACCGCTAAACCGAGACTACATTTTTTTCACTGTAGCTCGACGCCGGAGTGTCTAGATCGGTCTACGCACACGGAACCTGGACGAGCCAACACATGAAGAGCAGTTCGAGATACTCCTACTCAACCAATAATCTTAAGGAGAGTTCCGACTTTAAATGGCGGAGAGGATCGCAGCAAGAAGGGGAGTTCGAACTATGCCATAAAGCACTATTCCAACTTGTATTTTAGCCGTATAATCTTATGTAAACCGCTTCATTAATAAACAATTGTCGTCCGGTCCTGAATATTTTTGGGCTGAAAGCCAAAAATACAATGATGAGTTTAATTGTTGATATAAAAAAAGATAACCAAACAAATTAAAAAAAGTTTAAATCTCTCACCTTTACCAAACAAATGTGAACTTAAACTAATTAAATTACTAAAAATTCTAGTAAAATAAAGGCTGAAAAATTATATATTTTATTAGGACTCGAAGCACAAAATTCTATAGTTTATATCCAGGGCGGGCACTCTCGCCCACCCTCTTTTTCAGTTTGTACGATCTCGTTCCCACCATTCCCCCTCGAACAATATATTTAAGATTCCTTCACCTACCAAAATCATCTTGAACACACATGCTAATGCGTTACTTGCCTTGATAAACTAATAATAATTATCTGTTCCATTTGATATACATGAATAAAGTATTATTTTGTACACCAGACACTAATCTCACAAGATATAATATAAAAACTACGTTGCCCATAGAGAAGCCTATTCAATAAGTTACCAAAAAGAGAGTCCAAGTGAGATTATCTTCTTCAACGATGGTGTATAACGTTATCAAGATCTCTCGAGTCAGCCCTGCAACAAATGTGGTCGAACCGCTCATTCTCCCACTCACTTTTTTCGATTTAGTGTGGCTAAAAGAAACTCCTCCTAACCGAGTCATCTTTTACAGACTCACTGAGTCTGAATCATCACACAACTCCTACTCCATCGTCCTCCCCAAGCTCGAGCAATCCCTTTCCCTCGTCCTTGCACACTTTCTTCCTCTCTCCGGCCACCTCAAGTGGAAACCAGAAGATCCTAAGCCGCACATCGTCGTCTTCCCACAAGACGCTGTCTCTCTCACAGTGGCCGCGACTGACGCCGATTTCAATCGTGTTTCCGGCAAAGGGCTCCGTCATCAGAATGAGTTACTCGCATTAGTGACCGAGTTACCGGTTTTCTCTGACTCAGCCTCTGTTCTTACTCTACAAATCACTTTGTTCCCGAGCCAAGGCTTTTGCATCGGAACTACACTCCACCATGCTGCCATGGACGGCAAAACTGTGGTGAAGTTTCTCAAATCGTGGGCTCACATCTGTAAGTACGGAATAATACCACAAGACTTGGACTTACCTATGCTTTTAGATCGTACGGTCATCAACGTTCCAGCTGATCTTGAATCGAAGATCCTTGAGCGGTAGGGCAAACCCGACGTAAGAACACTAAAGGTTCCTTCCGTCAAAGAGATGGAGGAAGACGTCTTCAGGGTCACCCTCGAGCTGACTCAGGAGAACGTAAAGAAACTCATAGAGCAAGTCAACTCGCTCCGATCTTCACCTGTCAACTTTCGTAGTTACTTACGCCTGTGTATTGACATGTGTGGTGAAGGCACGTGAACTCGACGCAGATCAATCAGTTCCTTTCACGTACGTTGCTGATTTCAGAGACCGGTTAGACCCACCGGTTCCTGTGACCTACTTTGGGAACTGCGTGTTACCTATCAATGTCTTTGGATACAAAGCCAAGACGTTTTTGGAAGATGATGGATTCGTAAATGGCGTCGAGATTCTCAGCGATTCGGTCAGTGGTTTGAGTTTGCGAGGGGCTGAGTCAATATGGGAGTTGTATGAGGAAGGACTAAAAGAGATGGCACTCAACTTGTCCGTTGCTGGATCCAACAAGTTAGGGATATATGGGTCGGATTATGGGTGGGGAAGACCCGTTAATGCTGAGTATGTTACCATTAGTCGAGAGATTCTCTTCTCTATGTCGGAGAGGAGAGATGAGACAGGTGGTGTGGAGATTGGTATGCGTTTGAAGAAATGTGAGATGGATGTTTTTATTTCTGTATTTCAAAATGGTTTGGAAAACTAATTAGACCCTGCAACTAGTTTTTAATTAATACATTATAATGTCATAATGTCTTTTATATTTGTTTAATGAAATAATACATTACTGTTGTGGATTAATTTTCACATTAAAAAATATTATAAAATTGTTATTTTTATAAAAACATTGGATAAATCAGTCTCGTCAAAAGAATAAATATAATCTGGTGAGATTAATGCTCATATTTTTCTACATGCAAACACAATATCTATAAAACGAACAATTCTATCAATCGATACATTTCACACTGGATTTGACATTTATTGTCATTTAGTTTGGTGGATTCAATCGTTACAAGTTAAAATGCTTTATTGTTATTTTGAACAAGTCATCGGCTCATTTTGTAGGTTTAACCGTATCATTCACTCAGCATGAACTCGAACTTGTGGCTTGAATTTGCTCGATGCATTTCCACCCTCCTTTTAGTTCTTCTATGGGCTTCTAAATCATAGATTTTTGGGCATAAATGAATGGGGGTCGACTTATAGCCTAACAATAAGCACTTGATTGTGATATCTTCATTTGCCTAACTTGCTTCATTTCCTCCAATTTTGTTTCCTTATTTGACTGGATCTAGCCCCGTGATTTAGCTTTTCTGTCTTTGATTGCCTTTGATTGTGATATCTTCACCTTTTTTTTTTAGACTGGCGACAAAAAAAAAAAAGATTGCCCTTTATTGCCTTTCCTATAAATTCCGGTCTACTGTTTCTTTTTCTTTTGACCTTTGTCTTAACTTCTGAATCATGACTGCTCCTCCAATAGGTTTCTTTGAAAGAAGAGGATCCATGGTGCTTCGTCTTATGGAACCGCTAGCGTAACTGCTAACGTCGAGAACCATGATAAGAAGTTTTGTCGTCTTTGGACCTTCTTGAGAATGAGGCCCTTTTGCCTGTACTGGAACGATCCAATATTCCCCGGCCCATGGCGGATACGAGCTCTTTATCAGATCCTTTTGATTCTGGTTCCGGTGCCATCGTAAATTTCATGGAGCCTAAGGTTTCAAGGAGTCGTTCTCCTAAACAAAAGAAGGCGAGGAGAGCGTGGGGGGGGAGGGACTTCTAACTGCTTTTGTGGATAGAGCCAGAAGCTACGCCGCAGCAAGATATATGCGGAGTCGTCTTAAGAGCCTTTATTCTCAGGCCGCATGGAACTTAAATTTGGTTAAAGAGATGCTTCACGGGAAGGGAATTCCGCTTGAGGCTAAGAACCTGCGACTTTTCTTACTGGTTTTTTTGCTTCCTTCTCTCGAATTTAAATGATTCTGCTGAATGTTTTTGTACTTTAGTTTATTTGGCTTGTCGGATTAAACTTTTCTTTTTTTTTAATATAGTTGCTTTGCCGTCCAATCGTTGCATTTTTTTTTACCATAGTGTAAAGAATTGAGCGGTTGACTTCGATATGTTTTTCCGTCGTGCTTTTCTTTTACCATAGTATTAGGATGTGATGAGGACACATTTTTTTTGTCGTGTTTTCTCCCTTTTACCTTAGCATGAAGGTGCGATGAGAATGTGTTTTTCTTTTCGTCTTGCTTTCTTCTTTTTACCGTGGTATGAGGATGCAACTAGAATTTGGTTTTCTTTCCATCGTGACTTTTCCATTTTTCTGTAATATGAGAATGCGACGAAAATTTGTCTTCCTTTTTAACCATAGTATGAGGGTGAGATGGAGATTTATTATGTTTGTAGTTATACTTGATTTTGCAAATTGCCTACATACCCATTTTGAAATTAAGGTACTTCGTAGTTCTTATTAAATTTTTGGGTGATAGTCATCATTTTTAAGTATGGAATTGTTTTTAGGTTTCTCGCATTCTAAGGATACTTTTCAGGGATGCCTCTCTGATTCTTATCACTTTGGTTATTGTATATGGCCCGTCCCATTTGATACTCATTTTTCCTACTTTATCTTATTTTCGGCTCTGGTATAGACTATAAATCTCCTTCTTCAAGGGATCATGATTTCACTTTGGTATTGTATTGTCCAGCTGCTTCTTGTCGATAAAACATGTTCGATGCAACACAAAAATTGTATGTTTTTTACAGTATCGTAAGATTTAATCAATTATTAGTATATAAATAACGCAATAAACAAGATCAATAAGAGAAATAAACAAAATCACTAAATATAAACATATTTGTTCTACACAAAATAGTACAAACATACAAAACTCATAACATTACAACAATCCATTTTTCTCTCTCCACTGAGGTAAAACAGCAGCAAATGAAATACAAACCCATTCTACCAATTTCTCGTCCATCTTATAAACCTTAAAACCAATTGCCTTTATCTGACACGCAGTGCTAATTCCTAGATAATCATTGTTGTGTTTGCATCTAAACGTGTACTTCTTCATCATTCTTTAAGTTCCAGTTATCAACTTTTATTCAAGCATTTAACAACTAACCGAACAAAAAAAGATCCCAAAATATGCACAAAACAAACTGGAACATCCATAACCGGTTCTGAGTTTAATAGGACCAAAAAATCGGTTTATATTTTTTTTAACTTAAGAAATAAATCATAAATATATCAAACAAAGTTATAAAATTTAAGTTTTTGTATTTTATGTGATTAATATGGGTTTTAATTAGGCTATTGAAAAAATTAAAAAAAGAATGTTTCGAAAATCAAACTCATGACTTCTTGGTAAAAGTTTCAAATTTTTTACTACTAGATTAATGATCAATTTATTAATTTAAAAGCTAAAATAATTTTATAAAAAAGAACCGCAAACCCATATTTGCTCTGTTTGGGATTATGGCCTAGCCTATGAACAACTAAAGTGCAACAATACACATTAGGACTCTAAATGCAACACAATGCAACGAAAACATAATAAGAACACAAAGAAAATGATGAAATCAAAAGACTCAAAAAGTGGTAAAAACTGAGAATATCAAACTCCATTGCTCAAGATTCCACCATGTAGAATAGAAGGAGATCTCGAGCCTCCTTAAAGCAAGACACACAACCTTCTCATCTGGTGACACATCAATTCATTTGTGAGTCTGGAGCGAGCAAAGGAGTAACATGATAACCTAAATGTATCAAGAACATGTGGTAGCGTAAACACATGAGGATAATCAATGGACACATGACTTACAAATTCAGTACCCTTATTTAGGAGTGGGCAATCTAGTTTAGGATATTTAAAAACTTCATTCAACTTTTAATTAGATATTTACTAAGTCATATTTAGGGATTCAATGCCCAATTTTCTGTTTATGATACGTTCGATATATATTTGTTATTCAACTGATTTCATAAACTGAAATGTATTAATTGAACCAAACTTAAGAAAGAAGTAAAACGTCAAAAGATATTATTTTTATTGATAATTAAAGATATCTATTGGTGAGAGATATACAAACAAAATCATAATACTCCTTATTAATAGAAAAGTAACTCATAATAACATTAGTGAAATGTTGAACACTATAAATACACACACAAATCCACATTGGTGGCATAAAAACAAAAGAAAAGAAATTAAAGAGAGTTTAAAACAAAACTAAAGATGGATAATAAAACCATTGTCATGACATTTTTCGCATTCATGATCTTGCTATCGTTTTCTAACCTAACTTTGGCCATAGAAGACAATGATGACAAGCCACTTCTCAATTCGGACGACGAGTTTGATGAGGCCATTGCATTTTCACCGAGTTCACGTGATTATAATCGGGACATGATCGAAAGTCAATCACAAAAATATCTCAATTATCTTGAAGAGTGCTCTGCAAAAATGGGACCTGAGTCAGTTAAATGTAACATTGAAGTGAGAGCTGAGATACTTCGAAACAAAGATGCTTCGAGGGATTGTTGTCGGATGATAGTGAAAGCTGGCAAAGAATGTCACATGCAATGGATGAAGTTGTTTTTTCAAACATATCAACTCAAACGCTTTAGCTCCAAAAGAATTTTAAAAAGTAACCCAATTTGGAACCGATGTTCTAGTGAAATCAGTTCTGTTTCACCAGTTTCTGGTTAAAAATTTATGGTTTAAATTGATTGTATTATACCAATTATTTAAACAACTTTTAACAAATAAATTTCTATCAATTATATTGCACTAACGGCTTCTGCTTCAATCACCATGGTAAGTTGGTAAAACACTATTCCCACGAGTTTAGGAGGTTTTTGCTCAAAGCTTCAACCTGTCTTAAATGTTGAGCGCTGTAACTTTGCGCACAAAAGCAGCTTACACAGCACACAACTCAATCACAATGTCCTAAAACATTCACCTCTTATGTGTCGTATCAGGAGGAGAAGACAGATCTTTACCACAAACAACCATATAGAATATAAGCACTGCGACCAAAGATCATGCGACATGTACATTTGAAGCTGTCAAGAATAAAATAAAGAGGAAATGTAAAAGCATCTTTTTCTTTCACTTATTTTGCACATCTTCTGATTGAACAATTTGATTTCATCCATTTTATCACACCTTTTCTTGTTTCTGTTCCTCTTTCGGTCCTTAACTAATACATGAAGGAGATTTTGGAGGTCATTCAAATCAAGTCAAGTGAAGATCTTTGTAGTAAAGGAATCTTTTTATTCAGGCTTTTGCTTGGATAGAAGAATGGAAAGCACATATAGTTCCAAGCTTTTGCCAAGAGAGGAATATCCAAAATTGACATGAAATGATTTTAAGACAGCATACTTTTCAAGACAACATGTTCGTCGAAAGTGTTAAATTTGCTTTCCTTGTGGAATGATTCCTGATAAATGGTTGTAAGACACGTCTAAGAGAGCAAACGAAGTAAGGCTGGTTAGCTCGTTAGGAACGCTTCCCTGTAACATGTTCTTAGAAAGATCAAGGCTTTCAATAGCCTTCATACTGGAGAAGCTGAATGGTATAGAACTCGACAACAAATTATGATATAGATTCATGGCTCGTAGCTACGAGAGATTTCTAAGCTCTGGTGGAATAACATCACTTAAATTATTGTTGGACAGATCCATCCCACACATATTAACAAGTATGTTAAGATTTATCCTTCAATTCTAATTCACCCTGAGTTCACCAAATCCAATGTGGATTAGCTACGTCTCAGGGGAGAGAATCGGTCTCTCAACCATCCACTATAAATCAATGTGATTACATTGTTCTTCACCGGAGGTTACACTCACGTCTTCCTCTCTCTAGCTTGACCAAAAATACAAGTGGAATAGAAGAAGAACAAGATAATGAGCTTAGATACACCGAGAATCTCTATATCTCTCTAACTCTCTCTCACCAGTCTCCAACCTTCTCTTTCTTCTCATCTCTCCTCTTCTCTGTTTCTGATACAGACCTTCTTCAAAGAAGACGATAAAAGAGATGAAGATATAAGAGCAACTCCAATGGTAACAGACTCTTAGAGTCTACTAAAAAAAAGAAATATTAATATTTTAAGATAATTTAGCTTTGTAATTAAAAATTTATGTCAAAATTAAAACTAACAACTCAAAGAAAGACATGTGGCAAATAAATTTCTTAGATGAGTTTCTTAAATCTCTTATTTAAGAAATTGTTTCTTAAATAAGAGATTTTTTTATTATATTTTTTATTTTTATTAGTAAGAAACTTGTTAGAAACTACCATTGGACGTGCTCTAAAACGCTTTTGGCGTCAATGAATTTTAAATCAAAGACCCAACTCACATGTTTCTCACGTGCACCACTTTAGCTTAAGTCAAACCTTCTTTCTGGATAAGAGTCTCTATTATACTTTTTTGGCATATTCTCAATAAATCAGATGACACAAACCGTCAAAGTACTTCATCGTCAAGCTTAGATCTTCGAATATAAGAATCATATCTCTGCTTCGCTGCAAACTATAATGCAATTTCTTGATAGGTAAAGTATAATAATTCAAAACACTCTACCACAAATGTAGTTTCGCAAAATTCCAATCGAAGGACATCCCCTACAGATAAAGACTTAATGTAGTTAACCTTTTTGTCCTCTATAGCCAGTCCAAATGATAAATTATAAAGGCATAAAGGTATTAAGCCATTAACCTTGTTATTTGAAATATCTAAAATTTACTTGCATTCATCCTGATGAACGATTTGCTGTACTTTGATTTGTCACTTATACATTCTGATTTTGGATCTCCAATTCCCTTGCACGCAGAGCATCTGAATTCCTTTCGCCTAGTTCTAGGACATTCAGCTTTGAAGTGGCCAAAACCTTGACATTCATGACACTGTTGGACATTCTTCTT
This sequence comes from Schrenkiella parvula, assembly GCA_000218505.1. Taxonomy (NCBI): domain Eukaryota; kingdom Viridiplantae; phylum Streptophyta; class Magnoliopsida; order Brassicales; family Brassicaceae; genus Schrenkiella; species Schrenkiella parvula. The sequence goes on from CM001190.1 coordinate 3,093,220, forward strand.
TGTAGGACAATCTCTTTCTCCATCCATATTTGAGTTTCTTAAGAATGATCTCTTTGTCCCTTTTTCAATTCTCTTCAATGCTTTACTAAAGTTCTTAGGCACTAGCACCATCTTGTTCTTGATCTCTTGGAGTTCCTGCTTTCTTCTGAGATAAAAGGCAATTTTTTTTTTATGTTATTGACCTTGCTTCTAGAAATCCCCATCACGTAAGATTGTAGATCTCCAACTACATCGTCAAACTCCATTGTGTCAGTGTCAAGTGCAGTTGCCATTGCTGTTTTTTTTTTTGGATTCATACTTTCTGCAAAGTTTTCAGGAAGGCTTCTGAGTAACTTCTTAACCAGCTTCTTATCTTTGTATTTCTTTCCCATGTTTTGAGCTTCATTAGTTATTGAGCTTAGCTTGCCACTAAATTCTTCAATTGACTATGATTCCTCCATATAAATTGTTTCAAACTTGGTGGCTACCATATCCAGTCTTTATCTCTTCACGTTTGTGGTTCCCTTTCATGCCTTTCTCAGATTTTCCCACGCATCCTTAGCTTCTTCAAAACATCGGATTCTTTTGAACTGATTTTCATTGACCGTTTTGTAGATTGCATTCAGGGCCAAAACATTATACTTTGCTGAACTGGTCAAATAAGAAGAACGTGTCTTTAAGCATTTAGTTCTGCACTTTCCCATTTTTCATGTTATAAGGAGTTGAACTCCACTTTTTATGCGTTCACGTTTGCAAGGAGTTATGACTCCATTCTCTGTAATTTTGTTATTTAAACAATCAAAGAAACCCATAAAAGGTAGTCTTAATACCACAAACAACTATCTTGTTATTGTTTTTATAATCTCTTTAAGGCTTTGAAGAAGGACCTTAGCAAGTTTGTATCAGAGCCGTTCTCTTGTTCTTTTCGTTTTGTTGACGGCATTCTCCGTGAAGAAACGTTCAAGGAATCCAACATCAATACACTCTGTTCCAGCCCTAGTACCTGTAATGATCAACAAGCTTTGTATTTGTACTTTGAATACTCTATTTTTATTCAATACGAAGATGGTGGTTTATATAACCTTACAAGTACTTGAAACTAGAAAACTCCTAAACAGACTCCTACATAATAGGATCGTGTAGAACTAACCAAGTGACTCGGTCACTTATTGACTTAATCAAAAAACACAACTTAAAACATCAAAGACAACTGAAATAGAACTGAACTTGTTCAAACCTCAACTCCTTTATTCTCGGACTGATCAGCTCCAACAAACCCTCCTTAAACTAAGCTTGGTGCATCAATCTTAGCTTACTCGCAGCAGAACAGATTCCAAGCTTGCTTCTCAGATTCTCAAACACTTCACACTTCAATGGTTTTGCGAAAATGTCTGCAACTTGTTCTTGAGACCCACAATGCTCCAATCTAATCACTCCCTCTTTAACCAATTCTCGCAGGACATAAAAACGAACTCCAATATGCTTGCACCTACCATGAAACACTGGATTTTTAGACAACTTGATTGCTGAAGTGTTGTCGCAAAGAATCACAGTGTTTTGTATTACTTCATATCCCAATTCCTCCAACATCCTCATGAACCAGACTGCTTGGCAAGCGCATACAAATGCAGCTACCTACTCAGCTTCAGTTGTTGATAATGTGACGATTGGTTGCTTCTTCGATGACCATGCCACTGCTGCTTCATTTATCAGAAACGCATATCCTGATGTGCTTCTCCTAGTATCAATATCTCCAGCAAAATCACTGTCCGTGTAGACCAGTAATTCTCCGTATCCTCCTCTCTTGTACCAGATGCCAAAATCCATACTTCCTCTTAGATACCTTAAGACTCTCTTAGCTGCTTGTAAGTGTAAAACCGTAGGCTTTGACATGTATCTGCTGAAGAGACTTGCAGCAAATTGCAGATCAGGCTTGGTCGTGGTAATGTACATGAAGCTTCCTATTATTTGTTTGTAGAAAGTCTCATCTACAAGTTCTCCTCCTTCATCCCTGTCGAGTTTGCTTCCAGGGACCATCAGATTGAATACAACATTGCAATTATCCATCTCAAAACGGTTTAATACCTCCAAAGCATACTTTGACTGAGAAATATGGATCCTTTGTGATGTCTGCAGCACTTCAGTTCCCAGAAAAAAATCTCATTTTTCCGAGATCTGTCATGTCAAACTCCTTTTGCATTGACACCTTGAATTCTTCCATCATCAACACATCATTCCCTGTGTAGATAAGATCATCAACATAGATGCGCACAAGCAGAATATTACCTCTTTTGTTTCTTTTGAGAAACAAGGTTTCTTCATTCTGAGATTTTTGAAAACCCTCCTTGATATTCTTCAATTATGCTGAACCAGGCCTTTGGAGCTTGTTTAGGCCGTAAAGTGCATTGTGGAGCTTGTAGAATTTTTCTTCATGTCCTTTAACCACATAACCCTTCGGCTGTTGAATGTAAACATCCTCCAACAGAACTCCGTGAAGAAAAACCGATTTCACATCTAGTTGATGAATATCCCAAGCCTTTTGCGCCGCCGTAGCTAGGATTGCCTTGATCGTATCCATCCGAGCAACTGGTGCATATACTTCTGTGTAGTCAATGTCGTGTTCTTGACTATATCCCTTAGCTACTAGGTGTGCTTTGAACTTTTTTACCTCTCCACGTTCATTCGGCTTGGTCTTGTAAATCTACTTCACGCCTATACATTTAGCTCCGCTTGGTAAAACAGTGAGCTCCCAAGTCTAATTTTTGAGGATTGAGTTTATTTCTTCATCCATTGCTTCCCTCCAGTTCAAACTCTTTTCTGCTTCTTCAAAAGTCAAAGGATCAGAATCAGAAACCTCCACCATGTTTACTTTGTCATCTTCACTCTCATGTCTTTCTCATGTAACATAGTCACTGAGATAGCGTGGAAGTCTAACTGTTCTTCTTCCCTCTCTGACTTCCACACGCTGCTCATTCTAAGTTTCCATCGTAGCTTCTGCAGGTTACTCAGTTTGAGCACCACCATTTGTCTCATCACCCAAATCTTCACCATCTTCAGTCTCACTTTCCTCCCATATCGCTTCATCATCGTTCCAAGTCAGATCATCATTGGTCGGATGATCTTGATCCTCTTCCCAGTTCCATCCTTTCGTTTCTTCGAATACCACATCTCTACTTATCATGATTTTCTTGGTCTTTGGATTGTATAGCCTGTATCCTTTTGATTCCTCTGAGAAACCAAGTAATATGCAGATGGTACTCTTGTCATCGAGTTTACCTCGTTTCTCGTCCCGGATGTGTACATGAGAAAGAATTTCCCATACACGAAAATGATCCACACTCGGCTTTACACCACTCCATGCTTCTTGTGGTGTGACATTCTTCACAGCTACTGTATGGCATCGATTTAGAACATGGAAGGTCCACATCACTGCTTCAGGCCGAAAGATTTTTGGTATTTTCTTTCCAGAAAACATGGATCGTACCATGTTCATGATTGTACGATTCTTTCTCTCAGCGATGCCATTTTGTTGTGGTCTGTATGCCGTGGTGAGCTGTCTCTGAATCCCTTGCTCTCTGCAGTAGTTTGAGAAGTCATTGGATGTGTACTCTCCACCTCGATCTGTTCTCAAACACTTTATCTTCTTTCCTGTCTCAGTCTTCACCTTGCTTCTGAATAGTTTGAAATGATGGAAAGCTTCTGATTTCTCCTCCAAGAGATATGCCCATGCTTTCCTGCTGTAATCGTCAATAAAGCACATAACATACCGCTTTCCACTAGTTGAGACATGACTGATGGGACCGCAAATATCTGAGTGTAACAGCTCAAGAGCTTCATTTGCTCTTCACGTGCTTTTCTTTTGAATGGAATTCCTCGGCTGCTTCCCAACTAGACAATCTGAGCATGTGGAGATTTTAGCATCAAAAATAGGGGAGCGCACGTACCATATGTTTGTTTTGCAGCGTTTTCATTCTCCCATGGCTAGGATGTCCTTAACGTCTGTGCCATAACTTCGGTATGAGGGCTGAAGTTGTCTGCAGACATTATTGAGCTAGTCTCTCTTCCTTGTTGGTTTGATCAAACAGCATGAACATCCGGTTCAGGCTCATCTTGCTCTCTGCTATCAGCCCCTTCTCTTCATGATAGATCTTGCAAGTTCCCTTTTGGATGATGATCGTTAACCTTTCCACCACCTTCACGTCGGTCATAGCTTCACAATTACTCCTCACTTGATATCTAATGGCTAGGACTCGCTTGAAGTACTCCTCCACCTTCTCAGACTCTTTCATCTCCAGCACCTCGAAGTTTCTCTTGAGTTTCTGCACAATCGACTTCTTCACACGATCGTTGCCTCCAAACTTCCTCTTCGTTGAGTCCCAAATTATCTTGGATGTTTTCCGGTCCGAGATCTGCTCAATTGTTTCCCTATCTATGCATTGATAGAGGTAATGCTTCACCTTGTGGTCATTGGTTTTTGCATCGTCGAGTTGTCGTCTCTGTTCGGCAGTCAGAATCGTCATCGTTACCGGCTCCTCGAACCCGATATCGATCAGACTCCACAAAGCTTTAGCACGAAAGAAATTCTCCATCACTTCACTCCAATGATCCCAATGGCCATCGAACGGAGGCAATTTCATATTGTCGTCTCTCATCTGTCCTCACACTTGTGTTTGAAGCTGCGGCTTCCTCTCTTTTCCCTTTTTAAAGTAACAAATAGTAAGCTATGATACCAATTTTTAATGATCAACAAGCTTTGTATTTGTACTTTGAATACTTTGTTTTTATTCAATACAAAGATGGTGGCTTATATAGCCTTACAAGTACTTGAAACTAGAAAACTCCTAAACAGACTCCTACATAATAGGATCGTGTAGAACTAACCAAGTGACTCGGTCACTTATTGACTTAATAAAAAAAACACAACTTAAAACATCAAAGACAACTGAAACAGAACTGAACTTGTTCAAACCTCAACTCCTTTATTCTCGGACTGATCAGCTCCAACATTACCCCCATTCCACCCAAAAAAAACAAAACCCCTTCCAAACAGCTGGCCCTGACTCACAGCCAGGACACCGAACCAATGGCTAACACCAAAGAAAGACTCAACGATCTGGAAACAGGTCTAGGGTTAGTCCAAGACGAGATTCAGAAGATAAATATTGGGATCACAGACAAATTTCGGAGCTTGGAATACTCTTTAAATAGCCACCCAAGCATCTTGGTAGATTCCACGAATAGTTGCCCTCAGCCTCTTTTTCTGATGTCCATTATTCCCGTTTTCCATAACAGGGATTCGTTGCACAACTACAAGCTCTTTTGAGTCCATCCTTTCTGCAGGATCTTCACCTCTTGTAAGTTACAATTTGGTTTAGATGCCCGTTATGAAACCAATTGAAAAAGGGGCTATCCAACAAGCTTGTATAAAAAAAACTCTTTCTTCTGAGCTTTTCTTTTGTTAGAAATCTTATCAAAAAGTTTAACTCATTAATTGGTTTTATGCAACCTTAAGTCTAGCTTTAGTTTGTCATCCAAAATCCTTATTCTAGCAAGGCAAACTAAGAATACCCAATATTCATTTCTCTCGTGCTCTCCGATCTAGATTAATCAGTATTCTCTCTAAAGAAAAAGCTCACATGCTGCTTTCTCTGCATTTTCGGCCAACCCTTTTATGAACCCCTCTTCAATCCTTTTATATTCATTGGACCAGATGATTCATTAGGTTAGGTTTAATTGATTCAGAAGCCTCCCAATCTTCTCTTGTGTATCTATTTCCATATTTGAATATATCTGCAAGATATGCCTAATCCACATCAACTGCTTTCGACCACATCATTAAGTCAAGCTTGTTGAAATAGCTCCGCGGCTGTCCCCATTTTTTCTGATGACCCTTTCACCAAAAACTCTAAAACTAATGTATTTTTCCTAAGATCAAACTATCCACTTAAATGGAATCAACATGAATGAATCATAAGCTATTCACTAAATCATGCAACAGCAAAGAAATCGCAATCATGACAATATAAAGGGATTGCAGATCATGCCTCACCTGAATAAAACATATTGGAACCTTGGCTCGGCGGTGGCTCTTGGATCGACGGGTACTCCCTTGTCACACATGAACTTCTTCACCTCCGGGGATAGTACATGCAACAGCGATGGTTGGAGTTTCCGGATATGGTGAGCCGTACCTCTCTCTTCTCTATTTAATATTTTTTCTTTCTCTCTACCCTTTTGCTTTTGATTTTGAGGCACGACTACCTCAAATCTTCTTTGACGGTGGCTATCGTAGTCAACTAGGCTTAAGGGAAATAATCAATTCTGCTATCGGGTTCAGTTTCAAGGGCTTTAGTTCTAAAAATTGGGCTCGGAATGCTATAATTCTCCCCCACTACAAAAGAAAATGTCTCTGAATTTGATGGTCCCACTTAACCTTCGCTTTTGCCCCTAAAGATCTTAGGATAATTTGCCTTCATCTGTTGTTTAGACTCTTACATCTCTTCTTCAATACCGTCTCGTTCCCAACAAACATGTATTGACTTGAAATGCTTCCACTCCATATCTGTTTTTTGATGTCTAGTGATCTTTACTAGTTTACCAAGAAGTGATATGTTTGCCTCCATGTCCTTTGGCAGCTGCTGAATAATCAGTTGGATTCTTTGATGACCTTTAGTAGAACTAACACATGAAACACATCGTGAAAAGCTGTTAACCTATGCAGTAATGCCAGTCTATAGGCTATCGTGCCAATCCTTTCCCTAATTAGGCAAGGTACCATAAAATGTGGCTTAAGCTTCCTCAGTTTCCTATTTTTATCAGCTCCCATGAATATCAGCATAACTCTTCTACCGATCATGAGCCACTTTTACTACGTCATGAATTATTTCTACCTGCTCCTCTGTCTCTCTTATCAATTATGGTTCCAGGTCGCTACGCTCCCAAACTTCACTCCAACAAAGCGGTTTACGACATGGTCGTCTATACAAGGCTTTAAAAAGTGACATCTTGATGCTATTGTGATAGAATTTGTTATATGCAAACTCTCCTAGTGATAAGTGCTTCTTCCAATGGCCAGTCCAATCCAACATGGTCGTACATACAAGGCTTCAAACAATGACATCTTGATGCTATTGTGATAGAATTTGTTATATTCAAACTCTGCTAGTGATAAGTATTTCTTCCAATGGCCAGTCCAATCCAACATACCAGTTTGAAACATATCCTCAAGGGTCTGAATCATTTGTTTTGACTGTCCATATGTCTCTGGATGGTACATTGTACTCCATGCACTACGAAGTGCCTTTAGGAACATACTACATCATGCACGATCAAACTGCCACCTCAATCCAACATACCAATTGCCTTTTGGAACGCTTGCCAAAATCATCAAAGGAAACTTGAGGTCTCTGTCCGAAACAAAGCTCACTGGGATCCCATGCAGCCTTGCAATCTCTTCCACATATACATTTCCTAACTTCTCCACATTGTATGTCTTCTTAATTGCCAAGGAATAAGCTGACTTCTTAAATCTGTCTAAGATTACCGAAATCGCATCCAACTTAGAAGATGCCTTAGGAAGTCCAGTCACACAATCCATAGTAAATCTTATCCCATTAGTACTCACACAACAATAAACTTTGCAACAATCCACTGGGTACCTTGGGTTCAGCTTTTACTAATTTTTACGTGGAACACTTTGCTACCCACATGTGCTGCATCACATTTTATACAGTTCCAAAGATAATATCGTTTCAGATCTCGATACAACTTTTTCGCCCCCATACAAAACGCGACTAATGCGGTTGCGCTAAAATCTTGTCCTTCAGATCATTGATATTGGGTATACATACTTGATTCTATAAAAATATGTTCCATTGTCCGCGGTATCCTTCCATGTTACTATCCATAGCATTTTTTTCAAGGCAGCATCTCCCCTTTGTGCCTCACAGATTCTCCAAACTAACTTTTTCCGATTTATGGCTTCCCACCCTACAACATCTACAATAATAGTAGTAGTGCAAAAGCATAACTTTTTTAGAGAGACTGCTAACTCTTGAACTTCCCTCTCCCTTAATACAACACTTCTCCTTCTACTTAACTCGTCTACTACCATGTTAGCCTTACAAAGATGGTATGCGATCTCCAGATTATTTTCTGCTAACAACTCTACCCACCTACACTGCCTCAGGTTGAGGTCCGATTGTATAAATATATATTTCAAGATTTTGTGTCTTTGTAAATACCTGAACATTCTCCCCATACAAAATATGCAAATGAAAATTTAAAGCCAAAAAACATACTGCTAATTCAAAATCATGGGTGGGATAATTTTTTTCATGTTTCCTCAACTATTTAGATGCATAGGAAATTATCCTCCCCTTCTATTTCAGCCACAATCCGGTCCTGACCCTGATGCGTCAGTCTACACCACATATGGCCCATTGTACTTGGTTGGACCAAAACTGTCTGCTCTACCAATTGCTCCTTCAGCTTGTGAAAGCTTTCCTCGAGAATTATCCACACCAGTGTCCCAGCATGAACCATGTCTAGCCACACCGGTGTCTTAACACGATCCACGTCAACTTGTGTTTATAACTCGCCACCCCACTGTTAGTCCTCATGACGTGCTCGGGTTCGACGCTTGCCACCTCCAATGAAGAACCATGGTGCATTCTACCTGCCATATCCCAGCAAAGAACAATACATATGACATATCATGGTTTTTACCGGTTTTAAACAATGATATCCGTTGTATTAGCGAGTTTTTAAAGTGTTTTCAGAGTCTTTATAAGTTGTCATAATATGAGTGAGATGACTTTGGAGCAATTTGGAGGTTTTGGAATCAAGCGGGCGAAGAGGAAACAAAGGATAGATGAAAAAGAAGATTTGCTCATGTTTTTCCACTGGTGTCGATCAGTGCCAACAGAGAGTTATAAGTCTTTTCCGCTGTTCCTCTGTTCAAGAATCCGAAAAAACCGACTTGTTGTTCCCATCATTCCAGACTTACAAGACTCAAAAAATAAATCTTAAATAAGATATGAGGAAATTTTTGGGTTCAATTCAATAAAACGATACTATAGCTTTCGGATGATATAATTTTTTGGTCTTGAATGTTTGTGACATCACTCTTTCCGACATTATGAACTAGAATCACTCGTCTGAGTAAATACACTATACGATCGTAATGTAAAAAAGAATTGTAACATTTGCAACAAAACTACGCTAAAATAGCGAAGATAGTGTCTATATTGGTGAATTGGCATGTATTCTCAATTAATTTTGATATATTATTGAAAAATGAGAGGTTGTTTAGTTATTTTCTAATTACATTCATCTATGTTCGATTGCATCCATATAATATATTTTTATGAAAACTTTCTACCTCTAACCTGGATTTATCAGCCCTTTCTACCTCCTACCTCTAACCAAAACCAAACCATAATACCCAAACTAGGTTGCTCAATCCTCTAGTAACTATGTCGAGTATTTTGTTTGTTTGTCTTTCATTTCTTGCACATTCTAGTAAAATATTTTGCAAATGAAACCATAATGCCTATTTTTTTTTTACAAACTGAAGTGTATTTAAATGAACCAAACTTATGAAGAAGTAAAACGTCAAAAGATATGAATCCTATTGATAATTAAAGATATCTTGTTGGTAAGAGAAACAAATAAATCCATAATTTTCGTTACAAATATAAAAGTAACTCATGATAACATTAATGAACTCTTTATCACACTATAAATAACTCACACACCAATCCTCATTAGTGGCATCAAACAAAAGAAAACAAATTACAACTAGATTAAAACAAACTAAAGATGGAGAATAAGACAATCGTCATGGCATTTTTCACAATCATGGTCTTGCTATCGTTTTCTTACCCAACTTTGGCCATAGAAGACAATGATGACAAGCCGCTACTCCATTCCGACGATGAGTTTGATGCGGCCATTGCAGATTCACCGAGTTCGGATGCTTATAATGGCGACATGATAGAAAGTGAATCACAAAAATATATCGAATATCTTTTAGAGTGTTCTAAGAAAATGGGACCTGATTCAGAAAAATGTAACATTGAAGTGAGAGCTGAGATTCTTCGAAACAAAGATGCTTCGAGAGATTGTTGTCGGATGATAGTGAAAGCTGGCAAGGAATGTCACATGCAGTGGATGAAGTTGCTTTTTCAAACATATCAACTTAAACGGTTTAGTTCAAAAAGAATTTTAAAAAGTAATGAAATATGGAACAGATGTTCTAGTGAGATCGATTCTGTTTCGCCACTTTCTGGTTAAAAATCGTAACTGATTTTGTTATTATTAATTGTTTAAAATTGGATGTACTATACCAACTATTTAAACTATTTTAAAATTATATCAATTATACATTTTGCACCTTTTCGTCCATTTTATCACAACTTTTCTTGTTTTTGTTCTTCTTTGGGTCGTTAACTAATACATGAAAGAGATTTTGAAGGTCACTCCAATAAAGCGACTGAAGATCTTTCTAATAAAAACATCTTTTTATCCAGGCTTTTGCTTGGATAGGAGATATCAAAAGCACATATACTTCCAGGAATGCTTCCATGTAACATGTTATTAGAATGATCAAGGCTTTCCATAGCCTTCTGGTTGGAGAAGCTGAATGAGATATATTCATGGTTCGTAGCTTTAAGAGGTTTCCAAGCTCTGGCGGGATAACACCAATTAAATTCAGTGTTTGAAAGGTCCTTCCCATACATATAATCAAGTACTTCACCGTCGAGCTCAGATAATAGAATATAAGAATCAGACCTCTGCTTCATTGCAAACTGTATTGCAATTTCTTGATAGGTAAAGTATAATACATATCAAAGGACATCCCCTACATATAAGGATTTAATATAGTTGGCCATTTTCTCCTCTGCACCCAGTCCAAATGATAAATTATAGAGGCACGTATTAAGCGATTAACCTTGTTGTCTAAAAGTCTTTTGCTCAAATCACACAACTGCCTTGGAATAGGTCTTGTTAAATTGTTTCATTAGATAATTATGAATCTTTCCGGATAATTTGTTGCTAGATAGATCAACTTTACGCAAATTTTTCTGGTACATGAGAAAGGAAGGGATATTCTCCATGCTGCAAAATCAAAGTCTAACAACACTTCGGCCCTGTTCGTTTTTTAGTCGCTAGCAGCCACGACTAGCGCTCATAATTAGATATCGCTATTAATTGTTCGTTTTTAGTTGCTGCGACTAGTCGCATGATTGTTCGTTTTTTTGTCGTGCAATTGATCGCTGCGACATGATTTTGCAAACCTAATATAAGGGCATTTTGTCATTTAACGTTGTTTAATTTTTTTGTTCGCATAATTTTTAGTCGTGACGCTGATTTTTTCAGCGACTAAAATAAGGTCACGGGTCGCTCGACATTAGTCGATGCGATATGTCGTGGCATACTGCGATAATTAACCGAACATGATTCAATCGCAGACTCTAGTCGCGGCCGCTAGCGATCACCAAACGAACATGGCCTTAGTTGAAATGTTGGCTGCCAAGTACTCTCTGTCTCAAGTTTTACCATATCAGATGTTGATGAAAATTTAAACACCTTGAGCTTTGTGAGGTTGGCGAGGTGATTCAAGAGACTCAAGGCTACTGAAAACTAAATGGTACATTATCACTTAATTGGTTTGATGAGAGATCAAGAACACGTAGCTTGTTCAAGCTATCCAAAAAAAAAAAGTTGGCCTATAAAATGATTTCTACTGAGATGGACTGCTCGCAGATTCAAAAAACCAAGACTTTTAAATTAGTCCAATTCTTTACTTCTGAAAATAAGTAAAGGCCAATGATTATATTTTAAAAAGTGGTCATTGTCGAGATAAAAATCAGATTGCCCAATACTTTAGTAATCATGCAAATTCTTTAATTTCTTGCAAATTCTAGTAGGATATTTTACTAATGAAGCTTATGCTAAGGGATTTGATGCCCAATTTTCTACATGTATTCTCTTTAAGATTTTTAATTTAATTTATTTCACAAACTGAAGTGTATATAAATGAACCATACTTAGGTCATAAGACGTAAAACGTCAAAAGATATGAATTTCTATTGATAATTAAATATATCCTGTTGTTAAGAGATAAACAAATAAATGCCTAATATCAGTTATTAATAAAAAAAGTAACTTATAATAATTGTTTAGAACATTATAAATAACACACACACTAATCCTCATTAGTGGCATAAAACAAAAGAAAAACAAATTACAAATAGCTTAAAACAAAATTAAAGATGGAGAATAAGACCATTGTCGTAGCATTTTTCGCAATCATGGTCTTGCTATCGTTTTCTAACCCAATTTTGGCCAAAGAAGACGCTGATGACAAGCCTCTACTCAATTCCGACGATGAATTTCATGCGACGCTTGCACGTTCGCCGAGTTCGGATGATTATAATGTCGACATGATCGAAAGTCAATCAGAAAAGTATCTCGAGTATCTTTTAAAGTGTTCTGAAAAAATGGGACCTGAGTCAGTTAAATGTAATATTGAAGTGAGAGCTGACATTCTTCGAAACAAATTTATGTCAAGGGATTGTTGTCGGATGATAGTGAAAGCTGGCAAGGAATGTCTCATGCAGTGGATGAAGTTTTTTTTCAAACATATCAACTCAAACCGTTTAGCTCCATAAGAATTTTAAAAAGTAACCAAATATGGAACAGATGTTCTAGTGAGATCGGTTCTGTTTCACCACTTTCTGGTTAAAACTCGTAACTGATTTTGTTATTATTAATGGTTTAAATTTTTGTTGTATTATACCAACTATTTAAACTATTTTAAAATTATATCAATTATACATTTTGCACCTTCTCATCCATTTTATTACACCTTTTCTTGTTTTTGTTCCTCTTTCGGTCCTTAACTAATACACGAAGGTAAAACGGTCTAGACTAAATCCTAAACGGTCTAGACTCAATCGATCCAAGAGGAACAAGGGTTAACATTTGAAGAATCCGAGAATAAGCAAAAGCAAACGATAATTAAAGTTTATAACGGTGCTAATTACTAAATGTAACGATAATTCAAACCAATGGCAACCAATCAACGAAAAAAGAAAAGTAATCCAAGCAAAACAATAAGCATAAGACTCAATTCGATATATCAAACGGGAAGCAATGGGTCATGGGGTTTATGATTGATCATATGAACTCACAATGATTAATGATACAAGAACTCTCATGAAACATTTTCCTAATCTTATAGTCTAGATTTTGAGTGATCAAACATAATCTAGCACCAATCAAATCTCAAATGAAAGATTATCTAAGTATGTAATCCTCAGCATCATCTATTAATCATCAATGCACCATAATCTACTAAACACATAACCCAATGATAATACTGCTCACACATAATAACAGCAAAACCAAAACAATAACAAGACATTCATAATGAAAGGATTAAAAAAATGATTAAAAGGTCTTCAAATTGCAAATGATCCCAAAAAGATCCAAGTACAAACAAAGGCATTTTCTAAGAACTCATAAGGATAAAGAAAAATGGAGCCAAGGATTTTCATGTGCCTAGAAAGAGTATTTATATGGTTTGAAAACGACACGGAACGACCCATGAAAAACCGGATCGAGCCGACCAAAACAAAAACTCTATGGGCATGGAAATGATTTGACGGTAGCATTTAGCGGTCAATAGACTGCCAAAATCAGCTCTCCAGAAAACTTGTAGGATGGCTTGAAAAAGGGAGAATCTGGTGGCCCGCCCCTAGCGGTCTTCTTGATTGCCAAAATTTCTGCACAATTTGATGGTCCGTCCGTGCGGTCGAGATGGCTGTCAAATTTCCCCTTCTTCTTTATTCTTTTCTTTCTTGCTCCATTCGACTTTTTTTATCCCGATATCTCACCCCGAACTCTCCTGAGGCTCTATTCACCTAAAATTGACTCAAAATGTGTGCAAAACACGATATGTACAACCTAGAAATCTAAAATGCAAGATTATGCATAAGTGATAACGAAATGCATGTGTACAATCCAAAATGGTACATTTTGAGATAAAAAAGAGTTAAAAACAAGTAAAGACCATAAATATCAATTCCACCTGATTTGTCTTTTGCTCGTCTTAAAAAACAAAAACGGCTCAAAACAAACCGAATAAGAGATTTGAAAGTGGGAACTCATAACCAAAGAATCCAAAGCCTTAAATTTGATGTCCTTAGTAAATAGTAATATGGTGCCAGAACAATCTATCTAATCCGCAATAACCTCTAGGCGCTTATCACTACTCATATTCTTTTTCTCTATGCTCATGACTAAGAATATGGTTGCCGTCATCTCCACCAACTCTCACATTCATTAAATCATATTTAAACGCAGTCTCGCAAGTGAGAAAAGGATCTAGACCAATCGGCTTAGGAGAAAAAAACTAAGAAAAAATGATGAAAGAGATAGTGTTGTTTCTTTTTTTCTTTGGTTGCCAACTCTAAAATATCAGAATGCAAACAAAGGGCAAAAATTTATTAAGATATGAACAATTTATGCGTACTAACCAATCCCAATATGTAGCAGACCATCTAACTGATTTGAACATCCCAGTTCTCACATTTCTATCTTTTAGAACTCCTTAGTTACTACACCTACCTTTCATCAAAATCTTGAACTATCCCGGGAAGCTTCTTTTTTTTTAGATTTTTGCTCTCTTTTTTCATTCTACCGCATTTTGATTTGCTTACTCTCGTTTCTTGGAGTCTTCTTTTCAAGTTTTGAACAACTTAGAGTATTAACGTTTTGTTTCTACTTCTTGGAATCCTCTCTTTCTTTTATGTGAACTAGCCATTGACACTCTTTCTTTTCTTTTTGCTTCCCAAATCACTCTCACGTCCTCTTTAGAACCACCGCACTCAACGAAATCATCCCTCCATGCTAGCTATCAAATTGAACCAATAAACAAGCCCAATAGGAGCCAATCATTGCCGTCCCTATACTATCAAGATTTTTGTTCATGTAGCATTATCAAGAAGCGGTCTCACTCAAGGAAAACACAAGGGTTTGAAAGAAGTGGGTTAGCTTTCACGGTGGGAAACCATCTCAACAATGAAGATGGCCACTCGGGCTAGCAAGTATGAGAAAAAAGGATGTAAAGAAAGCCCGAGTATGTATATGGTGACCATGGTTAAGTATCGTGAGTCCAAAAGCGAGAAAATTAGAATCATTAAAATTCATTGTTACGGAGTTGGTTTCAAATCAAACAATCATCAAACGAGCCCATGAGTTTCAAGAGAAGAGATCAAAGTAAAAAGTTTACAAGCATTTCTAATGTTGTTAAAGCAACAAACTACTATTAACAAGGGCATCACATTGAGTTCTTGGTCTAAATACTTACAAAGAAATTGAGTCAGTGTTCCCTGTGCATATGAATGCAACCTAAAAGGCTCTAGACTCTAATCCTACAATGCAAGGGCAAGTGAAACTACATGATTTTGTTTTTTATGGGTTTTTTCGATTTATGTTTTTTAAATGCTAAATGATGCAAAAATCAATAAGATGTAAAAAAAAATGTTCCTTAGTATCGGTTCCCTCCCTCGGACTTGTTTCTCACCATCCCAGTGAAAATGCAATATCGTGAAAATGCAAAATCGTGAAAAAGAAGAAAAACACAAAGAACACACAACAAGGAGATGAAAATGGTATACAAGGGAGGAAGGACCATACATTGTCCCTATTTCTGAAACTTGTTGAACTCCTTCGAGGCTTTATTCACCTAAAATGACTCAAAATGCATGCAAAACACCATATGTACAACTTGGAATTCTAAAATGTAAGATTATGCAAAAGTAAAAACGAAATGCATATGTACAAATCCTAAATGGTATATTTTTGGAACGAGACACAGAAAACATGAGTTAAAAACAATTAATAACCACAAATATCACTTACATGTCTCATGTCCAACGTCAAAGGAACTACGAGGGCGCGTGGTGGCTCTGGTAACAGCAACAGATCTCCAACGGCTTAGGATGCGTTGACAGAATGGCGTGGTGGCTCCGGGGCGACAAAAAGAGGTGGTCGTACTGTGGTTGTGATTTCCTCCTTCGATGGTGCACCATATTGAAAAGAGAATAAGTAAGAGAAGCAAGAAGAAGAATAAAAGGAGGAGGGGAGTGTAGATTGAAAAACCTTAGACACAGACAACACGTGGAGAACACACCAACTCATTCAATACTTGTTGTTTTTATTAGAAATCATTTAAACTAAATACACTTTTGTTTAATCAGAATGACTCGACTTCACACAGAAGTGAATCACAGAAGTGAATCGACACTGACCAATTCCTAACTACCTAACCTTAATATCACAATCTCAGTTGTGCAACTCTTACTTGTTCATTCACCAAGAAGTCTACATCTTGTTCACAATTCTCTCAGACGGATAACCCTAACTCCTCCAACAACGCCTTCTCAAATACTTCCAAAATTTCTTTTTCCGCATATCTTCCATTTTTCATATCTGCTATATCTCAAAATCTTTCATTGTGTGTACAATACGTTTTTTTTTGTACATGTCCAGTCTCGTCCATTCAAATAATGACACTCAGCTTCATTGGCAAGCTTCTATTCTCCTTCGTTGTCTTCAAACCAGCGTTGCACACAGCCCATCGTGTGCAGCTCCAAATCCTGGTTTTAACATAGTTTCCCCTAGCCACACCAAAAACTCGTTCATCACATGAATCACAATGGATGACAGGCTCGCAACAGGCACCGTAATATGATAACAAATATATAGAAAAGATGTATGCAGTGCTCTACTATTTTCTATCCGTGATGTATTTTAACTTTTTTATCAAATTTGTTTCACAAACTGAAATGTATTTAAATGAAACATACTCATGATAGACGTTATACATCAAAAGATATGAATTGTATTAAAAATAATATCTTGTTGGTAAGAGATAAACAAACAAAAATATAATTCGTTATTAATGAAAAAGTAACTCATTATAACATTAATGAACTATTGATCACTATAAATACTATCACACCAATCCTCATTAGGGGCATAAAACAAAAGAAAACAAACTAAAAAGAGTTTAAAACAAACAAAAGATGGAGAGTAAAACCATTGTCATGTCATTTTTGGCAACCATGGTCGTGGTATCGTTTTCTATCCCAACTTTGGCCATAGAAGACGATAATGACAAGCCGCTACTCCATTCGGACGATGAATTTGATGCGACGATTGCTCATTCGCCGAGTTCGGATGATTATAATGTCGACATGATTGAAAGTCAATCACAAAAATATCTCAATTATCTTGAAGAGTGCTCTGAAAAAATGGGACCTGATTCAGTTAAATGTAACATTGAAGTGAAAGCAGATATTCTTCGAAACAAATATACTTCGACGGATTGTTGTCGGATGATAGTGAAAGCTGGCAAGGAATGTCACATGTAATGGATGAAGTTGTTTTTTCAAACATATCAACTCAAACGTTTTAGTTCCAAAAGAATTCTAAAAAGTAACGAAATATGGGACAGATGTGCTAATGAAATTGATATGCACTATCTGATTAAAAATCCTAACTGATTTTGTTATTATTAATGGTTTAAAATTGGTTTTATTATACCAACTATTTTAACAAATAATATTATATCAATTATAAATTTTGCACTTTTTCATCCATTTTATCACACATTTTCTTGTTTTTTTTCTCTTTCGGTCGTTAACTAATATACGAAAGAGATTTTGAAGGTCACTCAAATCAAGCAAGTGAAGATCTTTCTAATAATGAATCTTTTTTATCCAGGCTTTTGCTTGGATAGGAGAAATCCAAAGTATATACTTCCAGAAATAGATTCAAGATTCTGTCAGTAGGGGAATATCCAAAACTGTCATGAAATGATTTCAAGACAACATATTTTTCACTGAGGCCAAGCTCTGAACCCAACAACAATCAAAGCATATAAGTAAATCAATGCCTATCAAACGCGGTCGAATAAGTTGAAGCAGTGCTATAATAGAAGACCAACATGTCAACAACAACTTCATCGTCTTCTTCTTCTTCTTCTTTATCCTTCTCCTCTTAGCTTTTCTTAGCCTCACAAATTTTTTTGGTAGGTGGTCCACAAAGAAAAGGATTTCCTAAGTAAATGTTCCCGTCGAAAGTGTTAAATTTCTTTCCTTGTGGAATGATTCCTGATAAATTGTTGTAAGACACGTCCAAGACAGCAAGTGAAGTAAGGCTGGTTAGTTCGTGAGTGCTTCCATGTAACATGTTTTTAGAAAGATCAAGGCTTTCAATATCCTTCAGGTTGGAGATGCTGAATGGTATAGAACTCGACAACAAGTTATGAGATATATTCATTGTTCGTAGCTTCGAGAGAGTTCCAAGTTCTGCTGGGATAGCACAACTTAATTCATTGTTTGACCGATCCATCCCATATATATAATCAATTACTTCATCGTCGAGCTCAGATGTTAGAATATAAGAATCATACCTCTGCTATGTTGCAAACTGGATTGCAATTTCTTAGTAAGTAAAGTATAATACCTTTAACTACTCGACCACAAATGTAGATTCGCAAAAGTCCAATCGAAGAACATCTCCTATGGATAAGGAGTTGATGTAGTTAACCACTTTTTCCTCTGTACCCAGTCCAAATGATAAATTATAGAGGCACGTATTAAACGATTAAGCTTGTTGTCTAAAAGTCTGATGTTGCTCAAATCACACAGCTGCCTTGGAATAGGTCCTCTTAAATTGTTACATTCGATAATTAGGAATCTTTCCGGATAATTTGTTGCTAGATAGATCAACTTTACGCAAGTTTTTCTGGTACATGAGAAAGGAAGGGATATTTTCCACGCTGCAAAGTCCGACTCTAAATCTAACCAGTACTATACTGGTGTAACGTTTTGTATTGTCCTACGTGAATATAAATATTATGTCATGTTATATAGTTTATCTAAAATCATAATATACAAAATATATTAAAATTTTATAAACAACCCAATTCCATAAATTCTTTATAAAAAAATACTATAAGAAATCAAATATTTATTGTTGAGATATAACTCTTTTTGCATTTTTTCCTGCAAAATCATTCATTAAACTCATATAATCAAGTCTTTCAACCATAAATGTCTCAATTGATAACAAAATCAATCTATTTAATTTTTTTTGTTAACAAAAAAATCCATAAATATTATTAAAAATGCCTAACAAACTATTATTTTAATTAAAAAAGCCTAACAAGTATTACTCTAATTAAAAATAAACTATCAAACTTTCTTTATTATTAATATTATTGAAAAGTATAAATGTGTATATAGATAAAATATAATTAAAAATTGTTCCTTTAAAATAGATGCCATAATCGATGGTTTCACTGGCTTCTGCATTAAGCCGGGCCTGAGTCTAACAACACTTAGTTGAAATGTTGGCTGCCAAGTACTCTCTGTCTCAAGTTTTACCATATCAGATCTTGATGAAAGTTTGAACACGTTGAGCTTTGTAAGGTTGGCGAGGTGATTCAAGAGACTCAAGGCTACTGAAAACTAGATGGTAGATTATCACTTAATTGGTTTGATGAGAGATCAAGAAAACGTAGCCTGTTCAAGCTATCCAAAGAAAAAGAAAGTTGGTCTATAAAATGATTTCTACTGAGATGGACTTCTCGCAGATTCTTCCAAAACCCAAGACTTTTAAATTAGTCAAATTCTTTAGTTCTGAAAATAAATAAAGGCCAAAGATTATTCTTTAGGAAACGGTCATTGTCGAGATAAAAATCAGATTGCCCAATACTTTAGTAATCATGCAAATTCTTTAATTTCTTGCAAATTCTAGTAGGATGCTTTACTTTAGTAAAGCTTATGCTTACGGATTCGATGCCCAAATTTATGTGTTATGTTAAAGATTTTTTATTTAATTTATTTCACAAACTGAAGTGTATATAAATGAACCATACATATGTCATAAGACGTAAAACGCCAAAAGATATGAATTTCTATTGATAATTAAATATATTTGAGATAAACAAATAAATGCCTAATTTCCGTTATTAAAAAAAAGTAACTTATAATAATTGTTTACCACACTATAAATACCTCACACACTAATCCTCATTAGTGGCATAAAACAAAAGAAAACAAATTACAAATAGCTTAAAACAAACTAAAGATGGAGAATAAGACCATTGTCGTAGCATTTTTCGCAATCATGGTCTTGTTATCATTTTCTAACCCAACTTTGGCCATGGATGACGATGATGACAAGCCGCTACTCAATACGGACGACGAGTTTGATGCGGCCATTGCATTTTCACCGAGTTCACGTGATTATAATCGGGACATGATCGAAAGTCAATCACAAAAATCTCAATTATCTTGAAAAGTGTTCTGAAATAATGGGACCTGAATCAGTTAAATGTAACATTGAAGTGAGAGCTGAGATTCTTCGAAACAAAGATGCTTCGAGAGATTGTTGTCGGATGATAGTGAAAGCTGGCAAAGAATGTCATATGCAGTGGATGAAGTTGTTTTTTCAAACATATCAACTCAAACGTTTTAGCTCGAAAAGAATTTTAAAAAGTAACCAAATATGGAACAGATGTTCTAGTGAAATCAGTTCTGTTTCACCATTTTCTGGTTAAAAATGATAAGGATTTAAATATTTATTAAATAATAGTTTAAATTGATTGTATTGTACCAATTATTTAAACTATGTTAACAATAATGTCATATCTGAATTGAATTGATTGAATTGCACTGACGGCTTCTGATTCAATCACATGCTCAAAAGCTTGAACCCGTCTCAAAGGTTGAGTTCTATAACAAAGAACAGCTTACACAGCGTACAACTCAATAACAATCTCCTTCTAAGTGTCACATGCCAAACCGATGCATCATGGGTTGATCATGGACGGACAAACGGTATAGGCTGGGTCCTAAAGGATGAGATTTTGAGAGTCTCAACAATCTTACCCCAAGTTTTGAACCTCAACGGCAACCACTTCCACCACCATTGGAGATTCAGTTCTGTCTTCACTCACTCTTGGAGCTTGTTCTTGTGAACCTTCTGGGTCAGCATTGTCGCTTACAGGACTTGACTGGCTTGGGATATCTATATTTTTATCTGGTTTCTTTCTTTCCAATGTAGCCTTTATTGATGTTGTCACAGCTTTTGCATGAGCCACCTTCCCGTTGGAGTTGGACAGACTTGTCTTTTCAGAAGGCAACCGAGGAAGTGACTTGCGCATTGGTTGCTTCTTGGTCTCACCGGGTAGAGTTTCTTTCACGACCGCGTTATCATTAGGAGCTCTCTCATCTAAGCTCAGCCTACCAAACCGAGGGGTTGGACTAGTAATGGCTTCTTCAGAATCTGGTCCAGAAGCAGTCTTCTTTCTCCCCAGTTTTGGAGATTTCGGTCTTGTTGTCGGTATCTACATACAAATATATATCACTTCACATGATAGTATGTATTTAGGACACGAGACAAAAAGCGAATCAAAATGCAGCAGTTGCAGAGATCTACCTTCTTTAACTCTGTTTTAGGTGGCTGAGGTTCTTGATAGAAGTTAGGCATTGGGGTGGCTTTGAAGTTCAGACTCTTCCTTAGCATCTTAAGCTCAGCTTCTTGGGCTTCCTGCATGTAAACCAGATGAATCTTACACGAGAACAGTAAGTATCTAAACACTTTAAAACAAACAAGAGGGCATAAAATAAAACCTTGGACTTGGCTTGTACAGTATTCTTTTCCTCTTCTTTCGCATGGATTTTTTCCTCCAGTTTCGAATAGAACTGCAGGCACATGACAGCGAAAATAAGATATTTGTTTACATATTTGTTGTGAGGATAAAGTACAGTGAAGCAAATGAAACCTCTCTTCTTTTTTCAGCTCGTTGGTCACATTTGAAACTGAATCCGTAATTCGGGAGTGCGCTAGCTCGGCGAGGTATGCCATCGTCTGGTTTTGGACTACTAAAATGTAATTAAGTTTTAATCAACAAAAACATGCAAAGGAAATGAGAATGAAGAATAAATCTAAAAAAGCTCCAAGGTCAGATACAAGGCCATAAGTATAAAGGTGAAAGAAATACTTGGAAGACTGAGTATCATCTTCAGATGTGTCATTGACTTGTTTGCTAGTTGCCTTAAGTTTTGCCTTCTCACTGTATCGAAGAGATCAACGAACTATCAGATTCAAAAATAAGAACTAGTACGTCAACAAATTTGCTTGTGAACTGCTGATGGGTTTTGCAGTAAACCAACGCGAAAGATTGAGTGTTCAAGACCATTTAAGTAAAAGGAAACCATTTTTTCAAGAATAATATTAATACCCGGTCTCTTCAGCTGGTGTAGAGTCATTCTTCCCATGCTGATATGGAAAAAGCAAAGAGATCAGTGACAGCTTTCAGCTAAAAGGACACAATGGCTAATCACTAAAGAAACAAGATTATTAGAGAATCTGCTTCTAAAGAGTCAACAGAGAAGCTAATAACCTTCGTGACATGAGGCTCTCTACCATTGAGCGGTTTGCTCTTAGCAGACTTAACAGGCTGTGCGTTTGGAGCAACCGAACCATTCGATCCTACCACTTTCCCATCTTTCTTCTTCTTTACCAAGACTGATGGAACATTCTTGCCAACAGAAGGCTTATCATGCTTGACTTTTCCTTGCACCTTATGCCCTTTCATCAGTTTCGACTCATCATCCACTTGTTCAATATGCCTGCCCTGAAAATGCAAGAAAGCTGCAATGTCAATAACGAGGGTTTAAGTAAAAGGCAGAGCAAAACAGTCACCAACCTCAGATGTCTCCATAGGATGCTGAGTAGAACAAACTTCCAAATTCTCTGAAGTACCATTTGCAATAGCACATTCTGCTCCATTACCACCTATGACGCTTTCAGAATCCATGGTAAACTACAAACACAGTATGGAACTAAGACAAATGTATAAGTCACAATTGAAGAATCTAGTGAAGGAGCTACTCGTTGATGACTATCATCTGGTTCCTAAAGCGGTCTAAGTTCAACAAGACGAACAAACCCAGAAAACTAAAATCACATCTGAAGCTAAATCTCGTTTCTTGAGCTGCTTAGCAATGAGGTCAATAGTTTGTAAATGACAGTTCCATTTTCGATCTACGGACCCAAATAAAAACATGCAAAGAGAAGCAGACAAGTATAGAAGTTGCTCAGATTCATGAAAAAACATTGGGTATTTTACAGAATATCAAATTATAAGAAAAGAAAAAAAAAGGAACTCAGACCATAGCCAAGCATTTTTCTCACCTAACACAGTTCTTGGTGAGATCAAATGTCCATTGAAGCAGAAGTAGACTGTGTATCAAAGGAGGAGAAGGGATATTTTTGGTGTCACAGATATGAGATTTCGACTTTTCTCTTCTGTTTTTGTGCAAAAAAAAAGAAATTATAATTTTTGTTTTTGGCTGACAAAAAAAAAAAAGTTTCTCTCTTGTTGGTATCGTTTTCTTACTGGGTGGGCATTTCGGGCTTTTTTTTACGGGTTCGGTTTAGTTCAGGTTAGTTAATTCGGTTATAATAAGATTTCATCTAAGGGAACTCAAACCAAAAACATTTCGGTTTAATTCGGTCTGGGTTTCAGTTCGGATTTAATAAGAATAGCAGAACTAAACCGAAATTATTTCAGTTTGGGTTGTATTCTATTCAGTTTTGGTTTTAGGTCGGTTCGATTTTGGGAGAACGACCTTTTTCAACCAGTACAAAATTCATTGTGCATTTTCTAACTCAAACAATAGATCAGTGCTAATTTCAATCCAAACGACCAAAAAATTCAAATTTCAAGCTCAAACTAAACTCCATTACCCATATTCCTATTTCAAGCCCAAAGGATTTCCAAATACATGAACAAATTTCATTGTTCTCCTCCAACTATGGTGTAGATATTTTTAAGTGTAACCTTCTTATAATAATAAAAGTTGAAGCTATATATTTCTAAAGCTGTCCATATAATATTTAAAACAACATATACTGTTATTCTACGTCAATAACATTTATTTCAAAATTTAAAATTATATTATAAACAGAAATATCTATAAGTTCTTACTATAAAAACAAAAACTAACTTCAAATTTCTAGATTAAAAACATTTCTAAGTTAAAATAATGGTCTAAATTATATAAATAACTATATATAACTTACAACAATTATAATAATAATAAATATATATATATATATATATAATATATTAATCGATAAGTTGAAGCTTTATGCTTCCAAACCTGTTCACATAGGATTTAAAACAACCAATAGTATTATTCCACATTAACAACATTTAATATTAAAAATTTCTAAATTTTAAAATTGTATTATTAACAAAAAATATTTTAAGCAATAAAGAAATTATCTTTAATTTATATTAACGGTAACAAAAATAAACTTTAAATTACTATATTAAGAACATTTTCTAATTAAAAATAATAGTCTCAATTATATATATAAGCATTTATAAATTTTAAAAATTATGATAATAATAAAAATTTATATATAAAAAATTTTAATCGATAATGTAAAAATTATAGATTTTTGTTTATCCCAAAAAGACAAAATTTTGAAACATAGATGCAAACTTATATATTTTTTATTTTTTCATTATTTTCAAAAATATATATATAATTTAAAATAAAAAGATGTGGAATATGTGAAACTACAAGTAACTTTGATAAATAAAAAAAAGTCTTTTAAATCATGAAAAAAAAATCCAGTGCATATTTTGTAAAATAGACACATTGAGAACATAATTGTCCAACTAAACCTTTGGTGATTTTTACCAAAAGTTGACTGTATTACCCTTAGTTTGATATAAAAAATACAGAAAATCTTTTTAAAATCTAAAAAGAATTAGTAAAAATAGAAAAAAAGAAAGACACGCATAGAATAATATTTTATCATCACGATGTTAGAAAACAAACCTTGAAAGTATATTTTTTTATTGTTCTACGTAGAATATAAATTTATATTTTGCATTTTACGTCGTGTAGAATATATATTCAACTGTTTGCTATATGATCTACTTAATTTAAAATAGATATATCATAGTTTTCTGAGCTTTTAACCGTGATATAAGTCTTTTATCTAGAGTTTTTTAGATATTTTTCAAGTTTTTTCGAGTCTTTATAGGTTTAGCTGTGTTTAGAGCTTATTTGAAGATATTGAAGCATTTTGAAGCCAAGCAAAAGATTTGCTGAAAATATCAGATCTTTGAGCCATTAGAAACCTAGTGTCGGTCGACACCACACGCGAAACCAGCATTAAAAGATTTGCGGGAAATTACAAATTGACCCAAAAGTTTTGTTATTTGTAAAATAGTCCCTCTGCGATTTAAACATATTTGTCTGTTATTTGGTCATTATTGAGACCTAAGTTTTATTCTATCAAGTTTTGGAGAGATTTAGATTTGCAGAACTTTTGGGGAGACGATTTTGAACCATGTTCTTACCGAGAGAAGAATTTGAACCTCTTTGTATCGTTATTTCAATTTCTCTATTGCATACTTCTTATTTCATAATTTTTGTTCCAATCACCTTGTCTGAGTAATTTGCTTGTTAAGTTTCGGGTTAATTCGAAAGTAGAGAATGAATTGTTAGATTTGAAAGGTTAGTTAGGAAGATTCACAAAGTTCTTCATCGGGATTGAATTTAAGGCTAGTTCTAGTTTGATCACCCGAAACTATCTTAGATGAGCAAAATATCTATCTACAAATAAATTTGGCTTACATATTTTGTGAACAACCAAACATGGACTTAATGCTTATTTGAATTATTAACTTTGCAAAGAAATTTGGAATTCAAGGTTCAGACATAGATAATTTTTGCAGCGAAAGTTGGTTGATTTTATAGTTGTGTTTTGAGTTCGAGAACGGATCTTCATTAAATTCCTAACGACTTTTTAATTTGTAATTCTGATTTACTCGAGAACCGCCCCAAGCATAGCTTTCTCTCCAGTTGAATTTGTTAAAAAAATTTGTTGCATTGCTTATTTTAGTTACATTTATTTTCGTTTAGCTTAATTCAAAATTACGATATGTTTGTGATCTTGAGATTCTGTGGATTCGATCTCTTCATACTACGATTGGCAATTCTATGAATTTGTAGAGTAACTCTAGGGATTAATTTTGAACATATCAAATTTTGGCGCCGTTGCCGGGGACTCTTTGATTAACCATTAGTTTAAGTCTAGGATTTTGTCTAAACTTTTTGTTACTTGTTTACTCACATAGCTCTATCTTTATTGCTTTTCTTGTGTGTTTCAAGTGTATGCCTAATCGCGGAACCCAAAACAACAAGGAAAAGCAGCTAATAACTCTTTCTAATTGAGAACTACCAGAGTTAGAGAGAACGAACCGAAAAACAAAGAAGCCAGCAGATATGGTAAACCTTGTGGTTTCGGTCCAAGATGCTGCTCGAGTCTTACGCGATCAAGAGGGTCATGTACGTAACGCAAGAGGCCAGTAATTGGATGGAGAAGAAAATGTTATTGCTGATGTAGTCGCTATTAATGAAGAAAATGCACAGGAAGCCCACGACAGGAATCGTGCAGTTGGTCTACGACATACCCGATCATTTATATGCTAATCGATTTGCGATTCAACCTCCTCTGTTTCAGAGGAACAACTTTGAGCTGAAACCCGCATATTACACTCTTGTGGGTCAACATCTCTTTCATGGTTTCTCTCATAAGCACCCGATGGATCATATTGAAAAGTTTGAGGATTTGGTGATGAGCATCAAATACAATAATGGGGTGTCCAACGAGTATCTTTTCTGTAAGCTTTTCTCAAACTCTCTTGCTAGAGACGCCGCTTACTTGCTTAAGCAGTTGCAGCCGG
Organism: Schrenkiella parvula; assembly: GCA_000218505.1. Lineage (NCBI taxonomy): Eukaryota > Viridiplantae > Streptophyta > Magnoliopsida > Brassicales > Brassicaceae > Schrenkiella > Schrenkiella parvula. Next base: position 3,120,062 of record CM001190.1, read on the forward strand.
GATCGCCGACAACTTGGGAGGAGACTAAGAATGCATTTTTGAACAAGTTTTACAATGATGCGAGGTCCGAGGAGCTGATAACAAAAATCTCTATATTTTCTTAAGGACCGACAAAAGCATTGAAGGCTGCTTAGGTGTGATTCATGGCATATCAGAGAGATTGCCTGCATCATGGTCTTAGTGAAGTTCAGCTTTTGGGTATCTTCTTTATAGGTGTGGATTGGAGGTATCAGATGGCTTTGGACGCTTCGAAAGGAACTGAATCCAGTGCTGAAAAATGATCTTACTACATAAGAAATCGTGGAACTTGAAGAGATTGATGACACAGATTTCAGAATCCTGGATCCGGTGTCGGTCGACACCCATATATATCATTGACGACTCGAGCCTTGATGAAGGAAAATCGACCAAGGTCGATAATATATCATGGTTTTCCGAGTTTTTAACCGTGATATTAGTCTTTTATCTAGAGTCTTTTTGGTATTTTTCGTGTCTTTTCGAGTCTTTACAGGTTTAGGTGCGTTTGAAGCTTATTTAGAGACATTAGAGAGTTTTGTAGACAACCAAGAGATGTTGTTGAAGAGATCAAGTTGTTTTGCAAATTCTGGACTTGGTGTCGGTCGAGCGACTCGAGGACGATCGCTCCACCAGTCAGTATATCCAAAATTTCAAGAGCAGTTTTCGGAAAGATGTCCTTTCCTTTTGCAGCTAGAACAGAGCAGTCTCACCTTGTCCTCGCGAGAGAGAAGATCGAGCAATTGCTGAGGTTGAGGGTGTTCGTACTGCATATGCCATTGTGTCTACATTTTCAGTTATTGCTCGAGAGGTGTGTTTCGAATCTTCGTCCTGAAGAAATGTGATGTAAGCTTCATCAAGCGTGGGTAGGGGTCACAAGATAGAAGGTTTGATTTTACAGAGCCATACAGTAACTCGTCGAGACCTTTTAAAAATTCATGCAGGCAATCCTCTGCACGTTCTTTTTCTAGATGTAATCTGAACAGGCAAGCGCAAGTTGTGAAATGTCGGAATTCTGATAACAAAGTTCACAGCTGCATCAATTTTCCATAGTATTCTTTTATCGAAAGGCCTTGTTGACAGCAGGTCGCGAGTTCAGCTTTGATTTTTTGAACTCGTTGATCGTTTTTCACCGAGTAACGGCAACGTATGTGTTCCGAGTAAACGCTTGCAACCTCGAGACGAGATAGGTTCGAGCAACTTTCTCTATAATTGTGATTTTAATCCAAGAAAGAACCAGTGCATTGTTTGTACACCAATCCTCCAAATACTCTGAATCGTCGCTCATTTGTGGAATCATCCCATCTACGAAACCGAACTTCTTCCTAGCCTTCAGAGACATATGTAGATTCGCAGAGCACTCGTTATAGTTTAGTCTGTTAAGCAACGGTTGGAGATCAAGCAACCTGGATTATCACTCGAAGAAAGCTCATAGAGTGATATCGTTCGCCTCTATATGTCGACATGTGGTTTAATTCCAGTCTGAGCTTATGTTCCAGAGCTCAAGCTAGATTCTTTATTTTATCATTGCCGCTTCCCATATCGAATTGAGAAAGCAAAACATCTTATCGAAGAAAGAATGAGAGGAGGTCAAAAAAGGAAGTACTAAGGTAGCAAGAATCGAACAAGAAAAAAGAGCAATATGATCGTATTACTGTTCTGATACCATATCAAGAAAATTGTATTGTGTAAAAGTTGTTCTCTTGTATTAATTTGTAGGACAAAGATCCATCTATATACAAACACGATTTGACCTAGACTTCCCACAAATAAGAAAGATTGCAGCTAAAGAGATATATACAAATCTATGTATATTAACAAATACAAAGATATGGAGAAGATACGGATATATCTAAAGATATGGAATATATCTGCAAAAAAATTTGTCACTCGAAGAGAGATCATAGGGTGATATCGTTCGCCTCTGTGTTTCGACCCGTGGTTTAACGCCAGCCTGAGCTTGTGTTCCGGAGCTGAAGCTAGATTCTTCGTTTTTATCGTTGCCACTTTCCATATCGAATTGATAAAAACAAAACAACTTATCGAAGAAAGAATGAAAGAAGGTCAAAGAAGGAAGTACTAAGGTAGCAAAAATCAAAAAAGAAAAAAGAACAATATGATCGTATTACTGCTCTGATACCATGTACCATGTCAAGAGAATTGTATTGTGTAAAGATTTTTCTCTTATATTAATTTGCAGGGCAAAGATCTATATATATACAAACATGATTTGACCTAGACTTCCTACAAATAAATAAGATTGCAGCTAAAAACTTTTATACAAATCTATGTATATTAACAAATATGAAGATAAGGAGAAAATACAGATATATCCAAAGATATGGAATATATGATAACAAAGTTTGTCAAGTCCTTTTAGTTCTGAAATAAGGTAGGCCAAAAGATTGTATCATTGTCGGAATATATAGAAGCTATATTCATTTCCATTCCTAATAAAATAAAGTTAATCCTAATAAAATAAATTTAAGTAAAAAACCCCAAAAGAAAAATCTTGCCTTACAATTCCATTGAGCTAGACAAATAATTGGAACTTACATTTAGAGCTTTAAACTTTTTGAGGTGAGGAAACTCTGCCACAAGAAAAGTAGACACAGAGCAAGACACTTCTAGTTAATATGGATACGATGATTTTGAGATGGCATAAAGCCATAAACCAATTCAACAATTATATGAAGTTAAGTTTGTTACTCTAAGGACAGAATCTTCTTGATATTATTTGAGAAGCATATTTATAAAAATGCTTGAATTTTTTTTTTAGTTATTATGTATGCCGCTGATTTAATAAAACAAATGTGTTTGGAAACACATTTAAGTTAGGATAGCGTTGACCGATTGAAATGGATCCGATCTAATATCCATTTAAAAAAGACACGAATCTAAAATTTATTGAAAACAAATCAAAATCCAAACCGGTTTAAACAATTTATTTAATTTTATTCCAAAAATTCTGCAGGAAACCAATTAATATATTTATTTTTCAAAAACCTAAATCGACTATTTTTTACTATATACAAAGATCAGACCATTTTCAGTAATCAAAACATTCATTTTTTCTTCTGACTTCTATATATACGTTTTTTTATGTCACTTTTAACTTTTTTTGTTAATAGTGTTTATAAAACATTTCTAACTTATACTACAAAAAGTAAATATATATATTAAAATATTTTCAAAAAATGGTATTCTACTAAAGCACGGGTATTTTTGTTTTCATTTTTAGACCACTTCTTTTACAATTTCTTTTATTTGCTCGCTTTCTATTTATTTAAATTTTGGATTTTGTGTTTAGTTTAAATATGATTAGTTTGAGTTTTAAATATTGGTTTACCTGTGGGAGACTAAATCAATAAATCAATATATATTTTGAGTTTATTGATAAATCGTTTTATGCGAAATTTTTAAATACGTTCAACAGATTCTTTAGTAATATATTAGGGATGATCTCGCGCTACGCGTATGTGTTGCCAAATTATTTTTCAATTATTTCAGTAATTTGTTTTATCCTATATAGATTTGTTTGCGATTATTTTTTGGATGTGCATTTGTTAGTGTTATTGCGTTTGATAAAATTGTAGGATGTTGAACCTTGAAGATTGGTTTAATGTTTGGATCTAAAAAATAGAAATAACTTTTACTTTTGAAAATTTACTGTATTCATTAAAAGTATCCGATGAAGTATTTTTAAAAGAAAAACATGTCATAGAAATTTTTTATTAAAGACCTCTTAATATTTCGTTAGCAGTAAAATTATCATTAGTGAAATAAAAATAAGCATTAATTGTTCCTGTTTTATAATCTAATTTTCTAAAATAGAGAAAGTTAGTTTAGAAAATAATTGTCTCATTATTTGTTTAGACACTAAGAGAACACAACATGTTTAGAAAGAATGTTTATAATGGAAACTTTCTAATCAATATTAATTTTCACACGACATTCTCCAATTTTTAGAGTACGAAAATTTGGTTTGTTGGGTATCCAGCTGTGAAATACACTAAATGGTAGATAATAAATCGGATAAATTGATAAGAATTCAAAAATATTATGAAATAAATATAACCTTGTTAAATCCACAAATGTCTTGTTTTCTCCAATATTGAAATCGTTTGGCTTATTTTTCTGTAAAATTATATAAAATTAAATTTAGTAAAGCCATGATAGTCTAAAATTAGTAATGATTATATAATATTAGTAATATTTATTATGCTATAAATAATATAACATATTACCCGCGAAAATTTTGATTATAGGTAAATCTTCGGACTCCGTAGCATTATAGGACATGTATATTAAAATTTTAGGAATAATAAGTGAATGTAGATACATCAGAATTGTTTTTTGGTATAACAGTTAAATAGAAACATTCTACTTATTTGATGTAATAAAATTGTATAATATAAGCTCTACAAATCAGAGTAGGTAAATAAAAAATACATTATATTTGAACCTAAAAGCGTATTAGTATATTTCTAAAAATTTTAAAACTAAATTGAACGAATACAATTAAATAAAAAAATAGTTTTCAATATATTATATTTTATTTTAAATATCTTTTCGTCTTTAAAAATGATTCAATAAAAATTAAAATTAAAATTTTTTATTTAAACGCTATTATGTTCTACATTAACGATTACTTAAAATGTTTTTTAAAAATTAAACAATAAAAATTAACTGTAAAGTTATTTCCATGTTCGTAAAAACTTTAAGACATAAATTTCGTTTTATTTTCTTATATACAATTATATATGAAATCTACAACGTAAATAAAAAGAAATATAAAATTTAAATGAGTTTTTTCGCATTTAAATGAAAATTTTATCCTCATAATCCAATTATCTATTTGATTAAATTTAAGTTGTCCAGTATAAGCTTTGTAAATCATAGTAGGTGAATAAAACATCCATTGTATTGTAACCTCAAAAAATGTTAGTATATTTCTAAACTTTTAAAAACCTAATTTACCCTATAATATTAAATTTCCAAAATAGTTTCAAGAAATAATATTTTGTTTTAAAGTTTTTTGGTATTCAAAAATGAATTACTAACAATTATTTTTTTTTCAAATCTAAATGATGCAAAATCAAGTCGCGCTTTCATAAAAACATGTCATTTACATTCACTTATTATATGTCTATACAATTACAAATTATAAATCAAACAAAAAAATTAAATAATTTGTATGTACAAAATACAGGCATATTACGTGTATTACATGAGTAGTAAAATATATTATATTTCATAATATAATTTTTATGTCAATAAAAATGTAATCAGAAAAATGTATCTAATAAATTATGTTTTTTTTGTTCTAAACTAATAGAATAGTAATAATTACTCTAAAATTTTTTTTACAAATTAAAAAAATGAAAAAAAATGTAAATTATTTCCATATTCTTAAAAGTTTTAAGATATAAAATTCAATTTTTTTCTCTCTATAATGTAAATAATATATTTAAATTTCATAAAATGAATAGGAATAAAAAAACAATAAAAAATGTGTTTATTTGAGTTAGAAGGATTGGGGAGTTCGAAATGAGTCTATTTCGCAGCCCGAAAACATGAAATAAGAAAGGCTTTTCGCAGTCCGAAAACATGATCCAATTAATCTTGAATTACCACGTAGCGGTTGTATGAAAACTTTTTTTGCTGACGTGGCAGCACCGGAGTCTCGAACAACTACTTTTATATATATATATATATATATATATTATTTTCTTTATAGTTATTTTGTACTTTAGTTCTCGTATCAAGTTCTCGTATCAAGCAGTTCTCACATTTTCAGTTTATAAATAGATCCATACCAATCTTCAAATCACCTTCTTCCTTGACTTCTTTATGATTCTGAACCACGTCTTGTTCTTCATCTTCGAAAGCCTCAATCCCATGATTTCCAAATGAATCTATAGCGCTTAATCACCAGAACCGTTGAATTCTCAACTTCAAACATAGCCTTGAGAATGTGATTCGATCTTTGAGCTTTTCATGGAACCTCACAAGCCTTAAGGTCGCCTTAACGGAGAAAAAAGCACGTGCTCGTATAGTAAATAAAGCGTCATAAACACGTGGCAAGAGAATCTTATGTTCTTGTCTACAAAGGGAAGGAAGTACATAACTTGTTGCGAGTAAACAAGTGTTCACGTGCGTTTATAGCTTTATCCGTGTTTACGTGGCGACATTCCAGTGGTCCTCCTGACCCTTTATCGACAAAGTATTATATATTTTAGGAAAGTTAAAATAATACCATAAGAAGATTATATGGTTTTTGTCCTCTCCACGAGTTGGTTTTCTCAACATGTAATAAAAAATAATTACAACGACGATTTTCCCATGAACTTTCATGGATTCAATTTGGATTTAGGTGTGATTTCGATTTGGTTTTTTGGTTTTTCGGTTTATAAAATTTAACCATCATATTAAAACTATATGTATTATGGTTTAGTTCAGTTTGAATATCTTTGATTTTTGATTTATTTGAACTTTAACCAAAAATCATAACTACATTCATTTATTTTTTTATAAAAGTTTGTAAATTTCAATTTATATGTTTAAAAATCGAATTCACTAAAAACAAAATACTAATATTATTGCTCTAAATTTAAAATAAATAAGATTTAACTAAAAAATAAATTGTCCACATAAAAAGAGAAAAATTATATTTTTATTAAAATATATTAAACCGAAAAAATAAAAATAACTTTTAACTTCAAAAAAAATAAAATAACTTTTAACTTCAAAAAAATGAAATAATAAACTAATAAAATTAAAATTTCAAATGTTATGATTATATTAATAAAATCTTTTATATATATATATATATATATATTATTACCTCTATTATATAATTGATATATAACTATATTACTATATGTTATTATATTTTAATCAGTTGATATTTTTTGTTTATTCGATTTGGTCGGTTTGTAGCGAACCATATATGTATACTGCGATTTCTAAAAAATAACATCCAAACGGTTTGTACGGTATAACCAAAACTAAGCTACATTTTCTATTTTTATTCAATTCCGTTTTACCTAATTGAAACCCCTACTTTCATCTATCTTACTGAAAATCTGAGTTAAAAGAGGATAACAACTTTATTCAGCAATTCGAAGAAAATTAAAAAATAATGAAAAGGAGAAGAAGAACCAGTCCGAATCTAAGTTCTCCTCTGGCAAAACATGTATAGATATAGAGAGACCAAGTTTATGTTGTATTAACTAAACCAAGGTGCGGAAGTCATCCATCCAATTAGATAAATCCACATCATCATTATCTCGCGGCAAACAGACCAGGTGAGACACGTGATGTTTTTGTCTTTCTTTCTTTCTCATTTCCTCAAACGCGGATTTGATGCGTTTGCTTCACATTTACGACCGAGTCGCTTTTTTTCTTAGGCATCTTTTTAAAATTGATTTTTTTCTTTTTCTTGGGAGGGTTTTTCTCTTTGCTGTCTTTCGATACCTTTTCAATATTCTCTACGTTTCATATGCCTTATTTAGAACACATACGCCTCTACATACACATATACATACATCGCAATTTCACAAAAAAAAAATATAAAACCAAGAAATATAGCCTCCTTGTCATATTATCAACACCTTGAAGAAACCAAAAAAAGAGGAGATTCGATCAAAAAACATAAAAAAAGGAGAAGACATCAAATAAAGAAAAAAAAACAAGAAAGAAGAGAGGAACAAATTCTCAAATCAATGGCGAAGAAAGTTAGAAAGCTTCACGTGACGGTGAAGCCGGTGAGGCTCGATGGTTTACCGGCTGTTTCCGGTGATGAAGCCACGGCAAAGAACCTTTTCGCAATGGTGGAGTTGAAATGGAAAGGACCGGTCTCTGGTTTTGGATTAGGACTCGTCCCTTTCTACCGGTCGAACCGGCCCGTTAACCATACGACCTCTAAACCGATTGCTTTAGGCGCAAGCCATGTTGAATGGGACGAGGCGTTCGAACGCGTTTGTTGCCTTGTTGGTCCGTGGAACGTTTCCTTCAATGTCTTCTACGTGAGTTTTTTTAATTATCTTTAAGGATATTCAATCTAATGTTTAAATCCAATTAGTTTTTTTGTTTTTCACATGGTTTAATTATTTAAAACGTTTCTAAAATTCCATTAGTTGTGTTCATCTAATCTTGGTATTAGGGGGAGATTATGGACGTGAAAAACAAAAAGGCTGTAGTCGGAAAAGCGTCGTTGGATTTGGCGGAGTTAGCGTCGACGCTTGAATCAACGGTGGAGAGAAAGCTTCTGATTAGGTCAAAGGGTTTGCTTTCGAAGGAAGCAACTCTTGTGGTGAGCTGGTCAATTAAAATTTTAATCACTTTTTTTGAAGTTAATCAAAAGTTAATTCCAATTTGAATTATTCTTTTGTTCTCATTATATTTTATATCACCTTCGAAAACATCAAAGAAATATTATATATTAATTTTTTATAAATTAATAATACCATAATATTTTATTAATTTAATGAAATATTAGTTTATTAAAAGATTTAGTAGATTGAAAATTTAATTCGAAAATCTAAAAAATTATTAATTTATCAAAATACTAATCATAATCTTTAAGGAATTAAATTGATAAACTAATCATAATCTTTAATTAACTAAGACACGAGGTTGTTTATTTAAATCAGGTCAACGTGACCTTTTCTGATGTAACAAACGAACCAGACGACTTTACACAACTCGGTCCGGTATCGATTGACTCAGCAATTCCGACGAAGACTGCGAGTCATCGTAGCGGCAGCAACGATTTTGATTCGTCTTCATCTCCGGCCACCGTCTCCAGTTCCGGCGGGCTCAGCCCGATCTTAGGAATCGGGTCGAATCTAAGCCCGGAGAATCAGTCTGAACCGGGTCATAAAGCTGTGTTTAAGTGGTGGAAGAGAAGACGGTTAAGCTTTTCCATAACTTGGAGAAGAGAACCGGTAAGCATTTGGTTTAATAATTTTTTAACCGGATTTGGTGTCGTAGACTAACCGGAACCGGTTTTTTTTGCAGGATGAAAATACAACAAAACCGTCGAAGACAGAATCAGAAAAGCCGGCGACTGTTTTATCGATCGAGCCAAACAAATGGGTGGTGAAGGATTTAGTGAGCCGCGACGGAAAATCAAAGATGAGATCGGAAGTTTACACGGCGTCGATTGATCAGAGAAGCGAACAAGCCGGCGGAGAAGCAGCTTGCTCAGCGGTTGCGGTTATGGTGGCTCATTGGTTCCAAGCGAATCCTCGGCTATTCAATCCTTCAGGAACCGAGTTCGATTCGCTAATCACGCAAGGATCTTCCTTATGGCAATCACTCTCCGACGAAGAATCGTATCTGAGATTGTTCCCGAACAAACATTTCGATCTGGAGACGATCGTCTCCGCCAAGTTACGGCCGGTTAGGGTTTGTACTGATAAATCGTTTACTGGGTTTTTCAGCCCGGAGAGATTTGCTTCGTTGGAGGGTTTGATGTCGTTTGATCAGATTTGGGACGAAGTAGAGAAAGAAGTAGCGATTGCGTCAGAGATTGGAGAATCTAGGGTTTATGTTGTGAGCTGGAACGATCATTTCTTCGTGGTGAAAGCTGATTTAGATGGGTTTTGTGTGATTGATTCGTTAGGGGAGAGATTGTTCGAAGGTTGCAAGCAAGCGTACATTCTCAAGTTTGATGATTCGAGTTTGATGTATGAGAAAGAGGAATCGTCGGAGAAATTGGTTTGTAAAGGTAAAGAATGTTGCAGAGAGTATATAAAGAGGTTTCTTGCGGCGATTCCGGTGGCGGAGATGGCGGCCAAGGAGGAGAAAGGGAACGCCGTTGCTGTGTCTCTTCTTCATGAGAAACTTCAGATTGATTTGCATCAAATTATGTTGACTGTTGATTAGAGATTTGGTTAGTGTAGATTTGTTAGGATTGTGAGATTAGTGAGAGTACTTTGTGCATATGGTTCGTTATAACATATAATCCTCAGCTTAAGCCAATGTGTTGGGAAAAAACTCAATAAGAAGTTTCCATTTGTATTGGTGTTGGTAATAGAATCCAAAATGGTTTCTAGCTTTTGTAATGTTTTGAGTAGTAAGATTATCGTAGGAGAATCTCTTCCGGATTGCTTTCCAAGTACATTTTTATGTTAGAATATGGATTTTTGGAGAACAAAATACATAAGTTTATCTGCTGAAGAGAGGGACATTTATTTGTGGATAATTTGGTATATTCGGAAAGCCAGAAACGAAAAAACCTATGGCGAAAAAGAAATCTCCCCGACCACTACCCTCCAACTTGCCTCCTTGGAAGCAAAGAACTGGAGGATAGCCAACCAACCGGATCGTGAAGAGGAAGAAGAAGTGGAGGATCAGATGGAACCAAACAACACGAGACAGCCCCAAGACGCTCCCCAAATCCCAACCTGCCAAGTTGGCGCCTCTTGGATTGACAATAGGCAAATTAGTGGATTAGGATGGTGCTTAAAGAACAATACCGAGGAATATATGGACGGAAAAAGTGGTTGGACCCGGTTTTTATCTATACTTCATGCAGAGATGGATGGTCTCCTTTGGATCATGTCTTGCCTAATCGAGCGGAGGATCCCCCGGGCCAGATTTGTGACGGACTGTGCGGACCTACAGAAAATGATTGAGGACCCATCAAACTGGCATTCCTTCAGATCATAAATGGAAGCTTTCGGGGCTATGCAGGATTGTTTTACTCTTTTTATTCTTGTTTTAATCCGACACTCTCAAAACATCCGAGCGGATGCCCTTTCCAAAAGGGTGCGAGTTCGGAGATGTATTTTCTTCCATAGATTAATATAGTAACTGATCCAACATAATTTCCTGAAATAATATGATTAAAATATTATAGATAAGACTAATTTTTTATTATTGGGTATATATAAATTTTCTAAATCTTTCATGATTTTTTCATGTTTTCACAATCTTTATTCAGTCGATCTCACAGTATTCCAAGCAAGCTTATAAGTGGTAACACGTGTGAGACTAGAGAAGTTTTCAAAATATCGGTTATATACTATGCTTTCAGGTCATCAAATCGACATTTATACCCCAGCCGTAGAGTCAAATTAGTTGTAACACCCAGCCATCGGATCATCGTCGACGTTTATATGTGGTCATAAGATTTTTCAAATAGTAAATGAAAAAACTCAGGATTGCGATGTCCAGAAGTAATCGTGAATGCGAAGTAAATATCAACTCACGAGACAAGAAGTCGAATCAAAAGGGATGTTACTCGTGAAGGAAAAAGAACATCAAATTTGAACAAATTCATCAATAAATTCATGTAAAAAAAAGGGATGTTACTCGTGAGGGAAAAAATAACATCAAATTTGAACAAATTCATCAATAAATTCATGTAAAAAAATGTCAACTATCATGAAACGATATCAACATGGTCATCCAATATCTTCAACGTCCTTTTTCAAGTCTCGGATCAAAACAACACATCGTAGCTGTTGAAAAAGAGAAGCAGTCACATGTTGCCGAGTCACTGGAACATGTCATGTAGACGTTGATGGCAATTTACTTGAGAAAACAATCTTAACGCCAAATCGATTCAAACATGGCAAATATTCTGTTACAATTCGAATCTAGAACAAGCATACGAATTCTCTAACACTCCAAACTCACAACAATCTCACTAATTGAAATCGCAAGATCGAGACTTTATAGAATAGAAACGAAGGCGCAAGAATTATTAACAATGGAGTTTTACGCTCTTTCTCTCTTTTCTAACAACCACGACAAATAAGAAAGAAGATGTTGCTTTATATATACATAGCACAATGTCAAAGACTCTATCACGACTAGAAACTTCAACACTTACTTTGAACCACCGGTTCTCACCAATCTCAAACCAAGCTGAATCCAATTAAGATTTCTTCTGGTTTAACCTCAAAACCTACAAATTTGAATCAGCAACGGCTCACTATAACACTCCACCTTAAATCAAATTTTCCCTTCTTTTAACTAGATGACTGCACAACTTGGACTTAACCTCGGCCAAAACACCACTAGTTTCACCTGAGCAGCTTTAGAAATTCCAAAGCTGACTCAAACTTCTTTACCGGAATACCTTTGGTAAGCATATCGGCAGGATTCTTAGAGGTATGGATCTATGAACTGCAACCTCTCCTTCTTAAATTATGTCCCTTATGATGTTGTACTTTACAGCCACATGTTTGGTTCTTTCATGAAACACATTATTTTTTGATAAGCAAATCGCTGATTGTGAATCACACCACACCGAGGCTCTATCTGATTTAATTCCCATATCAAGTAGCAAACCTTTGATCCATATTGCTTCTTTCACGGCTTATGTGAGAGCAATATACTCTGCCTCGGTGGTTGATAAGGCAACAAGCAGTTGCAGGCTCGACTTCCAACTGACTGTATTCCCACCAACTGTAAACACATACCCACTTATTAACCCCTGAATGCTGAAGTCTTTTCCTTTCGTATAGACCAGATTCAAGCCTGTGGATCCTTTTATATATCTTAGTAGCCATTTTACAGCTTCCCAATGAGTATCTCCAGGTCTGCTCATGAACCTACTGACAAGTCTGATAGCATATGCCACATCAGGACGAGTTCCCACCATAGCGTACATCACACTGCCTACGGCGCTTGAATAGGGAACCCGGTCTAGATCAACACCTTCATGTTCATCTTTGAGTGATGATAGTTTAAACTGAGCACCAATGGGTGTATTATCAAATTTTGCTTGTGCCATACTGAATCTTTGGATGATCTTTTCAACATAACCCGACTGAGACAGTTTCAGAGTGCCTTTTTCTCTGTCTCGGATGATGTCAATGCCGAGTATTCAACTGGCAGCTCCCATATCTTTCATTTCAAATTCTCTACTTAGCATAGCTTTGATTTTGATGATTTATGTCATATTCTTGGCAGCCAGTAACATGTCGTCAACATATAGAAGCAGGTACACATACTAATCTTCTGCAACTTCTTTTACATAAACATGTGAGTCATGTTCGCTTCTGCTGAACTTATGATTTCTCATAAACGCATCAAACTTCCTGTTCCATTGGTGAGGGACCTTTTTTAGGCCATATAATGATTTCCTCAGGAGACAGACTTGATATTTTCTTGGATTTACTTCGAAACCTTTAGGTTGCTCCATGTAGACAACTTGATCTAATTCTCCATGTAAGAACTCCGTTTTCACGTCCATCTGCTCTAGCTCAAGATCATCACTCACAACCAGAGACATCAGTATTCTTATGGAGATATGCTTGACTACAAGAGCAAATACCTCTTGGTAATCAATTCTCTCTCTTTGTGTGAACCCTCTAGCAACTAGTCTTGCTTTATACCTCTCAGGTTCAACACCTGGAATTCCAGGCTTCCTTTTATACAACCATCTGCAGCTGATGACCTTTTTGTCCTTAGGCCTGCCCTTTATATCCCATGTCCTGTTCTTTTGGAGTGATTCCATTTCTTACGACATACCTCCATTCCACTTATCCCAATCTTTGCTTCTCTTTGCATCATGAAGGCACTTTGGTTCTTCTATGTTCATTGTTTCAGCAGTGAGTAGAGCAAACGCAACTTCTGTATAATTAGAGAATCTTGCTGGTGGAACAATTTCTCTTCTTCCCCGATCTCTACCCAGGATGTAATCAGATAGATCCTCACTGTCTGATGTTTCTTCTTCTTGTAAAGTCTGCTGTGTTTCTGTTTCCCCCAAATCAGAACTATCTGAGCTGATTATAGAAGCTCCACCTTCAACAGAGCTTTCTCCTTTCTGTTCAACCTCAGTGTTTGAAGATTTCAGCCTTTCTGCAGAAACTCTCAGCTCAGAAATAACTCTTGTTGGTTTTTCACTTAGCTCAGCCTTTTGGTTCTCGCTATTGTTTGTGTTCAAATCTTTGAAGACCTTTTCTTCTTGGAGTATCACATTACGACTGACAATATATTTTTCTTCATTTAAGAGCCAAATTTTGTACCTTTTTGTGCCTTGTGGGCACTCCAGAAACACCCCTTTTAGAGCCCTTGGTTTCAATTTTCCTTGATCTTGATGAACATATGCAATAGAACCGAACCTTCTGAGATGTTTATATCCTGACTTTCTCTTTAACAGCAGTTGTTCAGGCACATTGTGATCTATCGCAGATGCAAGGGACCTGTTTATCAAGTAGGTTGCTGTAGCAGCTACTTCTACCTAAAAAACATTCATCAAGACCTGATTCATTCAGCATGCATCTAACTTTCTATATCAATGTCCTGTTCATTCTCTCAGCCACACCATTTTACTGAGGTGTGTAGGCACATGTGCAATGCCTTTCAATGACATTCTTCCTGCAATATTCATCGAACTTAGTATAGCAGAACTCTAGACCATTCTCTGTTCTAAGAACCTTTATCTTCGTGTTAAGTTGGTTTTCCACAAGGTCTTTCCATTCACATAACTTGTTGAATGTTTCGTCTTTTGATCTGAGAAACATCAGCCAAACTTTTCTGGTCTTATCATCAATTATAGACAGAAAGTATTTCATGCCAGAGAGAGATGGGTTACATTCAGAGAACCACATAAGTCGGCATGCAAGTATCCAAGAACATCCTCTATATCATGCTTGCCGACGTTGAAGCTCAATTTCTTTGATTTTCCCATGACACAGTGTTCACAGAATGGGAGTTCCTTTACATCATTTTTGTCTATAAGACATTTTCCTGTCAGAACCTTTAGCCCATTTAAGCTCAAATGACCAAGACGAGTATGTCATAACTCTGTCTTGCTCTTAGAGGCTTCCACATTGCAGCTTTCATTTAACACTGTTTGACCACCCAAGATGTACCCATTTATCAGCTTTCCTCGCAATGCAAGTTTCTTGTTTTTGTAGAAACTTAATGTACCATCTCCACCTTCATGAATGTAACCAAGCTTATCTATTGTACCGGTAGAAATCAAATTCTCTCTTAGATATGGTAGATACCTCATATTGTTTAAGAATTTAATTGTGTCTCCATGAGTATTGACCTTAATCGTGCCACATCCTTTTGACTCAACAGTATGATCATCATCGAGAAGGATCATAGTTCCACCATTTTCAGAGAAATCAGATAATCAGTCCATGCGAGATGTCATGTGATAGGTACAACCTGAATCTATCACCCATTGATCCTTTGAGTGTTATCATTCATGCTTAGTGCTTCTGAGAATATCAGCTTTTCTGTAATCACACCAGCTTCTCCTTGGTTTTCATTTTGAAATTTCTTTTTTCTGGCAAAATAATCTTTCTTTACGTGACCCTCCTTTTTATAACCAGCATGTATGTCTAGTTTTGGAGTTAGACCTACTCTTGCCTCGATCATTCTTTTGCTTGAAGTTTCTTGAGGATTGTCTTCATCTGTCTTTTGTATATAAATATAACTAATATTTTTGAATATACATTATGTTTCGGGTACCTAAAGTAACCATTCGATTCTCGGTTCGATTCCGGTTCGTTCCGGGTAATCAAAATATTTTTAAAAAGGAACCGTTCGGGTATTTATGATTTCTAATTCGGTTCGATATCAGATAATTTTTGGTTCCCTCGGTTCGTTTTTTGATTCCAGGAGTAAACAACGCCAAACACAATTTTACCAAATTTGTGGGTGGACTGAAACTCACTAGAGAATTTTCCTTTTTTCTGGTTTTTCAACTAAAATGTTCTGAAACTTACTAAATATGTTGAAAACTATATATTTTTGTTACCAAAAATTAAAAATAACCAATAGGAATACAAAGATAAATATGGGTTAAAAAAACATAGACAGTTAATACAGATTTTAGATATTTTTGCGAAAAAAGGAAAGTTTAAAGAATGGTCAATTTGGTTAATAACCAAAATAGAATATGTAATCCACAATGACAACAATATAGTATACAATTCTCTGAATTATGTAAGTAACAAATAAAGTTTTTTTGGTTATTGCTTATAGTTTCCCTTTAATAAAAGATTTACGTTTGATGTGTCCGTTTAAGCAAAGGTCTTCTTTAGTCAATCAAAGTCTATACAAGAACACCTACATCCCTCTAAGTAAAGTTCTCAAGAATAATAAAATAAGAAAACCTAATTAAATACTAAATGTGTATCTCAAAGTCTGAGAACCCCATCCAATAGGTACTTAAATGAGAAGTTATTAAATAGGGTTCTCAAGTTTTGTAATATCCATTTAATATTTAATTATCATTTTATATTTTATTGGTTTTAAGAACCTCTTTTACAAATTTGCAATGAGATATTTTAAGGGATTATTTTTTCTCCCGCTAACACCTACAAACGCAGAATTTACTAGTGGTAACGGTTGTTGGGATTTGAGAACAGTAATCATAATATATATATATTAACTTAAAATATTAAGATTTAGATATTGTAATTACAAAATATATGAAAAATTGATACTTTTTTAATTAGTATTCATTAATCACCTATCATAATTTTATAATTATAAGATTTCTAATTAAAATTCTTTTGATAAATGTTTTTGGATTACAAATATTATCTATCGAACAACTAAAATTTTCTAAATTTAGCATTAGTTACCACAAAAAATAATTTTTCCATCAAAATCATTTTTTCATATAAACTAAAGAAAATAAAGAAATAAATAAAGTGTTATACATATTTTTAAATAGTTTTTCATTATAATTTTGTGGAACTGATTATTTTTCTATTTGATCATAATTAAATGGTTTTCATTTTTTTTTTATAATTAGTGAAGCGACGGCCAGACGAAAGATTGAAGAATACGAGAGTCAATTAAACTCTAAACGTCATGATGCTTCTTCTCCAAATTTGTCCCATGTCGAGTCCAAGAGTCGTCGTGTGGTGTCCGATGATCCAATCAAAGCAGAGCAGATTAGAGAAATAAAGCGTTCGGTTAGAAGAGAGCCGGAAAGACGAGAGAGGAGGTGACTTTGGAATGGTTGGTTAACCTGATGAGAAAAGAGAATGGTGTGGAAGCAATGTTGATCACTGAGAAGGATCTTGAGGCGAGTGATCTCTAAAGAGACAAAGAACGTCTCTTGCTTCCATTTAACCAAATGACAGAAATTGACTTCTTAAACGAGGCAGAGTTGAACATCATAGGGAAACACTGCAACAAGATTCGTAAAAAAGGAGTTGATGTGATCTTGGTGAATTCGAAGGGTTAACAACGGAAGCTTAACCTCAGGAGATGGGATATGAAGACCGCTTCCAATTACGTCTTCGTTTCTGGATGGAACAAGGTTTTCTTTCGTAACAAGCTAAAAGTAGGCTAGAACATACGCCTTTGGTCCTTCCACTCCCACTATAGATCTTTCATGATTCTTTCATGTTTTCACAATCTTGATACAGTCGATCTCATTGATTTCACAGTTTTTCTAGCAAGCTCATATGTGGTACCAGGTGTGAGACTAGACAAGTCTTCAAAATATCGGTAAGATACCCTACTTTTAGGCCATCAAATTGACATTTATACCCCGGTCGTGGGGTCAATTTAGTTACAACACCCAGCAGTCGGATTATCGTTGACGTTTATATGTAGCCATACAATATTTCAAATAGTAAAAGACAAAACTCACGATTGCGATGTTCAGAAGTAATCACGATTGCAAAGTAAATATCAACTCAAGAGGCAAGAAGTCGAATCAAAAAGGATGTTACTCGCGAGGAAAAGAAGAACATCAAACTTGAACAAATTCATCAATACATTCATTTTAAAAGAAAATGTCTATCATGAAACGATATCAACGTGGTCGGTGGTCATCCAATCATCTTCAACGTCTTTTTTCAAGTCTCGGATCAAAAAAACACATCGTAGCTGTTGAAAAATTAGAAGCAGTAACATGTTGCCGGGTCACCGGAACATGTAATGTAGACGTTGATAGCAATTTACTTGAGAAAACAATCTTTAAGCCAAATCGATTTGAACATGGCAAATATTCAAATATACACCGTGATGGTTTACGCAATTCAGCGTACCATCACAAATGTAAGAGTTCATGAATATTCATGATTACGAGATCATGCATCTCCACAGCCACATAGGCTAACCCTTTATGTATTTTTTTATAGAAAAAAAAATAATTTTGATCCAAATCATTTGGATCTTGGTTCTGCGACTATGATAGAATGATAAGAATTAAACACATAGATGTTTAAGAAAAATTATTATTAGACTTTTATGATATAAAATACAAGATGTATAGACTTATATAGTGATTAATCTGCTTAATTTCCTATAAATAATATAGAAATAATATATTAGACATAAATATTACTTTTTATTTCTCGGATGTTGATAAATATTTTAGATCTTTGGTGATATTTCATGTTTTTTTCAATTTTGATACAGTCGATCTTACGGAGCATCCAATATTGTTTTTCAAATTTGATTAGAAAAAAATTAAAGTGGATAAACATAAACAAATGTGTTTTTGTTTCAATTTTCCTAAAAACATCAGTTTTGTTAATTGGAATATAATCGTAGAGCAAACTTTTCAAATAAGTTTTTTTAAATAAAAAACAAAAATCGTCTAATAAGAAGTAAACAACGCCAAACACAATTTACCAGATTTGTGGGTGGACTTAAGCTCACTAGAGAATTTTTCTTTTTTGATTTTTCAGTGACTAAAATCTTCTGATGCTTACTAATTATGTTGAAAATAATATATTTTTGTTACCAAAAATTTAAACTAACCAATAGGAATACAAAGATAAATATGGATTAATAAAAAACATAGACAGTTAATGTAGATTTTAGATTTTTTTTTGCGAAAAAAGGAAAGTTTAAAGAATGGTCAATTTGGTTAATAATCAAAATAGAGTATGTAATCAACAATATATTTATACAATTCTCTGAATTAAGTAAGTAACAAATTATTTTTTTTGGTTATTGCTTATAGTTTCCCTTTAATAAAAGATTTATGTTTGATGTGTCCGTTTAAGCAAAGCTCTTCTTTAGTCAATCAAAGTCTATACAAGAACACCTCCATCCCTCTAAGTAAAGTTCTCAAGAATAATAAAATAAGAAAAACTAATTAAATACTAAATGTGTATCTCAATCTTTGAGAACCCCATCCAATAAGTACTTAAATGAGAAGTTATTAAATAGGGTTCTCAAGTTTTGTAATATCCATTTAATTATCACTTTATATTTTATTGGTTTTAAGAACCTTTTACATATTTGCAATGAGATATTTTAAGGGATTATTTTTTTCTCCCCCTAACATTTACATTGCTGGTGGTAGAGGTTGTTAGGATTTGAAAACAATAATCATAATATATATATATATATTAAACTTAAAGTATTAAGATTTAGATATTATAATTACAAAATATATGAAATATTTGATACTTTTTAATTAATAAAATTTTCTAAATTTAGCAGTAATTACCACAAAAAAAATTCCATCAAAATCATTTTTTCAAATAAACTAAAGAAAATAAAGAATTAAACATAAGTGTTATACATCTTTTTAAATAGTTTTTCATTATTAATTATGTTGAACTAATTATTTTTCAATTTGATCATAATTAAATGGTTTTGATTTTTTTTGTATAATGATAGAATATGTTTATATTGTTAATTTACTATTTAACCATTACTGCATCCATTAATCCACTAGTTAGCCAGTCATAAATATCCTGCAGACGCACTTGTTTCTAACTATTGTGTTAGTCGTAAATCACTCAATAACAATTGTAACCACAACTGCCGCATCCGCTACGTTTAACCAGTCATGCCCTAACTAGTCCTACTAAACCTTTGCAACTTCCACACTATTTTCTTATTATTGTAATCTCAAGAGATTTTTTTCAATGAATTTAAATTATTATTCAACCAGAAAACGTTTCTACAATAAAATGTTTGTGTTGTTTTGTGACAAATTTCAGAATGAGATTAGATTGTTGTTGAAGTTAGAAAGACCAAGCTTCTCGATGAAGTCAAGAGCATGCTTTTTGGAGGAGTCGTGTTTCGAACCATTCCTGGATCCCATCCAATACTTTGCTCTCATGTATTCCGGATCGAGAAGATCCTGTTCTGAACGGTTTTCTCGATGAGAGGATCCTGTTATCTTGAGAGATTCATTGCGAACAAACAATACTCTACTTTTCTACGATGATGGTGACTGAAGATGATGATCAACTCGGCTAGGGTTTGCAGAGAAAAGATTGGTTGAACTTTTGGCAAGGTTGCTTCAAGCTTTTGACGAAACTAGAGCCATACGAGGAAAAGAAGAACAAGAGATAAACATGTTCATGATCAACGCTATAATTAATGAAGCGACGAAAACTTTATTGGCCAAACGAAAGATTGAAGAATACGAGGGTCAATTATTAAACCCTAAACGTCATAATGCTTCTTCTCCAATTTTGTCCGATGTCGAGTCCAAGAGTCGTAGTGTGGTGTCCGACGATCCAATCAGAGCAGAGCCGATTAGGGAAATAAAGCATCCGGTTAGAAGAGAGCCGGTAAGACGAGAGAGGGGCTGATGTCGGAATGGTTGGTTAACCTGGTGAGAAAAGAGAATGGTGTGGAAGCGAAGCTGATCACTGAGAAGGATCTTAACGCGAGTGATGTCCAAAGAGACAAAGCACGTCTCTTGCTTCCATGAAACCAAATAACGGAAATGGGATTCCTAAACGAGGCAGAGTTGAACATCATAGAGGAACAACGCAACAAGATTTGTAACAAAGGAGTTGATGTGATCTTGGTGAATTCGAGGGGTAAACTATGGAAGCTTAACCTCAGGAGATGGGATACGAAGACCACTTCCAATTACGTCTTGGTTTCTGGATGGAACAAGGTCTTCTTTCGTAACAAGCTAAAAGTAGGCTAGAATATATGCCTATGGTCCTTCCATTCCCACGATAGGCTCTATTTTGCTCTCGTGCCTATGTATATTTTGTTAAAATCTTTTGAAATTTAAGATTTTCTTTGTTAATTTGTAATGTTATGTTTTTAATTATGTAATGTTATGTTTTAAAGATGTCAAAAACGTTTTACAAGTATAATAAGAAATATTTATAAAAAAAATGATAAATTTAATTTGTGGCTATTTGTATCGAAGCCACGGAATTGCTGGTTACTATATTGTGTCGACTATAGACACAAAATCAATTGTGATAATTTGTGACTATATAACTACAAAATAGTTTGTGGTTATATATAGACCCATTCATAGTTACTTATGTGGACGTTTGTGGCTAGTTTAATTATAAACAAAGTTGGAGCTATTCGAGGATACTAGCCACAAAAACTGCTGCGGCTATTTCGTGAATACCGAGGCTACGGATATCCACAAGCTCAAAGCTACACAATTTTGTTGTGGCTATATATAGATAAATGTCAAATAGCCACAAAATATTTATAATAGCCACAATTACTGTCATAGCTATAAACAATTTTTCTTGTAGTGTTGAACCCTAAACGTCATGATGCTTCTTCTCCAAGTTTATCTCATGTCGAGTCCAAGAGTCGTCGTGTGGTTTCCGACGATCCAATCAGAGCAGAGCCAATTAGGGAAATAAAGCATCCGGTTAGAACAGAGCCGGTAAGACGAGAGAGGGGGTGACGTCGAAATTTGGTTGGTTAACCTGATGAGGAAAGAGAATGGTGTGGAAGCGAAGGAGAAGGATCTTAAGGCGAGTGATCTCCAAAGAGAGAAAGCACGTCTCTTGCTTCCATTAAACCAAATAACGGAAATGGACTTCTTAAACTAGGCAAAGTTGAACATCATAGAGGAACACCGCAACAAAGGAGTTGATGTGATCTTTGTGAATTCGAGGGATATACAATGGAAGCTTAACTTCAGGAGATGGGATATGAAGACCACTTCCAATTACGTCTTGGATTCTGGATGGAACAAGGTCTTCTTTCGTAACAAGCTAAAAGTAGACTAGAAAATACGCCTCTGGTCCTTCCACTCCCACGATAGGCTCTATTTTGCTCTCTTTCCTATGACTCCAACTCCGGCTATGGCTCAAGTTCATGATGTAGTTCCAGCTCCAGGTCTGGCTATGACGTCAGGTCCAAATATGGCTCTAGCTCTGGTTATGGCTCAAGCTCAGGCTCCAGTTCTAGCTATAACTTCATCTTCAACTTCACCTCCGGTTGTAACTAGAGATTCTGATGACCTTGTGATGAAACCTGCAATCTGAAATCGTTTCCTTATAGTCTTTCTTCCAGCTCTCACCAGAGTCAACACACACCAAAGATACGACCTTTCAAGACATATGATGTTGAGAGAATATCTCATACACGTTTCCCCGGTCCAAGCCTGTCCACTAGATCACATAAGTTTACAAAGAGAAGATAACCCTAAAGCCCTTACAAGACTCTCACACGGTTTCTCTCTTTCCCATGTTTTCCCAAGAACATTTGCTCAAGTGTGCACAGAGATGGATCCTCGCGAGGCTGTAAAAGAGACAAATTGGAGGACTTACTGACACATATATGAGGACGGCGGAACTCCTACTCTAGTTGTGTTACTATAGTTTCCGACCAAAACAGCTCTGTTCTATGAGACTAAGTTTTGTTCTTTGTGGTCTTTTTATTTCGAATGTTGTTTAGATTCATTCATATAATATATAGCTCGTTAGCTTCCTTAAAAAATGTTTGAAAAAGATTATAGTCAAATCAAGCATTGTTACATATAGTATCACATGAATGTCAAGGACGGTGCAAATTAACTAATATTTCATTAATCCAGAAAGGTGACCTAATTATACAAAAATGAGACACCCTTACATGAGTTTGGCATGAAGAGACTCCAGCTTAGCTTTAGAATTATTTTTATTATCTTCCATAATTTGAACGACTAATCATTCATTATTCATATTTTTGGTAATAATGGTCCCATCTTAGCTGTCAATATATATATAATAACCCAATTGGGCCACCTACTTTTTTTGGTCCAACAAAGACTTCCCATAAACATCTCGTGCTTTCATTTTTTTAATCTCAACTATAGAAAGAAGAATTAATATCACATCCAATTATAGAAAGAAAAATATGAAAGTGACAAATCAATATCACCTAATAAATTTCAAAAAAATGAACCAATGGCTTCAAACTTCATAAGACTAGGACAAGACAATCCAAACATGACAAGTCCTATATAAGTCTTCGCAAGTCAAACTATAACTCTTAAATCCGACAACAGTGTTTTTTTAGAGTTTTACACAGTGAAAATACATCAAAGAAAATATCAAAATGTGTTATACAAAAAAAGGGAATCAAGATCCTCAAGAAAGTGTACATAAAACTATAAAATCAAACTCGAACAGAGAGACACAGAGAGATTTCATCGGTTTTTACGACAATCCACGGGATACAATAAGAAAAACACAAGACGAGATCGAAGGTGAAAGACGAGTCATCTACACATATATATATATGAGACTGATGGAGCAAATAACAAATAGAATGAATCAGTAAGGATTGTTGTAGTAATACCCCGTAGGCTGTGGTCCCATCCCGTTGACAGGTGGCATTCCGTAAGGCATTCCACCTGGAACTGAACCGTTGTTCATCTTGGCCAAACTGGCTTGACCTCTCATCCCTTCACGCTGGTATTGCTGCCATAGCTGCTGCTCTTGACTCAGAAGATACTGCTTCTTCTCCATCTCAGCCATTTGCACGTACGAAGGCGGTGGGATGATTAGTGAAGCTGCGAACGGGTCTTGGTTCACTTTCTCAACGGTTCCATCTGGTGCAGGTAAGGCCAATATTTGATTGTTGGCTTTACCCGGTAAAGGTAAAGCTACGCTGCTCGCGCTGCCACCTGTTAACTGTGAGGTGCTCACGTGTTGCCTAACCGCTCCTTGATCGTACATCCCGTTGAGTAGCAACGAGTCGAACCCACCGCCCAATGCGGCTGTCTGTTTCTCTAAGTTGCTAGCTGTTTCAACCAATGCCAGTTCCCAATCCGCTTTCCCGGGCTCAGCAGCAGGATTCTGCCAAGCTGAAGTCACTCCGTTCGACGAGAAGGCTTCCCATTTCCCGTTACTAGCCGGTGGACCCGCAAAGAGAGCGAGTGCAAACTTGTTACCTTGGTCATCAGCAGTGACTTCATCTTCCCTCAAGTTAACTAAATCCTCGGTGAACTGCGGTTTTGCAGGCTGAGGCTCAGGTTCAGGCGGAGGTGGAGGAGTGTAATTCTCTGGAGGAGGAAGCGCTTTGATCTCGTTCATATCAGGTACAGGCTCCACTTCTTGAGCTACCGGTGGAGGAGCTTCGATTTCTTTCCTCTCGGGACTCTTCCCTCTCTTTGCCCTGTCTCTCACAAACTCTTCTAATGTCTCCAACAACTTGCTCGTAATCCTCTGAACTTCCGGGTACTCAGACGACCTCGCCACACCCGTTTCCTTGCACCAATTATAAAACGCAATGAGCTCATCAATCTGTTTAGCCGCACTAGCGTATGCATCAAAGGCCTTGACGCAATCCGTATACTCCATATCGAAAAACTTGTCAAGCAAAACAGCCAAAACCTCACAGATATCAGCATACAGCTTAAAACTCTCCCTCACAACGGGATACAACGCAATCAATATCATCCTGCTGTTCTTAGCTAAACCAGTTGGTCTCAAGGTCAAAAACCGATCAAGCAGCCTCTGCAGATGACCCATCTTTCCGAAAATCCTCTCGGGTGTCATTTCCGGTAAAGGCGTAGCAGCTTTCTTCTCATCTCTCCCTCCTCCTCCCATCTCATTCATATCTCCGTAAGACCGAGATCTCTTAGGCACACCACCATAACCATTACCATCTCCCCTGAAGTCATTACCACCACCACCACCACCACCGTTCTCATAATCATACGATCTCGGAGGCGGAGACCGAAAATCATCCCTTCCCCTACCATATCGATCATCCCCATTGCTATGATGGCTACTACTTCCACCACTATTAACCTTCACACCACTCTTTCTCTCAAACAGAGCTAACTCAAGCCTCTGGTCCAAATAAAAGGCATAAGTCCTAACAAAAGCCGAATGATCCCACGAGCTCGAATGCGCCTCGTCACGAAAATCAGACATGTTAAGCATCCTCGTACCTCGTCTCGTCGAATAGAGAATCTCTTCCTGGAAAAGAGGATCTCCTTCGTTGAGAAGACGGTGAACAAGCATCAGGGCCTTGAGAGCAACGACCCAATCACGCGTTTTCCCTAATCGCCGTGAAACGGAGGTAACGCAGGCGAGGATGTAGCCGCGAGAGAGAGAGGTCAAGTTTAAGATCTCTCGGATATACTTCTCGCTCGCTGGATCGTCGTCGTGGCTCGTTGCTTTCACGATGGCTACTTCCAGATCTGGAGCCATGTTACTCGCTACTTTCGCGATCCCGATGCTCGTCTGATCCTTAACCGCACCAATTGCTTTCCGAATACTCGGCGCCATTTTTGCCGATCGAGATTCAAGTTTCTGAGAAGGTAACAGAGAATTTCGAAAATCAGTTTACATTGATGGAAGATTCGTGAAGTGAACACAACGGGAAACACATTTGAATGAATATTAAAAATTCGATTTCGATTTTTTTTTTTTGTAGAGCTATTTTTAGAAATTACCGTTGGGAGATTCAGGGGAGGTTTCTTCGCTAGATCTACGGAGGAAGAATCGTCGACGTGACGTCGGAGACGAAAACGATGTCGGATCTTTAGATCTGTGAAGGAGGAAGAAGAAGAATCTTTGGCGGTGTGAGATTCGGAGGAGGAGTAGACAAAAGGTGGTGGCTGAAGAAAGAAGAAGAGAGGTCGATTTAAGAGGAAAGATGGAGCAGTGATGACGTGGCTGTTTTGTAGTCGTTGATATGGAGAGAAGAGATGCGAAGTTCTTTTTTTTTTTTGAACCGGAACTGTCGGGAGCTGTGTGCTTGTCGGAAGGTAAATATGGATTTTTTGTTTAGTAATATTCTCACCAATAATAACAGATTATTTTCTCAGTGGAAAAATAAACTCCGGCTTTTAAAACTTAGTTAAAGACAGGTTTACTTTTAAAAGTGGAGAGAGTCGAAGTTCGAATTTCAAAAGGCGTTTGTTAAAACTTTTTTCTAAAATAATTGTGTGTTTTTTTTCTCTTTGAATTTTTTTTCTAAAATACCACTTTATAATACCAATTTAAAATTATTATTAAATGATATTTAGTTTTAAAAACATCACCTTTTATTAGCATCACAAATTTTAAATTTATAAAAGTTTTAAAGATATTTATAGAAGTTTTAAGGAGAATTAGCAGGAATGACCATAACAAATGATGTGCTATGATATTCTATATATTTCTATAACAATGAAAAAAATATCTTTTAGCAAAAGCAGCGTGTACTATACTTTTTTGAACTAACACAATTTATTATTAAAAAATGAAAAACAGATAGATTAGATTTGGGACCATATATTTATATAAAAAAATTGTTATTATTTCTGTATGAATAGATTCTGCGTTATACCATACATGTACATCATACACTCTTATACCAACATATTTCTAGTATTTTCTCCCATTCATAATCGACAATTCAGTCATACACAAAGCCACACTGTCAGACCTCCTCCTAAACAACATATCATACTATTTTAAACAATCACATACATATAGGATTGCAAAGTTTAAGGATTGATTCTTATATTCAGCAACACATGTCACTAAGTACAAATACTTTACTATATTGTAACATTTTTACTTGCCATAGACTATAAAGTATACCATACACATCATATACTACACATGTTTTATTATATACACCGTATTGCCGGTGATATAAGCAGTATATACTATATGTTTCATCAATATTTTACCCCTTTTAAATCCAAAATTCTATTATACACACATAAACACGTAATAATGGATTTGTTCTTTTCCCAAATAACACATGTCATTATAAGTATACATTCAATACTATACTGCAAAACAATTTTCAAATTATACAATTCACATTCTCCAATCGTAATCATGTATATACCATACTGTCATAAACATATGCAGTGCATACTATATATATGATCAAACTTTTCCTATATTTCAATTATGAAATTCTATTATACATCTAATCATCTCTCCTTCACGATTTTGTGTTATTCCATGTCCTCCAAATGGAGTAGCTCCACCAGTTGTCATATCCTTTAAACTTGTCCGCATTTGTGTAACCACTGACAATGTTAATGGAGTTTCAGACATTGCAAAGTCATGCCATGATGCATCAGTTTCTGCTCCGGTAGGTCTTCATCCCCGACTTCATCATCAACGCGGGTTTGTGTCTTTGTCACATTTGAAGTTCAACCCAGTACATGTGTTTCTATTCCATCATTTTTGTTATGGAAACGCATAGGTCCATCTCGTCAATTTTCCACCTCATTTGCACAAACACATCCACCTCTTGATCCTTTGTTATGTATTGAGGTGTTGACCCGTCGCCATTGTCCATCTGCGTCCAATCCGGGTATTGGTAAGCCAGTTTGATGGATATGTTATCTTCCCTCAGCTCAAATCGATCTCGCACCATCTTTATTAACTCTCTGTACAGCATCCCCGATTTCAGCCGGATAACTGCCCTCTGCACGGCAAACTCGGGGTCGAATACCTATCTTCCGTCCAACTCTCTCACCCACGTTCCCGTTACAACCTCAACATTGTCGTGCTGTGAAATCTGCATAAATGGAGTGTCAACCTATATTACGGAATGATATGGTCTATGCGGAAAACTTAAATGGCATGTCCACAGTCATAGACATCTATATCCTACATATTACTAACAACATTCATCATAAATACGAGGAGGAACTTTAAATTACATAAAACAAAACCTGACACCTTATACATGGTTGTTACGGTTGGCAGAAGTTATGACTCAACTGTCTTCATCTTTATTAATCTTAAGCTTCTACTCTACATAACCCAGAATCTACAGAATAAACTACACTTAATAATAGGAAAGAGAACGTTTAAGGCCACATATTTGTTTTAGGAGGGAATAAAAATATTTGAATTAATTAATGTTGTTAAGTGTTATGTTAGAGATGGAATGGTACAGTTGGCGAAGCTGGGACGCTACGACACCTAGTAGCACAAACTCACGCACCAAAGAAGGATATAATGGTCTTGAAATGACCAAAGTATTATGGATCAAAGACAGTTTATTACATGGTTATTTCACCAATTTTTTGGTCCAATATTGTTATTGGGCAAATTCATCCAAGTTTTAAAGACATTTATAAAAGTTTTAAAGACATTTATAAAAGTTTATAAACATGGGTTTATAAGATTTATAAAATTTTTAACATATTTATAATTTTTATAAAAGTTAACAAAAATAGTATTTTTCAATATAGACATTTTCAAAAATTAGACGAACAAATAGATACGAAAAAAGGCAATAGTTCATCTCATTCTCTTTTTTTTTGTCAACTATCGCCATATATTAAACTCAAAGTTAGCCGGGCATATTGGCTCCCGAACGGGTATATGCAGCCGGCGGATTGTGGTTTACATGGAAGAAATTTAAATCTCTTCTGCGTGCATCTTTCACAAGTGAATCTGCACGAGAGTTAGAGAGATGAGGGATTAGAGACAAACAATGGTTCTCAAACGAGTCTCGAAGTGAAAAGAAGGCTTCTAATTCCGAAGTAAAGAATGGCCACAATAATGGATCTTCACTCATCTTGATAAGATCCAAGCAATCTGTTTGAAAGTGGATTGAAATTATGTTCAAATCCCGCAGGCAAGCCATAGTCCAGAGTAGGTCTTCCATCTCCGCGTGTAGTGCTGAGAGGCCTTATCGACACGCTTTCGCTCTGAAAGAGTGTTCTGCACCGTCCCTACTTATAGTCCATCCTATTCCAATAGTAGAACCCTGGTCAACCCATGAAGCATCAATTTGGCAGATCAGGTTATGGGTACTCACCAAGGGAATAATGGAACTACTTTGTTGGTGATGCCCATCTGAATCCTCTGCATTCTTCTTTTGGTTTGCTGAGTGCCAGTTTTCTGCTTCTAGCATAGCTAGTTGTAAGGTGTCCGGGGGTGGTATGCTTTGATTGTTGAAAATTTTGGAATTCCCAGCTTTCCAAATGTACTAGATGATCCAAGGGAAGGAGTTCACCGTAATGTCTGGGAGACCTAGTCATGTTGTTCTCCAGAATAAGAAATCCATACTCTGGTACACGGATGTACTTGGAAAGCAACCCGGAAGGGACAGAAAGTCCGAAAGAGCCCAGACCTGTAGGACAGGTGGACATTCAAAAAGCAAATGGTTAATCGTTTCCTCCGTAGAGCCGCATAGCGGGACAAGTCTTATATGTGCACATATGTCGATAACTAAGACATTGGCACGTTGCTATGCATCTGGACAGCGCCTGCCACATGAAGTGTCTCAGTTTTTTTGGCCTCTTAACTTTTCACACTTGGCTCTTGAGGATAGTAATACTAGGTTCCACGACTTCCAGGTGTATTTAGAAAGTTTTTGTCTTCCTCAACAGTTCATAACCCGATTTGATGGTGTAAGAGCCAGATTTTGTATAACTCCAGACATACCCGTGCAAGGTAAGATTCCGGCTAGGTCGTAGTCCTAAGATGAGGTGACAACTTCTGGTTGGAAAAGTTCCCTAAGTAGGGGCTCATCCCACTCATAAGTATCCCTCCGGATGAGTTGATGGACTATAAGGTGGGGGTCTCTCGTTTCCACAGGGATTACTCCTCTCGGCGGTCGAGCCGAGTTATCTGGGATCCAGCATTCACTCCAAGATTCTGTATTACATCCCGATCTGATGGTTTTTCGTAGTCCGCTAGTCAACGTAGATTTCGCTGCCATAATGCTTCTCCATCAAAAAGAAAGGGAGTATGATTTCCTCTCGACTCAAGGGGTGGAATCCCAGTAGTAGCACCCCTTCAGCACTCTAGCGAGGAGTTAGGTCGGGAACTGTATGAGGCGCCATAATTGTTTAGCCAAAAGTACGAGATTGAAATCATGTAAATCTCGGAATCCCAGGCCTCCCATCTCCTGGGAATAAAAATTTTATCCCAAGCGATCCAGTGGAGTCCCCTGTACTTCTCAATTTATCAATGATGCCTTGCGGGAGTAGGAAACACGACATGACATATGTCGGAATGGCTTGTGCCACATATTTGATATGTTCTTCATTCCCCCTTTAGATAGAAGTTTAGCCGACCATGTATTGACACGGTTATTTAGCAGGTCTTGGACAAAGGCAAAAACCTTCTTCTTCGATCCACAAATTTGTTCGGGTAGTCTGGGGTACATACCCATACCCCCTTTGTTTGAAATACCAATCGCGTTTTTAATCGCTCGTCGGTTGTTGGTGTTCACCTTATCGCCAAAAAGGACTGAAGATTTTGAAGGTTCAGTTTTTGGCCTGATGCTCCTCCGTATATTTGGATGATCTTCAGAATCTCAGTACTTAGGGGGATATCTGCTTTACAGAAGAAGAGACTATCATCCCCAAATAGGAGATGGGATACTATCGGGCTTGCGCGCGTAATTTGCAGCCCCAGGATCCTCTTTTCCCGCTCCATCCCTTTTAGGAGGGAAATGAGTGCTTCCGTACAAAGGATGAAGAGAAAAGGGGAGAGGGGATCCCCTTGCCGTAGGCCTCGCGATGATTTGATCCTCCCCTTGGTAAGAGACAGGGGATATATAGAACATCAGCATGTTAACCCATCTTTCTGAGAAGCCAAGTCTTAGAAGCAAAATACGTAGAAACTCCTATTCCACGCGATCATAGGCTTTACTCATATCAGTTTTGATTGGCATAAAGTCTGATCTACAGCTACGGT
Organism: Schrenkiella parvula; assembly: GCA_000218505.1. Lineage (NCBI taxonomy): Eukaryota > Viridiplantae > Streptophyta > Magnoliopsida > Brassicales > Brassicaceae > Schrenkiella > Schrenkiella parvula. The sequence goes on from CM001190.1 coordinate 3,150,874, forward strand.
TAGTCCGTAATGCATGAAAATTCTCTTGGGCTAGCATAATATTATCAGTAATCAATCGTCCAGCCATGAAAGCCGATTGTGTTTCCGAGATTAACTCGGGCATTGCTTGCTTTAGTATTTTACACATGAGTTTAGAAATGATCTTATAGCTCACATTACACAAGCTAATTGGTCGAAACTTTGTCATTATCCTTGGTCTATCCTTTTTGGGAATAAGGCAAATGTTTGTCTGGTTTAAGCACGAATCAAATCTCTCTGTCGCAAAAAAATCTTTGACTAGCGTGGTTATTTCTTGGCCCATGACTGGCCAGAATCGCTGGTAAAACCTACTTGTCATATCGTCAGGTCCTGGTGCCTTGTCGGGGTTGATATCAAAGAGCGCCGCCCTAATCTCCTCCGTTGAGGGATCTAAAATTAAGGTTCTGTTAACATGTTCAGGAACTTTCGCGGAGATATAGCGGAGGGATTCATCAAAGCTCAATGGGTAAGCCGTGGTGAAAATCTCCTTAAAATTAATCGCAATATTTTCTGTGTCTTCTTCACTCTAAATCCAAGGTCCATTGTAATCCTTGAGACTTATAATACGATTTTTAGGTCTCCGGAGTTTTGTGGTGGCATGGAAGAATTTACGAGGGATCAAACTCATGTTTTGTGGGCTTGGAGAAGGCCCATTATGCCTCCCTTTGTTCTTTAATTTGGGCGAGGGACGGCCCAAGAGTAGGTTTAGTTTTTTTGAAGGTCCTGCTCTAGCGGGGATTTTTTGTCCTTTCTTCTTCGCTGACGCCACTTTCTTCACTGGGACCATGGACAAGTCTGGCTCTTCCTCGCCGGTATAGCTGCTTCCTTTTCACTTTGCTCCATTTCAAGGTCGTCTCGGCCGCTTTTTTGTCTGGGATTAGGAGACGGCTCACAAGCAAAATCCTGGACAAACTCCGGTAACATTTCCCCGGGATCGACACTAAAGCCCACGATACCATCCTCCAGATTGTTTGTTTTTTCTCCAGCTAAGATGGGTTCCTCTTCAAGCAGATCATCCTCATCCATCCACTCTTTCAGATCAAAAGATCAACTTCTGCCCCCCGACACATCTCCTCCTTCGTATAATTCCAGATTTGCATTGGTGTATGTCGCTTGATTATCGTCTATATCGTGATTCTCATCATTGGTCGTAAGTGGTTCTCTAGCTAGGATTGAATTCTCCTCTTCCTCTTCCAAGGTGAGTTCATACCAACTTTTGCGGCATCTCTGTTCAGTTTCCTTTTCAGTTTCTTTTTCTAGATTACTCTCTCCCGAGAAGGGAATTAGTTGAGTCTCTGCAATTGCAGGAACCGGTGCATCAAATTGAAGTAGTTTTTTGGCAGTGCTGCTGGTGTCGGAAGAGTCTCCCGATTCTAGAGTTTCCCTTTACCTTTGTCATGTGGTTTTGAGCGCTATTGAAGGTTGAGGCGGAACGGTCGGGAATGGAGATGATCCGGGGATCAACAATCTTGTTTTGCCGATTGTGAAGCATGGCAGAGATCCGAGATTGTCTGTTGGGAATCAGAGCCATGATTTTCTGTCCGTTCTGTTACTGGGAGGTGAGGCTTATCCGGAGCTTGGCCCTGTTCATGAGGTAGCGGAGCCAGACTTGCTTTGCCGTGAATTTCCTTTCTTTTGCGGGAGGAGAAGGATTTCTCATAGTTTTGTTTCCTATAAGGAGCCTCCATGTATCGATGACGATCCCCCATCTTGTTTTTTGGAGACGCAGTTCTGCCTTCATGATTGGAACGAAGGTCCTGACTCGACCAGGGTTCTTGCCTTGTGCCCAAGCGTCGCCAAATGCTTTCACGGTCGTATCCAGGTTTTGTGTGCAGGTGATCTCTATGAGCTTGGCTTCTATGACTTTTCCCCCTTTCAAGGTCTGTCCGAGGGGGGCGGTCTCGCGATGATAAGTCATGGGTACGCAAAGACACAGCCGGAGGGCGATATCTCTCGGGGTGAGGAAGTAAGGGTTGTGGTCTAGTTTGTCGAGTATTGGCCTGATCACCATCTGATTCCGTTGTGTCCTTCTGTCTCGCCTGGTTGGAGGGTATGGGAGGAGAGAAGTGGCGGGATTCATTTGGGTTCTTCTCATGGACGTCGGTTATATGCAGTGATTGGTTTCTGGCTTCTTCCCTAGTTTTCATTCTCTCTCTGCGCTGTTGTTCTGAAAATAGGGGACATGATCGTTCTTCATGAGATATAAGTCCGCAATTGAACCACCATCTATAGAGTTTTTCGTATTTCAACTTAATCTTTATCACCTCACCGGAGGGAAGCTTTGCTTTTCTCTCAAAGCGTAGAGGAATGTCCGCATTAAGAGTTGCAGAGACCTTTGCAGCGTCCGCGTCAACAGCCCAAACCTCTCCCAAGGAGCCGCTAATGCCGGAGAAAATCTCAGCCACCCATAAATGGGTTGGGATCCCATAGACCTTAATCTAAAAAGTCATCGTATTCGGGAAGTCTTTCCCAATGTGAGGTGCCCATCTTTCCAAGGAAATAGACCATTTGTTGAAGTGGCATGGTCTCTTGTTTTAGACTTTCTGAAGATCAGTCTCCAAGTCAGAATCAAACTAAAATCTGGAGTTTCCAAGATCAATACGTCCCAAATGTTGGTCTTTGGCATGAACGCTAGTAATGCTTCGGTGCTTCTTCCTTCTTTGTTAAACATTCTTCCTACAAGGCTTTGATTGAACCGAGCTATGAGCCTTGTATTATCAACCTGTGGAAGGATAATAATGTTGTTATCGTCAAATCGTTGTTGGGAGAAGCTTGCTTTGGAGTGCGACATCTTCTTCAAGGTAGAGAGTAGAGCGCTACCTAGGTAGAGGAGTGAGTTTTTTCAGTATGTTACAGTATATACTTTCTTAGCACAAGGCTAGAGCTTCCACAAAGACAAGCCAGACACACCAGCGTTGGCTACGCAGTGTTAGAGGCGAGAAGAGTTAAAAACTGCTGAAGGAAGGGTCTTTCTTTTGGGGGTGAAGAGGGAGGGCATAGAGAGAAAGAAGGGCAGAGGTTGGGACGAAACAGAGGATGAATGGTGCTAGGAGACAGAATAGAAAGGGTTCTGGAGGGGAGGTATGTAGGTAGGGAGAAGGTGAGTGGCATAGACGATGTCCGTACAAGACGGCGCAAGAGATTGAGGCTTTGAGGGTTGTTTTAGAAACAAGGAGGGTTAGAGATTTTGGGGTGAGAGTTCCCCAAAAAGAGACCGAGGGAGGTTAAGGGTTACAGGGGAGGGGGTGGTTCGGGAGAGGGCGGGGGGGCGGCGACGGTTTCCGCCAGAAAAACGGAGAAGCCATGGTGAGAGGGCGGCTAGGTGGTTTTGGTTTACAAAAGTTTCTATTTTGGGAAAAACAGGGTGGTTGAAGTTTGAAAAAATGCCCAAAACCAAACAGGTGAAACCATCTAGGGGTTCGTGTCTGGGAGAGAAAATTTTTCTTTTAGGCGAATCTCAGTGGATTGGTAATCTCTGCTTCTCACACGTCCCATCTCATTCTCTCTCTTTGTTATCTCTGTCGGCCAATCTTATCTCCCTCCGATTTCCCTTTCCAGCGAGCATTGCTTCTCATCGCCGCCGTGAGAGGGTCTCATTCCTCCTCCTCTTTGACATTGTCTCCTCTTAGTAGGGTTTCGCTGCAAATGGGTGTAGATCTGGGCCAACTTTCTTTCGGTTTGGAGGTTCAGTTTCGGAGGTTGCTCGCCGATGGTGGCTTTGTCGGTTCGGCTAGCTTGTTGTCCACGCTTGTCATGAGTATTATAGGCTTCTACTTGGTTTCTTCTCAACTGGGGCAGGTGAAAGGGATTTTCTTTTTTTGGGTTCTGTTTCCTTAAGCTTTCGTTGTTCAGTCGTGCCGTTTTCGCTTGCTCCGTCGTGATGTACTACGTACCAGCGCCGTTCTTGTGGTGCAGCGGTTTGATTAATATTTCTCTTTGTTCTGGAGTTGGAGGACGATTCTCCTGAAGGTTTGAGCAACCTTATCCGAGCCTCCTCTCTTCTCTTGCTGCGGTGGCACTATTCCTCTGGTTTCAACTCTTATTGACTTCCTCTTCCTCTTATTACGACCTGGTTTAGGTAAATATTTTTCTGGTTTATTTTTCCCACCTCGGTTTTTGAGCTTACAGTATCTTCTTTAATTCGCCTTCAAAGCATGGATTGCCTCTTCTTTGTGGTTTTGTTGGTGTTTGTTATCTGGAACCAGTTTGTATCGAGTCATTGTTGTTTCTGTGGGGTAACTTCTTCTGCCTATTGTTGTTGATTGCAATAGCTTGTTTGCATCTATTTTCTTTCTTTCCTTTTTATTTATAATTTTTTATTTTAAACTATTTTTCAAAAATAACAAAATAGAAAATATATTTTCTTTGTTATTTAATAAGTTTATTCTAAATTATCTTTCTAAAATAACAAAAATAGAAATTATCTCAAAATCTTTGTAATATTATTCAAAAAGTAAAATATAAAAATTGTTTCTCAAACAACATAATAGATATTAAAAAATTAATCAAAAATAGTTTATTATGAATCCATTTTGTTGGCAAAATAATTTGAAAAAAAATATTGTAACCCGATTCTTTGATATCATGTTTTTTCTTCTAAAAACGTTGTTTATTTTTATGTTACAGTCAATTTATTATAAAAAATAATTTAAATAGTATAGGACTATAATTTAAATTTATGTATGTCATTTGACTAAACCGAACATGACAAAACTGACGGAATCAAACTTCTCTGTTTTCGCATATTCTTACGTTCTCGATTCTTAATGGATCGATGAACTTTTTAAAAGATTACCGATTTGGTTTGCTTATGCAATTCCTGACCGATCCATAGTTCAATTTTTTTGGCCATTTCTTTTTCCAAAACATAAAATGATAAAAAAAAGTTTCGGGAAATATATTTATAAATCTAAGAAAAATACGCTGATTTTAGTCTAATGAGACAAATAACATATAGTTCAATTCGCAGGAATTATGGTTCAAATTGATTTAGTTTTCGAAAGATTACTGGTTTGGTTTATTTACGTAATTTCAAACCGATCAACACTTCAATTTGTTTTCCTAATTTTTCACAAAATAACATATATCAAATTCTATAAAAATTTACAAAAAATATTTACAATATAAGACGAAAAAATTAAATTAAATATAATTAAAGTTTTTTTAAGAATTTTAGTCTAACAAACAAATGTGGTTCATTTCGGAAGAATAGATAAAATACAATATATCCAAATAATGAATAACAAAATCGGTTCTAATTTTATACTCAAAATCACATATCTAATTTAAATAATAACATAAACTTACTTTAATCATTTTCTTATTTAATTTTCATACATATAAATGACAGAACGAGTTAACATTTATAAATAAATAAGAGTAAAATACCTAACAATTGTTATAATTTAATTATTTTATAAATATGTATTCCCGTATATGAGCACGAGAGAATCATCTAGTATTTAAATATTTATGGATAACGACAACACGTTGGATATTTAGCGAATTGGCTAATTTTGCCATGATATCCATTTGTTTGAATATATGTTTCTTTCCAAATCGGAGATAGGGATACTTAGAGATGTGTATTCAAATTAGTATCTCAAAAGAGTTGAAAATTTTTGATTTTTTAATGAGTTTTTAGATGATTTTAGGTGAAATAAAAAAGTTTATATGATTGTAATTCAAGTACTTTAGAATCTCATCTAAAACTATAATTTTTTATTTGTATATTTTGAATTAAAAAACTCTGCCAAAATACCTTCAAATCAAAACAAATTTTTTAAAATCTACTAGCTAAAATATTTACAATAACAATAGATTTTAATGTACATTTTAAAATCACAAATTCAATAATACTGGATATGTAGTTTTCATAGAAATCACTCTAAACCCTAGATTAAAAACACTCTCCTTCAATACCCTGCAAATGTCAGGTCAGGTAACAGATATCCAATACTTGACCCGTGTGCACCTCTCTTCATAGCTGAAAGCTTTTTTGATGTTTTACGATGAATAATACACAAAGACATATATTAGTTACTAATTATACTACATAATTGACGACATCGACTCTAATCTTCAAGAAGAGCATATTCATTAGGGAAAACTAATTTAAAGGATTGACTACTTTTGACCGGATATACACAGAGCGATCTGAGCTATCAGAATGGGCATACAAAAAGAGCAGTAAGCTACGAAACATACAGAAAACTAAGACACAACCTATGTGGTCAGTAGTCAGAAAGAGTGATCTGAGCCATCAGAGATTGAATAATCTCCATTGTTTTCAGGTGGAGATTCTTCAGCCCATCCTCCTCTTCCCATCGGCTGAAATACGATGACCTTACCGTTGCTGAGTCCAACAGAGATCTGGCTCGGATGTGACGGATGTGCAGCTATAACAGCCGGATAAACCTCGAGCCTGTGCCATTCCCAATTAGATTACATCATTCTGCTTTTTTTTTTTTATTTGATTAAACAGAAAAGAAGTGTAGGCAATGAAACTGTACCCGGAGTTGCTAGTGATGGTTTGATTAAAAGCAGTCAGATTGATTCGACATATCGTCAAAGAAGTCTTGGAGTCAAGAATTTTTATAGACCCACTTCTAAAGCCAACATAGATGATCTCACCATCGGAAGAATATGTCGCAGAAGTTATTGCAGCATCAGATTTATCAGGTACCCACTGTGTACCGTGTTTTTTGTTTGTAAGTGAATAAGATAAATTAGATGCAAGGGAATATCATCAGAGAAAAGAATCTTGAATATGTTTGTCTTTTACCTGCATAAGGCAATCGAGAGTTGGAGCTTTGTGTACACCTATCCACCTTTCTTGGACCACGAGTAGCTCGATTTGATATGGGTCAAACTGGATGTGAGTTATTAAAGAGGAGGACTCATGGTTATCCCGGGTGCAAAATTTATCTGTGGAGTCATTACTTGTTAGCTTTAGCCAGCTTTTTGTGCTCCAAACACAGAGCTGGGAGAAAATAAAGAAAAAACACACAATTTAGGAATCATGAAAGCAACCATTTTGTGTATCTACAGATGCATGTACAAACCTTTCCATCAGCTCCAGATGAGACGAGGACATTAAAACAGTGCGAAAATGCTAGCGAAGTTATTCTCTGATCGTGGCCCTCCAATTTTTCTTTGATCTAATACATTTTATGGCGTCAAATTACTTTTCAGAAACAGACGAAGTAAGGCAACGGTTACAGTTAGTCACCAAGACTTTACCTTTCTCGAGGTTAAACAATGGATAAGGATAGAGCCATCATCTAGCCCGACGGCAAGCAAATCACCAGGAATAAATATGAAATATGTAGCCGTAGGTGACAGACTTCCAAAAGCAGCTACCATCTGCAGTTTTGTGCAAATAGTGTCATTTGATGACGCAGACACAAACGCAGGACTTGAATGCTTATAATCCTAGAATGCTTATTACCTCAAAAGTCTTCAGATCAAAAACTGCTATTTTTCCTCCTGAAGTAGAGAAAAGATAGGAACCCTTTATCGCAAAGCATGACATTGACTTCTGAACAAAAGAGGCTTTCTCGTTTTTCATAATTTTCCCACTTTGAGGCTGATGTAATTGTGGTGTCGGAAAAAGGTTTTCCTTCAATATTCGAGGAGTAAACTATAAGCACAAAATTTGAAGAATAGTAGTCATGACATCAGCAATAAAACATAGCAGAGATAACTTTGGCATCTGAGACTATACCTTGCAGAATTCATGTTGGCTATTCGACCATGTCCAGAGTTTATGAGTGGCGTCTTCTGCCAAAGCCAGTATGTAATCTCCAGAAGCAGAATAGCTCAAACGTGCAATCTAGAAAAGGCAACAAAATCACTGAGATCTCAGTAATTGAAGATATAGAAACAAACAGCATCGTTATTCAATATTTTTCTAGGACGACAAGTGTAAATGATCATTTTACTCTAAAAAAGTGAAGTTCTTGGGAGCGACAAAAAGCACAATCCTTGATGGCCAATATTTCTCGAGAGCCATGTTCTTTTTTCCTTCTAAAGTTCAAACTAAATTGCGAATGAAAGCCTTGGGGGCGACAAGAAGTAAGTGAAATTATAAAACATTCTGGAGAAAGTAGCCATACCCTTTCTCTTGAACAATAGTCAGGAAGAACCAGTGCATTGCACTCAGATGGATTATTGATTTCCTTTAGTATGCATTTATCAACCTTCGTCCTTGACCCTGTTTCGTTGAATTTGTTTTCAAAAGCGGATGGTGCGCCACAAAGGTATGGTACTACTGGAATATTTTCCAGTGAACTGGGATTGTTGCATGATTGAGGTTTCCACCAGTCCATACTGCACAAGGCGAAGAAAATCAAAACTAGAAGAAACCTACAAAAAGAATATAAAGACTAGAAAACAACCCCTTTTGTCAGCATTACGTCTGCTTCATCAGTGTTAAAAGTCTTGATTTTTCCATGTTAGGAAACTTGAGTTTATCTTTCAGTACTGGATTCTTCTTGGCTAGCATGACAACAGAGGCTCGTAGCTTTATCCTTGGCGATGTTTTATCAAGAGATCCAGATGGGGTTGCAACCTCCCTGCAGTAGAAAATCTTCATCAGGGTGAAGCTGTAGAAACCTAAGTCTAGAATTGGTCAAGCATCTTTTACAGTAAATAAACAAATGAGTGCAAATATCAACCGTAGACACTATACAGTGAAGATGAGTAAATAACTGACCAGAAATCTGGGGATAATAACATTTCAATATGAATTGAGGAGAAACTACTAAATGTTGCACTTATGTTCATTCTTCCATCGTATGAAAAATCCTTTAGCAAATAACCAGAGTCATAGAGTAAAATCGATCGCACATGTATATCTCATTTGTTGACATAAATCACTAAAAATTGAAGTGCAGATAAACAAATCCAAACCAACCATGCAGTAGATTCTGCGCTTTTCAGTTTCTGAAGTTCAAGAAACATAGCCTTAGAGTATTTATTCTCGTTCTTGTCTGTAAATGCTGCCAGGTATTCTTCAGCTTTTCCCAATTCACCGAGCGTCATCACTTCCGCCATATAACTTAAATTGAAGAAGACTTTTGTTTCTTGCTCTAATCTTCAGAAAAAAAATTATCAACAATAATAAGAATGAAAGATACATCCAAAAATCGCATACGCTTGCTAAGTGTATCAGCTTACTTATGCAAAGTGTTCTTGTACTTCGCTTCCTGGAGAAATTGAAGGATTAAGCAAATGAGATCTTCCTACAAGAAACGCACTGATCAGAAACAAAAGACTAATGAATGCAAAAGAACATCGAGGAACCAAAATCGTGGTACGTTGAAATTTTAATTTCAACATAGTTTTTTGGAACTTCCAAATAAGCTGATAAGAAAAAAATGAAAAAAGCTTACCTTCAAATCTCCCTTTATCCCATTAGAATTTGGACAAATGAGGAAGATAAGCGACAGCAGACCGGATTTACTCAGATTCGGAAAAACAAGTTTGCCACGAAGAGAAGGATTGCTTTCTGCTAGTTTGCGGAGATCAACACAGAGTGTGGCTCTCACCAATGCTTTGTCCATGCAACAAGTTTGCTCAGAAATTCTATAAACAAAGCCACCACCAAAACCTCTATGAGATCTGCAATGATGAAAATTGTTAATGGCTAATATATCTTAATCCTTGCCTTATATCGTCTACAGCAATCACCTCAACCAAATCATCGAATCCATCATCTTTAAACACAGGAATTCGTCTCAATTCCTTAGAGAAAATGTTCACAGATTCAGAGCCCCCACATCTGCAGAACATAACTAAAAAAGAATTAGAATACATATATAAGAAACAAACATGACAAGAAATATGTTTTTCTTTGATTATACAGACAAAGTGTTTAGCTTTCTGAGAGAAAAGTAAGATCTAACTTTCTGTTTCTGTGCCCTCAAAGGAAGGAGGCAGCAAAGTTTTTCCAATAATTTTCCGCAACGAGATATTAAACATCAAATTTCACGCATCCCCAACTAATGACACACCAAAAGGCACTTGCCTATCCGGTGCTTCAGAGAATTTCCACTTGTACAAGTCAAAGAACATCTTCCTTGAATATGTATTTGCACCTGGACTAGTGAATGCTGAAAGGTAGTCCTCTGCGTCTTTCCACTTACCATTGATAATAGCATCGGAGAAGTAGCTAAAATCAAAGAACACCCCTGAATCCTGCTCCAGTCTATATATAACAAAAAAAAATTAAAAAAATAATATAAGGTAGAACCAAAGATTGAATCAAACTATTGATCTGCTTACAGAGGCGTAAATCAACTTTCTTTTTGTTTTTCAGATACTCATCATTTCCCAGAAACAAAACCTCAATCTTCAGTATACAGTGCCACAAAGTATATATAAGATCCAATTCTAACTAGAGCCCAGGTCAAAACTACTCGAACTAAGAATATATAGACAAAAACACAGAAGAGACAAAGCAAGTTTACATTTGAAATCAAAACCCCTAATTCAAACAAACTTCAGAAACCGGCATTGAGAAAATGCAGAAATGAGAGAGACCCAAAATCAGAGAGAGAGGGTAAAAGAACAAGTGTCACCGTACACGTGTAAGCTTTCCTCATAGCCCTCTTCATGAAGGAACTGTAAGATGAGGAATATGAGATTTTTTCGATTCGTCTCGTCTAAGATCATCGTTGAATCACCGATAAGAAACGACCAAGCATTGAAATTCTCCAGATGAAATGTAGAGAGAGATAGAGAGACAGAGAAAGAGAAGAAAATTGCACGAAACGGCAGATAGGAATCCACAATTCCCAATTCTCTCGAGGTCGGAGAAAGAAGACGAATGAAAAGTCTGCAAGTTAGCAGAAGCTTCTCGTTGTCTTGTTTAATCCGCTAATGGGGACTCGCTATTCATTACCCTCAGTACCTACTACAAATGTACACTCTCCATTTCACAACAAATGTCATTAATTTTCAAAAAAAAGACATATACATGAATATATTAATCTAAAAAACATTAATGACATTTGTTATTTGATGTTTTTACTGCAACCTCTAATACATGAGCTTAAGAAGTTATGGGATTATGGAGTTAGAATGTTTGATTGTTCATCGAAAAACAAGCAATGGTTATGTAGACAATAAATGATTTTTGTGTATACAGAATGCTATCTGATCAGACACATATGAAGTTGTCTTGTTTGTATTGCTTTGGAATGACATATGCATTTCAACTAAAGTAATCAAAGAAGACAAATTAGTTTAATTATCATTGGTGATTCTTTTCGTTGAATCATCGTTACTAAAGAAACAAAATGTTGTTCATAATAAAGTAGGTGTATGTACCACCCTTCTTATATGTTTTTCAGAATAACAATTTGAAACGCAAATAGATTATTATAGTGGTCAAGAAGCAATTAACCATAAGAATAACTAGCATGTTTTAGGTAATATGTCAGACGGATATATGTAACATCACAATGAAATTAAAAAAATATATTTTGAGAATTCTCATATTCGAAAGATTTTTTGTTGCGACACAATATGGATATACATGCATATTGAAAAACAATATCATGCATACAAAAAGACAAAAGATAGCAAAAACTCAAAAAGTGAGTTGGATATGTAAAGCAATGAAAAAATTATGGTTCATATCATTAGGTTACCATCAAAAGCAAATATAGCGTTATTCAGTTGGATAACAACGAAAAAGAAGTTTCTAACGTATATGTTTCAAATCTCTCCAGATGTGTTGAATACGGACAAATGTTTTCAACAATGAAGAATTATGACTGTCATGTGTTTATACAATGACTACTCTTATTCCCATTGGTTGAGCTACTTTTTATAAAGTACTTAAAGCATTTGAAAATTTATATTTGTCATAGATATAGTATTCTCATAGAAAAATTATGGTAATTAAACTTATTATTTTGTTATTGTAGAAATTAGTGTTTTTTAATGGAATCTTACTGTACATACTTTCATCGAAAAAGGCATCCAACAACTTCATGACAATATTATGATTTTGTTGTGCAACTTGGAGAATTTATTTTCTCCATAATTTTTTTGATGTTATAAAACATCTCCTAGTCCACATTCCACGTAAAATGTCACTAGGTAACTCTGTTCAGTTTTGATGGATATACCTATTTAAGCGCTTCATGAAAAACATTTGAAAAGAAAAACAAAAAAATTGGCAAAAGTGGAAGGCTCAATCATTGTCGGGAGTTTGACTGAAGAAACACTCACTCACATCATATTTCATTGTCTTCAAAAATTCGTACACGGAAAATAGCTCCTCAATGATATGATATAATGATATAAAATTTTGTTATGATTGTTAGACTAGGATGGAATTTAGTTAGGATTGTTACATTAGGATATAAAAAATTTAAGTTAATTTTTTAATTGTTAATTTCTTTTACGTCCACATTATAGTGAGTCGTTTTTACAAGGCGAAAGTAGGAGACCAGGACCGAGTACAGCAGTACAGTCCTCTGGATCCAGAACGAAGGTATTGTCTTCTTCTGCTACAAGATGGTACGGAGAGTCAGTCACAAACAGCTGTGCTGTCACCATCTCCGCCTCTGCCTCCACTTGTAACAAGAGTTCATCCAGATCTTTTAGTCATGCCGGATGCTCGATATGCACATTTTGCTGCGGAGGACCTTCTAGCACAGCCGGGATGAGAGGGTTTGGATAGTTTGAACACGGATCGGCCTCTAAAAACATATTGGTACGTAACTATAAATGTTTATATAAACATTTCTAATTAATTACTTTCAACCTTAATTTTAATAAACTTATATATTTTTAAATAATTATTTAGTTTCAGATTTGGAGTAAACTCTAAAGTGGGAATTCGACATTATCAAGAGTTACTCTAAATTGATTGTACTATTTGTTTGGAGTAAACTCTAAATTGATTGTACTATTTGTTTTTAGGTTCAAGAAGAAAGGGAACTCCCTTATCTTTCTAGATTGTTCGAAAAAACTCACAAGATAAAGAACAATTTGTGGATGCCATGGTTGATCTATATGTCGTGCAGAGACAAGGGTATTAAAATATCATAGTTCAGCCAGCTCATCAGCATCAATAAAAGAACTTTTTGTCTATCAATTGCGTCATCTCTGAAAAGATCTAAAACAACATCACACCAAGAATCTAAGAACGCCAGACTCAGCTATCACAACAAGACGAGAATCTTGCATATTTATCCACACCAAATATTTGATCAGATTTTTGAGGAGGTATATAATAATAATAAATTGCTTATTATTTTTTTAATAGTTTTATATATGAAAGTTGATGTATGTTAATTTTGTTTTTTCAAGGTTGTTTTGAAGAAAAAAAGATGGACTTTAGATTTGAGATTGATGCAGGACATCTGAAGGACCATTTCTGCATATGCTGGATTGGTGGATAATCCAGTACATCTCCGATCCGAGTTGACAACTGCACATACTGAGATTGCATCAATGCGGACGAGTAACATGCAAAAAAGTAACAGATTCAGGGTTTGGAGAGCATGTTTGACATTTTGGCGGCGGGTAATCTGACATTAACAAAAACTCTGGAGCTAAGGCGTCAGACACTTCGACCGCAAATTTTGGCTCAGCAAGAGGCTTAGGAGTAAACCGAGCTACATCGTAGAGCGGTTGAAGCGGCTAGGGCTGAGTAATTGGACAAAATTAATTTTGAATGAGCAGAAAATTTTAATTTTAGGCTTTGTCTACTGAAAATATTTCATAAATTATTTTTAACTTATAAATTATTTTTATTATTTCTTTTAAAATTTAATTATATATATATATATATATATATATATATATATATACTAAATAGTACTTCTCATCCCTACTCTCCGAGATAGAGTAAAGAACGTTTGTACTGTTTGATATATTCTCAGTATAAACGGGTCTTCCCCACCCAAAATCAGAACCATATATCCCAAACTTGTTACACCCAGCAACGACCACCTTCTGTGCACCTGGTTCCATCTTTTTTAGACCTTCCTCATACAACTCCCATATTGACTCAGCCCCTAGCGACCTCAAATCTCTGACCGAATCGTTGACAATCTTGACACCATTGACGAATCCATCTTCTCCCAAAAATGTCTTGGCTTTGTATCCAAAGACATTGATAGGTAACACGCAATTCCCAAAGTAGCTCACTGGAATCGGCGGGTCTAACCGGTCTCTGAAATCAGCAGCGAACATGAAAGGAACTGATTGTTCTGCGTCGAGTCTACGTGCCTTCACCACACATGTCAGTACATAGGCGTAAGTGACTACAAAACTTGACAGGTAAAGATCGGAGCTAGCTGACCCGCCTTTTGCTCGGTCCCTGAGTTTCTTGACGTTCTCCAGAGTCAGCTCGAACATAACCCTGACGATGTCTTCCTCGATCTCTTTGATGGGAGGAAGCTTTAAGGTTCTTACGTTGGCTTTGTCCTGTAAGAGATTAGGCGGGAGTTCGACGATCTTTGATGCGAGTTCGGCTGGAAGATTAATGACCGTACGATCTAAAAGCATAGGTAAATCATAATCTTGTGGTATTGTTCCGTACTTACAGATGTGAGCCCATGATTTAAGAAACTTCACCACAGTTTTGCCGTCCACGGCAGCATGGTGGACTGTGATTCCGATGCAAAAGCCTTGGTTCGGGAACAAAGTGATTTGCAGAGTAAGAACAGGGGCTGACTCAAAGGAAACCAGTAACTCGGGCACTAGAGGACGTAACTCAGTCTGATAACGGAGCCCTTTGCCGGAAACACGAGAGAAATCGGCGTCGGTCTCGGCCACTGTGAAAGAGACAGCATCTTGCGGTAAAACGACGATGTGTGGCTTAGGATCTTCTGGGTTCCATTTGAGGTGGCCGGAGAGAGGGAGAAACTGTGCAAGGACGAGAGAAAGGGATTGCTCGAGCTTGGGGAGGACGACGGAGTAGAAGGAGTCACGTGATGATTCAGACTCAGTGAGTCTGTAAAAGATGACTCGGTTCGGAATGAATTTTAGCCACACTAAATCAAAGATACTCAGAGGGAGGATGAGCGGTTCGACCACATTTGTTGCAGGGCTGACTCGAGAGATCTTGATAACGTTATAGGCCATCGTTGAAGAAGGTAATCTCACTTGGACTCTCGTTTAGATAAAATTATCGGACAAGCTTCTATCGGACAGGCTTTTATCATACATGTGTTCGGTGTATGTAAATTATCAAATGAAGCTGGTATTTATTATGATTTTTGTGAAGGGAACGAGCACCCACGTATCAACACGTTTGAGATCTTTTCAGATTTCCCCTTTTTTATATATATAGAAAAATTGGCTCGTTTTATGCGTTGAATTATTATAGGCGATTAAGAAATATCGAGATCAACTTTTAAATATATTATTATTTTTTTGTTCATTTTGGAAAATACGATATTCTTTGCTATCCATTTCAAAAAATAATATTTTAATGAAAATTTCATTATTGTTATGAAAAAAGAGAAAGAAGAGAGGAAAATTTGGGTGGTGTTTATTTAATAAATAACAAATCTTTTATATATATATAATAATAGAGTTTAGTTTGAGATACAACTATATCTAAAATATATAGAAGATAGACTTTATAATGTTCATCTATATCTTGATTGTTTATAACACTCTCTTTTGGGTGTCTATTATGATAACATAATTTATATAGCGTTAAAGATGTTGTTTTATTCAAAAACCTTATTAGGAAAATTATTAGGAAAATTAATGGAAAAACCGTAATTGAGAGAAAAAAGTGCAACACGTATTATTCCCTCTCATGAGTACACTATTTGAGGTATTTAAGATGACGAAATCCAATATGATGAACTAACTTCTTGAAAGTAACGTCTTGGTGAATATATCTGCCAAATCTTCTCTTAAATGAATTTGTAAAACACTTATATCACCATTCTTCTACAGTGTGTTGGTTTTGCTAATAATTCATCTTGATCATTCTTTTTAATTCTCTTAATCTCATTAATCTATGACAAAGACTTTGGACAAGTAATAGACATTTGACAAGTGATAGACTTTTATTCTTTGAATTATGATATTTCTCTTTTGAGTGTTTATCTTTTACGTGTTCTATGTTGCCTCATTAAAACCTTGTCACGGAAAAATCTAGTGGGATTAAAATCATGATAAGAAAAAACATTACCACACACATCATCATATTTCTCCCCCTGGAAGCAAAATCTTTAGGATATGCATTTCAATCATATATATCATCTTTTGGGAGTTGAACATAGTCTTAGTGAATAAACTCGTTTGATTTCCATATCATATCTAGATCATTGGACTTCTGGTCTATAACTCATTTTTTACGTTGTTAACAATTTTTTGGTCTATTTGGACTTCATGCCAAATCATTTTACATATAATTTTCTAAACATTTGTATTGTGCATGCTTGTACATACGAGTTCTTCATGTTTTTCTTATAACATTTACTATTATGAATTTTCTTCTTGTCATACGAGATCACATATTTCAATCATGAAAAAAATCAATAACTTGTTCAAATAATGTTTTAAGTATGGTACTTCAGGATCAAACATATGTGAGCCACTCCAAATATCTTTTGAGATAACTCTTATGGAGTTTGATTATGTTCAAATCAATGATCCCACATTATTTTCATCATACTTCTTGTGATAACTCTTTAGAAGTTTCAAAGATGCTTAAATTAAAGATCTCGTTTATCAATAATATTTGAATAACACATACGCTTATTTGTTAACTTTATAATATTCACTTTCTGGTATACTCCATGAAACGAATAGCTAGAGTTCCCGGGAACATAATTTTGATATCATCAATATTTTGGGGATTGTATCATTCGGTGATTATATATTTCATGGATTATATACTTTAGAGATGTTCACATTAGTATCATAATCCAATGGATTGTGTATGTCAATACCTTTCTTTATTGTCATACTAATAAGAATTTAAAGTAGTTGCATCCATTGCATCCACTACATGAGTATATGTCTCTTCATCATTAATTTCATATTCATTTTTCTTTGGCACAAAGACTCATCCATATCACACTGGATTTACACATCTAGGCGTATGAACTACTGGTCCAAATACTTCTCTCTTACTTAGAAATTTTAATTCTCTGTCTATTGCTTTTTTTTTTCCAATTTGGCCAAATATTACATTTTCAATAGAATTTGGTTCATGATTTTTTTAAAAAAAAATCATATAATCATGGTCGATTTACTTTTGGTTCTTTTTATTCTACACATTACATAACTTATTGAAATCTATTCATTCTCTCATATACTTGAATTTTTGGGTTCAGATTTATTACATATATGTGCGGAGCCTGTTGCATATATGTTCAGATTTATTACATCGTCGTTATCCCAAGTTCTTACAAAAATATTAAAAACATTTTATAATATATTCTGATTGAGATGTTTCAAAGAACTTGACATACCTTCAAAGAAGCTATTTACTGAGGAGCCTGTTGCACTTCTAAGGGACCTACCCGTAGAGTAATTGGTTGTAGATCTTCCTCTTCCCAAGAAGGACACATAAGAATTCATATAGTGTCAACGTCCTCACATGATTCATTTTTTTAATGTGAAAATTAATCCCCAACAGTAATGTATTATTTCATGAAACAAATAGAAAAACATTATAAAGGCCATCATTATTTTTCTTTTTGTCATCACATCAAGCGATTAAAAAATCCATAATTTTTTTTCTAGTTTTCCAATCCATTTTGAAACACAGAAATGAAAACATCCATCTCAATCTCATCCCTACTCTCCGACATAGAGTAGAGAAGGTTTCGACTGTTGGATATATTCTCAGTATAAACGGGTCTTCCCCACCCAAAATCCGAACCATATATCCCAAACTTGTTAGATCCAGCAACAGACACCTTTTGTGCACCTGGTTCCATCTGTTTTACTCCTTCCTCATACAACTCCCATATTGACTCAGCCCCTCGCGTACTCAAATCTCTGACTGAATCATTGACAATCTTGACACCATTAACGAATCCATCTTCTCCCAAAAGTGTCTTGGCTTTGTATCCAAAGACATTGATAGGTAAGACGCAGTTCCCAAAGTAGCTCACTGGAATCGGCGGGTCTAACCGGTCTCTGAAATCAGCAACAAACGTGAAAGGAACTGATTGCTCTGCGTCGAGTCCACGTGCCTTCACCACACATGTTAGTACATAGGCGTAAGTGACTACGAAACTTGACAGGTAAAGATCTGAGTGAGTTGTCTCGCTTATGGCTCGGTCCCTAAGTTTCTTGACGTTCTCCTGAGTCAGCTCGAACATGACCCTGACGATGTCTTCCTCGATCTCTTTGACGGGAGGAAGCTTTAGCGTTCTTACGTTGGCTTTGTCCTGTAAGAGATTAGACGGGAGTTCGACGATCTTCGAGGCGAGTTCGGCTGGAAGATTAATGACCGTACGATCTAAAAGCATAGGTAAATCATAATCTGGCGGTATTGCTCCGTACTTACAGATGTGAGCCCATGATTTGAGAAACTTCACCACAGTTTTGCCGTCCACGGCAGCATGATGAACCGTGGTTCCGATGCAAAAGCCTTGGTTCGGGAACAGAGTGATTTGCAGAGTAAGAAGAGAGGCTGACTCAGAGGAAACCGGTAACTCGGGCACCAGAGGGCGTAACTCGGTCTGATAACGGAGACCTTTGCCGGAAACACGAGAGAAATCGGCGTCGGTCTCAGCCACTGTGAGAGAGACAGCATCTTGCGGTAAGATGACGATGTGCGGCTTAGGATCTTCCGGGTTCCATTTGACGTGGCCGGAGAGAGGGAGAAACTGTGCAAGGACGAGAGAAAGGGATTGCTCGAGCTTGGGGAGGACGACGGAGTAGAAGGAGTCACAAGATGATTCAGACTCAGTGAGTTTGTAAAAGTTGACTCGGTTCGTAGGAATGTCTTTTAGCCACACTAAATCGAAGAAAGTGAGTGGGAGGATGAGCGGTTCGACCCCATTTGTTGCAGGGCTGACTCGAGAGATCTTGATCACGTTATACGCCATCGTTGAAGGAGGTAATCTCACTTGCACTCTCTTTGAGGTAATGTATTGGACAAGCTTATGTAGTTATAGTTGACTAAATGAGACAGGGTTGTGTGAGATACCTGTTCGGTGTATCTACTCAACTATCATCGGTGTATCTACTCAACTATCAGATGGAGACGTATTTATTATGATTTTTATGAAGGGAACTTACCAACCACTGCTCAGCACGTTAGATATTTTCTTTTTTTAGATTCCTTTTTTTATATATACAGAAAAATTCTCACGTGCTGTGCGTGGGATTACTAAAAGAGGTATTTTAAAAACACCATTTCCATGATTTCAATTTTTAAATATGTTATTGTTTTTCTTGTCTATTTTAGAAATTTCATATTTACAAACGTTTGTAAGAAATTAACATATAATGTTTTTTATAAAAATGTATAAAATATGTTATAAACTTTATAAAACCTTATAATATTCTCTATAATTTTTTAAAATATATTTTATAAACTCATATAAATATGTTTTAAAAATCTTTCTAAACAGGATTTATAAATCTTAATAAATTATTTTTTTAACGTATATAAAATGTTGTTTCTAAAAAATATTGACAGTAACCAATGTTAGTTTTGAAAAAAATGATATCTTAAATATAAAAATAGTATATGTTAACATTTCATATTTATTTTTATTATCTTAATAGAAATATTTGATTAAAATTTATCATATACAATTAAATTAAGTTACTTGTATCACATAATGATTATAATGAACAACACCACATAGAACAATTTTACGATGCAATAATTACCGCATTAATTTGATGATAAACAACAATATTGTTTGTATTGGTATAAGATCTTATGTTAATGTTTCAGCATAAAATGATCTAGTTAAATATTTTGTTTTTCTTTGAAAGCCAAATGATTTATGTAAATGAAGATAAAATAAAAAACTATGGTGATTCGATTATCAGGATCGATATTCTTAACTAACTAAAAGAAAAATCAATTAATTATTATTATTCTTTTTATTATCAAATGTCACTTTTTACAGCGACTATGATATCCAATCAGGTACCAAGAAATCTATGTGATGAACATAGTTTGACTGTTGACGCGCACTCCTTACTAGCTTGTCGGCCATGGTGATGTGTTTCCGTGAAATCTGTACGACTTTGAATTCGGTGAAGTACTCCTTGCATCTCTGGAATTCTTCAAGATGTGTTGTGAATGCCGACCAAGAAGCTGGTTCTGACGTCATTTTAACCACCTGAAAGCAGTCCGTTGCAAAGGTCACCCTCGTTTGATTCGCCATGTGCATACACTGTATCGCCCATATTAGTGCTTTGATTTCCGCATGTAGTGGTGTGAGACTACATCGGATGTTCCTTGCCCCCATCCAACCTGCAGTATCTCTTATTTTTGTATACCATCCTTGTCCTGAAAATGTACCTTTTTTCTTCCATGAACAGTCGGTGAAACACCAAAGTCCTGGTTCTCCTAATTGTGGATTTACTTCCTGTTGAGACCCTGGGAAGTCTTTGTTATCCTGTGTTTGAGCCTCTTCCCATATTCCCGTTTCCATTTCCGCTAGATTTAGTATCTTCCTCGGGTCCCTATCGATGATATCGAACACCTTATCATTCCTAATTTTTCATATGTACCATAAAATCCAGGGATACCTTGTGTGCTGAGTAGCCAATGGTTGTCCAGAAAAAGTAATCCATATTCTCGTAAACTGATGGGCCAAGAAATACCGCTGGATTCGATGGGATAGTAGATAACGCCCAAGTCTGAATTGCTGGAAGGCATTCGAATAGTACGTGATTAATTGTTTCTTCTGCTCCTCCACATCTCCCACAACCCACGTCACATCTAATTCCTCTGTATTTGAGCGCTATACCCACTAAGAGACAGCCTGATGTGATTTTCCACAAAAAGTGCCTTAGCTTTGGAGGACACTTAACTGACCATGAATATGCTTGTAATGGAATTACATCTGGTCCTGTATGTTGTGCTATTCCGTCTTTACCCCTCATCGATCGTATAATTTGATATCCTGATTTCACCGTGTATCGTCCGAACATCGTAAAGTGCCATCCGTCAAAATCTGGTTTTATGGACCTACTGATTGGTATGCTCAAAATACATTTCACATCCTCTGGAGAAACCAGATTGCGAACCATTTGTTCATTCCAACTTCTACTATGTGGATTAATCAACTGATTAACCCACATTACTGGGAGTCATTTGTTTGAGAGCGTGTAGCTGGCCTCGGGCATATGTCCGGAATCCAGGGATCATTCCATACTGAAATTGACGAACCTGATCCCAGTCTTTTGATAAGTAATTTGTTAACCAGGGGCCAAGCTGAAATCATACTTCTCCATCCATAGGAGGCATTGTACGACTTGATTGGATCCAACGGTCCACCGTTTCTAAAGTATCTGCCTTTAACTACCTTGGTAAATAAAGAGTCTGGTGTTTCCATTAATCTCCATATCTGTTTAGCTAGTAATGCTGTGTTAAAGTCTTCCATATCCCTAAATCCAATTCCTCCTTGCTCTTTAGGTTGGCATAATTTTTTTTCCAGTGCATCCCTTTTTGTCTGCGATTCGAACTCCACCAAAATTTAGCCACTACACTAGTAAGTTTCGCAACGACCGTTTTGGGTAATCGGAAACAGGACATGACATGATTTGGCAGAGCTGAGGCAACCGATTTTATAAGAACCTCTTTGCCTCCTCTTGATAAAAGTTTTGATGTCCAACCATTCACCCGTGGTGTAGTCTCTCCTGAAGAAAACTAAAAATTGGTACTTTTGCCCCCCCCCCAAACTCTCTAGGATCCCTAGGTAAGTACCCATACCACATAGAATAGGAATATCTAGTAGCACTTTCAATTCATCGCGAACCGGAATAGGAACTTTGTGTCCGAATTGTATTGATGACTTTGAGAAATTAATCAGTTGACCTGAGACTAATTCATATTGTCGAAGAATATTTAAGATGATTTGACATTCTTCTTTCCGTGCTTTACAAAAAAACAAGCTATCATCTGCAAATAACAGATGTGTAATAGGCGGACACGCCCTTGCCACTTTTATACCAGTTAGTAATTTGTCTGCTTCTGCCCTTCTGATGTTCGATATTAATGCGTCTGTGCATAATATGAAGATAAATGGTGAAAAGGGGTCTCCCTGCCTCAGTCCTCTATGCGGGGACATCAGTCCCCGTGGTTGTCCATTAATTAGCACTTTATATTTTACCGAGGTAATACATTTCATAATCCATGATGTCCACCGCTGTGTAAAACCCATTTTCAGTAATACTGCCTCTACAAATCTCCATTCCACCCGATCATACGCCTTACTCATGTCCGTTTTTATAGCCATAAAACATTTCCTGTGCAATGAGTATATTATCCGTAATAAGACACCCCATTACAAATGCTGATTGTGTTTCCGATATTAAGACCGGTAGAAACCTATGTAGGCGTTGGCATATGATTTTGGAGATTATTTTATAACCTACATTACATAGACTTATTGGCCTAAACTCCACCATCCTAGTCGGTCTTTCTGTCTTTGGAATCATGCATATTTTACATGAAGTTGTTTACCAATAATAAAACCTCTGATTTTACAATGGACCATGCTTCCTATAAAAACATCGCTGTCATACCATCTGGTCCTGGTGCTTTTTCTGCATGCCTCACCTCCTCCTTTGTCGCCAATGCCGCCAGTCTACTATTCATTTCTTCTGTAACTAAGGATGGTACATCTTTAAGAAAATCTTCAAACTGTGTTGGTTATGAAGTTTTGAATAGATCCCCAAAATAATCGACCGCTACCTGTTCAATCTCTGGTTCCTTCATAACCCAGTTTCCATCCGAATTGTATAATCCAACCACCCTGTTACGAGACCTTCGCTGTTTCGTTACCGCACAGAAATTTTTTGTGTTTCTATCACCTCCCTTAAACCATAAATTTCTACTTTTTTGTTGCCAATATTGTTCTTCTTCCTTATATGCTTTCTGAAGATTCTGGGAAATTTCCTTAATCTCCGAGTGAACCCGGTTATCGTCATTCAATGCCTCATCTAATTGTTTTTGTAATTCATCGATTTGAAATCTTCCTTCAGGCACTCTATTTTTCCGCCATCTTGCAATTTCATATCTACATCGTTTGATTCGTGATGTAAATGATATTGTACTTCTTGTGTTTTCGGATTCCATACTCCAACCTTGTTTTATTGAATCCATTAAGCCCTCCTGACCAATCCATCTTTTGTCAAACCGAAATTGTTTGTGATTTTTGTTCACCAAATCCTCAATAAAAGCCAGAATTGGCCAATGATCAGATCCCACCATCCCCATATATTGAACATAAGAAAATGGAAATAAAGTATGCCAATCTTCTGTTGCCAGAGCCCTGTCCAACCTACATCTAACAATATGATCCCCTCTCCACCCCCTCCACGATAACGTGTTCCCCCGAGAAGGAAAATCAACTAAGCCACAATTCTGGTTCATCGTATTAAACAGAATGAATGTGGCCAGCCTCCTTTCAGGGTCCCCTTTTTTTTCATGGTTTCCTGTGATTTCGTTTAAATCCCCTATGATAAACCACGGCTCCCTCCTTGAAATTCCAATTCTGGTAAGTCGTTCCAAAACGCGTTCTCTATATTTCTGGACCGGTTTCCCATAGACAAAGGACAAGAAATTTTTTTGCCCCTGATACTCGGCCTCCACATCAATCAATCTATTATTGGCAAATATAATATTTACATTGTAAGACTCCGTGTAAAATAAAGCCAATCCACCACTTTTTCCTCAGGGTTCCACCGTGTGTAATTTTGTGTATCCAAAGTGATCTTGAAATTTTTGGACAAATGTTCATTCCTGTTTTGTTTCCGATAAAAACAGAAAATCTGGTTTATATTTAGACCAATTCTCCCGCAGGTAACCAATTGTCCAGTTGCTACCTAAACCTTGACAGTTCCAGCTCAAAATTCTCATATTATTTGTTGTCTTTCTGTTTTTTAACCAATGTTGGGTTGATGTGCCCTCTACTATTTTCAAATACTAGATTCCAAATTCTTTTTTGTTTCATTATTTCCGATATAAATTGTTGAGGTTGTGAAAATGAAAGTTGATTGATGTGCCCTGTGTATAGTTCTTTTTCCTGCAATTAGTCCGGATATTGAAAATTCCTGCTCCAATTCTTCATATAACGTACTCCAATATTTTAAACACCACTGAAGATATGAATTTTGTCTCAAAATCTTGATATACAATTTATCTTCACCTGTACCAACATAAAGCGGCTGATGACCTTTCATTTGGAAAAATTGTAAGAACTTTTTCCCTTTAGTATTGTTGTTTATCAATAGGACAATCCTCATTGTATACCTTAAAACCAACTCCAATACAACGAAATCCAATAAAATGCCTTTAAAAAAGTGACTCAAGGATACGCTTACAAAGGCATTATCCGTATTATTCATGTATTTCCCATTCTCATCTTTCTTCTCTACCCCCATCAAGGCTGCCGCTTTGTTATTAGCATTTAGGTTCGATCCTTGTCCCACCGTTTCTGCTGAGATATCCTCTTTCCTATCCGATTGGGCTGTACAACGTGTCTGATCATGACATAAACTGTGACATGTTCTGCAAAACCCAAACAAGTTTTCATACCTTAAAGACACCAAAGTTTCCTCTCCACTATGGAATTCAACCATTGTGTCAAAAACCAAAGGTTTAAAACCATCTAAAGCTACTTGGATTCTTCCCTCATCTATATCCACGTTTTTAACCTCTCCTAGAGCATCTCCTATACACCTAAAGGTTGGATCAGCGCAAAAATGAAGTGGTATGCCTAAAACCTTAATCCAAAATGTTATTTCCGAGGGGTAATTCAACGTGACCACTTGCTGCCATCGTACTAAAGACAACATCCAGTAATCAAAATGAAAAGGTTCCATTTTAAGTACCTCAATGATGTCCTCCTCCTTGTCGAAATCGAATTGGAACCTCCCAAGACCCAAGTCTGCCCCGGCAACCCTGTCTTCAACCTGCCATATTCTTGGCAGCATGAACATCAACGATTTCATATCTTGTTTTTGAGGGTTTAGACATCTGCCAATGAGTGTCCTTGAATAGCTCTTGAGGAGACTTGAGTTATCGAATTTTGGTATTATCACCTTCATCCCACTCGGAGCCTTTGCTTTCCTTTGTCTCTCTGTGCTCTTGCCCATTTGAATCTGTGACATCTTTTCTGAGTATCGCAAGTTTTTTTTTGGTAGCCCCAAACTTGCCGCTTGCTAGAGAACTCAAGTTTGTGTATTCGAGCTTGATGACCCCATTTCCCATTATAACCGTGAAATCAATTCTCCAATCGATCTGTTTCCCTAAGGAGATCGTCCGAATCAATCGAATCCTCAATCGAAAATCAACTTGCCTTAAACCATACATCTCCTCAAATCTTCTCTGTTCTCCGAGATTCTCTTTCAATGGCGATTGATTTCTCCATTCATTACTTCTCCTTGAGTCCCGATAACGCCCAAATCGCCTTTCCAAAACGAGGATTTTCTTTCTCCATTCTGTACCCTCAGATCTCGATGTCTTATTAACCTTCCCGATTTCCAACCAAAGATCCAATCTTATCCATCTCAACCACAATACCGCGAGCAATCCCCAAAAAATCCGGCGTTCCTTAATGAGCGGATCGCCGTGATACCGCATTTTCCCTCGCCTCAGATCCTCATTCTCGTCGCCGTCGTCGCTAGGGTAGGGAGCGTTTTTTTTTCTTCTTACTAACTTAGTCAAACTAATTTCTTGAAAAATCAATTAATTTAATAATGGTATACTTGATATTATCTTTACAATATTCATGGCATAATTAATTTAATAATGTCTGTACATGTGGGTGGAAATCAAAAATTTTCATAATCTTGTTCTTAAAAATTGTGATATTTTGGTATAATATTGTTGTTAAAAGTTGTCTATATTATACTTCTGATGATTTATTTGTATTTTTGGTTTACGATTTAATATAATCAGATGTTACAAAAAAAAATTATTGGACAAGCTTCGGTGGGTAGTTATTATTAACAACTACCGACGACGCATCAACACCTTAAATATTTTTCCCCTTTTTCAATTATTATCCCAAGAAAAAGCGTCAGGGACCTCCAACTAAGGATGATTGGGATTCGGTTGAGAGATTGGTAAGATTTCTTGTCATATTTTACCACTCAACACTGATAGTTTCTGCTTCTAATACGGTTAACTCTTATAAGTGCTACACTAAAATTTCAACTATTGAGAGAAACCTTATAAAACTGAGCAATGATCATGATGAAGAGTTGAGGAAAAAGGCAAATGTTATGAGAGAGAAGTTTGATAAGTATTGGGAAGGGCTTAAGGAAATCAATAGACTTCTCATTGTTGCTAGTATATTAGATCCTAGGAACAAGATGCAGTTTGCTATGCTTTGTTTTCAGAGAGTATATGGCAAGGATAGTCCTGAATGCAAAGAGGTTCATGATTCTGTACTTGATGTTATGAAACGTCTGTTTGATGAGTATAATATGGCTGCTACCAAGGTTGTTAGTGCTGAAGCACAATCTCAGTCAACATCATCACAACATGGACAGTCACAAGAACATATTAGTTCAGTGGATGGTTTAGACAGAATTGATGTAGAGGCTGATATTGGGTATGAAAGAATGGACTTTGTGTACAAAGAGATGATGAATGAGATAGGTCTTCAAGATGCGTGTGATGAGATGGAGCTCTACTTGAGGGAGAAGGTAGAAACGCCAATGAACAACTTGCCTGGATCAGAGTATGATGTATTGTCTTGGTGGAAGCTCAACCAAATCAAATATCCGGTTCTTTCTGAGATAGCTAAGGATGTACTCGCAATGCAAGTATCTTCTGTTGCATCTGAATCCGCTTTCAGCACTAGTGGCCACATCCTTGACCCATATAGAAGCTGCCTAACTCATTACATGATAGAAGTATTGATGTGCATACAGCAATGGCTGAAGTGTGATATTCATTTGCGTGAGAAAGGATGTCTATTCACCAATCAACAACTCATGGCTGACTTTGAATTGCAAGAATGTCTTGAAAAAGGTATTTTCTTGTTCTGAAATCTGAATTCTATCTATCATTCTTGTTTATAATCAACAACTAATTACTTATGGCTGTTTATACTTGATTTGTTGCTTAGAGTTTGGGCACGGACAAGAAGAAACGTAGAGTTTCAGGATTATGAGGCTGCTTCCTACTCTCTTGCTTTCAGATTTGAACTTGAACTTGGTTTTTGTATTGTTGCATTTTGCTCTCTGTTTCTTCATTTTGAATCTTATGAAATATGAAGTTAAAGTCATTTATGGAGTTAAAGACTTAAAGTCATTTATGATTCTCTGTCATGTAAATTTCAGGATAATCAGGCTTCTTTGCAAGTTTTTTTTCGGGTTTTTGCGGGTTTTTGCAGGTTTTTTCGGGTTTTTTTGGGTTTTTTCGGGTTTTTTTTCAAGTTTTTCCGGTTTTTTGGGTTTTCGGGGTTTTTGGTTTTTTTCGGGTTTTAACAAGTTTTTTCGTATTTTTCGGGTTTTTTCAAGTTATGGTTACTTTGTGGTTACCTTTGGAACCGACCCAAACCGAACTCAGTAAATACTTGGGTAATTGCCGGTTCTTAATTTTATTACCCATACCGAACCGAACCGAGAGATAACCGAACCGAAACCGAATTAAAATTTTAAAATACCCGAATGGGTCCTAAACAGTCATACCCAAATTATCCGAAACCCGAAAGAACCGACCCGAACCCGAACGGGTACCCGAATGCCCAGGCCTAGGCTAAAATCTGTCCCAGCTACAAAAACAGCCACAAACCCACACTGCTTGACTACACCTCTAGTAACATCAGATACCTCTTGAAGATCTGAGCTCCACGGGCCAATAGTCCCATCCCTGGAAGCTAACTCTCAGACGGTTGAATAAGCTCCAAAGAAAGCTAAACACCTAAAAGAACCTTGTTCCCAAGCGCCTTCAAGCTGAATTTCTTTGAGTAATTGCCCTCTGCTATTTTCTAGACAATTCCTCCACTTATTCTCCACTCTTTAGTTTTCCAATCTTTGTATTCAGTTTCATTCAAAATCTGCGACCTGTGATTTCGGCTACGATGAGCTCTTAGAACTGATGCCATAGTCGTTTGAGCTATAATGCCCAAGTTTATATAGCCTCTAGAACCTTTGAGCTTGTTAGTCTGCCTTTTTTCGACTAATCATTGAACCAGATTGATGTTTCTTCTACATTTTTGATCCTTAATTTACAGTCTCTTTCACTGTCCAGAATGTTTCTCTTCGAATGTGTCTTTCTTAATGTAGTTAACCCAAGTGTGATGAATGTGTTTGCATTAAGGGTGGTAACCAATCTTTCTTTCCAGTGTCGCTTTATCATTTTGGAAAGAACATTCATGCATATCACAAAGAGGTATGATGAAAGCAAACAGCCCAGACAGATTCCAGTCTTGCTTCTAAGCAAACATGCTACCTCTCCATTGACTTGAACGGAGAAAGAGGTGTTTGAGACACATAGGTTGATCCAAATGAAAGAAGACTGCCAAGAAGTTTAAAGATGATAGTGTATTGATTACAAACTTGAGTGAACAGAGTCAAATGCTTTAGATGTGTCAATATGTATAGCATATCTTGGTGAGATAGTTTCTTTGTGGTAATCTTTGACGAGTTCCGTGGCTAATAGAACATTGTCCATTAATAGTCTTTCTCTCGAAAAAGCATATTGACTTTTAGAGATAAACTTCGATAATATACTCTTGAGCCGGCTTGCTAAGATTTCCGTTATCACTTTATAGAGTATGTTTCATTATGATATGGGTATGTAGTCTTTCATCTCTCCAGTGTCTTCTTTCTTTGGTATCATGTACATAAAATTCTAAATCAAATGTATCTAAATAAAATAATTAATTATTTTTAAAATTTTGTTCTTCTAAAACTATTTGTATGTATGATGAAATGAACTTAATTAGATTTTATGAACTCTAAGACTATGAAGAATCCTTATTAATCATAAAATAAAATAATAAAATTTGATAATTTTTTATTTACGAAATTACCAGGTTTTGATGAATTGGAGTGAACTTTTTGATATGATTGATATTAGTGTGAACGAGTCTGTTTTCCTTCTTTTAATGGTTTTTATCTATTTTCTATTTTATGAATGTTTTGGTACATAAAAAATTTGCATCTATTTATAGATAAAATAATATATAAGTTCTTTAGTAAACTTTGAATACAAATTTAATTAGGTTACCATAAAATACAGAAAAATCGTAGAATATAGAGTCAATACTTGACTAAAACTTAGCTCGAACGTTACTAGAGAAATATTTAAGTTTCATTTATATCGATTTCATTAGGATACCAAAACAAACATATGAAATAGTGCTAGAATGTAAACTAGTACCTTAAATTTTGTTTGGCAAAAACTTGAATTGCACAACGATTAATGTTTTTGTAATGATTTTTTGCAAATATCCATAAAATCGCTAAATCTAAAAGCACGAATTACATTAGCTATATATATAACACTTTAAATAAATATAATAAAATATATTTAAAAATGACAATAGTGTGATGTGAGCACCACAAATAAATGAAGACAGCTCCACAAAAACCTATCAACAATATGGATTTAAGAGCATTGGTGGAATCTCTTGATAAAATATATCATGTATATAATATTGATATCATCTATAATATTATAATTAAATTTTCAATAAAAAATAAACCAATCGTAAAAAACAAAGACCATAAAAGTTTTTTATGTTCTTTTAGAGTTTCTCAAACAAGATTCTCTCTTTCCCTCTTCATATTTATATTTTTTTGCTTTAATAGCTTTGAATCCATTTCGATTTAACCTATAAAAAGCCTCATTTTTGTGTCACACTATCATTTGTCGCTCTAGTATTAAATTATAAATGAACGATTATTATAATTGGCTGAATTTGTTTTTCCGAGCAAATATTTTGGCATAATATATTAGACAATATAATAAAAAAAATAGACATGTAATAATTGAGATAAAGACCATATTTTTTATTAAGACTTGTAATCTAGCAGTTTGTTCTAATATTATCCAGTGTTATCGTTTGGGTTCGAGTTTGAATTGTTGACAAAATTGTCTTACTCTCAGAATCGCTACGTCTTCTACGTCAAGCGCACTGATGGCCTCACCGTTCTCTGTATGGCCGATGAAAACGAAGGAAGTACGTCCTTCCTTCTCCTCCTTTGTTTATCTCTTGTGTTGACTGTTGCTCTTAGGTTTTGTTTAAAACTAGAACTTAATGATGATCCTTGAGACATTGAGTCTCTGTTTTGTTTTCTAGACATAAACGGTATGTTCCAATAAGTACTGAAGTAGAAGAGATGAGACTGGTTTTTTAGTTAACTTCTGTTTCTCGTAAAGTTTTATGTTTTGACTTTTGAGTGTTATTATTTTTTTTTCAGGGAGAATTCCATTTTCGTTTCTGGAGGATATTCACCAGAGGTTTGTCCGGACTTATGGCCGTGCGGTTCTCTTTGCGCAAGCTTATCCTATGAATGATGAGTTCTCAAGAGTTCTCAGCCAGCAGATTGAGTATTACTCTAATGATCCTAATGCCGATCGGATTAATCGAATTATGGGTAAAATGACTCAGGTTTTGTATTTCTCTGTAAAATCTAGTTGGTTGTACCATTTTTTTTGTAAAGATTAGGCCTGGGCGAAAAATATATGAACCCGAAATCCGAACCCGAACCCAATCTGTTCTAAAGAAATACCCGAATGATATTTAAAACTAAGTATTTTGGGTATCAGATAATTTTTTATCCGAATTGAAATTTGAATTAATACCCGAAATAGAAAAACTCTGAAAACTTATGAAAAAAGATCCAAAAGCTAAACCCAAACCTTTTGTGAAATAGGTTGCTATTTGTATGAAAAATAAAAACTAAAAACGCTTTGGAGGACTTGTGTAAATAGCCTCATGTGATTGCATCAAATCAATGTGCTTTTGTAAGAGGCAGATTCTCATTGAAGAATATTTTGCTGGCAATAGAGTTAATTAACGACTAGCATAAGTCCACTATCTCTTCTCGATCAGCTATACTGATTTTCTCCAAAGCTGTACATTTTGATACTGTACAATGGTCCTTCATCTCCACCACTTTTCATGCTATGCAATACCTTGAGGGCTTCATTCATTGGATCTACTTTTGTATCTCTACAGCCTCTTTCTCCGTCTCGATGAGTAGCTAATTCGAGTGGTTCTTCACTACCACTCAGGGTATCCGACAAGGATGCTCATTAGCCGTACATGTAGGTAATAATTAACAATGTTTTTTCTAAGTTGTTGGACAAAGCTGCGGAAGAAGGCAGGGTTGATTGTCATCATTTGTGTGAGGAGGTTAAGCTTACATATATGAGCTTTGCAGATCACATAATGGTAATTCTTATACAAGTAGTTACACATATTAAGTCAAAGGGTATGTGTGTTAGGGTCATGTCTGTTATGTAAAAGTAGTTATGGTTGAGAGTTACAACTCTTAACTTTCCCCTTCATAAATCTACTTAAGTCTGTTGTTGTAATGTCAAATCACATGTCATTGGTTTTCACTTTCTATCAATAAACGAGAAGTTCCATTTCTTACTCGAAATTGTGTTTTTCACGATCAAACAGATTGTGTACAAATTCTGATTCTCTCTCTTTTCAATATAAGAGAATTATCTCTTACACTCTGTTTTGATTCTTGAAACTTATGTTTCTCACATTTACAACAAGTGTTACTTGAAGGAGAAAGAGTTTGATTCTGTCGAAGTTAGTATTGTATAGAAGCTAACTGAGATGATTCTAATCCGTAGAATAGTCCTTTCTGAGAAGTCTCGACACTAGTTTCCCAAATCTGCAATGAAAATTGGCAAGTGAAAAATAGGTTGTTCCTTGTCTCTTCTTGATGACCACATAATGCATAGTCCCTTCTATGCCATGTTCCAATGTATCAAACGGACAAGCACCTGCAAGACCACACTCTGGAAAAAAAAATTTCAATCGATGTGAGAAATAAATATCATATGATCCATGAGTGGCTTCAATGCTCAAGAAGTATTTTAAAGGACCCAAATCTTTTCTGTGTAATAACTGTACAATCATTCCCAATAATCACCAAATCATCAACATATATGAGGATGTTATGAACAAGATACCTCAAATCCGAGTAAACAAGGAATAATCTTTTCGACATTGAACAAATCCATATTTTTGTAACACAGTGGATAACTTACAGAACCAACAATAAGGTGCCTGTCGTAACCCATATAAATATTTTTGAAGCCCACATACAAGAGATGGATCTAGGGCTTGGAATCATGTTGAAGGTTTTATATAGATTTCTTCTTCAAAATCACCATCTAGAAAGACATTGTGAACATCTAATGGATGAAGTTCCTAATTTTTAGCAGCTGCAACTTCAAGGATAATCCGTATAATATTCATCTTTACTACTGGAGAAAATGTTTTATCATAGTCCACTTTATATTTGATGAAATAATTCCATTTAAAATAGAGGGCTTTCTTTCCCCGAGTAAGTTTTGAGAAAGACCATGTTTTATTTTCCTCAAGTGCACCAACTTAAGTTCCCATTGCTCCTCAAAACTTTAAGTTTCACAACATCTCGAAAATGAATTAGTTCATATCCGAGAGTAATCACAGCCAGATAAAACTCTATATCGATCAGAGAAGCAATCACTAGAGACAAAACTAGCAAGAGGATAGAGGATGTACCAAAAGAAACCTGATTGGAGGAAGTTGAGCCAAAACAGTTTTGTTAAACTCATTTATTAAATGATCATAGAAAACACAGTTCGAGATCATGAAAATCCAAATCGAGCAGAGTCAATTTGACATCCCTACTTTTTGGTATCCTAATAAAATCAATATCAACTATTAATGATTTGTTTACCAACTTTCCTGTACATTTATTGTTCAACTAATTAATACAAGTTTAATAACACCTTTCATCTTGTTACACCTATAAATATATGCATATCTTATGTATTCAATCATTCATAAAATAAATAAATAAAGATCTTTGAAAGAAGAAAAACGAACTCTTCACACTACTAACAATATCAAGAAGCTTTCTCCAATTCATCAAAGATTGTTACAAGCCTAAGGTGCTAATTATCCTTTTAAATCTCAATTTAAAATAGTTATTCAAAAATAGATGCACTTGAAAAGTTAGTTTTTGATAGTTTTTTTGTAAGTAATTTGAAAAGATACTCTCTTTTAGGTACCTACGTGTTCGGTGTATCTACTCAATTACCACCCACTGATCAGCACGTTAGAGATTTTCTTTTTTAGATTCCCTTTTTTATATATACAGAAAAATTCTCACGTGATGTGCGTGGGATTATTAAAAGAGATTTTAAAAAAATATAATTTCTATGATTTCAATTTTCAAATATACTATTTTTCTTTCTATTTTAGAAATATTATATTTACAAACGTTTGTAAAAATTTAATTTCTAATTTTTTAAATAAAAATATATAAAACATGTTATAAACTTTATAAAATCTTACAATATTTTCTATTTTTTTATATTTTATAAACCTTTATAAATATGTTAAAATATTTCTAAACATAATTTATAAATTTTATAAATTTAAATTTTTAATATATATAACATATTGTTTCTAAAAACCATTGACTGTAACCAATGTTCGTTTTGAAAAATGATATCTTAAATATAAAAATTTGTATATTTTAACATTTTATTATTACTTTTGTTATCTTAATAGAAATATTTGATTAAACTTTATTATAAAACACACACTTCTTGAGGAGTAGGCACTTTGGGCCTGTGAAAAATCCATTTTGCCATCTCTCTTACGAAGCTGAAACACGCAAATCCTCTAAGACGAGTTGCTGTAGCTCTGACGTCTTAGATCCAGTGATGGGGTCCCCATATTTTGTCTTGTAAACAGCTGCTATTATACGAGATGAAACCTTCAGTCGGTAGTTGCCACGCGTCTCAATGTTGTATTTATGCTGCAGATGGATTTTTCGTATCTCATAGTACCCACAATCCCTAATCTCATGTGTCATGACACGCCAATCGCATCGCTCATCTGTGCATTGAACAACAAAATACTCTTTCTTAGTCCTGGTCTGCTTAAAATGAAACCTGTTTTTGATGGCATATATGGCTAGAGCAATTTTGTAATCCACTTTGGACGT
This sequence comes from Schrenkiella parvula, assembly GCA_000218505.1. Lineage (NCBI taxonomy): Eukaryota > Viridiplantae > Streptophyta > Magnoliopsida > Brassicales > Brassicaceae > Schrenkiella > Schrenkiella parvula. The sequence continues at coordinate 3,185,242 of CM001190.1, forward strand.
GTAGGCCTTGCCAAGAGAGATATCGTTGTCCGATTCGTTAATGTCCAAGTTTGGAATCTCAGGGACGTCGTACTTTGTGTCATCGAAAAGTGGAGGAATATCAAATTCCTCGTCATCAACCTCGTAGAGCTGTCACTTCCGGGGAGGACCACGCAGATCTGACCATGTGGATTGATTATGTGGAAGCGATGATGTCTGTCCAGGTGTATCTTCCGCAGCGTTTGACCCACCATAGTCATTGTCCATGAGTGGAGCCCAGAACTCTGTGTCATAACCAGACGAGGGGATGTCTATGTTGTTGATTGCAGGAGATTGGTCGTCGTCTGAAGATGTTTCTTCCCCAGAATCACCAACCCAAGAGTCTATTTTTGGGGTATCCACACTCCTGATTTTTTCCTCCTCAAGCTCAAGCTATGCTATGAAATCGTCGTTGTCTACAAACAGAGTATAAGTCTTGGACCCCGCGCTTGCGATGTAGTCATTACCAACGGCCGTGAAACCCTGCGACGAGCCAGAACCGCCTCCTTCCTGTGAACTACATCGTTTTCTCTTCTCTGGAGTAGGTGCTATGAAGCCCACAGCGGGGTCTTCACCAACAGTAACAACACTGTGTTTTTGCTCGGTAGAGAAGTTGGCAAAAAGGTTCATGGATTTGTTTACCTGGAAATGTCTTAAAAAATAAACAACACCAGGGTCATTTGTGAGAAGCACAGGTAGAGTATTGAGGCAAGTTACTAGTTCTTTTGAGTTAAGAGGCCAGTAACTTAGAGAGAGAGAGATTTGCGGACGATTTTCTGGAAAAGAAACTCGTTAAGAACAGTTTACTTCAGATCCTTCAGACGAACACCAACTCTAATTGGTACAATCCTTGACATTTGGGTCTTGTCAACAGAGAAAATCCATTTGCCCTACTTACAACATGACCATTCACCACATATGAACATACAGTGGTCTTCTTCACACCGATTGTCTGCAAGATCTTACATGGAAACTTTTTCGAATTTGGAACCCCAACTACCGAACAGGAGACACATTAATGAGCATTAAAACGCGACAAGACAAGAGATAATCTCAGCCTTAGAAAGTATTAACGGCCCAGATTGCTCCCTTTTGCACCGAATTTGGTGCCAAAAAGAGAAAAGAGAGAGATGGGCATAAATGAAATTTTGCATGGGGAAAAACTTTAAAAAGGGCCTAAACCTTGGATAGTGCTCCATTTTGTAAAAGAAACTTAGAAATGTGTGTTTAACTGTAATTATCGCATAACCATATTACCGAATTATTGATAGGACTGAAGGAAAGCCCACACACGAATGAATGGAGAGAGTCACGAGCAACCAGAGCCAACCCAAACAAATCCTACAAATTAGGGATGTGCGTTTAGGTACCCGATCAGGTACAGATCAAAATTTTCAGGTTTTTGGATTTTCAATAACAGATTCATAAGTTTTATTTGGGTATTTCTAGTTTTTGGATCATGTTCGGTTCAAATTCTTTTGAGTTTGGATTGAATCAAATTTTATCCGATATCAGAAAATACCTAAAACGCCAAAAAAATGCCAAAAAGTATCCAAAAATATTCGAAAATTTTTGAATTAAATTTTCGAATTACCCAAAAACCCAGTAAAAACAACATAAACTACTAAAAGTATCACAAAGTATCCGAATGTATCCGAACTAACAAAAAAAACCTGATATAAAAACTGTTAAAACTCCCTAAAATTATTTGAAAATATCCAAATTACCTGAAATTAGGAAAAATGGGCTAACAGATTTAGTTAACTTTGAGTTTTTTTTTGGAAAACTAGTTCGGATTTTTGTTCGAATTGGGTAATTCCTGATATCAAAATACATAGCCTTTAAACTCCATTCATATATTTCTCTATAACCGAACCCGATCAGATTTGGATTCAGTTTTCTGGTTTTGTTTTCTTGTTCAGGTCAACTGAAAACCCGGTTGAAGAACTGATTTAGACATACCTTTCCATGAGAACTCTTCAACCTGCATCCTCCGCAGAAACCAGTTAGTTTCGGGTTAAAAGAAATGAATAGTTGAGAGAAGGGGCGCACGAAGCTAACTTAGAGAGCACCAATGAGACCATCGGCGATGAAGATCCAAAGCTTTTAGGTCTGGTTATTTGTTGTAACATCAGTTTGGTCTTGTTTAAATTTCTCAAAGAGAAGAATAAATTGATGAGACAAAGAACACATAAATATTTAAGATTCTTATTATTATTAGATTCTGATGGAAATAATGTTACTAAATACATTGACTTATCTAAAGATAGAATCAACTTAAGTTTATTCTATCAAATTTTATATAAAATTACTATTTATGTGAACAGTAAACTCATAAATATTAAATTATGTCGGTAATATCGGTTTATTGGCGGATATATTCTAACATATGGTGGTTCGCAAAACTAATAATCTTGTATCAGCAACATATATGTATTGATTTCTTTATACCATTTATAAATAGATTATCAGTTTCTCTATATTGTAGAAATTGCATTCTTGTTGATACTCCTCTAAAGTCTGAACGTCTCTTATGAAATGCCTACTCTAAATCCCAATTCTGAATAGACTGGCAACCCGTCGTCTCCAGTTCACTATTAGTTTCAAGCAATAATCTACAACATCTCTCCAGATCAACTCATCACACTTCTGTCACCGCTTGTTTTCTATCATAGCTGTTAGAGATGGGCTTTGCACCTCCCTTTAAGGCCCATCTCAGATTGAAAATCGGCCTGTTTCAAAGAAAAACTAAATTAATGAAGATTTAGGTCGGCCAAAAAAGAGGAAAATTTCCCTATCTTGAAAAATGATAAAGGCAAATCTTGAAGAAAAATGAGAAGGGTTCGGGAAAGAAAAGAGGAAGAAAGTTTGAAGTATAAATAGAATGACGAATCTGAAGAGAAGGGCATCCGGAATTCACAGAGAGAAATGAAGAGAGCTAATAACAAATCTTAATCGCTTTTAAATCTGGAGCTTTCACATTATAGATTATGTCCGGGTTATCATCAACGACCTAATTTACATATTGAGTTCAAAATAGTTATAAAAAAAATCTCTATTTAAATCCACAACGTATCTTCATTAGATCCAATATACGAGGTTACAATTCAACAATAGCTATGAGAGATTGCAACTACAAAGACTCTCTCCACGCACAGTTGGAAGCAAGGAGTTAGCTCCCAAATCTTTTTTTGAATGTTGTGTTTTCTTATTTAACCTCAATTTTAATTGCTTTCTCAGCTTATTATAAAAAAGAATTTCTTGGAAAAAATGATATTTCTTTTGAATTAAAATTAACATTAAATTCAGAGAAAAGAAAAGAATTTTTATTTGTACAAGATCAACGCTGTTGAAAAAATAAAGCTGTTATTGTATCTCGTCCTCTTATTTTCTACTTATGTATCAAGAGATGAAATCAGAGAGTCCAACTTTTTGGCAAAGAGATCTCTTTTAAGTTAAAAAAGAATCATATTTATCCAAAAGAAAAAACCAAAGAAAACTCAAAAACCCAAAGCTTTCTTCCTTTTTTTGAAAAATATTTTCATTAATTAATTTTAAATCGAGATTACAAAACATTGCATACAGAACTATCAAAATAATAATAATTACATAAATAGATATATGCACCAAATAGTGAAAAATACACATTAAACGAAGTGAATGTGATAATGCTTTCCGTAAATAAGCCTTACTTGTTAACGGATCATTAGATCCATCATTTTGCTTTAATGTGATAATGCAAAATGTGTGCATGGATCGACACTCTTGGCTGAACCTCTAAATTACACACTGCATTACAAAAAGTGATGCTTCCCGCAACAATTATGAAATATTGACATTTTGCCCAAAGCTTTCTATACTTGCAGAATCTTACTTAAATATCGTCTTAAAAATCAAGTTAAAATTTTCATGGTCTAAGTTAAACATAACGAAGACTAGCAAAGAAATTGCTAAAAGAAAAAGATGGAAAAGTATTCCAAAACAACTCTAATCTCTCCTTTGATAAAACATAAATTAAAGAGAATAATAATCTCTGTAAAAGTCCTCAAACCATCCTTCATCGGAAGGAAGCGGCGACATGTCATAGCTGCAAGAACCAAATTTAGTGGCTTTACGAATCAAAAGGACTTAAGAAAAGAGAGGAGAAAACTTACACATGTGGTTGGTGATCCAACGAACACCATCAGCATCATAATAGCATTCACTGATAAACTCTTCACAAGTATGTTCTGAGTCATTATCATCATCATAATCCCCATGGCCAGTAAGTAGGCAACCCGAAGGGCAAGTCCCTTGATTCTTCTTCCATTCCATCCCACATTTGTAGCAAAACTCATATCCACATCTACACAATGCACAATGTCATTAAACAATGTAACTTTGTTAAAATGACTCTTATTAATGAAATGTGAGTATGTATACATACCTGCAAGTCATGTGGTTGCAACCATGAGAAAGTTCAATCATGTGTCTACACTTGACACATTGACGCCATCTATTGTCGTTTGCCAGAGACTTTAGCTTCATGTCTTCAACTAAAGGGTCAGGGTGAAGTTTCCTGTAATCAGCACACGACATATCGATATGCGATGGTACTTTGCAATCAATACAAAAGTTTCCACGGCATTTGAGACATTCTCGAACATTCAATTGGTCAGCATTGCTCGAAAGATCGGATTTGGACATCAACATTGCGCAGTTTGGATATGGGCAATAGATTCTCTCTGCAGCCGGAATCAAATCCTCTTTTATCTTTTGTTTCCACATCTCAATCACTCTAAGTGTCAAAATCTTGCTACAGCTTTCAAGAGTGAGCTCTAACTTGCATCCTTCACCAAGGCACGTAGGCACAATTCTGCTAAGCAGCTTCACTTCAACATACTGTTTCACACAAGAAACGCAATGACGGTGAAGGCATTTGTCAGTCAAGAACATCCGGTCAGCATCTGTTTCTTCTAGACAAATGGCACAAGTTTCTTCTTGTCCTGCCTTGGAATCGACGCTGCTGCCTCGAGAAACTATTGCTTCTCTAGCCAGTTTAAATGCGAACTTAATATCATTTTTTCTTTCAGGCGATGAACCTCATCCACTAGCTGACGCATTTTGTTCTGCCTAGGCTTATCTCCACCGTTTATCTACATTAAAAATGAGTTTCAATCTCATAAAACCGAACACAAATTCACGAAACTAAAAGTTCAAATTCACACAGGTTTGTTCAGTCTAACAATTTGAAAGTTTTAATTTTTCATGAACTTTTAGATGATTTAAGTAAGCTAGAAAAAGTGTTATGATTTGTTAATTGTATTCCACGAAATTGTATCTAAAACTATAAGGATTAGATTTATTTTTATTTTTATGAAGGTTCTCTATTAAAAAACTTTAAAAAATTAAAGTAAATTTTTTTTTCGAACATTTTCAAAGAAACTTTGTTGAATAATAACTATTATAACTAATATGACTGTCTCGCACAATACACAATATTATAGTGTATTAGTGAATTTGTCAAAATACCACATTTTTGGTGTCACTTTGAGAAAAGTTTATTATAGTGGATTAAATAATTTTACTAAATTAGAAAAATATAATGTAAGTTGATAAAAGATTAAAAATATACTTGTGTTTTTAAAAAATCGGCAAGACCAAAATTAAACCGTAACCGTATTTTGGACCGTAACCATATCATTTTAAACTGTATTTGGACTGTAACTGTATATAACAGTTAAAAATTATAACCGTCAACCGTAAAAATATACTTGTTATAGTTAAAAAAATTATTAACCATAACCTTTAATCAATTTGTAACCATATCAAAACCGTTGGTTAACCATACGGTTAAAACCTTAACCGTAACCATTTTGAAAATAAAATTAAATATATAATAGTTGTTTATGTATAATTAAAATGATATAGCTAAATTATGTTTAATCAATTTTGATGACAAAAAAATGGAGAAATGAAAGCATGTTGTAATTATTGCAATAATAATTTTTCTTGGAAATCAGGTTCAGGATATGGTTCATATAAGTATCATTTGAAAAAGAGTCATCCTCATAAATTTGGTGGAGAAACTAGCCAAACTCATAATGATATTTCCTCTAATATTTCGTCTTTTCATTATTCGGAAAAACAAAATCGAGAAGAATTAGCAAAATGTGTTGCAGTTGATCATCTTTCATTTAGTTTTGGTAAGAAATTAAGTTTTAATAATTATTGCAAAAAAGCTTTCCGCAAGCTAAGAGAGTTAACTACTCTTACTTGTACACTAAAATCACTTTATCGAAAAACAAAAAAGATTTACAAAATTTATTTTCTAATTTTGATAATAAAGTTTCAATATTCTGTGATATTTGGAGTGATCATTGGCAAATTCATCACTATATAGGTATTACATGTCATTGGATTGATAGTTATTGAATTATTCAAAAAAGAAATATTTCTTTTCGAGTTTTTGATAAAAGACATACATCCGATAATATTTTAAAATTAATAAAAATTATTTTAGAAGAATATAATTTAACAATCAAAATATTTTCTATTTCATTTGATAATGCATCTGCTAATGCTGCTTCCGCTTATGAATTAATAAATAATTGTAGTCCGATTTTAGGTGGAAAGTATTTTCATGTTCGATGTATTTATCATGTTTTAAATTTATGTGTTCAAGATGGTTTATTAGTTTCTCAAAATAATATTATTTCACCAATAAAAAAATTCTTTAAATTATTTATGGGGGCATCCACAGTTAATGAAACAATGGTTTTTCTGGAACAATTGTGGGTATCAACGATTTTCCCCCTGGTGGAAGGATTCAGAATGGCGAAAATTTGAAGTAAAATTCTCCTTAACTCCATTTTTGTTACATTTATAATATATTTTTAATCACAGCAAATAACATCAACAACTCTGTTTTAAAAGGTGAAATGGGATGAGCATACATCAATCCCAAAGCCTAATAAAGTGTCACCTTGGGAAATTGAGAATTTGGCACCTTCATCAAATGTTTCTCAATCAGCTTTGCTAAAGACCAACGTTTTCTGTCAAGGTGATGTGCTTTGCAACACATTCTTACCTTCTGTTTGATAAGTTAAACCTTACGTATTAAATCATTCATATTCTTGTTCTGTTTTTATAGGTTCAACATCAGCGAATATGTGGACTCGTACATTGACTCAAGACCAAGAAATTGGACAATCAAGTATGGATCACCCAATAAGTGTTTCTCAGCTTAGTTATCATAATGCAATCGAAGGTTCCAGTATTCCTTCTAGCTGCCCAACGAGCAGCTACTTTGTCCCAACAATGGCTAAACCTAACTATAACGACCAAATGATTTTTCCAACGAGAGAAAATATAGCCACTGACTCAGCCACTAGTTGCAGATTGTTTGGAGTGAATCTGATGATTCATTCGAAGACCAAAGATCTCTTAGGACAAATTGATTCATACCAAAAACTCGAGACTTCCAAACCCTCTAAGGAGAAAAAGCTTGACCGGGATCAGACTCTGGCTTTGTCAAAAGAGGTCAAGAAAGTACAGTCACCAAACCGATTCTTTTAAGGTAAATCAACTTTGAGAAAAACATATAAGAAGAGATTTTTCTTTTAGTTTTTTTTGTGATATAATAAGAATGATAAAAATATGTGTAATAATTTCAGAGAAGAATTGATGATGTTTTGGCGTTACATGTGTTTGGTGATTTTGTTTGGTATCTAAATGCTTTCAAATGTAACCAATCTCTTTTTTTTTTACAATGTCCATTGTTATCTATGTTTTTAATATGTATGAACTCATCATTCATAAATAATTAAAAACAAAATTATTTCGGTGATACTGCAATGTCTTTTTCTTTTGTCATAAAACATTATTGATGTTGTTATGTTCTAACAATTTTATCGTAATTGAGCATGTCATCACAGTGTATCAAAATGTTTTAATTTTTTATTTGTGAAAAATTGATGTCCAGAAATAGAAACAATAAGAAAACCTGGATCAGAAAACCCTCATCGATCAGATCGTCGTGAGTATTTTGTTATTTTTCCAACTTCTTTGATTTTCCTTTAGATTGTGATGACAAGGAGGAAAATTTTCAATTTTTTTGTGATGGGTTTTTAGGTTCCGGTGATGTTACTCTCATTACGTAACTATTGGATGGACAATGTCGAGTTTTGACTATCATGTTCAACTACGTACAAGTAAGAACAACTTTGAATTTGTATTACACGAATTCACACAACAAGGACACAATAAAATCTTCAACTATAAAAAGTTAATTAATAATATAGAATTATCAATTTTATAATATATATTCTTTTTTTCAGATCAACTGTACCTAATATTACAAGAAAAACTTATGTAACTTTAATCTTTTTATGATGCAAAAGAGAGAAAATGATAGATTCTACACTAATTTTATGATGAAAAAATTGTATATGATAACTAAAGTCCAAAATCATGTGTACAACTACGACATAATAGTTTATTATAATAAACAACTAAAAATATCATAAAATCGCAAAAGTACAATTATTAGGAATTTTTTTTAACTGCCCCAAATTATGTTCATATTTTTGGAAACTTTTATAAGTTTTCCATTTTCAACCGGCGGAAAGCTCATATTTTTAAGCATTTTAAAATTTTAAATTATTTAAATTCCCTCCCCCCCCCAAATCTGAGTAATCGAATTGTACCGCATAACTCACTCAGTCAAATCAAGTAATCCAGTTGTACCGCATAACTCATTCAGTCGAACCAAGTAATCCAGTTGTCCCAAAAGCATGCATAACTGAAAAAAAAAATTGTTTTGAAACAAACCAACCATGCGGCACCTAATACACACAACACCAAAATAATAAAAGAAGTACTGAATACTGAAAAAATTAGTTCAATAACTAAAACAAGTTCACAAACGAGAATACAAGGTTCCCAAACCATCTCACTTCCCTTCAATCTTTTTCTTTCCTTTGTCTTTGACATTACCCTTTACTTTTTTTCCGTCCAGCGTCAAGAACACAAGAGATATAGAAAGTGGTAAAAATATAACTTACATCTCTGGAACTCTGGAACTCATCTAGATGAAATGAGAAAGTATGCCATTTTTGTAGTTCTAACAACATCTTCACCTACTCCGAATAATGAATGTTATATCTGTTTGGTGGAGTGCATTGATACATTACATTGCCTAAATCAACGATTCAAATTCAGCATGCAAAGGGAAAAGACTACTCCGGATATTCCATGTCCTCGTGAGGTCAGTCATTCTCAGTTGACTACTAACTCAACCTTGTCGTAAAATATATCGCCTTCTTACCATTAGTAATCTGTGTAGTACTATAATCCATTTGTAATCTCATTAGAGATAGTGGAGAGTTCCTTAGGAGCGATTAAACTTATATTATGTCTTTAAACTATTGGTAATCTTTTTTTAAAATTTTTATGAAAGTATTAATGATTTGTTTACCAACTTTCCTGTACATTTTTTGTTTAACTAATTAATACAAGTTTAATAACAACTTTCATCTTGTTACACCTATAAATATATGCATATCTTATGTATTCAATCATTCATAAAATAAATAAATAAAGATCTTTCAAAAAAGAATAACGAACTCTTCACACTACTAACAATATCAAGAAGCTTTCTCCAATTCATCAAAGATTGTTACAAACCTAAGATGCTAATTACCCTTTTAAATCTCAATTTAAAATAGTTTTTTAAAAATAGATGCACTTGAAAAGTTATTTTTTGATAGTTTTTTTTTTAAGTAATTTGAAAAGATACTCTCTTTTAGGTACCTACGTGTTCGGTGTATCTCTCAATTACCACCCACTGATCAGCACGTTAGAGATTTTCTTTTTTAGATTCTCTTTTTATATATATATACAGAAAAAATTCTCACGTGCTGTGCGTGGGATTATTAAAAGAGATTTAAAAAAAATATAATTTCAATGATTTCAATTTTTAAATATACTATTTTTCTTTCTATTTTAGAAATATTATATTTACAAACATTTGTAAAAATTTAATTTCTAATTTTCTTTAACAAAAATATATAAAACATGTTATAAACTTTATAAAATCTTATAATATTTTCTATTCTTTTATATTTTATAAACCTTTATAAATATGTTAAAATATTTCTAAACATAATTTACAAATTTTAATAAATTAAAATTTTTAATATATATAAAATATTGTTTCTAAGAAACATTGACTGTAACCAATGTTCGTTTTGAAAAATGATATCTTAAATATAAAAATAGTATATTTTAACATTTTATTATTACTTTTGTTATCTTAATAGAAATCTTTGATTAAACTTTATTATAAAACACACACTTCTTGAGGAGTAAGCACTTTGGGCCTGTAAAAAATCCATTTTGCCTTCTCTCTTACGAGGCTGAAACACACAAATCCTCTAAGACGAGTTGTTGTAGCTCTGACGTCTTAGATCCAGTGATGGGGTCCCCATATTTTGTCTTGTAAACAGCTACTATTATACGAGATGAAACCTTCAGTCGGTAGTTGCCACGCGTCTCGATGTTGCATTTATGCTGCAGATGGGTTTTTTGTATCTCATAGTACCCACAATCCCTAATCTCATGTGCCATGACACGCCAATCGCATCGCTTATCTGTGCATTGAACAACAAAATACTCTTTCTTAGTCCTAGTCTGCTTAAAATGAAACCTGTTTTTGATGGCATATATGGCTAGAGCAATCTTGTAATCCTCTTTGGACGTGTAGGCATTGCCAAGAGAGACATCGTACTTTGTGTCGTCGAAAAGTGGAGGAAAATCAAATTCCTCGTCATCAACCTCATAGAGCTGTTGCTTCCGGGGAGGACCACGCGGATCTGACCATGTGGATTGATTATGTAGAAGCGGAGATGTCTGTCCAGGTGTACTTTCCGCAGCGTTAAACCCACCATAGGCATTGTCCACGAGTGGAGCCCAGAACTCTGTGTCATAACCAGACGAGGGGATGTCTATGTTGTTGATTGCAGGAGATTGGTCGTCGTCTGAAGATGTTTCTTCCCCAGAATCACCAACCCAAGAGTCTATTTTTGGGGTATCCACACTCCTGATTTTTTCCTCCTCAAGCTCAAGCTATGCTATGAAATCGTCGTTGTCTACAAACAGAGTATAAGTCTTGGACCCCGCGCTTGCGATGTAGTCATTACCAACGGCCGTGAAACCCTGCAACGAGCCAGAACCGCCTCCTTCCTGTGAAATACATCGTTTTCTCTTCTCTGGAGTAGATGCTATGAAGCCCACAGCGGGGTCTTCACCAACAGTAACAACACTGTGTTTTTGCTCGGTAGAGAAGTTGACAAAAAGGTTCATGGATTTGTGAACCTGGAAATGTCTTAAAAAATAAACAACACCAGCGTCATTTGTGAGAAGCACAAGTAGAGTATTGAGGCAAGTAGCTAGTTCTTTTGAGTTAAGAGGCCAGTAACTTAGAGAGAGAGAGATTTGCGGACAATTTTCTGGAAAAAAAACTCGTTAAGAACAGTTTACTTCAGATCCTTCAGACGAACACCAACTCGAATTGGTACAAGCCTTGACATCTGGGTCTTGTCAACAGAGAAAACCCATTTGCCCTACTTACAACAGGACCATTCACCACATATGAACATACAGTGGTCTTCTTCACACCGATTGTCTGCAAGATCTTACATGGAAACTTTTTCGAATTTGGAACCCCAACTACCGAACAGGAGACACATTAATGAACATTAAAACGCGACAAGACAAGAGATAATCTCAGCCGTAGAAAGTATTAACGGCCCAGATTGCTCCCTTTTGCACCGAATTTGGTGCCAAAAAGAGAAAAGAGAGAGATGGGCATAAATGGAAATTTTGCATGGGGAAAAACCTTAAAAAGGGCCTAAACCTTGGATAGTGCTCCATTTTGTAAAAGAAACTTAGAAATGTGTATTTAACTGTAATTATCGCATAACCATATTACCGAATTATTGATAGGACTGAAGGAAAGCCCACACACGAATGAAAGGAGAGAGTCACGAGCAACCAGAGCCAACCCAAACAAATCCTACAAATTAGGGATGGACGTTTAGGTACCCGATCAGGTACAGATCAAAATTTTCAGGTTTTTGGATTTTCAATAACAGATTCATAAGTTTTATTTGGGTATTTCTAATTTTTGGATCATGTTCGGTTCAAATTCTTTTGAGTTTGGATTGAATCAAATTTTATCCGATATCAGAAAATACCTAAAACGCCAAAAAAATGCCAAAAAGTATCCAAAAATATTCGAAAAGTTTTGAATTAAATTTTCGAATTACCCAAAAACCCAGTAAAAACAACATAAAATACTAAAAGTATCACAAAGTATCCGAATGTATCCGAACTAACCAAAAAAACCTGATATAAAAACTTTTAAACTCCCAAAAATTATTTGAAAATATCCAAATTACCTGAAATTAGGAAAAATGGGCTAACAGATTTAGTTAACTTTGAGTTTTTTTTTGGAAAACTAGTTCGGATTTTTGTTTGAATTGGGTAATTCCTTATATCAAAATATATAGCCTTTAAACTCCATTCATATATTTCTCTATAATCAAACCCGATCAGATTTGGATTCGGATTTCTGGTTTTTTGTTCTTGTTCAGCTCAACTGAAAACCCGGTTGAAGAACTGATTTAGACATACCTTTCCATGAGAAATCTTCAACCCGCATCCTCCGCAGAAAGTGGTCAAGTCGCACGAAGCTAACTTAGAGAGCACCAATGAGACCATCGGCGATGAAGATCCAAAGCTTTTAGGTCTGGTTATTTGTTGTAACATCAGTTTGGTCTTGTTTAAATTTCTCAAAGAGAAGAATAAATTGATGAGACAAAGAACATATAAATATTTAAGAATACTTATTATTATTAGATTCTGATGGAAATAATGTTACTAAATACATTGACTTATCTAAAGATAGAATCAACCTAAGTTTATTCGATCAAATTTTATATAAAATTACTATTTATGTGAACAGTAAACTCATAAATATTAAATTATGTCGGTAATATCGGTTTATTGGCGGATATATTCTAACATATGGTGGTTCGCAAAACTAATAATCTTGTATCAGCAACATATATGTATTGATTTCTTTATATCATTTATAAATAGATTATCAGTTTGTCTATATTGTAGAAATTGCATTCTTGTTGATACTCCTCTAAAGTCTGGACGCTTCTTATGAAAGGCCTACTCTAAATCCCAATTCTGAATAGATTGGCAACCCGTCGTCTCCATCATTGTATATGCAAGACCGAGTACACTCTCTTCTCGTTCACTATTAGTTTCAAGCAATAATCTACAACATATCTCCAGATCAACTCATCACACTTCCGTCACCGCTTGTTTTCTATCATAGCTGTTAGAGATGGGCTTTGCACCTCCCTTTAAGGCCCATCTCAGATTGAAAATCGGCCTGTTTTAAAGAAAAACTAAATTAATTAAGATTTAGGTCGGCCAAAAAAAGAGGAAAATTTCCTTATCTTGAAAAAGGATAAAGGTATATCTTGAAGAAAAATGAGAAGGGTTCGGGGAGATTTCCCGGAAGGAAATAAAAGAGGAAGAAAGTTTGAAGTATAAATAGAATGACGAATCTGAAGAGAAGGCCATCCGGAATTCACAGAGAGAAATCAAGAGAGCTAATAACAAATCTTAATCGCTTTTAAATCTTGAGCTTTCACATTATAGATTATGTCCGCGTTATCATCAACGACCTAATTTACTTATTGAGTTCAAAATAGTTATAAAAAAAAATCTCTATTTAAATCCACAACGTATCTTCATTAGATCCAATATAAGAGGTTACAATTCAACAATAGCTATGAGAGATTGCAACTACAAAGACTCTCTCCACGTACAGTTGGAAGCTAGGAGTTAGCTCCCAAATCTTTTTTTGAATGTTGTGTTTTCTTATTTAACCTCAATTTTAATTGCTTTCTCAGCTTATTATAAAAAAACATTTCTTGGAAAAAATGATATTTCTTTTGAATTAAAATTAACATTAAATTCAGAGAAAAGAAAAGAATTTTTATTCGTACAAGATCAACGCTGTTGAAAAAATAAAGCTGTTATTGTATCTCTTCCTGTTATATTCTCCTTATGTATCAAGAGATGAAATCAGAGAGTCAAACTTTTTGGCAAAGAGATCTCTTTTAAGTTAAAAAAGAATCGTATTTATCCAAAAGAAAAAACCAAAGAAAACTCAAAAACCCAAAGCTTTCTTCCTTTTTTTCGAAAAATATTTTCATTAATTAATTTTAAATCGAGATTACAAAACATTGCATACAGAACAATCAAAATAATAATAATATACTTGCAGAATCTTACCTAAAGAGAGGAGAGAAAGAGAGGAGATAGAGGATATAGGGAGATAGAGGATAGCGTGTTTGAGAAGTTGTTAAATAAATCTCTAATTAATTGCTTTTAATATTTGTAACCGTTTTTGGTTAGTGTCGATTGATTTTCTGAAGAGTTTCCCATTATTATATTACTAATTCCTTTTTTTTTGTATTTATGTTGCTGTTTAAGTAAATGTAAAAGTTCAAATTCACACAGGTTTATTCAGTCTAACATTTTGAAAGTTTTAATTTTTAATGTACTTTTAGATGATTTAAGTAAGCTAGGAAAATTGTTATGATTTGTTAATTTTATTCAACGTATCTAAAACTATAAGGATTAGATTTATTTTTATTTTTATGAAGGTTCTCTATTAAAACACTTAAAAAATTAAAGTAAATCTTTTTTCGTAAATTTTCAAAGAAACTTTGTTGAATAATAATTATTATAACTAATATGACTGTCTCGCACAATACACAATATTATATAGTGTATTAGTAAATCTGTCAAAAATACCACAATTTTGGTGTCACTTTGAGAAAAGTTTATTATAGTGGATTACATTATTTTGACCAAATTAGAAAAATATAATGTAAGTTGATAAAAGATTAAAAATATACTTGTGTTTTTAAAAAATAGATATGACCAAAATTAAACCGTAACCGTATTTTGGACCGTAATCATATCATTTTAAACCGTATTTGGACCGTAGCCGTATATAACGGTTAAAAATTGTAACCGTCAACCGTAAAAATATACTAGTTATGGTTAAAAAAATTATTAACCATAACTTTTAATCAACCATAACCATATCAAAACCGTTGGTTAACCGTACGGTTAAAACTTTAACCGTAACCATTTTGAAAATAAAATTAAATATATAATAGTTGTTTATATATAATTAAAATGATATAGGTAAATTATGTATTATCAATTTACCAAGTTTAAATCTAAAAAGTTAAGTAAACAAAAAAACATATATTAAAATTAAAACGTGAATGTATGGTGCTATTGATATTTTTTTAAGAAAATATAATGAATTATTAAACAAAATATATTAAACTAAAGTAAATAAGTTTTGAAAAAAAATAATAATAACAAATTGTGCCATAATAAAAGGAGGCATGAGGCCACTAAGTCAAACTATCACTCTAAATCTCTAACTAAAACTTATCAAGAATATTTTATATTCCATGCATTCTAGTCAAATTCAAAATTTTAATTAAATTGAAGATAAAAAAATACCCATTAAGTATATAAATTAAAAAACAAAGATTTTTTCTTACTAATAACAAAATAAAAATAGCCGTTTCTCTACTAAAACTAATTTAGAAAAATTCAAAGAGCTTTATAGTAACCAAGTTTTCTATAAATGGTGTTTCATATGTGTATGTAATCTTATTTCAGAACAAACATTATCACTATTATCAAATCTTCCTTTTTGTTTTCGTGAAAAAATGTTTTCCAGTTCATTTTTATCAAACGTTGGCATCGATAGGGAAGATGCTCATATACCAACCATCAATACTCAAGAAAGTGCAACTCAAGAAGAAGCTAGCAGAAACCTGGAAAAACAACGTTTGAATAATTCTAATATATTTAAGGTACACTTTCAAAAAGAAAAAATTAATGGAGAAATGAAGACCAGGACTTGTAGCCTAGCGGTTTGTGCTAGTGATACAGTGTCACCGTCTGGGTTCGAGTCCAGTTTAATGCATATTATTGAATTGTTGAAAAGAAAAATGGAGAAATGAAAGCATGTTGTAATTATTGCATTAAGAATTTTTCTTGGAAATCAGGTTCAGGATATGGTTCATATAAGTATCATTTGAAAAAGAGTCATCCTCATAAATTTGGTGGAGAAACTAGCCAAACTCATAATGCTATTTCTCTAATATTTTGTCTTTTCATTATTCGGAAAAACAAAATTGAGAAGAATTAGCAAAATGTGTTGCAGTTGATCATCTTTCATTTAGTTTTGGTTAAAATTTTAGGTTTTAATAATTATTGCAAAAAAGCTTTCCGCAAGCTAAGAGAGTTCCTCGAACTACTTACTCATACACTAAATCACTTTATCGAAAAACAAAAAAGATTTACAAAATTTCTTTTCTAATTTTGATAATAAAGTTTCAATATGCTGTCATATTTGGAGTGATCATTGGCAAATTCATCACTTTATGGGTATTACATGTCATTGGATTGATTGTAATTGGATTATTCAAAAAAGAATTATTGCTTTTCGAGTTTTTGATGAAAGACATACATCCGATAATATTTTTAATTTGTAAAAAAAAATTTAGAAGAATATAATTTAACAATCAAAATATTTTCTATTTCATTTGATAATGCAGCTGCTAATACTGCTTCTGTTTATGAATTAATAAATAATTGTAGTCCGATTTTAGGTGGAAATTATTTTCATGTTCGATGTATTTGTCATGTTTTAAATTTACGTGTTCAAGATGGTTTATTAGTTTGTCAAAATAATATTATTTCTCCAATAAAAAATGCTTTAAATTATTTATGGGGGCATCTACAGTTAATGAAACAATGGTTTCAATTTTGTAAATTGCATAATGTATCTCCTAAAAGGTTTTCTCGAGATTTTTCTACTCGTTGGAATTCAACTTACGATATGTTTATTGATTCAATTG
Source organism: Schrenkiella parvula (assembly GCA_000218505.1). Classification (NCBI taxonomy): domain Eukaryota; kingdom Viridiplantae; phylum Streptophyta; class Magnoliopsida; order Brassicales; family Brassicaceae; genus Schrenkiella; species Schrenkiella parvula. Next base: position 3,202,281 of record CM001190.1, read on the forward strand.
GTTATAAAGATTTATTATGTAGTTTCATTCAACAAAATTGTAATTCTTTACATGAACATGAAAATAATATTGTTTTGTCACCGTAAATTAAAAGTATGAGAGAAAAAAGGCTAAACTATTATCGAGAAATTCCACCTCTTAATTTGCTTGCATCTATTCTTGATCCTCAAGCTAAATTGGATGGTGTGCATGACAATAATTCCACATATTATAATTTATTAAATTTTTCCGAGAGCATTGATATTTCAAACATTATTTCAAGTTTGAAAAAAGATATAGAAAATTTATATGATGAATATCATAGAGTATATAAGCATAAGGCACCACAAGTAGATGCATCATCTCTACAAAATAATATGTCATCAACCTCACTAAGTCTTGCAGAGAGAATGCAGCGACAAAAAAGGGAACGGCCATCACAACGTAATAGTTCTGAACTTGAAAAATATTTATCTACTAACTTTGAGTTTAGTGATGAAGATGTATGTAATAACTTTCAAGTCATCCAATGGTGGAAGTCTCATCAATCCCATTATCCAATTTTAGCTATGATTGCAAAAGACGTGTTTTCACCCGTTTTTACAGTTTCTGTCGAACGCACTTTTAGCATGGGAGGTCAAATTCTAGATAAAACTCGATCAAGAATGAGTCCAGATTCTCCCGAAGCTCAATCGTGTCTTGACGATTGGACTAGAGCCAAATATAGACAATAATAATACATTCAAGACAATGAATAAGAGTTAGAAGATGTTGATAGTGAAGTATCTACGATAAGATCGAAAAATTGTGACTAATATTTAGAATATATTATTTTAATAGTTTATTTTATGTATTTAAAATTAAGTGTTATTTAAAATATTTTTACACAAATTAAAAAATTCTTTAATTTATTTTATCTCTTTTAATATTATTATATATTAATTTACATAGTTAATCTATATTTTTATTATTATATTTTATCAAATATATATAATTATAATTAATCGTTTTATAATCATTAAGTAATCCTAACCATATTTAACCATAACCGTACTATCCATACCCGTATTTAACCGTAACCGTGTTCACTATTTATTGAATAGTTAAGGTTAAAATTAAAAAAACTTATAACCGTAACCTGCGGTAAATAACCTTAACAGTATTAACTGTAACCGTAACCGGTGGTTAAATAATCTTAACAGTATTTACAATAATCGTGGTCAAAATTAACCTGAAATTAAAAAAGAAAAGTGATTATATGTTTATGTTTCGATGAAGAAGAAAAATTAAAAATCCGAAGGTGAAAATTTTGCTAGCTCATGATATTCCATTATTTGTTGTGGATGATGATAATCATTAAAACGTATTCTTTACAAACAATTTCTTGATATTTTCTTGATGGTTTTGACCAGTAAAAAAAGAAAATTATGATATATAAATGGTGCATAAAAGATTTTAAAAAAAGATTAACAATAGTTTAAAGACATAATATAATTTTAACCGCTCCTAAGGAACTTTCCACTATCTCTAATGAGATTAAAAAATGGATTATAGTACTACATAGATGACTAATAGTAAGAAGGCGATATATTTTTGCGACAAGGTTGAGTTAGTAGTCAACTGAGAATGACTGACCCCACGAGGACAGGGAATATCCAGAGTACTCTTTTCCCTTTGCATGCTGAATTTGAATCATTGATTTAGGCAATGGAATGTATGAATGCAATCCACCAAACAGATGTAACGTTCACTATTCGGAGTTGGTGAAGATGTTGTTAGAACCATAAGAATGGCATACTTTCTCATTTCATCTAGATGAGTTCCTGAGATGTAAGTTGTATTTTACCACTTTCTATATCTCTTGATTCCGCACACAGAAAATTCAAAGACGGACAAATTAGCAGGGAATGCTAGTATTCAACCGTCCTGCATTGCCATCGACTTGGTTCACCGAAGAATTTTAATATTTTTTATATTGGTGAAAAAACGTGTAAACGATATATTATCTGCATATAACCATTTTACACGCAGCCATTACAAGAGGTAGAAAATGAGATAGAATATGATTAAATCATTCTCAGTTTAAACATATTTTCACATGTCGGAGGAGCCAAACCGTAAGCCCATGGGCATATGGATGCTGCTACTTCATCAAGTTTCTACCGGTTGGAACAAGAGTAATGGTTTGTGTTAATGGAGTCCTTATCAGATATTTCATTAGAAAGCATGCCGCATGGTTGGTTTGTTTCAAAACAAATTTTTGTTTTCAGGTATGCATGCTTTTGGGACAACTGGATTACTTGGTTCGACTGAATAAGTTATGCGGTACAATTGGATTACTTGATTTGACTGAGTGAGTTATGCGGTACAATTCGATTACTCAGATTTGGGGGGAAGGGAATTTAAATAATTTAAAATTGTAAAATGCTTAAAAATATGAGCTTCACGCCGGTGGAAAATGGAAAACTTATCACATTTTCCAAAAATATGAACGTAATTTAGGGTAGTTAAAAAGTTCATAATACTTGTACTTTTGCGAGTTTATGATATTTTTAGTTGTTTATTATAATAAACTATTATGTCGTAGTTGTACACATGATTTTGGACTTTAGTTATCATATACAATTTTTTCATCATAAAATTAGTGTAGAATCTATCATTTTCTCTCTTTTGCATCATAAAAGGATTAAAATTACCTAAGTTTTTCTTGTATTATTAGGTAGAGTTTATCTGAAAACAAGAATATATATTATGAAATTGATAATTCTATATTATTAATTGTCTTCTTATAGTTGAAGATTTTATTGTGTCCTTGTTGTGTGAATTCATGTAATACAAATTCAAAGTTGTTCTTACTTGTACGTAGTTGAACATGATAGTCAAAAACCGACAATGTCCATCCAATAGTTACGTGATGAGACTAACATCACCGGAACCTAAAAACCCATCACAAAAAAAGATTCAAAATTTTCCTCCTTGTCATCACAATCTAAAGGAAAAATCAAAGAAGTTGGAAAAATAACAAAATTCTCACGACGATCTGATCGATGAGGGTTTTCTGATCCATGTTTTCTTATTGTTTCTATTTCTGGACATCAATTTTTCACAATTAAACAATTAAAACATTTTGATACATTGGATTTAGACTCTTATTTTCTACTGCAAGTGCACAACATGAAGAATGTACTATAAAAGATTCGGATTCCAGAGGACCAATGTTACACTAAATTTCTACGAGGAAACAGTATTAAGCTACGATGATGTGTGATTGATGATTGGTAACAATTTCAGAAATGTAAACGACGGGTGAAATCAAATAAAAAAACTACGAGACTAGGGAGCACTCGCGGGAGAGAGCACATAATCGGACAACTATTCAGGGGACAATTAGGTTCAGATCTCGAATTCGAACATAGTGATAAGATTGAGCCACTCTCGTGGAACCAACAAATTCATTTTAACAACCTAAAAATCTTAAACTATCGTTTATATCTAAAGTTGCAAACAAGCATTAACAAACAGGTTTGATTAATTCACAATTTGCCTTAGCATCATCAACTGTTGTCGGATAAGGACAAATTGCTCATCAAAGTTTCTTCTATCAACCTATTGCACTTTTGATGAATAGGAATATCTATGTTCAGAGAATTAGTGATCAATTAAATCTCAGCAATAAGATCAACAATGATGAAGATAATTTGATTAAACCCTATTGTATTCGGTTCAATTACTCATGATCTCTGTTGAAAAACTCCTAATCTAGCAAGGGAGACTACTCAGACATAGAAAAACATAACATAGCAATATATGACAAGAAATCCATGAAACTTTTATTAGAAAGAAGTAGGGTTCAGAAACCTTCTCAAGAGTTAGTAGAGATCCGTCTCTCAAGTCTTACAAGCTAAAACTCTCTACTGAAAATCCTCTTCAAGAGTTGCCGTCTCTCTCTTAGAAGAAAATCAAAAAACTAAGAAAAGCTTAAAAAAACTAATTAGGGCTTTGCACCCTTTTATAAAAGAGAATCGGCATCTTTTTCCTAAGATACCGGAGCGGATGCTCCAGAGTTCTCCATGTACCAAATTGATGCTTTGAACTCCTTTTGCTCGGCTTCTTCTCATTTTCGCTTAAATGTCACAACACATCACATTTATTTTTAGATGAGACGGAATAGGTAAGGAAAAAAACCAAATTAGTTGAAAAAAACTATTTTAACATTGTTCTTCCAGTAATCTCATTATAATTGAATATATATATTTTCATATATTGGAGAATCATATGATTTATTGATATTAATGTGTTTCTTTGGTTCATGTGGTTTCTATTTTGGAAAATGTAATAGAAAGCTATTATATTTTGTTAATCATAAAATTGTTGAATCTATGACTGATAAAGTTTTAGATCCATATAAAATTATTTTGTATGTCATTAAAATTGAGAATTAGATATCTATTTCATATATTAGGATTATGATATATTTGTATGCAGGATACAAGATCTATTTTGATGGTTGTTAAATATCAGGATTTTTGTTTCTTAAAAAACAACTTTTCAATTGCATATTTTTTTAATAAATATTTTTAATCGAGATACGAAACAAATCAGGTCGACGACCATACTCGAAAGTATATATATACAAATAAAAATACATAAAATTCTAAATTAAATGTATCTAAATAAAATAATTAATTATTTTTAAAATTTTGTTCTTCTAAAATTATTTGTATGTACGATGACATGAATTTAATTAGATTTTATGAACTCTAAGACTATGAAGAATCCTTATTCATCATAAAATAAAATAATAAAATTTGATAATTTTTAATTTACGAAATTACCAGGTTTTGATGAATTCGAGTGAACTTTTTGATATGGTTGATAGTAGTATGAACGAGTTTGTTTTCCTTCTTTTAATGGTTTTTATCTATTTTCTATTATATGAATGTTTTGGTACATCAAAAATATGCATCTATTTATAGATAAAATAATATATAAGTTATTTAGTAAACTATGAATACAAATTTAATTAGGTTACCAAAAAAATACAGGAAAATCATATAATATAAAGTCAATACTTGACTAAAACTTAGCTCGAACGTTACTAGAGAAATAAGTTAAGTTTCATTTATATCGATTTCATTAGGATACCAAAACAAACATATGAAATAGTGCTAGGAAGTAAACAAGTACCTTAAACGTTGTTTGGCAAAAATTTGAAGTGCACAATTTTTGTAATAATTCTTTGCAAATATCCATGAAATTGCTATCTAAAAACACTTATTACATTAGCTATATATATAACATTTTAAATAAACATAATAAAATATATTTTAAAATGACAATAGTGTGATGTAAGTACCACAAAGAAATGAAGACAGCTCCACAAAAACCTATCAACAATATGGATTTAAGAGCATGGTGGAATCTCTTGATAAAATATATTATGTATATAATATTGATATCATCTATAATATTAGAATTAAATTTTAAATAAAAAATAAACCAATCGTAAAAAGAAAAATACCATAAAAAGTTTTTATGTTCTTTTAGAGTTTCTCAAACAAAATTCTCTCTCTCCCTCTTCATATTTATATTTTTTGCTTTAATAGCTTCGAATCCATTTTGATTTAACCTACAAAAAGCCTCATTTTTTGTGTCACACTAACATTGGTAGTTCTAGTATTAAACTGTAAATGAACGATTATTATAATTGGCTGAATTCCTTTTTTCGAGCAAATGTTTTGGCATAATATATTAGACAACATAATAAAAAAAATAAACATGTAATAATTGAGATAAAGACAGTAATAATTGACACCAAAAGCTGACCATATTTTTTATTAGGACTCGTAATTTAGCGGTTTGTTCTAATATTATTTAGTGTTATCGTTTGGGTTCAAGTTTGAATTGTTGACAAAAGGGAAATAGATTTAGAAGGAGATTTTTCTAAAACAACCGGACATGAATATTATACTTGAATTCGATTTTTAAAAGAGAAATCATTCTTTTGTAAATATTATCATTATATTTATATTTAAATGAATTAAGTTGTAACACCAACTTCACTGATCAGAGAATAGTAGTTTCTAATTTTATTTTATCAACAAAAACTAAATAAATAAATAGATTATGTATTTTCTTGACTATTAAGGATACGTAAGTCATTTAAATCTCAAATTCAGCTAATAATAGTAGAGTAAACACTTTTTTTTTACTTCCAAAACTGAAATATTATGGTTTATATTTCTTTTCGGATTAATTATTCTTCATCCAAATTCTTCAATCATTTTACACGAATTATTGCCCGCACTCTTCAACTCGCTTGGTGAATCTAGTTTTTTAACTTTTTTTTTATTTAAACCTACATCTTATTCTAATCTACTATATATATATATATGTCGACAAACAATAAAAATCAATTTTAAATTTTGTTCTTAAAAGTGTAATTGGGCTCCTCTGAATTTCAGGATATGTGGTTAAAAATGTCTACCTCGTGGCTTTTTAGCGCCACGTCGACGAACGCAAGCACGATCGCGAAGCAGATCTTGGAGAAGATCACTGGGAACAGCGATAGGCACGTGTCTTACTCTCAGAATCGCTACGTCTGTCTTCCACGTCAAGCGCACTGATGGCCTCACCGTTCTCTGTATGGCCGATGAAAACGAAGGAAGTACGTCCTTCCTTCTTCTCCTTTGTTTATCTCTTGAGTTGACTGTTGCTCTTAGGTTTGGTTTAAAACTAGAACTTAATGATAATCCTTGAGACATTGAGTCTCTGTTTTGTTTTCTAGACATAAACAGTATGTTCCAATAAGTACTGAAGCAGAAGAGATGAGACTGGTTTTTTAGTTAACCTCTGTTTCTTGTAAAGTCTTATGTTTTGACTTTTGAGTGTTATTATTTTTTTTCAGGGAGAATTTCATTTTCGTATCTGGAAGATATTCACCAGAGGTTTGTCCGGACTTATGGCCATGCGGTTCTCTTTGCGCAAGCTTATGCTATGAATGATGAGTTCTCAAGAGTTCTCAGCCAGCAGATTGAGTATTACTCTAATGATCCTAATGCCGATCGGATTAATCGAATTAATTGAATTACGGGTGAAATGACTCAGGTTTTGTATTTCTCTGTAAAATCTAAGCAAATGAAATTGCTAGAGCTGTCCAAAAAAATCAAGAGATAATATTTTCAATGCGTCTTGTGTCTTGGAGAGTGCTCTTAATACTAGTATTGTTGGTGGTTATATACATCGGTATGGCCTTCGCCTGCCATGGACCAACTCTACCCTCCTGCATTTAAGTAAGTGAATCTGTCTAATGCAATTCCTTTGTTTTTATCATATTTGTGTGCACAAGTGTGACTAAGATGTTTTGTTTCCCTTGCTGTATGATTATGAGTGAGCTAATTCTTAGTTCTTTATATATGGCATACGTTAAGTGGAAATTCTTAATTTTCACTGATACATTAGCTTAAAAAAATTGGCGCCTTGTTTCTTGTAGATTCTTAATTTCGGCTTACAAAATCCGCCTTATATGCATTATAGTCCAAGCGGCCTGGAGTAATAATGCCACTGAGGCTGCTTTTCCAAGGAGAAATTGAGAAATCTATTGGAAGCATGGCTTGTGGCAAATTTCTGGAAACTTTTGTAGTTTTGGAAAGTATTAGTTTAGTCAATAAGCCTATTCTGGATAGCAAAACTCTGAAACTTATGAAAAAAGATCCAAAAGCTAAACCCAAACCTTTTATGAAATAGTTTGCTATTGGTATGAAAAAAAACTAAAAAAGCTTTGGAGGACTTGGGTACATAGCCCCTCATGTGATTGCAGCATATCAATGTGCTTGTGTAAGAGGCAGATTCTCATTGAAGAATATTTTGCTGGCAACAGAGTTAATTAACGACTAGCTTAAGTCCACTATCTCTTCTCGATCAGCTATACTGATAATCTCCAAAGCTGTACATTTTGATACTGTACAATGGTCCTTTATTTCCACCACTTTTCGTGCTATGCAATACCCTGAGGGTTTCATTCATTGGATCTACTTTTGTATCTCTACAGCCTCTTTCTCCGTCTCGGTGAGTGGCTAATTAGAGTTGTTCTTCACTACCACTCAGGGTATCCGATAAGGATGCTCATTAACCATAAATGTAGGTAATGAGTAACAATGTCTTTTCTAAGTTGTTGAACAAAGCTGCAGAAGAAGGCAGATGTAACATCCCGGTTTCTAGTATATGGTAGTGTATGTGGAGAGGTTTAAAAGAATTGATTTGGTTATCTATGTCTCCAAAGTGTATTTAGCTTGGAGTCATGAGGGCTCGCACCGTCGGGGATGACGGTCCTGGTGCGTAACGGGGACGTAACATCCCGGTTTCTAGTATATGGTAGTGTATGTGAAGACGTTTAAGAGAATTGATTTGGCTATCTATGTCACCAAAATGCACTTATCTTTTCGCTCACTTGTCCAGAGAAAACTCCAGAGTTAAGTGTGCTTGAGCTGGAGCAGTCAAAGGATGGGTGACCTATCCGGAAGTGATTTCCGATGCCGTGTGAGTAAGAAAAAATACGGGAAAAGATCACGTGGTGATTGCAGGATCAGTATATCGAGAGAGACGAGCCTCCCGGTTAACGCACCGACCGTCGGACAGGAGTGGAGCCCACAGGCCAGGAGAGGACGTGGGTGCTCACTTGTAGGGGTAGTTGGGGCATTACAGCAGGATCGGTTGTCATCAGTTGTGTCAGGAGGTTAAGCTTACATATTAGTTGTATCCACCGATGGATTGGCGAGTTCACTTCATGGCACACATGATGTTTATAAATGTAGCCAAATCAAAGCTTTCTGCAGCAGGAAGGAGGAAGACATGAACTAGAAACAGTTGCCACCACTGTTGGCCTTTAAACGTAATCCTTGACTATTAGATACCTTAGGCTTCAATTGATGACAAAAAACCGATTTTGTTAAAAAAATTAGTATAAAATTGTATTCAACCAAATGAAGCTTTTACTATTAGTTGATAATTGAGTTTGGGTTTAATTAACATACATGAGTTAGGGTCATGTATGTTAAGTAAAAGTAGTTATGGTTGAGAGTTACAACTCTTAACTTTCATCTTCCTAAATCTACTTATGTCTGTTGTTGTAATGTCAAATCACATGTTGTTGGTTTTCACTTTCTATCGATAAACGAGAAGTTCTATTTCTTACTCGAAATTGTGTTGTTCACGATCAAACAGATTGTGTACAAAGTCTGATTCTCTCTCTTTTCAATATAAGAGATTTATCTCTTATACTCTGTTTTGATTCTTGAAACTTCTGTTTCTAATATTTAAAACATGTGTTACTTGAGATCGACATTTTAATTACACCGCATCGACACTGCTACCAAATTTCAGCTCTTTACCCTTGAGAATAAGCCCTGTTTGCGCGTGTTGTATTATGTATTCAAGCCACCGGATCAGACTATCGGCGTACGAGTCATTTCCAGTCCTGCTTTTGGATATCAATCTGTTCCGTACGTTTTGTCGATAAACTTCACGATGCTTATAGATTGGATGGGAAGTTCACCATGCCGTCTTCTGTTTTGCTCCCTCTAAATATGGTATACTGCTGTTTGGAGCACATATTGAAGGAGAAAGAGTTTGATGCTGTCCACTCCTTCCTCAATTGGCTTGATCTCACTTTTCCCAAGCGCCTTCAAGCTGAATTTCTTTGAGTAACTGCCCTCTGCTATTTTCTAGAGCAATACATCCTCTCCTTGTTCTCCACCCTTTAGTTTTTCTATCTTTGTATTCAATTTCATTCAAAATCTTCGACCTATGATTTCGGCTACAATGAGCTCTTAGAACTGATGCCATAGTCGTTTGAGCTATAATGACTAAGTTTATATAGCCTCTAGAACCTTTGAGCTTGTTGAGTCTTCCTTTTTTTCGACCAATCATCGAAACCAGATTGATGTATTCTAACATGGTAAAAGTCTTTGGTGATTATTCTGAACTATACATGTTTCTTCTACATTTTTGATCTTTGATTTACAGTCTTTTTTACTGTCCAGAATGTTTCTCTTCGAATGTGTTTGCGTTGAGGGTGGTAACCAATCTTTCTCTCCCGTGTCGCTTTGTCTATCATTTTGGAAAGAACATTCATGCATATCACAAAGAGGTATGATGAAAGCAAACAGCCCTTACAGATTCCAGTCTTGCATCTAAGGAAACATGCTACCTCTCCATTGACTTGAACGGAGAAAGAGACCTTTGAGATGCATAGGTTGATCCAAATGAAAGAAGATTGCCAGGAAGTTTAAACCTGATAGTGTATTGATGACAAACTCAAGTGAACAGAGTCAAATGCTTCAGATATATAGCATATCTTGGTGAGATAGTTTCTTTGTGGTAATCTTTGACGAGTTTCGCGGCTAATAGAACATTATCCATTAACAGTCTTTCTTTCAAAAAAGCATATTGACTTTGAGATATAAACTTCGACAATATACTCTTGAGCCGGCTTGCTAAGATCTCTTTTGTCAGATTCTTTTGATCGATGTTAGAACAACGAATGTCTAACAGCTCAAGCAGCTGTTCAACTATCATTCCCCATAAGTCATCAAGCTTCTTGCTGATAAAATCATTGTTTTTTAAATTCAGCCTCTGCTTTAATCTTCTCTCTACCTTTTAGAGTTTCTCCCACCATATTTCTAATATCTCGAATCAAGTTATGCATCATGCGAGCTTGGATTGTTTTTTAGAAAAGGAGTTATTTCGATCCCCCACATCTAGCCAATATAGATTTGATTTCTAATTGAGAAAACCTTGAGATTTCGGCCAATTCCTATGTGGACTCGTCTCAACGGTCTAGATCCGAACATAAATTTATTTATTGTTATAAAACATACCCCTACGATCTTTTATTTAAAAAAAAACCGGCTTAAACATACATTATCATTAACTCCATAATGAAGCGGATAAATGGTGCTGATATGTTAGTGACATGGTTTGATTGTCACCCAAAATAAATATTAGTTAAAACGGTGATGTTTTTGGGCAAAAAAAATCGAAAAAACAATCAAAACGATGTCTTTTTATGTAAAACAAATTCAGAAAAAATAATCAAAACGACGTCATTTCGTGTAAATAATTTCTAAAAAAAAACAAACAAAACGACATCGTTCGATTTGGTTTTTTCAGAATTTCTTACACAAAATGGCGTCTTTTAATTAATTTTTTCTGAAATTTTCTTACACAAAAGGACGTCGTTTTTTTCTCTTTAATTTTCAGAAACTCGAGTTCTTTCTCTCCCCCCATCGTTCTAAGTGCTCGAACGAAAACTCAAAAACCTAAAAGAACCCAAAAAATTGAAGAACTGTTGTACAAATTGCAATCTGGTGCTAGTTACAGGGAATTAGATAGAGGCGAAGACAAAATCTGTCTTAGGTTCAACCTATTCGTTGAGTCGAGAGCAATCAAATTTGCGCTCACCCCTGAACCTATTTCAATCCATAATTAAAATTTAAGCTTTTTCTCACCAATTTCATATTGAAAAGCTAATTAATCATGAAAGCGATTGCTCTTCGACATTCTTGAATTTTTCCCAACAAAGAAAAAGGATAATGGTTGTGATATTATCCAAATTATTATCCAAAGAAAAAGTACAAGGATGAATGCAAGACTGTTATATATGAGGGAAACTAATAGCCCACAAGAAAGGGCTTCATACGAAAACACAAACTATAAAACAAAGTCTTGAGGCCAAAACAAAATTCTATATCACCAAAAGTAAAGGAGAAAGAGAAAATAGTTGAATTAGAAGAAAGAAGTTCGAAGATAACCATAGAGAGATTTACATGGCAGGGCACTTTTAAGTGTTTGTTTACAAAACATACACTTCTTGAGGTGTAGGTATTTTGGGCCTGTGAAAAATCCATTTTGCCTCTCTCTTACGAGGCTGAAACACGCAAATCCTCTAAGACGAGTGGCTGTAGCTCTGACGTCTTAGGTCCAGTGATGGGGTCCCCATATTTTGCCTTGTAAACAGCTACTATTACACGAGATGAAGCCTTCAGTCGGTAGTTGCCACGCGTCTCGATGTTGCATGTATGCTGCAGATAGGCTATTCGTATCTCATAGTACCCACAACCCCTAATCTCATGTGCCATGACACGCCAATCGCATCGCTTATCTGTGCAACAAAATACTCTTTCTTAGTTAAAATGAAACTTTTTTTTGATGGCATATATGGCTAGAGCAATCTTGCAGTCCTCTTTGGACGCAAATTACTCTTTTCGAATTTGGAACCCCAACCACCGAACAAGAGAAACATTAATGAGCATTAAAACGCGACAGGACAAGAGATAATATCAGTCGTAGAACGTATTAACGGCCCATATTGCTCCCTTTTGCACCGAATTTGGTGCCAAAAAGAGAAAAGAGAGAGAGGGGCATAAATGATATTTTGCATGGGGAAAAACCTTGAAAAGTGCTTAAACCTTGGATAGTACTCCATTTTTGTAAAAGAAACTTAGAAAGGTTGCTTAACTGTAATTATCTCATAACCATATTATCGAATTATTGATAGGACTGAAGGAAAGCCCACACACGAATGAAAGGAGAGAGTCACGAGTAACCAGAGCCAACCCAAACAAATCCTACAAATTAGAGATGTGCGTTTTTGAATTTTCAATAACAGATTCATAAGTTTTATTTGCGTATTTCTAATTTTTGGATCGTGTTCGGTTCAAATTCTTTTGAGTTGGAATTGAATCAAGTTTTATCCGATATCAGAAATTATCTAAAACGCCAAAAAAATGCCCAAAAGTATCCGAAAATATTCGAAAATTTTTGAATTAAATTTTCAAATTACCCAAAACCCCAGTAAAAACAACATAAACTACTAAAAGTGTCACAGAATATCCGAATGTATCCGAAATAACAAAAAAAACCTGATATAAAAATTGTTTAAACTCCCACAAATTATTTGAAAATATCCAAATTACCTGAAATTAGGAAAAATGGGCTAACATATTTAGTTAACTTTGAGTTTTTTTTGGAAAACTAGTTTGGATTTTTGTTCGAATTGAGTAATTCTTGATATCCAAAATATATAGCCTTTAAACTCCATTCATATATTTCTCTAGAACCGAACCCGATCAGATTTGGATTTGGATTTCTGGTTTGTTTTTTCTTGTTCAGGTCAACTGAAAACCCGGTTGAAGAACTGATTTAGAAATACCTTTCCATGAGAAATCTTCAACCCGTATCCTCCGCAGAAACCAGTCACCACATTTATATCTCACATTTTTTTTAATAACACCAGTTAAATTATATTTTTTTTTAGCTTTTTTCATTTAAATGTCAGAGGATTGATTGTATAAAAATATATATTAATATTGGGTAAATGGCCCATTTCATCCTAAACAATTTTTGCTGTGCCTTTCAATACCTCGACTTTGATACCATACCGATTTCAATATGAACTAAAGTTTGTTTCAAATAAACTTCATGAACTAACAAACTTAAGCTGAAATCAACATTCACTAAAATAATGTTAGTCAACCATGCTAACTCAGATGCTACGTGTATATTTCTGTTGAATCGGATGCCACATTACTTGTTTCTGCTGAGTCAGCATGAAACAAACTTTAATTCATTTTGAAATCAGTACGATATCAAAAATCGAGGTAGAAAAAATGAAGGATGAAATGAATTCAGATAAAAATATGCTTTTTCCCTTATGAATATGAACTTTTGTTTTGTAAAATAGAATATAAGAAAAAATACTAAGAATATTGGGCATGAAAATTGGCCAGCTCCTATGTCTTCCGTCTATGTTTTAATATTAAAGCGCAACAGGCTATAACATAATGTAAACTTACACGTCTTACACACCCAGATGGATTCAAACCCTCAATCGCTTGATTAGAAGTCAAGCGTTTTATCCATTAGGCCATGGGTGATTGCTGACTATTTTCACTAAGTAAATTATAATATCTAATGATAGTTTGTCATAAGCACTATATTTTTTTTTCTGTGGTTACTATCTCCTTCTCCTGATCGATGGTCTTTTGCGTTGGAGGCGCTTTTCCTTAAATCAGATCTCAACAAATGATTTGGTGGTTTTTCTCGTTCGGTTTTAAAATGTCTAGACAATTTGACTGATTTATTCGGAATTCTAGATATTAGTAATATTTTGTAATTGTAGAACTAAAAATGATTCGATCTCCTCCCAAACAAATTATAACTGGCTGGTTATTTGTTGTAACATCAGTTTGGTCTTGTTTAAATTTCTCAAAGAGAAGAATAAATTGATGAGACAAAGACCACATAAATATTTAAGAATACTTATTATTATTAGATTCTGATGGAAATAATGTTACTAAATACATTGACTTATCTAAAGACAGATTCAACCTAAGTTTATTAGATCAAATTTTATGTAAAATTACAATTTACGTGGACAGTAAACTCATAAATATTAAATTATGTCGGTGTTATCGGTTTATCGGCGGATATATTCTAATATATGTTGGTTCGAAAAACTAATAATCTTGTATCAGCGACATATATGTATTGATTTCTTTATATCATTTATAAATAAATGATCAGTTTGTCTATATTGTAGAAATTGCATTCTTGTTGATACTCCTGGAGGCCTCTTATGAAAGGTCTACTCTTAATCCCAATTCTCAATAGATTGGCAACCAGTCATCTCCATCATTGTATATGCAAGACCAAGTACACTCTCTTGTCGTTCACTATATAGTTTCAAGAAATAATCTACAACATCTCTCTGGATCAACTCAACACACTTCCGTAACCGCTTGTTTTCTATCATAGCTGTTAGAGATGGGTTTTGCACATCCCTTTAAGGCCCATCTCAAGTTGATGATCGGCCCGTTTCAAAAAACCTAAATTAATTAAGATTTAGGTTGGCAGAAAAGGGAAATTTTCGTATCTTAAAAAAGGATAAAGGCATATATTGAAGAAAAAGGAGAAGAGTTCGGGAACTCCCGAAATAAAATAAAAGAGGAAGAAAGTTTCAAGTATAAATAGAATGATGAATCTGAAGAGAAGGCCATCCGAAATTCACATAGAGAACTCGAGAGAGCTAATAACAAATCCTTACCACTTTTAAAATCTTGAGCTTTCACATTATAGATTAGGTCGCATTATCATCAATGACCTAATTTTCTTTGTACTTCTTGAATTCAAAGTAGTTATCAATAAAGAATCTCTATTTAAACCGACAACTTACATTCATTTTGTTAGCAATAAACGCAACGTCCACAAATTCAATATCCAATTGAATCCAATGTTCCTCAAACACCGATTCAAAAATTACTCACATATATGAGAATACACAGAAGCTTGAACTCCCCCAACAATGGCGAGCAAGAACAGAGTATGAGAGAGAGAGAGTGAGTTGTAACAAACTCTTTTTACAAAAAATGAATTCGATAATTTTCTATTCTGATATTCTTTATGCTATATACTCATATGCACTTATAATCTTGACGTGGCATTGCTGACGTGGCTTCTTCCTTCTTCTTCCGATATACTATATCAAATCCTCCCTGTTTGAAGAACCTTGACCTCAAGGTTTGAATGCATAAAATTTCTGAGTAACATCAAACAAGAATTCCCATGTAGCTTCATCAGCAGGTCGATGCAACCATTTAATCAGAACCATCGTCACTGCTAGTCCCTGGCGTTTAACCATTTTTCGGTCAAGTATAGCCTATGGTTCTTTGATCAATACGTCGGACGTCATTGCATGCAAAGCAGAAGCATCATGAAAATCACCTACCCGTAATTTTAACTGCGATACATGAAAAACTGGGTGAATGTGAAATTTAGTAAGTAAATCAAGCTTATAAGCAACCTTGCCACATTTGTCAATGATTTTATAAGGACCACAGTATTCTGGAGCCAGTTTCTGGTTTGATCTCAGCACCACCGACTGTTGGCAATATGGTTGAAGCTTAACATACACATAATCGCCTATCTCAAAACTGCGGTCAGTACGATGTTGATCCGCAAACTGTTGCATTCGATGCTGAGCACGCAGAAGATGAAATTTCAGAATTAGCAACATATCTTCCCGGTCCTGCAAACACTTAGCTACCAGCTCCACTTTTGATTCACCCGACAAATAAGGTAAGTGTTGCAGAGGTGATTGGCCGTATACGGCCTCATATGGTCATCTGAATAGTTGTGTGAAAATTGGTATTTTACCAAAATTCAGCCAGAGGAACCATTTGCTGCACCGATGAGGATGGTCTGAACAAATACACCGCAAATATGTTTCCAAACATCGGTTGACGAGTTCTTTCCACTTTGCGGGTGGTAGGCGCTAGAGAAATTTAGCGCAACCCTTTACAAGCTGAAGAGTTCTTTCCAAAAGTCTCAAGAAAACAGAGTCCCAATCGCTAACAATAGAACGAGGGAAACCAAGTAATTTGAAGACGTTGTCTAAGAAAGTCTGCGCGACTGTTGAAGCTGAGTAAGTATGAGACAAATCCATGAAGTGACCTGCCTTACTCAACCGATCAACGACCACGAAAATCACTGATTTTCCAAAAGATATAGGCAACCCATCAATGAAGTCCATAGAAATATCAGTCCAAATCGTTTCAGGAATATGTAGAGGTTGAATCAATCCGGGATAACTGGCAGTGTCGTATTTACACTGGTTACAAAGAGCACAACGAAGAATATACGCCTGAATATCCTTTGACATACTCTTCCAATAAAAAGAAATTTTAACTCGTTGATGTGTGGTTTCTCGGTCCGAATGTCCACCAGCCCTAGAACTATGTAACCACTGCAGAATTTAGTCTCTTGGAGTCAGATTGAGTGGTACCACGATTTTACTTTTGCGTCGCAAGATGTTCAGAGACCATGAAAAATGCTTCCTCGCTCTCGTGATTGTTTTAAGCTCCTCAATCAAGCTTTTAAGAGGATTGAATCTGCTGCAGGAGATCACAGTCGAGTACGGACATAGCCATGTACAAAACGTATGTACCGTCGACAACGCATCCGCAGCTAGATTCTCTTTACCCTGTTTATACTGAATTTCGTAACCGAACTCCAGCAGTTTAGGCAGCCACTGTTGCTGAATCAGATTATTCAATCGTTGTTCCAGTAAGTATTTCAAACTCCGTTTTGATAATAAAATGACCCATGAGCAAGTAATGGCGCCATTTCTGAACCGCAAAGACCACAGCTAGCAATTCTTTTTCATAAATAGATGAATGTAGTTGCTTTCCTTTCAAATGTCTACTGATGTAAGCCAAGGGATGACCCTCTTGCATCAATACTGCCCCTATACCCTGTCCACAAGCATCTGTCTCGACTAAAAAGGGTTTATCAAACCGTGGCAACGCAAGAACGGGAGCTGTACATAACTCGTGTTTTAAAGTTTCAAATGCCTGAGTTGCTTCTCCTGTCCAATAAAAAAAACCTTCTTAGTTAACGATGTTAAAGGCCTTGCGATTGTGCCAAAGTTCCTCACAAACCTTCGGTAATAACCAGCTAACCCCAATAAGCCCCGTAACTGTTTCAAGTTCACCGGACTTGGCCATTCTGCTACAGCTTTCACCTTATGAGCGTCAGTTGAAATCCCGCTTCCTGCAATATAGTGACCCAAGTATTCATTCTTGTCGGTTGCAAAAACACATTTGCTTCGTTTGGGAAACAGTTTATGAGATCATCAGCTTAAAGACGCTGAGGAGATAGAAGAACTTTTCTCGAATTCAGAGGTTTAGGATGAGACCAACCTGGTTGCAAAATCTTCTTAGGATGAGCTTTCTCATACAATCTGCCCAAGATTAAACACTATCTAACAGTTTGGGGCTGAAACATCCTGATGTGCATCTGAGTAGCAGTTCTTAATCCCGCAAGGCTATCACTGACCAAATACTCTTCAGGTAAACTCACACGATTCCTGATTAACTCGAATTTTCCATGGTATTCCATAATACAATCTGTTTCTTGAAGTAGTTTCAGCTCTGCTATTGAATCATCAAGTACTTCTTCGAACCTTTCTTGCAATAAGGTTTTGTATTGTAGCCAATCAAAAAGAATCTGCTGATCATTCTCAGATTGAATCATTGATTGAGACGAAATCAGAGAGTCAAACTTTTTGGCAAAGAGATCTCTCTCTTGCTTCAGAACCTGTATTAAGTTAAAAAAGAATCGTATTTTTCTAAAAGAAAAAACCAGAGAAAACTCAAAAACCCAAAGTTTTTTCCTATTTCTCCAAAAAATATTCTCATTAATTTTAAATCGAGATTACAAACACTGTATACAGAACTATTAAAAAAATATTACATAAACAGATATATGCACCATATAGTAAGAAAGAAATGAATTTGATGATACTTTCTGTAGATAAGCCTTACTTGTTAACGGATTATTAGATCCATCATTTCCCTTTTTTATATTCGATCTTGCTCTAATGCAAATTGTGTGCACGGGTCGCCTCTCTTGGCTGAACCTCCAAATTACACACCGTATTACAAAGGCTGACGCTTCCCACAACAGTTGTGAAATATCGACATTTTGCCAAAGCTTTCTATACTTGCAGAATCTTACTTAAATATGTCTTAAAAATGAAGTTAAATTCTTCATGGTCTAACTTAAACATAATGAAGACTAGCAAAGAAAATGCTAAAAGAAACAGATGGAAAAGTATTCCAAAACAACTCTAATCTCTCGTTTGATCAAAACATAAATTAAAGAGAATAATAATCTATGTAAAAGTCCTCAAACCATCCATCATCGTCAGATTCAGTTAAACCGCCATAATTGTTGTAGTCATCATATTCATCATCATTCCCTTCTTCAGTGTGAGTGTGCGCAGGAGAAAATTGATAGTCCTACGCACGACCACCTCGACCGGATTTCCGATTTATCTCACTGATTTTAGTTAAATTGTTGAGCGCCTAGGCGCCGCCTAGACTGATTTTTTGAACATTATGGAACCCAATTAACGGTGCAGTTGCCCCTAACAGCAATAACGCTAACAATGATGGTAACAATCAGATGTGCAATGGAGTTCAATATCCCTAAACTGATGGTTAGATCTGATTCCCGAAAGCTTGTCAACGCAATAAACTTAGGAATTCACCTAAAACGCTTCATAGAATCATTCACGACATCAAATCTCTATCTTCTAATTTTACGGAATTTTTTTTCACTTATGTATTAAGAGATGAAATCAGAGAGTCAAACTTTTTGGCAAAGAGATCTCTCCCTTGTTTTGGAATCTCTTTTATGTTAAAAAGAATCGTATTTTTCCAAAGGAAAAAACCAAAGAAAACTCAAAAACCCAAAGCTTTCTTCTTTTTTTTTGGAAAATATTTTCATTAATTAATTTAAAATCGAGATTACAAAACATTGTATACAGAACTATCAAAATAATAATAATTACATAAATAGATATATGCACCGTATAGTGAAAAATACACATTAAACGAAGTGAATGTGATAATGCTTTCCGTAAATAAGCCTTACTTGTTAACGGATCATTAGATCCATCATTTTCCTTTTTCATATTCGATCTTGCTCGAATGCAAAATGTGTGCATGGATCGCCTCTCTTGGCTGAACCTCTAAATCACACACTGCATTACAAAAAGTGATGCTTCCCGCAACAATTATGAAATATCGACATTTCGCCCAAAGCTTTCTATACTTGCAGAACCTTACATATGGAATTTTTTTTCACTTATGTATTAAGAGATGAAATCAGAGAGTCAAACTTTTTGGCAAAGAGATCTCTCTCTTGTTTCAGAACCTCTTTTAAGTTAAAAAGAATCGTATTTTTCCGAAAGAAAAAACCAAAAAAAACTCAAAAACCCAAAGCTTTCTTCTCTTTTTTCCAAAAAATATTCTCATTAATTTAAAATCGAGATTACAAACACTGTATACAAAACTATAAAAAAAAATTACATAAATAGATATATGCACCATATAGTAAGAAAGATACACTGAAAGAAGTGAATTTGATGATACTTTCCCTAGATAAGCTTTACTTGTTAACGTCCATCATTTGATGATACTTGTGTGCACGGATCGCCTCTCTTGGCTGAACCTCTATATTACACACCGTATTACAAAGGCTGATGCTTCCCGCAACAGTTTTGAAATATCGACATTTTGCCAAAGCTTTCTATACTTCCAGAATCTTACTTAAATATCGTCTTAAAAATCAAGTTAAAATTTTCATGGTCTAACTTAGACATAATGAAGACTCTAGCAAAGAAAATGCTAAAAGAAAAAAATGGAAAAGTATTTCCTTCTTCCATTACATCCCACATTTGTAGCAAAACTCATATCCACATCTACACAATGCACAATGCCATTAAACAATGTAAACCTTTTCCTATGAAAGTTAAATATGTAGTGTAACTTTGTTAAAATGACTCTTATTAATGAAACGTGAGTAAGTATATATACCTGCAAGTCATGTGGTTGCAACCATGAGAAAGTTCAATCATGTGTCTACACTTGACACATTGACGCCACCTATTGTCGTTTGCAAGAGACTTTAGCTTCATGTCTTCAACTAAAGGGTCAGGGTGAAGTTTCTTGTAATCAGCACACGACATATCGATATGCGATGGTACTTTGGAATCAATACAAAAGTGTCCACGGCATTTGAGACATTCTCGAACATTCAATTGGTCAGCATGGCCTGAAAGATCGGATTTGGACATCAACATTGCGCAGTTTGGATATGGGCAGGAGATTCTCTCTGCAGCGGGAATCGAATCACCCTAAGTGTCAAAATCTTGCTACAGCTTTCAAGAGTGAGCTCTAACTTGCATCTTTCTCCAAGGCACGTAGGCACAATTCCACTAAGCAGCTTCACTTCAACATACTGTTTCACACAAGAAACGCAATGAAGGTGAAGGCATTTGTCAGTCAAGAACATCCGGTCAGCATTGGTTTCTTCAAGACAAATAGCACAAGTTTCTTCCTGTCCTGCCTTCGAATCGACGCTGCTGCTTCGAAAAACTATTGCGTCTCTAGCCAGTTTAAACGCGAACTTAATATCGTTCCGTGCAACCATAAGAGGTTCACAATAGTCCATTTTTTCTTTTAGGCGATGAACCTCATCCACTAGCTGACACATTTTGTTCTGCCTAGGCTTATCTCCACCGTTTATCTACACTAAAAATCAGATTCAATCTCATAAAACCGAACACAAATTCACGAAACTCCCCTCTCAAACTTGGTGTAGGAGGGAAATCCACACCAAGTTTGAATTGCAGTGAGCTAAAAGCAGCAATGGGAAGAGATTTTGTAAAGATGTCAGCAAGCTGCAGGTGAGACGGAACATGACGAACAATGAGTGAGCCAAGAGCAACACGCTCACGGACGTAGTGGTGATGCGTTTTGAAGTGCTTTGACCGGGAGTGATATGCAGGGTTGGCAGTAAGATAAACCGAGGAAAGGTTGTCACAGAACAATTCAGGTGTAACGTGAAGTGGTATACCAAGCTCCTTGAGGACAGAGCTGATCCAAGTCAGTTCCGAAGCTGTTTCAAAGAGAGACCGATACTCTGCCTCGGTGGAGCTCTTTGCGACAGTGTCCTGCGTTTTGGAAGACCATGAGACAATGTTGTTGCCTAAGAAGGTGCAGTAGCCGCCAGTAGACCGACGAGTTGTTTTACAACCAGCCTAATCACTATCACTGTACGCACTCAAGGTAAATGTAGTGTGTTTGTTGAAAGAGATACCCATAGATGCTGTGCCCTTGATATAGCGGAGGATGCGTTTGAGAAGTTGAAAATCAGAAACTGTTGGGGCATGCATACGCTGGCACACAAAATTAACTGGGAATTGTATATCTGGTCTCGTAAGGGTGAGGTATTGAAGCTTTCCAGCCAGACTACGGAAGTAAGTAGGATTGGAGAAAGCTTCAGAACTACCGTCGACTTTGTGCGGTTGCAGCGGCAAGGGAGTGGGCATAGGGCAGCAGTTTTCCATGGCAGCAAGAACAAGGAGATCCTCAACATACTTCTGTTGAGAGAGGAAGAGCCCCTCTGAATGGAACTGCGCTTGAATACCAAGAAAGTAGTGTAATTTACCCATATCTTTCATTCGAAACTGTTGATCAATGTCATTGAGAAATGTAGTCATAAGGTTGGACTGATTTCCTGTTATAACCATGTCATCAACATAAAGTAATAGGATGATGATGTCTTTTTCCCTTGTGCAGACAAACAGTGAAGGATCTCTCAGGCTACAAATGAAACCAAACTCGAGTAGGTAGCTGCTAAACTTATCAAACCAGGCCCGAGGAGACTGCTTGAGACCGTAGAGTGACTAGTGAAGCAGACAAACGTGGTGAGGCCTATCTTTGTCAACAAAACCGGCTGGTTGCCGCATATAAACAGTTTCAGTAAGATCACCATGGAGAAAAGCGTGCTGAACATCCATTTCTTTGATGTCCCAGCTCAAAACAGTGGCAATGTGAAGTACAAGACGGACTGTTGCAGTTCTGACCACAGGGCTATATGTCTCCAAATAATCGATTCCTTCCTCTTGGTTAAACCCTTTTGCCACTAAACGAGCCTTGAGCTTGTCAAGTGTACCATCAGCGTTAAGCTTAGTTCTGAACACCCATTTACAGCCCAAGATATTCATGTCGGGAGTAGGAGGAACTAGAGACCAAGTTTTTACCTCTGAACAGTTTTCCATTTCACCACTCATAGCATTTGTCCAACCTGGATCCTTGAGAGCTGCTGTGACAGTTTTTGGTTCTGGATAAGAGACTCGATGTGTGAGGAGAGCATAGCGAGGATTTGGTTTGGAGATACCAGCTTTCGACCGCGTCACCATGGGGTGTCTTGTTGACAATGCAGGAGAAGGAGGTGATGAAACGACAGACACAGGAACACTAACATTTTCTGCAAGAACAGAATCGCTAACAGGTTCTGCAGGGACAGAATCGCTAACAGGTTCTGCAGAAACAGGATCAGCTGAAACTGAGATTGTAGGTGCAGGGGAAGATTGTAATGATGGAAAATCTGCATCTGTAAAGAGATTTTCTGCAGATTCAAGACTGATCGATGGCAAAGGTAATGGTATAGGTGCTGAAGGAGTCAATATAGGTTGATGCTGCACGGTAGGAGAAGGAGCAGAAGGTGCAGGAGGAGTGAAACTACTCTGCCACGCATTATGAAGAGGGGTATGAACCTCATTATGTGTAAGATGAAGGTACATTGTCTGAAATGGAAAGCTGGACTCATCAAAGAGAACATGGCGACTGACATAAACTCTTCCCGTAGGAGGAAACAGACAGCGATAACCTTTATACTTGGCATTGTATCCTAAGAAAATACACTTGAGAGATTTTGGATCAAACTTGTTGTGTGCATAATCCTGTAATGTAGGAAAACAAGCGCAACCAAATACTCTTAAGGCAGAATAGTCAGGAGTTTTGCCAAAAAGTCTCTCATGAGGGCTCTTCTTATCAACTAGGACAGAAGATGGAAGCAAGTTACCTAGGAAGTTTGATGTGATAGAAAGCCTCAACCCAATATTTCTGAGGGAGATGACTCTGAAACATCATAGCAAGACCCAATTCTGTCAAATGTCGGTGTTTGCGTTCTGCTAAACCATTTTGCTGAGGGGTATAGGGACAAGAGACGTAGTGTTGAATACCATTATGTTGTAGTATAGTTTGAAACGATTTGTTGATAAACTCTCCTCCCCCATCACTCTGAAAAGTTCCAATTTTGTAGTTGAACATGTTCTCAACAAGTTTCTGAAATATAATGAATGTAGAAACAAAGTCTGATTTCTGCTTCAAGGGGTAGAACCAACAATAGCGTGAGAAATTATCAACGAAGATTACATAATATCTAAACCCCTGAACCGAGATAACCGGAGAAGGACCCTAAAGATCGCAGTGGAGACGTTCCAATGGTCTTGACGCCTGGAAACTAGAGGTTGGGAAAGGTAACCTTGCACTCTTGCCAAGACAGCATGGTTCGCAGAACTTGTTGATGCGCTTGTGACCCAGAGACAAAACCCAGAAGACCTTGGCCTGAGAGAAATGACTCGAACTGAGACTTCCAAACAACATAGTTCTTCTCAGTAAGCTTGACGGTGACGCAGTTGGTGATATTGAGAGGTGGAACAGTTAAAAGGCCCAAGGATATATTAGTATCCATGGCTCTGATACCATGAAAGAGAAGCTTAGAGCTTTATGATGAAGGAGATGGAAAACTGTTTCATTGATTCATTCTCTCTTAAAATTCTTGATTACAGCAAGTGTCTATTTATATTAGGGGTTTACAAAATCCTAAACTAAAGAAGAGAGACAGATGGCATAATCTCAATCCTCTGTCAATGCAGCATACCGATTTGCGGTCTTGATTGCATATCCTTCTTCTGTACGCATGAACATGAAAATAATATTGTTTTGTCACCGTGTATTGAAAGTATGAGGGAAAAATGGCTAAAATATTATCGAGAAATTCCACTTCTTAATTTGCTTGCATCTATGCTTGATCCTCGAGCTAAATTGGATGGTGTACATGACCATCATTCCACATATTATAATGTATTACATTTGTCCGAGAGCATTGATATTTCAAACATTATTTAAAGTTCGAAAAAAGATATAGAAAATTTATATGATGAATATCATAGAGTATATAAGCATAAGGCAGCACAAGTAGATGCATCATCTCTACAAAATAATATGTCATCAACCTCACTGAGTCTTGCAGAGAGAATGTGGCGAGAAAAAAGGCAACAGCCATAACAAGGTAATAGTTCTTTTTTTTGATTGGTCGACAAAATCAAAAGAGAAAAACAAAATCAAAGAGACACCCAAGAGGGTGGAGAATAGTCGAGGTGAACTACCAAGAATTCTTGAACACGCGCTCCCTTTGCAAGCTTGTCCGCCATTTTGTTGTTTGCTCTCGGAACCTGTGATAGGATGAAGGTGGAGAAGGAGACCTGTAATAGTTCTCAACTTGAAAAATATTTATCTACTAACTTTGAGTTTAGTGATGAAGATGCATGTAATAACTTTCAAAGTCATCCAATGGTGGAAGTCTCATCAATCCCATTATCCAATTTTAGCTATGATTGCAAAAGACGTGCTTTCGTCACCCGTTTCTACAGTTTCTGTCGAATGCGCTTTTAGCATGGGAGGTCAAATTCTTGATAAAACTCGATCAAGAATGAGTCTAGATTCTCTCGAAGCTCAATCGTGTCTTGACGATTGGACTAGAGCCGAATATAGACAATAAGAATACATTCGAGACAATGAAGAATTGTTAGAAGATGTTGATAGTGATGTATCTACGATAAGATCGAAAAATAGTAACTAATAATTATAATATATTATTTTTAATAGTTTGTTTTATGTATTTAAAATTAAGTGTTATTTAAAATATTTTTACACAAATTAAAAATTCTTTAATTTATATATTTTATCTCTTTTGATATTATCATATATTAATTTTCATAGTTAATCTATATTTTTATTATTATATTTTATCAAATATATAATTATTTAATTGTAAATAATTTTATTAACCGTTTTATAATCATTAAATAACTGTAACCGTATTTAACCATAACCGTACTATCAATACCCGTATTTAACCATAACCGTACTATCCATACCTGTATTTAACCGTAACCATGTTAACCATTTATTGAATGGTTAAGGTTAAAATTAAAAAATATTATAACTGTAACCGACGGTTCAATAACCTTAACATTATTAACCGTAACCGTAACCGGCGGTTAAATAACTTTAACAGTATTAACCGTAACCGTGGTCAAAATTAACCTCAAATTAAGAAAAATATGTGATTTATATGTTTATGTTTCGATGAAGAAGAAAAATTAAAAATCCGAAGGTGAAAATTTTGCTAGCTCATGATATTCCATTACTTGTTGAGGATGATGATAATTATTAAAACGTATTATTTACAAATAATTTCTTGATATTTTCTTGATGGTTTTGACCAGTAAAAACGGTGGGACTGATTTTAATTTCCACCTAAACACGCCGCATAAGATGTAATCGCCATACTACATAGTTTACAAACTTTACATTAGTGCATTTCAATTAACAAGAAACAAGACACCTATAGTTTTGCTTCTGTAATAAAATTTGCAGCTGATGACATGTTCACTCAAATATTACGATAAAATTGCTAGAACATAACAACATCAATAATTTCTGATAAAAGAAAAAGACATTTCAGTATCACCGAAATAATTTTGTTTTTAATTATTTATCAATGATGAGTTCATACATATTAAAAACACAGATAACAATGGACATTGTAAAAAAAAGAGATTGGTTATATTTGAAAGCATTTAGATATCAATTTTTCTCGGAAATTATTACACATATTTTTTTATCATTCTTATCATATCACGAAAAAAACTAAAAGAAAAATCTCTTCTAATTCTTGACTCGCTTTTCTCCATTGATATATAATACCAAGTTATTTGTAAATTTTATAAATATTTTCCAGCTTTCTTTATTGTCTCTACCTCTCGATATAAATTAGTTGAAGAGGTTATTATATGTTTTAACATTGTTGTTCTCAAAGTTGATTTACCTCAAAAGAATCGGTTTATACATGAAATTCTAAATCAGATGTATCTAAATAAAATAATTAATTATTTTTAAAATTTTGTTCTTCTAAAACTATTTGTATGTATGATGAAATTAACTTAATTATATTTTATGAACTCTAAGCCTATGAAGAGTCCTTATTAATCATAAAAAAATAGTAAAATTTGATAATTTTTAATTTACGAAATTACCAGGTTTTGCTGAATTGGAGTGAACTTTTTGATATGATTGATAGTAGTGTGAATGAGTTTGTTTTCCTTCTTTTAATGGTTTTTATCTATTTTCTATTTTATGAATGTTTTGGTACATCAAAAATATGCATCTATTTATAGGTAAAATAATATATAAGTTCTTTAGTAAACTTTGAATACAAATTTAATTAGGTTACCAAAAAAATACAGGAAAATCATATAATATATAGTCAATACTTCACTAAAACTTAGCTCGAACGTTACTAGAGAAATAAGTTAAGTTTCATTTATATCGATTTCATTAGGATACCAAAACAAACATATGAAATAGTGCTAGAAAGTAAACAAGTACCTTAAACGTTGTTTGGCAAAAATCTGAATTGCACAACGATTAATGTTTTTGTAATGATTCTTTGCAAATATCCATAAAATCGTTAAATCTAAAAACACGTATTACATTAGCTATATATAACACTTTAAATAAAATATATTTAAAAATGACAATAGGGTGATTAAATTTTAAATAAAAAATAAACCAATCGTAAAAAGACAAATACCATAAATTTTTTTTTATGTTTTTTTAGAGTTTCTCAAACAAGATTCTCTCTCTCCCTCTTCATATTTATATTTTTTTGCTTTAATAGCTTCGAATACATTTTGATTTAACCTATAAAAAGCCTCATTTTTGTGTCACACTAACATTGGTTGCTCTAGTATTAAATTGTAAATGAACGATTATTATAATTGGCTGAATTTCTTTTTTCGAGAAAATGTTTTGGCATAATATATTAGACAATATAATAAAAATAGACATGTAATAATTGAGATAAAGACAGTAATAATTGACACCAAAAGCTGAATATATTTTTTATTATGACTTGTAATCTAGCGGTTTGTTATAATATTATCCAGTGTTATCATTTGAGTTCGAGTTTGAATTGTTGACAAAAGAAAAACTAATCATTTTAGCTAGAAAAAAAAATATTATGAAAAAAGATAAGGAAATGGATTTAGAAAGAGATTTTTCTAGAACAACCAACATGAATATTATACTTGAATTCGATTTTTAAAAGAGAAATCATTATTTTGTAAATATTATCTTTATATTTATATTTAGATGAATTAAGTTGTAACACCAACTTCACTGATCAAAGAATAGTAGTTTTCAATTTTTATTTATCAAAAAAATAAATAAATAGATTATGTATTTCCTTGATTATCAAGGACAAGTCATTTGAATCTCGAATTCAACTAATAATATTAATAGAGTAAACACTATTTTTTTCATCCAAAGCAGAAAAATTATGGTTAATATTTTTTTTCCGATTAAGTATTCTTCATCCAAATTCTTCAATCATTTTACACGAATTATCGCTCGCACTCTTCAACTCGCTTGGTGAATCTAGTTTTTAAACTTTTTTTTGTATAACCATACATCTTATTCTAATCTACGATATATATATGTCGACAAACAATAGAAATCCATTTTAAATTTTGTTCTTAAAACTGTAATTGGGCTCCTCTGATTTTCAGGATGTCGTCAAAAATGTCTACCTCGTGGCTTTTTAGCGCCACGTCGACGAAGGCAAGCACGATCGCGAAGCAGATCTTGGAGAAGATCACTGGGAACAGCGATAGCCACGTGTCTTACTCTCAGGATCGATACGTCTTCCACGTCAGGAGCACCGATGGACTCACCGTTCTCGGTATGGCCGATGAAAACGAAGGAAGTACGTCCTTCCTTCTTCTCCTTTGTTTATCTCTTGTGTTGACTGTTGCTCTTAGGTTTGGTTTAAAACTAGAACTTAATGATGATCCTTGAGACATTGAGTTTCTGTTTTGTTTACTAGACATAAACGGTATGTTCCAATAAGAACTGTGATACGATGCAACACATATATTTCAGGAAGAAGTTACGCAAGAACAAAGGAGCAATCGGGGAATCGAGCGCAGGAACAGAGCAGGTCAACACGAAGGTTGACCCATGATGAGCTGGCACGAGGAGAGCAAAGCCTTGGTGTTGAGACAGAGGCTTTGCGAGAAGGGTTTCTAGTAGTGAATAAAAGGGAGTTCTTTTTATCTTTGTAAGGTTTTATGCTGATTTTGGGGTTTAAGAAGAGTCGCCATGAGACCTTCTAGAATGATCGCTATGAGATCATGATTTTCTTTATCAGCGAACAATATCGTTTCTGTAATTCGTGAACTTACTTTCTTAATCTGATCTGAGGTATTTCAGTAAACGTGTTTATTGTGAGCAAAACCAGACGAGTGGGTTTCAAAGAGAGAGTTTACAACTACAAACTTAACATACTGAAGTAGAAGAGATGAGACTGGTTTTTTAGTTAACTTCTGTTTCTTGTAAAGTCTTATGTTTTGACTTTTGAGTGTTATTATATTTTTTTCAGGGAGGATTCCATTTTCGTTTCTGGAGGATATTCACCAGAGGTTTGTCCGGACTTATGGCCGTGAGGTTCTTTCTGCGCAAGCTTATGCAATGACTGATGGGTTCTCAAGAGTTCTCAGCCAGCAGATTGAGTATTAATCTAATGATCCTAATGCCGATCGGATTAATCGAATTAATCGAATAACGGGTGAAATGACTCAGGCTTTGTATTTCTCTGTAAAATCTAGTGGGTTGTACCTTTTTTGTAAAGATTAAGCCTGGGTGAAAATATATGAACCCGAAATCCGAACCCGAACCCAATCTAAAATACTCGATCTCCGATCAAGTTTCGTTCTAAACGAATACCCGAATGAGATTTAAAGCTAAGTATTTTGGGTATCGGATAATTTCTGATCCGAGTCGAAATCTGAATTAATACCCAAAAAGAAGCAATGTGCGGTGGAGAAGTTGCAAGCTCACGTATGTCTCACTCAACCATGAATCCTTACAACCTTATGCATGAAATTCAAATGATTTAAGCTATTGCCTATAGTAGTTGCGAAAGAAAAAGAACAGCTTTCTGTGTAACTACTTTTGAGGTTAAGAATACATTAAACTAAACAAATGAACATGCTAGTGCTGTCCAAAAAATCAAGAGATAATATTTTCAATGTGTCTTGTGTCTTGGAGAGTGCTCTTAATACTAGTATTGTTGGTGGTTATATACATCGGTGTGGCCTTCGCTTGCCATGGACCATCTCTACCTTCCTGCATTTAAGTAAGTGAATCTGTCTAATGCAATTCCTTTGTTTTTATCAGATTTGTGTGCCCGAGCGCGACTAAGATGTTTTGTTTCCCTTGCTGTATGATTATGAGTGAGCTAATTCTTGTTTCTTTATATCTGGCATACGTTAAAGTGGAAATTCTTATTTTTCACTGATATATTAGCTTAAAAAAAATTGGGGCCTTGTTTCTTGTAGATTCTCAATTCTTAAAAAAGCCGCCTTATATGCTTTATAGTCCAAGCGGCCTGGAGTAATAATGCCATTAAGGATGATTTTTCAAGGAGAAATTGAGAAATCTATTGGAAGCATGGCCTGTGGCAAATTTCTGGAAACTTTTGTAGCTTTGGAAAGTATTAGCTTAGTCAATAAGCCTATTGCGCATAGCAAAGCTCTGAAACTTATGAAAAAGATCCAAAAGCTAAACCCAAACCTTTTATGAAATAGGTTGCTATTGGTATGAAAAAAACTAAAAACGCTTCGGAGTACTTGTGTAGATAGCCTCATGTGATTGCAGCAAATCAATGTGATTTTGTATGAGGCAGATTCTCACTGAAGAATATTTTGCTGGCAACAAAGTTAATTAACGACTAGCATAAGTCCACTATCTCTTCTCGATCAGCTATACTGATTATCTCTAAAGCTGTACATTTTGATACTGTACAATGGTCCTTCATATCCACAACTCTTCATGCTACGCATTACCCTGAGGGTTTCATTCGGTGGATCTACTTTTGTATCTCTACAGCCTCTTTTTCCTCATGGTGAGTGGCTAATTAGAGTGGTTCTTCACTACCACTCGGGGTATCCGACAAGGATGCTCATTAACCATACATGTAGGTAATGATTAACAATGTTTTTTTCTAAGTTGTTGGACAAAGCTGCAGAAGAATGTAGGGTTGGTTGTCATCGTTTGTCTCTGGAGGTTAAGCTTACATATATGAGTTTTGCAGATCACATATTGGACAAAGCTGCAGAAGACTGCTGAGATGATTCTAATCCGTAGAATAGTCTTTTCTGAGAAGTCTAGACACTAGTTTCCCAAATCTGCAATGAGAATTGGCAAGTGAAAAATAGGTTGTTCCTTGTCTCTTCTTGATGTCCACAGAGTGCATAGTCCCTTCTATGCCATGTTCCAACTCTGCATTCTATCCTTTGTTATCATTTGTTCCCAAGCGCCTTCAAACTGAATTTCTTTGAGTAATTTCCCTCTGCTATTTTCTAGAGCAATACATACTCCCCTTGTTCTCCACTCTTTAATTCATTTTGGACATGGTACTAGGAAATGGAATCCTAGAATGGCACCTTATATTTCTGCAAAGTACATTAATCCATAACAATTGTCGCATTGAATCCACAATTGATTTTCATGAGTCAAACAATTGAGGAAGCCGATACTGTTGAGGAAATATGATATCTATCAATACTGATTCTTTTCGGATCGAGATGTATGGATCCACGGGCGAAGGTAGCTTGCTCCATCTATATAAAGAGAAAGTTTTGGATTCCTGATGTGCTCCGTAGAGCTAAAATAGGGTTTCATTTCCAATCTTTGTATTCAATTTCATTCAAAATCTTCGACTTGTGATTTCGGCTACGATGAGCTCTTAGAACTGATGCCATAGTCGTTTGAGCTACAATGCCAAAGTTTATATAGCCTCTAGAACCTTTGAGCTTGTTGAGTCTGCCTTTTTTGGACCAATCATCGAACCAGATTAATGTATTCTAACATGGTGAAAGTCTTTGGTGATTATTCTGAACTATACATATTTCTTCTACATTTTTGATCCTTGATTTACAGTCTCTTTTACTGTCCAGAATGTTTCTCTTTGAATGTGTCTTCTCTTAATGTAGTTAACCCAAATGTGATGAATATGTTTGCATTGAGGGTGGTAAGCAATATCACTTTGGAAAGAACATTCATGCATATCACAAAGAGGTATAATGAAAGCAAACAGCCCACACAGATTCCAGTCTTTCTTCTAAGGAAACATGCTACCTCTCCATTGACTTGAACAAAGAAAGAGGCGTTTGAGATGCATAGGTTGATCCAAATGAAGAAGATTGCCAAGAAGTTTAAAGAAGATAGTGTATTGATGACAAACTCGAGTGAACATAATCAAATGCTTTAGATATGTCAATATGTATAGCATATCTTGGTGAGATAGTTTCTTTGTGGTAATCTTTGAGGAGTTCCGCGGCTAATAGAACATTATCCATTATTAGTCTTTCTTTCGAAAAAGCATATTGACTTTGAGAGATAAACTTCCACAATAGACGCTTGAGCCGGCTTGCTAAGATTTCCATTATCACTTTATAGAGTATGTTTCATTATGATATAGGTATGTAGTCTTTCATCTCTCCAGTCTCTTCTTTCTTTAGTATCAAGGCCAAGATCGTAGATTTTGAACCATTGGGGAAGAAACCCATCATGAAAAAGTACTTCATCGCAGCAATAAATACTCACCCACAATAGACCAACCTGTTTTGAAGAATTCACTTGCAAGGCTGGTGATTTTTTTGTTTTGCATAGCAAAAAGCGTTCTCTGGATCTCTTTATCCATGATCTCTTTTGTGAGATTCTTTTGATCCATGTTAGAACATCGAAAGTCTAAGAGCTCAAGCAGCTATTCAACTATCATTCCCCATAAGTCATCAAGTTTCTTAGTGAAAATCTTTTTTTTTTCTAAAATTCAGCCTCTCCTTTAATCTCCTCTCTACCTTTTAGAGTTTCTCCCACCATATTTCTAGTTTCTCGAATCAAGTTATGGATCATGCAAGCTTGGATTTTTTTAGAAAAGGAGTTATATCGATCCCCCACATCTAGCCAATTTTAGATTTGCTTTCTACTTGAGGAAACCTTGATAATTCAACCAATTCCTACGTGGACTCGTCTCAACGGTCTAGATCCGAACATAAATTTATTGATTGTGCTAAAACATACCCCAACGATCTTTTATTTGAAATTTTATACCTGAACAGTAAAAAAACCGGCTTAAACATACATTATCGTTAACTCCATAATGACGCAGTTAAATGGTGCTGATATGTTAGTGACGTGGTTTGATGACCATCCAAAATAAATATTAGTTAAAACGATAGTGCAAAAAAAATCAAAAAAATAATCAAAACGACGTCTTTTTATGTAAAATAATTTTAGAAAAAATAATCAAAACCATGTCATTTCGTGTAAATAATTTTTGACAAAAAAAACAAAACGACATCATTTCGATCAGGTTTTTTTCAAAAATTTTCTATACAAAATGGCGTCTTTTAATTAATTGTTTTCTTAAAATTTTCTTACACAAAACGACGTTGTTTTGTTCTCTTTAATTTTCAGAAACTCGAGTTCTTTCTCCCCCCTCCATCGTTCTAAGTGCTCGAACGAAAACTCAAAGACCTAAAAGAACCCAAAAAAATTGAAGAATTATACAGTTTGCAATCTGGTGCTAATTACATGGAATTAGATAGAGGCGAAGTCAAAATCTGTCTTAGGTTCAACCTATTCGTTGAGTCGAGAGCAATCAAATTTACACTCACCCTTGAACCTATTTCAACCCATAACTAAAATTTAAGCTTTTCCTCACCAATTTCATATTGAAAAGCTAATTAATCATGAAAGTGATTGCTCTTCTACATTCTTGAAGCCGAATGAGACATGAAAATTCGTTTTAAGTTCCTCTTCTTCAACCAAACGCAGCCATTGCTTATGTTTTCCTCAACCCAATTTTGCCCAACGAAGAAAAAGGACAATGTTTGTGATATTTGAGATAAAATTAGCAACAAAAGGGTGTCGTTTTTCATCAGTAACCACGTCACAGAGATATCAGCACCGTTTAACAGCGTAATTACAGAGTTAACGACAATGTATGTTTAAGCGGTTTTCTATTGTTCAAGTATGAAACTTTGAATAAAAGACCATTAGGATATGTTTTAGCATAGTAAGTATATTTATGTTCAGATATGGACCGGTTACACTAGTTCATGTATGAATTGGCCGAACTCCCAAAAAACCTTCATCAAGTTCAGTTAGATGTTTTCACTTATTATGAGTTTTACTCTCTTCGTCTATCTCCTAGGGTATTGAATTTTGAAGGATTGCTTCTTATTTTTCACAAAGAATCTCATAAGCTTTATATTTTCCTCTAGATAAGTCACCGAAGCTAAATATGGGTGAAAAGAGAAGCAAGCTGATCAGTTGTATTGGTGTTAGTATTGACAAAGTTCCGAGATATGATTTCGTCACGGATAATAAAACAGTCTTTTTCAATGTGTTTGTACGTTCGTTCATGGAAAAAAGGACTGACTGCTATATGCAGAGTTGATTTGTTGTCACATATGACCGTCAATGGAGTATTGATGATTTATTCGAAACATTGGTCAATTCATACCTCAACACAATTTCACCGACCTGCTCAGTACATATACTCATGACATTTGCCAAATCATACCTCAACCTAAATCTATTTCAAATTTCATATTTGAATTAACACAATTGAGCTAAATGATACATTGACTTCTTGTCCGTTAATCAAACGTTTATGGAAGCTTACATGTCCATTATAGACACTTTCTTTTTGACCAACACGACAGGTAAAGCATAAGGACTAGAACTGTGTTCTATTGTGCATGCATTCAATAAATCCTGCACCATCTTATCAATTTCGTTCTTCTGATGGATCGCATATCGATATGGTATTTCGGGAATACTTTTCCATCTTTTTCTTTTAGCATTTTCTTTGCTAGTCGTCGTTATGTCCAAGTTAGACCACGAAAATTTTAACTTGATTTTTAAGACGATATTTAAGTAAGATTCTGCAAGTATAGAAAGCTTTGGCAAAATGTCCATATTTCAAAACTTTAGCGGGAAGCATCAGTCTGTGTAATTTAGAGGTTCAGCCAAGAGAGGCGACCCATGCACACAATTTGCATTAGGGCAAGATAGAATATGAATCTAATAATCCGTTAACGAGTAAAACTTATCTACGGAAAGTATCATCAAATTCATTTCTTTCAATATATCTGTTTATGTATTTTTTTATAGTTCTGTATGCAGTTTTTGTAATCTCGATTTGAAATTAGTGAGAATATTTTTGGAAAAAAAGAGAAGAAAACTTTGGATTTTTGAGTTTTCTTTGGTTTTTTCATTTGGAAAAATAAGATTCTTTTTTTAATTTAAAAGACGTTCTGAAACAAGAGAGAGATCCCTTTGCCAAAAAGTTTGATACATAAGTGAAAGAAATTAAAATGAGAAGATAGAGATTTGATGTCGTGAATGATTGTATGAAACTTTTTTAGGTGAATTCCTATCATTTAAGAAAATGAATTTGCTTTGTATCACCAATACAATCTATTATTAGTAATTTGCTTACAGAAAGTCTACAATTGTGTAAAAATTAAGATCATATAAAAATAATGTTTACGAGCATTTTATGATGCATTATAATGTACTCGGAGAAAATAACAAGACGAGATATACAATAACGGCTTTCTTTTTTCAACAGCTTTAATTTTGTAAGAATGAAAATTATTTTCTTTTCTCTTAATTTAATGTTAATTTTAATTCAAATAAAATATCCTTTTTTTCTCCAAAACATGCTTTTTATAATGAGCTGAGAAAGCAATTAAAATTGAGATTAAATAAGAAAACACAACATTCAAAAACAGATTTGTGAGCTAACTCCTTACTTCCAATTGTAGGTGGAGAGTGTCTTTGTAGTTGCAATCTCTCATAGCTATTGTTAAACGGTAAGTCTTTGTAGTTGCAATCTCTCATAGCTATTGTTAAACGGTAACCTCGTATATTGGATTAAATGTGACAGCCCCAAACTGTTAGACAGTGTTTAATGTTGGGCAGATTGTATGAGAAAGCTCATCCTAAGAAGATTTTGCAACCAGGTTGGTCTCATCCTAAACCTCTGAATTCGAGTAAAGGTCTTCTACCTTACAGGAAAGAAGGTACAACAGGAGGTATTGTGCCGTTCCAGAAAGACAGAGTGAAAGAAACACAGCAGCAAAAATTCTTATCTCAAGAAGAAATGAGTAGACGAAGGGCTGAAGGGTTATGTTACTTTTGTGATTAGAAGTATACGCCTAGTCATTATTTGAAACACAAAAAAACTCAACTCTTCATGTTCGAAATCGAGGAATAGGAGAGTGGAGACACAGTTGATTTAGAACAAGCAGTAGTCGAAGAAGATTGTGACATTACTCAAATATCAGTCAATGCGGTTGTCGGGATCTCCAAGTATCGCACAATGAGAGTGAAAGGTGTACATGGGAAACAATCTTTGTTCATACTGATTGATACCGGATCTACACACAATTTCATATAATAGAGTGGCGGAGAAATTGGGTTGTAAGCTTCTACCAACAGGCCAAACGCAGGTGTCGGTGGCGGATGGCAGGAAGTTGAGAGTGAGTGCTAAGATTGACCAGTTTTCATGGAATTTTCAACAAACGACGTTTACCGCAGACCTTATGGTGATTCCGTTGGGAGGCTGCGACATGGTACTAGGAGTTCAGTGGTTGGAGCAATGAGGTCCAATTACATGGGACTTCCAAAAATTGACTACGCAGTTTAAAATGGGACAGAGGAAGATTCTGCTACACGGGATTAAAAGCAGTTCAGTAAGAGAAATGAAAGCTTCAAAACTCAACAAATTACGAGAGGAGGAAGTTCAGATGGCTATGTTGTATGTCCACGAGAATGAAGAAACAAAGCACATTAAGTTATGCTTCATCGACGCAGCTGAATCAAGTTCTAATGCACAACAAGTACCGGCTATACTTCAACTGTTTGCAACATTTCAGGACAGTTTTGAGGAGCCTCAACACTTACCACCATCTAGGGGCATTTATGATCACAAAATTCCCTTGTTGGAAGGGTCGAATCTGATTAAATTCTTCCACTCCATCCCACATTTGTAGCAAAACTCATATACACATCTACACAATGCACAATGCCATTAAACAATGTAAACCTTTTCCTATGAAATATGTAGTGTAACTTTGTTAAAGTGACTCTTATTAATGAAATGTATGTATATATACCTGCAAGTCATGTGGTTGCAACCATGAGAAAGTTCAATCATGTGCCTACACTTGACACATTGACGCCACCTATTGTCGTTTGCCAGAGACTTTAGCTTCATGTCTTTAACTAAAGGGTCAGAGTGAAAATAACAAAATACTCACGACGATCTGATCGATGATAGTTTTCTGATCCAGGTTTTCTTATTGTTTCTATTTCTTGACATCAATTTTTCACAATTAAAACACTTAAAACATTTATTCTTAGATGAGACGGAATAAGTAAGGAAAAAAAATCAAATTAGTTGGAAAAAACTATTATGTGTTTTAACATTGTTGTTCCAGTAATCTCATTATAATTGAATATATTTTTCATTTATTGGAGAATCATATGATATATTGATATTAATGTGTTTCTTTGGTTCATGTGGTTTCTATTTTGGAAAATGTAACAGAAAGCTATTATATATTGTTAATCATAAAATGGTTGAATCTATGACTGATAAAGTTTTAGATCCATAAAAAAATATTTTGTATGTCATTAAAATTGAGAATTATATATCTATTTCACGTATCTCTTTTGATGGTTGTTAAGGGCCAGCGGTGGGTTTTATAACTCTTTCACGTGAATTAGGATGTTTTGATTTGGGTAATCGAGAGTCTTTTAGATCATCCAAGAAAGTGTAAAATTATTAAAATAGATTGCTCTGGATTGATTTTAATTTCCACCTAAACACGCCGCATAAGATGTAATCACCATACTACATAGTCTGATTTCCTGGTCTTGAGTCAGTGTACGAGTCCACATATTCGCTGATGTTGAACCTATAAAAACAGAATAAGAATATGAATGATTTAATATGTAAGGTTTAACTTATCAAACAAAATTTCAGAATGTGTTTCGAAGCACATCACCTTGACAGAAAACGTTAGTCTTTAGCAAAGTTGATTGAGAAACATTTGATGAAGGTGCCAAATTCTCAATTTCCCAAGGTGAAACTTTGTTAGGCTTTGGGATTGATGTATGCTCATCCCATTTCATTTTTTAAAATAGAGTTGTGAATGTTATTTTTGTGATTTAAAAATAGATTATAAATATAACAAAAATGGAGTTAAGGAGAATTTTACTTCAAATCTTTGCCATTCTGAATCCTTCCACCTGGTGGAAAAACCGTTGATATCCACAATTGTTCCTGAGTCTCTTTTTTATTGAAAATAAAATATGTTTTAGACAGAAAATAAAGAAAAAGAAGGAGAGGAATATAAAAATGTATTAATGAGATTTACCTTTTGCTAATCACACATATAAAGTATTATTTTCATTGACTTCTCTAATAATTGATTGATGAAACAAATGATTTACTCCTTGTAAAGATGTGTTTGAATTTCCATTTATAACCATAAAGATCCTTAGCGACTAGTTCTTTGTTTGGTGTTGGTTGTGACATATCCTAAAAAACAAATCAAGAAAATAGTTATATGAAAGCTTTAAAAGCCAAGTGAAATATTAGTTTATTCAGTAAAATAAACTAATAGTAAATACCAGTGGAGGAAGACATTCAGTTGCATGTCTTTTGGAACAGATAATACACTGGGACTATTTGTATCTGATGTAGTTACAATCTTTGAAAATGAACGAACTACTGGGATTTGATGATAACTATTGGGAATAGTAATTGCAATTTTCTATGAATTTTAAATTCTAAAATCATTAATAAGATCATTAAGAGGGAATGAAAAATATGTAACTAAATCATAAATGTATTTAATCTTCACCACTATGTCCGGCATCAAAGTAATCTCGGAATACACTTCGTTGGTACCTTTCTCCACCTAAAATCAAACATAAAAAATGTCACAATATAATATTATTGTAGTGAAGACGAATGTACCTCATTTGTAAGTAATTTTGTAAGTAATGATCATTACCTCAAGTTTAATACCACTAACACGACAGAGAAGCTTCGATGGAAGATAAAACATTTGCTTCATGTGATTCATCTTTTCATTTGTATATTCTTCGAGCTAAAGCAATTAAATTAAAAAAAAAAAATTACAAACCGAATGTAATTATAAAATAAACGTATATATAAAAATTGGTATGCCAAATTAATTTTGGAAAGTTAATGTATTTTTATTTTACATTATCTTTAGTTACCTTAGAAATAGTTTTTAAAAAGAAAAATTTTCAATTGCATGTTTTTGAATAAATATTTCGAATCAAGATATGAAACAAATCAGGTCGACGACCATACTCAATACTTGACTAAAACTTAGCTCGAACGTTACTAGAGAAATAAGTTAAATTTCATTTATATCGATTTTATTAGGATACCAAAACACACATATGAAATAATGCTAGATAGTAAACAAATACCTTAAACGTTGTTTAGCAAGAATTTGAATTGCAAAACGATTCATGTTTTTTGTAGAGATTCTTTGCAAATATCCATAAAATCGCTAAATCTAAAGACACTTATTACATTAGCTATATATATAACACCTCAAATAAACATAATAAAATATATTTTTTAATATGTCAATGCTTTTGAAAAAAGATTTATTTTTAGATATTGGGATTGTGGGTACACTACATATAAAAATATAAATAGATTTTTTTTATCCTTCTTGCATTGGAATATCCAATGTGTATACATCAAAGAGGTATAATATGTTTACTATATAACAAAAATGATTTTTCTTTTGTAAAACAGTATGTTAAAACATAATGAATCTTAGCATTCGCAGATGTTGGCATCATAAAATAATAGTTAGTTAGTGGGCATTATATTGTCTCTTTTAATTTTAAGCATTTTAGATATGATATATAGTTGGATATAGCTCTTGGAGGTTGTGGGGATCATGACACTACAAAAAAATGATAATTTCTTATCAAAAAGTTTGTCCAAAAATGACTCATAAAAATATGATCTATAATATTTGGTTAGCAATTTACGATAACAAATATCATCGGAAATATCTATCAGAAAATATTTGATGGATTTTAATATAAAACTTTACAACATATAAATAAAATAAAAAAATTGAGAAAATAAGTATCATAGATCTACACTAATTAAGGTTAAAATGAACTAACAAATAAATCTTTTTTAATAATATTTATCGCGGGGAATTTTAGTAAGCAAAAGTTTGGGATCAAAAAAAAAACTATCTGAAAATAGTGTGATGTGAGTACCATAAATAAACGAAGACAGCTCCACAAAAACCTATCAACAATATGGATTTAAGGGCATTGGTGAAATCTCTTGATAAAATATATCATATCTATAATATTAATATAATCCCATATTAAAATTAAATTTTAAATTAAAAAAATCAACCAATCGTAAAAAGTCATAAAAGTTTTTTTATGTATTTTTAGAGTTTCTCAAACAAGATTCTCTCTCCCTCTTCATTTTAATATTTTTTTCCTAAATAGCTTCTTATTTATTTTGATTTAACATATAAAAAACCTCATTTTCGTGTCACACTAACATTGGTCGCTCTAATATTAAATTGTAAATGAATGATTATTATTATTGGCTTAATTTCTTTTTCGAGCAAATGTTTGGCATAACATATTAGATAATATAATAAAAAATAGACATGTAATAATTGAGATAATGACAGTAATAATTGATACCAACAGCTGACCAATTTTTTTATTCGGATTTGTAATCTAGCGGTTTGTGGTAGTAATATCCAGTGTTATCGTCTAGATTCGAGTTTGAATTGTTGACAAAAAAAACTGATCATTTTAGTTAGAAAAATAAAAATTTATGAAAAAAGATGAGTAAGTGGATTAAGAAGGAGATTTCTCTAGAATAACCAAACATGAATATTATACTTGAACTCGATTTTTAAAAGAGAAATCATTCTTTTGTAAATATTATCATTATATTTATATTTAGATGAATTAAGTTGTAACACCAACTTCACTGATCAGAGAATAGTAGTTTATAATTTTATTTTATCAACAAAAAATATATTAATTAATAGATTATGTATTACCTTGACTATCAAGAACACGTAAGTCATTGAAATCTCGAATTCAGCTAATAATAATATAGTGAACACTATGTTTTTTACATTCAAAGCTGAAATATTATGGTTTATATTTCTTTCCGGATTAAGTATTCTTTATCCAAATACTTCAATCATTTTACCCAAATTATCACCCGTACTCGTCAACTCCCATGGTGAATCTAGTTTTTAAACTTTTTTTTATTTTATAAACATACATCTTATTCTAATCTACTATACATATATATATATATATATGTGGACAAACAATAAAAATCCATTTTAAATTTTGTTCTTAAAAGTGTAATTGGGCCCCACCTCTGATTTTAAGGATATGTCGACAAAAATGTCTACCTCGTGGCTCCACCTCCAGGTCGATTCATGGCCAAAAGAGAGATATCATATTATATAGTTTCAGAAAATTAAGAAATCTCTTCTTATATCCATCTATAGCTCAGTTCCATCTTATGGCGATTCTGTACGCGTTGGTGGCGCGTGGAACGCTCGTTCTTGCAGAGTTTAGCGCCACGTCGACGAATGTAAGCACGATCGCGAAGCAGATCTTGAGAAGATCAATGGGAACAGCGATAGCCACGTGTTTTACTCTCAGGATGGCTACGTCTTCCACGTCAAGCGCAGCGATGGCCTCACCGTTCTCTGTATGGCCGATGAAAACGAAGGAAGTACGTACTTCCTTCTTCTCTTTTGTTTATCTCTTGAGTTGACTGTTGCTCTTAAGTTTGGATTAAAACTAGAACTTAATGATGATAGTCGAGAGATTGAGTCTCTGTTTTGTTCTTCAGACATAAACAGTATGTTCCAATAAGTAGTGAAGTAGAAGAGATGAGACTGTTTTTTTAGTTAACTTTTGTTTCTTGTAAAGTCTTATGTTTTGACTTTTAAGTGTTATTTTTTTTTTCAGGGAGGATTCCATTTTCGTTTCTGGAGAATATTCACCAGAAGTTTGTCCGGACTTATGGCCGTGCGGTTCTTTCTTCGCAAGCTTATGCAATGAATTATGAGTTCTCAAGAGTTTTCAGCCAGCAGATTGAGTATTATTCTAATGATCCTAATGCCGATCGGATTAATCAAATTAAAGATGAAATGACTCAGGTTTTGTATTTCTCTGTAAATTATAGTGGGTTGTACTTTTTTTTATAAAGATTAGGTCTGGGCGAAAATATGTGAACCCGAAATCCGAATCCGAATCCAGCCTAAAAAACTTGATCCCCGATCAAGTTTCGTTCTAGAAGAATACCTGAATAGGGCTTAAAGCTATGTATTTTAGGTATCAGATAATATCCAATCTGATAGGAATCAA
Organism: Schrenkiella parvula; assembly: GCA_000218505.1. Classification (NCBI taxonomy): domain Eukaryota; kingdom Viridiplantae; phylum Streptophyta; class Magnoliopsida; order Brassicales; family Brassicaceae; genus Schrenkiella; species Schrenkiella parvula. Next base: position 3,244,595 of record CM001190.1, read on the forward strand.
GGAACCAACCCCGGCGACATCGAGGCTGACAACTTGGAGGTTGGAACACAGCTTGAACCGGTGGGACAGACTCGGGAAGGACCTGGTCGGGACTTGGTCGAGGTTACTCCAACCAACCAACCCATGCGTCGAAGCAACGACCGCACGGCCGTGTACCAGCTGGACCCGACTCAGAACCAAGATGAGCTTCGCATGGTACCACGACCAGATGACCCATTCTCTCGGACCAAACGAGACATTCACCGACCTAACTATAGAGAGGAGTCCAGTGACACAAGCAGAACCGGTCTGGTTCGGGCCAAACAGATCGATCATGAAGATACCCAGGTCGTCGGACCAGAACCAGAAAAGGGCTTGTTTGAATTTTATGAGAAATGGACCGAACTTGAAATGGTCCAAGCTGAGGACGCCTGGACAGAACCGAAATGGCACACACTGATTTGGAATCTTGGCGGACCAGTCTAAACTGGATCGCGCGACCGGATGACCAACGGCCGGCCCTCCTAGCCGTTGTAACGGCCGCAACACTTTATTTCTCCTTTTAATTTCTTGCTTTTATTTCCTTGACTGTTTTCTTTGAAGATAATTAAGTCTTGTTTTTTCTTTATATATTGTGTCGAATCCCATTGTGAAAGACACATAATTTTTAAGTCAAAGTTTATTTCTTACTCTTGAGCAAAATAGATCATTCCTTTTTATCCTCTCGAAACCAGATGTCATGGATTCGTGGTCAAATCCTTTTGAAGAAGGGGGAATGATAGGAATCAAGGAACCAACCCCGGCGACATCGAGGCTGACAACTTGGAGGTTGGAACGCAGCTTGAACCGGTGGGACAGACTCGGGAAGGACCTGGTCGGGACTTGCTCGAGGTTACCCCAACCAACCAACCCATGCGTCGAAGCAACGACCGCACGGCCGTGTACCGGCTGGACCCGACTCGGAACCAAGATGAAGTTCGCATGGTACCACGACCAGACGACCCATTCTCTCGGACCAAACGAGACATTTACCGATCTAACTATAGAGAGGAGTCCAGTGACACAAGCAGAACCGGTCTGGTTCGGGCCAAACAGATCGATCATGAAGTTACCCAGGACATCGGACCAGAACCAGAAAAGGGCCTGTTTGAATTTTCTGAGAAGTGGACCGAACTTGAAATGGCCCAAGCTGAGGACGCCTGGACAGAACCGAAATGGCACACACTAATTTAGAATCTTGGCGGACCAGTCTAAACCGGATCGCGCGACCGGACGACCAACGGCCGGCCCTCCTAGCCATTGTAACGGCCGCAACACTTTATTTCTCCCTTTAATTTCTTGCTTTTATTTCCTTGACTGTTTTCTTTGAAGACAATTAAGTCTTGTTTTTTTCTTTATATATTGTGTCGAATCCCATTGTGAAAGACACCGAATTTTGAAGTCAAAGTTTATTTCTTACTCTTGTGCAAAATAGATCATTCCTTTTTGTTCTCTCGAAACATTTTTGATTGCTTGGTGGTTTTAGCCAAATAATCAAGTTTCATTCTCTGTCTTGGTGCGTCATATCCAAGGGAGATAGAATCCGTGAATATCTGAGGACCAACAGCAACCTCAGTGCGACCTTTCGATCCATCACCAATCTATCAAACGCCGAGCAAAAGTCTTTTCCTAGGCAACCTCTGATCACAATCCGCATCAAAGTCCGAATTAGTACCCGAAATAACTCGAAGTTAAACCTTCTTTTTACTTAACTTCAGGATAATTCATATATTTCTGAGTATTTTCAAGGAGTTTGGATAGCTTTTATACCATATTTTTGGTTAATGCAGACCGGATTAATCGAATTCAGGGTGAAATGACTCAGGTTTTGTATTTCTCTATAAATTCTAGTGGGTTGTACATTTTTTTGTAAAGATAATAGTTTCTTTTTTTTGGTTGTGAGCAGGTGCATGGTGTGATGATAGAGAACATTGACAAAGTTCTTGATAGAGGTGAACGCCTTGAGCTTCTTGTTGATAAAACTGCTAATATGCAAGGGAATACTTTCCGCTTCAGAAAGCAAACACGTCGTTTCTAGTAAAACACTGAAACTTATGAAAAAAGATCCAAAAGCTAAACCCAAACCTTTTATGAAATAGGTTGCTATTGTGCATAGCCTCACGCGATTGCAGTTTATCAATGTGCTTTTGTAAGAGGTAGATTCTTATTGAAGAGTATTCTACTGGCAACAGAGTTTGTTAAAGACTAGCATAAGTCCTCTATCTCTTCTCGATCAGTTATACTGATTATCTCCAAAGCTGTACATTTTGATACTGTACAATGGTCCTTCATCTCCACAACTCTTCATGCTATGCAATACCCTGAGGGTTTCATTCATTGGATCTACTTTTGTATATCTACAGCCTATTTCTCCGTCTCGGTGAATGGCTAATTAGAGTGTTTCTTCACTACCACTCGGGGTATCCGACAAGGATGCTCATTAACCATACATGTAGGTAATGATTCACAATGTTTTTTCTAAGTTGTTGAACAAAGCTGCAGAAGAAGGCAGGGTTTGTTGTCATCGGTTGTGTTAGGAGGTTAAGCTTACATATATGAGTTTTGCAGATCACATATTGGTATCCACCTATGGATTGCCGAGTTCACTTCCTGGTTACGGACGGGCTTGAACAGAGCTAAATGAAACATGAGCCTTGGACCCTCATTTTTATTGGCCCCTATTTGTTTTAAAAAAATTACATATAGATTATTTTAAAATTGTTTTACATAATGAAATTTTAAAGGAAAATTATAACTTGTAAAAAAGTGAAAAAAGGATAATAACAAAAAAACATTTGAATGAATGGTTTTTGGTTTATGGATGTTTTAAAAGTTATATCTTTGGTATTTAATATTCTGTTTTAACATTTTTATACTTTATTTTTGTGAAACTAAAATAACATATGATTATATTGTTTTTATATTATTAAATATAGACCCCTAATTATTTTTTGTTTATAGCCTCAAATATTTCAGGGTCCATGAATCATGGAACATTGGATGTGTGTAAATGTAGCCAAATCAAGGTTTTCTGCGGCAGGAAGGGGGAAGACATGAACTAGAAACAGTTGCCACCACTGTTGGCCTCTAAACATAATCATTGCCTATTAGATACCTTAGTCTTAAATTGATGACAAAAAACCGACTTTGTTACAAAAAAGATTATATAAAATTGTATTAAACCAAATAAAGCTTTTACTATTAGTTGATAATTGAGTTTCGGTTTAATTATTATACAAGTAGTTACGCATATTAAATCAAAGGGTATGTGTGTTAGGGTCATGTCTGTTAAGTAAAAGTAGTTATGGTTAAGAGTTACAACTCTTAACTTTCATCTTCCTAAATCTACTTAAGTCTGTTGTTGTAATGTCAAATCACATGTCATTGGTTTTCACTTTCTATCAATAAACGAGAAGTTCTATTTCTTACTTGAAATTGTGTTGTTCATGATCAAACAGATTGTGTACAAAGTCTGATTCTCTCTCTTTTCAATATAAGAGATTTATCTCTTGTACTCTGTTTTGATTCTTGAAACTTCTGTTTCTAACATTTACAACATGTGTTACTTGAGATCGGCATATTTAATTACACCGCATTGAAACTGCTACCAAATTTCAGCTCTTTGCCCTTGAGAACAAGCCCTGTTTGAGCGTGTTGTATTGTGTATTCAAGCCACCGGATCAGATTCTCGGCGTACAAGTCATTTCCAGTCCTGCTTATAGATTTGTTCCGTACGTTTTGTCAATAAACTTCACGATGCTTATAGATTGGATGGGAAGTTCACCGTACCGTCTTCACGATGCTTATAGATATCAATCTGTTCCGTACGTTTTGTCAATAAACTTCACGATGCTTATAGATTGGATGGGAAGTTCACCGTACCGTCTTCTGTTTCGCTCCCTCTAAATATGGTATACTTCTGTTTGGAGAACATATTGAAGGAGAAAGAGTTTGATTCTGACGTCCTTTTGGAGAAGTCTCGACACTAGTTTCCCCAAATCTGCAATGAGAATTGGCAAGTGAAATATAGGTTGTTCCTTGTCTCTTCTTGATGACCACAGAGTGCATACTCCGTTCTATGCCATGTTCCAACTCTGCATTATATCCCTTGTTGTCAAGCAATTGTGAATACCTATCCAAATTAGGAATTAATATTTTGGCGTTGTGAATTGAAACCAGACGCGTCTAGACCACTCCTTCCTCAATTGGCTTGATCTCACTTGTTCCCAAGCCCCTTCAAGCTGAATTTCTCTGCTATTTTCTAGAGCAATACATCCTCTCCTTGTTCTCCACTCTTTAGTTTTCCAATCTTTGTATTCAATTTCATTCAAAATCTTCGACCTGTGATTTCGGCTACGATGAGCTCTTAGAACTGATGCCATATTCATTTGAGCTACAATTCCCAAGTTTATATAGCCTCTCGAACCTTTGAGCTTGTTGAGTCTGCCTTTTTTCGACCAATCATCGAACCAGATTGATGTATTTTAACATGGTGAAAGTCTTTGGTGATTATTCTGATCTATACATGTTTCTTCTACATTTTTGATCCTTGATTTACAGTCTCTTTTACTGTCCAGAATGTTTCTCTTCGAATGTGTCTTCTCTTAATGTAGTTAACCCAAGTGTGATGAATGTGTTTGCATTGAGGGTGGTAACCAATCTTTCTCTCCCGTGTCGATTTGTCTATCATTTTAGAACGAACATTCATGCATATGACAAAGAGGTATGATGAAAGCAAACAGCCCTGACAGATTCCAGTCTTACTTCTAAGGAAACATGCTACCTCTCCATTGACTTGAACGGAGAAAGAGGTCTTTGAGATGCATAGGTTGATCCAAATGAAAGAAGATTTCCAGGAAGTTTGAAGCTGATAGTGTATTGATGACAAACTTGAGTGAACAGAGTCAAATGCTTTAGATATGTCAATATGTATAGCATATCTTGGTGAAATAGTTTCTTTGTGGTAATCTTTGACGAGTTCCGCGGCTAATAGAACATTATCCATTAATAGTCTTTCTTTCAAAAAAAGCATATTGACTTTGAGAGATAAACTTCGACAATATACTCTTGAGCCGGCTTGCTAAGATTTTCGTTATCACTTTGTAGAATATGTTTCATAATGATATGGGTATGTAGTCTTTCATCTCTCGAGTGTCTTCTTTCTTTGGTATCAAGGCCAAGATCATAGATTTTGAACTTTTGGGGGAGAAACCCATCATAAAAATTACTTCATCACAACAATAAATGTTCACCCACAATAGACCTAACTGTTTTGAAGAATTCACTTGAAGGCTGGTGATTTTATTGTTTTGCATAGCAAAAAGCGTTCTCTGGATCTCTTTATCCGTGATTTCTTCTGTCAGATTCTTTAAGTCATCAAAAGTCTAAGAGCCCATAAGTCATCAAACTTCTTTGTGATAAAATCGTTTTTTTTAAATTCACCCTCTACTTTAATCTCCTCTCTACTTTTTAGAGTTTCTCCCACCATATTTCTAATTTCTCGAATCAAGTGTTGCCTCATGCGAGTTTGGATTGTTTTTAGAAAAGGAGTTATTTCGATCCCCCACATCTACCCAATATAGTTGCTTTCTAATTGAGAAAACCTTGAGAATCCGGCCAATTCCTACATGGACTCGTCTCAACGGTCTATATCCAAACATAAATGTATTTATTGTGGTAAAACATACCCCAACAATCTTTTATTTGAAATTTTAAACATGAACAGTAAAAAAAACCGGATTAAACATACATTATCCTTAACTCCATAATGACACCGTTAAATGGTGTTCGTCTGTTAATGACGTGGTTTGATTACCACCCAAAATAAATATTAGTTAAAACGATGACGTTTTGTGCAAAACAAAATTTCGAAAAAACAATCAAAACAATGTCTTTTTATGTAAAAAAGATTTCAGAAAAATATAATCAAAACGACGTCATTTTGTGTAAACAATTTTCTAAAAAATACAAACAAAACGACATCGTTTCGATTGGGTTATTTCAGAATTGTTTTACACAAAATGGTGTCCTTTAATTACTTTTTTTGAAATTTTCTTACACAAAACAATGTAGTTTTGTTCTCTTTAATTTTCAGAAAACTCGAGTTCTTTCTCTCCCCCATCGTTCTAAGTGCTCGAACGAAAACTCAAAACCCTAAAAGAATCCAAAAAAAATTGAAGAATTGTTGTACAAATTGCAATCTGGTGCCAATTACATGGAATTAGATAGAGGCGAAGGCAACATCTGTCTTAGGTTCAACCTATTCGTTGAGTCGAGAGCAATCAAATTTGTGGTCACCTCTGAACCTATTTCAAGCCATAATTAAAATTTCAGCTTTTTCTCACCAATTTCATATTGAAAAGCTAATTAATCATGAAATCGATTGCTTTTCTACATACTTGAAACCGAATGAGACATGGAAATTCATTTTAAGTTCCTCTTCTTCAGCCAAACGCAGCCCTTGCATTTTTTTCCCAACCCAATTTTGCCCAACGAAGAAAAAGGATAATAGTTGTGATATTTGAGATAAAATTAGAAACAAAAGGCTGTCGTTTTGCATCAGAAACCACGTCACAGAAATATCAACACCGTTTCACATTGTAATTACGGAGTTAATGACAATGTATGTTTAAGCCGTTTTTTATTGTTCATGTGTGAAACTTTGAATAAAAGATCGTTACAATATGTTTTAGTACAGTAAGTATATTTATGTTCAGATCCGGACCGGTTAGACTAGTTCATGTGTTGAATTTTGAAGGATTTCTTCTTATTTTTCACAAAAAATCTCATAAGCTTTCTATTTTCCTCTAGATAAGTCACCGAAGCTGAATATGGGTGAGAAGAGCAGCAAGCTGATCAGTTGTATTGGTGTTAGTATTGACAAAGTTCCCAGCTATGATCTCGTCACGGATAAGAAAACAGTCGTTCTCAATGTGTTTTGTACATTCGTTCATGGAAAACAGGATTGACTGCTATATGCAGAGTTGATTTGCTGTCACATATGACCTTCAATGAAGAATTGATGATTTATTTGAAACATTGGCCAATTCATACCTTAACACAGCTCCACGGATCCGCTCAGTACATATATTCATGACATGTGCCAAATCATACCTCAACATACATCTATTTCAAATTTCATACTTGAATTAACACAATTAAGCTAAATCATACATTGACTTCTTGTTTGTTAGTCAAAAGTTTATGGAAGCTTACATGTCCATTATAGACACTTACGTGTTAACTACCGAATATTACGTGTTAATCTGGTCACATAATCGTAGAAAACATTATATGTTTAACCAAAAGGACGCCGTTTAGATTCATTGATTTTGTAAGAAAAAAAAGTCAACACTTCGTCGTTTCAGTTAAAGTGTAAAAAGTGCCAGCATTTTGGATTTTTTTTCAAAATCAATGAATCAAAACGGCGTTGTTTTGGTTAAACAGGTAACTTTTTCTGACTTGTGACTGATTAACACATCACATTCGATAATTAACACGTAAGTGTCCGCAACGAACATGTCAGCTTCCGTAAACATTTGACTAACACACAAGAGGTGCATATGCAACTTAGCTTAATTTTTTAAGTTCAAGAATGAAAACTGAAAGAAATTTATGTTGAGATATGATTTACCACAGATTGTGAGTGTATGTAGTGATCGAGACCGTGAAGTTTTGTTGAGGTATGAATTGGCCGGTTTTCCTGATTTGTTCCAACTGATTCAATAAGCTCCTTGATCCACATAAGTTCTTGAACATCAAGTGACATCAACCTATATTCAGCTTATGCGGAAGAGAGTGAAACTCTATCTTGTTTCTTCATCTTCCAAGAGACTGGTGACTCACCAAGTATAACAATATAGCTGCTGAGAGGTTGTCGTGTAATCGGAAAAGAATCCTAATTGGAATCACAATAGGGTGCCAGTTTAAGATCAAAAGTACATGAGAGCAAGAAGTATTGGCCTGGACATCCTTTCAAATATCAAACAATACACATGATAACAGCTTAATGTGCTTAACGTGGTGCCTGCATGAACTGAGCCATATATTTACACAATAGCTTAGTTTGAGACTAGTGAGAGTGAGATAAACAAGGCGTCCAATGAGACATCTATACTTCGAAGGATTCAAACAGAGTGGTCCAGTATCTGATTCAAGTCAATGATTTTGTTCCATTGGTGTATCAAACGGACGAGCACCTGCAAGACCACACTCTGAAAAAAAAAATTCGATGTGAGAGATAAATATCATTTGATCCATGAGTGGCTTCAATGCCCAAGAAGTATTTCAAAGGACCCAAATCTTTTGTGTGTAATAACTGTAGAATCATTTCCAATAATCACCAAATCATCAGCGTATATGAGGATGTTAAGAACAAATTACCTCAAATCCGTGTAAACAAGGAATAATCTTTTCGACATTGAACAAATCCATATTTTGTAACACAGTGGGTAACTTAGAGAACCAACAATGAGGTGCATGTCGTAACCCAAATACGTATTTTTGAAGCCCACATACAAGAGATGGATCTAGGGGTTAGAATCTTGTTGGAGGTTTTATATAGATTTCGTCTTCAAGATCACCATCTAGAAAGACATTGTGAACATCTATTTAATGAAGTTCCTAGTTTTAGCAGCTGCAACTTTAAGGATAATCCTTATAGTATTCATCTATACTACTGGAGCAAATGTTTTATCATAGTCCACTTTATATTTTATGAGATAATTCCATTTAAAAGAGAGGGCCTTCTTTCCCCAAGTAAGTTTTGAGAAAGACAATGTTTTATTTTCCTCAAGTGCACCAACTTAAGTTTCCATTGCTCCTCAAAACTTTAAGTTTCACAACATATCGAAAATGAATTAGTTCATATCCGAGAGTAATCGCAGCCAGAAAGCTCTATATCGATCTGACAAGCAATCACTAGAGACAAAAACTAGCGAAAAGATAGAGGATGTACCAGAAGAAACCTGATTGGAGGGAGTTGAGTCAAAACCTTTTCGTTAAACCCATTTATTAAATGATCATAGAAAACACAGTTCGAGATCATGAAAATCGGAATCGAGCTGAGTCAATTTGACATCATACTTTTTGGTATCCTAATAAAATCGATATCAATGAAGTGTAGTTTGTTTCTGTAGTAACGCTCGAGCTAAAGTTTAGTAAAGTATTAATGATACGTTTACCGACTTTCCTGTACATTTTTTGGTAAACTAATTAATAATAGTTTAATAAGAACTTTCATCTTGTTACACCTATAAATATATGCATATCTTATGTATTCAATCATTCATAAAATAAATAAATAAATAAAACAAAGATCTTTCAAAGAAGAAAAACGAACTCCAATTCAAGAAGCTTTCTCCAATTCATCAAAGATTGTTACAAACCTAAGGTGCTAATTATCCTTTTAAATCTCAATTTAAAATATTTATTCAAAAATAGATGAACTTGAAAAGTTAGTTTTTGATAGTTTTTTCTAAAGTAATTTAAATAAGATAGGATAAAAAGAGGTTCATTATTTTTCAAAATTTATTTTGAATACCAAATTATATGTTTAAAAATATCAATTTATAAGAATTATTAGGTTAGTATTTCTCAAAAAAAATATTCTTCTGTTTTAATTTAATCACGGAATTAATTGAATGAAAAAGATTAAGGAGCTAATCATATTCATTTTCAAAAGTTGCAAACTTTTCTTGAATTATTTGAGCTACATTATTTATAAAGTATATACATATTTTTGGTTAGAAAAATAGAAATTCAGTTTTCCTTTTATAAATTATTTTTATTAAGAATTTTCATAGTTTTGTTAAACTTAATTTTCAATCTATCAATAAACTAAACAAAATTTACATAATAATTTATATTATTATCCATTAGTCAGCGTACTAATACTTATCATTATTCAGTAAACATTTCTACATGTATATACAAAAGATAATTCATAGCATTATATATAATAAACAACTAGATAACACAACTGAGGCTTCAATAATATTAGCTTAAAATGTTTGGATATATTTTAAAGTAAATTTTTATCAAAGATAATTATTGTGTTTTCTCTGATTTGTAAATCGAGCCAGGAGTTGTTTTGTTTGTTTAAGCAACTGAGATTTTTTTTTGTAATGACTCCTTATTGTGATTGTAGCGAAACCTTAGTATGTATTTGAAGTATAATATAAAGAGAACTTGGTTGATTTCTTGCATTATGGTGTCAGATAAGAGATGGAGAGTAATGAAGTTGCTAATGGACATCCTGAAATTCCTGGCATAAGTGAGTAATCTCGAATTGATTTTTTTTGCTTCTCGAAAAACATTTTTCCATTATAATTTTTTTCTTCTTCTTTCAAACGTAGTTGATTCCACAAAAAGTTATTTGTATGAAAAGCTATGGAAGTTATGTGCTGGACCTTTCGTTGATATTCCAAAAATCGGAGAAAATGTTTACTATTTTCCTCAAGGCCATATAGAACATGTGAGTACTCTTTCTCTTTATACTTTTTTTCTTTTATCCATAAAATTACATTGAATTTGTAAAACATTTTCCATAATTTAATGGTATTTTCAGCTAGAAAAGTGTACAAATGAATTTACGAGTCATATGAAGCAAAATTGTGATCTTCCTTCAAAGATTCTATGTCGTGTTACGGGTATTCATCTTGAGGTAATAACCATCAGTTAAACATGAACTACATTGGCCAGAGCATTGGTTATATTGTGACTTGTTTTATGTTTGATTTTTAGGTGGAGAAAGATAGTGATGAAGTGTATTCACATATTACTTTGATGTCGGATTTAGTGGTGATGACACAATTCAAGATTTCTTTCTAAATTATTTACATATTTTCAATCACACACAATGACTTTTTATGATTTTCTGAATTTAAATTTCTAGCAAATTGCAATTCCTACTCCCAATGATTATTGTCAAAGGCCAGTAGTTCGTTCGTTTTCAAAGATGTTAACAGTATCAGATACAAATATGCCTGGTGGATTATCTATTCCAAAAAGACATGCAACTAAATGTCTTCCTCCGCTGGTATGTTTCTCTTGGCTTATCTACTGAATGAATTCTTATTTTACTTGGGTTGTAAAATTTTCTATAGGAATTTATTTATTTAATCTTTTTATAGGATATGTCACAACAAACACCGACTCAAGAATTAGTAGCTAAAGATCTTAACGGTTATGAATGGAGATTCAAACATATCTTTAGAGGTAATGAGTAATTTTGTCATTAATCAGTTTCGAAAACTAATGAGAATGATACTTTATGTGTCTGCTTAGTAATTGACGATGTTCCTTTTGTATGCAAATAATTTCACGCAGGGACACCTAGGAGGCATCTTTTCACAAATGGCTGGACTGTGTTCGTTTCGACCAAACATTTGGTTGCTGGAGATTTCTTTGTATTTGTTAGGTATATTTTATGGTGTTACATCTATTTTTGTTACTGGATTTCAGACTTAACTAATATATTATCTTCTTCTAGAGGAGAGAATGGAAAGTTGCGAGTTGGTATCAGAAAAGCAATGCATCAACAAGAAAACAAAGCTTCATCAATAATCTCAACAGAGGCTATGCATCATGGAGTAATTGCTTATGCAGTGCATGCTATTAATGAACATTCTACATTTGCTGTGGTCTATAAGCCGAGGTAATTAAAAAAAAAGTACTATATTAAGATATCATGGATTAATTTCTTCAATAATTATGCCTTTGATATGATATCAGGTTAAGTCAATTCGTCATTAGCGAAGATAAATTTGCAGATGCTATGAACAATAATTTTAATGTCGGTTCAAGATTTATGATGAAATTTGAGGTTGAAGGTTTTACGGAAAAAAGGTAAACCTCATTAACACATTATTTATCTTATTGTTCTCATTTTTGATTTTTTTCCTATCTAAAACATATTTTGTTTTCATTACAAAAGATATTCTGGGACAGTTGTGGGTGTCAACGATTTTTCTCCTCATTGGAAGAATTCAGAATGGCGAAGACTCGAAGTAAAAGTCTTCCTAGCTATACTTTTTATTAAATTGCTAATACTTTTCTAATAGTAATAAATAACATTCACAACTATGTTTTAATAGGTACAATGGGATGAAAATGCACCAATCCGAAGACCTAACAAAGTTTCACCTTGGGAAATTTCACTTTTGGCGCCTTCATTAAATGTTTCCCAACTAGCTTTGCTACCAAAAAATTGGCCATGTCAAAGTAATAAAATTGGTAAGTAAATTCTAATATTTTGTTTAATAAGTTAAACCTTCCATATGAAATCATTCATTTTCACTTTCTGTTTATAGGTTCAACATCAACGAATATGTTGATACCTGCATTAAATCAAGGCCAAGAAATTGGACAATCGAGTACGAGTTATCCGATAAGTGTTGATCAACTTGGTTATCATAATGCAAACAAAGATCCAAAGATTTCTTCTAATTGGCTAATGAGTAGTTGCTCTATCCCTGCAATGGCTAAACCAAACCATACCGACCAAATGGGTTTCCCAATGAAAGAACATATAGCCACTGATTCAGCCACTAGTTGCAGATTGTTTGGAGTTGATCTAATGGATCACATGAAGACCAAAGATCACTTGGAATCAATTGGCTCATACCAAAAATCTGAGATTGTGGAGAAGAGAGATTTTGACCTGAATCAGACTCTGGTTTTATCAAAGGAGAACAACAGCAAACAAATCCATTCTACAAGAAATTGTATCAAGGCAAGAAATCAATTCTAAAAGAAATTAAATTTGCAAAAAAATTTCAAATAGTTTGAGACACTCTGCTAAGTTTGCATGATCTTCATTTGGTGGTTATTTAACAGGTTCACATGCAAGGTGTAAGTGTAGGAAGAACAGTAGATTTAACTGTTCTTAATGGATACAATCAGCTGATAGACGAAATCGAGAAAATTTTAAATCTCAAGGGAGAATTGCATAACTGCAATCAATGGGAAATAGTATTTATAGACAATGAAGGAGATATGATTCTCATCGGAGACAATTCATGGCCGTAAGCCTCTCTCTTTCTCTTTCTCTCTTTCTCTCAATCTCTATTTCTCACTCTTTCACATTTGGATTTTTTTGCAGTGAGTTCTGCAAAATGATAAAGAAAATATTCATATATTCAAAAGAAGATGTCAAGAAAGTGAAGTCAGCGAATAAGTTTTTTTAAGGTGAATTAAATTGAAGGACAATAATGTTAAGGAATCTTATAACTTCTCCAACTAATTTGGTTTTCTCCTTACATATTCTCTCTCATCTCACAATATTTTTTTTTGGTTGTTTGTGTTATGTTTTCAGTGTTTGATTGTGGAAAAGGATCCATACAATAAAGAATGCTCAGAAAATAATTTATAAAATTTATAAATAATTTGGTTTTATATGTCAAGGGAGAAAAAAAACAATATACCTAAGAGATTTGTCCCTGTTTTGGCATTATAAGTGTTTGGCGATTGGTTTAACGCCCGATAGCTTTAAATATCCAATGTCTTTTTTTGCAATTTTTGTTGTTTTTGTCGTCGGTGTCTGTCATATAAATAAATTCATATTTTATAATAATTAAACCCTCTCCTTTTTTGTTGTGTTACTATGTTTTTCCCTTTTTATCATATTATCTACATTGTTATATTCTATCGATTTTATTGTAATATTTGTTTGAGCATCTACGCCATGTAAATTTGATTGCACAATCAAAACTATATGTGTCTTGTTTCTTAATAAACAATATGCACTAATTTAAAGTTTGCACCCTTACAAGATGTATGAGAGACATATAGTTTTTATTTTTTAATGATTGAGACCGAATAATCTAATGTGGATCTAAAACTTTATATGTTTTCTTCCAAATCCTAGATTCATTAACCGCATGATTTACAGTGTTCAGTAGTAATATATTAAAAGTTTATTGTTCCTAACTTAACATATAAACCACATCAACCAAATAAATATCTCCATATCAAGATTTGATCCGATTGTCTCCAGAAAAAACTCTATATTCTACTATAGTGAGGTTATCTAATGTTGTTTGGACCGTCAATTAAAAATCATGCTTGAATAGCAAGATGACATTCAAAAAGATATAGTCTGTAGTTTCCTTATTCACTCAACGAACAGAAAAAAAAAAGAATTGTGTTTTATCCTTCTGTTGATTAACCTTGCAATCCAAAATCATTTAATTTTAAATATTTTAAAATTTCTTACACTTGTGCTTTCAGCAAATTTACTAGGTGTGGAGCTGCATGGGATGCTAGTGTAAATAAATTATGCTACAAATTTTACAGTAAATTCAACAAATGACCATATTTTATAATATTAGATTAAGATATATCCAGCTATATATTCAACAACGTAAATATAGCTTTAAAGAGACAGCAGCGAAACAATCAATTTCAACAACAACTTAAGATCATTCGTAGTGGTAAAAGTTCTCAGTTCACATGTCTTACTGATTTTTTTTCTTACAACAAAGGGATCATACACGAAACTTCTTGCATCGGTACACCACAACACAATAGGCGTGTGGAAAAAAAAATTATAAGAACATATTAGCCTTCAAGCACATCTTCCAGTTGAGTTTCATAACTATATATTTCTCTCTTATTGCATGAAACTTTATAAATCACACTCCCCTGGAAATACTTCGAGTAAAGGCTTCGTTTGAATTGGTATATAACCGGCCTCCTCTGATAGATCATGTACGTGTGTTTAGATGTTTTAGCTATGTTCACAATAAAAAAACATGGCAGTGACAAGTTTTCTAGTTGGAGTAATCGTTCTCTTCATCGGCTATCCGTTTGGAAAGAAGGGATGGCGAGTTTATAACATTGCAACTAGAAAAGTCTCTTCTCTCTTTTTCCTATTCTGTTTCATGCTATTCATCATCGAAATTAGAAGAAACACTACTACCAGTGGGCTCTTGACTAGATGGTGATGATGATGATTTTTGAGAAATCGACAAATGCACAACTCCAAGAAATAATGATTTGATTAGAATTGGAGCTGAAACTACTACTGAGCCTTCATCTCTAAACGTCATGATTATGGGACTTACATAACACACGACAAATCAGGTGTTACTCTACTACACAATATCTTTTGGCTGGTTTTCGTGATTGTTCTCGCTTTTCTCTTTGCGATTTCTTTGGGTGTATAACCTCAGCACTGCAAAGATGTTTTTGATGAGAATTGGCATTTTTCTATAAAATAAATCGAAGCTTTACAGGACAGTGACACATAGAAAATTGAAGACCTCCGTCCAAGAAAGATCTGTTGTAAGTGGCACATGGACAATTATCCTGACATTTTCACCGGTTCCTCTTCGAGATACTTCGTCGTCTGGGGTAGTGACTTTGTCGGTTATAGTCATGTTTCTCTTTTCTTAACTGGTTGTTTTAGAGGGTATGCCCTCCTCTTTCTTGCACCAAATCGTTTTGAGAGTTTTTTGTCGAGTCTTTTAAAAATTAAGAAACCATGTATGAGCCCTGAAACATGATGACGAAGTGTTTTCCAATGGCTCTTTGACGCCTAAGTTAACGAGAGAGAGAATCTCGGTCAAAGGATGACCGTAGATATGACCGGAGAATGGTCGGACATGATTTACAGAGACTCGGAAAGAAAGGAATAAGTAAGTGTTTAAAGATTAGTGAGAGAGAGAGAGGGAGTTATTAGGATCAAAGTGAAAGTGTATAAACCCCTTTACTGTTAGGGTAAGCAAGGTGTCAATGAGTTTATCTGGTCCGGGTTAGTATAATGGGTCAGATCCTGGGTTGTTGGATCAAAAACTTGGACGTCGGGTTGGGTGTTGGATCTGTCAAACTGTGCTCATGTACGTAGTACTTGACTACTTTCTCACCACTTTCATTGGTTGTATATGCCAGCTGTTCGACAAGATCTTCCCCTATCTCTAATTGTCTCTGTGTACAAACCGGAAGCGGGGGATTAGGCGGTGCATGGCAGCCCCCACATCTTTGTTTTCCCCAGGCATCGTGAGTTATCACGTTCACCTATCACATGCAGTCACAAGGCATTTACTGCACAATCATTTTATTATAAGAGGTATGGGCATGAGTTTGAATATATCTATATTGTTGAATGTTGGGAAAATCGCTAGTTTCGAAGGGCTTTTTCCTGTCTAAATGAAATATGTACCTGGCCCAATTCCCTTGATACCATGGGTCGGTTTGTTGTGGCTATCTGGTCGTTCGTTGCTCCGCTTCTAGTAACATGTGCGGACCACTCCTTTCCAGCCTCACCTACTCCAAATGACTGGCACAAGTACAAGACCATGGAGTGTGGACTATCTCCTCCGGATGAGTCAGTCTCTAGTTCCTCCCGAATCTGATAGTTTTGCCACATTACCGGAGAACGAGAGCCTATAGTCAGGTTAAGATGGTCAAGGTCGAGTGCTATTTCTGGTTACATTAAGGTTTAAGGTCCAGTTTTGATCTGACAGAGTCGTTCTAGTAAAAACAAAAAATAGGCGACACTTTGATGACACATAACTTATCCATATTGGATAGTCGATACTTCTATAAACAATGCTAATTATGATTGTACGGTTACCAATCAAAACTCATATTTCTATCATTAATTTGTACTATTGATATCTTATATATCATTTTATTTTCATATATGTTTAGAGTGACTTAATTTCATATATGTCTTCACCAAGGAATCGATCCATCTCCCTCAAAACTCTTGATATGTATAACTTATCATACTTAACATACTTCTCTTATCATGAGACGACTAATTTTTTGGAGTATAGGTTTCCTAATGAGATGGATGTTAGATAGACTTTCTTCTAAGTTTCCAAAGTTTACAAGATCAACTCCAAATTTGGTAAAACTGAACTATTCGTGATGTGCTCTTAGTTGATGGAGTTGCAAGCCTGTGGTAAGTCTTTGAATCCCACCGAGTCTCTTTTTCTGAAGAAACAAAGGGAAGACGCTGTACACGTAATGAGATTGATGTAAAAGTGAATCTTATGAAAGGCATAGAAAATTTGACTCACAAGTCATGGAAAGAATCATTTTTGTAAAATGTATTTTCCGGTCAGTTTACATGATAATTCTCAATGAGAGTTTAGTCACTTGGCATTAACACTAAAACGCTTAAGTTAAAGAAGGTAAAGAGAAAATTTGTATGCTTCATATCTCAAGTGTTTTATGTTTAAGTCCTTTTGTTCCAATATAAGATAATGAACAATGGTTCTTACCTCCGCATCTTTTTGTCTTCCTTGAGTTGAAGAAAATCACTACTTTTATCTTTTTCTTGCTAAACTATTTGCAACCTACTACCAATGATGGGGGATTTATTCATGCATTTTCTTTATAAAAAAATAATGCAAATTATATTGATTGATATCGCTGAATAAATATAAATTTACTCTACAGGAAGATAAGCCGTTTTACTTTTTAAACTGTAACACATATACTACGACAATAAAAAAAATGTGCTACATGTAAACAATGTCGTGAACATGAATAAAAATGATATGAACAAAGACAATTTTGTTGAATGTAAATGCTATAGAAAATCCGACGAAAGATCTATTTTTTTTTCTTTGATTTTTTTTGCTTGGAATTATCATCTTAACAACATTTCCCTTACCACATTATTAACAAAGTTATAAATTAATAGGAGCTTTATCTAAAGTGACTAAAAAAAAAATACATGGCAATGAATAATAGTTAGGGTGGAGCTAAATTATTACAGTGATGAGGCTGTGACAAAAAAGTTTAAAGTTTAGCATGAGGGAAAGAGGTAAAAAAATATATATATGCAGAGAGAGATATATAAACATTGGATTGTTTTGATTTGGTATTGGAAGTTCAATGGCCATACTAAGTTTTACTTTCTAATAATTTTGAAATTATCTTACGAGCATTTTATAAATATATATATAGTGTATATACTCTAGCACAAAATACATAACAACTTAGAACTAATAAAAAGAGATTTATAAGTATACCAAAAAAGGAAATAAGAAAATGAAACAAAAGCCATGGGGAGGGGTCGAGGACGCGCATGTTAACTAATAAGGCGCATGTTAACTAATAAGGCGCACGTTAAACCCTGTCTTTGCCCTCTTTCGCTCTAGCAAAAAGAAAAAAAAATTGATCAACCTAGATAAAATAGACAGAGCTGTGAGAAGAAAAAAAAAGGAAGAGAAATTGAAGAAAAACCGCCATAGAAATGATGAAGCAGAGCTCATCGGAGGCAGTGTCGTCGTCTTCATCAGCCATCGACCTATCTCATCCCTCCGTTCCTTCGTCCTCCTCATCATCTTATTCGTCGGAGAAGCCTCTCTCCTCGTCCTCGATTTCCCCGGCGGAAGACTTTCAGGTCGGATCGTCGAGAGATGGAAGCGGAGGTGCGCAAGAGATCGTAGCCGTCGATCGGCGAGGAGAATACACCGCCATGTGCCGATGGACGGTGGAGAACTTCACACGTGTCAAAGCCAAGGCACTGTGGAGCAAGTACTTCGATGTAGGAGGCTACGATTGCCGTCTCCTTGTTTACCCTAGAGGTGACTCTCAGGCTCTTCCTGGTTACATCAGCATCTACCTTCAGATCATGGACCCTCGTGGTACGTCGTCGTCTCGTTGGGATTGTTTCGCTAGCTATCGTCTCTCAATCGTCAACCATGTAGACGAGTCCCTCACAATCCACAAGGATTCTTGGCATAGATTCTCTAGTAAGAAGAAATCACACGGATGGTGCGATTTCACACTTAACTCCAGTGTCTTGGATCCAAAGATGGGTTTTTTGTTTAACAACGATTCCTTGCTTATTACTGCTGATATCTTGATTCTCAATGAGTCTGTGAGCTTTAGCCGTGATAGTAACAATGATTCGGGATCGTTGTACAAAGAAAATTCCATAACTGGACCAATGCCGGATGTGTTGAGTGGGAAATTCACTTGGAAAGTAAATAATTTTAGCTTGTTTAAGGAAATGATAAAGACGCAGAAGATTATGAGCCCTGTTTTCCCAGCTGGGGAGTGTAATTTGAGGATTAGTGTGTACCAGAGCGTGGTTAATTCCCAGGAATACATATCAATGTGTTTGGAGAGTAAAGAGACCGAGAAGACTATGGTTTCGGATAGGAGCTGTTGGTGTTTGTTTAGGATGTCGGCTTTGAATCAGAAGCCTGGGTGCACTCACATGCATAGAGATTCATATGGGAGGTTTGCTGCTGATAATAAGAGCGGTGATAACACGAGCTTGGGCTGGAACGATTACATGAAAATGTCTGACTTTGTCAACCCTGAATCAGGGTTTTTACTCAATGACACGGCTGTCTTTAGCACCTCGTTTCATGTTATCAAAGAGTTCAGTAGCTTTACTAAGAATGGAGGGTTGGTTGTGGGAAGAAATGGAAGTGGAGCTAGGAAGTCAGATGCACACATGGGAAAATTCACTTGGAAAATTGAAAATTTCACAAGGTTAAAGGATCTTCTGAAGAAGAGGAAGATAACAGGTCTTTGCATCAAAAGTAAAAGGTTTCAAATTGGTAACCGGGATTGTCGACTTATTGTTTATCCCCGAGGTATGTAAGTGGACTAGATTCACAAAATTTTATGCCATGTTGATTTATACGGTAGATATGGAACCATTAATCCCGGTTTAAAAATTATGTATCTTCCTTCCTCTTGAGCTGTCTGGTTGCTGCATTCGTAGAGTTCAATGTCTGAACTGATTTTCTTACTCTTAATGGCCTCAGGGCAGTCCCAGCCACCGTGTCATCTTTCAGTATTTCTTGAAGTGACAGATTCACGAAGCTCTAGTGATTGGAGCTGTTTTGTTAGCCACAGACTATCAGTTGTGAACCAGAGACTGGAGGAGAAGTCGGTGACAAAGGAATCTCAGAATCGCTACTCGAAAGCTGCAAAGGATTGGGGTTGGCGTGAATTTGTGACACTTACTAGTTTGTTTGATCAAGACTCTGGATTTCTTGTTCAAGACACTGTTGTGTTCTCCGCCGAGGTTCTTATTTTAAAAGAGACATCTGTAACGAAAGACTATGTGGAGGCAGAATCAGGTAATTCAGCTTCACAAATTGATAACAGCGTGAAAAGAAGTTCATTTACGTGGAAAGTGGAGAATTTCCTGGCCTTCAAGGAAATAATGGAAACACGAAAGATTTTTAGTAAGTTCTTCCAGGCTGGTGGATGTGAACTCCGGATTGGTGAGTGGTTTATTTTTTTCCTCATCTCCTATCTTTGATTATTGAGGTTTGTGAACTACAATTGCTTCATGTGTTACTTGTACAATGCAGGTGTGTACGAGTCCTTTGACACAATATGCATATATTTAGAGAGTGACCAATCTGCGGGTACAGATGTGGACAATAATTTCTGGGTTAAGTACAAGATGGGTATTCTGAACCAAAAGAATCCGGCCAAAAGTGTGTGGAAGGAGTCATCGATATGTACCAAGACATGGAATAATTCCGTCCTACAGTTTATGAAGGTGTCTGACATGTTGGAGGCTGATGCTGGGTTTCTTGTGCGTGACACTGTTGTTTTTGTGTGTGAAATATTGGATTGTTGTCCTTGGTTTGAATTTTCAGACTTAGAGGTTAGTTTGTGCCTCATTTATTCTTTAAACAATATCATACGAGTTCTTGCTTCTATATTTTTCTTCTGCGTCTTAGAGTTATTCCTTTTTTCGTGCACACTTGGATACCTGTTCTTGTTCTTACATTATGGATTCTATGTTTTGTCCATTCTTTTGCCAGGTCTTGGCTTCAGATGATGACCAAGATGCCTTAACCACTGATCCTGATGAAATTATTGATTCTGAGGAAAGTGAGGGCATAAGCGGAGACGAGGAAGACACATTCCGAGATTTTCTTTCCCAAGCTGGATTCCATCTCACGTTTGGGGAGAATCCTTCGCAACCACAGGTTACTCTTCGAGAGAAGCTTCTAATGGATGCAGGTGCAATTGCTGGATTTCTTACTGGATTACGTGTTTATCTTGACGATCCTACTAAAGTAAAGCGTTTACTTCTTCCGACTAAAATATCTTGTAATGATAGAAGCAAGCTAACGAAGAGTGATGAATCTTCACCCAGCCTGATGAATTTGCTGATGGGTGTTAAAGTTCTACAGCAAGCAATTATTGATTTACTTTTAGATATAATGGTTGAGTGTTGCCAACCTTCGGAGGTAGGCTCTCATTCTGAGCCTTCTTTACTGGACCCAAAGACAGATGGCTGCGTGGCTTCAACTTCATTGGAGCCAACAAGGGAAAATGGAGCAGCAGAACCTTCACAACATCTTGTTGACGAGAGATTTAAATCTGATACAGATGCTACTACCCTCAGTACCTCAGCTATACAAAGCTCTGAGATGAACGGGATTGATATGCTTGAGAAAGCCCTTGCAATAGAGCCTGTTTCCCCCCCTGAAACATATGCTGAGCAGTCTTCTGATGCTTCAGTCCAATCAAAGGCGGGTTCTCTTACTGTTGAAACCTACTTAGCAGCATTTTGTTTTGCAACTTTGTTTTTCTGACCATCCGTAAAATTTTTGGTCTTCAGACAAAGTGGCCAGAACAATCTGAGGAGCTATTGGGACTGATTGTTAACTCATTGAAAACCCTTGATTCGGCTGTTCCACAAGGTTGTCCAGAGCCTAGACGACGACCACACTCTGCTCAAAAAATTGCTCTTGTTTTAGACAGAGCGCCCAGACATTTGCAACCAGATTTAGTTAGTCTGGTTCCTAAATTGGTTGAGCATTCGGAGCACTCAGTAGCTGCTTATGCACTTATTGAACGGCTTCAAAAGCCTGAAGCTGAGGCATTATTGCGTGAACCAGTAAGTTGTCTCTGTATAGCCTTTCCTTCCCTTGTTGAATTCTTTTCTTGTGAGTTTGAGGCGTACAAACCTGAAGAAGTGTCAGTTCATTTTATGAACTAGAAGTTTTTACATCTCCACCATCTGAAGAATTTCTCTGGCACAGGTATACGATGCTCTTAGCCAGTTAGATTGTGACGGCGAAGTGTGGGAGCACATTCTACTTCAGTCATTTGAGCTTCTGAGTGACTCAAATGACGAAAGTCTTGTGGCAGCCATACATTTCATATTTAAAACTGCCTCCCAGTGCCAACACCTACCTGAAGCCGTAAGCATTCTGTGTCTCAGTTTTTCTTTTTTTGCTGCGATTAAATATTTTCCTAGTCTTGGCTAACGTAAAATTTTCCTTATACAGGTAAGGTCAGTCCGCGAGCGGCTTAAAAGTCTGGGTGCTGATGTTTCTGTTTGTGTCCTTGAATATTTGAGCAAAACTGTACACAGTTGGGCTGAAATTGCCGAAATGATACTTAAGGACATCAACTCTGACGACAGTCTAGGAGGCAATTTTGTGACATTAACCTGCGGGCCTTTTCTGATTGGTGAAAATGAGACTACCTCCGAAATGGCGGAATTGATGGATGAGCATGAATTCTATGCAAATAGACAATTTTTTGATGTCTACATTCTGCTGGAAATGTTGTCCATATCGTGCCTAGCTGTGGAGGCATCTCAAACATTCGAAAGAGCTGTTGCTCGTGGAGCCATTGTTGCTCAGTCGGTTGCCATGGTCCTTGAAAAACGACGTGTTCAGGGCCCAAATCTGAGTGCTACAAGTGGGGATCCTGTCTTGGAGGGAGAAGCCAGTGAGCAACAAACCGCTGGAGGGATTGAGTTCAGGACAATCCTTAATCTTGCGGAGACATTAGCTCATGTTAGAGATCCGCAAGTGAGGGGATTTGTGAAAATGCTATACACAATATTATTCAAATGGTTTCCTGATCAGCCCTTTAGGGTTCAAATACTGAGGAGACTTGTAGATAGATTCACCAGCCCTACGAGTAGTAGCCATGAGTTAGATTTAGAGTTGGAGATTCTTGCTATTCTGATTTTTCAGGAGCAAGAGGTTGCAAGACCCGTTTTAGCCATGCTGAAAAAGGTTGTGGAACATGCAAATATTGACAGGGCCGCTCTGTGGCACCAATTGCGTGCAAACAAGGAAGAGCTTGTCAGGTTGAAGGAAGAAAAGAAGACAGAGATTCAGACTCTGACAAAGGAGAAATCTGGCATCACACAAAAATTAAGTGAATCTGAGGCTGCAAATGCCCGTCTTAAGGTACGCGATAACTTCATTTTGTCTGCTTTAAGAGTGTGACTATGCTGGAGGTTTTGGGCGTTCTATGATCCTTCAGCTTATTAATACTGTGTATCAAATGGCAGTCTGAAATGAAAGCTGAGACGGACCGGTTTGCTCGGGAAAAGAAGGATCTGGTAGAACAGTTTCGGGATGTGGAGAGTCAGCTGGAGTGGATTCGATCAGAACGTCAAGATGAGATATCTAAGCTCTCGTCTGAGAAGAAAACTCTTCTGGATCGCCTTCACGAGGCAGAGACGCAACTTTCTTTGTTAAAAACCCGAAAGCGTGATGAACTTAAGGTACGGACTTTAAATAAGATCTAGAGCACATGCCTGCAGAAAATGATTAATGATCGGATCTTTATATTACAGCCATCTTGCTTGTCTTGTACTCTGTTCTATTTGTCCAAGACTCCGAATTGTATTGTTCACTATACAAGATGCCGTTTTCTTTGTGAATAATGCAGAAGGTAGGGAAAGAGAAAACTGCGCTAACCGAAAAGCTAAAGGTGACAGAGGCAGCCCGGAAAAGATTTGAAGAAGAGCTGAAACGGTATGCCACAGAGAATGTTACTCGGGAAGAATTCCGCAAGTCACTTGAGGATGAAATCAGGCGACTCACGCAGACAGTAGGGCAAACAAAAGAAGAGAAACGAGAGAAAGAAGATCAAATTGCTCGGTGTGAAGCTTACATTGATGGAATGGAATCCAAACTCCAAGCTTGCCAGGTTTTCATAAAGAAAAAACAGATTGCTTTTTTTCTTAATCTATGTTTCTTTGTTTAGAGCTCATTAAACTTCTCTTATGTGATTTTTTTCAACAGCAATACATCCACACACTAGAATCCTCACTTCGAGAAGAGATTTCAAGACATGCGCCTCTATATGGTGCCAATTTAGAGTCTCTATCGATGAAGGAATTGGATACAATTGCGCGGATCCATGAGGAAGGGCTAAGGCAGATCCATGCCCTTCAACAACGTAAGGGAAATGGTTTACCACATGGTCTCCCTCACGGTCACACGCTTTACCCGACTACACCGCCTCACCTTCCTCCCATGCCGATCGGTTTGCCACCTCAACTTCTTCCTAATAATTCAGGGATTCACTCAAACGGACATGGCAATGGTTCGGTCAGGCCTTGGTTTAGCCACCACACCTAAAAAATACATCTTTTTTCATAGGAAGACTTCAACAAAAGAATGGCCTCTTGACTTTGTTTTGAGAGGTAAATCAATCAATCAACATCATCAGTGTTTAATTTTCCATATATATTTATTTTTGTCTGAGATTTTACGGAGGGGGCTTTTTCGGCTGCTAGAACCATTTGGGGAAGCAAAGTAGAAGATCAATAAAAAAATTAGAGGGATACAGATGCACAAATTTGTTTGTGAAAGAAAAATATTGTAAAAGCTGTTATGCCAATGGAACTAACAGTTGCAAGAGTGCCTTATGCTTCGTCTTTTTGGTTGATTCTCTCACATTTCGGGTCGTGGATCTAACCCAAGTCGGGTATGAGATATAGCTTTGAGAACGACATTGGTTTAGATCATTTCTTGTCCTTCTTAGGATA
This sequence comes from Schrenkiella parvula, assembly GCA_000218505.1. Taxonomy (NCBI): domain Eukaryota; kingdom Viridiplantae; phylum Streptophyta; class Magnoliopsida; order Brassicales; family Brassicaceae; genus Schrenkiella; species Schrenkiella parvula. The sequence continues at coordinate 3,269,361 of CM001190.1, forward strand.
AGACAGAAACACTTAAATTCATCATTCATCTAATGCAGTGCCTAAAACATCTATCTTAATGCTTAATCATGATACCAACAAATAAACAATTTGAAATATACCAAAAATGAAGATGAAAGGTAAGGTTTTAAACTAGATGATTGGTACTCGTAATATAAAGAAAGGACTCTTTATGTGGATATTTAGTGAAATCCAGGAACAAACAATTGGAAACAAGTTTGTCACTATCCAGATATTCTCAGATCTTCTTAAAACTTTTATTCTTCGCCGGAATTAGTGTTGTAAATTCAGCAACATTATCCTTTTACCATAATATGTTCTTCAATTTTGTTTCCTTCTGCAAAAACCTCTATAACTTTTGTTTTCTCTCTTTACGAAAACGAAAAGAAAGTTAGCATTAATGTGTATTAAATTTGCATTGAGGTAAGCAAATCTCAACCACATCTTAATGGCTGAGATTAAAGAAAAAATTATGTTTGTTGTGCCCAAAAAGAAAACGTAAGCAAGAAAGAGAAGAGGGTAAAAAAGGTTTTTCACCTATCACTTTTTGAGGAAAAGTGTGTAAAGAGCTAAAAGTGTTCTACAACGTAAGACAAACCTACAAAAATACTTTTTACTGTAATATTCTCTTTATTCATTATGGACTATAGTTTGCTGATTACTTCTTTTGTCATTTCTCCAGCCATGAATATCAACTGGGAACTTTGTGTTCTCTTAGAGGCACTTTATCTTTTTTTTGTTAACCTTTTTTTTGTCAACAGACCCCTTGTCTTTAGGATAGAAATTCGGATATTGATCTTTGATGTGAGCTGTTGATTCTCAAGTCACCTCAAAATAAATAACCCATCCCACTTGACTAGAACATGGGCTTCTCTTCTTCCTCCAGCTATATGGTGTATTGTTCAGATTGCTCTGGGTTCCACAATATTAGAAATAGATATGTATTTCTTAAGATAACGATTGACTTGTCACAATCCTAGTTTGAGAATTTTGTGAGTCCTAGTTTGATATAGACCGCGAAACTTTCACAATGTTGTATAAAAAATTTTCATGTGATGTTAATAACACAAGTTAGTTGGATAACCAATTCTACATGGTATCAGAGCTTCGATTATAAAAGATCAGAGTTGATGTTTCCGCTTTAATAGTTTTGTGATTTTGTGTTTCAAAAAAGATCAAGGAGAAAGAGTCCGGAGATGAAGATAAACCAGACGACGATGTATATAAGTTCGTTAAAAAAGCAAAAATCTTAAGTTGGATTTTTAGATTTCATGATATCTTAATGATAAGTGATTCATCTCTCATCTTCTAATGTTTGGTTAATTTATTTTATATTAGGATATGGGATTGGTTTGATTATAAGAGTATTGGGCGATGTGTTTTGTTTTTCAAAAACATTGTTGTCACAGTCTCAGAGACGTGTTTTCTTTGACTATTTCAAGTTGTTGGAATTTTATTGGAGGTTTGATCTCGAAGTTTTTTTATGTCATTTGAGACGTGATCTCAGTTATGTTGGTTCTACAAAGTTTGTAGTTACTACACAAAATTTGGCGCTATGTCCTCGGTTATAAACAAGATGTGTGTTTTTCATAGTTTAAGTCAAGTACAATTTGAAAATTTTAATCGCCAAGATAGACTTTCACAATTTTCACCTTCCAATTTGTAAGGAAGAATTGGAGCATATAACATTAAATATATTGTTGTACTGTGCCAGATGAGTTTAATATATGTTCACACAGTCGGATTACTTGACGTATCTGGATCCGTTAACGTCTTCTTGTTGTAACAAATTGTATGTGAAGACAAATCAAGACAAGATCAGTTAAAAGACTTGATTTAATCCGATGTATGGAGTTATCAAGATGAATACACTTGTTTGTGGAGATGGAATTACACCCACATGATGTATTTTCATTCTCATCAAAATTGAAGTTTTTTCGAGAGGAACATGTTAACTTGTTTTGTCTATCCTCAATATATTGTCTACAACATACGTGGTATGCTTTGTGATTGCAGATTTTGCGTTTTGCATTCCACGTTTATCGTGTGGGAGAGTATTAGAGATAAATATATATCTCTTCGGATAAGGATTGAGTTATATCCTAATTTGATAAGGTTTATGAATTCTAGTTTGATAAGGACCGAAACTTTCACAATGTTGTGTAAATATCTTTCATGTCATGTTAATAAAACAAGTTAGTTCGATAAAATTCTACATACAACCCATTCAATGAATAAATTCAACGCTAGTAGCAAATGTTGTGCATGATAATTGCCAATATGACCTTTTTGAGATGTGAGGCATGAAATACATGATGTATAGATTTACCTACTGGCTTATTAAACTTATAATATGCATGTCTTAAATTGCTCTGTACTTCGTAAGCACTAAAAACCCATGGAGGCAATTTTTCATTGTGTCCGGCTCCAAATGATCTTTAGCGGTAAGGATGCAGCTTGAGATAAATCAAAGCATCTGAAGAGAACTCTACATCTCTGCGATATTTATCATCTGTGTTCTTCATTCTTTGTTGTGTTGTCAGAATATGTCTCCTTAACTCTTCCAAGATAGCATCTCTTTTCCTAATCATGTCTTCCAATGATGCGTTGGATGTGGAGTGTCTTTGAACTACATCAATTTTGGTGGATCGCACCCGTCTTGAATGGATTCATCCCTATGGTTAAGTGATATGATGTGGGAAACCAGTATTCATTCCAAGGAATCCAATTTTTTCAAGTCTTAGGTTTCTGGCTAGCGAAGCAATGTAGATCGGTTTCTAGATAGCTATAGACCACCTCAGACCATCTCCACCAATAGTCTTTAAGGAAATATTTCAACAAATACTAAAATAATTACTCATTTCAGACAAGATATTCATCTTTTTCCTCTCTTTTTAGCACCAAATTTTTGGGTTAAAATAGGTTGGATACCTTGTTCTAATAGCTTATGCGTTAGTGGAGTGTGTCCAGGATGGATGGAAAAGTCAGTGGACATATATATTAAAGGTCCTCATTTTCTGGGATGAAGAGTAGAATCTCGTCAGAGCCTCTAGATGACTATTCGGCCAAGATTTTCTTCACGATGAGAAATGACATTAAAACTCACGGAAAAGAGAAAAATGTTTTTTCTCCCAAAAATTCTAAATGTTTAAGTTATGCTCATTCTAGTGAGAGTCATATCATTGGAACGTGTATGAGATGTAGTGAGGATCTTGTTCATGGATCGGAACTATTGTCTTTTGTGGATGTTTAGTTACCATATAAATGCCATTAACTAGCGAAAATAGTGGATTAAGAACTCTTATTTCCACCGTATTTGTGTTAGTTGGTAAGAAACATGTTTACTTTTTCTTCTTCCGAAAATTTATCTCTCTTAATTGAGAAAGATGAAGAGCGATTGAAGAAGATATTTTCATTAACCGATAACAGAATGTTCTACACAACTATATATACAAGTGGGATTAAATAAACCAGCTAAACCAGTTAAACCGATATTTACATCGAGATAACCATATGAACACTAATACGCCCCCACAAGCCGTTAATCCATGCTATCTGCAGGGAGAAAAAGGATTGAGACTGACATTCGAGAAAGCAAAGAATGAAAAATCCCTGGTTGCAGAGCTTTCGTCATGATATCAGCCAGATTGTTAGCAGAGGTCACGTGAAGAGTGTTGAGAAAACCAGCTTTGAGTTGATCGCGTGTAGTGTGACAGTCAAGCTCAACTTGTTTGTCCGCTCGTGGAAAACCGGATTGGAGGCAATGTGAAGGCGGACTTGTTGTCGCAGAAGAGTGTTACAGGAAGCTTAACTTGAATCTTAAACGCATCCAAGAGTTGTTTGAGCCAGAGAAGATCACAAGTGGCATTTGCCAAACTCATGTATTCTGCTTCAGTACTGCTGCGGCTGACAACATGTTGCTTCTTAGACTTCCAAGAGATGAGAAAATCACCAAGATAGACGCAGTATCCAGAGATAGAACGTCGGAAATCCGGACAAGTGCCCCAATCAGCATCTGCAAAAGCAGTGAGATTCAAGGAAGGAGAGGCCGAGAATAAAAGACCTTGACCTGGATTCCTTTTGATATAGCGAAGGACTTTATGAGCTGCCTGCATATGAACATAAGTAGGTTTGGAGAGAAATTGACTCAACTTATTGACAGCAAAATTCATGTCTGGTCTCGTAATGGTAAGATAGAGCAGGCGACCAATAAGTTATTGGTAGGAGGTACAATTGGTCAAAGGAACCCCATCGTCCATGCTAAGGTGAGTAGTCGGGTCCATAGGAACATAGCTTGGTTTGCAACCTAGCATGCATTTGTCCTCAAGAATGGAGAGAACATACTTCCGTTGCGAGATAGAGATGCCTTTAGCAGAACGCGCTATTTCCAAACCTAAGAAAAACCGGGCAGGATCTAAATCTTTGATCTTGAAAGCTTTGTGAAGATCACCTTTCAGAGTAGATACAGCCTCATCATTGTTGCTAGTGATGACAATGTCATCAACATAAACCAGTACCGCAATGAAGAGAGTACCATCACACTTAACAAACAGAGTATTATCTGTATGTGATTGATCAAAACTAATGTCAATCAATACCTGCGAAAAAGTGTGATACCATTGTCTACTAGCCTGCTTCAGTCCATAAATGGACTTTTTGAGTTTACAAACAGGATTAGGAGGAAGTGAGACACCAGGGGGTGGGGTATAACCCAAAGGTAAGCTCAAGTAAATTTCCTCATCCAAGGTTCCATGGAGAAAAGCATTAGTAACATCCATTTGGGTGAGGCTCCAACCATGAACAGCTGCCAATTTCAGAAGCATTTTGACTGTAACAAGCTTTGCAACAGGAGAAAAAGTTTCAATGTAGTCAACACCAGGCTGTTGAGTATACCCCTTTGCAACTAAATGAGCTTTGAACCTCTCTATACTACCATCAGCATTGTACTTGATCTTCTAAACCCATTTATTGCCAATAACATGCTTGCCATCAGGTAATGATGTAATATCCCATGTATCAGTGTCCTCAAAAGCCAATAGTTCCACATTCATAGCCTTAGTCCATTTATCAGATTTCATGGCCTAAAGAAAAGATTTGGTTCAAGATCCGAAGTGAAAGAAAGAATAAGAGCTTTGTAAGGAGTATAAATATTATCGTAGGAAAGAACATCAGAAAGGGGATATGGAGTAGTATGAGATGATGAAGTGAAATTTGGTGTTTGAGTTAGATAGCAATGATACTCAGTCAGATAATCAGGTGCTTTAGTCATACGTTTTGGTCGGGCATTGTTAATAGGTACTAGATCAGTGTCTCGTGAAGTGGTGGAGGATGTGGGTATGGTACTAGGAATGACAGTTGTGGATAGTGCATGAGATGTATGAAGATCAAGTGCAGGAGAAGACAAAGAATGAGATGATGAAGATGCAGCGGATGAAGATGCAAGTGGAGTATGAGATGATGCAGGTGGAAGTGTCACAGACGGTATGTAATTATGGGAATGAGAAACAGGACAAACAGGTAACATAGAAGAATGAAAGAAATCAAAACCGGGGAAAACAGAATCAGTTTTAAAAGGAAACACATGTTCATGAAAAATGACATTGCGTGAAATAGAGATGAGATTGGTGTCTAAGTCTAAATTTTGTACCCTTTATACCAGTGGGATATCCCAAGAAAACAGAAGCACGAGCACGAGGAGAAAACTTAGTTCTATGTTTGGGATAAGTAGAAACATAACATAAACAACCAAAAGTATGCAAGAAATCATAATTTGGAATGGTATTGGTCAAAAATTCATAAGGTGATTTGTTATTTAAAACAAGAGAAGGCATACGATTAATCAGAAAAGCAGCAGTAGTGACATAATCAGACCAATATATCAGAGGCACATTCGATTGAAACAACAATGAACGGGCAACGTTAAGTAAATGCTGATTTTTACGTTCAACTACTGAGTTTTGTTGAGGAGTATCAACGCAAGAATAATAGTGAAATATGCCTTTTGTTGTCAAGAAATCAGTGAATGCAAGTTCAGGAGCATTATCAGAATGAATGAACTTTATGAGTTTGTGGTATTGAGTATTAATGAGAGCAACAAAAGAAGGAAATATATCGTTGACATCATTTTTGTTACGCAACATGTAAACCCAAGTAACACGAGAACAATCATCAACAATGGTGAGGAAATAATGAAAACCATCAACAGATTCTTGAGAAAACGGTCCCCATATATCAAGATGAAGTAAATCAAATGGTTCTTTTGACAAATTGTTGTGTGAAACAAACGGTAATCGTTTTTGCTTAGCTAAAGGACAAACAGGACAAACAACCTCTTTTTGTAAACTATTCTTCGACAAAGATAAAAGAGAATACAATGTAGAAAGCTTGGTGAAAGACGGATGTCCAAGACGACCATGCCAAAGATGACCATCAGTAATGAGAGATGCATAGAAATTGGTAGAATGATGCAGAGAACCCAATTCATCAGTATTCAGAATGTATAACTTGTGCATGAGTCTACCCTTACCAATCGTCTAGGCCTGAGAAAGGTCCTGAATGACACAAAAATCAGGATAAAAATGAGCAGATGCAATGCTATGAGTAAGAAGAGTACTGACACTGATCAAATTAAAACGAAAGGAAGGAACATAAAGCACATCATGAAGAATCAATGAATGAGAAAGATGCAATGTTCCTATATGAGTAATGAGTTCCCTAGTACCATTAGGGAGTGTAACTGTTGTTTGAGAAACTGATCTAGTGTTGTTAAACAATGTCAGATCAGAACATACGTGACTAGTAGCTCCACTATCTATTATCCAAGTACCAAGAGGCAAATAAGAAACCAAAGAAGAGTAGCATTGATGCTGAAAAGTAAGGCGGTTGTTCTCAAATCGAAAACTAGAAGAGGGAAAAGAAATTGTACCAGCAGTAGATTGATGAGCCATGTAACCATGATTAGTTATCGAGGATGAAGAAGGAACCAAAGGCTTTGAAGGCCTGTCATGAGTACTAACTTGATTGATCATGTGATGATCATCCGAAGGAAGATGTTGATCCATAGATTGTGGAATCTCTAAGATAGTAGCTGTCATAGCAGGAGGATAATCAGATTGATGTTCTGCGATGACGTTTGCTACAGTAGAGTTCTTCTGAGAATGGAATGATTGATTAGATTGGGAAAAGTTCTTAGCAACTGCCTGAAATGATCTGTCATTAGTCCTCATTCTATTATTATTAGCTGAGACAGGCTGAACCATCTGTTGTCCACGATAAGCAGGAGAAGAAGGGCGATAAGCATTGCCTGGACCAGAAGGAACTCTATACCCAGGCGGATAGCCATAAATCTGATAACACTTGTTGACAGTATGTCCAAGTAATCCACAATGAGTACATAAGGGACGTTTAGACCTCTGAACATTATAAGCTGCAGCAAAAGCAGGATCACCAGAATCTTGAGAATGATAGAAACCTTGGTTAGGTGGTCCTTGAGCATGAAAAATAGCAGGATTAGTTGATATAGGATGCCTCATCATCTTTTGACGTTCATCTTGAGCAACGATATTAAAAGCATTCTCCATATTAGGTAACGGTTTGAGCATGAGAATATGTCGACGCGTTTGCTCATAACCATCATTGAGCCCCATAAGAAACTTGGTGACATTACTGCGTTCTTGAAGATTTTCCCAAAGAACAGCAATACCACATTCACATTTGCCGTAAGTGCACACCGGTAACTCAACATAATTCTTGTATTCCTCCCAAAGAGTGATAAGTTCAGTATAATAGGCACTAACATCCATAGATCCCTGTTGAATACTACTAATCCGTTGTTCAATTTCATAAACACACTGAGCATCATCTTGCTTAAAACAACTCATCAAATTTTTCTAAATTCCTTCAGCAGTGGAGATAAACAGTAGACTCTGTCCAATCTTTTTACTAACTGAGTTCATTAACCAGGTGGCAACCATATCGTTGCATCTAGACCAGGATCCAGCATCTACATGATCATCAGGAGGTTTTGTAATCTTACCGGTGACAAAATCAAGCTTGTTGCAAACATTAAGTGCCATCTGAACTGAGCGACGCCAAGAGTGAAAGTCGGCACCGTTCGTTAGCCGATCCGTGATGAGTTGAAGACCGGCATGATCGGCACTGTGCAAGAAATAAGGATTTTCGTAGCTGTCGAAAGATTGACGAGTCGAAGCTGGAGGAGGAGGATTTTGATGAATGTCATCCATCGGAGGTCGAGATGTGCTTGAATGCAACGACATCGCAAAGAGAAAAAGAAATCCGTAAAAATGGGAGAAAAGAAAGAACAGATTCCTGATCCGCGTAAACGGAGAATCAGAAAAAAGAGAAAAGAAATATGTGAAGAATCAGCTCAATCAAATGAAGAATCGAAAGAAGAAAATGTAGAAAAACGAAATCGGAAATTGGAATGCTCATGATCGGAAGATCTTGTTATGGCTCTGGTACCATATTGAGAAAGATGAAGAGCGATTGAAGAAAATATTTTCATTAACCGATAACAAAATGTTCTACACAGCTATATATACAAGTGAGATTAAATAAACCAACTAAACCAACTAAACCGATATTTACATCGACATAACCATATGAATACTAATACTCATTTCTTCTTTTTTTTTCAACAATTTTTATTTTTTAATATTTTTTAGGTGGACGGTTTGGCAAAGGCAGAGAAAAAAAATATATCAGCTCAAACCTTTTTCAGCCTCAGAGAAGGTTTTAGATTCGCTTACCTTAACCTCGTCGCCGGAATTGGACAATTGATAAATAGACTCGTCCGTTTCGGAGCTTACGTCGAGGATGACGCCGATCATTAGATCCAGTCCCGTTCTCGCTTGCGTCGTTTTGCAGATTTGCTTGATCTTCTTTGCTTCCACTCTCCCATGCTCTTCTGGGTAATGAACCGCTCTCTGATATTATCTCCTTTTACAGCTGTTGAAAGAATACTTCAGTTTCATCGTATCTCGTGCTTTCTCCATCGGTTTAGTGTTCGTCTAGTCGATGCAATCGCCTGCGAAGTTGCTTTGAGATTTCAAATTGCGTGACTAGATCATTATTTTAACTTTGAAAAATCCGAGAAATTGGGGTAAACCCGAAACGCAAGTTTGTAATTTCGTCTGATTTCTTCGTTCTTATCTTCTCTCTGTTTGGGTATCTGTGCAGGTCTGAAGATAGTTACACCATCACTGGTAGAGTGAGGATTCCACCAAGTAGGTTTCAGCTTTTTCCCCTCTTCTCTCCTTGATCTTGTGTTCTTCTCTGTATTGTCTTTTTTTTTCTTTCTTGGGTTTGATTTCTAGTTATGCAATTATCTTATGGATTCTTGAGTTAATTAGATCCTCCATTTTTCATTGGCATTGTTCTAAGGAAATAAAAAAAAATCAAATTTTAGATGTTTAAACTTTCCTGTTGATCTATGAATGTGAATATCAGCTTTATCTTAAAAGCGTTAGCTGTTATGCAGTCTTCATTTTGGACCACGTTGTGTCATAGAGGTACTTGGTTTTTGGTTATTCATCTCTCATACGATCTTGAATTGATGAGCTTGAATGCATCAACATAGGTCTCTGAAAGCTTTGCTTACTATACCTTACAGTTTCAACGATGAGTTCCTAATCCAAGAAATGGTATGTAGTATTTCATCTCTTTAATAGGACTGTGAATGAAATAATGTTTGTGCTTAAGAATTCTGAGTAGTATGTTTTGATTTCTGAATGATAATTTTGTACCGCTTCATGACTAGTCTGAATGTATGATACATGGAACTGATATACAAGTTCTTTTGTAGGCAACGTGATTGGTCACACAGCAAAGTTCTCAAATGTCAAAGTTATACTCAACGGTGGACATAGTGTTACGTTTCTCAGGCCTGATGGATATTTCACTTTGTATCCTGTTGATCCTTCAATTCTAAATTTTTCTCATATGAGTATATATTACAAGGAAATATTACTCACAATATCTGATAATTGGTTTCTTCCTCGCCTTTGATATTATGCCAAAAGAAACGAATATGATTCTTAATTTTTTGTGGTCCTTGACTTACCGGTTTGTAAAGTCACAAAGTGCCTGCTGGGACTCATGTGATTGAAGTATCTGCAATGGGCTACTTCTTTTCTCCGGTATGTTTTTTTTTGGTGTTGCTATGTTTTATGTTAGTTTTGTAAGAACCTGGATCTCATTCGACAGTTGATAAAACAAAATTAGGTACGAGTAGATGTTAGTGCTCGGCACCATGGTAAGGTTCAAGCAACACTAACAGAAACCAGGAGGAGTCTTACTGAGCTGGTTTTGGAGCCATTGAGGGAAGAACAATACTACGAGGTGATACATCAGATGACTCTTTTTTTATTGAATGTTTGGCTGTGCTTCTTTATATCCTTTGCTTTTTCTGATTTGATCGTGCAATATACTACAGATTCGAGAGCCTTTCTCCATTTTGTCAATTGTGAAAAGTCCGATGGGTCTCATGGTGGGATTCATGGTCGTGGTTGTGTTCCTAATGCCCAAACTGATGGAAAACATAGGTATGCTTCCATATTTCTCGACTTGTATGCGGACTATATATGGTTCACAATGAGCCAACACATTCATTTTTCAAGCTTTGCTTGTATACAATACAACTATGACATGATCCAGACTTGATGTTCTCTATCACTTTTCATTCAAAATTGTCATAAACAGACCCAGAAGAGATGAAGCAAGCACAAGAGGAAATGAGGAGACAAGGTGTGCCTTCGCTCACGAGCTTGTTGCCAGGCGCAGGGGCTAGCCGTTAAGAGTTTCTCAGTTAGCTCAATGTATGACTAAAGGAGCGGCGCGAGGTGTCACATACTCACATTCTTGTGAGTCGGACACAAAATCATTGTAATATATTTTGTATTAAGAAGAAGAAGCGAGAATGTAATGCAATTTAAGAAGAATTGTTTTTAATATAAAAGAAGATCCATCAATTAGTTATTCAAACAACGTATCATATTAACTGATAAAGAATAAATACAAAGATTAGTGATTAATAATGAAGTGAACTTCTTTAACTTATGATAAAATTATAACAAAATAATGCTTTGGGAGTTTAAAGGTTTTAAGAAACGACGTGAATAGTAACGTTTTTTGGCCAAAACGAAAACTACCGTTTTCTTGATAAGAGTTTGACTGGTTTAAACGCTGCGAATGCGGGATTTTGTGGAAACAGAAAACGGTTGTCAGAAAACAGTTTAACCGTTATTAAACAATTAGTTTATCATATGACTGTCGTACTGAGTGAAAACGGTTGCGGTTGATTACTAGATACAACAGTGATTAAATAATAAAATAACAATATAAATAGATATTAAAAATATCAAAAACCATACTATTATAATAAAGTATAAAAATTATTAATTAAATATAATTATTAATAAAAAATATGTATATCACATTTATAAAAAAAATTTTGTCAAACCAAATTTGTAAGTAAAAAGGGTAAAGTAGAATATAACCTAATACAGGTCCAATTGATATACTCCCAAAAAAACAAAAAACATGTCTACTTGGAAAGATTTCGAAACTTAGTCAGGGACAGCTCAAAGGATATGTGTCTTGAGAATAGCTGGCCCGGAAGCACCGCCACTGCCAAAAGTTTTCCACCGGAGAGATGGCTTCCGACGGAAAACTTCAAGTCGCCACCACATCTCAATGCTTCTGCAAGTTTCTCTGCTTCTTCTTCTGCATGAGCATTGGAAGAATTTAACAAGCTTGCTACAAACCACTGGAAAAAGAACTCGGGATTGAAGTTGAATATGGAAATATCTATTTAAAAATATCTATTTTTTTAGGAAATATCTATTTTTTTAGGAAATATCTATTTAAAAAAGAACTCGGATTGAGGAAATATCTATTTTTTAAGTTGAATTCAAACCAGCGATAAGAGCAAACTCGTATCCCCTTAACCGGAAAACATCCTCGACATCGGAGAAAGCAACACATACAAAAGCTGATTTAACACAACAAAATCCGATACACGTAATTGGACATCCGATCTAAGTCAGAAAACATTCGATAAACTGAAAAGAAACCAGAATTATTCTGAAAAAACATTGAAGAGACTCTCTCTCTCTAAGATATCAGGAAGAGAGAAGAGAGAGAGCTCTTACGAATTTGTTATAACATTTATTACTTTTTTTTTTAGTTTTTTTAGGTTGGATGAAAATTAATTGAAAGTATATTTTGAATTAGGTCGCATAGGTTGGTGACAATTTCACGACTCCAAGTAGTAGTATTTTTATGGTACTATTTTATGACTCATTTTGACGAGAAAGTTACAACTTGGTAGCAAAATTTAAAAATTTTTGTTGCCATTTTTTAACACATAGAGTCCTAAATTAGTCACAAAATAGTCTTAAAATAGTAAATATGTAATCTCAATTTGGTCATAAATATTACAACCATATTGCCAATACTGTTAACAACTTTTTACTCACTACCTTTTGTCGTTTTAAATAATAATCGTGATTCGATAAAGCGTCGCAATCATAGTCGCTATATTCTTACTATTTAAAACGTGGCACTTGCGTCGCTAAAGTTGAAACTAATTTGTGACGCCGGCCGTTAGCGACGAGCATATTGCGAGTACTCTGTTCAGCCATAAGAGCGTCATAAACTCGTCTTTCGCGACTCCATTGCAACTTATAGCGTAGTGCCAAATTTCATGTTTTCTTGTAGTGAGATACCATATGATCCATAAAACTGTGTATTTATACTGTATGATGGTAAATTTTAATTACTGTTGAATCTGTGACATATAACACTTGTTTAAATACACATAACACTTGTTTAAATACATATAACAGTTATTTAAATGAGCTGATACGGTTCGGTTAAGCTCTTGGTACAAAAGAGATTGGTTATTGGCCGGAGGCTGATGGATATCTTGTTTACTTTAGTTGTACCGGGTCTTTAATCAATATGAAGAAAAGGGGTTTAGGTTTTTTGTCGCTTAAACACGGGAATTTAGAAGGACACTAGATCAGAGAGAGAGAGAGAAGATCAGAGAGTTGTGAGAGTTCTTTGCAATTTCCTGTAGATCGATTATGTATCTTGAAGCTTTTTAATGGAGTGTTTGCTTGTGCCGTCAAGCATCCAGATATAAGGTTTTCATTTGAGACTCGAACTAGGTTAACAAATTGTTGTTGTTGTTCTCGTTTTTCGTTTCTGTGTGTTTTCTTTTGCAGGTGATTGTTCAGGAATAAAAGATCATAGGATACAACAAGTGGTATCAGAGCTTCAGGTTCTTAGAATCTATGGCAAACACACGAGTCGAGGTTGCAGTCTTCGATCGACAAGGCGATTTCATGATGTGGAAGAAAAAGATGCTTGCACATCTGTCGATTCTTGGTTTGAAGAGTGCCTTAATCGATGGACACCTATCTCAGGAATTGTGATGAAGAAAGATGAAGATGAAGCAGTCTTTGAAGAAAAAAAACAGAAAGAGGAAGCTGAGAAGTCAGAGAAAGCAGAAAGGGCGATAAACATGCTGATTTTGAATCTTGGGGATCATGTTCTAAGGAAGCTTGAGGACTGCATCACTGCAGCTGAAATTTGGTCATCACTGGAAAAGCTGTACAATTTCTAAATTACCAAAATGCAAGAGGATCTAGCGAACCTCATCATTCTGTGAAGGACCTAGAATGGATAGAGGCATCTCAAACTATTTGTAGACAATGTTCTAGATTTTAATGAAAATAATTTAGTAAAATAGATTTAGAAAAGCATGGATTCTGATTTTTTTTTTAAATTCTTCGTTTTAAAATCGAGATCCAATTCGACTGATGTATTTGCATATGCGAAAAGACGGTCACGATCATGGGATGTATCATGTGCATTATATGAAACTTTTTGAAGAACATCGCTGGATCGATTGCTCATTATTGGAAAGTCAAGAAATTTTAATGCTGGATGTTTCACGTCACTGCCAAATTTTACTAATGTTGAGGATTACCATTGCAAAGGTCAATAATCATTGCTATACATAGACAGTTTTGGGCCCAAACTGACTAAGCATGGATTTACTACTTTTATTTGGATATATAAAATTTATAAAACATACAGTCAATTTGTTTAAAAATTATGTAGAACATTCTATTATTTTTTTCTGTATTTGCGATATTTTAAAATTCAGAACGGACTTGCTAAAATAGCATGTGTTGAATCGCTGTCTCAAGTTTCAGTCGTGGATAGTTCATATCTTCTTTTGTGATTTTCATAACCTACAAAAGTTACAAACAAATTCAAATGGTTAAAAGACTTCCAAAATTCAAAATCACACAAGTTGTATGCGATGTGAAGCATGAACGAGCGGTCTTGGGCAAAATCAAGTGAATCATTAGTTTTGACCTCCAAATTTACGAAATGTATTGAGAATTTGTCAAAAATATCAGTTTTTTTAATACCATTTTGCAAAAATACCACCTCAAATATATGCAAATATACCATTTTTTTAACAAAGAAATAACATTTTTCCCTTAATAAATCTCTTCAGTATATCTTGTCTTCTTACTGTAATCCTCCATTGATTGTGTCGACCTAACCTTCCTAGAGAATCCGGCGACGATTTGTTATCTCCGACGATAACCAGACAAGTTGCGTGAGTCGAGTTTCTCCTACTTGCGTGAATCGAACTGCTCTTCTAATTTTAGGTCGGGATTGACAAGTACGCAGTAGATAAGGAGAGTGATACGGCCGAATATGCTGGATTTTGAATAGAAGTCACCAAATTTCAAGTTGAATTCGTCATATAAGAATCAAATTCACCTTTGTCCAGTTTTATAAATATCAGTAATGTTAAATTTGATCCAAGATCTGATGTTTATAAATCTGCGTTTTGTCCGAGAATTCTAAAACATCAATTTTGTGACAATTTTACTTAAAACAAGTAAAATATAGATTCAAAGCTTATAATGCTCGAATATTGGAGATTGGCTTATATTAGCCATATTTATATTACACAAATTTATAAATTCTTATAAATAATTCAAAGCCTATAAATGATTTATAAAATTTTATAAATAACATATAAATTTTTATAAGTGTACATTTATATGACTTTCAAATATATCTTACAATCCATATAAAATACTAGAAATCAATAGGAATCTCAGATTTGGTTTCTCTACTTGTTCATTAGTTTTTATAAAATTTTATAACCTTTGATATGGCTTTATAGGATTTGTAATCTCGTTTATAAAATTTATAAATATATTTTATAAAGTTATCCAAAGTTTTATAAGGCTTTATAAAACATGTCAATGTTTTATAAGGCTTTTTATAAATCTGTTTATAAAGGTTTATACCATAGAATTCTTATATTTTCTTGTGACTAAAACAACTATTTAAGATTTCTTAAAACATAAATTTTACAAATATTAAAACAATAACACGCGCTAAAAATTAATTATTATATAGCCTCAAATCTTATCTTAGTTTAACATCTACTAGATTCCACTGTCCAACGTTCCTGCCAAAACCCCGAATATCTGTATATTATCAGTATAAACTCATTACACCAAAAGTCTTGTGTGGGTCACATAGAAATTCGAAAAAGGCAAATTTGCGTTTATTGTCTGTCTCCTCTCTCTTCTGTTTTGCTACTGTGACTCTCTCTCTCTTCTCAAGATTGCTTCACAGTAGTAGTGAATGGCTCTTCTTCTCTTCTCTTGCTTCTTAACCGCTCTTTGTCTTTCTCTTGCTCATGGAGCTTCAACTATTCACATTTCTTCTACTCAGCCTCCCACAGGTTTGTCTTTCTTTCTTAGGTTGCTTTCTTTCTTTTACTTTCCTGCATTTGCTAACTTTTTTTTGAGAAAGGCTTCTCTTTTCCTTAGAAAGTAAAGAGGGGTTTTTACAGTTTCTCTATTTCTCTTCTTCTACATTCTCTGTTTGTTTTGTTTCCATGAAAATGCCACACTCCACTTTGCTCCAAAAATCAAAACTTTGCAGAATTCTTTAAAAATATTCAACTGATTCACAATGGGTTCTGCATATAATCTGGAAAATTTATCAAAAGTCCAATTTATTCTCTGCAGGTTCTAGTCTTGACTCGTAACAACATCATCATCTATGCAATTCTAGGGTTGGCAAAAATAATAAAAAAGTTTCAGACTTTACTAGAATTTTCTTGTTTATGTTTTCTTAAATTTCAATCTGATTGTCTCTTTCAGCTTCTGAGAAAACCAGGTGGGATAATTCTACAATGAAATTTATAGTGGCGGAAACGCCATTATATGGACCTACTTACAATAACCCTGAAGTGATAGGAGATGCTTCAGTGGCTTTAGCTGCTCAAAGAACATTCAGAAAAGATCCTCTCAATGGTTTCCAGAGATATACTGGAGGATGGAATATTAGCAATCAACATTACTGGGCTGTAAGATCTTTTACATTTCAATTTGCTTCTTGTGTGTGAAATTAATTGTTCCTGTGATTTAGATATGTCTTGTGTTTTGAACTTGTAGTCTGTGGGGTATACAGCTGTTCCTCTCTTTGCTGTTGCTGCTGTCTGGTTTCTTGGGTTTGGCATCTGCTTATTGGTTATATGCATGTGTCACATATGCCATAGAAGCAAATCTATTGGATACTCGAGAGTTGCTTACATTCTCTCCCTCATCTTCCTCCTCTTCTTCACTCTAATGGCAATGTGAGTAAGAGAAGTAAACACCCACTTTGCTCTGCTCACATTTATGATTTGCTTGTTTCTTCATCGAAGGTTTTGATGTAGCAAACATGAGACTATGGTTGCTTAGCATTTGAGTTGTTTCTTATTACAGAATTGGATGTGTTCTGCTATACTCTGGTCAGATCAGGTACAACAAAAGCACGACAGAGACATTAGGGTATGTCATGAGCCAAGCCGATAGCACAGTTTCACAGCTTAGAGCTATTTCAGATTATCTTGCTTCAGCAAAGCAGGCTGGAGTTCTTCAGGTGTCTTTACCTGCAAATGTCCAAACTGAAATCGATCAGATCGGAGCGAAACTGAGTTCTTCTATATCTACCATCACTGAGAAAACCACAAATAGCTCCAATGACATAAGAAATTTCCTCAATTCCGTGTAACAATTACTCATAACATTTACAGAAGCCTAAGTTTTGGTTCTTGGAAACAATGTGTAATGATCATCTATGTTACTGCAGGAGGGTGGCGCTTATAGTAGTTTCAATTGTCATGCTTATTTTGACATTTCTTGGTCTCGGTAAGTCATAAATCCGAATCTTTTATATGAATCCTGCAAGCTCATTATTTTTCCACTACATGTTTCGCAACTGTCAACTAATGTATTAACTCTAATGATCTTGTCTAATCATCTTCTTTTGAAGTTTCTTCAATCTTCGGGATGCAGATCATTGTTTACACGTGAGTAAAAACCCTGAAATGTGCTTTATGCGGTTTTCATGAGTTAAATCTATCTGAATCCTCTTCCTCTTGTGCAGCCTTGTGATTCTTGGATGGATTTTGGTAACTGGCACATTCATCTTGAGCGGAACATTCCTTCTGCTACACAAGTATCTCTCATGACTCTTCATTAACTTCTTCTTCTTTGTTAGTTCAAAACCTTAATATTCTTGTTTGAGCATCAGTGCAACTGCAGACACATGTGTAGCAATGAATGAATGGGTAGAGAGACCCGCAAGCAACACGGCTCTAGACGAGATCTTGCCTTGTACAGACAATGCCACAGCTCAGGAAACTTTGATGCGTAGCAGAGAGGTGACAGGTCAGCTCGTGGAGCTCATCAACACAGTTATCACTAACGTCTCCAACATCAACTTCTCTCCAGTCTTTGTCCCAATGTACTACAACCAATCTGGACCGTTGCTTCCTTTGCTCTGCAATCCCTTTAACCATGACCTCACTGATCGCCCTTGCTCGCCTGGTGAGCTTGATTTGAACAATGCTACTCAGGTAAGTCCTTCTGTCTCAATTTTTAACATTACTCTTCTGTTGAAAGATTATGTTTATGACAAAACACTCACAGGCATGGAGCACTTTCGTGTGCCAAGTGACCCCAAATGGGACTTGCATAACAACGGGGAGGCTCACGCCGGCGCTGTACGGTCAGATGGCATCAGGTGTGAACATCAGTACAGGGTTGATCAGAGACGCGCCCTTCCTAGTCCAGCTTCAGGATTGTTCATACGCAAAGCAGACCTTTAGAGACATAACCAATAACAATTGTCCAGGACTCAGGCGTTATGGTTATTGGGTCTATGTAGGTCTGGCCATATTATCAACGGCTGTGATGCTCTCACTTCTATTCTGGATCATCTACAGTAGAGAGAGACGGCAACGGAAGCAAGCTTTGCCAGAATATTCAGAAAGTAAGGAGATAGTAAGAGTCAACTTTTGATGCATCTCGTGTTCTCTGTCTCTGTAGATTTTGAGCGAAGTGTTAAATGTCAAGACAATTGATTTGTGCTTTCCGCGTGTGAACGTCACTTGTGAGAGAAATGCAAAAGATTAGATATCAGTCAATGGAGGAGGTTCTTGTGCTTTTCTTATTACAAAGATTTGTAAACACGAAACCTTTGGTTTTCTAAGGTTCTTTACATTGATTAAATGCTTTTAGATTATACTTTTCCAGACTTAAGACCTTGAAACCGAAATGGGAATTTTCAAGCACCAAGTTTTCGACTTTCTTCAGCTCAACTTTCCAATTTAGCTGCAGCAGATGCATAACTGACACTGCTGTCTCGCATTGTCTGGCACTGGCTTGACTGCTCGTACCGCAGGAAATTGATCTTAATCTTGCTTGAGCAATGTTTCAGCATCTGAAAGTAATCACATAAAACAGAAACAATAAGTATTGAGAATGCCTGCAAAGAAGCCTAATTGACCACTAGATTCACCTTTATCATCCATTCATTGAACTGGTTGCATCTAAAAAAAATTACCGACCATAGCAAAGAAATAGAGTAGCATCACTGCTTACATGGAGAAAAATACTAATCGGGTGGCGCCCACAAATGGT
The DNA here is from genome assembly GCA_000218505.1 of Schrenkiella parvula. Taxonomy (NCBI): domain Eukaryota; kingdom Viridiplantae; phylum Streptophyta; class Magnoliopsida; order Brassicales; family Brassicaceae; genus Schrenkiella; species Schrenkiella parvula. The sequence goes on from CM001190.1 coordinate 3,288,401, forward strand.
GTTGTCAAACTCCAAAAGATACTTCTTGAAGGCATCTGGATCTCCTGTCTCTATTATATCCATACCCATCTTGTCTAGAGCCTCAATGGATTTGTGTATTGGACCATGATTGTTGTCATAATGCACGAAATTAAACCTGTAAACAGAAAAACATATGAACACAATCATAACTGAGGTAAATTTGCTCACTAGTGGCATCAAAATGCAGCATTTTAACAAGAAACGGCAAGACAGAAAAGGAGGAAATGAGAGAATAGAGATGAAGTGAGCTAAAAAAGACAAACCTTGAGCCCCAGTGACAAAAGTCAGAGGACACTGAGAAAAAATTCTTGGGATCATCCACATATTTAGCTAGCAATTCACCGTACATGGCTTCGTTTTCTGCACTTACGGCTCCAACCAAGATTGGTACAACTTTCACATCGTGCCTAATCCAAATATTAGAATGGACCAGTTTCAGAAAAGTCCGCATGCTGTTTAAAGTTATTAACAACCTTAACATTACTACCCCTATGATTACCCTTCAAATACTTTAGCCAAATACGGCAAGTGCATTTCCATGCTATGCTCAGCTTCATCTACTCGGAGATCCATCATTCCAAATTTCCCCATAGCTCTTATCTCCTTAATCACTGGCGGTGAATATGTAAGAAAAACCAAAAGAGAACATCTTTCCTCATCTATATTTGGAAACAGAAGCTAGAGAAAACTTACTCTCCACATCAATTGGTAGATCTCCGATAGGGGTTTTATAAACTGTTGCAGTCGAAAGGGCACATCTTGGAGTATAATGATGGTGAGATGGACCAAGAAGAAATATCCGGGAACTGAAACAAGACAGAATGATACTGAATCCATGGTTTCTAACTCATGAACAGTCTTCCAATAGCACACAGCTCTCGAAGCAATATCCAATAAGATCGAATGAAACAAAAGAACCGAGATTGCTTACATGTTTGTGGGATCTATGTTTGCAAAGGCATATGCAGCGGCACGACCAGAGTACGAATAACCTGCGTGTCTGAATTCCTTGAAAAGTTAGGAGAAGTACAATCACTTTCTTTTCTTTTTTTTGGAGTAAATGAGAGAGAAGCAAGAACAACTTACGGCGCAATGACGCCTCGTACATCAGAAGATTTGGTTAAACCAGTTGCTCTAAGCCATTCGTCAAGATCTGATGACAACTTTGTAGCTGATAAAGAAACAGAAAACAGATTAACATTCTTAATCAAACCCTTCAAGTAGATTGAGCAGCAAGAATAAGCAGACAATTCGAGAGAGATTAAGAACAAAAATCAAAGGTTAATGCTTTCGTTTCCCATACAATTGCACTAATATTCTAGAGATACAACAACATCAGATTAAACTTTGCCTGAAATTCAGTAACCATTAGAAAAAAAAGATCAAAACTTTAACTTTCCGACAATGAAACTAAAATCAGTGATCAACAAAAGCAAAAAGACGCCAAGGATTAACACAAAATTAAACAATCTAGAACATGATTCTCTGTCCTAAAATAAGATAATTGAGCATGCAAGTAAGCAAATTGTTAAGAAGAGAGAAAAAGTCAGAACTCACGATTATCGGTATACCAAGAGCCTGCATGCGAAGCTTGCCTCACTTTCTCCATTCTCGCAAAGTAATTGAAGGATCGTGATCGCAGACGAAAACCCCTAAATTTTATTGTAGGAATCTCTCAGCTTCTTATACTTGAAAAAAAGGAAGATTCTCCTTTTGTTTTTTACTCTCTTGGTTTTCTTCGCTCACTCTCGGAACAAACTCAAAAGCAGAAAACTTTGTGCCGTTTTCATTGCTGCCTCGAAAACGTCGTGCCGTGTTTAAAATGGGTATGTCCATTTCGAGATGTGTTAACTGATCCGACCCATATCCGCCAGAAACAGGTCGAATATAGACAAGAATTTTACTCCAATCATATGGTTGTGTAAATTAAAATTTGCATTTAAATAAAGAGTGAAAATTATAAAAAAAAAAATCTGATACAAACTAAAACTTCTCCTAAAAATATTAAAACTTCGCAATTATCACAAGAGACTGATGGTAATACAACTTTATTGCAAGACATACAAAATGGAAAACATGTGCTTTTCAACAAACATAGTTGCAACTAGAAGAGTTACTAGACAAGTCTCCATCAAAAAGAGAAAAAAGTGTAGAAAAGCCTGGATCAGAAAGGACCTTTGGCCTCAAAAAAGCTTAATCCCCTCCTGATTAGAGGCTCCCCAAAGAACAAACATAATAAGCAAACCTGGATCCATAATATTGGACAAAGAAGCTCTTCCCAATTCCCCCGAGAATTGAGGTGTTTCCATCTTCAAAAAACAAAAAAATGTTATATTGTGTCTCGTAACTATTGAGTACTCAAATATTAATATAATCTTATGAAACTGTCAAAAGGCGGAAGTCTAGTTAGGCCATGTTCGTCTGCTCACCCAGATTGATCAGTTGGGTGATTCATCGGGGTGATCCATCCAGATGATGCAGCTGGGTGCTGTTCGTTTTTATTTTTGGATGTGCATTTGGATGGTTCACCTGGGTGCATCTGCGTTTGTTTAAGACAATTTTGTGAACTTACATCTACATCCAGCTGCGTTTGTTTAAGGCAATTTTGTGAACTTACATCTACATCCAAATGCATTAATTAAACCAGATGACTAAAATGGACATGCTTTTTAATCTAATCATATTTTGAAAAAAAATGGAAAAAAAAAGTTTGAAAAAAAAAGTTTGAAAAAAAAATTTTGAAAAACAGAATTTTGTGAAAAAAAAAATTTGAAAAAAGAAGTTTTGAAAAAACAATTTGTGAAAAAAAGAAAGAATTTTGTGAAAACAGAATTTTGAAAAAAAAAGAATTTTGTGAAAAACAAATTTTGAAAAAAGGGGTTACTTAATTAAATAATAGGTTTAAATACATTAATTAAGTAGATAACATATGCTAAAACAAAATTCGTGGACTAACACAATTATGTGATAAAATGACTACTTTAATCTTAATGAATATTATGAGAATCCAAAAGTAAATAATAATTAAATATGTTTTAAATATTAAATCAATAATGAAAAATAGTTGGTAAAAATTAGGGATAAGGAAACCAAATAAAAAAATAGATCTAGAATTTTGGGAAAATGTTAATGACGTTGTTTCTTATTTATTTTTTTGGCACCACTTAAAGTTCTTGTTTAAGTAAAAAAGGTGAAAAACAAGCTTCAGATTTGTGCAAACAAAAGAGTGGATTTGTCATACTAATGTCCAAAATGGATGCTGATGTTAGACGAGGGGATGATACCTCCAGCAGCCATCACCAACGACGAAGACGTGAAGGTGTTTGAGTCTCTGTGTAGTGACATTGAGACCTTAACTTATGTGTAACAGTTTGTGATAGTGAAGTCGTTACATCTGGTAATTCGAATGGTGAAATATCTGAATAACTACTTAAGTATAGTCAACTATTTTTATTGTAGTTGACTATGTGTTGTTCAATATAGTTTACTATTGTAATATTCTAGCAGTTCTAGTTCCTGCAATTGACATGACGAACGCCAAAAGGAAGGAGATTGTTGTATATGGGAGTGTTTCTGAAGATGATAATTGAGAACGTTTCGCTCACAGAATAGATGATGAAAATGTAACTGAAGATCCATTCATTGAAAGTAGAGAGGCTAAGGAGTGTTCCCACAATTGACGCCCCGCATGTGTTAGATGAAAGTGTTTATGGTAAGAGTTTTTTAATAGCATTCTTAACTATGTCTTCGTAAAATAGTTATATATATTTGTATATATAGTCAGTTAATAGACATAGTCAACTATGTTTTCGTGAAATAGTTATCTATATTTGTATATATAGTCAGCTATTATAGACCTATTTTGTATGATGTGTGTTGATGTGGTGACATGCATAAATCAAAAACAAATAGATGCCATTTCTTAATGGAACCAGAAAATAGTTAATTATAATTCACAATATAGTCAGCATTGGCGTACATCTTATCCAACAAGGGACATCCCGTCTGTGTTTGATGAAAATGTTTATGGTGGTAATTTTTAATAGCATAGTCAACTATGTTTTCGCGAAATAGTTATCTATGTTTGTATATATAGTCAGTTATTAGAGATAGTCAAGTATGTTTTTACGAAATAGTTATCTTGTTTGTACATATATAGCTATCTATTATGGACTTGTTTTGTATGATGTGTGTTGATCTAGTGATCTGAATAAATCACGAGCAAATATATGACATTTCTTAATAGGATCAGAAAATATATGACATTTCTTAATAGGATCAGAAGTTTCGAAACGAAACGATTTACCGCCAAATAAAATCCACATCTCGTGTTTCTTTTTGGTTACCACCTGACGGGCGCAGACGAAGACACCTTGAACCCTTCTTCAATAATTCTACCAAACTGTGACGAGGTCAGAATTGTTTTCATCTCCGGATTTTTGTCTGGAAACTGCATTATCGCTCTGAAATAGCGAATAAAATAGTAGACATTGACCTTGCTCTTCAATGGTTCGTGTCCGGCTTAAAAAATCCGAGTTGGTAAGTTTGTAGGTCTCCTCATGCTCACCTGCATAAAAACAAGTGGAATTTTGATGTGATTTCTTAAAAGCATCTGTAATTGTCTCAATTATTCACTAAATAGCCAGCTATAAATAAAACCATTTTAGCTGATTATATTTTTAAACATAGATAACTATTTCGCGGAAAACATAGTTAATTATGACAAATATCCGACTATGTATAAAGACATAGTCGACTATTTCGAGGATATATAGTTAACTATTAAATGAAAGAACCATCATAATCAATTTCATCTGACACGGGCGGGGCGTCCCTAGGAATGCCTGCAATGTTGGTCAAAACGGACGCCAATGCTTCACCAACACATTTTTGTGGGACACATGATCTCGATTTCTCTCCAAACATGTCCTCCTCAAATCAGAATCTTCATCCCAATCACCATCTTTAGAAACACTCTTGTACGATGACAATTCGTCTGATGAAATCTCATATCCAACAATCTCCTTCCCTATGTCGTTCGTCATGGCAGTTGCTGGACCCATATCTGCGAGAATAAAACATAGTCAACTATGATGAAAAAATAGAGTTAACTATAAACAAAAATAGTGGACTATACGTACGTAATTCTGCAAATTTTTCACCATTCGAATCACCAGATGCAACAGCATCACTTTCACAAAATGTTATACATAAGTTAAGCGTCTCTATGTCATTATAGAGAAACTCAAACACCTTCACGTCATCATCATTGGTAATCGCTGCTAGAGGAATCTTCTCCTCATCTAACATCACCATCTATTTTGGATACCGGTATGACAAATCCACACTTCTGTTTGCAGAGATCTGAAATTTGTTTTTCACCTTCTCAACCAGCTCTCCAAGTGACATACCAGATGTCATCCGAATACATTTAGCCAACTCATTACGGTCTAGTTTGAACTCCCACTCACCAAACTCGGTGTGAACCAGAATAATTCTAATACTAATATAAAACTCCATAGCCAACTAATTCTAATATGAAAAAAGAAACCAAAATAATCAAACATACATTTCCTACACAAGTTGTTGTTTTCTTCACAATTGATATAATTTGCAACTTCAATTAAGCAAGAATTTGAGATGGTGGCCAAAAAAATTTAAGAAATCACGTCATTAAGGTTTTCCAAAAACCATAAATCTATTTATTTATTTGGTTTCTTTATCTCTAATTTTTAACAACTACTTTTTATTCTTGATTTTATATTTCAAAAAAATTATTATTATTTAATTTTAAATTCTCATAATATTCATTAAGGTTAAAAATATCATTTTATCACCTAATATTGTTAGATACCTAATTTTGTTTTGGCACATGTTATATAATGAATTTGATATGAATAAGGTATTATAGAGCGTAATTTCTCAAAAAACAAATTTTGAAAAAAATGAATTTTTGTAGAAAAAAAGAATTGCAAAAAAGAAAAATTTCGGAATTTTTTTTTTATATTAAATTTTTTTTATATTATTAATATATTATATATCATAGTTCAAAAGGTTTATGATTTTTAAGTTGAAGGGCATTTATTATATATCATAGAACAACAATTTCACCTTCACCATTCATCTGGATGAGCAAACAAATAGATCCTTAATCAAACACCACATGAGGGTGTTGCACGGCTTGTTTTAAACCTAGTTTTTCTTTTTCTGAAGTAAACAAAAAGTATTTTGTTTTCTTTTTTACTAGAATTTCATTTATCTTCTGTTATAGTAAGTTGTTTAGTGTGGATTTATTGGAAAAAGTGGTGGACTAACTCTTTTTTACATGAAATTTTTCTCAATTAGGATTTTATTTTTTAACAATTGATTTTGAGGGTAATATTGATGGACACAAGATGTGTATATGGCATCTCTGTATAGTGATCTGATAATTGAATGTCGTGAATCAGTTTGGAAGCATCTAAAAAATTAAAACATTTAAATAAATAAAATCAAACTAAATTAGACAAGAAAAGTTAGGTAAATAATATAATAAATTTGATGTAAATTAAATTCAAATCTTACCTTATTTTACATTTTGTCATAACTTATATTTTGTAACTGCTGACTTTTTTTGGGTAAAAGAATGCTTGACTTTTTTTTTTGACAAGTCCTTGAACATTTTGGATTGATTTCACAAGTTTTTGAAGATGAATATACTTTACGAATAATAATGTTAACATGTTAGGACATTAAATAATCTATCCAGTTATTTTGGTTTTCATCTTAATTATTCTCTATATTTCCAGAAAAAATATAAAATTGGAAAATTTATTAAATTTACAAATGACTTGATTTTATGTATCAATGGAGAATATAAAATCAATAATTAGAAGATATTTTTTTCTTTTTCTTTTCTTTTTTGTGATGTAGTAAACAAATTTAGTGAGAACCGTTTATAACCATTTCAAAAAAGGTTTGAAAATGTTTTTGTTTGGCGTTTGAAATCTTTAGATGTAAACAATGTCTTTTTAACCTGTGTTTATAATATGTGTGAATTCATCATTTATAAATAATAATAAAATTCCTTGTTGTCGTACTTCATGGTGTTCTTTTTTCTTTTATCATAAATATATAATCGATTTTTTTATAGTCAAATAATTTGTTCATAATGTTTTTTTCTCTAGCATCTACACCCATTGTAAATTTGATTGCACAGGTAAAATCACATGTATTTTTTTTCCTAATTAAAATACACTAATATAAAAATTATTTAAATTGTAGTATTTAAGAAACTATGTGAATTTCTAATATGGCAATTACATCTTATGCGGTGGGTTAACCTGGAAAAAAAATTCATAAGAATCCATTTTAATGATTTAACAAGTAATTGATGCTCTAGATGACCCTTAATTACCTAAATTAAACATCCAATCCCATTTGAAGAAAACACAAATTTTGCTGTTTGCACTTGACAATCATTAACAAACCATTAAAAGATGTTTTATATTCTGCATACAAATCTATATATCATAAAAATGCAAAACAATTTACACCCTTCCAAGATATGTCAGGTTGACATCTAATTATCATTTTTTTTATAAACAAGATATAATAATCTTATAGGTGGATCTAAAATTCTGTGAGTTACCTCTTTTTTTGTCAACATAATAAAAAACCTAAAACTAGGTTCATTTATTAATAATATCCATCAACTTTCTTAAAAAAACTTATAAATTTATATTTTTCCATATAAACCACATCCACCAGAGAAACATCTCAATATTAAGATTTGATCTAATTCTCTTAAAAAAAATATATATTCCATTATAACAATATTTAATGTTGTTTAAACAGTAAATGCAATTCATTTTTCAATAGTCTGTTAAATACGACATTGTTTGTAATAGACTGACCATTTAGATAGTTCAAGTTTTTCAGTTAACATAGTTTTGTTTGTCGAATAGTTTAGTTTAGAAAAATCTATTGAAAAGAACCAAAATACCAAATAATTCAAGTTTTAAGTTTATATCAAAATTAAAAAAATTATGAATTATTTATGTAAATTTGATTTACAAAAATTACCTCGTTCGTATTTTTATCAAGTATAAAATATACACAAAATTCGGATAATAGTTTAAAATATTCAACCATCCATTTTCAACCTAGAATTAGTTGAGTCTTTTCTTACGCATTACAACACCTTGCTATATTTCAAACGTCGAACATAAAATATCGTTTAGAAACAGTAACATACAATTTTGAGGGCCACAATTTAAAACCATACACTATCTTTTTATATAAAGAATGAAACAACCACGTATATATACACAAACTAATCCAAACAATCAATAACAAAAAGAATTACAAAACTATGTATAATTACAAACCCACCAAAATGAAAAAAAAATAATAATAACAAATATTTCGGAACCCATCTGCACAAAACAATAAAATAAAAAATCATCACGCTCATCTTCTTCACGGCCATACCCACCAAGAACAAAAAAATATTGCTTCCAAAAAGCTGAGAAACCAAACCAAAAATAGAAAAAAAATTGCATACAACTCCCAGTAAATACGATACCTGCAACAACAATACATTGTTAAAACAGATCATCAAGAGATTAGTTTTCATCAAACACCACCAATCCAAACAAATTCTGACAAATCCTTATCAAAACTATCAATCCAATCAAGACAAATGGGGTGAAACATATTGAACATGTAACTAAAAAAATTAGAAATCTTCTCGAGATTCTATAGCAACCTATCAATTTTCAAGATATATATATATATATAAGCAATCTCATCTCAAGGCATATATGTTACGGTTTATGAATCTAATACTTCATAGAAACTCAGCCTATAACAAGAATGATTACTAGGAAACTCACATCTTTTTGTGTTATCAAAGTAGCATTCAACCAAAACACTGCCATATTACGGTTTAAGTAAAGCGGAAATGAGATATTTACCTAGTGATTACATGACAACTGATGCCAGCTGCTGATATGTTCGGTTTATATATATGATGATTGTTTCATCACTGATGCCCTGAAAACACATTCTCTAAAATATCATGCAGCTTTGGTGACCGTCTCCGGAACAAAGGTTCTAGCCGGAAAGATGGGACACCAATTTGCCATCTTTTGGCATCGTACATCTCATTCCATGCCTGTACTATCTCATCGATCTTGAATCCCATACCTGCAATTGTTTTTTGATTGTTATATATATTCACTGCCCATGTATGTAAGTAATTCTGCTAGAGCTTAGTATTTGTAGATAAGTTTAATTACCTTCAAGTGCATTCTCGTTTGAGCAATGGTTCTTTACCATGACAGCTATATCGGTAGCAGAGGCTCCAGCTAATTCAAACTTCTCCACTGCAACCTCCAAGCATTCATCCCAAGTCGGTAACCCAAGCTTATACTCAACAATAGACCGTTCATAAAGTAAAGAACCCCACAAAAGGTTAATCTGAGAGCTCATATTAGCTGTTTGCTCTGCGTTTTCTTCATCAGATGCTTCACTAAAAACCTCATCCAAGCCCAGCTTCTGGAGCAGTGTTTTATGTTTATCAGAATTGGAGATTCCATTTAGACGACGTTCTTCTATCTCTTCCAAAATTTGCATACCCTTTTCCATACTCTCTTCAGCTTTGTTATAGAGCTTTAATACATCCTGGGAAGCCTCGCTTTCAAGATCTATCTTGTTTCTAAGTGCATGATACCAACAAAGCTTAGCCTGCTCAAACTGTTGTTGCCCAAGTGCAAGAAGAGCTTCATAGAAATCAGATTTAACTTTAATCGCTTCTTCATACTTTTCTGCAGCTTTGTTGTACTCATTATTCGCCCATTCAAATCCAGCCTCGACCTTCTCTAGTATAGTTTCTCTCGAACAATCCTCGGAAAAATAGATCTGCCTTCTTGCTTTCGACATATGAACGTTCCCCCAGTTAAACATGGCAAGTGCAGCCATTTCTTGGAACTTATCAGCAGCGATATCAAAGAGTTCTTGCGCATCTTCGCCAGTTACAGTATCTTCCATCGCTTCTGTATACAGCTTCATTCCAAGGTTATGGATGTCCAAGTAAGAATCAGAATCAAACCCAACATGGTTCTTGAACAGTTGCGCAAATTGGAAAATCCAGTGCTCAAGGCAAGTAGATGCCTTCTCAGATTCCGCATAGTCTCCAACACTTCCATTATCAGCAACACTACTCGATCCCTTGGCAAACTTATCGGTTGATTCGTCATTGTTCACACCATCATAAGTCGGTTCTTGATTGGGGCTAACATCAGCTATATACAATCTAAGGGACTCGAGTTTTTCCCTTGTAGATGCAGCCAGCCTCAGCTCATCAGTCGTGGTAATGGTAACCAAATCACCTTCTGAGTCCCTATATTTGATCAAGAAACCTCTCAGAGAAGGAAACCGGTCCCTGATTACGTCTCTTACAAGTCTAACACTAGAATCCAATGGCAATTGTGCCCAACGTATATCATCTCCGTGAACCAACTTCGCCGTCCTGGTCACCGTTTCGTCTTCCTTACCTCCTCGTTCAACAATCTCTGAAGCTATGACCTCTTTGTCCATCACAGGACTCGCTTTCTTCTCTTCAACCACAATCTTATCCTCTAGCTTCTTCTCTTTCTTCACTTTCGACTTATCACCTTTGTTCCCGCTATCTACTTCCTCTCCATTCTCAACTTCTGCATTCTCAAGAAGGCCTTCGTTACTCTTCCGCTCAACATCTTTTTCAGCATTTATCGTCTTCTTCTTCTTCTTCCTCAACCTCTCCTTAACAATCTTCCTTAAACGAGCTGCGCCAACAGGCTGCACATTAACAAAACTCTCCTCCATCTTAACCACATCAATCCCTTTATCCACCAAAACCTTCTTCACCCTCTCAAAGATTTCATTAGCAGACACATTCTCCGGTTCCATATTGAGAACAATACGCGAATCCCTAAACGCGAAATCCAGCTTATTCAAAGCCTCGTAACATCGAGCTCGTTTTAACAAAGCTTTACTATACCTAGGAGAAGCCTCTAGAGCCAGATTGCATTCGTTAATCGCATTCGGATACTCTCCTAATCCCATTTGCATATAACAAGAAGCCATGCTCGTTCTCAGATAAGCTACATCTCCATGTTCCCTAGGCAAAAGCTTGACGGCTTTATCGTACCTTAACATCGCGCCTTCGTTGTCACGTTTCTGGAATAGCTTGTTTCCTTCTTCTTTGAGCTCTAATGCTCGATTGATGAAAATCTCCATATCTTCGTCGAACGTCGCCGCCTTGGAGGCAGAACGATCGAAACTTTTTCCCGACTTATGACCTCCTCCTCCACCGCCGCCGGATGAATCCGTCGGAGTCTCGGGATTCTTCTTCTTCCCCGTCGGTTTTCCCATTGAAGGTCAAGATTCTTTTCCGAGGAAATCGAAAAGAACAATCGAATCGCAATACAAACAGAGAATTTCGAAATTCTCAGAGATGTTACAATTTTGGATCGCTGAAAAATGGAGAGGGATAAGAGAGGAATGTCTTGGGATGGAGTGATCTCTAATCCACGAATAAAATAGAAGGGGAGAAGGAAGTGTGTTTCACAATTTACCCACAATTTTATTCATAAAAGTCAACTTTATATATGTATTTACAACATAGAATGACTATGAATGTGAAAGAAGAAAAATCATGAAAAATCATTTCATTAGTGTGACATGAAAATGACATATCCATACAAAAAAAATAGACACATATTATAATAAAGATAAATATAAATAAATATGAAAATTTTATACCGATAAAAAAAGAAGGATACTAAAAATAGTCAAGAAAAATTGTATTATTGAGTTGTGAAATTATGTTTTCAAATAGAACAATTCGTTTATATAGAAAAAAACAAAAGTTACTATCCATTCATAACAATGGTGGACTCTACTTCATTTAATTATCAGCTATTTTCTATAATTTTCATAACATAAATATATCTGAACAAAAAGTACCATTTCCGGATCATTTTCAATATAAAATTAACTAGATTTTTTGTTTATTTTGGCCATTTGTATTCTATAATTCTTTTTGTTATTGGTTAAATTGTATATTTGGTATATGATAAGTGATTTTATCTTAGAAACCCAAAAATTAAATGATTTCTTAATATATATATATATAACCTTAAGCATTATTTATTATAATTCAAACGGAATAATATTTTATTTTTTAGCATACATATATATGTGTGTTATGATCATGAATTCAAATATATAATATTAGCAATATGATTGTACCATCGATCTTTTGTTTGTGTCATCTACATTTTTATTAATATTGAAAATTTGAAAGTAATTAGCAAACCTAAGCGAAATTGTAAATATGTGGTAATCAAAATCTACAAAATAAATAAATATTTCTGGAACCAAAAACAGAGCAAAAAAAATTTATCCCGCAAACAAGTCTTTTTAAAAAGGAAACACACACGAAAACATGAGCAAATGACTTAAATCCGAAACAGACATCATTAAAAGGAAACTTGCAAAACTACTTTTGGAGATCTTATGAACTGTATTTTTTTAATATTAATACTAATTTGAAAGTATTTTTCCTTACCAACTCTAGTTGTACCATCATTTTTCTTACCGTCTTACACAATCCCTACACTACTGTCTTGATGATACCAATCAGAACCATTCATAAAAAAAATGTAACTATTATTAAGAGAATTAGTAGAATAGAATTAAGTAGAATATAATTAAATGAAATATAAAAATAAGTTTTTGTAATTCATTCTTTCAATTCCTCTTAAAAAAAAATAGAGAAACTTTTCCCTCCAAAATTTGTTCATAGTTGCAGTTTTTTAGTGGAATTAGTTAAATTCCCTTTTTACATTTTTCAACTCAAATGGTAAAATTTTAGGAAAATACTTAATATCACTAATTTTTATTCAACCTAAATAGTAAAATTGTAGAAAAATGTTCAATTTCACTAAGTTTTATTCAACTAAAACAGTAAAAGTTTAGAAAAATATTTAGTTCCACCAAATTTTATTTCTCTAAACATACAATCATGTGGATCAAAGTCCATATAGTAATCAGAAATGACCGAGACAAAGAGAGTAAGAAAAAAGCAAGTACTTTTCATTTAAAGGTTCCAAGTAAATTACTCCATCACACAAAACTGTAGTTCGAAGCCGGGATCGAGTCCACTACTTTTGGTCAGTTGTAACATAATGTTTTCACTTTTGTTGGCTAAAAAGTCTGGGTATATTTAGTAATGGCTGATTTTTAATTGATTCTAAACAACAAAATAACAACTTTCCAAGAACACTCCGAGAATAGCCATGAATACACCAGAGGTTTTGTTGGAAAGAAACTGTTCAAGAGTCCTTTGATCACGCCACAGAACACACCTTGTCTGTAAAAACAAACAGAGAAACTTAAGGATATACATATGTTTAGTCATATTTGATCAATCATGTTAAAGATTGTAAGCATACCCTGTCTAATGCTGCTACAGCAAAGGCGATTGTCGTCTATATAAGTTGCCTGAACACCAATCATCCAAGATCCTATAGTGGTATCATCAAATGCATATGTCTTCAATGATCCACTGCATATATATACATCAGAGAAGAGAACAATGTGATGATTGTGAATCGGACATGGAACAATGCCGACAACATACTCTTTCCAAGGGAATTTAAGATTGTGAAGCCAACCTGTTTATGTATATATACTGAGCCAGATTCTTGGATAGTATTATAAGCGAACCACCTGCATGACGAAAGTACCTAAATAAAATTAAGGAAGAATATGAGTTTCATCATAGTTATTAAATATCAAAGACTTTGAATATACAGAAGACCGTAAAGTATAAAACATTTTTAGATTTACTTACGATTTCTCGTCCCCAAATTTCCACCATTCTGGCTCATACCATTGCCCTCCCCTGAACACGATGACACATGAATGGAAATTAAAAACTTCGATTATATATGCAAAGACATGAGAATCTAAGAAAGTTGAGAATGATACGAACTCTTCGGCAACAACTTCCCCAGACTTCATGCATCCAATATAAGCAGCATCTAGTCCACGGCGACTTTCAAGGAGTCCAATCAACCCCTCTACCAGATTGAAAAACATTTATCACACATAACGGGTTGGTGATCCAGGATGGAACCAAACAAAACTTAACAAGATAAGAAATAAAAGAGGAAGTATATACCAAGATCTAGGTCAATTTTGTCATCAACTTTAACGTAAAACTCTGCATCCCAGTTTTGAACAGCCGCACTGAAGAAGAACTTCGCTTTCTTGGGTAACTCTTCCTTGGCCTCCTCGTGATTCTCCTGATAAACCAGTATTGCCAGAAGAAAATTAGAGGCAACATCAGTAAGCAAAAACTGTGTGCAAAACAAAAACAGAAGAAGCAATAAACTAACATAACCGAATCAAGCAGGGAGCCAAAAGATGCTAAAGCTTTTGAAAGTGTTTACTTACAAGAATCAGAAAATCTTTTCTTGCCCGATCTTCCTCATCAATTTTACGATCTAGGCTATCACCTCGGTTTGGACTGTAATTCTTAAGACATTAACATCAGTATTATAGTCCATATAGTGATAAGAAGCACGGAAAGATGAAAAAAACTTAATACAGAAAACAGAAAACACAAAAGATATAGTTAGTGGGAAAACCTTCGACCAATCACAAAACGTATGATAACTCCCCTTTCCTCAAGTTTCCTTAAAGCATCACCTATATAGCAAAACATTATTGATCATACCAAATGGTAAAAGTGAAACGGTTTCGATAATGAATCACACCATGATCTATACCTTGTGGCATCCAAGACCCTCTAAATGTGTTTCGCCTCAGATGACTTCCAAACCCTGTATACACTCCAATTACAGCAAGCAATCTCTTCCGGGAAGACGAACCGCTTTTCTGGTTTTTCAGATAGCCTTGACTCTTTGCAAGAGTCAACTCCATTTCAGTTTCAACGATTTTCCTCTCAAGATCTCTAATAAAAGGTAAATAATCAAACACATTTGCATCTGGCACAATCACTCACAATTACAATCAGAAAACCAACTTACTTGCATCCTAGAACCACCAACTTGTCATCAACCGTAAGCACCTTAGGCTTCTACATCCCAAGGAACATTATCAACATGAATAACTCATACAAATAAAAAGAGGTTTCAGAAACAAACAAGCTTTCAAGAGTGCTAGCAGAAAAAACAAAACCTGATCATAATTCTTCTTAAGCATATTATTGAGTATCACTCTATTCTCTGCGTCTTGCCATAACCTAAAACAATTAGAAACAAGATATCAAACTAAGATTAGCAGAACGAGTGATTTATCGATTAAAATGCCGAGTAAAAATAGGGGAAAAAAATCAATAAGAATCTAAAATCTGAGAGATTTATCGAATATAATGAGAAATAGTGTTCGATCACGATATCAAATCTTTGAAAATCGGATCCAGAACGGCAGAAGAATATGAATCAAGAGTCATCGGAGATTCAAACTTTTCCGTCGGATCAACAAAAAAAATCGACGACGTACCGGCCAGCGACGTAGAGCCAAGCGACGCAAGAGAAGAATGCCATGATAATAGAGGGCTTGGAGGTACTCTGAGACTTGGAGGATCTTCCTCGTCGTTCTGATTTAGACGAAACCGTCGTCGTGGGTAAGCTCTCCATCTCAATCCACGATCAGAGGAAAGAGATAGAGAGAGTGTGAGAGAGAGAGAGATAGGACGCAGATTGCAAAATCTGAGAGAGCAAAAGAGGGAAGAGAATCGGAGTGAAGAAGACGGAGCTCTCTGATTCTGAATGTGATTATAACTTTTCTTCGGTTTTTGCTTGTGGAGATTCGGTTACTCTCGCAGGCTCTTCTCATAAACTCATAGGGGAATTAAAATTGCTGCCAAAAATATTTTATTTGTTTTTCAGTAATGAGAGACCTTCTCTTCAGGTCAGAAGGTTAGGTTTTGGGATTTCGACGTGAGCCCAACACCTCGCAAAGTCCACGAAGTTTTTTAACGAGACGCACTAAAATAGACGAATCTTGGACATTAATATGAATTTATGTTGGGTTTTGTGCCAAGAAAAAAGAAACGTCCCCATAAATTTGTAAAAAGAACTTAAACCTTCCACCATAAATTTAACATTTAATAATTTTTATCCGTATATAAATTATGTATATAACCGTGTATAAATATCAAAATTATACCCATTTTTTTTTCATTTTATAATTATAATTTTAAAGCACTTCTTGCTACTAACACACTTTCAGCCTTGAAAAAGTATAAACTATTCCTAAAAATTATTTGTAAGAATATAGGAATTATATGATTTGAAGAATTATTTATAAATATAGGATTTTATATGATTTTTTTTTCTATTAAAAAAAGAGAAAGTCTATCATTTTACCAAACACGAAATCTAATAATATCTTATAACAAACAAAGATTTATATAGGAGACTCTAGAGTAGCCACACATACATTCAAAAGCTTATCCACTGTTAATTCTAATTTAGTTGCACTAACTCATAATCTTTTGGTATGTACATGTTTATGTGGACACATTCTAATGCAAAATCTCTAAATCCTTAAGACCTCTACCATTCACAATCTCTCTCGATCTCATGAACAATACTTTTTCCCATATGATTTTATTGTTTTTTTTTGTTACGCATATTACAAACATCAACATAGATGTATCCACACAAACGCGTCCACGTACATATGGGTAACCACTATGTGTTTGTCCACGAAGTAATATACATATGGATAGCTACTAATGGGTTTGTCTATGAAGTCACGTACATGTTGAGAGAATATTGAATATGTCTGGACACGGTTACATCGGCGACATAGAGTTTTTTGGAGAGTGTTGGAGATGTGGAGGTAGTGGCAGAGACGATGGTTTTAGGGTTTTTTAAGAGAGAGATTGAAGTTGGGTTTATGGAGAAGAGAGAGGCGAAGAGAAAGATTACGGTGATGGTGGATTGGAAAGAATCTAGAGTTGGTGAGAAAGAAGAATGGTGATTGTAGCTTCTTCCTCGTGAAGCTTTTATTGTGATGATGCTACATATGTCGACGAGAGTGATACTGCATATATCATCGGTGGTGATATTGCATATACCATCGACGGTAATGCTCTTGTACTTTTAGGGATCTAAATTGATAAAATTGAATTAAAAAGATGATGTCATATAGCCCATATGATTTTTAAATTCTTGGTTATAAAAAAAAAGAGATGAGATTTCTTGTGGTTACAGTAACAAAGAGAGAAAACAAATATTTAAATAATATTATATAAACTAAAAATTAAAAAATGGAATTGAAATGGTTTGAGTTTAGTTGGAATTCGTTGTTATTCGATTATGGGTAACATGTGGACTCACAAACGTGTGCATACAAACATATCCACATAAACGTGTCCACAAAAACATATCCATAAAAACATATCCATGACTATAGTAGAACCTGATTGATCATACAACCTTCTTATTTGAAGTGCTGCACTTGCCGACTTTTACTCCATTCTTTTCTTGTGTTTTGGATCAATTGTAATGAATATTTGTGTAAAATGTTTGTTCATCTCCACATATCCATGAAAAAGTGTACATGAAATATTGTCCATATACCATGTAGATGATACTATCGATTCGTTATTTGTCATGAAAAACTGTCCATGCTAATTTGTCTATAAATACTTCATATACAATCTTATTCATTGATCGTATCCACAATATAATATCCACTCTAACTTATCCACGCTAACTTGCCAAAGTTACCTTATCCACATAACCATAAATCAAGATTGAACACATCAAACATTCCTCTCTAGAACAATGACTTTACATCTTCTTTTGCATCATCAAATGCATCATCAAATTCATCACCATAACCACACTCATCATCTCTTTTATAACCGCACTCATACCAATATTTAATACCCATTTTGTCACTTTCAATGGTGACCCAAATCCGAAAGTTCTTCATTCTTGGAGCAAGAGATTCAATGAAAACAAAGCGAATCTTCGAAGCTGAGAATCTGAAATTGACGCCACAGCTACAACGGTGAAATCGATGGCTACAATAGCAGAACACGACGATTGTTTACACCAAGGTGCTTAAACTTACTTTGAGAGAATATGTTGTTGTTGTAATTTTTTCATTGCTGCATCTTTCTTTCCAAATTCATGCGTTATATCACTGTTGGAAATCTGAAATGTAATTTATGGAGAGAGAGGGTAAGCCAGCGAAAAGCAAAATCTGCAAGGAAACAAAGCTAGACAATGGTTTTTAAAGCTCGACTGAATCTTGTGATGGTTCGTATTGATTTCTAAAAGAGATGAATAGTTATCATAAATGAATATTTAATAGTCACCTTAATTTATCAAAAAGGTGAACAATCAGAGAAATTGACTTGCACCAATTTTGTAAAAACATAACTCAAAACTTTTGGATTGTCTTATGTCACATGTCATATTGTAGAATGATTTTTAGGCTGAGGTGGCACATCTAAGGAGCCCCAAAGCTACTTTTATATAGTAAGAATTCTATGTGATTCTAAAACATTCATAAAATTTAAAAATCCCACGATAAGTTTGATAAACATAACTAATACGGAAACTCCGGTCAACCTCCTCACCACCAATCCACGCCTCTGATGCCGTCTTACCTCCAGCTTCCGACTTCGCAAGCCAATTTCTCCTCTAAATTCGCTGCGGATTCAACAAATCTAGGAACCATCACGGTCTTTGAAGTGATTGCTACTCATCCGAACGTTGCAGCTCCACAAACGCATTGTCAAAGCGGTTGCGTATCTAGTGATCAAAAACACCACTGAATGACTATGCTTGGTTCTATAACGTTTGGCTGGTCATGTTTCGTTCTCTTGTTCCGCAGTTGGTACTTTAGTAGCACATGCCAATCTCACAGCCTCTATGATCGTATTGGAATTAGTGGCGTGTATTATGATGGTCAATGGAGGACCTTGGTATGAATGCTTGAGCAAAGCAAACCAACACCGAATGATCATCTTAGGGAAATATTTTTTACTGAGTCTTGGATTATTGATTCAGGGACTTCCAACCATACGACATGAAGCATTGAATTCTTGACGGATATAGTACCATGTTTAATAAAGCTTCCTGATAGAAGTTACACGATTTTGTATAAACAAGAGAAAGTAAAACTGACAAGGGAAAGTAAAAACAGAGTTCATTGTTTGTTCTTAGTGCACCTTGCGGTCACTTCGAGAGAATTCTTGGGATATTTAGTAACTCAAAGAGGAATCGAAGTTAATCCTACTCAAGTCAACGCTTTCTCGGAAAAAAAAGAGAAGTACACCAGTACTCTCCATACCATTAGACGTAGAACCTTACAAGTTGATGATGTCTCATCACGAAGTGGTTATGGAATCATAGTTCAACCAACTTCCCCGAGAGGATAAGTAACTGAAGTTCTATGTATCCGAAAAACAAAGTTGAATATGAGGCACTAGTCGATGGAATGTGATTATAGATCACAGAGTAGGAGCCAAGGAAGTAGATGCATTTTGTTATTTTCAACACATTGGGGACCAATTTAGTGGGGAGTACAAAGCCAAGGATTAGTGAATGAGCCCTTACTTGAATTTAGGATGCAAAAAAATATGTTGTATATTCAAATGGATAAATGCTCCACCTTCTTCTGGTCAAAAACCCTTAGAACTTCGAGTTACATTGGATCATAGCTTATTCTTTGTCACTAAACAAAAAGAAAAAAGGAGAGAGAAGGCAGAGAAAGATATAAAAGGAACATATTTATATAAAGTCAACACCGGCGGAAGTAGAAAGCCTATCATAAAACTTGATTTAGGTTCAGTTTTTGTCTACAAAAAATGCAGAAGACAAAGGACTTCGCTGGAGAGAAAAAGAATTAATGCCTGGATCTAAACAAAGTATCAAAATCAAGAAAGAAAGAAAAAGGGATTACCGTTGATACGGAAAATTAGTCAATTCATATTACGTGTTAATTTATTCACGTAATCGAAGAAAAAAATATATGTTTAACAAAAACAACGCTGTTTTGATTCATTGATTTTGGAAAAAAAAAATTCAAAACGCAATCATTTTAGCTAAATGTGAAAAGGCCGTCGTTTTAACTATTTTTTCAATTTTTTTATTCGGTTACGTTAATGATTAACATGTAATATTTGGTAATTAACACGCAATTGTCTGTAACAGACATGTCAGATTTATATATGATTTAGCTTAATTTTGTTAGTTTGGATATAAAAATTGAAATGAATTTATATTGAAATATGATTTAGCTCTATACTGATCCGGACCGTGGAATTCTGTTGAGATATGAATTGGCTGACTTATCTCGTTGACACCATATCAACGATTGAAATTTAAATCGTTTGTTTGCTCTCTTCTCTCATGTATATTTGTTGTATCGACTTTGCGCCATGAACACTTCTCGTTAAATAATACGTACCATGCATGATTAGTTGTAGGTTCTTTTATTACCACAAATTATAATTACTCTAACAATTATCAAATTATAATAAATAAAAAAAATGAGAATTGGTGACAGTGTTATACCACAATAGCAACATATATATATAAACTCATTTGTTTGCTTTCTTCCTATAGAATAGTATTTTTCATATGCAGTATACATTAAAGGGTATGTGTGATAGATACAAAATCTGTTCCCATTGATTGCAATTTTTGATAGGAAAAAAATAGTAGACTAACATCTAAACATAATCTCAAATATGAAACCTAATAAATGATGAAATACATTGACCAAATTTATATAATATGGAAGATTTATTAATATATATATATATATATATATATATTGAATTTATATTCATTACATAATATATGGAAGATATATTATACATTTGACCAATATATATGCATATAAATACACACAAGGCCAACATATCATTTCTTAAGTAAACAACAAAGTATCAAAAACACAAAATGTAAATCGAGTTATAAATATATATGTTCAACTTTGTAGAAAATGATAGAAGTTTTTTAATGAAGAGAAGACAACCCTTTCCAATTTACAACACCAGATTTTGTTATTCCATATATTCTTCTTATAGATATCTGTGTTTTTTTCTTCTTCTTTTTGGTTATACATAATTTTTTTCTAATGTTGATTTTAAACTTTGTTTTCTTTGAAGGATATACAGACATTGATAACAAATGGCAATCAAAAAATTTTCATCTTTCCTATTACTTTTGTTCATGGTCTTTACACTCATTGTTCTACCCATAATTTCAGGTATATGTAAAAAACGTATTATCTATCTAAGTTTCTTTAACATAGTTTGAGTTGTTTTTAACACGATGAGTCAAAATTAGTAGATGCAAAAGAAAAAGTTGTGTTTCTCTTTGCAGTTTATTTTAAATATTTAATTGATTATCAATATACTTATTTTTATTTTACTTTTTATGTCCCAAATAGGCCAACTTAATAGAAATGTGAAGTGATAGGAGTGTCATGTACAAGCATAACGGCATGTAATGCAATATGTATACTTAGGGGTTTCAAATATGGAGGAGTTTGTTTAGATGATGGTTGTTGCTGCAATGTCGGTCTTGACTCTCAAGATTCTCCTGTGCCCAATCCTTTTCAATACTAATCAATTTTTAACTCAATTAATAAAATAAGAAACATCTATTTAAGTTTGACAGAGTAACTTTGTCTCATCACACAAATGTTTATCTTAAATCACAGTAATATATATGTGATCAATCCACAAAAGCCCCAAGCTTTCGGTAATTATCAGAAAACATGAATGATAAAAATGATAATTAGATAGAAAAAGCATTAGACATCGTTCTCGAACTCAAATCAGTAGACTAGATCAATCTTCTCTGTCCCATAAAAAAAATCAGATGAGTAATTTCTAAGCTATGATGCTTCGTTTAAATTAAATAATGCTAATCTTTATGTTTTGGAACAGTAATGCAGACTAATTCACTTTAATTATATTAATCTACACTAATCAAGTAATTAACATAAACTCTTCGGTTCGTAATCGCAAGTCAAACATGTGTTAAACACAAGTCCAAATAGCCACTAAAAACCTTAATAATCAATTTTTAATGGCAAAGCTTATAAAGCACTTGTAAGATTAAGATTCATTCTGACATTCCATCGAATATATTCCATGCAATAAAATGGCAAAACCTCTACATGAACTTTATCTAAGCTAATCTACCATTAAGATCATCAAACAAGGATTTATGGTAATCTAAGCTCTAAACATTATGGATCAAAATCTAATCACCCAAACCTACCTAAGTTAAAATCTCTAAGAAAACTACTCACTAATCATCATCAAAACAAAATACCCATGAAGATTTTTTGGATAATCATGATGGGTAATCATTTAGAGATTGAATACCAAGATCAAGATAAAAAAGCACTCCTTTTATTAGCTTTAGAAAAACTAACTCAAAACTAAAGCTTCTTAAATCTCTCTCTCAAATCTCATAACGGTTTACCACACCTTGGCAACTCTTCATATAGGGAGAGAACAAGAAAATTTCCTAAATAGAATAGGTAAACTAACTTATGTAGATAACTCCTTAATAGAACTTTTCCTAAACCTTTAATAGCCATTTCTCGACAAGGTTGGAATATCTTCTTTCCTAAGTCTTCTTCTTCTTCTTCAAGCTTACTCCAACAATCTCCTCCTTAAGCTTGAAGTCCTTCTCTGTGTGCTGTGAACTCCAATGTGGTTCCTCATCTCCTAAAATTTGTTCTTCTCAAGTGCTTTGGTTAAGATGTCAGCTCTTTTCTCTGTTCCGGGAACATGTATTACTTCAACTTGACCATTCTCAACACATTCTCGTATGAAATGGTACCTTCGGTGAATGTGTTTGCTACGACCATGAAAGACTGGATTCTTAGTGAGTGCGATTGCGGATTTGTTGTCAACTCGTATTGTTACCTTCTCACATACTGTACCATTGATCTCAGCAAATAGATCTTGGAGCCAAATGGCTTGCTTAGCTGCCTCTGTTTCCGCCATGAATTCTGCTTCACAAGAGGATAAAGCCACCACTTGTTTTTTTTGAGAACACCATGTGATCGGACATTCATTGAAATAGAAGACATGACCAGCTGTACTTTTCCCTTCATCCATATCTACGCTATGGCTGCTATCGTTGTATCCTATTAAGCCTGAATGGAATCCTTTCTTAAAATGCAGACCATAAGAGAATGTTCCTCGGAGATACCTTAAAATCTGTTTTAGTGCAGCTCCATGTGACTCTCTTGGCTCCTGCAAATAGCGACTCAGTATTCCCACAGAGTATGAGAGATCCGGCCGAGTATGAACCAAATATCTAAGATACCCAATGTTTCTTCGAAAGTTCTGTGTATCAATGTGTCTCGGATCTTGTGTTTTCGAAAGTTCCAAACCGGATTCCATTGGTGTGAGAGCTAAATTGCAGTCACTCATTCCAGCTTCTTCTAAGATCCTTTTTGCATATTTTTCTTGTCTTAACATGATCCCATCCTTTTCTTGGAGTACTTCAAAACCGAGATAGTAAGTAAGCTTTCCGAGGTCACTTATGTCGAATTTTCCAGCCATTCCTTTCTTGAAATCAAGTATCAGTTCCAACCTCGAACCCGTGACAAGTAGATCGTCTACATAAACCGCCACAATAAGTAGATTTTCTTTGTCCTGCTTTCTGTATAGAGAGGGTTCCTTAGAGCATTTTTCAAAGTTCAACTCGCCGAGAATGGTGTTGAGCTTGGTATTCCATGCCCGAGGTGCTTGATTAAGTCCATAGAGTGCCTTATGTAGTTTGTAAACTTTCTCTTCACTATCTTTGATTACAAACCCTTCCGGGTGAGTGACATAGACATCTTCTTTCAAATCTCCATGAAGAAATGCAGTTTTCACATCAAGGTGATGAACTTTCTAACCGTTTGAAGCTGCCTAAACAATTATAAAACGAATTGTTTCAATGCGAGCTACTGGAGCAAATACCTCTTCGAAATCGATTCCTTGCCTTTGAACATATTCTTTTGCCACAAGGCTTGCTTTGTATTTGCTTATGCTATTGTCCGAGTTGCATTTCACTTTAAAAACCCACTTTAGACCGATTGGCTTCACTCCAAAAGGCAGCTCGACTAAACTCCAAGTCTTGTTCTTTGTGATTGACAAGATCTCTTCTTCACATGCATCTCTCCATACTTTCAACTTACTCGCCTCTTGAAAGTCCCACGGCTCCTCATTTATTGTTAATAGAAGATGTTCTCCTTCTATTTCGGCTAAAAGTACATAGTCACTTAGGTAGCTTGGTCTTTTGACTTGTCTCTCTGATTTTCTCAAACTCGGCTGTTGTTGCTCTTCTTCTTCCTCATCATCTTCTTCTTTCTCAGTCTCTGACTCATTAGACGCTTCTTCTTCTCTAATGGTGTCGTTATTTGGATCAAACTCTCTGTTTTCCTCTGTTTCATCAATGGTTTCACTTCTTCTAATTCCATTGTTACCAAACTCTCCGAAACTTAGAGTGAATGTCCCCGATTGTTCAGATACTTCTTCTGAGTTATTCCACTTCCAGCTCTTGTGTTCATCGAAGACCACATCCCGACTTACACAGATTTTCCATTTCGTTTGAATCTAGGAATCTATACGCTTTAGAACCAGGTTATGTTCCAAGGTACACTAGCATTCTCGACATATCATCAAGCTTTTTCAGATGTGGAGTTTTGACCTAGCCAATGCAACCAAACACACGTAGATGTTCTATATTCGGTTTCTTGTTCTTGAAGACTTCATACAGTGTTTGATTCAGCAAAGCTCTCGTTCCTACTCGGTTAATGATATAGGTCGCATGTCTCACTGCCTCTCCCCAAATATAGTTAGGCATGCTCATGTGTTTTAAAATGCTCCGAGTCATCTCCAATAGTGTCATATTCCGTCTCTCAACAACTCCGTTTTGTTGAGGGGTATAGGGTGCGGTTAGATGCCTATTGATGCCTTCCTTCTCACACAAACTTTGAAATTCTTGAGATATAAATTCTCCTTCTCTATCCGTTCGGAAGGTTTTGATGGTGGTCCCGGATTCTTGCTCTACTAACGCCTTAAACCCCTTGAATTTTTGAAATGCCTCACTCTTCTCCTTCAATAAAACCGACCACATGTAACGAGAATGATCATCAATCAACACAAATATGTACCTCTTGTGTGCAGCCGTAGGCGGTGAAACCGGTCCAAAAGATCTCCATGAACAAGTTCTAGTACTTGTGTCGCTCGATAAGAGATTGCTTTTGGGAAAGCTTGTCTTGCTTGTTTTCTAAGTAAACATGATGCACACGTTTCCTTCTCCTTTGGCACACTTGATATCCCAAAAACTAGCTCTTTTGTTACCATTGTTTTTATAGTCTCAAGACTAATATGTCCCAATCGTGCATGTCACATATTTTAATCGCTTGAAGCCATAAGTTGGAGACACTTTGTGTTTTCGACTTCCAATTCTACTTTGTATAATCTGTTTCTTGATCGTCTTGTCCGTATCACTAGATTTCCATCTCGATCATGTAGAGTGAGGTAGTTTCCTTTCGATCGGACATCACATCCACATTCAGTAGCTTGTCCTAAGCTTATGATGTTGCTTCTAAGATCCGGAATGTAGTAGACATCGGCTAGTATCTTTCGTTCTCCTTCTTTGGTTGTAAACAGAATCGACCCCTTTCCTTTTATGTCAATACGGGAGTCATCTCCAAATCGTACTTTTCCCGTAATACACAGATCGATTTTGCAAAACCAAGCTTGATTTCCTATCATGTGATTACTAGCACCGTTGTCTAAGTACCAAACTCTATCCGAGCAGTCATCAAAGTCTTGTGGTTTTACCTTCTTCTCATTAAGATATACCACCTCGTGCATCATAAGAGATTCAGCCTCATGAGTGTCGTCGTCTTCTTTCTCCATACTTTCTTGAGCTTTGATTAATTTAAGTAGAAGATCTGGACAGTTTGATGCATAATGTCCTATTTTGTCACACCGGTAGCATGTAACTTTGGATTTATCTTTCTGTTGGTAACCCGAACGTCCTCGCCCTCTTCCTCTACCATAGCTCGAACCATTACCATAGCTCGAACCTCTTCCTATAACTCCTTGTTCAAAATCGTGTGACTGTGAATCCGAGTTAACATACCTAAGTTTGCTTTGGCTGTCTTATGAATCTTCATCATCACAGATTCTTTCTTCGTACGTCTTTAATCTCCCGACAATATCTTCGAACGTTGTTGTCTTGAGATCGAGTACTTGCTCAAGGGCCGCAATTATATGTATGTATTTCTTTCTTGGTAGGCTCTTCAGAAATTTCTTAACGATCTTTGTTTCTTCAATGATTTCTCCCAATGATGCTGATTTTGTAGAAATTTCAGAGAGTTTACCGACAAAGTCATCAATTGTATCGGTTTCTTTCATCTTCAGTCTATCGAATTCGGCCATAAGCGTCTGTAGCTTTGCTTCTTTGACTCGTTCAGCACCAAGGTTTCTTGCTTTGATGGAGTCCCATACGGTTTTTGAGGTTTCGAGGTCACCAACTTGCAAGATCATTGACTCCGGTATGGATTGAAATAGGAGAGCTTTAGCCGATCCGGGATCAATTGTTTCCCAAACTTTATGAACTCTGAGCGTAACTTTCATTCTCATTGCCCATACGGTGTAATTGTCTTGGGTGAGCATCGGACATTATATGGTCGACGGCACGTTCTCCTTCGGCCTGCTGGTTGTCGGAATTAATGCACTTATGTCGTAACTACGATTTGCTTTGGATGTCGTCCAAGCTCTGATACCAAATTTAGAGATTGAATACCAAGTTCAAGATATTAAAGCACTCGTTTTATTAGTTTTAGAAAAACTAACTCAAAACTAAAGCTTCTTAAATCTCTCTCTCAAATCTCATAAAGGTTTACCTCACCTTGGCCACTCTTCATATAGGGAGAGAACTAGAAAATTTCCTAAATAGAATAGGTAAACTAACTTATTTAGATAACTCCTTAATAGAACTTTTCCTAAACCTTTAATACCCATTTCTCGACAAGGTTGGAATATCTTCTTTCCTAAGTCTTCTTCTTCTTCAAGCTTACTCCAACAAATCAAAGTAAAAAAATGATAAAGAAAAGAAGATTAAATTGCATTAAACTCAAGATCTATTATACAAGTGTCAAAAGAAACCTTAAAACTGTAAAAAGGTTTTTCTTTTACAAATGAGGCAAACCATCCATATACTTAGGTCTAAAATGGCCAAGTCTGGATGGGTTTACAAGCGCCTTTTTCAGAACAACATGGCCAATCTTGGCCAAAGACTTCATTGTAGCAATCCAATCTTTTTCATGAAGGATTTTCTTCCTAAAGGTATAGACCCCACTATCGGCTCTTATTCGAAAGAAAGATGAAGCGAAAGAGATGAAAGACTACCGTCCAATTTCATACTGCAACGTCATGTACAAAGTGATCTCCAAAATCATCGCTAATAGGCTAAAATGTCTGTTGCCAACGTTATTAGCTCTAGCCAGTCCGCAATTGTCAAAGATCGCTTATTGATGGAGAAAATTTTCATAGCTATAGAGCTTGTTAAGGACTACCATAAAGAATCAGCTATAAATTTTTCGTAGCTATAGATTTTTTTTTTTGATGTGGAAGGTTTTCTAAAGTTGGTTGCTTGAAAATTACAAAATAGACGAAGTATAATATTTTTTACATATTAGAAGTTTGGGAAAACGAATATATATTATGGAAAATTCCTAACAACTAAGGTGCAAAATCTTGGAACTACTTTTTAAAGATCGAAGAGAAATATCTGTGCGAACAAACCAAACCGAATCGTTTCAGACTTCGACTCCAATTTGGGCTTATGTAAATGAGTCGCATGTCCTATGCATATTTGTTTGCGTTTGTCTTAAATTCTGTAATGAATCACTACAAAATTTCAAAATTAGTCAAATGTAATAAACTATATTCTTCATTTCCGTCATTAAGTCAATGGTCAATGTAGCCATAAAATTTCCATTATCAAAAACGATTTTGGTTGAAAATGTTTTTTTTCTAAAATATGTTTTTTTATCTCATTTACAAAAGACATGAGAATAATTATGTACAACTTTTTCATAAATTCCTTTACAAATATTGGTCAGTGCATAAACAATATTCTTTTTTAATTAAAGCGAAGAGAATCAATTATAATTGGAATCATATTGAATGACAAACAAGTACAATCATAAAACAACAAATTATAATTCAATTTAAACCCAAAAAAAATGAAACAAAGACCAGAATATTGTGGGACCAACCACTTTCTATCAACTACTACTCATTTCTCAGTAACACATTTAGCGACGACTTTTTATACAAATCTAAACTCTCTTTGTGTCTTCTTCTTCTTCTTTCTTACAAACAAAACATACATTACAAATCAAATGCATAAGCACATAAATATATTTTTGATATAGAAACCAAAAAATAAAAATGGGTTTTCGTGGGAAATTATTCTTCCCAATTCTCATGACTCTATCGTTATTTCTAATAATCAGATACAACTACATAGTGTCTGGTGATCCTCCCCTCCGGCAAGATCTCCCTGGTCGCCGGTCATTTTCCTCCGGTGATGACGTCATTTCTTCCGTCAAGACTCCGTCAAAGAGATCTAAAAGACTTTTTCACACGGCGGTGACAGCCACGGACTCCGTTTATAGCACATGGCAATGTCGGATCATGTACTATTGGTACGACAGGTTCAGGGACGAACCTGGTTCGGAGATGGGCGGGTATACTCGGATCTTGCATTCGGGTCGACCCGATGGGCTTATGGATGAGATCCCTACCTTTGTTGCTGACCCTCTTCCCTCTGGTGTTGATCAGGTTCATTATTTTTGTAGCTTTTTTTTTGGTATTGGTAACGAATAATAATTTTAAATCTGGGCATTCCGATTCGATTTGAGTTTTTCGGGTTTCGGATCTTTCGGATATTGAAATATAAGAACCTTTTAGGTATTTATAAAATTCGGACCGATTTCGGTTCGGTTCAGTTCTTTCAATTTTTGAATTGGTTTGAATAGTGAAATTGGAAATCACATAATAACTGAAAAAAGTTCATGTTAGATATTAGTGTGTGGTCGAATTTTTTGGATAAATTTGGATAAAAAAACTCAAAACTTATCCTTTACTAGCTAGATATGAGGTTTATATCTGTAAGTGGCCATCACATTAACAACATTAACTCAAATCTTGTATAATGCGATTGATTTATCACAATAAGTTATGTTCAAAGTTGTAAATGAAACTTATTTCCAATAAAGATAACCACCTTCATTATTCTATAGGATTTAAACAAAACTGTAGGAACAATGGGTAAATTTTATTCCAAGGATGGTGAACATTCTTTTAAAAAATATTTACACAAAAATCCATATTATGATGAGTTGTGTATAATGTGCAGGGATATGTAGTTTTAAATAGGCCTTGGGCGTTTGTGCAATGGCTTCAACAAGCACATATAGAAGAAGAGTATGTACCATTTTACATTTTCAGTCCCTAATTTTCATAATATTTGTGTTGATACCTAAGCTCTTAATTTATTCTAAATAATACCCCATAATTAGAGATTGTTTTGAATTTCAACCCCATATATCGGTAGGGGAATGCCACTTTTGATGTTCATATGTTTTCTTCTTTTCTTGATCATTATGTCAGCTACATTCTCATGGCTGAACCTGATCATATCATAGTTAAACCAATACCAAACCTAGCCATAGAAAGTCGCGCGGCTGCGTTTCCTTTTTCCTATATTGAACCGAAGAAATATGAATCGGTTCTTCGCAAATTCTTCCCTAACGAGAATGGCTTGACATCAAGAATCGACCCTATTGGCAACTCTCCAGTGATCGTCTCTAAGGTATAGTAATCTCATCTCTAATCCAAGTCTTTACAAGGCATATATAACAATGGTTCAATGAATAATAATCTAATTTTGGTTTGTTAGAATGCATTGATGAAAATTGCTCCTACATGGATGAACGTTTCTTTAGCTATGAAGAACGATCCACAAACAGATAAAGCTTTTGGTTGGGTCCTTGAAATGTAAATATCTTTTCACTCTTCTTTATCTTCAAGTTGTAGACTTAATAATGTTAGACTAATCAGTCTATGTTTAATTTATATCATAAGGTATGCTTATGCTGTTTCTTCGGCTTTACACGGTGTGAGCAACATTCTATACAAAGACTTCATGATTCAGGTCTTGATCAATACAGCTTCATCTAGTATATACTAAGAAGTTTCAGAGTTTTGGAACATAACAGTTTTGGAACATAACTAGTTATGTCTTTTTCTGCTGGTGTAGCCTCCTTGGGACACTGAATCAAAGAAGACGTATATCATACATTACACTTACGGCTGTGACTTCGACATGAAGGTACATAAAACAATGAAACAAGAATCAATCAAATGAGATAACTTTGTGTTATATACTGTGTTTTATGGGTTTCTAAACTTACAGGGCAATATGATGTATGGCAAGATTGGAGAATGGAGATTTGATAAGCGTTCTTACGGGGCTAAACCGCCCCCAAAAAATCTCACATTGCCTCCACAAGGTGTTCCAGAGAGCGTGGTATGTATAGAGCTTCAAGAATTCATTTGTTTAATTTTGGTTTTGATCACTAATTGAACACAACACAATGCAGGTGACATTGGTTACTATGGTGAACGAAGCTACAGCTAATATTCCTAACTGGGAATCCTAAAAAGCAATTCATACTTTTTTTTTGTAAGCAAGATTACATTCAACTATGTTCCATAGTGTTTCATTACTCCAATATTCAATTCTAACTCCATTTGTGGATTGGAAGAAAAAAGCAAACCGTAGTTGCAGAAAACTTACGACCGCTTTGAAAAAAATAGAGTTAAGTGTTAGGAAATGGATGAAGAACTTAAAATATTGTCTTTTTGATTAAGCAAAACAAAAAAAGGCTAAAGAAAAGACACAAGTATATATCAGCATGTCACTTTTGTAATGAGAAAAACAAGGAGACATCAATGTCTCAGTGAAATTTCTATTATGCATATGAATCATACAAATCTCAACTTTGTTTTGATCACATCGATGCTTTTGCTTCTATAGCTTGCTAGATTTGCACTAAATTTGGAACGTAAGAGCACGCAGGTGGTCGATACCAATTGAATGAAGGTTCTCCGATATTCACTTCTCTAAAGTATCCAGCCTCTCCAATGATGAAAACTTTGTCAAGACCACGGCCTTTACCAAAAACCGTAGCGACTTTCTTCTCCTCGTCAATGAAGAAACTCCCATAAACTGAAATTGGAAGGCCAGAGACTGTCAAGAACTTGGTCCACGACACCATTTTAGCTTCAATCTTAGATGTAATCCATATCTCAGTCTTATATGATCTGTACGTTTGATATAAAACCGCAAGCTTCTCTTCTTTAACGCAAGATAGAGTCACAATCTCATCTTTCCAAGCTTTAAAAGGCAGAGGCAGAAACGGCGTAAAACTCTCGCTTGTAAAATCAAAACAGATTATATGATCGACGAGTCCATATGAGTTTCTTTCCGTAGCACACAAGTAAATGTTTCCCTTGAGAGACACGCAAAAGTCAGAAAAAGCGACACTCCAATAGTTCGGATAGATATGAAAACTCTTCCATGAATCAGAGTCAAAATCGTATATTTCATACGTTAAAAATTGGCTTCGGACGAAGTTATCTAATTGAAACCTCAAGATTTTATGACTACGAATAGATTCATTCTTCTTATTCACGTATCCAAGAGCGTACTTATGTCTACCTTGTTCGTAGTAATAACGTCTTGGCTCGATCCATCTTGTTTGACCACAATACGGATTCCAAACCACAATCCTAAGAGAACTATCATTCAAGATACATAACAATAAACCATCGCAGTGAAAGGCTTCAGATATCAAGACTTGCTCGTTTAGGCAAATAAGTTTGCCTTTAGGTTCTGTAGAAGGATCAACGTTGATGTCGTTGAAGATGATGCTCATGAGATAAAGATTGTAATACCTTATCACGATCATCTGAGACTCACCTTGCTTTGTTGTTCCTACTTTACCGATGTGTATCTTTGTAAAGCTCTGACTTTTAGATAAAGTGTTCCACGTTTTGCAAGTTAATCGCACTGCTCTCATAGATTTCAAAGGAACTCTAGAGAGAATCTCCTCTACCAAATCCGTTGGAAGATTTGAGATCGTTGTCATTGTTTCAAATTGCAACAAGGTTTATTTTATTTTTCACCTTCAAAAACTGTTTTCTTTTTACTTTGATTTCTTGTGGCAGTGGAATATATATAAACATTGGTGGGCTTTTCAGAATATAGTCGGCGTTGTTATGATGTCACTGAATCTCTCATTAATATAATATTAACTTTTAGTGTTTTTATATTAAATTTTTATGTTAAATTTTTACATTTAATAGTAAGATAAACATTTAAATTTCTCATAATTATAAATTATGATATTATCACTCTTTATAGTTTAAAATATTTAGAATAGTTTAATTGAAACACTTTGTTTAAATGTTATCTTATATTATATATTTTTTATTAATAAATTCTTAAAAATATTAAATTACATCTTAATATAAATTTATGTATATAAATTATTTCTATTTATTATATTATCTTTAATACTACAATTTATAAAAGCGTAAATATTAATAATTATAATAACAATATTAATAATGTAAGATATTATAAATAAAATAATCATAGAGTTGCTTTTTAAAAAAATAATAATTAAACAAAAAATAACATAGCAAAAACTTAGTAAGAAATAAAAATTAAAATAGCTAAAAAACCTTAGATGAGATGTAACAAAAATATGATCAAGAATTGGCTCTAACCTTAATTTGATGATGCACCAAACTAGTATGATGTAATTTTTAATTATTTAACTCTTAAATTTTATTTTTATGTTTTAGTATTATTGTTTTAACTAAAACAATACTAATTTAATATTATTGTATAAATTTTAACTCATTAATTATAAAACAATATTGGTATATATTTAAGTATAGACATAATGGAATTGAATGGATAAATAAGTTTATTTTATAATTTATTCAAAAAAGTAAACATAATATTCTAAATTAAAATGTATTTGATTCATTAGAAAAAACATGAACGACAAGACGTTCTTCACAAGGTTGGATTGTTTTTGCATTTTTTTCAGTGCATTTCGCGCAGCTCGCTTGCTCTCTCTCCTGTGACTAAGTACCAATCTTGTAAGAAAATCGTGATAACGTCTACACTATTGGCACCTTCACGTATACAGATAACGATGCCTCGCCATATATTATATAAGTGCTATGCTACATTGTTCTTGAATTACGCATTAACTACAACGAAGGAAAAAAAACCTAATTTCCGTATACTTCTCAAAAAACCAAGAAGCAAAACAAAAATATCGTTTACCCAAGAAAAAAACGAGAATAATAGCGGTAATCCTCTTATTACAATTATTTCTTCCCTTTTTTTCTACTTATAATAATCTTCTCGAGCCCTTCTTGAGTAGTGTGAATTCTTGTCGGTGAACTCATCGCTTACTACACCATTGATCTCTAATAATTACCTGACCCATTGTGGTTTTGAAGTTTTCTGTAGCTCGTCCCCTACAATGTCTCTTCTTCCTCAATGGGTGTCATGTTCAGATCAGGGAGGAAGAAGAAACCCTTTTCTTCAGAGCTCTTAGTTTCACTACTTGTTCTGTAGGAATGTTCGTTTTTCACCAGCTTTCTAGAGATGGAAAAAGGCAAACGCCTCTTCTTCCGAGACTCGTCGAGATTAGATCTACTAACTGGAATGTTCTTGATTCGATCTAAGTATTCAAGCTAAAAGAAACAGTAGATTCTGATTCAGGTCTCAAGATCCATAAAGGTATGGTTTTTAAATAGAACGAGAATGTATTTTTAAAGTCACACCTTAATTCTCTTCAAGCTTTGGTTCTTGGCACTTCGTTTATCGTATGTTGCTTGCACATTTGCAATCTTCTGATGAAAAGATAACAGATTTATTTAGACAAAACAAAGCTTATTAAATAAAAAGAAGCAAGAAAAAGAGAATATAAACCTTTTCAAGGTCAAGTCTTTCCTTCAACTGCAAGTTCTCTGCATCTTTAAGCTCCAAAAATATCTGTGAAAATATGTCAAGAGCATTAGAGATCGTACAAGATCCAAAAGAGAGATATTAGAAAATTCGATTTGAGATTTTAGGGTCGTCAACGAGATCTATGTACCTTTTTTTATTTGATCTCTTGGAGCTGGTGATTTCATTTGTTACGTGTACCATCTGCCAAAAAATACACGAATCATACGCATTGGTTAACGATAAACGTAATTAAAATAAGTAATTAAAGGTAGTATAAGATGCTAAAGTAGGACTCTTTAATTCAAAGAACAGATCCAAAAAAAGTCTCAAAAGTAAAAGCTAACCCAATTCAAAAGACTTTTTTATATTTAATAAGATAAGTTTTTTTTTAAAAAATTACCAAATTCGAAAGATCAATTTTTAAAAAAAACATGGATCATGCACGCCACATCATGATAATTCCGTGGCGTGGCAACATCACATGATACCATCGACCACATCATCATCATCACGTGAGGACAATTTATCCGACAAGATTTACTACTACACTTCTTTAAAACGACAGCGTTTAGACCCGAATCGTAATAGAAGAAGACGCGCCTCACTTTAAAATTTTTTGACTCTTGTTATCAACAAATCCCCCATAATTTATGAGGCCAATAAAACAAATCCAACCCGGTTCTTAATATTTTCCCTAAACCGGTAAATCTAAAATACCGGTTTACGAAATTACCGGTTCGTTGATTTAGTTTTGTACCAGTTTTAATGATTCAAGATTTCACGGTGAAAATCTTAAGACTTGTTGAGTGGAGAGGTTTAACATATTAAAGTCACGCCCACGAATTGTGCAACTTACCAAAAAGAAAGAAAAAAACAAAATAAAATCATTAATTAAAAAAAAAAGACTCTTTGACTCAATGCTGGATCCGTAAATAAGAAATTCACATCAAACAAAAGGGTAAAAAAGATAAAAAAAAAATCAACGGAGATTTTAATTTGCCGGCGGAATAATGAAACTTCTTCGACGCAAACGAATAAAACGGAGAAAAAAAAACGCGATCTGTTCAAACGCTCTTTTTAGACAAAGACGACGTACGTAAGATGACGTCAGCCAAAAAAAAACTGGAAATCGTGTAATTTGGGGATTTCGAAGGAAGGAGTAAATCGGGGAAAAAAATCGATATTGTAGGTTTCAAAACTCGCCGGAATTTCGAAATCGTGAATCAAGAGGAGAGTCGCAAATCGGAACCAAAAACTAAAAGAGAGTGACGATCAGGAGAAGAAGGAAAGACTCTGAGAAGTGAATCAGACGGAGAGAGATCAAGAGACGAGACGAAGAAAACAGTGTTACATACCTTAGATCCGGATCCGGTGGATGTAGAGCAGCTAGATTGACGACTAGTGTCTTCGAATCCATCGGCGGTTGCGGCGGAGGGACAAGTAGAGCCGCCACTACCAGATCCGCCGCTCCAACATAAAGGAGTCATAGGACTGGCTCTACCTGAATCTGGTTCCTTCTTTAAGAAACCTCCGACCCCGACGTTGACGCCAAAGCCTAATCTTGACGGTCGCGACCTTCGTTGACGGGAACCCCACCGTAACAGAGGTAGATTCGCGGCGGGATTATTCTGCGACTCTACCGTTCCGGCATGTTTAATACGTAGAAGAAGCTCCACCACCATCTCGTCGTCCGTCAAAGCCGCCGCTACCCACTCGTCCATCGGTTTCTTCAGAGACGTTGTTATTCTCATCGAAATCGACACTGATAAAGCTCAGATACAGAATCGGCGCTAGAGAGAGAGAAAGAGAGATGAAGTTGGAGGAAAATGAAAAAGAGAGAGAGAGAGGAGATTGATGTGACTAATATATGAGCCATCCTTATTATTCCTCTCATTCTTTTCTTTTTTTTCTTCTTCATTTATTTCCTGAATTATGAAAATCGCGTTTTTTTTTCCATTTTATATGTCAAAGAGATTCGTTTTTTTCTGTTTTGTCGACAATGAAAAAGGTTTTTAAGATTGGGTCCATGGCTGCAACGGGAACCACCAATTAGTCTTGAGCTAATATGGAGATGGTAAAGACTTCTACGGGTTTTGCCCATTATGAGCCCGATAACGGCCCGATAACGGCCCAATACACAGTCCAACTGCTTTTTTGTTTTTCGTCATTGTATATATAGGAGTAAAAGGAAATGGAAAAAGGATAGGAAGATATAGTTTACTCATCTTTAAATATAGTACATGAAGAAAACTTAATATGGTAAGAGAAAAAGTAAAAATGTGAAAAATATGAAGGATGGTAAGTTTAAAAAGAAAATCATAAAAAATTAGATAATGGAGATTAGCATAAAATAATACAAAACGAAATTAATAGTGTGTATAATTTTCTTAATTATTTTATTTAATTAAAAATTAAAATAAATTAATTGATTTTAGAAAAATAAAATTTTTGATAATTTTGATTTAATATGTTTTTACAGTTTATTGCTTTTGAAGAAATTTAAAATCAAACACGCATACCAAATGCAACCCCAAAAAATATATATCAAAAGAAGATTTAAGATTATATAGGTCAATCTTGAAAATGTTTTTAGTAAGAATATATCAAAGAAGATTTGAGATTTCACCAAAAAAAATAGTTCAAAAAAGCTGTAAGATCTAAAAAATAGCAACTTCGAACGCAATAGTATAATCTCAACAATATCATATGGAGAAGAATAAATAATTTCAACTCTCATATTATTTCCCAAAGACAATGACAATCATCAAAAGAAAGTGCAAATTTGAAGAAAAAAATTGAAAGTTTCTTGATTATTGAAATGATTGTTTGTTATATGTCACACAAAGTAATAATTATGTGGTGCATAGAATATAATAATAATATATAAAAACTTGTTCATTGGGAGCCTCACGTCAGATTCTCTCCTATCATTACCCTCTGCCATGTGTCGTCGCGCTGATTTCTGGGTTTATGTTGGGCTTGCGAGAATCCAGTACTCGGCCCATTACTTCTCATTTTCACGAGTCTCCACTTTTTTCAACCTAATTTTCGTCTTTTTCCTCCGATCTCTCCGATCTCTCCGTCTTCTCCTCCCTCCGATCTCGCCGTCTCTTTCTTCTTACGATCTCTCCGTCTTCTTCTAACTCCGATCTCTTTGTCTCTTTCTTCCTCCGATTTCTCCGTCTCTTTTTTCCTCCGATCTCTCCGTCTCTTTCAAAACGTTTTATTTAATTTTGGAATTTGTTAAAGCATCATTTTAATTTATTTTTTAATTTACGTAGTACAATAAATTTATGTTGTATTTATTTTTTTAATTTACGTAGTACAATAAATTCTAACTCCCTGCAAACCATTTTATGTTGTATTTATTTTTTAATTTACGTAGTACAATACATATATAATTGTTTAGAATAAACATATAATTCAATTATGTTATTGTTAACAGGAATGTCGATGCCAGATGCTGTTAGCATATATAATTATTTTGACCTACTTTGTCCTTACTCTACAAATCTGCCAATCATTGTATGCATCACTCGGATGTGGGATATCCAACATTATTCAGACCCTAACATAGAAATGGGGATGATACTTTTATTATTGGACCACAAGGTATAAATTGTTTATTTAAACATATTTTTTTAACACATTTATTCCTAACAAATTATTCTAATTGAAACAGGGTGAAATGA
Source organism: Schrenkiella parvula (assembly GCA_000218505.1). Taxonomy (NCBI): domain Eukaryota; kingdom Viridiplantae; phylum Streptophyta; class Magnoliopsida; order Brassicales; family Brassicaceae; genus Schrenkiella; species Schrenkiella parvula. Next base: position 3,326,286 of record CM001190.1, read on the forward strand.
TAGAAAGCAGAATAAATTGTTTCACTGCACAACGAGAGAAACATAAGTTAAAAGAAGGCAAACTATATGAAGTTTCAAATTTTGCTGTTTATCATCATAACAACCGATTCAAGTGTGCGCCACATAGGTATTTCATTCGATTGACAATATATACAAAAATTCTTCCAGTTGAAGGTTATGATGACAAAATACCAGAGTACCAATTCTGGCTAAAGAACTATCGCTAATTGGTTATACTGCTTAATACAAACACTGAACAACCAGGTAACTTTTATTACTTTTTAAATTTAATAAAGAACAAATATTTCAGTATCAATTTGGTTTATCAATGTACACTAATAATTGTAAAAAAAGATGTCCTAGGCAGGATACGGATAATACAGGGTAGTGAACTTGCAGACCCTGAAAGACAGACAAAGATTATCATCGGATTGTTGCTAAACAGGTTAAAATAAAATTAAAAATAACATTCTCATATTTCTATAAATAATTAACATATTAATTATTTTTGTAGGTCCCAAATAGTTAAGCTAATTATATGGGATAAACAAGCGGCAGACTTTCGTAAGCTCTGGAGAATTAAGAATCAGATGTATTCAACTGTTTTGGTTACAAATGTGAATTCCAAATATAAAGAAGGTATCCACATATTAATCTAATATTAGCTAAATTATTATGTAATGCAACGAATTTGGCTAACACATATTATGGAATTATGCAGGTAGATTACAGCTCCACTCGACCCTATGCACAAGATTTTTTTATGACAAATCCATACTGAAAAAAAACTAAGAACAAAGTTCATTTCAATTAAATGTTTTTTGCCATTAAATTTGGACATTACTATTTCGAGGACTACACAAAAGTGCTAAAAGATTTTAAAAAATGGACAATTCCAATTTTTGTAAGAACAGTGAAAGAGAAATAGGAGATCATATTAATGATTTACTATCCAAAAAATCAACCAAAAGGTAATGTTTTTACACATCCACCAGCTGCACCAATCATATATATGGATGTAAATATTTTTTCACTTTTTAAATGAAAATTTTCACATAATTTTTAGTTTTAGAGATAGCTCTACAGTTAATATTGAGGATAAATGAGATATCCATTTGGAAACAAGAACATGTTTTGTGGAGACCAAATCTTATCTTTTTTATATTTCGAGATTGAAATGTAATCTATTAAATGTTGGTCAACTACAAGAAGGCGAATATGTCATATATAACAATTCAGAAGGCTGCTTGTGAGATATATGTCCTGAAAGATTAAATTGTTGTTGTTTCTATGTCCTCTGGCAACATAATCAAAGATTTTGGCATCTATGTTATGGTCATCTAAATTTAGGAGACTACATACATTTTATAAAAAATATGGTTTTGGCTTACCAAAAATATCATATTCGTTTGAGGTTCTCGAAACTTTTGTTGTTGGCAAACAACAAAGAGAGCATTTCCAGCACATGACTCCATCAAAGAGAAGAAAGTCTTGGAGCTAATCAACCTCAAATATTTGTGGTTAGATTTTTTTTGTTCACTGGAATTATATTAGAATACTTTGAAGGATACAATGTTCTAATACAAAGCCGGCTACTAATCTATTACCGAATAAAAGATAGTACCAGAGAAAAAGCCCAAACGAGGAAGACCAAAGTTCGAAGAACGGGAACTAAACAACCGTCAAAGAAAATTAAAAACTTTGAAAAGAAAATGAAGAATTGACCAATACTAAAACGATGAGCAAATTTTATCAATTGAAGAAGTTCAAAAAGTTTTATGGCTCAAGGCTGCTAGATTGATTTTTTCAAATTTTAAATATAAGTCCAATTTTTTGTGAAGAGTACCAGATCCAAAGAAGCTTGAACGGCATAAATCAAGTTGTTAATAAATTTAGTGTTTTTTGGTGCATTGCAAATGCTATGTTCAACATAAGAAGATAAATAATCTAAAACAAAAAATGAAAATTTCATTTTCCTAGATGTAAGTGTGCATTCTAAGGCATATGTATTATTCAATCTTACACAAAATTTTTTAATGAGTAACAATGTCATTTCCGATGAAAAATAGACATGGAGTTGAATTAAGAACTATGAGCATCAGCATATCTATGTAGATATGGAGAATAGTGACAGAGAAGGAGCTAGATTCTACGGTCGATAACTGATCAGGTGGTCAGCCTGTGAAAAATAATGAAGTCATAAAACATGCAAAAAGAGATCGTAAAACTTTAGATACAAACTACACTTTAGAAACACACGAGTTCACACAAAATCGGTTGGTATATTAGAAATCTCTTAAACAAAATATATTTTTGTTTAATCAGAATGACTCGACTTCACACACCTGTGAATCGGTACTGATCAATTCCTAACTACCCAACTTCACTCGCACAACAACAGTCGTACAGCTCTCGTTTGTTCTCTCACCAAAAACCCTAGCTCTCGTTAGTCGTACAGACGGCTAACCCTAACTCCGCTAAAGGCGCCTCCTTAAATACATCCTGAACTTTCATTTTTTCGCAGATCTTCGATTTTTCATATCTGCGATATTTCCAAATCTTCGATTGCGTGCACAATACATTTTTTTTTCTTGTACACGTCCAGCCTCGTCCACATAGGTAATGACACCTCAGTTTCATCCGCAAAGCGTATATTCTCCTTTATTGTCTTCAAACCAGCGTTGCACACAGCCCATCGTGTGCAGCTCCAAATCCTGGTTTTAACACAGATGTCACTATTAATTTTTGATTATGTTAGTGGAGATGAGATGTCCACAAAAAATCATATAACTCAAATTTTTTATTATAAATATTGTGATCCTATAAGTTATGATGAATCACCAAAAGATGGAAAACAAAAAGTAGTGATGGATGAAAAAATTATATTAAAAGAAATAACATTTGGGAGTTATCTGATGTTCCACATTGACAAAGTTGCATTAGAGTAAAATGACTTAACAAAGTGGTGAAGTCAATAAACAAAAAAATGCGTATAATGACGAAAGAATGCAAGCAAGAGTTTGAAATTGATTATACATAAGTGTTTGCTCCTATAGCGAATAGGTTTGGACATTCGGATATCCGTTCTGGTTCGGTTCAGATTTTTGGATTTCGAGTTTTTCGGGTATAAAGATATAGGAACCGTTCGAGTATTTATAAAAATTCGGGTCGGTTCCGGTTCGGTTTCTTCAGTTTTCGGGTCGGTTCGGGTAGTGATTTTAGGGACTGGTAACCAAAAAAAATTCGGGTTTCGTTCGGTTACGGTTCGGGTTTTCGGGTAAATTCGAGTAATTTGGGTAAAAATATTAGATAATTCGGGTGATTTGGATAAAAATACCGAGTAATTCGAATAATTTTGGTTAATTGGATCAAAATATTCGAATAATTTTAGTTAATTCGAATTTTTTAATTTAAACATAATTAAAAAATTATATTTATAAGTATAATTAAATATTTTGGTTATTTTAACATAAATATAACTAATATTTTTGAATATACATTATGTTTCGGGTACCAAAAGTAATCATTCGATTCTCGGTTTGATTCTGATAATGAAAGTAAATTACTTGAACTCAAAAATGTTTTATATGCTTTAAACAAGTTCAAAAAGCTTAGTATAAACGTATAAATTTAATTACTCTTATATGTTTTTAAATAAGAAGTTGGTATTTGTGATTTAAAACGGTAACCACAAACATCTCACTACGATTCAATTGAACAAGAAGAAATATCGAAACAAATGGAGATTTTTTTTTAAATAGTTATTCCAATAATAAGATAGAAAATTACAAAGATGAAGAAATACTTAAGCGAAGATTACATCGATGCCACTTACCCATAAAACACATTGTTTACTTAAACATTATTAAACCACATACTAATCAGATAATAATTATGAAACAAAACCTAATAAACCATAATTTTAAAAAAAGGAAATTCGAAAAAGCCTAATTCAAATATATTCCTACAATAAACACTAACCATAGAAGCGAAACTAAAGACATGTTAAGAAGATAATTTCGATCTTTCCCCTTGAAAAAATAAGAGAAAGCTTCGAAAAATGTTTTCATAACGAAGATGTCTCGTGCACCTTCTTCTAGATTCATCATCATTTGGAGATATATTTAGTTTTATGTAGATCTTGCGAATTTATGGCAGATTACGATGATCGGAGAACGGAAACGGTGAATCGATTGAATCATGGAATGTCTAAACGCAAGATTCTGATAAGATCGTTGGTTGCGTCGTCGGCGGGATTAAACACCGATACGCTTCTCTTCGCGAAGAACGCCGGTAAAGGAACTTCGCTCGGCGGCGGAGATGTCGATGTGACTGGACCAGCGTAAAACAAAGCTGGCATCGGATTCTGATCAGAAACTCGGATCTGAGACGGTATCATCACCGAATCTGATACGATCCGACGAGTAGGTTTCAGATCTGGGTTTTCAACCGCCGAATCTAGTATCTTCTTCTCCATTTCTTCGCCGCGTTTCAAAATTCTCACATGGTTGAAGACGGTGGTGTTGTTGTTGTGGTTGGGATTCTTCTTATTCGATCCCTTTGGGATGAAAGAAGAGACAGGAGGAGAAGAAGGAGGAGGAGACGGTTGATGACGCGGCGGAGTCCGGCGACGGCGATTGGTGGGTGTTGGTTTTCTCTGCCGGTGAGGATGGGTAAGGCTGTTTCTAGGGAAGAGATCAGTTAAACAATCACGAGGGTGAAGAACAGCAACTTCCATGGCTTCGAGAAGGAGGAAATGGAGATCTAGAGAGGAAGGAGAAAGTTTTATTTTCTCGAGAAAATGAAAATGTTAGGAGAAAAATGAGAGAAAATGTGTGGAGAATGGCATAATTGTAAAATGAAGATACTTGTTGAGATGGTGGAGGAAGATGAAGGAATGGAGTTTTTTATACACGATTGCTATAGCGTGTCTTCAATGGCAAAATGCTGTTTCTTATTTATTTTTCTAACAATTTGTTTGTTTTTTTTCCTTTTTTATAGTATATAATATAATAGTAATTAAAAAAGTTAGTCTACCTTCAAAACGAAACGTATTTTCCTTTTTATTTTTGTCTTAAAATTGAATATTTCTATTTTTATTTTTGTTCTAAAATATAACATAATTGAATTATTTAATTGTTATTAAAGACGGATTGATTACTTTTTTTATTGTCAATAATTTAATAATATAGGTTTGAATGCATGATACCACCACTCAAAAACTACAAATCATCATTTATATATTAATTATCTAGTTCTTTTTTTCTTGTAGATGATCTTTTATAAATTATTACACAAATAATTCTATTTATTTTTTCTGTATCATTTTAATATTATCAGATATTTTCGAAAAAAAATTTTAATACAAAAATTTTAATTTACACATAACAACAACAATCTTTTTTTTCTTTTTTCTATATAGCAGTAATATAATATCTACGTATTTAATACTATTTGATTCAGTCAAATTATGGTTGTCATAATAATTAAATATCATAATATCATTATCGTCTTAACGCATAAACAGTATTTATTACCCAAATTTTTAAATTTTGTTGTTAGTGTTGTCATGGTGGGACTCTCCACCTTATATATTTCTCAATAAAATATTAATTAATTTTAAAATAATAAAACGTAGTTTTCATGGACCAATCTAATAAAAATCTAGTAAGTCCACTTGAGGCTGGCAAAAATGACAACGGTCGACGCGATTCATTGGATTGTCACTTTCAAAACATCTATGGTTGGTAAATGAGAAACTAGATAGTAAAAATGAAAAATAATAATCTTTTTTTGCACCAAATGAAAAATAATATATATTTTAGTTTATATTTCCATTCCATATACTTCAAAATAAATGCAATTTAGATAACTAGTATTTGATATTTTTCATACACTGTTTAATTCTCTTAAATCCTACCTCATATATATATATTAGGTAATTCTCTCATGCTCATACACATGTATAAATATTTATAAAATAATTAAATTATAACAATAGTTAGGTATTTTTTTATTTTTTTATAAATTTTAAGTCATTTATCATTTATATGTATAAAAATTAAATAAGATTATTTTAAATAATTTTATGTTATTATTCTAATTAGATATATGATTTTGAGTATAAAAATTAGAAACAATTTTGTTATTTAATCCAATCAATCGTAGGCGGGTGAGCGACTCACCACAGATTTGAACTAGAAGCACTTCCTCTATGGGCATTGTAGAGAGTATAGAATATGACCCTAATCGTTCTTATTATTCTTCCAAAAAAAACCATAGTTTTTCTTATTAGACTAAAATGTTTTATAAAAAATTAATTTTTATGTAATTCAATTTTTCGTCTTATGTTTATAAATATATTTTTGTAACATTTTGTACAATTTGATATATGTTGTTTTGAAAACAAATTAGAAAAACAATTTAAAGTGTTGATCGGTTTGAAGTTACGTAAGTAAACCATTAATCCTTTGAAAACTACAATTTTATTTGATTCTAATTAGCCTAAAATCAGTTTAATCTTGTTAAATACATACATTTTTGTTTTTCGTCTTAGATTTATAAATATATTTTCTGACACTCTTTTATCATTTTATATATGTTGTTTTGAAAAAAGAATTAGCTAAAAAAATTGAACCGTGAATCGGTCAGGAATTGTATAAGCAAACTAAATCGGTAATCTTTTAAAAAGTTTATCGATCGATTAGGAACCGAGAACGTAATAATATGCCAAAACTGAGAAGTATGTTTCCGTCATTTTTGTTATGTCCGGTTCGGATCAAATGACAGTCATAACTTAAAAATACAGTCATAGATTATTTAAATTATTTATTTGATATTAAATTGATCATAACATAAAAAAATAAATATATTTTTTGAAAAAAATATGATATCAAATAATCGGGTTACACTCTTTTGTTTTTTTCAAATTATTTTGCCAAAAAAATAGATTCATAATAAAACTGTTTTTGATTCATTTTTAATATCTATTATGTTGTTTGAGAAAGAATTTTTATATTAGACTTTTCGAATAATATAACAAAATTTTTGAGATATTTTCTATTTTTGTTATTTTAGAAAGATAATTTGGAATAAATCTTATAAATAAAACAAGGAAATATATTTATATTTTGTTATTTTAGAAAAATAATTTAGAATAAATTTTTTAAAATAAAAATAGAAAAAGGAAAAATAGAAATAATATTAATTAGTCATAATACTTTTAATTCACTAAAGTTTTCTATGTAATTGACCGTTGTGAAAGTTAACGTGCTTGACACGTTCTCAAATAATATTATTAAAATATATATATATATATATATATATATTTCAATATATATGATTACTAGGTGATTCTCCCATGGTCATGCACGATTATAAATAAAATAGTTAAATTATAACAATTGATATGTATTTTATATTTATTTAAATAATAAATTTTAATTCGTTTTATCATTTATATGTATAAAAAGTAAATAAAAATTTGTTTTAAATAATTTAATGTTATTATTTTAATTAAATATGTGATTTCGAGTATAAAAATTAGGAACAATTCTGTTATACATTTCTCGAGTTTGAAAACATATATACTTAAACTATCCTTTCTATCATATATTATATATGTAGTCTCTATCATATCTATAGCTATTATGTAATTATTTGTCTTCTCTCTAAAAACTATGTTCATGTGTCATCTCTAATTAAGGTTTTTGGTATTTCTTAATTCTGGTGATTCTAATCGAAATTGTGAGTTTTTCTCTCGGCTTTGTTAATTCCTCTCCCTCTTTTTGTTGATCTCTTGGTTCTACTTGGATTTCATATTTTGATTTTAAATTTTAGTTAAATCTAGTTTTCAGATATAGTTTTCTTTTCTGTTGGGTTTGGCTTTAAGACACTTTACCGATTGGGCCCAATGTTGGGCCAGACGCACATTTAATCAAAGGAATTGGTGATAGGCCAAAGAAGAACCAAAAGTCCATCTCTTCAGCTCAAGTCACGCATATTGGTTTATATGTGTGTATCGTCTTCAACAAAAGGTCGACGAGAGAGAAGCACCAAAACAGAGCAATATCGGAGAACTACAAAGAATCAAGTTGAATTAGGGAAATCAAGGAGGTTACCAGAATCGTTGTTGCCCCCATTGACTGTTCTTTTTAGATTCGTTGAGTGTAGTGATTTTGTTATTTTGTTTCTTGGGATTTCTTGTTGTAACCCAGAAACGTAGAGACGTTATGAAGTATACCAATGGTACTTACAACAAGCATTCAAGACTCAAACAGTGAGTGTTATGGTTTCAGGATGCTCGTTTCACATCACTCTAAACAAGGAAAATCTATTTGATTTCAAAGAAATTAATGGTGGAACACTCTACATGGCAAACAACACAAAATGTGAAGTAAAAGGCATTGGGAAATTAAGAATAACAAACCCTGATGGAACAATTGTCATTCTCACCGATGTTAGGTACATGCCAAGTATGAGCAGAAACTTGATCTCTTATGGAATGCTTGAAAAGTCTGGATGCAATTATGTTGGTGAAGGATATACGGTTCAATTTTACAAGAATGGGAAGAAAGTGATATCTAGAAAATATGATGGTGGGTTGTACTATCTTCAGGGAACCGTAACAAAAGGAGAAGTAAATGTAGCAATGTCAAAGGACAAGATGACAAAGTTATGGCACTCAAGGTTGTGGCATATGAGTACCAAACATATGAAACTCATGATCACAAATGGTTATTTGGCACCTTGGGAAAATCCCACAAGAAAAAATTCCCAGTGGCAAAACACTCAATGAAAGCCATTCTAGACCACATCTACAGTGACCTTTGGGGATCACCATCAACAGCAGAAAGTCTAGGAGGATCAAAATACTTTATAAGTTTCATTGATGATTACTCCAAGAAAGTATGAGTTTATTTTCTTAGCACAAAAACAGAAGCATTTCAGAAGTTTAAGAAATGGAAAGAACAAGTTGAAAATTAGACAGAAAATAAGATAAAATGCCTGAGGACAGGCAACGGGCTTGAATTATGCAATTCACAGTTTAATATCTGTGTAAAGAAGCTGGAATAAAAAGGCACAGGACATGAACATACACTCCACAGCAGAATGTAGTTTCAGAGCGCATGAACAGAACCATTATGGACAAAGTAAGGAGCATGCTGGCAGAAAATAGTTTGGGTCAAGAGTTTTGGGTAGAAGCCACATCAACTGCAGTATACCTAATCAATAGATCTCCAAAGTCATCCATAAACTTCAAGCTCCCAGAAGAAGTATGGTCAGGACAAAAGCCTGACTTGTCCCACCTAAAAAGATTCGGATGTTCTGCCTATGTCCATACAGTTCAAGAAAAAATAAGACCAAGAGCAATAAATGGCATTTTTCTGGGGTACCAGTTTGGAACAAAAGGGTACATGGTCTGGATATCTGAAGGAAGAGCAAGGGTCTGTGCAGAGTTCTTGATATCTGTCTGAAAGCCAAATATGGAGTTTTGTTGGGTTTGGTTTTAAGACACTTCATCAATTGGGCCCAATGTTGGGCCAGACGTACATTAAATCAGAGGAATTGATGATGGGCCAAAGAAGAACTAAAAGCCCATCTCTTCAGCTCAAGTCACCCATATTGGTATATATGCGTGTGTATCGTCTTCAACAAAAGGTCAACGAGAGGGAAGCACCAAAACAGAGCAATATCAGAGAACTACAGAGAATCAAGTTGAATTAGGGAAATCAAGGAGGTTACCATAATCGTTTTTGCCTCCATTGACTGTTCTTTCTAAATTCGTTGAGTGTAGTAATTTTGCTATTGTGTTTCTTGGGATTTCTTGTTGTAACCCAGAGACGTTACAAAGTGTGTAGCGTGTGTATTCGTCTCGTTATAGTGGATCTTTGGGAGGATCGGCTCCCACGAGACGTAGCGGTTGAAGCCGTGAACTCGTTAAATTCTTGGTACAAATGACGTTGATGAAAGTCTTCACCTACAAGAGAATAGGTGAATCTGATATATTGGAGATAAAGAACTTAACATTTTCCTTCTAATTGCTATAAGTCGTGGCTCCTCCGGTTTTTATGGTCGATCTTACTTGCTGAAGGTTGGAGCAGCAATGACTTTGTGGTATTATTGTCGGCTCTGGAAAACCCGGTTAAGTTAGTGATCTTGCAAGGTCAAGGAGGTGGTGTGTTCTTGAGTCAATGGTTCTGTTGTGTCGGCTTAAGGACCTCCTGGTGTTGTTTACCTAAGATCTTGGTTGTGGGAGGTTGGTTGCTATTATGGTTAATGATGATGATGACATAGTAATGAATCCAGCAGGATGTGGAAAGCAAAATGCATTACTCATTAATTTTCAATTTCATCATCTAACATTATAAATGTATGTCTAAGACTATAATTGGCAACCGGAAGCATGTAAAAAGGCGGTGACCCGGTTAATAATCTGATTATCCAAAAATATCGTTGTGGTATGTCTCAGTCGGTTTTATCCTCGTATAGATTGTGCGTTGTATGCTTTTGGTAATTGATACAATCTTCCCAAGGAGTCGACACTCTAAGTTGGTAGAGATAATCCTTGACTTCAATGGAATGGTAAAACTCCAAATAAACGAGGCGGTGGAACGAATGGTGACACAAGAGTTGCGGAAGACTCTTGATACTCCGGTTGATCCCTTGGATATGACGCACCAAGACAGATCAATGGATCGAATGGTGATACAAGAGTTGTGGTAGCTCTTGATACTCCAGTTTGATTAATGGATATGACGCACCATTAATCAGACTAATGGATATTACACACCATTGACATAAAATGATAATCACTCTCAAAGGGGTTCTAAAAATAAAAAGAAAATTTTATTTATAAATTGTGTTTACATGAATATTTATTAAAAATACTTGTAATAAAGACAATAAATTGTCTTTAAACTAGAAAATAAATTATCAAGGCCATGACTTCTACTAATAAATTAGATTTGAATAACTTTTGGTTTCCACATGACTCTTCAACTCCAAATGACTTTTGATCTTCAATTTTCATCACTCTTTTGGAGCAGAAAATTAAGTGATTTATTTGAGTTTTTTTTTACTTCTAACATGCTCAAAATGACTTGAACTTGATACCTAACATCATGGATGAATTTTTGAATGTTCACCATGTCCAAAACCTCATAAATCAGTCTATTATAGTCATCTTTGGATGCTGAAGATGTTATTTTGCTTTTGATCTAGTTGAATCTTGTCATGCCTCTTGTTGATTGTTTTGCTGGTTTCAGGATCACATCAATAATGTTAGATTGTTAGCACTTTTTTTTATCAAAGGGTAAAATACAACCGCCGAATGTTGTTGCTCTTACAAAGACATGACTCGAACAACGTCTCTCTTTTGCTTTAGGTTTCTTCTCTCCGATATCTCTCGACAACCTCTCTCTTTGTTCTTGTCTTAGGGTTTTGTCTTGAATCCATTCTTCCTTTTTATAACAAAGCAACCCGATGCAGGAACTGCAGTTTCCTTTTTGCTCAAGGTTCGTTTCCTTTAGCAACTCTTGGGTTGATCTAAGCTTTGGCCCAACTGATCAGAATGGAAAAAAACAGGCCCAAGTTAATTGTCAACAGAAGCCCAACCGAAATTGTTGAAGGCTGAAGCCCAGTTTACTATTTGCTTTCCGGTTTAATTGCACAACCGGGTCCAATAGCGGTTCTTGGTTTAAGGCGGTTTGCTATTTTCTTTATTTCTTTTATTTTGTTAAATCGCAAACAACCTACACTTTTCTTTGTTTCCTTGCCTATTAGTAGTTCTTCTCTCAGATTGAAGAGCATCTCTATCTTCTTCTTCTTACTCTTCGTTTTAAAAAAACTGATTCTAATTTTTAGTAGCAAAAAAATTATGTAATTTGTCAGGAATCTTTCCTCATTATGAATTAATGATCACCTATATATATATATGATTTTGATAAAGCAAATAAATAATTAAAAATATTAAAATAATTTTATAAAAAAAAGTTCAAAAATAGTTATAATTATGGTTTTTTGCTTTTATTTGATATGAAATATATTAAATTGATAGATTAACTTATTTTTATTTTTATAAATGCATTTACTTAAACTAAAATTTTTTTTTTATGTAAAATAATATTGTGTAAAATGAAGTAGTACAATATAATATATAAAAATTATAAATATAAAGATATACATATATATATATATATATATATATATTAACTTTTACAGATACATTTTTTCTATAAATTAGAAAATATAAAAATAAAACAAACAAAAAACATCGTCCTCCCCAAAACGAATATAAATATAGTAAACTATGTAATACATTTACAAAAGAAAACAAAACTGCTAACACATCTTAAATTTCCACATTTACAAATATATATTACCTAAAAAGTTTTAGTAAAATCTAGTATACATTATTAATAATGGTCAAAGAAACGAGAACCCAACTTTTTTTAAAAGACCTCTTTCTCTTTCCCTCCTTTATGCAATCATAAAAAGAGATTTTCAAGAAGACAGCGAGTGAGAAAGAGACAGCTTTAGATTGAAAGCGATAGTTCGTTCACTTTTCGCTGTCTGTAAGAATCTCAAAACCCCAAAAAGTCTTGAGAGTGAATCGATTACAACTATTCTTTTCTTAGCAAAAAGAAAGAAAAATGAAGAAAATTCTTCATCTTCAGCTTTTGTTTCTTGTCAAGATCTCTGTTACTCAATTCCTCACTGTTTCTTCTTCTTCTTCTTCAAATCCTTCTATAGCTCCTGTTTACACTTCCATGGCTACTTTCTCTCCTGGTATCTTTGTCCTTTTTGTTCAACCAATCCATTTTTGTAATTATTAATATTGATTTTAGCTCCATTTTCTGAGTATTATTTGTGCGATAGTGTTCTTGATAATACCAATTCGTTGACTTCATTTTTTTTTATATAAAATATTTCTAGGTTTTTGGATTTGATCTGTGCGTCCTCGAAATTCGAAAATCAAAACGAAGTTTTGTTTTTTTATTCGGTAATTAAATGCTATTTATTAGCTATACTCACTCCTTGTCTTTAAAAAAAAACAAATTGTAAGAAAAAAAAAATCCCTTCATATGTGAATACCGTTCTGAAATTTCGGATCAGTGAACTGATGAATTAAAGAAAGTTTCTGGTTTTTTGTTTGTGTCAGGAATCCAAATGGGAAGTGGGGAAGAACACAGATTCGATGCACATAAGAGACTTTTGATTGGTCTCATAATCAGTTCCTCTTCTCTTGGTGTCATAATCTTGATTTGTTTAGGCGTCTGGATTTATTGTCGGAAGAGATCTCCCAAATCCATCAATACTTTAGGTAATTTCATCATCTTATAAGTCCAATTTTCTCGATCTAATGATTTCAAGTTTCTTGATTGTTTCTTCAAGATTCTGTGATTTCAATAGAAGTTATATTGACATTTTGTTTATGATTATGTGTTTCTTTGTGTTATTAATGTTTGAAAGAAGATGCTGAGAGTGGGACTACGTCGTTTTCAACGTTTACGAGGCGACTAAACTCAATCAAAACTCAGAGGAGAACATCTATCAATAAAGGTTATGTGCAGTGTTTCGATTCCAAGACGCTAGAGAAAGCAACAGGCGGTTTCAACGAAAGTAATGTAATCGGACAAGGCGGTTTCGGATGCGTTTACAAGGCTTCTCTGGACAACAACACGAAAGCAGCGGTTAAAAAGATCGAAAACGTTTGCCAAGAAGCAAAAAGAGAATTTCAGGTAAAAGCAAATAACTCTTTTAAGTTCTTGATTCTTGGATCTTATTACGAGTCTTTGATTTCTTGGAGATTTAAACAGAATGAAGTTGAGCTGTTGAGCAAGATCCAGCACTCGAACATTATCTCATTGTTGGGTTCTGCGAGTGAAATTAACTCGAGTTTCATCGTTTATGAGCTGATGGAGAAAGGATCCTTAGAGGATCAATTACATGGTAAAAAAACATGTTCTGAAACTAAGTTATGATTTTCATTAACCCAAAGAGTATATATTTATATATATAAAAGTAATAATGATAGAAATGACATGAATTAAATAGGTCATGTGGCCACATGAATGATTAAATAATTGTAATTTATTGATTTTATCTTTATAATTAATGTCTTAGGACCTTCTTGTGGATCAGCTCTAACATGGCATATGCGTATGAAGATTGCTCTAGATACAGCTAGGTAATGTATAAATAAATAGCCGACACTTTTCAGCTCCTATACCGGTTTTCTCATTGGTTAATCTCGGTTTTTATCTTGTAAACCGGTTTTTGCTCTGTTTGACTGCAGAGGATTAGAGTGTCTCCATGAGCATTGTCGTCCACCAGTTATCCACAGGGATTTGAAATCGTCTAATGTTCTTCTTGATTCTTCCTTCAATGCCAAGGTAAATACTGCTTTGATAATGTTGCTGATTAGAACCGGTTCTGGCTTTGGACCCGAATCTTAGTCCTAGATCTTGGTTCTTGTTTCAATGTAAAAATGAGAAGGAAATAAGAATCAAGAGTCTTGATACTGTACTGGTTTATTGTGTTACATCTCTTTGATATTGCATCAATGCAGATATCAGATTTTGGTCTTGCGGTATCGGTTGGGGTGCAAAGGAATAACAACATTAAACTCTCTGGGACACTTGGTTATGTTGCCCCTGAATATCTCCTAGACGGTAAGATGTTCACTTGATTCGTTATGTTCATTTTGTTATGTATCATATAGATTACTATAGCCTCACTCTTATGGATTCATTGATTTGATTACATTTCAGCTTAAATAGTTGGTTTCAAAAACGTTCTTTTGATGAAAATATTGTTTCTTTTATGTGTTATGTAGGAAAGTTGACGGATAAGAGTGATGTCTATGCATTTGGGGTGATTCTTCTTGAACTCTTGTTGGGTAAACGACCGGTTGAGAAATTGAGTCCATCTCAGTACCAGTCTATTGTGACTTGGGTATGTGTATAATCCGAGTTAAGAAGGTCTACAAGAATGTGTTGGTTTTGAATCGGTTAATGATTTATAGATGTGTTGCAGGCAGTGCCACAACTCATGGATAGATCGAAGCTTCCAAACATCGTGGATCCGGTTATAAAAGATACAATGAATCTTAAGCACTTATACCAGGTTTGGTTTCAAGATGGAACTGGTTTTAAGTCCATCTAGTTTATGACTAAACTCACTGGTGAGATTGCATATACTTGTAAAATTGTTGAATCTAGACTGTTTTTTTTTGTTGTTGTTAGGTAGCAGCCATGGCTTTGCTGTGCGTACAGGCAGAACCGAGTTACCGGCCGCTGATAACTGATCTTCTTCACTCACTTGTTCCATTGGTTCCGGTAGAGTTAGGAGGGACTCTCCGGTTAACACGATGATTAACAATATATGATAATAGACAAGTTTCAAACACATTTATCTTTTGCCTCGTTTTATCTTTTTATAGGGTTATGATCCGATCATCTCAAAGTATAGGGGTAAGATTGTGAGAATAGAAGTTTTCTAGGGTTGTTGAGTTCTATAATTATAGTTGTTGGGTTTGTAAATTGTTTTATATAAATTCTCACATCTCGTTTTGTGACTACTATGTTTTTTTTTTACTTTCGGAACATGGTAAAATAGATAATTTAAATTCAAATGTAACAAGGAATGTGTTCGGTACTATCTTCGAGGATTAATCTCTAGCTGTGATCATTTAAGATAGTTGCTTTTCAACCTCTAAGAAGCGAAGCTAAGCACGTGACTAGTCAACAGATGAAGCTATGGAAAGTAGAGGATGAGACATGTTCTAGGTCGAGTCAAGAACTGATCTGCATCCTAATAGATATGGACTTTATGTACTAAGGAGATTGAAGAGTTTCTGTAAAGAGAAATAGTGCATGTGGATACATGGCACCAAACTCGCGTGAAGCATGCAAGAGTGGCCTGGAGTGAAGGGATTTGGTTCAAATTGATACAAGGAGTTTTATCCTTAGTAACTAGGACAAGTGCACAGTAGATATTAATAGTACAAAAATCAACTCGTATGTTGAAACGGCCCACCGAAATACCCCTAGCGACAGGCCCACTCCATTCTTATTATTTGTATCACTTTCATAGTCTCGGTCGCCATGCATAACCAGTTAACATTGGAGATCAAATTTTAAAGTGGAAAGCAGGTCTATCATTGGAGGGTTTTCTTTGGAGACATCCGTTGGATACTCAAATTAGGTTTGGTCCTCTCTCGCAGAAGGCCTCCTTCGAAAGAATTATACTTCAGATTGGGAGACAATACTATCTCTCATCTCGACAACTCAAGAACCTCACATTCAAACCTTTATCTTACGATATGTTCTTCTACCACATTTTTGAAGAGAAACAAAAATTGTCGAGGATATGGAGATCCTCTCTCCACGCCTCATCAACTGATAAAGCAACTCGACAAAACAGTAAAAAAAATTATCATTTACATCCAATCAGTAGACGCATGCTATGAAGATGGGTGATCACGTGGTTTGCAGCCTACAACTAAGTCAAAGCCTAAGCAAAATCTCTAGTTCTATGTTAAGATTTATGTTTTATAAACAATAAACGAAAGGATGCACTAGATGTACAAAAGTTTTGTTTGGATGAATAAAATTTAACATTCACTTCAAACAAAATAGTGCGACCGGGAAAGAGAAAAAACATAGATTGCACGGTTCTTTTCTATGAGACGACACATGAGACTAGATATCAACTTTAGGGTTATTTTAACGAATACTTTTTTATTCCCTCTCATTATCAAGGTAAGTAGATTTTTATAAGGACACATGAGCGATGAACCAGATCCCAAAACATGGGTTTGTTAGGTCAGACATCTTTGACATTGAGTACTCATTAATAAAATTTTAGTAACATTTCATTAACCTATAGTTTGTAGTATTTTTGGAATTTTGAAACTTTGGTTTTTTTACAAATCATTTCAAAAAATGATTCGGAGAATTGTGCAAAAAAAAAACTCGTGTTTCTTTATTATACATTTTTGTTTGGAAGAGTTGCGTTTTTTTTGTAGTGACTCTTTATTTTGAAAATCTGAAAAATAGTTCAGAAAGTTGTGTGTTCTGATTTTTTGTTTTAACAAACTAAAATTTGTTTCTCACTTAAAATAAAAAGATACATAATTTATGAATTATCATGCACACAAACAATTAATCAAATAACTATCAATCTAACAAAGACGATAAAAGAAAAAAAATTAACACACTGCTTCCATGTGCTCTGAGTTTTACATTTTTATTCTAACTCTGTATTTCGCATATTTTCACATATAATCTCTTATCACAAATAAATTACCTTTTCAGATGCACTCTTTATCTTTATCTGTTTCTTTATCTTAACTCTTGGTCTTGTACATTATATATTTTTCCCACATAGTATCTTATTACATGTGAAAAACAAATCTTAACAGAAAAAATTAAACCGTATCAAACCAAAATAAGTGATTTGATTTGGTAATGTTTTATCATAAGAACCCATTTGGTTATTATTTTAATGAATTTAGGTTTGATTTTTTAATTAGTAGTATAAGGTATTTCTATATATATATATTATTTTTTTTTGCCCGCTAAATTTTATTGATTAGTAAGAATCCAATATATATATATAGTAATATGGTAATGTTATAATCTTTTTCGCCAAAGAATCAACACATGTATTGCCTTCCCTTTTCTGGAATTGGAATCGAGTTGCAGGAAAAAGAGGCTCTCAATGACGAATCGTGCTAATGTAGTGTCGTAGTATCAAATTCTCAAATTGAGAATTGAGAGTCAAAAGAATTGCATCCTTCCGATTGAATGACGTCGTAGTTGCATTTTAACCATCCCGTTTGAGGTCGTTGCCATACTGTTGAGGAAGAGCTAGTAGAATTGCATCCTTCCGATTGAATGGTAGATTCTAGGAGCCATTCACGGACATCAGCTGATGCTCGATGTAATAAATCATCTTCAGGGATCCAGTTATTATTGAAGACAAGATCATTGCGGCTTTTCCATAGGCGCCATAAAATCCAAGGTGCTAGATATTGCAACTGGTGTAGTAGATTGTGGTCATTCGCAAAAGACAGAACTAAACGAAGATTAGCTTCCAAGGAAATGTTCAAGTTTGTGGACGTCATTATAGGGAGAGAGGATTTTGTCCAGACGTTATGGGCGTACGGACAAGTAAACAGGGCGTGGTTGGTGGTTTCAGGTTCAGTCCAGCACTGTCGGCATAAAGGATCAATATTGAGCTTCCGGCGATGAAGGTTTGTTGTTACAGCTAAGGCTTCAGATGCGGTTCTCCATAAGAAGTGTTGAATTTTCGGAATTGTTACGATGTTCCAGATAGCGCGAGAGATCTAGTTCGGCAGCCAAGTTAGGTAATGCAGCGTCCGTGACTTGTACATTACTCATAGTTAAATGGTATCCTGTTTTAACAGAATACCTACCATTCGTCGTGTATGGCCATATGAGCCTATCAGCTGTGTCGTGATGAGGTAGGAATTGTTGTAAAATATCATGATGGTCCTCTTTTTCAATCAGGTCTCGGAGCAGATCCTCATTCCAACAGGCAGAGTTTGTATCAATGAGTGTGCTGACCGGGAGCATAATTGGAATGCCATCAGCCATATTAATTATTCGCCTTCAAATATTTGATTACGTACAAAAGTTATGGACTTCATTAACGATTTTCTTAGGGTTTATTCTGAAAAAGCTTTATAAATGTGCGTCTCCTCTTCCAATTTCACGTCCTCTTACAAATGTTACGCCCAAAATAGTAATGAAGTTTAAAAACAGACTCGCAATATAATGCAACAACATGAAATCATGAGCAAATTAATAACAACAGAGGCAAAGAGTTGGACACTGAAACCTTTCAAACTCTTCCTCTCCTCAGGATCCAAAACATTAACTGGCTCTCTACTAGCAGGTGGAGGCTTCATCCATTTCCAGAGACCCTCACCTTCCTGATCAAGTAAGTGTATCAGCAGACTCCAACTGTTATGAGAGGACAAAAAAAGACTCTGAACTTACATCAAAATTCCATGATGGACTTTCGTTTCTCTCAAACAGGTCTGTTGCCATCTGAAGCTTCAGAATGTTAGGCAAAGGTTTTGGACGATCTCCATGCTCATCACTGCAGTATATCACACAACGTTAGAACTCAAATAGAAAATATAGTAAAAGGCTCTTTCAAAAAGAAGAACAAACCTTGTCCATGGAGCGGGCTCGTTGTCACATCTAACAAAAAGGTAACGACACACCTTAAAAAAACCCTATGGAAACAAGAAGACTAGGTCAGGAAAAGAATCAACCTATGTACAAAAAGACTGGGTAAGCTGTATGCAATACCTGTACTCCAACTTTTCGCCAGCACTTTAAACACCATATTATCTCACTCCATCCTCAGGGGCATATGCAGAACGTTTCTCCTTGTAAGACCTGTTTATGAAAGAAAGGAATTAAAGAGTTAGGATCCTTTTAACTCGAAAGATAACTGGAGCACGTTCAGCTTAACTCTCTAGGACAAATAACCTATTCTTATTCACTCCACAAACCGATCTCACCTACAAGAAAGCAGAGAATTAACAACGAAAATTAAAGCGTTGCTAAATAGCAACTACTTTACAACTAAGTTACGACGAAAACACAAATCGTTGCTAACTCGATGGCCAACAAAAACAAATCATCGCTAATTCGACGCCAATTGCAACAATTTATTAATCTATTTACTACTGTAGCATACTTCGTCCTAATTTGGTTGGTAACTAACATCGAATTAACGACTAATAATTTTCGATTGTATATAACAACAAATTTACGTCCATTTTAAAATCGAATAATAAAATAGTGGAACACGTGAAAAATATGGGTTTACCTGTCAAAACATGGAAGAAGTCGGAAAATGAATGCAAAATGTTTTGGTAGTATATATTGGTACAGGAAAGAAAAGCATTCCAAAGTTTTAGTACAGGAAAGTTAAAGAACAACTAAGAATGTGAGAAAGATGTTGAGTGCAATGGAATATTGCTCAAATAACAACTAACCCGACAACACGAACAGGATAACCCATTTTGCAACTAACTCTTAAAGCTTCATTCGACTTTTCAAACTTCTGATCAAACCACTGAGCCTTGTTAGTCATTTTGTTACCGGTGAGGTCTATTCCTCCGCTGTGTGACAAAAAAAGAGCATGTCTATCATATATGTGAGAGAACTAGCATATACAAGTCAGCTCATGATAATCAAATGGAACAAAGCAAGGAGTAATAACTTTCCTGTGTATAGAAACCATTCTCCATGATCCTCGTCATCCTCATAACCTCCAGAGAGTGCCACGTATTGAGCTCCATATTTGGACTGTCCAGCAACTCCAGAAATGTGTGGGAAGTGAGCACCCCACTGCCTACAATCCAACCTATCCTCCCAGGATTCTCCAACTAAAACACCTTGATTTTTGACAGGACCATTTTCAGCTGGTATGGAACCAAAGTGATCATATGGTATTGTAACATATATGCTTGCCGGTTTTCTTGGCACACTCAGTTGTAAATGCTTTTTCAGTACTCGCAGCAGCAGTTTTTGAAACTTTTGCCAGACGGATTGCAGACACAAGAGAAGAGTTGATCCGAGGATTGCTTGCCTCTTTGTCAGGAATTGAGCCGCGGCATTTCACACATGTTCGTTTCCCTTGAGAAATCCACTTCTCAAAGCATTTCAAACAAAAATTGTGCCCACATGGTGTCTGAAAAATACACGATATCCGCATGGTATAGTTAAAAATTCTTGTCAGAAGCATATAAAGTTAACGATACTCAAAAGCAAAAACCAAATATAGACAACGAATTTGTCACAAATGGTAAGTAAAATTAAATCATTTGTGTAAACAAGCCGTGAGAAAAATCTGAGATCCATATGCAATCCTATCCAATAGATTCGAGATTTAACAGATTCACCAGACTAACACTAGATTCATACACTAGATTAACAATCATAAGAGGCAAAGTAACGTACTATTAAACAAAATACATGAGAAAATCGAGAGAGAGAGAGAACCAACCGTGACAGGCCTTTCAGGAAGCTGAATACAGAAAGAGCATTTCAAGTTATCTCCAAGTGCAGCCAATATATCAACATCGAGACCTTTAGACGAACTCTTCTTCTCGTCTTCTTCATCATCCACAGCGGCTTTACCGCTGAGAAGCTGTTGCCTCTTCTTAGCCTTCTCCGCGTCGGTCAAAGACTCGTCGGATTCCATCGCTGCGACGAGGTCTGAGGCATCGCTGGGTTCAGGAAGAGGATCGAAATCGCCTTAACAATCAGGACAGTTCCACTGTACAGTGGAAGCTAGGGATTCCGGTGGGGAAGAAAGACAGGGCACGTGCCAAGACGTCCCGCAAGTGAGGCACGTGAGAGATTCCTCCGCCGGAAGCTTCGTCTTGCATCGCATGCATGCACCGTTGCCATCGGAGGCCATTTCGATAAAGGAGGAGGAAGACGACAAGAGAGGATCGGAGAGAGATAAGGTGTTGGTGAGATTCTAGGTTTTGAGGAGATGTATATATGTAGTGGCGGTTTTCTGAAATTCAAATGACGCCAAAAAAAATTAAAATAAAACAATGTCTCGTGGTTTGATATAATTGGGAGGAAAATGGCAATATAGGGAAAAAAATCAAACCAAATCTACATAATTGGTTTTCTTTTCTTTTTGACTTTAAATGGTGATTTATTTTGGTTTTCTCTTTTGACTATATATATTTTTCTAATTTCGACTTATTAGTAGTTTTTGATTTTCGGGTTAAAATTGAGAAAAATAAATAAACAAGATTATTAATAAGAAACAGTTAGTTTATATAAATAATACCAAATTTTTTCTTTAAAATATACACATAAATATAGCTTAATAAATTAATTAATATAAAAACAACAAACAGAAACAAAAAAAAGTATGGTCAATCCCATAAAAATGCAGAACTTTCATCTCAATTTTTGTTTTATATATGTGCGTATGTTATGGATCATGAAATTGGTTCAGATAAAGATGGAACAAGCACCTGATAACTCACTTGTTCCATTGGTTCCGGTAGAGCTAGGAGGGACTCTCCGGTTAACACGATGATCAACAATATTTGATAATAGGCAAATTTCAAACATATTTATATTTTGCCTCGTTTTATCTTTGTATAGGGCTATGATCCGATCATCTCAAAAGTATAGGGGTAAGATTGTGAGATTGTGAGATTGTGAGTTTTCTAGGGTTGTTGAGTTCTATAATTCTAGTTGTTGTGGTTGTAAATATGTTTTATATAAACTATAACATCTCCCTTTGTGACTAATGTGTATTTTTGTACTTTCGGAACAGTATAAAACAGATTATTTAAATTCAAATGTAACAAGAAATGTGTTTGGTATCATCTTCGGGGAGTAATCTCTAGCTGTGATCATTTAAGATAGTCGCTTTTCAACCTCTAAGAAGCGAAGCTAAGCTTGTAGCAGAATATTGTCTTTCGATTTCTCTACATTCAACTCAGAAAGAATGCCACGTGACTAGTCAACAGACGAAGCTATGGAAAGTAGAGGATGAGACATGTTCTAGGTCGAGTCAAGAGCTGATCCGCATCCTAATATATATGGACTTTATGTGCTAAGGAGATTGAAGTGTTTCTGGAAGGAGAAATAGTGCATGTGGATACATGGCAGCAAACCCACGTGAAGCATGCAAGACTGGCCTGGAGTGAAGAGATTTTGTTCAAATTGATACAAGGAGTTTTATCTTTAGAAACTAGGACAAGTGCATAATAAATGTTAATAGTACAAAAAGGTTCGAGGACCAAGCATCGCACTACAAATATGCGAGAATAGAATTAAGATTTACGATTTTCTTAGGGTTTATTATGAAACAGCTTTATAAATGTCCGTCTCCTTTTCCAGTTTCACGTCCCCTTACAAATGTTACGCCCAAAATAGTAATGAATTTTAAAAACAGACTCACAATATAATGCAAAAACAAGCAAAAGTTCTCAAGACTTGACGATCATAACAAGCAAAAATCATAGAATTTTTCAGTCTTGTGGCTCTAAAACAAGAAACCCTTTCGTCTCTACTTCATTCCACACTCCACCACAGTCGCAGAAGTTACTATGTCAGTGTCCAGTTTGGCCCTTTTCCTCGGTTGTTCAGCTTCTTCGGGATCGGTACTCTCAGAGTTTTCTTCAGACTCTGACTCAGCTTTTTCTTCCTTTTCTTCTACACCTTCCTTCTTCTTCAGATTCTCTATAACCTCCATCACTTCTCTATTGACCTGTTTAACAGTTACGTTTTTGCTACAGTGTCACTTATCATCAAATGGAAGAAGTATGATATGGCAGAAAATATATGAACTGTTTAAGACCAATGCAAGAAGAAGAGAGGATGATGATTTCACCTGAGGGTTTTGAAGAAAGTCAGAAATGTCAGTAGGGCAACAAGGACACTTCATGATGTTCTTCTTTGCACGAAGTGTGCGGCCACCTCTGCTTCTTTCTGTCACTTGAGTTTGCCCGGCAAACTTATTTTGTAAGCATTCCCTGCAGAAGTTGTGACCACACGGCGTTGTCACAGGAAGACTCATCACCTGCCGGCAGATTTGGCAACAAAATCCTGCATCAAAAAAAAAACCAACAACAGTTTAGATGTGAACAATCGTTTTTAACCATAAGTCCCTCAAAGAAAGCATGAGACAATTAATAACAGCAGAGGCAAAGAGTTGGACACTGAAACCTTTCAGAAGTCTTTCTCTCAAGATATTCGAGTGTGCCGCCTTTATGGCTTTCTTCATAATCTTCCTCTCCTCAGGATCCAGACCATTAATTGGCTTTCTACTAGCAGGTGGAGGCTTCATCCATTTCCAGAGACCCTCACCTTCCTGATCAAGTAAGTGTATCAGCAGACTCCAACTGTTATGAGAGGACAAAAAAAGACTCTGAACTTACATCAAAATTCCATGATGGACTTTCGTTTCTCTCAAACAGGTCTGTTGCCATCTGAAGCTCCGGAATGTTAGGCAAAGGTCTTGGACGGTCTCCATGCTCATCACTGCAGTATATTACACAACGTTAGAACTCAAATAGAAAATATAGTAAAAGGCTCTTTCAAAAAGAAGAACAAACCTTGTCCATGGAGCGGGCTCGTTGTCACATCTAACAAAAAGGTAACGACACACCTTAAAAAAACCCTATGGAAACAAGAAGACTAGGTCAGGAAAAGAATCAACCTATGTACAAAAAGAACAGGTGCAAGATTATGGTTGCTAAGCTGTATTCAATACCTGTACTCCAACTTTTCGCCAGCACTTCTCGATCCTGTAAACACCATCATATCTCACTCCATCCTCAGGGGCATATGCAGAACGTTTCTCCTTGTAAGACCTAATTATTCAAGAGACGAATTAAAGAGTTAGGATCCTTTTAACTCGAAAGATAACTGCAGCAAGTTCAGCTTAACTCTCTAGGACAAATAACCTATTCTGATTCACTCCACAAACCAATCTCACACTACAAGAAAGCAGGGAATTAACAACGCAAAATTAGCAACAATTCTGAATCAGTTGAAAGATAACTGCAGCTAGTTCAGCTTAACTCTCTAGGACAAATAACCTATTCTTATTCACTCCACAAACCAATCTCAACGCAAAGAAAAGTATTCCATATAACCTCTCTCAGGTTCAAATTTTTAGTATAGAAAGTTAAAGAACAACTAAGAATATAAGAAAGATGTTGAGCGCAATGGAATAACAACTAACCTGACAACACGAACAGGATAACCCATTTTGCAACTAACTCTTAGAGCTTCATTTGACTTTTCAAACTTCTGATCAAACGACTGAGCCTTGTTAGTCCTTTTATTACCGCTAAGGTCTCTACCTCCGCTGTGTGTCATCAAAAAAGAAGAGAATCATATATGTGAGAGAAGTAGCATATACAAGTCAGCTCATGATAAACAATAGAGACTAGGAGTAGTCAAATGGAACAAAGCAAGGAGTAATAACCTTCCTGTGTATAGAAACCATTCTCCATGATCCTCGTCGTCCTCATAACCTCCAGAGAGTGTCACGGATTGAGCTCCATATTTGGACTGTCCAGCAATCCCAGAAATGTGTGGGAAGTGAGCACCCCACTGCCTACAATCCAACCTATCCTCCCAGGATTCTCCAACTAAAACACCTTGATTTCTGACAGGATCATTTTCAGCTGGTATAGGACCAAAGTGATCAGATGGTATTGTAACATATATCCTTCCACTTGCAGCATTTGCTTTGCCGGTTTTCTTGGCACGCTCAGTTGTAAATGCTTTCTCAGGACGGTTTTCATTTCTTATGTAATGAAAAACTTTCGCAGTACTCGCATCAGCTGTTTTCGAAACTTTGGCCAGACGGATTGCAGACACAAGTGAAGAGTTGATCCGAGGATTGCTTGCCACTTTGTTAGGAATTGCGCTGCGGCATTTCACACATGTTCGTTTCCCTTGAGAAATCCACTTCTCAAAACATTTCAAACAAAAATTGTGTCCACATGGTGTCTGAAAAATACACGATATCCGCATGGTGTAGTTAAAAATTCTTGTGAGAAGCATATAAAGTTAACGATACTCAAAAGCAAAAACCAAATATAGAAAACGAATTTTTCACAAATGGTAAGTACAATTAAATCATTTGTGTAAACAAGCCGTGAGAAAAATCTGAGATCCATATACAATCATATCCAATAGATTCGAGATCTAACAGATTTGACCAGAATAACACTAGATTCATACACTAGATTAAGAAGCATAAGAGGCAAATCGAGAGAGAGAGAACCAACCGTGACAGGCCTTTCAGGAAGCTGAATACAGAAAGAGCATTTCAAGTTATCTCCAAGCGCAGCCAATATATCAACATCGAGACCTTTAGACGAACTCTTCTTCTCATCTTCTTCATCATCCACGGCGGCTTTACCACTTAGCAGCTGTTGCCTCTTCTTAGCCTTCTCCGCGTCGGTCAAAGACTCGTCGGACTCAATCACGCGAATCGCTGCTACGAGGTCTGAGGCGTCACCGGGTTCAGGGAGAGGATCGAAATCGCCTGAACAATCAGGACAGTTCCACTTTACAGTGGAAGCGAGAGATTCAGGTGGAGAAGAAAGACAGGGCACGTGCCAAGGCGTCCCGCAAGTGAGGCACGTGAGAGATTCCTCCGCCGGAGGCTTCGTCTTGCATCGCATGCATGCACCGTCACCGTCGGAAGCCATTTCGATGAAAGGAGGAGGAAGACGACAAGAGAGGATTGGAGAGAGATAAGGTGTTGGTGAGATTCTAGGTTTTGAGGAGATGTATATATATGGAGAAGGGAACTAAGAGGGAGAAGAAAAAGTGTAGTAGCGGTTTTTTAAATATTTTAAATTCAAATGACGCCAAAAAAAAAAAAACTTTGATATAATTGGGAGGAAAATGGCAGTATCGGGAAAAAAATCAAACCAAATCTACAAAATTGGTTGTTTTTTATTTACTTTGAATGTTGATTTATTTAGGTTTTGGCTTTTGACTGTATATATATTTTTCCAATTTTGACTTATTAATAGTTTTTGGTTTTAGGGTTAAAACTGAGAAAATGAATATAAAAATATATCATTATTTTTTTATAAATAATACTAAAATATTTCACTTAAAATATACATATATATATATCTAGCTTATCAAGTTATATTAGAATAAACAACAACAAACACAAACTAAAAATTGTCTTAAATCCCATAAAAAATACATCAATTTTCATCTCGAATTTTTTTCATATATTACATATGAGTGTTTTGTCATTTTTCCTCTTCATCAAAATCAGAATCTTCTTTTTCGGCTATATTTACTAGCTATATTGTCTAAATGTAAAACAATATCTCGTAAGTTTGATAATCTAATAAAATTATGTATGTAACCCCATTGTTAAGCTGAAATATATATGTGTATTTAGGTTTTTTTCTAAAAACCCGCTATTTTTCCTTCCACACACCAAAATTCTGTTCAACGATAAATCACAGCAAAAAACTTCACTGATTAAACTATATGTTAAACATTCATCTATAACAATTAGACGACTAGTATTTAAAACGGTACAGATAATCAAACTAGTGGTGTTGAATCTACAAATAACCAAACGGTACATACTTTGACTGAGATAATATCTTTTCCTTCTATATGAAGCAAGAAATTTAGGTCGAAGAAGATAACTGAAATCTCCCAAATAATATTTTCCAAAAGGTGTTTGAAATTGAGAAAGCCATTCCATTCTATCGCTAGCTCTAGGACTTTTACATCATGAGATATTTAAGAATACAAATATATGCATATGTAAAAAACATGACTATATTGCATATAGCTAATTCATACTTGTGACAAGAACATGCATTTCATCAACTACGCCAATAAATTTTTTAAAGTTGGCCAATATCTTTTGTTTAACCTTGAGTGAGGTTATGTGAGCTCGTCTATACAAAGTCTAAGCAAATCTATATTTCATGGAATTTTCTACTTATGGGTTCTTGTGAATGACCAAATAGTTTTCCAACAAACCTTTGAGTTTCATTTTGACTACATATGTATATGTTAAGGACAGTTGCAACTCTTTTCTTGATACTCATATAATCAGTCTTCTTCAAATGATAATCCTCCTTATTAAGTTTTTCACATAAATAAATATATATGTGTCCATACATTATAATTATGATATATCATTGTTTCTCGTGACCATGAATTAGTTCATATACGTATCTTTGACCACGTAGTCATTTGTTTCATTTATATACTCACGGAGTAAGGATTCATGAATGATTCGCCAGAGTTAATGCTTTCATATCCTACTTCATCATTTTGAAGTATCTTATACAACAGTTTCCCTCTAAAAGATAAATAACAAATATTTTATTTATAACAAAAATATGATTAAATGCATAAATAACATAAACAAGAAACAATAAATATTTTTTAATAATTATAAGTTATTTTTGCAACATATTGTTTGGAACTAGTGAAAATAGTTTTGTCATCAACAAATGGTCAGCATTTTTGATTCAGTTAGAAAAATTCTATAGATAAAATAAAATTTTTACTATTTTCGCAATTTTTCTAATTCAACGTATAAACAACATAAAATGCTTCTATTCAACCGTCATTTATGATTCATGTTGATCATGCTGTAATATCAGTTTGGTTAGTTGAATCCTCATAGGTTCAACATGTGATGACAAAAAAAATGATTCTTCAGCGTTAAACATGAATTCAAACATGACAAAGATAGGTGGATTCAAAATTTCCGTTCGCTTATTCAACGGATCGGTCGATTTGTGTCATCCGTTTAAGATATCTAATTCGAACGTTATCATCGGGTAGTGTGAGATAAACACATGCATGTATCTCATTTCTTTCAAGCACAATCTCCATGACTCTCCAATATAAAGAGGAGTGATATGAAGACAAGAGAGTATTGCTAATGAGTCAATTGCACGTTCTAACATATTACCTTGCTCGTTCATAAATTTTGGTTCATCCCATGCAATTTTCATTCGTCATGAAGTTATTCCAAACTTTTGATGTTTCTCGTTTACGTGCTGAAGATGAAACATGCAAAGTGTTTATGTACACCCTTTTGGAACTTTGATTGTTAGAAAATGGTGGTTTATTTAGGTTTCCTAAAATTAGTCATTTGTTACACAAAAAAAAATATATGTATGAAAAATAATCTAGTGGCAGCTGTAACGGGGAAAACCCAGAAATTGAGATTCTGGATTTTGGGTTTAAAATAGTAAAGTTGTGGAAATCTAGATTCCCTAGAAGTTAGAAAATCCATTTAACATAAATCACGATTGGGTAACAAATAGTTTTTTAGAAAAAAAACAAAATCTTTTTTTTTTGGAATCTGCAAACAATCAAACCCTATATTTGAATTGTTAAGAAAAAATCTTCTAAATGTTTATAAATCTCCCAAAATATGCCTATATTTAAAATAAAAATTCATGGAGACAAAGAATATATAAATATTAAATAATATAAATCTGGAATTATATTATTATAGGTAATATGAGTAACTTTAGGATAGTTAAAGTATGTGTGACAAAATTTAAAATTTTGAAAATTAAGCTATTTAATAGTCCTCAAAATCTTGAAAAACCTAAACACCAAAGCCCTAATGAGGGGTTAGATTATTATAACTTCACATCATTAATATTAAAAACTATTAACAAGATCTTGATCGTTTATATTACACCAAAAGGAAGGACAAATATTAAAGCATCTAAAACCATAGTGTTCAAGGATACTCAGTTTTGCTAAGGTATTTGCACATCGTTTGCCATTGCGATTTTGAAACCTGAAATCCACAGATTCAAATCAATTCAATTCTAGTACTTCCGTTGATAGTCACCTTCAAAAATGACTTTTCGAAACCTTAAGTTGTACGCATTTTCCATTCCCAATATTAAAGCATTGCCTTCTGCTTTTTCTGGTGAGGATCGATTCTGCACTTTTGAAAAACCATGACTCGTCTCGTATAACCTAACCAAGTCTCATAGTCGAAGCATCAACGTGGAAAGATGCATCGAAATTGCATTTATACTACTGTGGAGGAGGCTTTACCAAGCAACTTGGGCAATGAATACTCTTTGTTGGAGATTCACTTTTGTAGCAATTCACTTTTGTGTTTAAGTGGGTCCAATATAAATCATGCATCGATCATTTATCGTTTTTTTGTGATCATTTTTAAAATAAAAAATTTCCTAAAGCAACAACTTTTTATCGAATATTATATCATGATATCAAATTCAACAATTTACAATTATGATGAATAATTTTTCGAACAACAACTTCACAATGCAGCTCTTTTGCAATATACGTATTCACGACGAGCGGTTCTACATGCACAACATTTATGATGGACAGGGCTTTCTGCAAAACACTCGATATCACGACGAATGGTTCCACTTATACCACTTTAAAATCTCAGATAAGTTTTGCATTTATAAATCTGCAGAAATTGCATTTTCTAAAATCGAAACCATACATGGTGTAGAAGCATGGGATTCCACCCTAAATCAACCAGAAGCTTTAAAAGTTGTAATTTTCTGACAGCAAAAAAAACCTACAGCTACTGCCCAGGCCTAGTTGGTTCTTTATATATATTTTCTTCTCATTATAAACGTTTGGTTTAGTTTTAACTGGGTTACTCTAGTTACTGTCCAACTATATTAATATGGTTCAAATTCATTTCAACACTTTGTGCAACACCGGGCTTGCCCTATAATTTTTTTCTCAGGCATTTCAATAAAAGATTATTTAAAAGAAAATATATTTTTTATCAGGCTAACTTCATTTCTCAAACAGAGAATAAAGAAGCAAACGAAGATGACAAAGAATAATAAAGAAGGCTACGAAAAAGCATAAGAAAGGCCGAAGAAGAAACTCCGAAGGAAATAAACTCTAAAAGAAGAAGAACAACAACGAAGACAAAGGAGAATAAAAATGGAAGAATAAACCTTAATGACTTTGGCCACAAGTACCAATCCTAGAAGAAACGAAAAAGCAAGAAGAAGGACATCAAACTAAGACAAAGAAGAAAAAGAAACGAAAACCCTAGAAGAAGAAGAACAATAAGAAAAAAAAGAAAAAAAAATCAACTGTAAATTTCATGTGTACCGATTGTTGTAATGACTGCAAAAATAATAAATAGTACACGTACAAAATATGACACATTTAAATTGATTCACCAATAATGTGTTAGTTATTTTTACGGACAAAAGAGATTGATTTATTAATAGATGAAGAAAATTTTCAAATACATCAAATTACAAGTATCAAATTTATTTACAGTTAACACTTTAATTAACATTAATTATATTTTTGATTTACTCCCTTAGAGCATCTCTATTAGTAAGAAATTATTTATCTATTAGTTTAATTATGTTATTAAGTTTTAGTATGAAAAAAAAACTAAACCATTTATAACATGTGTCACATGAGTTATCTAAAAGAGTTTTCAAAGTATCTCAAATGAGAAACCCATCTCATATCTTTCTCCTCTCTTTTTATTATTTTTCATTGATTTAATCATTAGATATCTATCAACATACTACCAATGAACATGCTCTTAGGTCCATATAGTAATTTTAAGTTAGTAGTCGAGACCCCATATAAGAATTATTTTACACTATATTGGCAGTTTGTAATAGTATGTTACGTACCTTACATTTTATGTGATTAGCTAATTAGCTTACATTTTATGTAATTTGCTACGTAATTTACATATTCCATAGTCTGCTATGAAATTTACACCTTACGCAGCAAATTGCTGTGAAACTTAGACGTTTTGCAATTTGTTATGAAGGTTATACTTTTTTATAATATAATGTATAATATATATTTTCTGCAATATGCTATGTGTTAACTTATACTTTTCACACATTTGTTAAATTCAAGGCATGTCAACATAACCAATGACAAATATAAATATGAGAACGGGAGAAAATATCTAGTTTATATAAATAGTAAAATGTAGACGCCGTTTCGCAGTATGATTATGTATTGAAGTTATTAAAAAGCTAAGTTAAGATTATGATTTACTTTGACTAACGTTTTCTAAGTCGTCCACTTTGTTGTTGACTTATTTTTCATGCTGCGAAAACAAATGTTTGTTCACATCTCACGGCAACAAAGTTCGTCGTTAAATATAGAATTAAGAACGCACAAAAATGTGTTATATATTTAAATCTCTTTTCGGATTGAAGATTAGAATAGGCTAAGTTAGTCTCCCCTTTGTCGTCAATATTCAAACTCGTAATTTCAAAGCATTTTCATTTTGGATGGCAAGTTGTTACATCAAGTTAAGTTACCTACATTGGATATGACATAATATTTTATTCCTCATAGCATTTTTTGTTACTGCTCATGCCATGTTCTTCAAATGTGAATGATATTGATAATTCAAAGTGATCGTCGACCAAATGAAAAAAAAGGTTACATATATAGTATGACTTTCGATTTTGGACTAGACGGATCAATTCCAATGGATACAACTATGAATTATGTTTGGCATAGAAAACGAAAATAAAAATTGAGGTTAATCATTTGTTGAATAAGCATGATCATGGACAAAGAACATAAGATTTGGAAGAGTATACATCTTGATGAGAAAGAGTGTTTACTCTATTGTGGCATAGAGAAGGTTGTGAGGGAGGGACCAGACCTCGTTGAAGCTGGTTCTGTAAACTGTGCAATTGTCCTAAATCCTTCCTCCATATCGGTGTTCTCCCTGAGGTTCCCCTTCCGACAAAAGCTAGAAGATACAAAACCATAATGAATCTCCACATTCTTTAGTTGTGTAAGGATTAGTGGCTAATTATGGAAATGTTGAACTATAAACTCCAAGGTTCTGTTTTGTGTAAGAAGGGTAAGTATGAAAATGAAAGAAGAAAGCGTTCATGGAACTCTAACAACGAAAGGGCCCTCTATACATATATATGAGTGGTTTGATTTTGAAATGATGCGAGACTTGTATTGTTGTAAATGTCAAACAAAATGAATCTCAATGATGCTAAAATTGGTTTTTTTTTGTCAACTTTAATGATGCTTCTATAATATTGACTTGTTCCGTGTTATACATTCCTGTGTGTAATGTCTTGTGTTCAACTTTTGTCTACAATTGTAAGAAGCGTTTATTCGCCGTTGTTATGTCTTTTGGGTGGGTTCGTTGATCTTTTTGTAGTTTTCTTTCAAATATTATGTAAGCAAGCAAAAAATTAGAAGGCAAAAAGACGTCATCTTTTTCTTTTGTATCCTATTTACTAAGAATGTTGCAACTAGTAAATAGGGACGGACAAATTATCCGAAATAAAAAAGTCGAGACAAAGCGAACATAAAATATCCGATACCAAACCAAATTAGAAATCATTAATATCCAAACGATATATCGTTTACAACATCATGAATATCCAAACCGAATCAGAACCAAACCGAAAACCCAATGAATACTTTAGATATCCGAAATATAATACATATTCAATAATATTAGTTATCTTTAGGTTCAAAATAACCAAAATATCTCAAATTTATTTATAAATTTAAAATTTTTAATTACGTTTAAATTAAAATACTCAAATTATCCAAAAATACCTAAATATTTAATATTTAATATATGAATCATCCAAAATACTCAAATTATCTAATATTTATATCCAAATCATCCAGTAATTTTATCTGAAATTTATCTGAAAAACTCGAACTAAACAGTACTCAGGTCGGACCTAATTTTTTTGGTCACTAACCAGTTCTCAACTTCAGTACCTAAACCAATCCAAAAACCAAAAAACAAACCGAAATTCTTTAAATACTCAAAGGATTCTTATATTTGTATATCCAAAATATAAAAAGTCTAAATTGGACCCAAACAGATATTTGAATGCCCGTGCCTATAGATGTAAGCATCAGAGTCGCAATAAAAGAACAAAGAGCAACAACCAAAAACACTTAGCCGACAAAAGTAACAATTGTCTAAACTTCGAGTAAACTATAGGTCAAACCCAAAAATGACAATTGACCATTCTACATACTCATGGACTTTCTCTTTTCTTGTTTTTTTCGGCAAACTTGTCAGTATAATTATATAAAAGGTTAACCCAACAAAGAGTACCATAAAGTCCATCAGGAAGAGAATTGTCAAACCCACTAAGAGGTAATCTAATACCTAGTAATTTTGTGTTTGTCACCTTTGCATTTTGTATAAAGTTTATTCCAAAAACGAAAGTAACACACAACTTTAGCTGTTTTAAACAAAATCCATTTATCAACTGAAATGTGAAGTCTCATGTTGCTAAAACTTGTTTCAATTGAGCTTGTACATTTAGCAATCAATCAAAGCCTAAACCCTTTCTCGTTGATATTAGATAGAGCAAGCCAGAACTACAATAAAAAGAACTTAGCAACATATAAATCAATGAATTAATATGATGGATTCTGCTTTATGAAGCCTTATACTGATAATGCTATGGTAGCTAGATAGCATGATACTTACTAATCTTCTCAAAGCCACAAACAAACTAACCCATTATCAAATTACCAAAATTCATTAGATTGCATACAAAAAAGTAGTAGAAGACATTACAAGGCAAATACATTCAGTATTTGCATCAAATACTACTCTTAAAGAACCAAAATGCGAAGCTATTCCCAATAGAATCACCAAAAGAAAGCAATGACTTGGAAACATCTAACACTATATATCCTAAAAGTCATTACCAAATCTATGAACTAGTGAAGCCTATGTTAAATCATGCTGATGCTAGGTAGCTCAGATGAAAGATCTAGCAACAATTTGGGGACAACTCAATGCTATAATAAGTACTCTTGGACGGATAATTTGGAAATATAGATGATTAAAGATAGTCTTACACAAATGTGAAGAATGTAATTGTCACAATCAAAACTGAGACAAAACACTAAAAAACCGAACAAAGTCTTACAAAGAACAGAGCTTCAAGAAATAGACAAAAAAGTAAACAACACTTAGAATCCAAGCTTGGTTCTACGCCAGTGCCTACGCTTTGCGTTGTACCTGTAAACCAAAACAAAACCCACATAAGATTCACCAACTCTAACCTAATCGATCACAACCATAGAACAAGAAACAGAAATCGACGAAACCTGATGGTATTGTCAGTGCGAAGACGAATCCAGTGAGGAATAGGCCTGTTCTGCCTCATTTTCTTCGCCAGCTTCTTCTTTATCATGAACGACTTGTGCGACGGCTGTTTTTATGTAATAAAGATCGAAACTCGATTTCAAAGTCACGGACATTTCAAACTTAGCACGGTTCAGAACAGGTGAAAATGGAGATTAAGATCAAAGAAGAGGAAAAAGGATGTACCATCTTGACGCCTTGTGATCTTGCTTCTGGGACGGAGCCGAAACGAAGAGAAACCCTAAATCTGAGAAAGAAATCTGCAGGAATGTGATGGCGGTGGCTTTTATAAGGGGATACATTTTTAGGGTTACAGAGTTTTTCTATTGGGCCGTAAAGGCCCATTGTTTCAGGCCTGTTCACTTATGATTAGCCCAGTTTGGTATAGGCCGAAATTTGCGAATCCTTAAAGCCCGATCCGAACAAGATTAAAATGTCACAGAAGGTTTTTTGGGTTATTTATTATAAGAGTATGAGTTTTAAACATTTTAATTTATCATTCAATACTTTTATCGTGCAAAAGCAAGCTAATTCAGATGCAAGAGTGAGAAACCAAACGCATCTTAAATCTAACACAAAAATATGAGTACCACAACAAATAAAAACATAAAAATACAAAAGATACGAGAATCCAAATATTATATTCCCATATTATTAAGAAAATATATTTCAACCATAACAAGTATCATCACAAAGAACGGCTCATTGAAAGATAAACATCGAACACAACCATTCGTCTTATGTGCATCATCTTTTCAGGATGTATTAGATAACACTTAAGAGGACCTATGGCATTCCAACTCTTGGTCAACATCAAAATATCAAGAATCAACTGAAACGTTTCCAAAATGGAACGAAGACAATTAATGAGTACATGCGCGACATATGAAATTAGTTGGTGTTGGTAAGGAAGCCACATGATCATGACTACCTGTTTGACTACATCCTAGATTGGCTTGGTGATGTTTATAATCTTTTATGGATATAGCCAATGGCCGAGAAAGCTCGATAACATTTGTCAGGCTTCATGAAAATTCATCTTCACCTACAAACAAAACATTCTTAGTTTCGGGGTACTAGTAATACTGTCTACATCAGAGGTCATGGTAATTGATGTTCACCCTCTCAGGCACAACATCAAGGATCACGTGATGCACAAGTGATGTAGGCACAGAATCCATCAATGTTTTGATCACAAGGCTGTCGGGAGTATAATAGCTTGATGGATCGAAGAATACCATTCAAAGGTGTTGAAAGCCTTTAAGATAAAATCAAAAACCTTAGCCTTTGTGGATCCACACAAAAGACCAAGATTCAAAGAATTTTCTAGCCTAAAAATCCACCTAAAGTCTAGAAAAACAAGAGAGATAAAGCTAAAGAGCTTTAAACTGAATAAACTTGATTTTTGATTGATAAAGGTGTCTCTAAATGTTACAAAGAGGTCAGTTTATATAAGGCTCCACCTTGGACTTCAACTTTAACCTATAAATTTTATGTATTTTTTATTATTAGAAAGAATGTAAGTTAACAACATTCGACTATCAATATGTTTTTCTTACAAATGCAAATTAATTCAAACATGAGTGAAAGACAAATCACAACTTTTAACTAAACGAAAAAAATATATGAAGCACCAAAAAAAAATTTAAAAGAAAAATAACACCTAAAACGAGTTAATAAAAAAGAAATGCCATAAGAGTAAAATTAAATTTGAATATATATTTGAAAAATGTATAATTGGAAAAAATAAATATCTGAAAACATGAGACAAAATGTAGTTAGATTAAGAACCTTTCCTAGTTAGATAAAATAATAAAATTGGGATAGCTTGTCAAAACATTTAATTGGAAATTACATCATTTAGTGTACTGAAAAAAGATTTAGTAGTATATTATAGTCGAATGAACTTTTCTTTAGCTAATAACTTGTTTTCTTGTGGGGTGAATTCTATTTTCACATTTTCCTTTAAAGAAAAATCATAGAAACAAATATAAAACTGTGTTATTGTGGATCTAGATCTTATCCCGCTCTATTGCAACTATTAGAGCATCATTTACTAATGAAATGGGATAGTCTAAGAATCAAGAATCTCACATCAAAACAACTTGTAGATGGGCTTCATATCAGTAGGATAGTATAGCCCGAAGTTCTGTTCGGTTCCAGCTGGTTTCTGATTCTCATTAAACGTCGCAAATAGAAACCCATTAATGATATTCTTCGGCCTCTTTGGCGTTCCTTTACCGCTTTCCATATGTTTGACAAAATTTATGTTGTATACCGATGCGATATCCGGCGTTGTTAAATTTCCATTACCGGCAGACGGCCATCCGGTCTCCGATACTACCAAAGGTAAATCCTTCACGCCCTCTTTCTCCATTGCCCACACAAACGCGTCAAATATCACATCAAACATGTTTGAATAACTATGTGGCCCGTCTTGGACCACGACCGCCTCGGTATTGAAGATCGCATAATCAAGACGAATATTGGCAGGATCAGACGCGTAGGCGAAGTATGGGTAAATGTTGACGAGGATAGGCGTACTCGTTTGGGAAAGGAATTTCAGCACGGGAACAAGTTGTTCACGTGCTTGGGACGTGAATACTCCCGCGGAAGGTGGATACGACTCGCCAAGGTTGGTCATTGCCACCGTTGTGCTGATCAAGATTGGGAGACTCCTCGACTTAACCAGGTTGGTGAGAGACTGCAGGACTGGTAGCACATAAGAGCCAATATCTCCGGGAATGACCTCGTTCCCAACAGTAATGAACCTGATGTTGACGTCAGCTAAGTAAGGCTCAATGTTGGTCAGAAACCAAGTTTTAACAGCATCTTCGCTGACCGAAAGAGCCGCCAAGTCTTGGTTTCTAACGCCTACAATGACTCCAATATCACGGTTCCCTCGGAAGGCATTAAGGACGTCCGTGTTCGTGTCGAAGATCCGAATATTGGTAATGCTTAAGGACTTGTACAGCTTGATAACTTCAGATGGAGGCGGAAGGTTGTCTCCGAGGAGGCCATAGTTCAACCCAATATTTGTTGCTGCGTCTACAAAGCCAAAATTATTGTTGATGAACAGGAGTGCCATGCAAGAGATCATGAACATGAACGATTTTTTAGGGAAATTCATATTGAAATACGTGGCTGCAAAATCAGTAAAACTGGAGATAAATCTTAGAATTCTAATTCACGTGTTTGTAGAATTTTCTGACTTGAGAACAAAGACGAGAAAACCAAACCAAATTGTTTCTCTTTGTTGCAAAACATAGGTTGAAGGTATGTACAATTTATATACATAGTTGACATATGTCTTCTTCTATTTTCATTGTATCACTAAAATAGTAAAATTTTAGGATTTGATCAACTTTTTTTATTCTATCTACTTTTTTTTTTGTCATGGTTTAGTTGTCCACCAAACCTATTTACAAATTTGCTAATTTTCATTATATTTTGTATTCTTTTTTTTGGTCTAACAAACTACTTTTTTATAGATAAACGAAAAAATATCTGAAGAGTCTGTGCATTGACTTCTAGATTAAACTTATACACTTATAGATTTTTAATCACAGTTTTATCACATATTTAAGAATAATTTTTCTATGGTTAATTCTTTGTGGATTAATGATCTAATATGTAAAATTAATTTTATAAATTATATGTTGATTTATTAATATAATAATTGATATTATGTTAGCTAATTTACGGGATGCATTCAAATCTATATCTCAAAAGTGACTTATCACTGTTGATATTAATAATATTGGTTAGAGAAAACATAAGATAAAATTGTAACTATTTTTGTAAATAATAGAAAAAGCAATAGCTTGTCTTACTATTCTTACTATTTTGAGGCTCAAATATATCATTTTTAAAGATTATGAGCTCGTATTGAATGTATGAGTTTCTAAATAGAAAAAAAAAATTTGTCTCCTTAATTTCAATTTAGCCGGCTTTTACCTTAATGGGATTAGCTAGGCACTTTGGCCTGAAACACGTAAATTATGCATACTTTTAGGTGAGCCTAACACAATTTAATATTGTTCGATTTAATTTCTAAATTTTCATTTAAATATAAATTCAACTTTAACCCATAATTTTTGTGTTTTTCATTATTATAAAGAATGTAAGTTTTCAAGATTCAGCTATCGATATGTTTTTCTTACAAATGCAAATTAATTCTAGCTTGAGTGGAAGACCAAACAGAAAAACTTAGAAGAAAAATAACACCTAAACAAGTAAATAAATAAGAAATGTCACATATGAGTTATTAATAAGAGTTCTCAATTTTATTTTATTTTATATTTACTGATGATCTTTTTTCTGATTGTTTCACGGATTATAAAAGATTAAATTATAATCTCCATATATACATGGTGGTGCCTAACCTAATAAATAACAAATTCCTACGAATTATAGAACTAAGCAGTTTAAAAATATTTTAAGAAATCCTAATATTGACACGTAGGACTTAAATACTTCTCTTTAAATACATTTAGAATATTTATGCCTTCCAGTCTAAGTATATATATACATGAGATTACATGAGTCATGGTCTCGAACAAAATCTTTGAAGAGCAATTAGTCCCGAACTCTAAACTGTTAAATGTGAAGATTTAAAACACTAATCATTGGTAAAACGTTTTACAAAAAATACCGAACATGGAGGCATATCTTAATTGAATTCAATCTATTACCAGACCATATTTACAAATTCATCCATAAGAACCACTATTGGTGAGAAGCCTTTTAGTACTCAAATCATTTTTTTTACATATAAGCTAAGTTTTTTTATGGAACCCTCTTGATTGGGTGGTCAAAGGTTTATAAGTTTTTCAAGTTTGGGTTTGATATCCAGAAAATACAATTTCTTGTAGGCAATTCGATGCAAATTTTTTGATGAATTTTAGAGTGGTACAAAACCATTCATTGTGATCTCGTATGTTGCGGAAATAGCTAGCCATTATAGATACATTGCAAATAGAACCGTAGTTTTGTAAATGCATGTATTGCAGAAAAAAACTGCTTCATAATGCATGTATTGCAGAAAAAACTGCTTCATAATCTTTTTGTCGATTGAGCTATTTATTATAATCGCTTGCTCACAATTAAGTTAATAATAGAAAAAAATCATATATCTTTGACGATGTAATACAAAAGAATCTATGTTTCCTTAAATATCATTAATAGCCAATAAAAATTCTGTTTGAGTGGAAATTGGTATAAAGCTGTGTGGTCATTATTTTTCGATTTCAAACTGGGCCAAATCGTGGCGGGCGAAGCTGACCTCTAACAAATTGGGAGAAGATTAAATTTATAGGTATTCTCTTAATGATTGAATAAAGAAAACTAAGACGTCACATGTTTTGGACCTTATGGTCTAAACAGAAAGCAGCGGGTAATGCCACCAATCTCGCACTTGATTGGTGTTTCCATATCTATACTACAGATGACATTTTCAAACCTTTTCTTCTGCTAGCTGGAACCCAAAAAGGAACCACTAATTAATACACACACATATATATTTATATAAAAAATCAAATCAATCATAAAGAGAAAAAAGAATCAAGCTTGCATTTTCTTTTAATGTTCCAAAAACATCTGTAAATTTCATTTTAGAATAAAACATCTTTATTTTTTACTTCATTTTAAAAATAAAGAAATTTAGAATACTTTATATTTCACTTCAAATTCAGAGTAACACTATTCTATGCTCTATTTATAAAATATAATATAATAATTTTGATATGTTTCTATTTCTTACCTAAAAAAATTATATATTTTAATTTTACTATTATTTATATGAAAAATACACTAATGATAATGTTTTACCGAATGCGTCCTTGGGTGATCTCGTAGTTCCTACAGAATGGAGACGATGGGATCGGTCCATGGATTTTTCTTCCTTTTGCCGTATTTCGCACAAAGGGTTGAAGAGAGGTAGTGTATCAAGCTGTTCGCAAAGGCCAAGGTATAAGTTAATCGGGGGACAGCCAGTTTCTAGACTCCATAACAAAAATTAAAATGATTAAGTGGTTTTTTCAAGATTCAAAAATATCAAGAAACATTTTTTCGTCCAAGAATAAATATATTCAGATAATTAAGGAATAACAACTATGAAAATAAAAGTTTATGTTCGTAAAATTTGTGAAAATTGTCAGCTAATCCATAAGAGGAGACGAATTAAGTTCCAATCCGAGTAAATTATATTAGTTATTTTTTACCTATTTATATATGTAAGTAAATTTTACTTTCATAGTAAATAATATTAATATAACTCGTAATTTTTATGAATTTATCGTTAAAAATATGAAATAAAGAAGTAAAAAAGTTGTGCATTTTAAAAAAATAAAAATATTTTTAAGATAATAATAATTAAATAGAAATAAAATATACTTAAAATTCTTTTTCATAGTTAAAAATAAAATAAACCATTAAAATACGTTTTTATTCTGTTTTGCAAAACCTTCCTTTTTAGAGTTAAAAATATGGTCAACTATTGGAGATGGTCTAACATATTTGTTTCCTATAATGAAAGTGTGTTATAGGAATTTACAAAATTATGGCTCTACTTGATACAATCAAATTTTGTGTTAATATATCTATTTTAAACCTCATTTTTCTGTAGAATATAATTTGTTTCCGGCCTTAATCGGGCAATTTACCGAACCAGACTAAATCGACCAAATCGAACATGAATTGAATCGACATGTCCAACATCTAATCCTCCCCACGAGTTTCAGTTCTCACTCCCACAATCAAAGCTCTTTTATTTTTATTTGTATCAAATAAGCTTTGTATTTATCCACAAAGTTGCTTTCAATTTTATTGACTTGACCCACTCTTCTGAATTTCACAACATGACAACTCACATTCAGACACAGACACAACAATCTGTAATAGATAATGTAAACTAGTTTATGAGTTAATGATGAATAAATTAGACGTTAGCATAAAGTATAGATATACTAACATATGACATAACCATATATATGTAAGTGTGTTTATATGTAAGTGTGTTTATATGCATGTGCTTATATATAGTGAGATTTAAAGGAAACAGAAAAGATAAAGAACACAAAGATGAGATTCGCTGCTCATAGTCGCGGTGGCTCCTCCCCCTTGTCTGCCTGTTTCCACCCTTCCGCCACCGTTACAAACGACGATATACCGTCTTCTCTTCCATCGCCGTCAACTTCATCGTATATCCCCGGCGACCTCCCAAATCCAACCACCATTTGCCACTACCACACTAACATCGGCGTTTTCTTCCTCTCCTGGTCTCAGTCCTTCCTCCGCCGCTCTCTCCACCTCCATTTCTACTCTTGCGACTCTGAAAATTGCTATCTTCACTCTCCCGATTGCTACCGCCACTCCGTTCCATTCACTTTCCGACTAGACATCAAGCCTCTGACCTTCTGGAGAAAACATGGATCCAAGAAGATATCTCGAAAGCCTGACATTCAAGTCATGTGGGACTTGGCTCACGCAAGATTCAGATCAGGACCCGACCCGGAGTCCGGATTCTATATAGCCGTCTTTGTATCCGGCGAGGTGGGTCTTCTCGTCGGAGATTCTCTGAGACAGAGACCGAAGAGGCAAATCTTGGTGTCAAGAAGAGAGAATCTGTTTGGAAACAGAGTGTACTATACGAAAATCAAGATTAACGGAAAACTCAGAGAGATTAGTATAGACGTTAAGGTTAACAACGACGCTAATCTCCGGTTTAGCGTAGACAATAAGAATGTTTTGAAGATTAAGCAGCTTCAGTGGAAATTCAGAGGAAACGCAAAGGTCGTGATCGATGGTGTGACTATACAGATATCTTGGGATGTGTACAACTGGCTATTTGGTGACAAGAATAAGGTTAATCCGGATAAAGTTCCCGTCGTGTTCTTACTCCGGTTTGAGAATCAAGAAGTGGAAGGAAACGATATCTTGATGATGAAGAAGCGTGAGCGAGACGGCGTTGTTTTGCGGAAGGAGAACTCTCGAACGATGTCGTTTTCAGCGTCTTCATATGGTCGCTGGTCTTCTTCTGTAAAGGAGTGGTCGACTTGTAAGGAGGAAGACGAAAGGAGCTTTGGGGATAAGAGTTGGTTCTCTTTGATTGTCTACGCTTGGAGGAAGTAAAGAGACCTCTTTTATTGGCACTGATCGATGTCCATAAGTTGAGCAGCCCCTTGGCTCCGATAGCTTAGATCATCGAATTTGTTTGCAAGTGGAATCGAACCTAGAACCTCTGCGAGTTTACGTCCTGAGACATGGATCATCAACCATCCCATCACCATATGCGGGTTAATTCTTTTTTTTCTTGTTGTATAAAGCAATGAATTGGATTCGTTGGTTGTGAAGCAGTGTGTTATAATCAGCATTTTTGTTTTGTTTTGTTCAAACCAGACTAGAAAGATACATTTGCAGAGTAACTTGAAGAACAAGTACAAACAAAGAGAGCGTAGCTTAGTCTATAGGAGGAACCGAAACTAGTACTGGGGTGACTAAGAGAGTGTATTCAATATAGAATTCAAAGTGATTTGTATTAAAATGACAAATCTTCTATTATTCAAATATGAATTTCAAAAATTGAATTTGTGATTTTAAAATGTACTCTAAAACCCATGGTTATTAAAAATATTTTAATTAGTGGATTTTATAAGATTTGTTGTGATTTGAAGGTGTTTTGATAGAGTTTCTTAGTTAAAAATATAAAAATCCAAATCTTATGGATTTAAATGGGATCTTAGAATGTTTTACTTAAAATCATTGAAACTTTTCTAATTCACCCCAAATCATCTAAAACTTATTAAAAATCGAATTCTTCCAATTCTTTCCAAATACTAAAATGAATATATCCCTTAAGTGAAATAAATTTAGCTCTATATATTGTTGGTTATTAACTAGTTATTGTTAACAAGTTCCTAAAGTAATATGTAAATTCTGAAATTGATGGTTAATCTAAGAATTATTGAGTTTACAAACATCACCTAGGTGGTTCATCTAAGAATAGACGTAAAAAATAAAGCTATTCTTAGATGTTCCTGATCATCAAATTCTTCGACGTCTATTAAAGCTATTCTTTTTGCAATAAGACAAGTTTGGTTGTATGTAAACCTTGTCAACCATGGAAGACTTACAAGCTTCCTTCTCTTTATCAGATTTTCAAGCATCTAAACCTCTTGAGAGGACATATTGTGCCGTTTCCGGACCTTCTCCTATTGTATATATGTTCAAGGTTTGACATATTATGTTGTGTTTATGGACATTCATTTAATATTCAAAGGTTTAATCCATTAAAGCTAAAGTCTGATGACTCTGATGTTTTCTAAGTCTTCAAATTGTTTCAGTAACTAGCTGAAACACAGGTGAATAACAAAATTAAAATCCTTCAGTTTTTGATGGAGGTGGAGAATTCATTAACGCCATACAATCCATTTC
This sequence comes from Schrenkiella parvula, assembly GCA_000218505.1. Taxonomy (NCBI): domain Eukaryota; kingdom Viridiplantae; phylum Streptophyta; class Magnoliopsida; order Brassicales; family Brassicaceae; genus Schrenkiella; species Schrenkiella parvula. The sequence goes on from CM001190.1 coordinate 3,370,443, forward strand.
ACAAGCTATAGGATCAAGCATGACATCTCTTGTAGTCATTCACATGAACATAATGGACATTTCATTGAGCTAGGATTGTCTATGCTGTTTCAGAGCATTTAGCCTTCGCCCAAGTGGAGAATTCACGAACAGAAGAACCATCAAGAAGCCAATAGCAAGATCAATTCAAAGATCAATTAGGCAGTTTCGTTGAGCAGTTATAGAGAGATAAAAAGGAAAAAGGAAAAAGTCAATTGTCTTTACTTGGATTATAATTTATCAAGAGCAACTAATAATTTTTTTTCAAACTAGTTAGCTATCTTTTATTCATATAGATATTTATAACATAACTAAATCATAATTTTTTTTGGTATTTTGTTTTCATTTCTTTATACGTTTTAAATCTTTTTGTAATTTATATGTGTAAAAAGTAAATAGAAAATTGCTTTCAATAGTTCAATATTGTTATTTTAATATATAACATATGATTTTGGGTAAAAAATTTTGATCGGTTCGATTATTAATTCTTTGGTATATTGTGTTGCATTGCATCTATTGATTCGAATTGAATTAAAATTGTCTTTTGGTTCTAATTAGACTAACATGAGATAAATTTTGTAAACTATATTTACTTTGGGTTTTCGTATTAGATTTGTAAACATATTTTCGTAAAATTCAGTATAATTTGATACATGTTGTTCCGAGAAAAAAATAGAAAAAAACAGAAGTGTTGATCGGTTCGGAAGTGCATAACCAAACTGAACCTGTAATTTTTTGAAACTCATGCATGGGTATTATAGAGGTGAATTATAAATCTAAATAAAAGAATTAGAGTGTTAAGTATAATTGGCATATATATTTCTATCCAATAATTTTAATTCCACATGCACCAAAGATCACACTATTATTTTATGAGATTTTAATCAAGCTAAGATGAAAACAAAATTCGGTGAGGTAATGTAATCACGAAAATAAGCAATATCGATGTAAAAAAGAAATAAACGAAGTGCTAGGTTAAGGATAATTCGCAGGAATTTAGAATCACAAATCAGAGAATCGAACAGGGAAATCATTAAGCACGTTCTAGAACACAAATCACCAATTTATAATCAATCTACTGTCGTAGTATCAATTACTATGTTTAAAAACCTAAGATTATAAACTGTCGTTTGAATTCAAAGAGTTAAACATGCATTAAGATCGAGTTTGATATGTTCACAAAACGCCTAAACATCAACTGTCGTTGGCTAAGGACGTTTTGCTCATGTATGTTCTTTCAGACATTCAATCAAACACTTTTGGTGTGTTAAACAACCTAAAGCCAGAAACTAGGTAGCTAATCAAATTTCAGCATTAAGATCAACAATAGATGAAGAACTAGAAGATAGATCCCTATTCTAACAATTCCGATTTAGCAATTCATGAAATTCCATTGAAACCCTAAACCTAACAATGAATCTACTCACACATAATTGCAGAGAATAAGCAAAGAGATATGAGAGAAAGCATAATAGAATTAAATAGATAAAAGATAGGATTTAGAAATATTCTCCAAATTTGTCGAAAGAGGGTTAGAGATCTTCTCCCAAAAGTTTACAAAGTTCCAAACCTCAAAAGTATGAATTAAAATTGGTTCTCCCTCAAAAAAGCTCTAAAATATCATGTCTACAGGTCTAGAGGCGGCTTGGATAAGATTTTAGGAAGATAAGGTCGAATCTAGGTAAAATAGAGAATATCCTTTTTTATTCTCGTCAAAGTAGAGCGGGTGCTCCAAAGTGCCGCTCTAAAGTGGAGCAGGTGCTCCAAATGATGTTCTGGACCCTTTTTGCTTGGCTTTTTCTCCTTTTTGTTCAAATGTCTCCAGTAGCTCCAATCCTCGTCCAAAGTCTCTTAGTAGCCTCAGATGACTCAAAAAAAAACTAAAAAGACTCAATAAAGACTCGAAAACAACTGTTGGTATGCGTCAAAAACGCAACACATCAACTTCCCCGGTCTTAGCCTTCTGTTTGTCCTCAAACAAAACAGAAATCTCATCACAAGAAAGAGGTTTAAAAACATGGGAACTCACATATCCTTTAGAACGTCGTCGTGACCTTCACCTTTGTAAACCACTTCAATCAATATCAACCTTAGCTAGTACTTCCATGTACTCTACCTTAAGCTTAGCAACCATACCAATTCCAACCCACAATCCATAAGAGTTATCCAAAATCACCATTGCTGACTTTTTTTAAGTTTAAAGTGTGCAGTCTCATCGAGGGAATATCGATCAAAGAACACGTGGACTCTTACCCGTTCAAGTACCTGATCACACAGACAGTCTTACTACCGGTTCCTTTCCTCTCCCTTTTCTCATTTCCTTTGTCCATTTTTCCCTACTTTTCTAGGGTATCATTTTATGTTTTTCTATCGACTGCTTTTTATGGACAGGCTTCCATGAAACGCTAGAACTAATGGGTTCACGTCAAAATTCCCGGTTCACTTCCTTACCACCTATATCCAATTTATTTTCTTTTTATTGAATGGAAGAGAGAAGGAAACCGTACTTACACAGACTAGTCTTTTCAGGCTTGAATGAGAAATCCGATTCGATGTATGCCAAGCCCCAAGATGAGAGTTTAGTTAATTTAAGTGTGAGGCAAGCCTTGGATCCTTCAAATACCCAAAGAGATATGGGTAATATTGGTAGATCAATCCACTTACGGGGTTTCCATTCAGTAAAATCTGCAGTAAATTGCTAAAAGAATGGTTACTAAAATGTTGGTTAAAACAGTTAGTTCTAAGAAAAACTCATAGTTCCCGACTAAGTTTTGACTCAACAAAGCACCTTAAAAATAAACACAAAACGAACAAACGCGTTAGTAGACAATGAATTCCCTCCCCCGGACTTACTTCGCACCGTCTCGCTGAGAAAATAAACCAAGAAGAAGGCAAAACAAAACTAACATTTTTGTTTTCGAAGACTTACCTCGTTGAAGCACCTAGGCGGAGCAGGTGCTCTGATTTTCACCTTGGGTGCTTTATTGAGCAATCTCCGCCAGGAGCACGTGGTTGTTCCAGCGGAGCAGGTTCGCCGTCTAGTCTCTCAATCAAATTTTTTTTTTTTTGTAACCTGAAACAAGGAAAACTAAAACAAAAAGAAATCAGAAATAAGAGCAAAATTATTTAAAGTAGGTACACATTACTGGTGGGTTGCCTCCCACCACGTGCTTGGTTAAAGTCATTAGCTTGACTTTAGTGTCATGTATCAATCAGGTTGAACATGAGGGCTTGCTCCAAAACAAGCTCCACAATTGGACATCTTCAAATTCAGAACCTTGTCCAACATACCATTCACAACATCCTTGCCTTTCTCTTTCAACTCTGAGGAGAAAATTGTAAATGCAAGAACTACTACAGGCGATATGGAAAATAGTATAGCGGTCAATACACAATTGTTTTTCACTAGTGAATCTTTAAGCAAACTTACAAGAACTACTTAAAACGATTCTGAACAAGCCTAAGACACACCTTGGCTTGTTCCCCTAGTCTCACACGTTTAAGGATATAAACACAATCCCTAAACCCAGCAAGCATATCCTTCTTCATGATTTTGTCTGATCTCTTCCGAGCTCATCCTTATCATTTAAGATCTTGTATCCAGCTCAGCATTCGAACACTTCTGCTGCCTGTAGTACCACCTGTATTACGTCATGTAGTACTTCAAACTGCTACAGCTGAAATGCATCTCTTTGTAGTAGCTCATGTACTACTCCTTGTACTACTTCACGACTAGAACAAGAACACTTCAAACAGTTGCATCTCAACAACTTCTAAAACTCGGTCTTCACAACACTAACAATCTTCCCCTTGATGATTGAGTTTTAGAAACCAAGCGCACACTCAATGCTTCATTTCAAATATCATGCTTCGTGTTATATCCCAAAAGATCAAACACCTTCAATATCCCCCTTTTTAGCTTAGTTTGATACTCAAGCACTTTCAGGTCTTGATCACCTATAATCCCGCATTGACACACACAAGAACAAAGCAGGTTCTTCACTTCACGTCCTGAATCACAGAAAAACTCCCCCGAGAATTATGCTCCGTCTGAATCAGCCTCTAAATCAACACATCCTCTGAACCAACACGTGACTGCTACATTTGTGTTGTCATCTCCCCCTGCTTGAGTGCATAACTAAGTTAAAAACACATCACAACTGAAGTCTCCTCAAACTAACTCGAGTCTCCCTGTTGTTGCAAAATCTATTATATGCATTTCTATACCGTCTAGTACAGGATCTGCAACAGTCGTCAAAACAGACAAGTGTCCTTTTCTTTTCCCTTTTTTTATTCTTGTCTGTCAATGACATCAATCGAATCAGTATCTATGTACCAATCGATTCCTCCATTGGCCAGAATCATCGTACCTCACATTCACATCTCTTTCGTGATTCTTCTTTTTGCTAACTCCTTGATTTTGCCTTGAGTATTCACCATAAGGTTTAGACTTCTTCATCCAAACCCTTTTTGAAACATATATATTTCTCCTGCAAATCTGATATGTATGCTGTAAGAATCTGTAGCAATGTGCTTTGATATGGCCAAATTTACCACAATAATAACATTCAGTAGATCGATGCCAATCTGATCTTGCATTTGGTTTGTTTGTCTCAACTCTAGCTGCATCAACACGTGTGTCAGCAAGCTTTGTTCTACACTTTGTAAGTGAAGAAGTTTTGACACTATATCTTGCTCCAGATCGTGTATTATCCTTTGTAGCAGTATTTGTTACAGTTTCAGCTTTTACCTTTGTTAGCAGACTTGCCTTTGATTCAATTGCTGTTATAACCTCTTTTGCAGCAGATTTCTGAACCTTTTTAGGTCTTGATATGTCTCCTTTGTCAGCAAGCATATCCTTCTTCATGATTTCGTCTGATCTCTTCCGAGCTCATCCTTATCATTTAAGATTTTTTATCCAGCTCAGCACTCCAACACTTCTGCTGCATGTAGTACCACATGTATTACGTCATGTAGTACTTCAAACTGCTACAGCTGAAATGCATCTCTCTGTAGTACCTCATGTACTACTCCTTGTACTACTTCACGACTAGAACAAGAACACTTCAAACAATTGGATCTCAGCAACTTCTAAAACTCGGTCTTCACAACACTAACAAAAATAGCTCTAACTTTAGAGAAAGGTTTAGAGGTACCTTTGCACTTCACCTTATACTCAATTGTGTCTCCATCACATCCTTGTGGGGTCAAAGTCATTTTAGGACCATCCTTCATCCTTTTGCTCTTCACTTTTCCCTTCAACTTTGCCTTCTCATTGATTTTGGTGGTAGTAAAGTGAAAATCTCCATCCAGGACTTTTTTGATCTCACTCTTATCACATAAATCTTTCTAATGATCAACTATCAATATCTCTCTATCGACTACTGAGATGCGAGAGGCATGTTTGATGACTCCTCTAGTGGGTATGGCCTTGTAGAAAACCTTCTTGTCGATGTTGGAAAACGAGACTCTTTTATTAGGCATATCGATAATTGCACCCACTGTGGCCATGAATGGTCTTCCAAGAAGCAAATGTACAACAGATCCTTTTGTCATCTCCACAACCTGAAAATATGTTTGAACCAAACAATTCCCCACTTTAATATGTAAATCCAGAATCGTACCATATCGAGCAGTGGTAGAAGAACTGGCAAACGCAAAAGTCATCTCAGGGTGTTTCATATTAGTTATTCCCAACTTCTCTGCAATAGCCTTTGACATGAGATTCACACTAGACCCGAAATCACATAGAGACTCTCTAAAATCAACTCCTTCAATGGAGCATGGAACAACAAACTTTCCAGGGTCTTTAACCTTAGGCAATAGCTTCAGTTTTGGTGGCGTACCTCTTGCTTCAATAAAGAGAGCCTTAACTTCTTTTTGAGTTTCTCTACAATTCCCAAAGAAATCATACAATAGGTGATTCTCTAAGGCCTCTTCAAATGAGATTTCATGGGAAATATTTCTCACCATCTTGTCAAAACCAGCCAACTTCTCTGCATTAATGGGTTTCCTCAGGTGTTGTGGCGGGACTGGGTATGGAATATTAGGAACATAAACTCAAGCTGCATAAATTTTTGCAGGTTTTTCTGGAGCACAGACGGGAGCAGGTGTTTCAGAATGGCCAAGGTGCTCTGTCGAGTTTTCTCCGCCCAGCGCACTCTGTCTGGCGTTGAGCGCTTGCTCTACTCCGTTTTTCTTGGATTTTTCTGGATTTACCACTTCTTTTGCTGCAAAGTGCAATATCTCTCTATTCCTCAAATCAACTGCATTGACATACTCGGTCCTAGGATTCGTCTCCGTCTTTCCAGGAAGAGTTCCTTGTCGTCTCTTATTTGCTTCAGCAATTTGAGCTATTTGAGCGCCGAGTTTCCTCACATGGGTACAAACAGCCTCATATTTGCCATTGAGATCATTGTACATGCTGTCCACATTGACATTGATTTTGTTGGCTGATTTTGCAGGAGTTGTTGCATGAGATTCTTGAGCTCGTCCTGAGAATCATTCGCAGTAGCTTGGAATGGAGTTGGAGGTGCCGTTTGGAAGGTGTTGAAAGGCTTGTTCTGCTAGTTTCCACCCTGAATCTATTCTCAACATAACCTTGGTCATTCACATAGTTCACCTCAGCATGCTGCTTATGACATAGGATTGCATCTCCTATCTCCTCACAAAAGCTGCACATTTATCTGATTTTCTCTCAGCAACAGATTCACCTTAGCGGTCAGCTCATCAATTTTCTGCGATTCTACACTGCTGCCTTTACGAGTTCTATCGTATTTTGGAGATCGATTACTAGAACTCGCACCCAAATTCCCAATCAGATCATAAGCCCCATCAATGGTTTTAGTCATAAAGTCTCCATTGCTGGCAACATTGAGAGCATTCATGTAATCCCAATCGACTCCATCATAGAAAATACTCAAAATCTACTCATCGGAATACCTGTGGTGAGGACATTCTCAGCAATACTCCTTAAATCGCTCCCATGCCTTGCAAAAGGCTTCTCCATGGTGCTGGTGAAATATGGTGATTTTGTTCCTCTAAGCAGCTGTCCTGGACTTGATGTAGAAGTGATCCAAGAAGGTTGATCGACATATCTCCCACGAAGTAATCAATATAGGGGGCAGCGATTTCAGCCAGCGCTGTGCCTTATCTGCCAAAGTAAACAGAAAAAGCTTGCACTTGAGGTAATCTAGAGGAACCTCGTTGGCTTTGGTTGTACTGCACATCTCCTCAAAAGTCTCGATGTGATCTATTGGGCTTTCCGTGGACAGTCCATTGAACATATGCTCCTTTACCAACGAGAGCATATAAGGCTTGATCTCGAAATCATGCCTCTGAATTTCTGGTGGGCATATAGCAGACAGGTTCTCGTAGAAAGCGTGTGGAGTGTTGATGTCTCCAATGGCACGCGGTTGTGGCGGTTGTCGCTGCAGCTGTTCCATCTGTTGTTGGAGCCTCTGAAGTGCAGATGCCATGATGTCGTTATTGCCCATATTGGCTGGATTCGACTTCTTTTTTCAGTTTTTCCATGCTGACCTTGCAAGCTCTTGGTCGTTTAGAGTTGTGAGATTTTCAGAGCTGTGACTCCTCGTAGTCATACACCTGAAAAACGTACAAAAGAAGAAAGGTAGAACGGTTAGTAAATCTTAGACTAAATTTCAATCCGAAAATCAAAGGTAACATAATTGGTCCCCGGCAACGACGCCAAAAATTTGATTCACAGAGTTTTAACCCGATATAAATACTGCAAGTGCACAACAAGAGTTGTAGTAATGTATGGATCGAATCCACAGGGACCAAAGGTCACACTATGATTTTATGAGATTTTAATCAAGCTAAGATGAAAACGAAATTCAGTGAGAATAATGTAATCACAAAAATAAGCAATATCGATGTAAAAACAAATAAACGAAGTGCTAGGTCAAGGATAATTCACAGGAATTTAGAATCACAAATCAGAGAATCGAATAGGGAAATCATTAAGCGCGTTCTAGAGTTCAAATCACCAATTTATAATCAATCTACTGTCATATTATCAATTATTATGTCTAAAACCCTAGGATTCTAAACTGTCGTTTGAATTCAGGGAGTTAAACATGCATTAAGATCGAGTTTGATATATTCACAAAACGCGTAAACATCAATTGTCGTTGGCTAAGGACGTTTTGCTCATGTATGTTCTTTCACACATTCAATCAAACACTTTTGGTGCATTAAACAACCTAAAGCCAAAAACTAGGTAGCTAATCAAATTTCAGCATTAAGATCAACAATAGATGAAGAACTAGAAGATAGATCCCTATTCTAACAATTCCGATTTAGCAATTCATGAATCCATTGAAACCCTAAACCTAACTAGGAATTTACTCACACATAATTGCAGAGAATAAGCAAAGAGATATGAGAGAAAACATAATAGAATTCAGTAGATAAAAGATAGGATTTAGAAATCTTCTCCAAATTTTTCGAAAGAGGGTTAGAGATCTTCTCCCAAAAGTTTACAAAGTTCCAAAGCTTAAAAGTATGAATTAAAATTGGTTTTCCCTAAAAAAAGCTATAAAATATCATGTCTACAGATCTAGAGGCGGCTTGGATAAGATTTTAGGAAGATAAGGTCGAATCTAGGTAAAATAGAGAATATCCTTTTTATTACGGAACCTGTATAACGTGCAATGATATTATATGCATCAGTCACTCGTTTCTTAATTATATATATTTGATTTTAAGTCCATGTAGAAGCCACAAAAGAAAAAACATACATCAAACACCTCCAACAATAGATGGTAAGGATTTATCTAATCCAAGTGTTCATATTAAAGATATGACTTTGATTAAATGATTTTTATAAATAGGGGCTGATTTGGTGGGATTGCTAAAATGATTGGGGCTGATCTTTAGAGATTGATATTGACCATCATCAATTTTAAAGATCCTCGTTACTCCTTACCATTCTAGAAATCACAATATAGTTCAGCTGAAAAATAATAAAAAAGCCCAAAAAATGAAATGTGAAACAAATAGATATGGAGTATGTGGTTGATCAGGCCCAAAAGATAATCATATGATTAAACTGTTATAATAAGCACAATAATATTGACCTGATTAAAAATAGAATAAAACTAAAGGAGAAGTTTTTTAATTATTTCTCTCAAAAAATAATATAATTTAATTAATGGATGATAATTAACTTAGTATATTCAATATTTAATTAATATTTATTGATTAAGAATTTTTTCCTCCAGTCTTACTTTTTTTTAAAATCTGGATCCGCTATTAGCCTCAAATCTGTTTTTATCGATATCACCAAAATCCTGAATTAATTTGTAAATGGTAATTGCTGTAGAGCGTAAACCGTGGTTTTAATTTGTAAATAACAATTAATAAACGTATAATGATTAGCGATGACGGAACAGCCTGTATCACGTGCAATCATATTATATTCATCAATCACTCGTTTCTTAATAGTATATATATATATATATATATATATATGCTTCTAAGTCCATTTAGAAGCCACAAAAGAAAAACAAACATCAAACATTCATAGAGAGAGAAGAGATAAGAAAAAGATGGGGAAGCAAGAGATCATCTTCGTTCCTTATCCCATCCCTGGTCATCTTCTTGTCTCCATTGAGTTGGCTAAATCTCTCATCAGACGCGATCATCGCATTCACACCATCACCATCTTCAACTGGACATTTCCTCTTGCTCCTCATGCTGATCTCTTTGCAAAATCTCTTATCGCTTCAGAGCCTCGGATCCGTCTCTTTGCCTTGCCTGATGTCCCTAATCCTCCACCGTTTGAGCTCTTCAATAAAGCCATCGAGGCTTACGTTCTAGAGTTCACCAAGAAAACAGTTCCTCTTGTCAGAGATGCTCTCAAGACTCTAGTTTCGTCTCGTGACGTATCTGATCCGGTTCGAGTGGCCGGTTTGGTTCTTGATTTCTTCTGTGTCCCATTGATTGAAGTAGGAAACGAGTTTAACCTTCCTTCTTACATTTTCCTTACGTGCAACGCTGGTTTTTTGGGTATGATGAAGTATCTCCATGAAAGACATGGCAGAATCGCCTCCGAGCTCGATCCGAGCTCGGAACATCATCCAATCCCTGGTTTCATAAACTCAGTGCCTTCCAAGGTTTTGCCGTCGGGTCAGTTCGTGAGAGAGTCCTACGATGCTTGGGTCGAGATTGCCGAGAAGTTCCCTAGAGCCAAGGGTATTCTGGTAAATTCCTTCACGTGTCTTGAGCAGAACGCATTTGATTACTTCGCTTGTCGTTCTGAAAACTATCCTCCGGTTTATCCGGTCGGACCGGTTCTTAGCTTGAAGGATCGTCCGTCTCCAGATCTTGACCCGTTAGATCAATCTCGGATCATGAGATGGCTCGAGGACCAGCCGGAGTCGTCAGTTGTGTACCTCTGCTTCGGGAGCTTCGGAGTACTCGGCGCACCGCAGATTGAAGAGATAGCTCGAGCCCTAGAGATCTCTAGCCATAGGTTTCTTTGGTCAATCCGTACGGAGAAAGCTAGTCCGTACGATATCTTGCCAGAGGGGTTCATGGATCGGACAAAGAGTAAGGGATTGGTGTGCGGGTGGGCTCCACAAGTGGAGGTGCTCGGTAATAAGGCCATTGGAGGGTTTGTATCTCACTGTGGTTGGAACTCGGTTCTTGAGAGCTTATGGTTCGGCGTTCCAATCGCTACATGGCCATTGTACGCTGAGCAACAGCTAAACGCGTTTATGATGGTGAAAGAGTTGGGATTAGCCGTGGAGATGCGTTTGGATTACGTCTCAGCGAACAAAGAGATTGTAAAAGCTGAAGAGATTGCGAGAGCGATACGATCTCTAATGGACGGTGAAGATACGCCGAGGAAAAGAGTGAAGGATATGGCCGAGGCGGCGAGGAAGGCTTTGATGGATGGAGGATCTTCGTTTGTTGCCGTTAAAAGCTTCATCGACGATTTGGTTGATCACTGCTCTTCTTAATAAATCATGTGTCAGAAAATTTGTTGAGCAATATTTTACACAATTTTTCAATAATTGAAAACAATAAATAAATCGGTATGACATTTTCAATAAATTGTATTTCAGAAAATGAGTTGGCCGATCACTGCTCTCTTTAAAAGCTTGTTAAATTGTTAGATATAATAATTGTTGAGCAATATGGTGTAACCATCAAAACTTGAGGTGAGGGTGTATTAGATGAGCTCAACGTTTTACAAGTGTAAGTTGAGTTAACATATAGAATTTTTAAGATAAAAACATCAAATATTCGATCTCCTATTGTAGCTTTATATCTAAAACCTTCATAACTTCTTCAGTTCTTCACGAAATTGAATGATTTTGGTATCCATTCCACATGAAATGTCAATCTCTATCCAGTTCTGCAAGTTTCATCTTATATCTACAAAGGTATATCCTTCTTTTCCGATTTCCAGTCGCGATTTTGGGAATAAATAAATTGTTTATGTTTGTGTGTTCTTTGCTTTACGATTCGAATTTAGCTTAGTGTGTGCGATGATTTTGACTTGAAAATTGATGTATGTGATTGAATTTCAAGAAATTTGTTTTTCATGGTCTATATGGAATGATGATTAATAACTATTTTTTGGGTTTATTTGGAGGATTATTCATGCCAAATTCTATTTGTTTCTATGTTTTTCAAAAATTTCATATTCCTGATTCTATCAATTTCTTAAAAATGGATAATATAGTCTTCTCGATATAAACATGGAATGCAAAAAAACCATTTTTGCAAAACGTTTTAGAATCTTTTGAGTTTTTAGAATGGAGTTACTTCGACGGGTGCCATCATGAGAATCAGTATCATCGCCATCAAGTCTTACTCATACTACAAATAATCCAAGAGCACTTTACTATATATTTTCTATTTTTTTTAGTTTGTTGTTTGTTACTTATATATTTTGATTTCCTCGGTTGACTAGCATCACATTGCTGATAGTGTGAAGCAAGCATAGATAGTATACTATCCATTACTGACGCTTTTTTTCTTTCTTTTTCTTTTTGATGTTTTATTAGAGTAATCTTGATGTTTTTATTGTCTCATTGTTTTATTGGGTGAAAAATAGTATATACTATTTGAATTTTTCTAAGCATATATTCTTTGATTTTTTGAGCTAGTAACCATTGTAACAACTAACAAGGTTTGTTCAAGAAGAAAAATTTGGAAGCTATCATGACTAAACATGTAATGCCCTTCATGAGCCGTAAGCATGGTCGAGAGAAAGGTCAAAAGTTCAAAATTTAGGAATCATCAAAAAGATGATATGAAAAGGTAATATGGACCAACATAAGCCTTTTGATCAATAAAAACTTAAAAATAAGATGAGCAAAAACCAAAGTCATCCAGAAGAGAAAACAAAATCGGCGAAAAATCTAAATCAATCTATTTTATGATTCCAAACTTTTTGTTTCCAAACTTTTTTATTTGCTTCTTCTCGAAATACTAAATTATGTAAACATGATGAGTCCGAGCTGCTATTTGAGTAGAAAGCAAAGCTGATGCTTGAATACCAAATTTGAAACACTAGAAAATTCCTTGGGCCCTGAGGAAATCAGAATTCACAAACAAAGCAACAAAATTACTATTTCGATTGAAAGGCTGGAGAAATAGATTCGGAATAAGGAGAAAACTTGAATAGGTTTTGTCGAATCAAACAATCCAACACCGAAATAGCATCAACAATCTGATTCGAAGAACTGATTATAAGCACATATGTTAAATCAACAGGGGCAACGAAAATGGAGCTCCAACACCGAGCATGTGGACATTTTGTTAGGTTTTGATTGAATCAAAGACAAGTCGAAGACACACGAAGTGGATTGAGATTGCAGATTTGATTTGAAGAAACAAAGAATGATGGAGGACGTGAAATACTTAATTATCTTATCGATAAAAATCATAGGAGATATATACTTCATCTGTGACGTTCGCGACAGAGAATCATGATAATGTAAACAGACAATTCAGATTGGAACTGGGTTGCAGAGAGAGGGGAAAATAGATTTGCAAGTGCCGAAGAGAACTACAGAGGTCGAGATTGAGACTGAGATTGAAATTATAATTGAGATTGTGGTATTTCTTTAAGATAGCGTATTTTCTTTCTCTTATTAAAAAGATGAGTTGTATTAATCTAAATATTTTTATTGGCTGTTTGTTTTTACTGATGTGCTAGTCTGAAAAAAGTGCAAAAACTGATGTGTCATTATATAAAAAAACACATGAGTTATTAGTGTGTTCATTAATTCATGGTCCAATGTTTTTCTCTTGTTTTACTATTTTCATCTTACTTTCTTACATTTATTAAATTATATACTAAAACAAATCTAAAAATATTTACTCTAAATTAAATATGTTTTACATCGTTAGTGTTGTAATTTTTAGTACTCGTGGGATGACTCACTAAATATTATTATGACATAATCGGCAATTATTGTTTTTAATGTATATATTATGAAAACTTGCCCGTAGCATCACGAAGACTCTCATGCCAGTTATATAGTATCTAAAACAGCAATGAAATCTTGAATTCATGTGATTCATCCCAACAATGTAATGATCACAATATCTCTCCTAATGTGTTTAAATATAGATATGTGGATGATATCTTGAACAACAACGACACGTTAATTACAAATAATTTTTAAATAAAGAGATGTGGACAATTTCTAAGAGCAATAACATCTTGAATCCATGTGATTCATCCCAAAAACGTATTGATCAAATTAACTCTCCTAATAAATAAAAGAATGAATTCTTCACCTGCCAATTTTGCTAATGCCCATAAGATCATTTTTTTCGTAGAAGAAAGCTATATGATGTTTTTTTTATTCTGACGAAATATTTAACGATTTTTAAAATGAAGTAACAATCAAACTATAATATCAATGATTGAATCAAACTGTTATAATGTTAATCAGTAATTAGTTGCATGTACAATTGTAAAATTTTTTAAACGTGGACACTTTATTACCAATAATGTTTAATTATTGAACTGTGGATAAGACCTTAAAGGCAATAACATCTTGAATCCATGTGATTCATCTCAAATGATTTGTCCCCCCTGTCAGTTGTACTAATGCCAGCAATTTTTATGATCTTTTTAATTTTAGGAAAAAAAAATAACTGTTACGATTTTAATTTTTTGAGGAATTCGTGAAAAATATATGCAATACAAAGCCTTTAAATTTCATTATTGTATGCATAATGATATGCTCTGCGTTGAAGATAGAATTTTTCATTTGTATGAAAATGAAAATATATATTCAAAAAGATAAAGGAGAATAAACTATTCTATGAAAAATTTGTTCAAAGAAAAAGTTGATTTTATCTTTTTATCAAATATATTTAATTTTTATGAATAAATAACAATCAAGAAAGACATTAACACATATGTTGAATTCATAGTAGATTTATTTATAAAAATGAACAATCAATCTATAATGCCAAAGACTGAATCAAACTGTTGCTATGATGTTAATTAGTAACTTAGTGGTAATTACGATTGGACATAGCGTTAAACGTGGATTCGTAAATTACCAATAAAATACAGAGATGTGGACAATATGGTGTAACCATCAAAACTTGAGGTGAGGGTGTATTAGATGAGCTCAACGTTTTACAAGTGTAAGTTGAGTTAAAATATCGAATTTTTAAGATAAAAACATCAAATATTTCATCTGCTATTGTAGCTTTATATCTAAAACCTTCATACCTTCTTCAGTTCTTCACGAAATTGAATGATTTGGTATCCATTCCACATGAATTGTCAATCTCTATCCAGTTCTGCAAGTTTCATTTTATATCTACAAAGGTATAACTTTCCGATTTCCAGTCGCGATTTTAGGAAAAAATAAACGGTTTGTGTCTTTTACTTTACGATTCAAATTCAGCTTAATTTTTTTTTGTTATTTGTTAGTTTGTGCGATGATTTTGGTTTGAAAATTAATGTATGTGATTGAATTTCAAATTTTGTTTTTCAGGGTCTATATGGAATGATGATTAATAACTATTTTTTGGGTTTATTTGGAGGATTATTCATGCCAAACTCTATTTGTTTCTATGTTTTTCAAAAATTTCATATTCCTGATTCTACCAATTTCTTCAAAATGACTAATATAGTCTTCTCGATATAAACATGGAATGCAAAAAAACCATTTTTGCAAAATGTTTTAGAATCTTTTGAGTTTTTAAAAAGGAGTTACTTCGATGGGTGCCATCATGAGAATCAGTATCATCGCCATCAAGTCTTGCTCCGACGGGATTCAACGCATGTGACTCATTGCTCTTCCGGGTAAACTCTTTTTCTATAACAGCTCCATCGTTTTTAAAAAAATGGCAGTGCAAGCTGCTGTGTATGCTCTATGGAAACAAAGAAACAACCTTCTCTACAACTTTCACTACAAAACTCCTGCAGCAGTCTTCTTGGAAATTGACCATCTAGTCTGCAACTCAATCACCGCAAGAAGACATAGAAAGCGATTCAAAGACCTAATGCCCAAATGGCTCATCTAAAGGAATTTTTTTCGGTTCCTAGCTTGTTTTCTTACCTTGTTTTTATTTTTTTTTGCCTTGGTAAGAAATATATAGATAACTACTTTTGTATAACCTCAACATTTCATTCCTAATGACATTTACTCTTGTAGCAAAAAAAAAAAAGTCTTACTCATACTACAAATAATCCAAGAGCACTTTACTATATATTTTCTATTTTTTTAGTTTTTTTTTATTTATATATTTTCATTTCCTTGTTTGACTAGCATCACATTGTTGATAGTGTGAAACAAGTATAGAGGGTGTACTATCCATTACTGACGCTTTTTTATTCCTTTTTCTTTTTGATGTTTTATTAGAGTAATTTTCATATTTTTATTGTTTCACTGTTTTATGGATGACTTACAAAAATAGATTACAGATTGCGTTGGAATCAGGTTAATTTTGTATTTGACTAAGCCGATGACTTTGTACAAAAAGTCTGCTTCTGAAGTCTGCGAATAAGGGAGGTCAGTTTTGCAATTGACAGAATTCACAGAATTCTCTTAGAAGTCTGCTGAGATTAGTTTTGGGGTTGACGAACAATGTCGAACATTGACCAGTAAAATATTTTAAATCACGGACTTCGCGCGAAGTCTAATAATTATCATAAAATAAATAGATTCTGCGTGAAGTCTGTTATTTAGTTTTATTTGACAGTTTGGTCAACTCCAAAACTAACGTATTGCAGACTTCACCCAAAGTCTACTCTGATAAGGTCAATTGCAAAACTAACCCCTCACGAAATATACTTTTTAAAGCAGACTTCATCGCGATGTCTACTTTTTTCAGTACACTTCACCCGAAGTCTGAAAAAATTTAAAAAGTCTACGTCTGAAAAGTCAAAATTTGGTCAATTGCAAAACTAACCCGAAAATTTTTCAGACTTCACCCGAAGTCTACTAACACTTTTTTGAAATGCAAAAATGACCTACCAATTTAACGAAGGCAGAATTCACTTGAAATGGACCTACAGGCTTCGAGTGAAGGCTGCCTTCGTAAAATTGCAATTGCAAAAATAACCTCACGACAGACTTCATAGTGAAATCTGCTATGAAGACTTCATAGTGAAGTCTGCGTGGTAGACTGCGTTTAGAAGTCTGCTATAACCAATATTTTTTAAAAAAATGCAATTCTGATAAACTTATATATAATTTTGAAGTTTTTTTTTCCTGTTGTTGTTATAGTTGATATGTTTGGTTTTTTATCGGTTTTACATCTTTATTTGTTATTATTATGCTCAAATTAATTTTCTTAGTCAATCACGCATTTGACTTACTATTGGAAACTTTATAGTGAAGTCTACCATGTAAACTTCGCTACGAATTCTACGTTGTAGACATCGTGGAGAAGTCTGCAGTAACAAGATTTTTAAAAAATGCATTTACCTAAGATTTGTAAATTATTTTGTAATAAACTAGTCACTAATCACTATGTAATATTACTTTATCAAAGAAGTCACGTTTATTCTATTGGATTTTGATACCACTTGAGATGATTTTTAAGTTTGAAAGAAGTCTGCGTGAGAAGTCTACATATCATGCGTACTGAAGAAGTTTTACGAAATAAGACACTTATATCACGCTTTTATGCTATTGGATTTCAATACCACTTAGAGATGATTTTTAACTTCGAAAGAAGTCTGCGCAAGAAGTCTACACAGTACACTTCGTTTAGAAGTCTACATAAGCGTTTAGAAGTCTACAGAAGCGTACAGAAGAAGATTTACGGAATAAGACACTTATATCACGCGTTTATGCTATTGGATTTCGATATCATTTGAGATGATTTTTAACTTTGAAAGAAGTCTGCGTGAGAAGTCTACAGAATAGACTTCGTTTAGAAGTCTGCAGTAATCACATTTGTTTTCTCATAGGATTTTGAGATAGTTGTACATATGATGTCTGATGTATAAGTCTACGAAAGAAGTCTGTAGTAGAAGTCTATTAAACGCTTTTAGTACTTAAACACATCTTGTTTTTGGAGTATGTTTGTGGAGTTCGATCTCTCATGAGTTTGTGAAATTACTTAATCTCATCTTGTTATTAATTATGTTGTTATTATGTTGTGAAAATTGCCAAAAGATGTGTACTACTTAAGACATTGAAAGAAGTCTACAGATGAAGTCTGTGTAGTCGCAATATTAAAATTTTAGACTTCACTTGATGTCTACAAAAGATGTCTTCTAAAGAAGTCTTCTTATTTACATTTAATTTCGGTTACTGTCTACCCTTGAAGATGATTGTGGATCAAAAGATGAGGAAATAGAAAGGAGAAGAAGACTGAGGGCTTACCGCTGCAACAATGGCGACGAAAGCGGCGGAGGTTAAGGCTCACATCAAAAGAGGAGAAGAAAAAGGTTTATACTCAGATCTGGACACCCATTTGGTGTGGATTTAAACAAAAATTCAATTGAAAGACTCAAATAGAGATGACTGTGGATCAAGAGATGAGTACATAGAAAAGAGAAGAAGACCGAAGGCTTACCACTGCAACAATGGCGACGGAGGCGGCGGATGTTAAGGCTCACATCAAAAGAGGAGAGAGAGAGAGAGAGAGAGAGAGAGAGATGCATATTTTAAACCTTAGACAAAACTTTATCATCGTTTAAATTGACTTATTTGGATGAAAATTTATTTTATATAGATGAAATTGTCTTTGTTTTATTTATGTATATAAATGTTTTGCCAAATTAGTTTTCATAATTTTTAATAATTAAATATAAGATGTAATTAAAAAGTATACTTCATTCAGAAGTCTACAAAGTAGATTTCGAGTGGTGGATCAGACTTCGTAAGGTTATAAATGTCAATTTTGCTTTGTTTTTTTGTTTAGTTATAAGAGAGAGAGATATAATTTCCCTACCTCTCTAGGTTACTTTTGCCAAATGTTCAATAATGGATATAGTTTTGCATTCAAAACTAAATAATAGGTTAGAACAAACAATTTCTCCTTGTTTTATTGGGTGAAAAATAGTATATAGTATTTGACTTTTTCTAAGCATATATTCTTTGATTTTGTGATCTAGTAACCATTGTAACAACTAACAATGTTTGTTCAAGACGGAAAATATGGAAGCTAGAATCATCAAAAAGATGATAAGAAAAGCTAATATGGGCCAACATAGGCCTTTTGATCACTAAAAACTTAAAAATAAGATGAGCAAAAAACTAAAGTCATCCAGAAGAGAAAAAAAATGGGCAAAAAATCCAAGTCAATCCAATTTATGATTCCAAACTTTCTGTCTCCAAACTCTTTTATTTGCTTCTTCTGTAAATACTAAGCTATGTAAACATGATGAATCCGAGCTGCTGCTTGAGTAGAAAGCAAAGCTGATGCTTGAATACCAAACTTGAAACACCATAAAATTTCTTGGGCCCTGAGGAAATCAAAATTCACAAACCAAGCAACAAAATTACTATTTCGATTGAAAGGCTGGAGAAATAGATTCGAAATAAGGAGAAAACTTAAATAGGTTTTGTCGAATCAAAAACTCCAACACCGAAATAGTATCCACAATCCGATTCGAAGAACTGATTATAAGCACATATGTTAAATCAACAGGGACAACGAAAATGGAGTTCCAACACCGAGCATGTGGACATTTTGTTAGGTTTTGATTGAATCAAAGACAAGTCGAGGATGCACGAAGTGGATTGAGATTGCGGATTTGATTTGAAAAAACTAAGAAGGATGGATGACGTGAAATACTTAATTACTTAATGTGTGACGTTCGCGACAGAGAATCATGATAATGTAAACAGAAAATTTAGATTGGAACTGGGTTGGAGATAGAGGGAGAAAGAGATTTGCAAGTAGCCGAAAAAAATTAAAGAGGTCGAGATCGAAACTGAGATTGAGATTATAATCGAGATTGAGGTGTTTACTTAAGATGACGTGTTTTCTTTCTCTCCTCAAAAAGCTGAGTTGGATTAATTTAATGTTTCTATTAGCTGTTTGTTTTAAAAGAAAAAATGTAAAAAGTGAGATTTCATTATGTGGAGAGGCATGTGGATGATATCTTGAACAACGAGGACACGCTAATTACAAATAATTTTTAAATATAGAGATGTGGACAATATCTTAAGAGCAATGAAATCTTGAATCCATGTGAGTCATCCCAAAAACGTATTGATCAAATTAACTCTCCTAATAAATAAAAGAATGAATTCTCCACCTGCCAGTTTTACTAATGCCCATTACTTTTATGTTTTTTTATTTGTAGGAAAAAAAAGAAAAGAAAAAACTCTTATGATGTTAATTTTTTGAGGAACTCATAAAAATATGTGCAAGTCAGTTTTTAAAATTTATTATTGTACGGATAATCATATGTTTTTTTGTTGAAAATAAAACTTTTCATTTGTATAAGAATGAGATATAATATTCAAAGAAATTAATGAGAATAAATTTAATTATTATAAAAAACTTTTTTAGAGAATAAGTTGATTTCATCTTCCGTTCCACAGCGGACATATTGCATCTCACATGTAATCTCTTGTGTCCTCAAGCTTTTTTTTAAACTGGTAAACATTTTGAGAATGATTTGCCAGATGAAATGTTCTATTTTTAAAGAACATTTTAAGTTCCAAGAAAAGTCTGTAAACATTTGATATCAGGATCCACCATGGAATTATTGAAATATGTCTTATTAAAGGTTTGTTTTGTTTGATATACCAATTTGACTGAATATTTTTCTGTTTTTGTGAAACATCCGTATGTATCTGGTCTGAGCCATCTGCTTATTGACAAACGTAATATAAACGCTGCATCCTCCAGCGCAACTGTCTCTCCGGTGAATTCCATTTCTAAAATAGTGTTTTAATTCAAACTTTGGTACCATAATTTAATAGTTAGTTCATTTTTATTATGATAGTTAAATTCATGATCCAATATTTTTCTCTTGTTTTACTTTTTGTATCTTTTTGTTTTGTCAAACTAAAAAAATTAAAAACACTCTGAAAACCAAAAAATGAGAAAAGAATCTATGTGGAAAAGGTATCTTGGTTGACTTCAGGCACCTCTTATTAACTTTGTTTGTCTTCGGATTGCTTCCTCATGTGATATTTGCATCTTAGTTTCTTATATTTATTAAATTATAAATTATACAAAAATCAAAAAATATTTACTCTAGATTCAATTATGTTTTACGTCGTTAGTGTTGTAATTTTTAGTATTAAGTGGATCAATCACTAAATATTATTATGACATAATCGTAAAATCATTGTTTTTTAATCTATATATTATAAAAAATTGCTTGTAGCATCACGAAGACTCTCATGCCAGTTATATAGTATCTAAACAGCAATGAGATCTTCAATTCATGTGATTCATCCCAAAAATGTAATGATCACAAGAAGTCTCCTAATGTGTTTAAATAGAGATATGTGGATGATATCTTGAACAATGAGGACACGTTAATTACATATAATTTTTAAATATAGAGATGTGGACAATTGTTGAAACCAGGATTTGGAGCGATACACGACGGCTTGTGTGTAATGCTGGACCTGCACACGACAGGCTATGTGCAACACTGGTTTGAAGACAATCGAAGGAGAATATACGCTTTGCGGATGAAGCTTAGGTGTTATTACCTAAGTGGATGAGGCTGGACGTGTACAAGAAAGGAAAACGTATTGTGCACGCAATCGAAGTTTTGGAAATATCGCAGATATGGAAAAAAGAAGATCTGCAGAAAAGGCGTGTATATAAGCAGGCGCCCTTAGAGGAGTTAGGGTTAGCCGTCTTAGAATACAGAACGAGCATTAGGGTTCTTGGTGAGTGAACAAACGAGAGCTGCACAACTGTTGTCGTGTGAGTGAGGTTGGAAAGTTAGGAATTGGTCAGTGTCGATTCACAAAGGTGTGAAGTCGAGTCATTCTGATTAAACAAAAAGTGTATTTTGTTTAAGTGATTTCTAATAAAACAACCGTTTTGTGTAAAATCGTGTGTTTCCAAAGAGTTGTCCGTGTCTAAGGTTTTTCAACAATTTCTAAGAGCAATAACATCTTGAATCCATGTGAAAATCACTTACGAAGGAACAATTACCGTGAAAAGGACAAGACTAGATTACTTGGCTGCTCAGTTTGAAAATCTGAGGATGAGTGAGGAAGAATCTATCACAACCTTTAGCTCAAAATTGAGTGCAATTGCAAATAACGCTACTGTTCTTGGAAAAACGTACAAGGATCAAAAACTTGTCAAGAAACTGATACGATGCTTACCAGAGAAGTTTTCATCTTACAAAGCACTGTTCAAAGCTGGTATCAATACAGAGGAGATGAAGTTCTCTCAGTTGGTTGGTATTCTCAAGACGGAGAAAATGGAGTCTCCAGCGACTAACTCTAAAGTGGGAAAAAGCATTGCATTCACAGCAGAAAAGGAGACAGACAGGATTCAAGCACTTCATGATAGCTTGAACAAGAAAGATGAAGAAAGCGTTGAACTACTGGCACAAAATTTCAAGAAAGCTCTGAAGAAGGTTGAAAAGGGTCAAGGTAGGTACCGAAATACCATGCAAAGCAGTGAGAAGGAACGAAATAATTCAAAAAACTTGAGAAGTGACGGAACTCAGAGCAATAGGCGAAGCAGTGTTCAATGCCATGAATGCGAAGGTTTCGGACACTACAAATCAGATTGCCCACTTGCTAAACGGAAGGAGCTTAGATGCGGAGAATGTAAGGGTTTCGGTCACACAAGAGTCGAATGCCCCAACCAACCGAAGAACAGTGAGAAATCACTCATCACGTTCATCAAAACAGAATCAGAAGAGGACATTGACAGAGAAGTTATGTTCAATCTGGTTGCGCTGATGAGGGAAGAGGATGCAGGCGAATCTGGACAAGACTCGGATTCAGACGATGAAGAGATTGACCTTAAGGTGGAATATCGAAAGCTGTTTGATAACTGGGCATTGATGGGCGATGAGAACTTGAAACTTATGAAGGAAAAGGCAATGCTGGTGCCCAAGTGAATATCTTGGAGATGGAGAAGAAAGATACTTCAACAGTGGACACTTCGAAAAAACTATGTAACAACAACAACCTCTCATTGGACAAACAGTCAGCAAGAGGATAAGAAGATTGCTGAGCTTGAGATAAAAATGAGTCGGATACTTGATCTGCTGACCGAGGAAAAAGAGAAGAACAAAAGGCTTGAGCACAAACTAAATGATAATCACAAGAAGATCATGATGTTGAATAAAGGCACAAATGATCTAGACCAAATTCTGGCCATGGGACAACCTGCAAAACAAATTTGGGGCATTGGTTTTATGGGAGAGAGTGAGAACAACAGGGTCATGCAGTCAAATGAATGTGGTGGTCTGAATAATTTTGTTCGTGCAAAGAACACAACCGTAACTGAATTAAGGCAGGATGCACAACACCAGCAGCATCAAGATAACATGATTGTGCAGTCAAACGAATATGGTGGTCTGAATAATTTTGTTCGTGCAAGAACCCGATCGTGACTGAATCAAGACAGGATGCACAACACCAGCAGCGTCAGGATAGCAGAAAGAAGACTGTTCAAAAAGGTGGATGTTACTTATGCGGTAGACGTGGACATATTCGCACATACTGTCATGTCCTAGCTAGAAGGGTCAAACATGCATGGCGTCAAAATAAGTGCTATATTGAACCCAGAAGCTACATGAAGGTATGGATTGCCAAAACTGATTTATATCTAACCGTCAATACAAGGCTGACTCAAGAGAATCTAGATCTGGTATGTAACTTGGTCATACCCAATGAAGAGTCAGCCGAATGTTTAGGACATGTTGCATATGTATCCACTGATCAACAGAAGGAAATGCCATGGTACTTTGATAGTGGTTGTTCAAGACATATGACTGGACAACAACAAGTCCTATCATCGTATACTGAGATCAAAGCTGGAAAGGTGACTTTTGGTGATGGTGGAAAAGGAAGAATAATGGGAGTAGGTGAAATCAAAGATGAAAACCAACCATCCCTGATCAACATATACTATGTTGAAGGATTAAAGGCAAACTTGATCATCATCAGTCAGTTGTGCGACGAAGGGCTTAAAGTGATATTCACTAAGACTGATTGTCAAGCCATTGATGAAGTAGAAAACACGGTATTCTCTGGAGTAAGGTCTGGTAATAAATGCTACATGTGGAAAGCTACAGTTACGTGTTTTAATGCTCGGGAATCCACGCTAGATTTTTGGCATAAATGTTTGAGGCACATGAATGTGAATGGACTAATGAGGACTGTTAAGGCTGATGTTGTGCGAGGAGTTCCAAGATTTGATGATGAAATAAACTCTGTATGCAAAGCTTACTACCTAGGCAAGCAGATCAAGATTCAGCACAAGCACATCAAAGAGATTGGGTCAAAACGAGTACTTGAGCTTGTTCACATGGACTTGATGGGACCAATCCAAACAGAGAGCATAGCAGAGAGAAGATATATCTATGTACTTGGGAATGACTTCTAGATTGAGGCAATGCAAGTTGAGCTTGATCAGATCATGAGATATGGGATGTGGAATTTTGGTGTCAAGACCAATAACGTCAACATAGTTGGAACAAAGAGGATCATCAAATGCTTGAAGGGATCTACCAATATTGGCATGCATTACACAAAAGACACTGACGCAAATTTAGCTGGTTTTTGTGATGCAGATTGGACAGGTCTTCTGGATGATCGCGGGAGCACCTCTGGTGGATGTTTCCCTCTAAGGAACAATATGTTGTCGTGGTATAGCAAGAAGCAGAAGTGTGTATCACCGTCAACTGCAGAACCTAAGTACATTGCATTGGGTAGTAGTTGCACACAACTTCTCTGGGCGCATCACATGTTTGGTGACTATGGTATGAGCTCTAACCCATTCTTAGTCCATTGTGATAATATGAGTGTAATCAAGATCTCTAATAACCATGCCCAACACTCACACACTAAGCATATAGCCATACTGCATCACTTTGTCAAAGAATTAGTTGAGGAGAAAATTGTTGAGATTGCACATGTTTCCTCAGAGAAACAGCTTGCAGATATCTTAACTAAGGCACTTGACCTGAACACGTTCGTGAACCTAAGGAAATCTATTGAACTATGTGAAGCTTGAGCAGCTTCGAGGCTGAGAGGTGATTGTGATGTAAGCCATGACTTTAGGAGGCGTCATGTGTTTTTTTTAATTCATATGTACATATCACCTCAAAACTTCCCATTAGAAGGGTTGATCACTGGTAAGATCTGTCTAACATACATTGCGAATTTTTGACTATTGTGAAAGTTTATACAGGCTGGCAAAGATGAGAGACACTCAGCTTGGGGACAGGACGTTAAATCTGTTACCCCCTGAGCCTGATCACTGTCTTAATTTGCTAAGATAGTTGAGATGTTCTTCTTGGTGATGGTGACAACTGAAGATGAAAGCAGAACATAAAAAAAAGAAGGGTGCAAAGAAAAAAAAAAAAGGGGTAAAGGCCTAAGATGATGGTGTGCAAACCTCATGAAAGTTTAAAAAAGAGGCACACCAGATTAGGCAGAGATAAGCCATCGAAAAGGATGGATCTCTGTGGTACAAGTGTTGTTAGACCTGATAAGATGAGCACTCAGTTTGGCACAAGTTGATATCAACACCTTGTTCTAAGCATGATCACTGTTCGGATTGGGCAGAAGGGACACTCTCATCTCTCTTGGACCTGTAAGGAATAGTGACATCACATGCATGGTAGCACAGGGACGCGTGTGGGAGACCTGGATGATGGGTTGACTATGTTTCACAAACATCCCACGTGAAGCCTCTCAATGAGTGGTCTTACTGTCAACCCCTCTAGGAGTCGAGTTGTGAAGGCGTGTAAATACATGTGACATAAATCTAGTTTTGACTAAAACGCTGTGTTCGAGTAAGTATGTGGCAATCTCTCCATAATTCCCTCCGAATATTCTCTGCACAAACTGCCAGGTTAATCTATGTGTGAAACTTGTTTTGTACATGAACATCACGGTTGAACATGACTGATTTTGGAATTTGCTTTAATCCGGTCTAGACCGGTTGATTTGATCACTTTGGCTAAGTTTTGGTTTAGACAGGATTATGCTATGAAGATACTTCCGCGCGCAGATATAAAGAAGGATTCATCTCTTTCTTTTCTCACTTCACGATAACCCGGTTAAGTGGTTCTTCCTTTTAAAACGTTGATATTGTCTTCTGTATTGTTTTTACGTGAGTATGCATGCAAGCAGGGGGAGAACCGTGACCATGATGCACCACATGATGGTGAGGAAGATGATTTTGACTGAATATCATGTGTTGGGATGGAGTAGATAGGGGGAGAACTTTTCAAGGTTTGACTGTATACCACGTGTTAGGATGCAGTAGATAGGGGGAGAACTTTTCATGTTTTGTGTGTTCTCTGTCTCGGATTGTTAGATGCTGTGATGAACCTATGTCCTTGATTTTGGATGATTGTGTTAAACTCTTATGTCTTGGATGCTGATGTGAACGATTTGGAATTTGAATCCCATTCTCTAACAATTATGTGCAACAATGCATATGCAAGAGGTCTTGTTTGTTGTGGTTGGATGTCTTCCGTTATGCAGGTTGCTTGGATGACATACTCACATAAAAATGGGGAGATTGTTGAAACCAGGATTTGGAGCGACACACGACGGGCTGTGTGTAACGCTGGAGCTGCACACGACAGGCTGTGTGCAACACTAGTTTGAAGACAATCGAAGGAGAATATACGCTTTGCGGATGAAGCTTAGGTGTCATTACCTAAGTGGACAAGGCTGGACGTGTACAAGAAAGGAAAAACGTATTATGCACGGAATCGAAGATTTGGAAATATCGCAGATATGGAAAAACGAAGATCTGCGGAAAAGGAAAAGTTCTTAGAATACAGAACGAGAATTAGGGTTCTTGGTGAGTGAACAAACGAGAACTGTACAACTGTTGTCGTATGAGTGAGGTTGGATAGTTAGGAATTGGTCAGTGTCGATTCACAAAGGTGTGAAGTCGAGTCATTCTGATTAAACAAAAAGTGTATTTTGTTTAAATGATTTCTAATAAAACAACCGTTTTGTGTAAAATCGTGTGTTTCCAAAGAGTTGTCCGTGTCTAAGGTTTTTCAACAATTTCTAAGAGCAATAAATCTTGAATCCATGTGATTCATCCCAAAAATGTACTGATCACAAGAACTCTCCTAATAAATAAAAGAATGAATTCTCCACCTGCCAGTTTTACTAATGCCCATAATTTGTATGATCATTTTTTCGTAGAAGAAAGCTATATGATGTTTTTTTTATTCTGACGAAATATTTAACGATTATAAAAATGAAGTAACAATCAAACTATAATGCCAGTGATTGAATCAAACTGTTATGATGTTGATCAGTAATTAGTTGCAAGTACAATTGTAAAATGTTTTAAACGTGGACACTTTATTACCAATAATGTTTAATTATTGAACTGTGGATAAGACCTTAAAGGCAATAACATCTTGAATCCATGTGATTCATCTCAAATGATTTGCCCCCCCCTGTCAGTTTTACTAATGCCCACAATTTTTTATGATCTTTTTATTTTTAGGGAAAAAAAGGAAAATTGTTAGATGTTGATTACTTAATGCCAGTGGTAAGTAAAATTAAACAACACGGAAAAGTTAATTACTAATAAGTAGGTGATTCTCTCGTGCTCATAAACGGATATAAATATTTATAAAATAACTAAATTATAGAAATTGATTAGAATTTCACTTTAGTTTATTTATAAGTTTTAAATCGTTTTATGAGTTATATGTATGAACAGTAAATATAAGATGATTCTACATAATTTTATGTTTTTATTTTAATTAGATCAGTGATCTCAGATAAAAATTATGATCGGTTCGGTTCTTTATTTTTTGGGCATTTCACTTGCATTTTTTCTCCGAATTAAACCATAATATTTTTGTTCCAATTACACTAAGATAGTATATATATTTGTATTATATTAGTTTAATTTTTTTTGTCTTAAACTTAGCGCGGATCAGTTTGGAGTTGCATAAACTAACTAAATCGGTCATTTTAAAAAAGTTCATCGATCGTTTTTTTTGTCGACAAAAAATCACTCGAAAATGACTAAATTGACCAATTTTGTCGATTGAATCCTATGTGGTAGCTAAATGATGGCTGCGTCCGGGCTGCCCGTGCCATCGATCGGTTAGATATTGAGAACGTGATAAGCAAAAACTAAGAAGTTTGTTTTTGTCAGTTTGATCATATTTGGTTCGTATCAAGTAACAACTATAATTTTATATTATTGAAATTTTTTATTTGGTATGAAAAGTACTACTTTTTAGAAAACATACATGATATTAGATGATTGGATAATGTTATTTTTTTCTTTTTCTTTAGCGTTATGAGAATTAACTTAGGCAAGATAGATAAACAAAGTTTTTCAAACAATATTACAAAGATTTTGAGATATTTTATGTGTTTTTTGTTTTTAAAAAGTAATTTTGAAATAAAAGTTAATAAATGAAAAAAGAAAAAAATAGTAATAATAATATCAGTCATAATAATTTTAATTCATTAATAATACATATGTAATTGATATTTGTGAAAATCAACAAGAACAAGACAGGTATGAAATTAAATTTCAAAGAATATTATAGAGATATGTAAAATATAGAGATGTGATATCAATTGTACTATAAATATAATTGTGATAGTTATACTAATACTTATATTGACTCATATTTCCTAATTGACTATCTGTTTTTTAAGCGAAAAGATTCGTAAAAACAAATTTACAAGATAAAAACTATAGTATCGTAATAACTTAACGAGTTTTTAAAAAGTTTAGCTAAATATTATTTTGTTGGATTCAGTGCAACACTTATTACATATTAATGTATGAAAAAGTCGAAGTGAATGTACCCAACGCGGAAATTACAGATGAAAACAGCATAATTTCGCAGTACCAATATACGAAACCGAACCGAACAGCAACCAAGACAAACAACACAACAACAGTAAGGGAGAAACAAAGATTCTGCGGATTTGGTCGAGAGGCACATCAACTTTCTTTTGGTAATGTTCTTCTTGAGGCGACTCAGCTAGAGATTTTTCATCTTTCTCATAGTTATGTCTTCAAAACTGATTGGTTCCTCGATGATGGTCTTTTCTCCGTCTCTTACTTTAAGAGGATAAACGGTGGCATTCGGCGCTGGAAACAGGAATGTGTTTATGAACAGCCTGCTTGAGTTTGAGTCCACCACTGCCTGATGGTCGGAAGTCATGAATCTCCCGTTGCTCATATACTTCAAAAGACATTCATGTTTGACCAAATCAAAATACAAAGAAAAGTGCAATAAGACGAAAACTGAGAAAGATTGAGAAAGTACTAACATGAAGAATGTCGCCGATATTGATGATAAGCGCTCCTTCAACTAACGGAACCGTAACCCATGTCTTGCCATTGTCCCTTGTGGTTTGTAAACAACTGGTTTGGTCTTGGAGCAGCAAAGTGATGAATCCATGGTCAGTGTGACGCATTCCGAGGGCGAGATCAGGTTTAGGGCGTTTTGGGAAATAATTAACAACAATTTTCTGTTCCATATCAATACATGCATCTTTTAGTGCATCTTTCTCAAGTCCCATAGCTTCAGACAAAACCTCAAGGACTTTATAAGCCAAACCCATCAGCTTCTCGCTGTACTCCGCCGTCACTTTCAACCATCCCTCCGGCTTATCTGGCCACCGTGAGTAGTCTCTGTTCTTCACAGGGTACGTCGAATAGAGTACTATCTCCCTCCAATCCTTCATAGCCTCTCCCTATAAAAGAACGTTCCTATATAATTAACAATGGTTTGAAAACAGAATTATTGTTCGAACTGTGGTTGATGTTAGTTACCTGGAGGTGACTAGAGACACTGAAGCCGCCGTCCTTACCCTCGGACATGTCGAACCGGAGCTTCTCCTCGTGAGTTGAAGCGAAGAACTCGCGAGCAAGGCGAGTCATATCCGCCATCAAGTTGGTATCGACACCATGATCGACCGCCTGGAACATGCCCCACTTCTCGAAAGCCTCCACGATCTGACGGCAGATCTCTCCCCTTTTCTCGCCAACATCGTCGATTCCAGAGATAGATATCACCGGAATTTCATCGCTAAACTCATTAAGCTTAGATTCTCCGGCGAGTTCAGACAAAGGACTTGGAGCCATTGATATGTTTAGTAATATGAGATTGAGCTACTCTATATATATATATACTAAAATTTTCCTTTAAAACAAACTTTTGACGTGAAAGAAATCACATGCATAGCATGCCATTAAAGAATAAAAAAAATCTGATTGGTTAACAAATCTGTGATAAATGTAACTGATATCGTACACGCAATTTTAAACTAATTTTCTATAACCAGCGTAACCTTTTAGTATATCTCTAACTGAAAATACAAATCTCTTTTTATACTAAACAGTTCTTCTCATAATATTTTCTTTAATTGAAAAAAATAATTAATTTTTTTATTTAATGATTACTTTTTAAAAAAAGAATCATAATCTATTTTTTTGCATATATATAATAATTGTGAGTAGAAAATACCTTAGTTTTCTAGTATCAGCTATTTTTGAACAGTAAATGTTTCTTCTTTATCATGATTTTGAAATAAATTTATTTTATATTATGTAAGGATTTAAAATTCACTGATTTGTAGTTGGACCAAATAGATTTAATGAACAACTGGATTTAGTGACGACATTTATTATTTACAAAAACAATAATGCTTTTGTGTTACAAGTTATTTTAATTTGTACCACTTTGTGACGTCCCGATCTAGCTTAGTTGGTTGAGACGTCAAATTGCCTCAGAGAACTCTTTTGAAAACACATCCTCATGAGCTCTTGGTTTCACAACCTAATTTTAACGACCTGTAAAAGAAAAACAGGGCTGAGTAGTGAATTATTTAATAAGGGCAATCACACCTATCCACTTGACACACAACACAAAATTAATAACTCACTGAACGATTAACTCTTAACAAGGAAAAAATCATGCATCACAATAGAGTTATTAAAATGGGTAAACCCACCATTTAGGATCAATCCTGTGTAAACTCTAAATCCTTTAAAGTCCTTTTAAGTTTAGGATGTATTAGGATTGTCCATGTTAGATCTGCAAAAACATATTGTTCCATTTAAATTTGTTTACAGACCCATTTTAAATTGAATTTTTATTTTTTATTTATTTTAGTAATTATGTAAAGCGATTTTGCACAAATAGTTTGATCATTTTTCAAAAAACAAAGGATTCTTATTTTTTTTATAATTACCACTTAATAGTTATTTATTTGAAATCAAATTATTATAATTGAAAATAAATTATTTATAAAAAAATATTTATGTGACTTGGAACACAAGACATCTGCTTAACCAAAATAAAAAATTGGTCTTTAACTCTTAACAAATCGAATTAAAATTTCTCAGCACCTGCAAGATTCTTTGAACTCGCTACTTATATAACATGAGTCATATCACAATTTAGTAAACTATCGTATATAAAACAACATTGCAATTTCAATTTTTTACCAATCCAAAACAAACTATACATTGTATGCATATTGGAGCAGCCAGTTTTGGGGTGTTCAAAGGTAGAAGATGA
Organism: Schrenkiella parvula; assembly: GCA_000218505.1. Taxonomy (NCBI): domain Eukaryota; kingdom Viridiplantae; phylum Streptophyta; class Magnoliopsida; order Brassicales; family Brassicaceae; genus Schrenkiella; species Schrenkiella parvula. Next base: position 3,401,641 of record CM001190.1, read on the forward strand.
ATTGTTAGATTAGAATTAAATCAATAGCGTTCTTCGTCTAGACTCATGATCTGAAATTTTGAACTTATGTTTATTGGTAGACACGAAAATGTGATTTAATTGCATGGACTATCTTAGGTGAACAAAATATATATCTGCAAAAAAATTTGGTATAAAGATTTTGTGAACAATCGAACCTACACTTAATACTTGTATTAATTGTTGATTTTGCAAAGAAATTTTGAATTATGGGTTTAGACATAGAAAATATCTGCAGCGAAAGCTGATTAATTTTACAAATGTGTTTCGAGTTTGATAATAATTTTTAATTAAATCCTTAGCAATTTATTCATTTTGCATTCAGATTTACCTGAGAATTTCCCTACGTCTAGTCTTTTCTCAATTGAATTTATTACATCTTTTGTTGCATGGCTTATTTTTAATTACATTGATTTTTTTAGCGTAATTCAAAACTAACATCTATTTTACGATCTTGAGTCTATGTGGATTCCACTCCTATATACTGCAATTGCATTTTTCTAAATTTGCAGAGTAGCTTAAGGATTTAACTTTGAGCATGTCACGCAGAACTTGAAGAAATCCATCTTACAATTCTTTAACCCTTCCATAAGACCTCTCTTTTGAATTTCAGTAAGTCCATGTCTCCTATATGACCCATACGCCAAATGCCACAGAGCTGTACTCTCTAATTCAGACTCCGCAGCTGGAACTTCTCCTACCACCACGCTTCCTTCCAAATGATAAACACTTGCTGTTGTCATCTTCCTTTCATCACAAACTTAGCTCCTTTACACACCTTCACAACGTCTTCATCTACACCTACTCTGAACTTGATCTCTTTTCTATGAAGTGTTTCCAAAGAGATAAAATTCTTCTTCACCTCCGGAACATGCCTAACATCAGTTATCGTTTTGATAATACCATCATGCATGCGGAATTTACCCTGCTCAGTACCAATGACGTTACACACCATATCATTAGCCAACTGAACTGAACCCATGTTTTCAGCCTTATACGTCTCAAACCAATCTCTTTATGAGGAGTCATATCGAATGATGCACCCCTATCTAGAATCCAAGAATCTATGTGACTTCCTGATGTCACATCAAGTAAATCGTTCTCAGTATCTTCTTCTGAATCTTCGTTCTTCTGAACAAAGTTTGTAGAAGCGCTTTGCGTCCTTGCAGAAAAATCTCACTTGAAGTGACCCTTCTTGCCACAACCATGGCACATTGAATTCTTTCCAGGTTTAGATTTCGAGTTGTCCGTTCTAGCCACTTGCTTTTCTTTCTGCCTTCCCCTTTGATGATTAAAACTCACGTACAATCCATCACCCCGAGACTTCACAACTATATTATTGTTATGTCGGTGTTCATAATTTGATTGTAGTGCAGAAAAACTGTAAGAGATGTCAATAAATTCTCATACTCCGTAGGCAGAGAACAAATCAAAATCGTAGCTTTATCTTTGTCCTAAATTTTCACATCCACACACTCCAGATCCCCGATGATTTGATTGAAATTGTTAACATGAGCAATAAGATCGCCAGATTCTGACATCTTCAAGCTATACAATTTATGTTTTAATATAGCTTATTCGACAATGACTTTGACATGTACATGTTTTCTAACTTAATCCACATTGCACTACAAGTTGTGATGTTCATTACCTTATTGGTAATATCATCAGAAATCATTAAAGACAAAGTCAAATTGTAGAAGCTACAAGATCCTACATATCTTCTCAATCATCATGCTCAACCGTGTCCGGTTTTTCTCTAACAACACTTTCTTCATCCCCTGCTGTGTTAGTAGATCTTTGATTCGACCCCGCCATAGACCACGATTTCCTTTTCCATCGAATCGCAAAATATCAAACTTAAAGGAACTTCTTTTGATCATCTTACAGATTTTCTATAACCTTGAGTTCTGATACCACTTGTTGGGAATTTAGGTTGAATCAAATAAGAAAAAAAAGCAAAAAACTTAGAGAGAAAACTATTGAGGTGAAATACTCGCTTATGGTTACTGTATTATTTGTTGTGTGAATTCATAACTTACAAACCCTTAGCCTTATATTCATATAGCCTCAAAACCTGATACCAAAATACACTAGGAAAAATAATTAGGATATTTCCTATAATGAAATTAAAATATTTCATATTTGAAGTATCTTACCCATCAAAAAAGAAATCTATAAATTTTTAGTCACAAAAAAACATCATCGATCAAACCTTTCAACTATAAGCTTCGATAGGAAGGACTTTAGGTCCTCGCTATGGGGTATAATTCATCTACGTGATAACCAAATGTTCACATGCACAAAGAAACTAGCTATAGGTCATCATCAGCTCTAGAGGAGGATGAGCCCGTCTTTGATTTTACCACTCATAGCGAGACTCATCCACAATATGAGATGTTGATGCATGTACTCTCTAGGGAGTACGAGCTTCTCTTTCCTTCAGATTTCACAAATAAGATTGCATACCATCGTTATACATATGGTTTTTCATTCCCTAAAGAGGATCAGCCTTCCGAGCTATGCCTCTTATTTTTGTGCATCAGCTACCAAGGAGGGTGATGAATGAAGCTTTGAGGTTTAAGAGAAAAACAGAAATGACAACTTCTTATTATTATCACTTAAATGAACCTCTTACATCATCGTACCTTTTATAGCAAAATACATAGGTTAAAAGAAGGGCACTCATGCGCACATGATTGCACATGATTGGAGAGGCGTGTAACGATTTGTGAGCTGGATGGTGTGAGCTGTCTTGGCTGTACGCTCTCCGTACGTCTGATGAACGTTGTTGCGTTGATTCTGCTTTTGACCGGAAGAGTGGGTAATGGGCTTCGTGGACTTGGTTGATAGTTGAGTTTGGGCTTCCTGGACAGGCCCGATCATATTTGAATTTCCCGGTTTCGTGTTCTGTCTGATAATGAAGAGCCGATTCCTAGGCATAGGACAGACGAGACCGGTGCCAATGGCAAGTGTAAGTTCGCAGACCAACACCTATCAAAGGAAAGTCAAGAAGAGCAATAACTTTTTTCTACTTTTGTGTTAGTTTTTCTTTGTTCCTTATATGTTTTCATTTCCTCGGTTGATTAGTGTTACAATGTGTAAACTGTGAAGCAAGTATAGGGGATGTACTATCCATTACTGATGTTTTTTTTCTTTTTCTTTTTGATGTTTTGTTAGAATAATTTTGATGTTTTGATAGTCTCATTTTTTTATTGAGTGAAAATAGTATAGAATTATGACTTTTTCTAAGAAAATATCTTTTGATTATGTGGTCTAGTAACCATTTGTAACAAGGTTTGTTCAAGACGGAAAATTTGGAAGCTACCTTGACTAGACATGTATGCCCCTCAGGAGCCGTAAGTATGGTCGAGAGAAATGTCAAATTTCAAATTTTAGGAATCAACAAAAAGATGATAAGAAAAGCCAATATGGGCCAACATAAGCCTGTTCATCACTAAAGTATGAAAAATAGAGATAATTACTAAAACAATTTTGAAAAGTTGATTAATTACTAAAACAATCTTGAAAAGTTGACTAATTACTAAAACAATTTTTGATTTTATTAGATTACTAAACCAATGTCAATTTTAAAGGAAAACTCATATAACCCAAATTTTTATGTTTAATAACGAAAATCATTAGTATATAAAATAAATAAACAATAATATTAATAATAAAAAATAATCTTATTGGTGAATTCTATTTTTTTTGTTAACAAATTAACGTGCCGAAAATTAGAAACTTAGACAAGCCATATCGAAGGTTCTGGACCTACATGTCCAATGTATGATGGATAGATAGGAGCGCTTCGTGCTAATTTAGCCGCTCTTGTGTTGGTGGTACGCGGACAATGTTGAAAGCAGTGAAAGGCTCCTTGCTTCTCTGAAATTATTCAAAATGGATTGCGAAGACCTGCCATTTCAAAGGCGTCCTTTGTACATTATCAACTCCGAGAAATCTGTCATAAAAGTAACTTCTTTCTGACTAGAAGCTGACATACAGTCCATAGCCATATGTATGCTTCAAATTCTGCATGAATTGGCGAGAGATCACTCCGAATATTATTTGTTCCTAGAATTTGATTGACACCTTCTTGACTTGTGTGCCATCCTTGACCAGAGAACATTTTGCCTTCTTTCGAGGACCATCTACATGACACCACCGTGTATGTCGAATCCCTTGTGATACCCTTATGCCTTCTGTCATTCTACCACTGGCCGGTACCCAATTCGTATGAGATTAGGCCTCTTTCCATACTAGTGATTCCAATTCCACTAAGTTAAGACTATCTCTAGGATTCCTGTCAATGTTACTAAAACCTTAATCATTTATGTCCTTCCAGAGATACTATAGTATCCAAGGAAACTAAGGGTTTAGATTATCCGGCAGAGTAAACACCGATCGTCTAGGAAAATCCCTCTTATTTGATGGTACCTATGAGAGAGTCCATTTTTGTATAGTTGGAGAGCATTAAATTGATGATTTCTTCATCCACCCCACAACGGGCACATTGCATTTCACTGGTAATCTCTCGTGTCCTCAAGTTTTTTTGAAACTGGTAAACATCTTGATATGATTTGCCAGATGAAATGTTTTATTTTTGAAAGACATTTTAACTTCCAAGAAAAGTCTGTAAGCATTTGATATCAGAATCCACCATGGAATTATTAAAATATGTCTCATTAAAGGTTTGTTATGTTTGATATACTGATTTGACCGAATATGTTCCTGTTTTTGATAACATCTGTAAGTATCTGGCCTGAGCCATTTGCTTATTAGCAAACGCAATATGGACGCCGCATCCTCCAGCGCAATTATCTCTTTGGTGAATTCTATTTCTAAGATAGTATTTTAATTCAAACTTTGGTACCATAGTTTAATAGTTAGTTCATTTTTATTGTGATAGTTAAATTCATGGTCCAATGTTTTTCTATTGTTTTATTATTTGTATCTTTTATTTTGTCAAACTAAAAAAATTAAAAACAGTCTGAAAACCAAAAATGGGAAAAACAAATCTATGTGAAAAAGATATGTTGGTTGACTTCGGACACTTTTTGTTAACTTCGTTTGTCTTCGGATTGCTTCCTCATATGACCTTTGCATCTTACTTTCTTATATTTATTAAATTATAAATTATACAAAAATTAAAAAATACTTACTCTAGATTAAATTATGTTTCACATCGTTAGTGTTGTAAATTTTAGTATTGGGGGGGGGGGATTAATCACTAAATTATTATGACATAATCTTAAAATCATTGTATGAAAACTTGCCCGTAGCATCATAAAGACTCTCATGCCAGTTGTAGTACCTTAACAGCAATGAAATCTTGAATTCATGTGATTCATCCCAAAAATGTAATGATCACAATAAATCTCCTAATGTATTTAAATATAGATATGTGGATGATATCTTGAACAACGAGGACACGTTAATTACAAATAATTTTGAAATATAGAGCTGTGGACAATTTCTAAGAGCAATAACATCTTGAATCGATGTGATTCATCCCAAAAACGTATTGATCAAAATAACTCTCCTAATAAATAAAAGAATGAATTCTCCACCTGCCAGTTTTACTAATGCCCATTACTTTTACGCTCTTTTTATTTTGAAGAAAAAAAGAAAAAAAAACTCTTATGATGTTAATTTTTTGAGGAACTCATTAAAAATATATGCAAGTCAGTTTTAAAATTTTATTTATTGTACGAATAATTATATGTTTTCTGTTTGAAAATAAAACTTTTCATTTGTATAAAAATGAGATATAATATTCAAAGAAATTAATGAGAATAAATTTAACTATTATATGAAAAACTTGTTTAGAGAAGAAGTTGATTTTCTCTTTTCGTCAAATACATTTGATTCTCATGAGTATATAACAATAATAAAAAATATTAAAACATATGTTGAATTCATAGTAAACTTTCTTAATATGAATTTCATGTTTTTAGCATGGAAAACTGTTTTTTTTTAGGTAAAAAGAAAGAAAACTGTTGTGATGTTGATTACTTAGTGCCATTGGTATGTAAAATTGTACATAGTGTTAAACAATGAGGACACGTTAATTACCAAAGATTCTGGAGATTCGGTGATGTTCTTCTTGAGGAAAGCCAGCTAGAGATTGTTGGACTCTGACTCCAGGCCAAACATCTTCAGTGGAACAGTTGCGCATTATGCAGAAGATAATGGAAGAAGCGCTATTGGGCTATCTGGACCCAAGTCTCAGCCCAACATATTCCTGCTGATTTGAATGGATTCGCGTCTTCGTCTTCTTCGCGGGAAGGAGAGAGAACACCTGAGAAAATATAAAAAAGAGAGAGAAAGCACATAAGAGAGAAGCTAAGGGTTCAAGAGACAGAGCTTTTGAATTCACCTGTAGTTTTCGATTAGTCTTCTTGTAAAATTTCGGCAGATTGTTTCTTCCTTATTCTTTAAGGTTCTCAGGGGTGTTGTTCTTTGTAAACCAAGAGAATTGCAAGTTAGGTTACGAAGTGTGTAGTCCGTGGATCGTTTTTTCTTTAGTGAAGATTTGGGAGGATGGTCTCCCACAAAATGTAGCGGTTTAAAGCCGTAAACTCGTTAAATTTGCGTGTGTCAATTGTTCTTGGACAGATTTCTAAGCTGGTTAATTGGGTATTATTGATCAATCGGAGGTTGAGAATCCTCACAGAGATCTTTCATCTTTCTCATAGTTATCTCTTCAAAATTGATTGGTTCCTCAATGATGGCCTTTTCTCCGTCTCTTATTTTAAGAGGATACACGGTGGCATCTGGCGCCAGAAACAGGAACGTGTTTATGAACAGCCTGCTCGAGTTTGAGTCCACCACCGCCTGATGGTCGGAAGTCATGAACCTCCTGTTGCTCATATACTTCAAAAGACATTCATGTTTGATCAAATCAAAATACAAAGAAAAGTGCAATAAGACGGAAACTGAGAAAGATTGAGAAAGTACCCGATTATGAGAGTTATAATCATCCAATTTGGTTATTCAGTTTATTACCCGATTATGATGGCTATAACGTTTTTTCGTGTCCAATATAGTTATTTAGAAAATTGACGCTTTTGCATATGGTAGACATTTTGTCAATATAAGTATTTGCTTGGATTATTTTTAACAAAATCAAAAGCAAATGAATTGGAAGGGTGATAAAAAAGAGTTTGTACCAAAAAAAGAAGGTAAACGACAAATCACACTCTTATGCTTTACTTGCCTTAATTCTTGGAATTGCTGGAAGGCATGACCAGAGTAATCTATGCCTTTCCCAAGCCCATCTCTGAGAGTTGGCTGGATGCTTCTTTCCTGAAATCATCTATTGAAGGACAAGCGGACGACAAAAGCTTGGATGATCTGGACAACTCTCCTTTTAGTCGAGCGGAGGAAGACCGGACATGCCTGCGAAACGAATAGCGTAGGAAGTTTTGTGTGTATATACAGAGATAAGGCACAATTGAGCTGCTAGCTGCTCTGTCATTATGCTTGCATTACTACTAAATCGATTGATAATGGAAAGAGAGAGAATGAGAAAAAGATGTAGTGTAGGTTTTAAGAGGATATAATCGGTAATATTGTAGATTATATAGATAATATTGTGTTAACTTTTATATGGTTAGTTCTTTAGTTATATTTTTCTTATTGCTAATACTGCTAATTTCTTAATGCCATAATTTAAATTTTTGTAAACAGCCACAAAAATCTATAAAAAAATAGATAGCTTTTTTATACTAAAAGTGTCTATTTCTATTCTATATTTCTTCATTTTTAAATGTAGTTTTCTATGTTAAATACAATAATTCTATACTATGTCGTTTTATATAAAATATTAGAATTTATGTATTACATATTCTACTTTATAAAAATGTTACGAAGGTATCTACTTTGTTGTAAAGTTTATATTGCAATTATGATACTTTATAACTAGTGTTTATATTGCACAAAATATATATGCATGGAATTAGTTTTGGACTTGATAGTCTATATTAATGTACAAATTCATAGAGTATATCAATTCTTTTTCTCTATGTATAAGGGTTATAATCGTCCAAAAATATGTTCTTTGGTTATTCAATTTATTAGCAGATTATGATAGCTATAAATCTTTGTTATGAGTCAATTATGATTATATAGAAAATTGACCCAATACAATAACTCTTCATAGATAACTTAGATTTGGTTTTAAAATAAATTATTCAAAAAACTCTAGCATCCGAAAAAAACTCACTGTTCTAGATGAAATGATGGTTTTGTTTTCCAATAATCTTTTTCTATTATTAAGGCTGATATTCTTCAGTTAAAGAATGTTTTTTTTGTGAAAATGGTACTTTGACTCAAAGATAAACATGGAAAATATTTTTTTGATCCATAAAACGGAATGGCCAGGCGGAATGATGGAACTGAGACAAATTAATTCATGTAATGTGGGATATATAATTATTTCTATGGTATTGTGTCAAAGGTTCAAGAGTTTCTTACCAGATCTATTTCAAAAATACAATCAGTTTTTTTGTTGAGTTGGGGCGGTTAATTACGAATAATATATTGATATGTTTTGCGGATTAAAAAAAAAATCGTCTTGTAAAAGCAATTTTACGGTAATAAAAGCAGATATGATACATGGATGATGAGCTGCATTACATCTTTCCAATATGAATTTCTCTTAAATGGAAAACTGTGAGGCCTCATTATTCCAGAAAGAGGACTACCTCTGAGAGACACTTTCTCACCTTATCTCTTTATTATTTGTTCAGAAGCATATTCGGAAAGCAGAACAGACAAAATCATTAACGGGTTTAAAGGTTACAAGAGCTAGTCCTGTAATCGCACATCTTCTATTTCCAGATGATAGCTTCTTCTTTTTTTTGTCAATGAACTAAAAAGAAATATCATGTTAACTTCAACTTTTAAAAAAATTATGAATCGATATCTGGACAGCATATTAACTTTTTCAAATCGTCTGTACAATTTGGACATAAGGTTAATGATACAATACGAGAAGAAGTGAAATTAATTTAGGTATTTGCACTATATGTGGTATTATCTCCTACCTGGGAATCCCAGACAGTTTGGGAGGAGCAAAGATACATATGTTCAGCTTTCTTCAAGAAATGCTTCATAATCGAGTAATTAGATGGACCTAAAAATTCCTATCAAAGAAGGTAAAGATTTTTTAATTAAATCGGTAGCAACTGCATTACCCACCCATGTTATGTAATGCTTTTGCTTACCTAGATCGATGATTACTAAATTTACAAGTGTTGTTGCTTAGTTGGGGGAGCTCGGTGGAAACCACAAAGACATACATTAGATGTCTTGAACTAAGCTGGATAAATGTAATGATGAACTTGATTTTCGTGCACTAAAAGATTTTAATATTCTATGTTGGCAAAAATATTATAGCGGTTAATTGATAAACCAAATTATATTTTTCCAAAGGTGTTCAAAGGTCGATATATTTAAATATATATCCTTTAGACTCAATAAGATTTTATTCTACATCCTACAAGTGAGGAGTATTGTACCGGCTCGATCTCTAGTAAATAAAAAATTACCAAAAAGGTGTGAACATGAGCCTCTATTTTAGTATGGAACGACCAATGAATCTCAGTCTCTCACCCAAGGTCAGCAACTTGTAAATGCTATGACTATTACCCTTCTTTTACTTGAATCAGGGATAAGGACGTAGAACAATCAATTGGTACAAATGACTATTGAGCCAAAGGAGGTGGCACTTATTTTAAGTAAGCCAATTAGTCATCATTTAAAGTCATATACCTATGGATGACATTTTATAAATCTAAAAAACATATGGTGAAACCAGGTTATCATACCGAACAACCATATTTAGACAAAGATCAAAGTAGTCTTTTTATGGGGCCAAATGTTAAATATCTATAGGGATTTTCGTGGAAATTAAAGTACCCACTGCCCCAAAAATAAAGCATTTCATATAGCAAGTTATATCGTTGTTTAACGGTAACTAAATGTTTGAGGTCAAGAGAAATTAATTATAATATGCAATATGTCTGTTATAGGACAGAAAAAAAATTAATCACATGCTTTTTGAGTGCCCTCCGGCTAAACAATCATGGGCTCTCTCACAAGTCTCATCCAATATGAGAGTGTTCATGATATCGGTTTTCTCAAATATGAACTATTTCTTTAGAAGGCTTCCTTAAGATAAATTAAATCGACATTTCCCATGCATATTATGGTATCTTTGGAATAAAAGAAATGCTAAATTTGATCGTAATATTGAGGACGATCCCCGGCAACGGCGCCAAAAACTTGATTCACAGAGTTTTCACCTTATATAACTACTGTAAGTTCACATCAAGTATTGTAGTAATGCAGGCATCGGATCCACAAGGACCAAGAGTCATACTATGGTTTTATGAGATTTAACTCAAGCTAAGATGAAAACAAAATTTAAAGAGAGTAGTGTAACCACAAAAATAAGCAATATCGATGTAAAAATAATTAAACAAAACTCTTAGTCAAGGGTAATTAGCAGAAATTTAGAATCACAAATCAGAGAATCGAATAGGAAACTCATTAAACATTTTCTAGAACTCAAATCACAAATTTATAATTGATCTACTATCCTAGTATCAATTACTATGTCTAAAAACCTAAGATTCTAAACATTCGTTTGCATTCAGGAAGTTCAACATGCACTAACTTCGAGTTTGAGATGTTCACAAAACACTTTAACATCAGCTTTCTTTGGCTAAGGACGTTTTACTCATCTCTGTTCTTTCAGGGTTTTAAACAATCACTTTTTGTGTGTTAAACAACTTAATATCATAAAATAGGCAAATAATCAAGTTGATGGTTTTGTAGTGGGGATGGTTTTGTAGAAACCCTTCTTGTTGATGTTGGAAAACGAGACTCTGTTATTAGGCATATCGATAATTTCATACATTGTGGCTATGAATGGTTTTCCAAACAGCAAAGGCATATCAGATCCGGTTGTAATCTCCACATCCTGAAAATTTGTTAAAACTAGACAATTCCCCACTTTAACATGTAAATCCAAAATCGTACCATATGGAGTGATGGTGGACGAATTGGCAAACACAAGAGTCATCTCATGGTGTTTCATATAAGTGACTCCCAATTTCTGTGCAATAGCCTTTGACATAAGATTCACCATAGACTCATAATCACATAGAGACTCTTTAAAATCAACTCTTGGAATGGAGCATGGAACAATAAACATTTCAGGGTCTTCAACCTTAGGCAATAGCTTCAGTGGTGGTGGTGTACTTCTTGCTTCAATAGAGAGAGCCTTAACCTCTTCTTGAGTTCTCTACAATTCCAAAGAAATCAAACAATGGGTGATTCTCTAGGGCCTCTTCGAATGAGATTTCATGGGAAATCTTTCTCACCCTCTTGTTAGAACCAGCCAGCTTCTCTACACTAATGGGGTTCCTCAGATTTATGGACGGGACATGGTATGGAATCTTAGGAACATAAACCCAAGCTGGAGTAATTTATGCATGTTTCACTAGAGCACATACTGGAGCACAGACTGGAGCAGTCGCTCCAGAATGGCGAGGTTGCTCTGTCGAGTTTCCTCCACCCATAACAGTATGTACGGCCTGGAGTGCTTGCGCCTCACCCTTTTCCTTGGATTTTTCTGAATATAGCATGACTTTTGCTGCAAAGTGCAGTGTCTTTCAACTCCTCAGCTCAACTTCATTGACATACTCAGTCCTAGGATTCCCTTCTACCTTTCCAGGAAGAGTTCCTTGTTGTCTCTTGATTGCTTCAGCATTTTGAGCTACTTGAACCTCGAGCTTTTTCACATGGGTACAAACAGCCTCATATTTGCCATTGAGATCATTGTACATGTTGTCCACCTTGATAATGATATCATTGGTCAATTTTTGCTGATTTAGCAGGAGTTGTTGCATGAAATTCTTGAGCTCGTCCTCAAAATCATTCGCAGCAGCTTAGAATGGAGTTAGGGGTGCTGTATGGAAGGTGTTCAAAGGCTGGTTCTCCTGGTTTCCACCTTAAAATCTATTGTGAACCTGATTTTGCATGAATTGCTTCCCCTGAGAACTTTGAGATCAGTTCTTCTGAAAAACATGATTCTGAACATAACCTTGGCCATTCAAATAGTTCACTTCAGCATGCTGCTCATTTAGTCCATGTTTAGCAAACTCATGGCATAGATTGCATCTTATGTGTCCTCACAAAGCTGCACACTTCTCTGATTTCCTTTCAACAACAGATCCACCTTGGCGGTCAGCTCGTCGATTTTCTGTGATTCTACACTGCTAAATTTTCCAACTCCTATCGTATTATGCACTTGAGATAATTTGGGGGAACTCCGTTGGCTTTGGTGGTACTGCAAATCTCCTCAAACGTCTCGATGTGATCCATTGAGGTTTCCGCGGGCAGTCCATTGAACATGTGCTGCTTTACCAACGAGATCATTTGAGGCTTGATCTCGAAATTGTGCATCAGAATCTCCGGTGGGCATATAGCAGACCGGTTCTGGTAGAAAGCATGTAGAATGTCGGTCTCTCCAATAGCATGCAGTTGTGGTGGTTGCTGCTGCAGCTGCTCCACCTGCTGTTGAAGCTTCTAAAGTGCAGCTGCTATGATATTGTTATCGCCCATATTGGCTGGATTCGACTCCTATTTGTGTTCTTTTGTTTTGACCTTGCTAGCTCTTGGTTGTTCAAAGTTGTGAGGTTTTCAAAGCAGTGACTCCTCGTAATGATACACCTTAAAAATGCACAAGAGAAAAAAGGTAGAAAGGTTAGATCTTTAATTTCAATCCAAAAAAAAAGGTAACGCAACTGATCTCCAGCAACGGTGCCAAAAACTTGATACACATCGCTTTAACCCTATAAAACAACTATAAGTGCACATCAAGTATTGTAATAATACAGGGATCAAATCGACAAGGACCAAGAATCACACTATGATTTTATGAGATTTATATTAAGCTAAGAAGAAACGATATTTTGCGAGAGTAATATAGCAGACGAAAATAAGAAATGTCGATGTAAAAAACTTAAACGAAGCGCTAGGTCAAGGGTATTCACAAGAATTCAGAATCATAAGTCAGATAACTGAACATGAAAGTTATTAAGCGCGTTTTAAAACTCAAATAACTAATTTATAATTAATCTACTGTCGTAGTATCAATTACTATATCTACAAACCTAAGATTCTAAACAGTCGTCTTCATTCAGGAAGTTAAACAGTCATTAAGTTCAAGTTTGATTATGTTTACCAAACGCCTTAATATCAGCTTTTGGCTAAGGACGTTATGCTTATCTATGTTCTTTCAGGCTTTTAAATAATCACTTTGGAAGTTTTACAACCTAATATCAGAAACTAGGTAGCTAATCAAGCGTGAGCATGAAGATCAACAATAGATGAAGATAGATCGCTATTCTAACAATTTTTGATTTAGCAATTCGTAAATTCCATTGAAAACTTAAACCTAACTATGTAACTACTCAGACATGATTGCGGAGAAGAAGCAAAAAGGTATGAGAGAAAACATAATAGAATCCAATAGATAAAAGATAGGGTTTATAGATCTTCTCCCAAAAGAGGTTCAGAAGAGGTTCATAGATCTTCTCTCAAAAGCTTGATGTTCCAAAGCCAAAAATATGAATACAAGATAAACCATTACATAAAAGATGACTAAATTAGGTATATATAAGTCTAAAGTCGGCCGAGATCTGATTTAGGATGATTAAGTCGAAATTAGATAAACTGAAAAATCACATTTTTCTCTTGTTATGACTGGAGTGACTGCTCTGAATGGATTGACTGCTCTGAATGGAATGACTGCTCTTTTCTGCTTCAGTAAATTCCCTTATTTTTCCTAGACTGTCTGTTCCAAAATGGAGTGACTGCTTGGCTTACTTTTCACGATTTCGACCATGTTTGCTCCAAAAGCTCAAATCTTCATTCTATGCGATCTTTTGACATGTAATGAATCAATAACGACTAAAATGCTCGATAGAGACTACGGAAAAAAAAAGTTAAAATATGTCAAAAACGTAACACATCTGATCCCCATAATGTTTTTAAGATTGCGGATACAAAGTCATTACTATGGAAGAGAGTCAATTATCTGACATTAGTAGTTCACCACAAATCCATTCGCGTGTGGAATATCCAAAAGTGTCCAATGTGGTTGAAAATGGACAATGATATCACATAGTTGGCTCATGGAAAGAAGCATATTTGTTTTCAGGACAAGAATGGTTTAGCAATCAAGAGGGAGTGGATAACTTGGTGGGGGTAGAAACACAAGAAATAATCTTTCACCATTGCATGCTGAATTCAAAACAATTATTCCGGCTATAGAATATATGATTGCATATCAACAAACGGAATTAACTTTTACAAATGTTGTCCGGAAAAATTATTTTTTTCCTATAGCTTCGATCAATTTTAAAAATTATTTCTAATTATATAATATTAATCTTTTAAATTATATATCTCCTATTTGTTGATATTGTTTTCTACAAAAATTGAATCATCACATCATTCATATTCATATGATAAAAAAAAACTTCTTCCTTTCAATTATGCAAATCCAAAAATAAGTCACTTTTATATGAATATGTGTTATCAAATCATATTATTTAATTTAATTTCATAATCATATATCAATATCAATACATAAAGATATACAGATATATATACATTTATGCATAAAGTTTGGCTTCTCAAAGTTAGTAAGTTGATAAAGATTTTAACATGAGTCAAAAATATAATATATTAAAAAATTAATAATTTTAAAAGAAAAAAAATATTTTAACAAGAAACGCAATTTAAAGAAAAAACTATATAAAAATAAAATTATACAATTTATCTTATTATAAAACATTTGGTTCTTTCAAATTACTAAGTAAAATAATTGTGACACGAGTCAGTAAAATGATTAAAGATTGACATGTCAAATGACATAATATATAACAATATAAATAATATTTAAATAAGGAAAAAATGTGTTACAAAATTTATTATATAATGTTTGTTTGTCAAAGTTAATAATTAAAAATAGTAGTATCGATTAATTAGATTTTGACACAAATAAAAAAAGGAGATTATACAGTAAATTCCTATTAAAAAACAAAAAATATGTTACAAAAATGTTAACATACATTTCTTGGTTTTCCAAAGTTAGTAACGAACAACATTGTTAAGTCGATTGATTAAATTTTGACACATATAAAATAAAAATAATATATAATAAAATTATACTATAAATTACAGATGTATAAAAAGAAAATTATATATAAAATTACTAATAATGTTTTAAAAATATTGAAACTACTATATTTTAAAAGAAAAAATTTCTATAGCGGAATTATAAATAAAATATTAATTTTAAATAAAAAAACTAATTTTATAGAAAATTATATTAAAAATTCATAAATCAAAATTTATGAAGTTTTGTTTACCAATTATTTTTTAAATAATTTTGAGAGAACAAAGTCTATAGAAAATTTACAGTGTATAAAATGACAAAAATATTCATATTTTGTAAACGGTGTTTTGTTTTAATGACTATTTAACAACAAGATATGTATAATATGTTGATGTTAATTTTTAATGATAGTTAATATAATAATATGGTATGTTTTATTTTGTTGATATTACTTATTTTATAATATTTTTTAGTGTATTTAGTTTTGTTTTATAAAAATTATATTTCAGTATAAAACTGTTTTTTACTTTGTCTTTAGTAATATACTATTAAAGTTCTGTTTCTCGGGGTTTCTGGATAATTTAAGCTAATGGGTTTCTAAATTTTGGTTAATTTAAAAATATAATTTTGGATAAGTTAACTCAGAGCTTAATCTTAAATATAAATAAACAAATCATAGTTATATGGGTTATCAATTTACATTCAAAATAGGATCCTAATCTAGTGTATATATAATTATATATATTATTTTAGATTGTAGTCGTATAAAAATAACTAAAAAGTATATATACTCTTAGAAAATTAATTAGTTCTTTTATTTTGTTTTGTTTTGATTTGATTTGGGTTTTGATTCGTTTATATAGAAAAAATGTTAGTTTTATATCAATTCTCTTGTATGCAGATTCTACACTTTCATTTGAGAGGGTGGTGTGATTCAAAATATGACCAACTATTTGCTATCTCGAAAATTCCTCATAGGTTGGATTGTTCGACATGAAAGTTTTTCTATTTCTTGGAAAATAAAGAACCAGAAAATTATCTCGTATTCTTACGCAAAAGAATACCATCGTTCTACGGCTGCAATAACTTGTGATTTATGGTGGCTTAAATCTTTACTTCTCGAGTTTGATATAAATCAAGCATATTGAAGTATATTGTCAAGTTTTCTAGATTATATTGTCGATGAAAAATCAAAGTGACAAAAAACCTCAACCAAAGATCAAGTTGATGATATTCTTACAAAAGCTTTGGGATGAAAATTGATTCATTTCTCTTCAAATATACATAAATAAGAAATTGTATATGTATATTTCTGTTTCCTTAGATTTCTTGTGTTAGCGAATACGAGTTTTGCTATGTGAGACATGAACAAAGTAGTGCTAAGACGATAATTAATGTTTTCTTTGGTTTTTGTATGTAAGGAACTAGATGAGTGGAAAAAAAAACGATTTGAACTTATGAAAACAGAATATCATATAGAGAAAGCATTAGTTAATCGTTCTCAAACTCAAATCATAATTTAGATCAATCTTCTCTTGAAAATATTAAGTCTATGTTTAGATTTATGAATACATCAAGTTGGATTCAACAACCTAAACATTCATTATGATCAACTTGATAATTTAGATCAATATTCTCCTGAAAATATTAAATCTATGCTAAGATTTATGAATATATATCACCTTAGATTCAACAACCTACACATTCAGTATGATCGGCTTGATAAATTCACAAAACTCAGTAACATTAATTCTTTTTGGCTAAACATACTTGGCTCATCTAAGGTTTTTCGGAAATTTAAGCAAACACTTTTAGTGTTTTAAATCAAATAAGATTAAAAACTAGGTATCTAATCTAGTTTTCCCACTAGAAACTACCTAGATGAAGAATCCATTTGATTCCTATGTAATGTCAAATGATATGGCAGACTCAATTTATCTTGATGTTGGTGAAGGAGCAAGTCAAACTCAGCCAACACAAACATTTCTTGTTATTGATTAAGTTTCAGGTATTAAAATATTTTAGATTTGGCCTTTTAGTTTTTAGTGAACTTGTGATTGTATTGTAGTACTTGTGGTGGTATTGATGGACTTATGATGGTATTGTAGAACTTGTGATCGTTTTTTGAGGCGAGTGGTGCTGATGCAGGTTTTAAATTTGTTGCTATTGTAATCTTTTTTTTTTGTCTAGCAACAGATACAATTGGATATTGGTTTATGTAACTTGGTCTTATCGTTTGTATAATATGAAATGAAATTTAAACTTGATCATTAGATAGATCCAAATATGCCCAATAGGTAACACAAGAATTCCTTACAAACGACACATCTAATCCATTTGCTAACTTCTGACTTCTTACCACAACTACAACATAAAACAATAGTACACAACAATCATACCAAACCTAAAAACAAATACATTTTTCAAAAATTGTAGCCCACTCACACAATCTTTGAGTTCTTTCTCATAACCCTTCACCACCAATTTGATATTTGCCATCTTTTTCTCAAACCCAGCTACAACGACCCTCATTTCTTGTACCTTTTCTTCATACATGTCGACAGCGGCTTAACAAGATCTTGTCTCAAGCGCCAAATTCTCGATATCATCTTTAAATTCACATTTTAGACCACAAACCATTTTCTTCATATTTTCAATCTCTTCCACAACAGATTCATCTATCCACTTGAACAAATGGTTTTTCTCCTACCAACGCACATTACTCTTTTAACATATTTCAAAAATAAAAAATAAGAGCAACGACTTTTACTTACCTTC
Source organism: Schrenkiella parvula (assembly GCA_000218505.1). Taxonomy (NCBI): domain Eukaryota; kingdom Viridiplantae; phylum Streptophyta; class Magnoliopsida; order Brassicales; family Brassicaceae; genus Schrenkiella; species Schrenkiella parvula. The sequence continues at coordinate 3,419,636 of CM001190.1, forward strand.
TCTGATCTACTAGGACAACAATGAAAAAGCTTCCATGGGTTTCGCCGCACCTACAAGCTATCAGTATGCCTCTCTCCCATTCATTACCATGTCGCCTCCAATTTGTACTTACTCCACCTATTTCAACCCACCAATTTCAGCTTTTTCTCACCAATTTCATTTTGAAAAGCTAATTAAACATGAAACCGATTGCTCTTCCACATAATTGAACTCGAATGAGACATGATATTAAGCTCATCTTCAGCCAAATGCAGCCTTCACTTTGTTCTTCCCCAACCCTATTTTGCCCGACGAAGAAGAAGGAGGAGAATGAAGCCATGGTGTCTGTGATTTTTGAGATTCAATTAGTCATAAAACGGTATCGTTTTACATAATGAATCCACTTCACCGACATATCAGCAATATTTAACGGCGTAATTACGGAGTTAACGACAATGCATGTGTTAGTCAGTTTTATCATGTTCAGATATGTATATTCAAATAAAAGATCGATGAGGTATGTGTTAGCATCGTTAGTAAATTTATGTTCCGATCTGGACCGTTGGGACGAATCCATATATGAATTGGCCGATTTTCCATGTATTTCATTAAAGAAACCTAAATCCTAATAATGAATCTCGCACATTGTTGCATAGATTAAGAAAATAGATATGAGATAAATCATAATGAAATTGCTAATATAGTCGGAGATTCCTTTCCCAAAATAAAATATAAGCAAAAATTCCTCCATAAATAACTCAAAAAAGGTTAAAAACAAGCAAAAACCCAATTTATCAATGAGTCTATGTGATAGTTATGTTTGGTTCCTACTTCCTAGGTTGTGCTCATTGATCAAGGACAAAACAGAGAGAAATGTTTAATTTTATTACGAGAGCTAGAGATTGGTTGGTTTCAATCACATTACAGGATTTTATAGTCAGCCAACTATAACATTCCATTATCATTTTAATCATCCATTCGGATACAAAAAATATTACTACAAAGAGGGTCAATGTGCTTTTGGAATTTTAGTATAGAGAGGTTAAAATGAGAGATGAAACATACAAATATGTAATTCATTTCTCTCTCATCTATAAGAAATTGTACCAAGAACAGTGATCTACACCCAAAAGGTCCATAATGACTTTAGAACAAAGCACGAGCATGCCCATGTATGATTGATACTTTGCTTGGCATTTTCCTCTGTTCTTTTGTCCTTTTCATAAACAATAATTAAATGTTCAAATAATGATGATAAGAATCAAGTCTTGACGCTTACGCTTGGCGACTTCTGGTCTTGACCTCTAGGTGCAGTAGGCGCACAGTGTCTTTGATTTTTCTTAGAACCGGAAGAAGAAGAAGAAGAAGAAGGATGATTACCAGTTGATTTTGCTCGAATGTGTGATCGATGATTATCAGGTGTCGATGAAGATGATGAAGAAGAGAGTAAAGGACCTGATCGTGATCTGTTTCTCATTTTTTTCTTCTCTCCTTCTGAAAGTTCTCCTTTTCCTACCCGCCTCACTTTGGCCTCGTTCAAGCGCGGTGGTAACACGCAGTTACATAGAACCCCTACACAATTCAGGAAAACAAAACCTTTGTTACCTTGTACTTGATGATCTTTCTTACGGAACACATAGAATATTCACTTGATTAGTTTACCTAAGCGAGCAAGTCGATTTACCCATCTAGGAATTGACTTCTGAGTAAGTTTTATACAAACTTCATTGCAAAAATGGTTGCAGTTTCTTGTGATGAGATGGTACTTGTTTCCTCGATACTCTTCAGCTAGTTTCTCCATAAAGACCCGGACTTCTTTCGCACCCATGTCTGTTTTTCCGACAAGAATCGATTTCCGGAATGTGAAACCGGGACACTTCTTTGGCTCTACTTCAAAGATACCTGTGCTTGGAGATTCATGTGCTCCAAATGCATATTCAACTCCATGTACTACAAACATCAAAATTTAATCGAAAACGAGTCCATTACAAACTAGTTTCTCTCCTTACATTATCCGACCAATTGAAGCAAATACACCTTCTAAAACTCAAGTTCCTCCATCAAGCAAACGACTAATTTACACAAACCATTCTAATTTACACAAAGCATTCTACAACACACAAACTCCTAAATTCAGTATCACAAATCATAATGCTCGAGCAACATTAGTTTCTGCTTAACAAACTAACTTTCTCTCAATCAAGAAGATTTGAAGAATCTGTGAAGAATCAGAACATGTTCTTAGCACGAAAACTTCTATTATCAAAATCCAATTTTCAACTCTGGTCAATTAGCATAAGGAACAAAGTCAATTCTCTTTAACCAACCAAAATTCTCAACAAATCTAACCAAAAGTTCTCAATCGGTGCCGTCACTTTCTTAATAACCAAACAAGTAGAGAGATTTCGAACAGAAAAAGCCAAACCCAGAAAAAATTATAAGCAAATCATAAAAAAAAGAGAGAAACTTCACCTTCAACACCAGAATGAAACACACCGAGTCCAAGCCAGTAACCATAAGCATTCATAGGAGTTAGATCGTAGACATTCAGGTAAACCGGAACCGTACCGGTTTTCTCCTTTCGCCTTACCGAACCGCTCCAGCACAACATCTCTCTCTCCCGCTCAATACATCACACACACCGATCGAGGAACCGGAGATTTTCGAAGAGGGTACGAAAGTGAGACCAGAGGAGAGTAGATCCGAGATTTTAAAGGTGAGAGCTTTTTAAAGGTTTCTTCGTCGTTTCATCTTCTTTCCTTTCTCTGAAGTTTCCAGGAAAATGGGTGTTCTTGTATTGCTAGAGCAAAAGCGTGTATGTTCTGTTTCTATTGCCCTTTCTCGTCTTGTGTCGTCGATAGATGTTCTTCGAATTTACCATCCGTTTCTGTTAATTCACTGAATCTGGTATTTGTTTTATATAGGGTAAGATATTTTTTTTAATTTTCAGTGACAACTAGGTCCATTTGCATTTATTTTGGGGTCGTGTTTCTGAATGGTAATAATTTGAAATTACAAAGGATTTGGTACTTTTTATAAGAAAATTATTTATGATAAAATTTGGTTATAACTATTTCTATTTCAAAAAATATTTAGCTAAAAAATCTATTGATTTGTTAACATCTAATTTTATCAGACTGATTTAATATAAAAAACAAATTCCATAAAGTACTTCAACTAAATTTGGATAGGCTTTTTAATACCACACTTTTTGTCATCCATATTAATAATCCAACTAATTATTTTTCTCATTATTATACATTAACTTTTAAAATTGTATTTACTTCATATTATATATCTTAAGAAGCTATTTCTTATTTTTAATTATAAATACTAATATTGTAATTACAAAATAATAAGAATTTTAAAAAATAAATAAAAAAATCTCCAAAATTCAGAAATGTTTTTTAAAAAAATCCAAAAAAATTCTAAATTTACAAAATGATAAATTTTAAATAAAAATAAAAATTATAATTTTATTTTGAAATTTCAAAACCAAATTAAGTTTGAAAATTTCCAAAATTTCTAAAATTGCAAAACATAATATTGACTTCGTATGTAGCTTTTTGATGACGATTAGAATTTAGAAAACGCGGAAAAAGATCCTAATATTGACTCTACAATCTTTACTAGATTGATTTGAAATATTTTTTGTTTTATTAATTATTTGGTATTACAGTTTATTTAGATTTATTAAATCATACTTTTTAATTTAAATTGGATTTGATAAAAAAATATATATATCGATGATTATTGAAGCTTAACAGTAAATTTTTAAAATTTAATTTTGATTTTATATTTAATTTGCTAAAATTTAAATTATTTTAAGAAAAAGTCCAAAAAATCCAAAAAGCCCTATATACCAATTAGGGCTGGGCCGGACCCGGCTTTAGAATATAATTCGAAAATAGTATTAGACTAGACCAAGCTGAGCTCTAATATCTACGGGTTTTACGGAATTTCGGTCAGACTGGACTGAGTCATCCAGACTGACATCCCTAACTTATCTCTTTACGGTTTACATGAGTCGAATTAAAGTTGAAAACCAAAATTTTTATAATTTAAAACTGAAACTATAATATAGAGTTTTAATTGTTACTTCTTCGTTAAATATTAGAATATTTTGAACTTTTTAAAGATTTGTTTTTTGAATTTTAGGGATTAAAAAATCTGAAAATTTTATGTTTTATTAAATATTAATTAACAATTTATTCGCGCTTACGTGTAATAATGTTTGATGCTATTTTATCTTTTTAATTAACACTTATTATTTTTTTATAAGAACTGCACTATTAAAATTCAAATCCAGGCTAATGTTGTTGGGTTTTAAAATTAAAATTATGATTTAAATTAATATTTAAAATTCAAATTAATCATATTTAAACCAAAGTCAAAGTCAAAATTTAAAAGCCAAATAAATTGAAAGCAAGCAAATAAAAAATTGTTTTTATTAGTTGTCTAAAAAAAGAAAACAAACTGACTCGTGCTTTTGTAAAATATTTTTTGTTTAAAATAATTTAATATATAAATTTACTTTTTCGAGTATAAGTTATAAATGTTTCATACAAACTTATTTACCCAAAAATAGTTAAAATCAAAATAAAAGTACATACAAAAGCCAAAAAAAAATGTTTTGATTACTGACAATAACTTGATCTTATATAGAATAAAAACAATAGTCGACTTAGTTTTTTGGAAAAAAATATGTTTTTTGCAGAAATTTTTGGAATTAAATTAAATAGATGCTCTAAATCAGTTTAGATTTCGGTTTGTTTTAAGTGAATTTTAGATCCGCATCTTTTTAAATGGGTATTGGGTTGGATCCATTTCAGTCGGTCAACTCTACCCGAATTTAAATTTGTTTCCAAACACATTTCTTTTATTAAATCAGTGACATAAATTGTTATTTAAAAAAATTCAAATATTTTCATAAAAGTGCTTCTTAAATAATATTAAGAAGATATTTAATTATTAAAAATAAGAAGAGATGACATTGTCACGGTATGATTACCTCATGGACCGGACCAACACCATACTCCACATCTATTTTAACCTTACTTCATTTTTTGTGTTTTTTCTCTTTTCTTGTATTTTGATGGGTTGATCCATGTTAGGATTTTTAGAAGGATAAAAGGTAACTAATTAGGATCTTTATGGTTGAGATGTTTTGTATAAATAGAGATGGATCCTCATTTGTAAACATCCAATTACTTTTTAAATATTAGAGCAATACAAGCATTTTCTCTTCTTTCAGAATTCTTTTTTCACTAAGGGTCGGATTTGCTTGTGACAAAGGCTGCCTAGTCTGTTTGTTAAAAGTGGTGGAAGTCAAGAATGGGCTTGGAGGGGTCGAGGCTCGGCTTACCAAGCTAGAGGAATCGGTGATGGAAGCGGTTCAGACATTGAAGGTGAGCGTCAAGGTGATGCAAAAATATCTCACGTTGTGCAATAAGGCGGTAGCCAACAGGGGTACCAACAACTCGGACCCTGGAAAGGTGGACTTTCATAAACCATTTTGGTTCGACGGTGCTAGAGATGCCAAGAAAGTGGAGAATTTTATGTGGCAAATGGAGCAGTACTACAACAATCTTGGTTTAACGAACGAGTTATCCAAGATCAATAATATGATTCTCCATAGATCGACCCTTTGAAAGCGAGTGAGGATTGGTTTGAAACTGAAACAAGTAGGGATAGATTTGAATCCGAGAAACGCCAATGTTTCAAGGAAACAAAGATATGGATTGTTGGGTCACATAGAAGTTACGGACTAGCTTCTGATTTACCAATGGATCGAGTGGTCACACAAAGGATGTGGAAAAGCCTTTGATTTACCAGTTTTGATCTAAGTCTTAGAAAGAGATTTTGATAAAAGATTAGATGACTTCTCAAAAGAGATACAAGAGTTTAAATAGAAGAATGAAATAATCAAAAGGGCTGCAATGGAACAAACTCCAAGGCTGACCTTGGAAATGAAAGCAAATTAAACTAAAACAAACAACTAACAACAACCAACTAACTTATTAAATGCAAAAGAAAAGTAAAGAAATTCAAAATCAAATAAGCCCTCCAATTCTTGCATGGCCACAGTTGGGCCTTTCTCCGTCTCTGGCTTGAGTTTTGATCATCATACGGGCTATTGAGAAGTGAACTCATAAGCCTCACTAAAACCTTCCTTCGGAAAATCCATTGGGACAAAACCGAAGGAAAGGAAAAAGAGTAAAAATGAGACACTTACCCATTTGATGATGTTTATTGCTCCTGAATCAAACCAGGGAGGTTTTGACTTGGCCCGAGTCATTTGGTCGATCTCAAATGTGAGCGAGCATCCACTGATGGCTTGGTTGAATGCCTTGGTCCTTGCTCGAGTCATTGGTCCTCTCAATGCTTCTTCCATAACAAGCTCGTCCGCGCCAACCTCCTTCTCGTCTGCGCCAACCTCCTTCTCGTCTGCGCCAACCTCCTTCTCGGTCCTTAGCTCCAATGTGTCGTCCATTATCATATCATCCCCTCCCACTTGAGAAAGCTTTGACCTCAAATTTGTTTTATCTGCCACGAAAGGAACAAGGTCAGAAAAATTAAACGTATTGCTCAAATTTGTACTTACCTCGGAGATCGAGTTAATATGCGTTATTGCTGATCTTCTTTGTGACTTCGAACGGCCCATCCATCCTTGGCATCAGCTTGGACTTCCTCTCACCCGGGAATCTCTCTTTTTGTATATAAACCAAGACCTGACCACCAACTTCAAAGATCATCTCACGTCGTCATTTGTTTGCGTGTTTAGCGTATATCTTAGTTTTCTCTTCCAAATTTCTCCTTTCATCCTCACGAAGTTGGGGTTCTTATCAGCCCTTCTGGAGCGCGGATGGGCAGAGACGCCAGAAGAAGAGGCGGGTATAATGGGATCCTTTCAACTGGTCAACGCCCTTAGGACTATCCAATTGTCTAAGGTAACAAGGAAGAGACTAATGTATATTGAATTCCTCATTAACGGTCAGTCGACACGGGCAATGGTGGATACAGGAGAAATCCCCAACTTCATGGCCCATGATGAAGCTAAGAGACTCGGTCTCACATGGGCTAAGGAGGAAGGTTGGCTCAAGTCGGTTAATATCAAAGCCCAACCACTGTTTGGAGTCGCCAAAGGTGTGGAACTTGGCGTAGGAGCGTGGAAAGGGCAAATGAGTTTCTCGGTAGTGCAGATTGACGATTTAAAGGTCGTGTTGGGGTTAGACTTCCAGAGGCAAGTCTCAGCCAACCTAGAGAAAAGCTCACCTTGCATGATTCCGACTATGGAAGCTCCCCATGAAGAACGAGATGGGATAAAATATCTATCAACAATGCAACACCAAGCCCCCAGCAATGGCGTTTTACTGCATGGCTCCTTCCGAACTTGCCGAGCTTCAAAAACTTGATGAGCTACTCTCGACGGGGATGTTCAGACCGTCAAAAGCACCCTATGGCAGTACCGTTGACCGACCTTCTCAAGAATGAGAAAGTATGGGACTGGTCGGATCATTGCAAGGAGGTGTTCGAGGGGCTTAAGGCTGGGATTTGCCAAGAGTCAGTTCTTGCCTTACCCAACTTCAGCCTCCTGTTTGAGGTACAAACTGATGTTTATGACTTTGATATTGGGGAGTCCTTATGCAGGAGGAACATCCCATAGCATTTGAGAGCTGCAAATTGAATGTTACGGAAAAGAGGTACTCAGTACAAGAGAAGGAGATGACGGCGGTGATTTATTGTTTGCGGGTATGGCGACATTACCTCATGGGGTCTCCATTCAAAGTCAAAATGTACAACGTGGCAACTAGCTACTTCCAGACTTAGAAGAAGATGTCACCCAAACAAGCTTGATGGCAAGACTTCCTGTCCGAATTTGACTACGCCTTGGAGTTCAAACCCGGAAAAGCCAAAGTCATAACTGATGCACTGAGTTGAAAGGCTGAGCTTGTGGTACTACTTCAAGCCGAGGTTATAATCGTGGTTCGAATCCGTGAGGGACTCGACCATGGCTCCACTACCAAGGAGTTGATGAAGCTGGAACGGGAGGGTAAGACTTCCCGGTTCTGGTTAGAGAATGGCCTACACTACACGACCGATTCTTCGATGGAACATTGTCCAAAAGTGCCATGACACCCAGTGGATGGGACACCTGGACAAAAGTGAACAATGAAACTTGTGAGATCAGCCTATTTATGGCCACGAATGTGAGATATAATGTAACTATACGTCAAAATTTGTGTTGTATGCCAACAAGACAAGACGGAGACCAAGCAACGCGCGGGTTCGCTGAGCCACTACCCATACCGGAACGCCCATGGGAATCCGATTCGTTGAACTTCATTAGTGCGTTGCCCAAATCTGATGGGCTCGGGTCAGTACTAATTATCGTCGACCGATTCTTCAAGTATAAGATGTTTGTGGCATGTCTAAGAGACTGAACGACCGAGGAAGCTGCTAGAGTATTCTTCAAGAACGTGGTCAAATTTTGGGAGCTACCGAAGGATATCGTGAGTGATAGAGATCCTCAGATTAATGGAAAACCTTGGTCGGAACTATTCAAGAATCTATGGACGGGACTAAGCTTCTCAATGAGTTTCCATGTAGAGATCGATAATTTTTTTATTAAATTATATTTTATTAACTTATTATTCATTAAAAGAAATTTAATAATTTTTTTAATGAATGCTATTTTTTATCCCTATATGCTATTTTTTTATTAGATTAAATGTTAAAATATATAATTTTTAATTTTTACTTATTATCATTCAATTCTTGCGAGAAGCATACTAAAAATGGTGATATAACTATTTTTAATGTGTATATTAAATTCATTAATGGAAGATCTTAAACGATTTTATTTATATTATTTAACTATTACAAGAAATATAATTTTTTCCATGAAAAACTATTTTTTTATTCATATTTTATGACTATGTGATTTATTATCTTGATTTTTTATATTATTGCTTAGTGTCTTAAATTAATATACCCATTAAATACTTTTTTTGTTCCAAGAAAAACTTTGGTAGTAATTCTTTATGCCAGTGAATTGGCTGTGACCGTCCCAATCCACCAAAACTCAACGTTGGTCACTGCAATATGCTTACCACGAGGTAGATACTGGTTGATCGTGACAAGGTCCTCAATAGTTAAGCGTTATATTGTAGGCTGATGCTAGATGATCTTTCACATTGATCTACACTGCATTATTGCATTCAGCTAGGGTGTGCCTTAGAATATATGGTAAATGATTTCACTAATGCCATGAAATACTTTTGTTTTCTTTGGTTATAAAACGAACCAGATTATCTACATGACAAGGTCTTCATGTAGCATATCTTGTCTATTAAAAGGTTACCTCCATAACATGAAATTTATGTTCCCGGTGCCGAGGGAGTAAAGGCCGGCGTGCAAGACTGTAGAACCAGAGGACATTTAAAGATAGCATGGTTGGGCGTTTGATCATCCACTCTACATCGTGATTTGTGTTTCTAATTCAAGTTGAATCCATTTCTGTGTTTTTGTATGAGTTCTTGGAGTTTAAGGTTCCTTTTTTACTTCATCTTTAGTTACTCTAAGGCTGATTGTTTTATCTGTGTTTTTTTAAAGGGTTTTGTGACTCTAGTTTGGAACTTCGAATTCTTTAATTAAAAAAAATATTCTTGATACAAGAATATTTTAATGAAAAACCTCTTAAATTTGGATCGATTTTTATTTTAAAATTTCTCAACTAAATTATTAATAAAAAAATCTCAATAAAAGATTTTATAGAAAGACAAAACTCTCAAGTAACATATGTTTTTCTAAACCCATCAACTAAATTATTTATTGGAGAATTTCAAAAATATCACTTTCATGATACTATTTTTCAAAAATATTATTTTTTATTGTTTATTTGTTTAAATGTAGAAAATTTTTATTTTATAGGAGTTTATAAAACATATTTATAGGAGTTTATATAACATACTCCTTTATATGGTTGGAGGAGTATAGGTTCGACGCACCCTCTGGTTAGAAAGGGACTAATTAAAAGGGTGGGATCAGAAACATCTATATCCGTATGGAATGATCCATGGATCTCCAGCCATATGCAAAACATATAACTAGTACCCCTCATTAATGGTCAACCACTTAATAGATCATCGGACAGGAAGTTGGAATGAGCAGCTCATCCGAGCTATTATCATCCAAGAGGATGCAGATCTCATCCTCAATATGCCCTTCAATTGAACTCAGAAACCAGATAATTATGGTTGGCACTTCACACAATCAGGAAAATACACGATTAGATCCGGATACTACACCATTCGAGAAGATTCAAAGATGGATGATCAACAAATTGTTATTGGACCAGATATAACACCTCTCAAAGCTAATGTTTGGAAACTCAAATGCCCACGGAAAATACAAAATTTTATATGGCAATCACTTTCGGGCTGTATTCTTGTGGCTCAGAACTTGAGGGAGAGAGGAATTCAGTGTGACACGGTGTGTACCAGATGCGGTACAGAGGGAGAAACAATTAACCATGTCTTTTTTCAGTGTCTGTCAGCGGTACAAGTATGGGTTTTGTCACAGATTCCGTCCAACCCTGATATATTCCCAGGGGAGTCACTCTATGGTAATATGGATTATTTATTCTGGAGAGTCCCTAAGGGACACTCCAATTCTCAATTCCCATAGGTGTTATGGTACATATGGAAAAGTCGAAATGACAAATTATACAACAATTTCGATAGAGACCCTCGAGAGGTGATAAGGCTAGCAGAAATAGAGGCAAAATTATGGGATGAGGCCCAAACAAATGAACAAGCTGTGATTCAGGAACAAACCAAATCAGAGGTAGAATCAGAAGTAATGGTAAATCAACAGGATATGTGGTGTTTTGTTGATGCCTCATGGAAAGAAGGACAAAACTTTGCAGGACAAGGAGGGAGCACAACGCGGGCAGAAATAAGTGGATGGATGGGAGCAAGGACTATACATAATAGTTTATCTCCATTGCATGCCGAAATTGAAGCTTTAATATGGGCGATGGAGTGTATGCAAGTGGCAGAGCAAAAAAAGTGATATTTGCAACAGACTCTCTACAAATAGTGAAGATGATGGCGGAACCACAGCAATGGCCGGTCTTTGCAATCCATATGGAAGAAGTTGGAAACCGAAAGGAGTATTTCACAAGACTGGACATCCGACACATATCCAGAACCAAGAACACGATAGCTGACAAGCTTGCGAGGAGTGCCCGTCGACAGACTACTATGTCAATTAACATTGGTTTTTCACCACCTCCATGGTTTTCCGAGTAATCTTAATCGATGATATCTTGTTGACAACAAAAAAAAATTGTTGAAAAAAGATATTAATCGGTGGTAAATTTGAAATATGATATCATAAAAGTGGTATTTCTTTAAATTTATTAACCATTAAATAAAATTCCATTTATGAAAAAAATTAACCGAATCATATATTTCCATGTTTTGGTATGAGTTCTTGGGGCTGAAGAATACGTTTTTACTTTAGCGTTCATTACTCTAAGGCCGAATGTTTCATGTATTTGTTTATGAAGGTTTTTGACTCTAGTTTGGAACTTCGAACTTCGTAATTTAGAAAACAAAAAACAAATATTACTGGTAAAAAAATTTTTTATGAAAACCCTCTTAACTATCGATCGATTTATTTAAAATCTCTCAACTAAATTATTAATGTGAAAAACATCTCAGGTAAAAGATTTTATTGAAAAACATAACCCTCAAGTTTTGGATGATTCTTTTTAAACCCATCAACTAAAGTATTAATCAAATAAACCATCAACTAACTCCATTTATGAAAACACCTTTCTTTATAAATTCACCTATACATATATCATTCAATAATCGATATTTTCATTTGGTTCATTAGAAATAACACGTGTGTATCATCTGTAGACACTAAACAACTCAGTTTTTGCTTATAAAACATGAAAAACTGAAAATCCATAATTTTGAATTAAAATCTCAAAATCGTATGTGTAGTTCCTATTTTTTATAATAAATTTGTTAGTTTTCTTTGTTTTTAGGCAACTTAGGAATATATTTTAAATATATTGATTGCTCAATTTAGACTCTCAATCGCATCTAATATTGTTTTTAAGTCAACATCAAATATTCTTATGTCTATTAAAAATATATATATTATTTTTTAACAAAGCAAACTGCAGAAGATTAATTTAGTAGAACTCGTCTGGAATTTTGATAATACGATGAAATTTTGTTTTTGTTGGTAATGAATCTTTTTTGAAGATTTTTTATTAATAATTTAGTTGAAGGGTTTAAAATAAATAAGGCGATACTTGAACGATTTTTCTATTAATGATTTAGTGGGGAATTTAAAAGAGAGAATTTCAAAAATACAATTTTCATGATTTCATTTTTCTAAAATGTTATTAATTGTTGTCTATTTTGTACAAATAGTAATTTTATAAATATTTATAAAATAATTTATAAGAGTTTATAAAATATATTTATAAGATTAATAATTATGTTATAAACTTTATAAAAACCTTACAATATTTATTATAAAACTTTATAAAACATATTTTATAAACCCTTATAAACATAATTTTATAAACCCTTATATTTTTTTGTACTTATAAAAAGTTATATTTTTTTAAATAGACATTAGTCAGTGGTAATTTTGAAAAGTTGTATAATGGAAGTGGTATTTCTTAACATTTCTCAAATTTAAATTGGATCATCTAATACATGAGATAAAAAAAATTTAACTTATAATGATTTTATCTGAAATCTAAACTACATCACAATAAAAAAATCAATTAAAAAAACTGCCACAGCTCATAATAAACCTAAGCTTTGAATAAACTTTTAAACCGCATACAACAGAAATCAGTCATCTAATAACATAATTACTTAGGTATCTAAATATAAATTCTAAAACATTGGACAAGGAGACAGTTGTGTATATATAATAAGGAAATTTAGAGAAAAAGAGCAAATTAACTCACATATTTTCCTAATACTTTTATGTTAACATAAGATTGTCCTACTAAAATTTATATTAACTAAAATCCGATTTTAGCTTCCACTAATATTAAAAAAATATTTTAAAAATATTAAAATTATTTACATTTTTTATTTTCCTTCAAATCCCTAACACCAAAAAAAAATCATTCTCTCATTTCTTTTTTTTCCTCCTTCTCTCCTCTTCTCCCCTATTCTCCTTATTGGCATATGATATCCATGCACCACATGTTACATACATATGCAACAAATTAAGCTAGAATAATATAAAAATTAACACGGTTTTTTCCAAAAACAACTGTTTAATATATTGATAGTTCTTGCCTTTTTATATTTTTCTTAATTTTTCCAAATTTTTTAAAAAATATTTAAAATTATGTACATTTAATTAAGGATAGTTTAGACCAAAATGGAAACCATTGAAAAAGGTTTATTAGGACAATATGTGAGTTAATTTTTTCTTCTTTTCGAAATAGTAAAAGATAGAGAAGATCTCGGAATTTGTATTCATGATTTCATAGAATACATAACATATTTTAGAAAACACATTATGTCGTAGAATATAACACAGAGCAACCGATGAAACCTAAAATCTAACTTCGTTAGATATATATCAAAAATTAGAACACCTATTATACTCATTCTTAGAACTATAATTTGAGTTCTGGAGGTTGTAGAACAAAAAGAAGAAAAGTAACACAGATTTATTCAAAAACAACTGTTCAAAATATTTAAATTCATACCTCTTGTCTTTTTATATATTTTAAAAAAAAATTCAAATGTTTTCAAATTTTTTTTAAAAACAAATTGAATTATTTACATTTAATTAGTGGTAGTTTAGACCAAAAGTGGAAAAACTAAAGAAGGTTTATTAGAGCAATAGATGAATTAGTTTGTCTGTTTTCAAATTTCTCTATATAATATCGGGATAGTGTACAATAGCAAAGTCACGAATTTATAGTTGATTTTGGCATCAAATAGCAAACGCTCGAAATAAAAAACATGGTGCAATTCAAAAAATTATTAAAACAATAGTTCAAGAGAATAATTGGCAAGTTATTATTACTAGTAAATCCATGTTTAAAATAATATATATATATATATATATATATATATTATTAAATAATATATATATATATATATATATATATATTATTGCTAGTGTTTTTTCGGACGAGAGATCATTACCCAACTATGATTACCACCGTTTGGGTCATATATAGGTTATTGGGTCGGATGACAAAACTCTTACACCATTGTACAAAAAGCTATAGACTGTTACAGTTTAGATTTCTTCTACTTGCGGGTGAACAATTTGTTTGGGTCGTATATAGGTTATTTGTTGCGAGAAAATCATATGAGTACGTAACCTTTTCGTCTCGAGCAATGTACCATGTGATCAGTCAAGCATTAGAGAGTTTCAAGCATTGCTTTCAGAATGTGATTTAACAAATCTTGGATAGGTTCGTCCTAAGTAGTGGTTGAAACATAGAAGAGATACCATTGAGAAAGAAAAAGAAAACTAGATCGAGCTCTGGTCAATGATTTGTGGAAATCTACTTACCACACTCTTATGCAGAATTTGCTGTTGATGGAAGTTTAGATCATGCATGATGTCGGGTACACATAGGTCCTTCTACTAAGATCTAGAGTAGCTAACTAGTGATTGAACTTAGATTGGTTATTGCTTGCACATCACTTAATTTAATGATCCCAACTACTAGTCTAGGTGAGCTTAACACCATACAGCTGCTCTTGCACTGCTTGTATCCGTTTTTGACAAACAATACATCATCACTAATTATGAGAAATTTGCGGATGGTAATATAACTACATGGATCTTCATTGATATGTGAGGTTTCATATCCCAAATTCCCAATCAGTAGATCATTTATGAAGTGTCCTTGGAGATTGAACAGTCTTTCAAGCAAACATTGTTGCTCTGTCCAAATGTTTGCACCAGTGTAGCTAGTTGAAGCAAGGTTAGTATTCCTCTTCATATTGCCACAGTCAAACACAAACAAGAGATCAGCGTGTATCACTTAAGATAAGGTTAGCAGTATCGCTGGCACAAAGCTTTGTTATCACGGCTGGGAATAACAATCTATGCGGCATCAAAAGGGCTTTGCAAGTTGATTGCCCTTTAAAGAGTAAACTAATGAAGCTGAGTAAAATCCGAAAGTGAGGTGAGAAGTAAATTAGAAATAAAGCAGCAAGTTCAAACTAATCCAGAGTAAAGTGGCGAAGTAGAGCAAAATATCCAAACTCGAAGTCAACTCCAGGAATGAACCACAAGATTTATTCAAACCGAAACTCCAATGCACCAAAGAGAAACAGCCAAATCATAAGTGAATCAATGCCAAATCAAATAGAGTATGTTAAACATATATTGGGGGTATAAAACAAGAGGAAGAACAAGGAAAGAAACATAGTACTTTTATTCTTCCTTTTATTTTTTCTTATTCTTGCAAAAAAAAAATTGATTGAGATACTAAACTCATTTGCTACAGTATTCAACTCCAATCCTTACAAGAATCTACCCTCTTGGTCTTCAACCTCTGATTTCTTGTTTATCACTAAAGCACCGTACAATCTTATACGACAACGATAATAGAAAAGTGCAAAATAAAATTAGATCACTCGTGATAGTAAATAAATTAGATTGAGAGTGATGATGAGAAACCACTCAATAATAGAAAATGCTAAAAGCGTAGATAAATCTAATTGGTAGAATATTATATATGTTAATAATTTATTGTATGATTTCTTTAATATAGTCTTTTTATACAATCTTTTCACTTAGAATTATAAATTTATTGTCTAATTTTATTATAGAAATATAGGTTTTAAAAAGTAATTATAATTTTTTTTCTTTTAAGATTAGTAGTTTACTTTTATTGTATAACTTTTTTCTATACATTTTTATATGTGTCGAAACATGAGATTTATTTTCTTTTATAACTAATAATTTATTGTATATCTTTTATATAATTTTTATTTTAACATGTGTCCAAATATAATTGATAGACTGGACATGTCTGGCAATCATGTTAATTACTAAATTTAAAGAATCCAATATCAATATATATGTATAACTTTTTTTAGAGCTATTGATAGAGGTGAGTAAATTATTTGGAATCTAAGATCCAATGTGCTCCAAAAAATTTGGGTGTCTAGGATATCTGGATCCATGTTTGGGTAATAATTTGGAGGCGTATATCCGGTTCCAGGATAAGGTATTACATAATAATTATTTTAATTTTAAGTAAACATAATTGTAATAGGATGAAATGGTGATTTTAAAAGCATAAATAATTTTAAGATGTACTTGAAAAATGATAATATAATAATAATTAAAATTAAGTTTATTTCATTGGCGAAATATCTATTTCTTTCAATGCTCAACTCACAAATGTTGTCTCATCAACAATCTTCAAAATTATAGCTAAAAATACAAAATTAACATTTTTTAATCTTCGATGTCGGTCAAAATTAGAAGCTTAAGATAACTTTGTATCATCTTAGCATTTTATCTCTCTTTTTTTGTGAAATAAGCTTAAGACAACTTTGTATCATCTTAGCATTTTATCTCTCTTTTTTGTGAAATAACCATAATTTTAACCCTTTAGAAAAATTCAGATCCAGATACTGATATAACCTGTTTCTAAGTCCTTTCAAACCCTTATTTTGATATGTTTTTCCATTTTTTATTTCATTTTTAATATACTCCAAATATTTTTAGTGTTTTGTGTAGGCGATGGTTTTTTTCAGGTATTTTGGACAAAAAAGACATAAAACAAGCAAAAACAAAATTCTAGATAGATTCAAGATTCAGATTTATTAGACCAGTTGGAGTATTTTCCGATCAACTACTGTAGTGAATTTTTTACAAAAGAAAGACACAAGAGTCATCCGTGCTCAGAAGATAAGCAAGTGCAGAATGCAGATTGTATGGAAACCAAAGGGCAACGACCAATATAGATGATTTATCATGACTCCAGAGGTCCAAGCCTTGTAAAAAAGAGCATCAATCGTGGTGTTACAATTCTTTTTTACACAAAGCCCACGACAAGCTTAACCGGCTTAAGAGACCCCAAGACCTATATAAGCACAACTTTTCTAGGGCTAAAAGGCACACCACACCTCACATAGTGCTAAACATTTTTCATAGCAGCCACGACCGGTTTTTTTCTTTAGTTACTTTGTTCTTCAGTTCTAGGGTTTTTGTCGATTTCATGAGAAGATCTCTCATCTTCTTATCACATAGAAAAGAAATCTGAAACAATTACCTCTTAAATCTTAATAATTATGCAGTCTTTACATGCTTCTACTTTGTTATGTATGAGTAGTTTCTTTATAGGGTTTAAGGGGTTCTTCGGAGGGGATCTCATGGATTGTTCTTATTAGGTTGTTATATATGAAACATAATTGATAGATTGCTTCATTCTAGATATGTATGTTTAATGGATGTTTTCTTGATTGATCACCTATTAACTGATCTAAGGAAGATATAAACAAAAAAAGTTTTGAATATGTTAACCAGAACGAGTCTAAAAGAGCTTAGAGTTATAACATACAGGTTGAGTTAAAGATCTTTTTGAACGCATATGAACCTAATCTATTGCGCGGTTAATCTCATA
The DNA here is from genome assembly GCA_000218505.1 of Schrenkiella parvula. NCBI lineage: Eukaryota > Viridiplantae > Streptophyta > Magnoliopsida > Brassicales > Brassicaceae > Schrenkiella > Schrenkiella parvula. The sequence continues at coordinate 3,437,280 of CM001190.1, forward strand.
ATTGTATGCAAGATTTTAATAATGTCATAGGTATTAGATACTATGAGAGTACATCAGTTATACATATAGATTTTGAATTTAAAACCTAATCAATTATCAATCCAATCTATCTTAATTATTTGACTGTGTGAATAAAATTAATCCATGAACCATGGAGATATCTGAAACACCCCTGAACCGAAAATCTCAGGAAAACCGCTAAAAAATAAGTACAATACCAAACATAATTTCATAATTTACATCAAGTAAACATGAAAATGTCGGGCTGTATTAAGGAATTTTGAGAACAAAATACTGTAAGAGATGTAGAATACACTAATTTTTTAGAAAAATACCCTCAAGTTCATAATATTCAATCCCCCATTTCTTTACAATCTAGCGTTCTTGTGCAAACAACAAGTCCTCACCTGCATTACAAAAGGAGGTGTGAGTATGAACTCAGTGAAGACGATCGTACTCATCCACATGCAACAAGACATAAAAATAATAAACCCATCAAGCTATAAAATCCATATTATCAATATTCATTCGTTTCTCATTCTTATACCCAGTCCTTTTTTATTACTTATTCTTTTTCTCATTATATAGCTTTTCACATTACTTATTCGTTTCTAAACATTTTGGACCCTGATGTTCACTTATGAATCCAAAGATCCCCCACAGGCCAAAGCCAACATAAGGTCCAAAGTCACTTGATCCCGAAGGTCCCTTATGGTTTGCAACCAATATACGGCCCAAACCAATCGACTCCGAAAATCCCTCATAGTCCGAAGCCAACATAAACGTAACATTCCTACTTCCTTATTTAATCTCGTTTTTAATTAATTTCCTTAATCGTTTCTACCCTATCATAACACTGCTACTTAAGATCAAATTCACTTTTTTATATAAACATCTCAAACCTAGATGATAACGTAAAGTTTTACTAAAGAAAACCTCGACCAAACTCAACCCGCAAGTGAACGGGAGATCATTGTCATAGTACGAGGGTCGAACCACGGGAGTAAATTTCATACACTAAGAATCCAAGAAATTGCTTAATCTAAGCTAACAATAATTGTTTTGTGTTATCTATCCTACCAAGTTTCAAAGACCATGTAACAAAAGATCAAATAGAAATTGCAAGCAAATTAAACAAGGAAAAACCGGTAAATCAAGCAAGATTCAAACAATGAATAAAGATGGGACTTGATCGCTGCGGGCGGCCGCTGGGAGAGGAGGACGTATTTGCTTCCACAGCGGGCACCATTTGACTGCTGAGCTCGACCGCTGGGATCTCGGAAACATTTTTGCATTTGTCCAGCGGTCACCGTTTGGCCTGCGCTAGACCGCTGTACTCTTTGGAATGTTTTTGCACTTCCCCAGCGGTCACCGTTTGGCCGCTGCGCTTGACCGCTGTACTCTCTAGAATGTTTTTGCACTTTCCCAGCAGTCACCATTTGGCCGCTGTGCTTGTCCGCTGCTGGACTCTGTCTTTCCTGCTGAATATGTCGCTAGAGCTCCAGCGGTTGCCTGTTGACCGCTCCGAGTAGCCGCTGGGCGCTCTAGAATCGCATGTCCTTCACTTTTATCATATTTCTCTGCCCGAAATGTCTCCAATGTTCCAAAACGTTAAGTTGCCACCCGTAAACCTGAATAAGGACAAATGGATGCATATATATTCCTATGATACATATATGCAAGCTAAATGATCAAGAAACACAATGAAAAGACTCATAATACTAATGAAAAATACGAGATATCACTAGACATGCTATCATTATATTCAATATAACATGTCAAATGCCAAATCCCAAGAAATAATTTTACATAAAACGTCAAAATAAGCCATAAATACAACAATTACTGATCAAAGGAAGAGATTTGTAACTTCCTCACCTTGATTGATCTGAGATGATCAAAGACTCTGGACATTTCTAGCATTTTCGGCCGCATTCCTGCGATTCTCTTTGCTGAATCCTCCTTTCTTCTAAAAACACATTTTTGCTATGGTTTTCTCTTTTTATGAGTTGTGAATAAAATGATAACTCTAGGGCTCCTTAAATAGGATTCCTTGATATTCCCTCACCAAGCCAATGCATTTAATGTCGTTTCTATATTTTGCTTGATCCTATCTCGCCATTAATTCATGACTCATCCTTTGCAATATATTCTTTGATGGATTCCTTAAATGGCTTTGTGGTTTTGTTGTTTTCTTTCTAACCCTGGCAGTTTAATTCTTGATTGACTTACGGCTACTCAGCCTAAGTCGGATCATTTCACGTGTCCATGAAACATTCGACATTTAGTAAAAGTTCAACTTCTTTATTTCATTCTTAAACAATTACAATTGTTTCAATATTTATAAAAAAATAGCTTCCTTACAGAAAAACCTCCTCACACATTTTTTTCATGCAACTATAATTATTTCGGGAACGGGTCGTTGTAATATCCATGCTGCTCAATGTTTCCATCTACATTTTCTATAAAAATGTTTTATTACTTTGCTTACAGCTTTGTTATTGCTTACTTATTGCTTTCATGACAACCTGCTCGCAAACAACCCTTCTGATTTTTTCTTAGCTAGAATTTGCTATCAGGATTCTTAACTCAACATAAGTGAATGTGGATCGATACCTTTAATATACTATTTTGGTTGATGTTATCTTACAGTTTGTTTATAAGAGAAATATCTAGAGTGTGACTAATCAATTTCCCGTCAAATTCCCTGAAAATTTTGGATATTTAATATGTATCCAACCTTACTAATTCACATCTTGTAAATATAATAAATTAGCTTAATATATCCACAACTAAGAATAGTTTTACACATTGCGTGGAGTTAATTTTAATAGTTAGATAAGTAATATTTTATTTGTAAATATATAGTAAAAATTTTTTTTTGAGTGTTTATTTTTATTTTAAGCAATTAAAATTTTGTTACTGTTTTTATTTGAAATGTAGATATATAATTTTATCATTAATAAACAAAACGTTTACACTTTTACCATTAATAAAATAATTTACCAAGAATAGAATAATATATGTCGTGTGATAATATTAGCTCTATTATTCATAAAACATTTAAAAATATGTTTTTATGAGTTTTTTAATCTTACGAATAATTTTAAATCCATTTACCAAAAATGATCTCTTTTTGATATTTTATATTAAAATTTAGAGATAAATCAATAAAAAATTTTCTTCATAAAATAAAAATATTATTTTATCTCTTAATTTTTTTTGAAATATCAGATCAGTTCTTTTTGCAAATAAATATTAATGGTGTTGTAAGTAACTAATTTGAAATATATTAGTGAGAAAATTCGTAACAGAAAATTAAATTATTTCTTTTCTTGGGCTATTTTAGATTACACATATATGTTGAACAACCATTGTCTTCTACTTACGTTACGTAACTATTTTTTCTTTTGTTTTTTGATAAGTCTTTGATTTACGACATGGACATCAAAAAGTCTTGAAGCATTTTGGTTAAGTTTTAATTTCAAAAGATATTTTGAGGCATTATGTGATATGTTTTCGTGCTAATCCTATTATTTTCTTAAAAAAATTAATGAATCATCAGTGAATGTAACTAATACTGCATTGTGTGGGGAGTATAGATTTATATAAATATTTTTATACTATTTTTATTGTAATATTTGAAAGAGAATGCTGACGTTTTTTCAATGTGGTATACTGCATATTTGTTGTTAATTTAAATATATAATATTATTTATTGACTATGAATTTAATTATGTTAAATATAGACTTTGAATTGGTCACTTAAAATCTGAAGTATGTGTATCTTTTCGATAAAAATATGATTGTAATGGAATAATCATTTATTATATAAATTTATTGACCTTAAAATTTAAAATCTGTTTTTTTCTATTTTATTGAATGAAAAACAAATATATTTTTTTTGACGTTTATTTTAAATTATAAATATCTTATTTAAATAGAATACAGAGCACAAATTTAAAATTATAATTAATAAAAAAAATAATGAACAAACAAAAATATATATAAATAAGTGTAAAACTATAGAAAAGATAGCTTCTCATAATTTCTATTTATAAAAATATTATTTTATAATATAAGATGACATGTCAAGCACAAGGGTTCAGAATAATTAATAGATATTTTCTTTATGTTAAATTAATAGTACAAAAGGTAGGAAACGATTAGGAAGCAACCGAACAGAAAGCATATTAATGAGTATTCAGGTTAGCCCTTGTGGGAGACAAGATTCTCACAATTTACTATTATTTGTAATTTCCTTCTCCCTTTATAAATCTCATTACTTAAATGTTCTAAAAGCTACTTTCCCCCATTTCTTTTCTTAATTATCATCGAAAATTTGCTGCTATTGTTAACTTTTTCTTGTTTAAAAAAAATGATAAAAGTATCTAAAATATTGAGTAGAGGATGACAAATAACATTCAATGACTAAATCATTTGTTTTTCATTTATACTCTATTTATTTCTGCCATTCTTTGTATACTTCCTTCTTGATTTTTCTGCGTAATAGTTTTATTATAATTGGGACTTTTAGAACATCTTTAGTTTATGACTTTGAGAAACTTGCATTGAAGATCTCTTAGTTTTAGTTTTCTTTGTGAATATGGTTGATCTTTCACGTATGATTGGTTGAAAGTTAAAGAGTATAATATAATAATAGTGTATATATTAAAATCATCGGGGTCTTCTTTTGTATTCACCTAACACAAAGAGCTCGACTTATTTTCATTAGTGACCAACTTCTGAATATATACAAGCTTGTTTTATTTTATATTTTACCAACGGTTCTAAATCCACTTACGTAAGTGTATCATTGAATAAAATATATATAAGTATAACATGAGTTTAGTTAGCATATGCTTGTGGACTCTATGATTGCTAAACAAGATGTTTTATACAATTTAATTCCGTCCATACATATGCATGCATATCTACCTACCTCCAAACATACATACATGCTACATAAAGTACATTAGTATGCTTGATAATAGTAAAGATATATATGGTAAGGATCTTGTTTAAAAGTTATATAATGAAGTGTTACATTCATGTTATGAATTTGGAGAGTGAAGTTGGTAGACTTAAAAAGTTACAATGGTTATGAGACACTCTTAATCATCCAGAGTATTTAAGTGTTGACTCTCCTCTGAAACTGTTGACTCAAAACTTAATACACATCAACAGTCTCCTTCTTGTGTTAGCTCGAACACTTCCTCTTCTTCCATACTTCATCTTTGTGATCTCCTGTGTAATTCCTATGTAATCTACACCTACAATACTGAGCCTTAAGATCCTTCAAGCTTTTGAAACTTTAAGTCTAAAGTAGTATTAAACTTACTCACTGGCACAACCTTTGTTAACACATCTGCAGGGTTGCAACTGGTATAAATCTCTATCACTTCAACGTTTCCTTAAGCAATGTTGTCCCCAAAAAAGTTCTATTTGACAGCTTTGTGTTTTGTACGTCATGATATACATTATTCTTTGAGAAGCAAATGAGACTTTGTGAATCACCACCAAATGCAGACAAATTCTTGACTGAACCCAAATTCCTAAAACAAAACCTTTAACCAGATTTCTTTCTTTACTGCTTTAGAAAGAGCAATATACTCTGTTTTTGTATTTGATAGAGCCACCACATGTTGCAAATTAGACTCCCAGATAACCACATGTCCAGCAATAGTGACGATATACACTGATATTGAACTACTTCTGTCTACATCTGATGCATAGTCAGAGTCACAATATCTCTGCATTTTCATCTCTTTATCTTTTCTATACACCAACTTGTCATCTACTGTCCCTTTGATGTATCTCGGAAGTCATTTAACCGCTTCCTAATGAAATTTCCCTGGCTTGCTCATGAAACGAGTAACCAACCCAATACCGTATGCAAGATCCGGCCTTGTTTACATCATTGCGTACATTATACTTCCCACGACTGATGAATGTAGAGTTATCTCTGTATTAGCTTCCTCAGTGTCTTCTTTCACCGCAGCTAACTTGAGCACCTATAGGAGTTTGTGATATCTTTGCATCTTCCATTCTGAAAGTATGTATCAGTTTCTTAAGATATTCACTTTGAGATAAATGCAGAACACTTTGTGATTTGTCCCTCACAATATCCATACCAAATATCCTGCTTCAGGTCTAAAGTCATTTACCTCAAATGCTGAGCTCAACAAATCTTTAAGCCTGTGTATCTCTTTCATGTCCTTAGTTTCCATCGACATACAACAACAAGTACACATATTTATTTTCTTGAAACCTGTTCGTATTTACACATGAGCCATGCTCACTTCTGATGAAACCATTTTAGACCATAAACTGATCAAACCTCTTATTTTATTTACTTGGATTCTGCTTTAAACCATGTAGAGATTTCTTAGGCAAACATACTTTCTTCTCAGGATCACCAAGCTCAAAACCCTCAGGGTGTGACATAAATTTTTTCATCCAAACTCTCATGTAAGAACGATGTTTGTACATCCATCTGCTTCAGTTCTAAATCGAAATTCACCTTAGTAGACAGTAGCATCCTTGAGACATGTTTGACCACATGAGAGCCTAAAAGTCAATCATGTTTGACCACAGGAGAGAAGATTTCTTGATAGTCAATCCCTTCCTTCTGCTTAAAACCTCTTGCTACTAACCATACCTTGGAGGTTGTGCATCAGTCATTCCTGGTTTAAGCTTGAAACTCCAATTACAGCTAATAAATTTGCAGTTTTCAGGCTTATCAACCATATTCTATGTATAACTCTTAGCTAACGATTCCATCTCATCTCCCATAGCAGCATTCCACTTGCCTTTCTTCTTGATGTGAATAGGGTGTGCATAATCATCAGGCTAATCCACACTTACAATACGCTCTGAAGCTGTCAGTGGAACTGAGTAGCAGCGTCATAGCTTGTGCTTTCCACACGAACCTTATTTCTATCCTTTCTTTCTTCAATCAGTCATGGTGTAGATGCATCTTGTTCAAACTTCTTTAATGATAATCCACCTTGATCTTGAATTTCCAGATCATGAGACTCAGTGACAATCCTCCGAGACTCCTTATCTTGACCTTTGTTTATCATAGATGGCTCAAATATTCCTTTAACCAAATCTTTATATGACTGATCTTCATTAAAAAAAGTGCATGGCTTGGAGTCTGCAAACAAAGTTACTATATGCGTGTACACGCATGCAAAGTGCATTACATAGAAGCTTCGTCAGAGGTAGAATTCATGTTGTGTGATCAAAGTTCTCATTAGAAGTTGTGGAATCACATATTAAAAAGAACTTATTTTGGAAACGTGATAGAAGTTTGTGTTTCCATTTTGGAAGTGAAACTAGCCCTCGGATACACGTTTGAGTTTAGACCGGGTCTTTCAGTTATTAATCTTTCGGGTTTGAGATATAGGATCCATTCGGGTATTTTTAATTTTTGGATCGGATTCGGTTCGGTTCTAATTGGGTTCGGATCGAGTTCGGTAATTTGTTCGAACCCGATTTCTATCCGAATATCCGTCAAAAATGGTTTGGGTCAGTTATTTTATCCAAAAGTAACCACGGATACAGTTTGGGTTCGGATAATTTGTATCTGAACTATCCAAATTAATCTGAAAACATCCCAAAGTATCCAAAAATACTCAAATTAACCAAACATAACTAATATATTTGGATGTATATTTATAATTTTAGATATTTAAGTTATTTTTTAGATATTTTGGATACTTCGAATAATCATTCGGTTATGAGTTCAGATCGGGTTCGGTATTAGTTCTTCGGATATGGCAATTTAAGATCTGTTCGAGTATTTATGCCGGTCCGGTTCGGTTCAGTACTTCCTAGTGTGGATCGGTTCCAGTGCGGTCCTTCGGATCCGGATATTTTATTCAGGGCTAAGTGAAACAAAAGTTTATATTTTTTTGGAAGCATGATCGCATATATAGATATAAACTATAAAAATTGCTTTTAATATTTTTGTAATTAAAATTATGAAATTAATTTAGTGGTAATACTATGTGGAGTGCTAGAAGTGATTAATTTGATTCATTGGATGTGATTACTTTTATCAAATTTGAGTTTGAAGATTTTTTTTTATCAACGAACGATAGTTGGAGGCATTTTAGTGGCAATACTATGTTTGATAAAATTGAACAAAAGAAGAATGAAGATCGTGATCTAAATCAATTATTGTACGCAAAATAATCTTTCTTTTTAGTTTAGTTATTTCAATCTTTTTTTGTCAACCATTATGATTAATTAAAGAGAATATTCAGAAATCTAAGCTGGTAATACATAATTATTTAAGATTCATGTATTAGATTTGTATTCTTTAAAACAACCTTTTAAAAATATGATGTGATGCTTAATATTTGTTGCTAAATATAAATATAATGTTATCGTCGGTTATGAAGAATGTCAATGCAGTCTTCTCTACAACCAAGAAATAATAATAAAAAATCTTCCCCACCAAAATTATGATAATATTGCAATTTTTGGGTTTGTAGATCATGTATAAGCAAATAACTTGTATGATATTTGTCAACATTTACCCTGAATTTTGGGGAAAAAAACATATGTTAGTGACTATATTTAAGATCAATTAAAACTTTAAATGCACGCAAAAAAAATAAGAACTTTTTTGTCAACAGTTTTATATAAATAAAAATGATTTGAAAATGCTGTACAAATTTATTGGGGGTAGAGTGTTTTGTTATTCTATTTTTGTTCACGGGGTAGAATTTTTACTCTCCTACAATTGATGAAACCTGAAAATTCCAAAGTCTCCTAAAACTAAAATGATGACTTCATTAAACTCCCTAAAAAGTTACTCAATCCATATTATTTCACTCCCAAATTATTAAGCTGATTAGTAAACTCCATAAACTATATGTTTTAAACTAGTTCCATTTTTTTTGTTAACTCAAACTAATTTCATATTTATAATTAAATCTAAGAAATCAAGTTTAATTACTGAAATCGCATTTCATGGCCGCATATTTTTAACCGAATCTATGAGGTTATTTTGTTTGCTGTTCAGTAGAATTAAATCAGGTAAGAGCGATTGGATTACATTTGGACTATAATTGGATCAAGTAACCGCTATTTTAAAACGTAATTTCAGTAATTGTACTTGATTTCTCATATTTAATTGTAGATGTAGAATCAGTTTGAAATATATAGTTTAAAAAATCTACTAATGAGCTTAATAGTTTAGACGAAAATAGTATGGATTGCATAACTTTAAAAGAGTTTAATAAAAATCATCCCAAAACTAAATGATGAAAGCTGA